>CM024605.1:24383915-25876891 GCA_014182555.1 Eucalyptus erythrocorys | reverse complement strand
CCAACGACACACCTTCTTCCATCCTCAGTATGATTTGGCAGGAGGGTCCTGTTACTGGTGCTTGGGTCGCGGAGAGAGCAAAGTCTTTAGCTGTTTCAGAGGAGAGGAGCAGAAATAAGTTCATGGGAAAAGGATATGAGTTTGCCTCCGTAACAACTTTGAGAGATTCTGGTGATACTGCTTCCGAAATACGCCAAGAGATAATTATGAGCTCAAGTTTCCTTATGCATTTGCATTTATCCTCTGCTGCAGTTACTCTTCAGAGCCATGAATACAGAGTCTTCAACTGTCTTTTAAGTCAAGTGATAAAAGGGTTTAGTAGAGTGGCTTCTGAGGATGGTGATTCTTTGAAAGAAATTCCTGTAGGTCAGACATCAATACTCATCGAGTGTGATTCTGTAGAGATTGTTATTCACCCTGATAAGATTGACAACATTAAAAGCTCGATACAGAATGAACTTCCCGGGTCGTGGTGTCAGCTCAAATTGAAAATTAGAAGGTTTGAATTACTGAATGTCTCGGATATCGGGGGTATTAATGGCGCCAATTTTTTTTGGCTGGCTCATGGGGAAGGCAAGTTGTGGGGTTCAATCACTGGTGTACCAGATGAAGAGTTCCTTTTGATCTCATGTTGCAATTCAACAATGAAACGGGGTGATGGGGGAGGTTCCAATGCTTTATCTACAGGATCAGCTGGTTCTGACTTTGTATACATGTGGGATCCAGTGAATTTCCACGGATTTTTGTCCATCACTGTCAGATGCGGCACGTTTGTTGCTATAGGTGGTCGATTGGATTGGTTCGATGCAATATTGTCCTTCTTTACTTTGCCAGCTTCTGAAACTGAAGGTTCTGGTGAATGTTCTTCATTGAAAGGAAATGACCAACAGCTTCCTGGATCTTCTTTTTCTTTAAACTTGGTCGACACAGGTTTGAGCTATGAACCTTATCTAAAGAACCTGATGCTCACCTCACAAAATGTTGACCTTGGATTCAGTCATGTCAAGTCATCCTTGGACAACCATTATGTTGCCTGTATGATAGCTGCATCTTGCTTCAGTATTTCCAATGCAACTTCTGGAGATTCCATTGACACTGATCACAATATAAGAGTGCAAGATCTTGGGCTTCTCCTTTGCTCAGCATCAGAACTTCAGCTTCTCGGTGGCACTTACAGTGTGCGACATCTTCACGAGATTGGCTACATTAGAGTTGCTCACGAGGCACTTGTCCTGGCAAATTTGAGGACTAACTGCAGCAATGGCACTTTGTGGGAGCTAGAATGTTCTAATTCTCATATTGATGTGGAGACATGTCGTGATTCAACTTTGGCTCTGATACAATTGGTCACACAACTTTCACAGCTTGTTGCTCCTGATTTGGAAGAATCTCTTGTTCACTTGCAGAGTAGGTGGGATAACATTCAGAAGGAACAAGAGAGGAACCATTTGAAAGCTGAAGTAAGAACTTCTGTTGGTGATCTTGCCCCATCAACTCCTGAGGCGCACTCTTCGAGTGCAAATGCAAAGAGTCAAGCCTTGATGATTGGATTGATGGATGAGATATGTGAGGATGCTTTTTCTTCAGATGAGAGTAAGACTTGCCAATATGATTCTGAATCAAATGAGGACAGCTTTCTTGGAGAGAAGTGTGATTTTGATACTGCAGCTCCTGAAACATTATCTCAAGATCTATTAGTAAGTGGGTCAGTGCCTTTTGTAGGATTGGAAAGCAGTCAGGCCTCATTTATTCAGAAAGGTTACTCTCCTGAATTTATAGAAGGCTATTGTATATCAGACCTACGCCCTCTATCAGAGTTATCTGCAGGCAGAGATCTTTCAGGGAATAGTGTCAAACTCACAATTGGAACTGGAGAAAATGTTAATGCTGGAAGAGGTGACGGTGGATGGTATAGAGATAATTCTTTAGAAATTCTTGAAAACCATATGGTAGACGTCGGTGAGATCTCCAGCACGAAACGATCAGCAGAAAGCAAACCTTGTAGTACTAGGTCTGAAGATACTGATATTCCTGGAAAGCTTGTGGGCCGAGTGACTGTCAAGAACATAAATGTCAGATGGAGAATGTTTGCTGGTGCTGACTGGGATAACTCTAAAGTGACTGATGAACATTCTGGAAAAACTTGCTGGAGGGATACGGCAATATGCCTTGAACTTGCTCTCTCTGGGATTGAATGTCAGTATGACATCTATCCGGTCGGTGGATTTTGCGTGTCTAAGCTTTCTTTCTCTCTGCAGGATGTCCATCTTTATGATAGAAGCAAAGATGCACCACTTAAACAGGTAATAATGGAAGTTTGACTCCTAAAGAATTACTCTGATTCTTTTCTTGTGTGCAATTCTAAATTTTTCATTGTTGAACTTCAAGGTGCTTGGATATTATAACTCAAAAGATCATCCCAGAGAATCATCTTCCAAGGCATTCAAGCTCGATTTGGAAGCTGTGAGACCTGACCCTTTGATTCCTCTCGAGGAGTATCGGTAAAAAGGCTTTGAACTCATTTTATTTTAGTTTTCACTTATCCTGTGACTGATATATGGTATGCTATTCTGTTGATAGGCATATTGGTAAAAGCCTTTGTATAACTTGTTTTGTGCATATTTGTGGTTCTGTTTTCCACTGGGTCGATCTGCTTGGGATTTAATGACAGTATCTGTAGATAATTTTGTGCACTTTAATCTCTGTGGATTCCAGTGGTTGCATCTGGATACTTATAATGAGATTGAGCGGTGACAAACTCCTTAGTATATATAATTTAAGATATACTCTTAACTTCGACAACAACAAACTAGGCCTTGCCCATTAAGTGGGGGAGGGCAAATGTTCCACTTTGGACAAATACTTTTCTGGTTTATTTTGGTGGAAATGTCCTTTCTGTGGCACATAAGCTAGATAGAGTATAGCATATGGAAGGTTTAGTGATCCATGATGGAACAACTTGGTTGGATTAGTTATGCTGATGATTCCATTGCAACTTGGAGTTTGGGTTGCATATGCTAGAGATGAGATGACCCTGTGCAGTCCTGTGATCTGGGAGCCTTGTTCAAAGGAAAGCCCTTTCGTCAATTGCAGTGATCATGTTAGAAGAGTTCTGATGTGAGTTCAGTAGGAGTTTTTGTACTGTATAGCTGTTAAAGTTAGATGGTAGCCTACTCACTGGTTCATAGGTTGGTTTTAGCCTTTATTGGTGTTGGTTTCACTTTGGTTTAGGATGTTGTTCGGCTTTAATAGCGCATTGCTTCCCTCAGTTAAAGACAAAGCATGTATTCCTCCTCACTTGCTGTTCCCAATTTGACAAAGTCAATCTTTAAAAAAGAGGAAATCCTCTGTTGCGTATTTGTTCTTTTGCATATGTTTGGGGGCACTGCAGGGATTCATTGATCATATGTATGCGTATTTTCTTATCAACCAGAGTAGTGCATGCGGTTTTTGTGTCGTGCTCCGAAGTGTTGAGATATGTGTGCATGATGTCTGGGGTTTGAATCCATTTCTGATTCTAGAATCCTTAGCTGGTTCTTTTAATGTTATGCTGACAATCTGACAAACTGCGTTTTGCTGGTCCTCTTCACCTTGTCATGCTCAAGTATTATTATATTACCTACTTAGACTTATCACATATTAATTGTTCTTGTATCTTTAGGTTGTGCATTGCTCTACTTCCTTTGCGATTGCACCTCCATCAGCGCCAGCTTGATTTCCTCGTTTCTTTTTTCGGAAATGAGGACCTTCCGCAGGACTGGTCTTCAGGTTTTCAAAATGATCTGGGTGGATCAGAAGTGTTGCTGCAAAATGCCCAACGTGCTCCTATGCGGAATGCAGTTGTTGATGAGGCATTGCTTCCATATTTTCAGGTAAATGCATCCTTTCTGCTAAGTGCTCTTATTGTGGCCCTTGATGTTGTTAGCTAGAATAACTCCACATGTTGCTTTTCTGAATGCTGTCCTTAGTCCTTACCTTTTGCCTATGTGGAAGCATTAAATTTACCTCATGAGTCTTGATCTAGTCTCGGGTTTGGTTATGTACACCCGGGTCCACCATTGGGCTGTTTTTGCAAATAATCCATGGTGGAAGCAGAGATACTTACCATATGACTAGACAAATACAATCACCTATTGAGAAGAAACTGTTCGTCAGCTGTCTGCCTGTATACTCCTTGCATTTTTTGCTTTTATCACATGGGCAGCTTTCATTATGTGCACCTTTCTTTCATATAGTGAAACTTTCAACTAATACGTCATGTTCTCGACAGAAATTTGACATAAAGCCTTTCAGTGTTCGGGTTGATTACATTCCACAGCGTGTGGATTTAGCTGCACTAGGAGGTGGGAAGTATGTAGAGCTTGTAAACCTGGTTCCCTGGAAGGTAGGTCTTTACTGTCATGAGCTTAATGAGATAAAACACTTTTATACGTTGTGGCTTCTTATGTGGTATATGGCCAAGTTTGTTGTTGATCTGGTACTTTACTGTCTTCATTTTAGCCCAAATGATAATTGTGGTTCTTTTCCTTTGGCGAATGATCTCATTGTTGTCCTAATGAAATATAAGCATCCTTGTCCCCTTTTCACTTGCTCTTGTCTGATGTTCTCGGCCAAAGTGGTAATGCATGTACACATAACCATCCCTCTTTTTATCTCATGTTTCTTTTGATATGTAATTTTCTTTCTTGTGTTATTATTTTCTTTGGGTAAAAATTGATTCATAAATTTGTGAATCTAACACTGGGTATGTCTTGTCTATGGATGCCAAAGAGATTCTGCCTTAGTGTTAGTAGTCACAATTTGGATTCTTTGTTATGTCCTGAGATTGGTTATAAGGAATCCTGAGACCATCACATTTGCTTCTGGTGGTGCTGCTGCTTGTTTTGCAATTTTTAAGCTCTTTCTGCCATGTTATTTGTGCTACAGGGAATTGAGCTACATCTCAAGCCCGTACAAGCTGTTGGTGTATATGGCTGGAATAATGTTTGTGAAACAATCATAGGGGAATGGTTGGAAGATATATCTCAAAATCAGGTTTCATTATGATTTTTTTCTGCTTGGTATAAATTTTTGTTTGTTTTTCTACCTCGCCTTTTGATTACTCTTGAATGTATATACACGTGTAGATTCATAAAGTACTACATGGCCTACCTACCATCCGGTCCTTCATTTCTGTTGGAAGTGCTGCTGCAAAGTTGGTTTCTTGCCCAGTTGAGAATTACAAGAAGGATCGTAGAGTGCTAAAGGGATTGCAAAGAGGTAAAGCTGCAAACATCTGATTGGAAGCTTTGATAAATAAGGAGCACAGTGTTTTCCCCTTCAAATAGACATAATTTCTGATTAAAATGGACAGTAATAGCTGGAATTCTCTTACGGAAGGTCGAATGCATAAATCTTCACGTCTTTTTTTATAATTCCTTTCGTGTGACAATCTTACGTTAGAAATTTTCCTTATGTAATGCATTTTGGTGGAGCATTTGGATTAAGGATTTTCTTGTTCGGTAGCTGATTGTGTCTCCCTCTTTCTATTCTTTAGCTAAATGCTTTTCCGCATGTTATGCTAAATATTGTAGTAATTCAAAGAGGACATAAGTTCAGCCTCTAACAAAGCTTGTTGTTTTTCTCTATTTTATATTCTCTAGTCATGTTATTTGCCCAGTAGTCTTACTAATCATCTTTATCCAGGCACAGTAGCATTTCTAAGAAGCATATCTCTTGAAGCTGTTGGGCTAGGGGTACATTTGGCAGCAGGTGCTCATGATATCTTGCTGCAAGCAGAGTATATTCTTGCACGTATTCCACCTTCTTCTCCGTGGCCTTTGCAAAGTAGAGAGAATGCAAATGTCAGATCTAATCAGCCTAAGGATGCTCAGCATGGAATAAAGCAGGTTTATATTTATTTGATGATTTATGGTTTACTTTTTAAATCTTCTGGTGCAGCTTGTGCATAACTACTTAAGTTTCTTACTTGAATTGTTCATTCAATTCTACGAGTGAGGATTCATGGTATGTCATGCCTGAACTAGTGATGGCATCTCAGTTGATTCTGATGTTTAGATTTCCTTTGATTTGATAGCTTCAGTGCCTCAGCTATATCCAATCTTCCTTTTGGCTGTGGTCTCATTAGTTGTGTTAGAACAATGTGTTGTGTTGTGTTGTAAGCACCCCATGTAAGTTAATCTTTTCTCTGTTAGTTGATGATGACGCATGTTTGTGAGACCATCGAAGCATTCCTGACTTTGAATAATGATCTGGTCAAAGTCTTTGTTACCATTGAGTTGCTATTGTAACGAATTGACCTTCTATCGTGTTGTTAATATTCTGCAAGTCAGAGGGCATGGGGTCTTGCTTTACTAATGTGATTGGATATCACTTGCCATACACAAGGATTCTTATGTCTATTCATTAGTTTTCTTTTCTTTTTTGGCCCATATATCTATTCGATTATCACTTTGGCTAGAATACAAAACATGTGCTTAATTCTTGTTTTACATTAGCCTAAATGATGTGTACTCCATGCAGGCTTACGAATGTATTAGTGATGGCTTGGGCAAGTCTGCTTCGGCGCTGGTTCAAACCCCCTTGAAGAAATACCAGCGAGGAGCTGGTGCTGGAGCAGCTATATCAACTGCTTTCCGGGCAGTTCCAGCAGCCACCATAGCTCCAGTGTCTGCTTGTGCAAGTGCTTTACATTATGCTCTTCTTGGCATCAGAAATAGGTTACTTAAAGACCCTCTCTATATTATTTCTTTGTTATATAATTTTATGTTGAAACAATGGTTAATTTGTTGTCTTATGATCTCAGCCTTGATCCAGAGCACAAAAAGGAGTCTATAGAGAAATATATGGGTCCTAATCAGCCGCAAGAGTAGATTCATAAGTGAGTCGGTATCTTTCAGTTGGAATATATCGATATAGCAGTTCTGAAATTTCAACTTCTTATTCAACATGCAGGATTGAAGAAATATTGACAAGTTTCCTCACTGGGAGAAGGGGGACTGTGAAAGGGCTGTCCACTTGTCTAGACCAATCCCTTACTGTGAGTTGACTTATCTAAATTTTCTCATCGTTCCAGATTTATGGCGGTAGTAGGTTCATAGCAGAAAGTTCGTCTTGAATGTGTTCTCTGACTTGTTGTCAACTTGATACTCTTACTTAAGTTTTTATTCTTGGCTATTTTCTTGGTTAGTACTGTACTTCGGCACCTCATGAACAAACTTATTGGTTGCAGGTAACATAGAATGGATTACTGTCAACATTCTTTTTGCTCCCACAATACAAGGGGGGGGATCATTCCTTTATCTGCGATTGTGTACATTTTTATTGCTTAGGAAGTGTAAATATTTTTTGTATCCTAGTTTCACCCACATAGGAGGGCCTTGTAATTGCAATGCCTTGATTTGCATAGTTGTACATAAGCAGTTGCCCATTCTTTCCAAAGCCTTAATGTGATGTATGATGGACAGTTTGTCATAATATCAAAATGTTATTTTTGATGCCACAGTTCTTGGTACCTGTAACTGAGGACTTGTCAGTTTTGTTGGAGTATGTATCGATCCTTGGAGCATATCGCACATTGGAAAGGGTGCGTCTGGGGAATTTCTGTCAATTACTCGAGAAATACATGGCTTGCCGTGATAATGCTTTCGTTTGATGACAGTGCTGTCTTCTTGCTGCCATAGTGCATGTACGGATGTTTTGTTGTGAGCACTTCCCGTGGAAAATGTGTTGATTTGCTCAAGATTTGCAGACAGCAAGTGCTTGATTCGTGATGTCTTCGATGCACTCCGTGAAAAAGAATACGAAGACCAGCACTTCGAACTATTATACTTGGCGTTCTAGTCGTACTAGGAACTATTTGTTTTGGGCAACCATTTTGGTCTTGTTTAAAGATTTATGTCCATAACTGGCAACGGATTCCGGTTCCGTTAAGAAGAAAGTCCAATCGGTCATTACTTTGAAGAAGTTAGTGGTCGTTTTCTTGAGGTTGATTGTGTTATTTTTTGTACTTCCATATCTACCGGGTGGATTAAGTCACTAGTATGATTAAAACTGGATAATTCAGTCACAACAACCGGGGAAAAAAAAAAAGACTCCAGTGCATAGAATTAACGAATGAAAAATGATGGAAGGTGAATTAACGCTCGAGGAAAAGAATTTCCATTAGATCAAATAAATCAAAAATCAAAGACAGAAGTTAGAAAGTGCTTTCTACATATTCACCCGGACATAGCACGGTTGTGATAATTCACAAGCAAATAGAAAAACGAGGCGCCTAGGGAAATCCTTCTGATGTCTCTCTTTGGTTTTCTTTCCTCTGCCTCAACTTGTTTTGCATCAGATCCTGCAAGAGCACATAGTAAATTAGATAACTCAGTGTAGAAAATGAAGTACGAGGTCAAAACATAAGTACTGGCCATTCATCATCGTTCTTGAAAAAGGAAGGTTTTCTAGTTCTATACACAAAATACTGTAAATGCTATGCAACAAACTGTATTGTTCATACGAAACAGCTCTCAGAATTCACTTCTTTTAAGAGGGAAGCTCAAGTTTCTGGTCTTAGTTGTGTCAACTTATTTGTTTCCGAAGATTAGAGACAACTCGATAAGAACATTTGGATGAGAGATATTTAGAATGTGTGACTAGAAAAATGAAATGAGATATGTTTTCCCTCCTTGATTGCTGCAAACACCTTTTTAAGATCAACTTTTCAGGGACACTCCCAAACAATACCTGTTGCTACTTCTTGTTGGTATAGGCAAAGATGGAAGCCTTGTCCTCCACCACTTTCTCTAGGGAACGTTCGCTCCTATCCCCTTTCTTAGATGCGAAGTGACTCCTCTTCAAGCCCCACCTCTCTCTCCACCGGCCCGGACTACTGGTCAACCCTGGGAATGCATCATTCGAGTCATCGTCATCAACAAGCAGCTCTTCCCGAAGCGTCATCTTCCTCAAGGAGTTGGCCCCATTGCTCTTTAGAGGCAGTAACTTGCCCTTGGAGAAGATCTCATCGGCAGGTATCATGGAGTTGTTGTTCACCGAGAACTCGAAATCTGAAGAGACCGGTGCTTCCTTATAGTTTCTGCCTTCATGCCTGATGGGTGGTTGTTGTTGTGTGTCTGCAAAATCATGGGAAAATGAAATCCTTGGGCCCAACATGGTGGAGGGAGCATAGAAACCTTCCTGCTCATTGTTGATCATGTTTAAGCATGCACTCTAGGAGACAAGAAGATTCAGAGATCTAGGGCTAATAGCTAAGTTATTAATGTCTAAATTCCCTGTTAGAATTCACATGCCTATGTTAGACTTATATAGTGAGTGAGCTTGTTTTCGGGAGTCTGTCTAGGAGACAGCTCATGTTACTTAGATTTGTCCACATTGTGATAAAAAAGATGAAGGTCATAGCTTGCCCCTTTCGAATACCATATTTTAAATGGACCGTGCATTCACTATCTGAACAACTTTATCTCCTTTTTCTGGATGACTTATAAAAACTTTTGAGAGTAACTACATAATATTTACTTCCCTGCCTCTTCAATTTATACATCCGATTAAAGGGTCAAAATTCTTATGATCATGTCGTGTTGGTATTGGCATTCTTAAAACTATAGATTTAATATGAAAGCATCAATTTCAGAAGACGTAATGTATAATAGACCAATTATGGATCGATTAAATTGTGTAACTTGTCAGTTTGATTTGCTCTGCAAATTTGAAATAGAGTAAAGTAGTCATACTAGCAGTCGCTCCTCTAGCCAGTTTTTAAGTAGTAAAAAGCAACTTGCAGCATCAAACCAAAGGACAGGTTTAAATTACCCATGCACTCCTTAGGATAAATTGACAGTACAAAAACATTCTTTATGTTTGCACAATAACATTGATTTCCATTAGAAGTTTTTGAACTTGCTGCAAATATAAAAAATCTACAGCATAGCTGCTCTCTGACAAGGTAAAACCGATCTCGAAAACACAAGAGTGTTCACGTATTATATTAGCTGATGTCTAATGTGAATCCAGTAAAGTGATTGCAAAGTCTTTTGGAACCATATTCAATTTGACTTCTCTGTTCGCTTGTGTTCTGCTTGCTTAGCTGGCTCGTGAGTAGCGAGTAGGATGCTAGATTTGCATGAAGAAGAAGGGAACGAAAGAAACGAAAAGATCAGACAAGAGAAAAGGCAAAACCGTGGGTAACAAAGAGACAAGGGTTACCTTCGATGCCTTCTTGCATTATATATGACCATCCTAGACAATAATTTTCAAAGTACATAAACATATCATCTGACTAATTACTGTCCATAAATGCCTTCATCAGGTTCAAAACGCTTATAAATCAAACAAGATTCCTACAGATGAACGAAACCACCTAAAAAGCCAACTGATAGAATAATTTTGATACTTTCACTTCCTTGGATCCTCATTGTTTGCTCTCATGACAGCTTAGACCTGTCCTAGTTGCATGTCTGTTTTGCTTCTTCGTCTTTGTCCTCACAAGTTTCTGGATCACCCCTTCTAAATCCTCATCTCCAAGAATCAAAGGCTATTTCGTCAAATCTGATTTCAGAGGATTTTTAAGATAGAGCCTATCTTTCCATGAGCTGCAATCTCTTCCTTTTGCAGCTTCAATGATTTAGGACAAATGTTATGCGCTTTCTCATGTCACCATGACATTGTCGAGGTACTTTTATGCACTAGATACACATGACAACTGCTATACATAAGAAACCTTCCTTAGGCGGGCCTCACTCATTTTTCGCTTGATCAGATTGTTCCTGTTCGCCGAATACACATGCAACAACAGTGAGTTCATGCAAGTACCAATCCTTCTAGAGAAGGCCAACTCAGCCTAGGACTCTCCCTACTTCAATCTCCACAACCACGACCCAAACACTAGCCATGAACGGCACATGGGTACTCGGAGTGTCACTATCAGAATGAGTTTAAAAATCATGAAGCTTACTGGATTCTTTACCGACACTAAACCAAGCAAAAAGCCAAAACCAAAACCCCCTTTTACTTAGAACTTCGAATTGACTACTATTTTTCTTGATCTCTCTTGCAGAGAACTTAAATTCTAATACAGTTTTTTTATAGTCGTAATGATCCTCACATGCAGCTTAAAGTTCCCAACATTTTTCAATTGCTCACTCATGGGACAGGTGGCATGATTCCCAAGTAAGAAATGCTTCATCCTTATTCGGCCAAGCTTACAAGGAGCGAAAGAAGCTAAGTTTGACTATAGACAGTGTCTGTCTTGGTCTCCCATTTGGTTAGCAACACCTCCATAGTTTAATACTAAACAGCACAAAACAAAATTTCTTAAAAGGCTGAAGGCTCGGTTTACAATGTCAGATCAGATGGAAAACACAGTCCTTGAGTTTTACTTAATTAGTCGGGTGCTTTGAATGTAGCTTAAGTTCCACATATGGCTATTGAGACTCGAATAGTTTTTTCCTCCTCTTTTGCTCATTATATGCCTAGGAAAGTATATTTATTTGAATGGGGTCTGGTCTTTGTGTGGAACTAGAAGATAAGAATGCCATTTCATTAGTTTCCACGAGCATTATTTGCGCAAATTAGGATATTTATATGGTTATAATTCCCTTGACCAATGAAGGTCAATCTGTCATGAGGCTTTCCCCACGTTGTCTGAGGCTCGTGCTTTTTCTTTATATGAGAGGTTTGGGTTTTCCTTGACTTTTTCTTTTTTTTTTTTTTTTTTTTTGCCTGTCCAAAGTTAACTTTCAAAAATAAACGTTTGCATGCTCTTCCATGCTTGTGATTACAAGTGTAAGCTGACATTAACGATGTACTTGATCAAGAAGATGAGTGGAACTTTACTTAACCCAGAAATTAAAGGAAAACGAGAAGCCGGGAGTGATGGAGTTTTGACAGCTCTGTTTCAACTGAGTCTGCGAGGGATTCGGCTTTATTAAGTTCTTGATGAAATCGGGTATGGCCCAAGATCCAATTCACAGATTTCTTTACTGAGCCTTGACAGATTGGTAGTTGTTTCTCAACTGGCTCGCTAGACTTGTTGGCCCAGAAATGGGTTATCTAACTGACATAGCCCAATATCTCAAATTAGAAATTGTCCGACTTTGTGCCCATATTGTAAGAGCATTTTTCTCTCGGTAATTCTTGAAAAAGTTCTAAACCCATGTACTTTTACCAGCTCAATCATAAACCTTTTAATTTTTCTAATTGAGTTCTAAATCTTTTTATTTTTTGCTAATTAAGTCCATCCGGCTGATTTTGATTGAAAATTATTGATAAGTATGCCGATTGTGTCACGAAAGATGACTGTCGCTAGATCAGTCAAACGGATGGATAAGATCAAGTCATAAATCAGTCAACCTAAATCGACCCTTTAACTTGTTTATAACTCATTTATTAACAATGTAAATTTAGTGACCCAAGCGCAATCCACACCCAACCCGATCAATATTGCTAAAACAATTTCATATTCAATCAAATCTATAATTTTTTTTTAAAATTATATTGTGAAGACACTTCCATATTTAGTCAAATTTTATATATTTTTTTAAATTGAGGCACTATTTATTTCACGAAATATGTGGTATTTCTAAAAAGGAAAAAAACCACGAAAAACCCCAAACTTTGTCCCGAGTGACACATTTACCCCAAACTTTTTTTGTGCCGTGAAAAACCCAAAACTTTCCAAACCGTGACACATTTACCCCAAACTTTTTTTTTTTTCGACACCAAAAACCCCGAACTTTCAAGTGTAACACATTTACCCCAAAATTGAAGGGTATTTTGGTCTTTTCCTTTTTAAAAAAATTTTCTTTTTTTTTTTTTTTCTTCTTCTTCTTCCCTCCGCCGGCTCATGGCGGAGCCGGCAGAGGGAAGCCGGCGCCGGCGAAAGTCGCCCTCGCCGGCGTCGGGCGAGGGCCGCCCGACGCTAGATCTGGGAGGGGTGCCCTCGCCGGCGTCGGGCGAGGGCGGCCCTCGCTAGTTCGGCATCGGGCGGCCTCGCCCAACGCCGGCGTAGGGCGAGGACCTCCCTCACCGGATCGGCATCGGGCGGCCCTCGCCCAACGTCGCCTGGGCGACCCTCGACGGCGCGGCTTCCCTCCGCCATGGCCGGTGGAGGAAAGAAGAAGAAAAAAAAGAAAAAGAAAAAGAAAAAATAGAAACTAAAAAGACAAAAATGCCCTTATGGGGTAAATGTGTCACGGTTTGGAAAGTTTGGGGTTTTTTATGGCACAAAAAAAAGTTTGGGGTAAATGTGTCACTCAGGGCAAAATTTGGGGTTTTTCGTGATTTTTCCCTTCTAAAAATGATCATATTTTCTTGTATGTGATTAAAACTTGAAAATGCTTAAAAAGATAACTTTACTCGATTTTTCATGCACTCCTTTTAAGTATTTATATATATTTTTAAAATAGAATTGTTAATTATTTCTTTTCTTTTTTCTCCTCCTTCTCTCGCTCGCTCACTAGCCACAAACATCATGGCTAGCAATAAGCGAGCTCAAGCCTTGCCACAAACCAACAAGACTCAAGCTCACTCGATTTTGGTGAGTTGAGCCTGCCTCGCCAACCTTGGGCGAGGCTCCACTTCACTGGATTCTTCGAGGTCGAGCTGGCCCTAATGCTGGCGAATTCGAGGCTTGCCTAATAGGGAGGCACCAAGGTCAGTGTGCTCTTGCTAGTGCAATTGCGAGATTAGGTGAGGGTTATGAACTTCACTTACTACCGGTGAGGGTCGGTTGTCAGACTTCATAGAGGAAAAAAAAAGTAAAAGAATAAAATAAATTAAAATAAATTAAAAGATCGATTTTTTTAAATAAATTTATAAAAATTACTCAAGAGGATGACATCTTATTAATGAGTTGACTCAACTAATAACTTTTATAAGTTAAGTGAGTTTAAAGACAAACCCATTTACAATCCATCTATAATTAAACTTACATATAACCTAAATCTATTTATTAAAACTTAATTGACCTCTATATGACCCATCTCATTGTAAATGGTTTAAAATGGGTTTTCATTTTGACACCTGTAGCCGGTGCTAATATAGACAATATTAATGTATTCTTTTTGTCCCTCTTTTTTTTTTTTTTTTTTTTTAATTCCCCTTCTTTTTCTTTTTCTCTTTTTCCCTCAACTGTACTAGCCACCACCATGGCCGGACCTTGTTGATGGTTAGTGAAGGTCATCGGCCTTAGGTGAGTGCAAGATTGCCCTCATTGACATGGCGAGCGTGGGCCGCCCTCACGAGACTAGGTGAGGTCAAGGTTGCTTGCCCAAGCCTCGCCCAAGTGAGGGTTGCCCTCACTTGATCCCATAAGGGTGTCCCTCACCTATGACCGGCAACCTTCGTTGGCCATCGATATGGTTCAATGGTGGCCAGTGGAGGGAAAAATGATAAAAAAAAAAAAAAAAAAAGAAAGAAAATAATAAAAAGTTTAAAAAAATTAAAAAATTAAAAAATTATTAAAAATTATTAAAAATTATTTATATCAGCGTTGGTTATTTTACGTTGCATGGATAGCATTTATGTTAGTGATTTTTGACTAGAATGGCTGGATGAACTAAATTAGTAAAAAGTGAAAAAATTTAGAACTAAATTGATAAAATTTAAAAATTTAAAACTAAATTGATAAAAATATAATATGTTTAGAAACTTTTGGATAATTTTTCCTTTGCAAATAGCTTTGCTATGGTCTGAACGATCTATGCTGCATGCTGCATAACCGTTTGACATGCCAATTTGATCTTAGTTGGTATAGAGACACCAACTTATTCCGAGGTTCAAGATTAAGACCAAATGCCAGGAACTGTTCTTTGGGCTTTTGCCAATAATTCAGGAGATTTCCAAGAACTCTGCAGCAAAAGAAAGGAACTCAGCCGGCAGCCGGATTCTTGCGGCCTGCTTAAACTGCACAGCTTTTGTCGTGAAAGTATGGCACAGGTCATTTCAACGTCAGTGGGAAGCATGATCATTGGCTGAGGGCATTCTCTCTTTATCCCTTCCTCCCTTGTAAAAGTACGGGCCTGCTCTTTTTCATTTATACGGCATAAATAAACTTGTCAATAGTCACTTCATATTAATCCGAAACTCATTTGCAAGTCTTGCTAGCTTTTTAATTAGTGGATCAATGATTTATCGCATCACTGACGGTGTAGTTTAGTCGGTTCTTCTCAGGATCGACTCCTAGAAGTTCATGCTACTTACTCCTAAAAATGCTTGCGTAACATGAAACACTTTCCTTAAATGACGCTACGAACAACAAAAGATTAGGCAATTAAGTTGGCAGATGATCATGCCACCTACCGTATACAGACGACCAGCTGACGACCTACTCCTAGTCTTCACAACCTGCTTTTTATTTGCCAGCTGGAGGTCATGATCAGGAGTCAAGTCAATAATAATTGAAATATGAGAAGGTGCATGGGTTCTTCCAAATAACAAAATAAAGAACAATTTCGCAGCAGTTGCTTTCTTCTTACTGGTTAACCTGTCGACCTTTGATCTTATCAAGGATTACAATGCTGTTGAATTTGGAAAAATTATCTAAAAAGTCCTAAACCTATTACAGTTTTGCCAATTTAATCCTAAACCTTTCAACCTTGCTGATTGAGTCCTAAATCTTTTGTTAATTTGTCAATTGAGTCCATCCGGCCAATTTTGGCTGGAAAATGCTAACGTGGACGCCGGCGGTGCCACGTAGGACTACCGGCGCCGACGTGGATAATTTTTAATGATATTTTAATATTTTTAAATTTTTAAAAAATTAATTTTTTTTTTTTTTAAAATATTTTTTTTTTTTTTTTTTTTTTTTTTGACTTTTCTTTGTCTTTTCGGTGGCCGACCACCGGCCACGGCAGGCAACGGCCGGCCACCGGCCACGGCTCGCCGGTGGCCTCGCCCGCCACGGGCGAGGCCGGGCCGGGCGATGGCGGCGCCGGGAGAGGCCGGCCCGGGCCCCGGCGAGGGAGCCCTTCTTGGGGCTCGCCTTCACCCGGGAGAGCGTCGGCCTCGCCGGATCCGGCGAGCCGCCCTCACCGGCCTGGGTGGCCTTGCCCGCAACAGGTGAGGCCCGGCGGGCGACGGCGACGCGGCGAGGCCACCCCGGGCCCCGACGAGGGCCGGCCTTGCTAGATCTAGCGAGGCCGACGCTCGCCCGGCGAGGGCAAGCCCCGATGAGGGCTCCCCTCGCCCGGCGTCGCCGTCGCCCGGCCGGTCTCACCCGTGGTGGGCGAGGCTAGCCGGTGGGTTGTGGTCGGTGGCCGGCCGTCACCCGTGGCCGGTGGCCGGCCACCGAAAAGACAAAGAAAAAGCCAAAAAAAAAAAAAAAAAATTTAAAAAATAAAAAAATTTAAAATTTTTTAAAAATTTAAAAAATATTAAAATATTATTAAAAATTGTCCACGTCGGCACGGCGGTCCTACGTGGCACCGCCGGCGTCCACGTCAGCATTTTCCGGCCAAAATTGGCCGGATGGACTCAATTGACAAATTAACAAAAGGTTTAGGATTCAATCAGCAAGGTTGAAAGGTTTAGGACTAAATTGGTAAAACTACAATAGGTTTAGGACTTTTTAGACAATTCTCCCGTTGAATTTCCCAGTCTACGGCATTTACATCAGAAACTGAAGACGACCGAACCGAATGAACACCAAGCCATCAAAGTCAACACCAGAGAAAGATCAAACGACTTGGGTTTTAAAATTACGGATCAAAGAGGTGATCAAGACAAAGAAGTCGAACAAGGTCCAGAAAATTGCAGTATATACCTTCCTCCCATATTGGATGGGAGAGTTGGTAGGTTGGTCGATGATATACCCCAGAACTGCAAAGTTGCTCAAGACAACATCTTGCACTGCACTAAAAAACGACATCCCATTGGTGACGTAATGAATCATTGATTCCTGCTCTTGTTTGACCCAAGAACAGTTTCATACGTGAGTCAACTCCAAGGTCTTTGTGTTCACACGTTTAACAGCCAGATAACTGTTGGGATCCTGTTCACATGAACCCGAAATAAAACAAAGAAGACTTTCAATGATTCTTAGCCGTTCGATTTTTACAGTCCGAGAAAAACACGGCCCCCAATGCTTGGACAAGCCCTCCGTATCAATAATTCAATGCAGGACCAAAAAAAAAAAAAAAAGGTGGGTGGCAAGATGCGACACATCTTCCTTCAGTATACTAAGCAAGGCATCTTGACCAAGACTAGTACCAGGATTTAATTATCTTACACTTGCATGGGATCAGTAGTTGCAGTTTCCACCCAGTAGCGTCTTTGGTCTTGCAATATATTTAAAGACCTCAACTGTTCAGACTCCTCATAAGTTGAGCTGTGAGCTGAGTTACATCTACAACTATCATCATTCAAAAATTCAGATCACAGGTCGCATACAAACAGATCAATATGTATCCCTCGCCCAACGAGCCTCCGAAGTACAGTGTAGATGGCCATCCGGGTCATCACGTTCCCACTTCTGGATATCCCAACCCGATGCCGAGCTCAATCCAAGCAGTTGCTCCTCCATACCCTGCCTCCAATTTCCAGCGTCATGAGGTCGCTGGCAAATGGTCCACCAATCTTTGCCATTGTTGCGATGATCCTGCAAATTGTAAGCCCGTGTGAAGAATTGTTTTATTGAATTTAACGTATTTAATTTCAGCTATATCCTAATCCGTTCTTGCTTTCTCGTTCTAGGTATAATCACTTGCTTTTGCCCTTGCATCACTTTCGGACAGATTTCTGAGATAGTGGACAGAGGTTCCACAAGTAAGCCTTGCAATTGATGATGATCTCTCTAGATATGTAATGTTACTTGGACATATTTTTCTAAGTTTCTATTATTAGATATTGACGGTTGCAGTTGCATGACTTTTAGATTGTGCTGCGAATGGCGCTCTGTATGGGCTACTGGCAATGACCGGATTTGCATGCCTATACTCATGCTTTTATCGATCAAAGATGAGGGGGCAATATGACTTGGCAGAGGATCCATGTGTTGATTGCTTAGTTCATTTCTTCTGTGAAGCTTGTGCTTTGTGTCAAGAATACAGAGAGCTCAGGAACCGGGGCTATGATATGGGAATTGGTAAGTCACTTCCATCCATCACCTTTTTGTATTCAGAAGTTATCTTAGCCGGAGGGTCTGGAATGTATTCTGAATAAAACGCAAGGTAATTTAAATCATAGGCAAGCCCGGGCAAGGTATTTACGCTGATCGGGTTTAATTTCAACCTGCGAGACATGGCTGCTACATCTTTCCAGTTCTGTGCTGGCCTCGATCAATGGGAAAAGTGATCTTGCATCCCTATGCTTAAGCATGGATATCCTTAGACATGGACATGGAATTCTTTCTGGCGATAGGACTGTAACATCCAGCTTCAACGAAATTAGGACTAGGCAATAGGCCTTCTCTGATGTAGGCTTCTCGCCTGCAGCTCTATGTCATAGATGATGATGCAAGCAGAAACAAAACATAAGTCAACTTGGACCTTACTATATGCTTGATTAGTTCCTTCACACACGTCACTAGCATTGTTGCTGCCTCATATTCTGACGCATAATAGGACGGTCAATGTTTACTTCCGTATGTCTTGTTCACCTAATTCAGTGTTCTCCATGTGTTTCTGCATTGAGATTCAGTGAAATTTTTGAAATTCATGAGTTGACTCGCAAATTCTCTGCTTTTTGAATGGATGAAGGATGGGAAGCCAACGTGGATAGACAGAAGAGGGGTGTTATGGTGCCACCTGTTATGGGTCAGAGCATGACAAGATGAAAACTACTTGTCCTGATGAATGTCCATTATTATCTTTGAAGTGGGGTGAAGAAAGACGGAAAGAGAAGAAATTCTATGGCAGTTAATGTCTTACTACGGTTGCTTTTACTGCCTTGTTAGGGGATATTAAGATTGGTTCCAAAATCATCGTGCATGTAGCACCTACTCTCAGTGTTCTTGTACTCTGTCAATTGTCAATCGTTGATTTGTAAATGTGTTTGAGACAAGTGAATCCGATGAAGAGAAACAATGATTGTGGTTGCATTTTCCTGTGTTATGGTGGGTGTGTTTAATAACGAACTTGTTTCTCTTCATTCTACAAATGTTTTCCCTGCAGTATCAATGGAAGTAGCTCATTGTATGTGGAAAAATTTGAGTATATGAAGTGGCTTGCCAGACAAGACTCAAGAATTGATAGTTAGACAATAATCAATTGTCTTTAATAAGTTACATGAGTATCGGTGGCATTATCGCTTTAGCATACAGTCCTGTTGACCCCCCACTTTTGCCACGGTATGAAGAGAACCAAGACGGCTCTATCCTCTGATATCTCCCAGAGAACTCTATTAATGGCATTATCAGCATTAGCATACAATCCTGTCATTCAATTAGTGTCATGTTAAATTGCAAAGACCTCCCATTTTCTATCTTGAGCTTGTAAGCATAGCAATGACAATTGATCCAGATGCTACAGCAATCGCACTGTCATCATCTTGATTCTGACCAATCATTTCCAGGAGAAACCCTGATAAAGGAGAAAGTTTTCGGTTATCGAGTCACTCAAGAGGCTGAATTTAAATGGCTATATATCCAAATGATTCATGGAAGAAGATATGTGCACGTTCTTACTGTAGATTTATGCCATTTTTGTCCTGTAGGGCATCGGGAATGCTACCATTTAGCTTGTTGTTCTGCAGTAATCTGTGAAAATGAAAGAAAGTCACTAGAATTCATATGATCTTATGGAAATTCTGTGGAAAGATACTGAAAGCTAGTTTCCCTTCCACACCACAATGCTGAAACTTACATCTCACGCAGATTTAGTAGTCGGCCTAGCGATTCAGGAAGGGATCCTTCAAATTTGTTATTCTCCAAATGCCTAAGTGAGATGGTGCAAAAGAAAACAACTTTAGTTGCCCATAAACGGAGGAGTGTGATTAGGAGGGATAATTATTTTAGGGCAACATACAACGTCTGAAGTGCCTTCAACGACTCCATCTCTGGGATGGTCCCCGACAGTTCATTCCCTCCTAACCAGCTAAAAAGCAAGTAATCAAATTACCAAGTGGCGAGAATGAATGAAAATAGAATATGCCACGGAAAGAGAGAGTTACTTACAGATTCTTGAGTGCTGTTAAGTAGGATATGCTTGGCGGCAATGACCCAGATAATCCAGCATTTGTTAAGTTCCTTCAAATGGTTCGTGCATTTCTACTTTCAGTGAACTTGGAATCTTGTAAAAGAAAGAGCTGGTGGCCAGCAGAGTAAAGTTAAGATTTTGACACATTCACAATCTGATGAACTTACAGAGTGATGACTCGGGCTAGCTTTCCTTGAGAACATGTGACTCCAGTCCACGAGTGTTGTTGAGGTAGGCATGGATCGCCATTCCAATCAGAAGGTGGGTTGTTCAAGCTTCTCGCTAGTTCTTCCATAGCCATCACTATTGGACACAAAATAAACTACTATATTTACATGACCACGAGAAGATGGTACCTCTTACCTGGCCAAAACATCAGAAAAATAGGCCATGCTGCAATGCTAGATTATAAGTTCGAGAAATGTACCATCTCTTGTGAGAGTTCTCCCTGCTAGGGGCAGTATCTGCAAGACTTCGCCTGCATTGATCAACGGCCCAACAGGTATCCCATCCCCTGGAGTCAAGGAGATTTCGGTCTGCCCTGAGAGAGGCCATTGTGTTGCATAAACCGTCACTCCACTAGTTGTGACATTGAGCTCAGAGTAGAACTTCTTGCCATTTATGGACACATCGAAGACCCTCCAGCTGTAGGGGCTCGGCGATCTGTTATCTTGGAAGTAGAGAGAAATATAGTAAATGCTGCTAGGGAGAGATACCGGTGGCCACTGGACTTTAAGGGTCTTCCCTCTGCTTGTTGTGATTGCCGTGGCGAATGCGTTTGCTGGTGGGAGATTCCAGAAATCAGAAGTGTCCACTTTGGACTGGCTCTTGACGACAGGGTTTTCGCTCAAGAATGGTTGCCAGAAACGGTCGAATTCGTCGTCTGGATACCTAGGTTTGCACAAATTAGTACATCAAAATATCAGAAAAACCCTCGAGCCTCAGTTTCAACTTTCTTCCGTCTCTTTTTCAAAGAAACAAATACGGCATGAAATGAATCCTACAATTTGAACTGACAATACCTATTACATCTAACCTATTCTTCCATAACATTCTCCTAAAAGTAGCTCCAAGATGATTGCAACCTGACCTTCCTAGTCTGTGCTAGTCCTTAATTAATTATACTAAAAACAACACCAATTCTGAGTGTTCTTACGCGGGAAATTTTGATTTCCTTCATTCGTAGTCTGAACATTAGCTTCTCCATGCCAGTTTTAAAAATCAGCTAGCAGTGTTTGCAAACGCTTCAACAATTGGGAATAGAAAGCAGTAGAAATGCAGGGCAAAACATTTGTAATGAACTAGTGGAAACTAGGAATGAATCTAATAAGGACGACGTTATACTTCTTACCGAATTATGTCCTCACTATCACCAAAAGTGCTCCGAGCAACCGTGCTAAGTGCATGCTTCTTGAAGTCGTGGTTGTTATACATGGAATCGTCAAGATACTCCACTTCTAGGACCGAAATAAACGGGTCGGAAACTGTATGCTCGGTCCTCGCGAGGCAGATGCTCAACGCCTTCCCCAAAGCAGCCACATAGATCTCATAGTAGGAGCTTAGTCCATTGGCATAATCCTCCGTGGTATTGACCGTACTCCACTTGGTACCGTCCACAATCTGGTTGAAAACTGGGGGCGCCTTCCCTCCATCGAAACCTCCATAGAAGTACGTCGTCTTCACGAGGTATTTCCCGCCTTTGATGACGGGGATCACGTAACAGTATTTCCGCGCCAACTTGTCAGGGAAGTATCTCAATGTGGTCAATTCAGGCAACACATCGGGAGTCTTGATGGTGGTTTTGTTCCCCACGGAGATGAAGCCATCGTCCAGAATGTACTTGAGGCTGCCTGAGGATGACTCTTTTGATGCTCCACAGTCGATCAGAAAGCCTGCATTTTTGGCCATTCATGGATGAACCAATAGGACCCAAGAATCATGGGATTCAAGAACCCTCTTGTTTCCTTGTCATAAAAGAGAGAAATGTTCGAATTTCATATCTTTCCTTGGATTAAACTTTCGCAAATATATGCAATTATTCCCCAAAATCGATGAACATACAGAAGAAAATGTGCTTATTCAGAAGATAGATCCATTTTTCCATGTTTATGTGATTGGAATTGTATCATAAGATATGTGTTGAGAGGTTACCTCTTGGGGCAGGGCTTGAATGAGCAAAGAGAGGGATGCTAACAAGCCACAGGAGGAAGATGGAGAGGCACATCTTTCTCTTGGGAAAATAGTTTCCCGGAAAAAGAAAAAGATTGATGGAAAATGGGAAGTTCTATTTTCTGGGAGGGAGGAGGGAGGGAGAGAGAGAGAGAGAGAGAGAGAAGGAAGGTGATGGACATGACCAGGATTGTCGAGGCAGGTTGGAGGACACGTCATTGGCTGTGCTTGAAGATAGAAACTAAAAATTGAAGGGGAGATACATAGATTGATGGGACAAAGCTTTATTTGCTTTCATCAATGTCATGGAGGGCATTGCATCATGATTTTGCTTTGTTTCCCTGGCCATTGTCTCCATCATCACCATCCCATGATCTATCTGATTAAAAATATCTTCTTGTTATCATAAATACTGTTATCAATTTTTTTTTTTTTGGTAACGATTATCAATTTTTTTTATCACTTAAATTCACAAAAAGTCGGTTATTATTTCTCAAGATCGAAAAATCCATGAACATTCATCCCGCTGTGTGTTTACATGCTCATATGTCAACAAATTCAGACGCAACGGATAAATAATCCATCATCAATTATGTTCGTAAATCAATCGATTTAATTATCTCAAAGCATAATTTGGATAAATTATAATAGTTATAGATTAAATATCTTCCCTTCACATCAACATGCGCCTGTAGCTCAGTGGATAGAGCGTCTGTTTCCTAAGCAGAAAGTCGTAGGTTCGACCCCTACCTGGCGCGAAATCAAGTGAAAGCATATCTTTCCTTTTTTGGGTCGCGTTGACTGGGGAGCCACGTGGCGCCCTACGAAAGGCGGATGCAGCGTCTGGCCGGAAACTGGAGACACATGCGATAAGAAAAACCCGCGCGATCTCCTCCCCTGCTTTTGGCTCGAAAAACCCTAGCTTTGTCCGATCGAGGGAGCTCTGCCTGGGAACCCCAGCGCCACCGGCGGTGCTGCAGCCATGAAAGCCTTCGACGTCAGCAATGGCGACACCCTCTCCGTCGCCCTTTTCACCGACGTCGCCAATTCCAAGTACACCCCTCCCTCTCTCTCTCTCTCTCTCTCTCTCTCTCTCTCATTCGGTGTCTGCTTCTCGTTGCCTGAAAGAATCGGCGTAGACGTAGACGTATCGTACATCTGGAAACCGTGGAACTCTCTTGGCTCGCCGGGTTGCGTTGATTCTGGACCGTTTGTGCGTCAGAAATGGAGGGAGGAACTTTAAGAAACATCGGACTGCTCTTTTTTTGTGATGATTTCATGGCATGCGCTGAGAGAAAGCTCGGTGGCGGTTCTAGTTATTGTTGTTGGCATAGAAATTAAGGGGAGCGGAGAGGAGAAGAGCGAGTAGAATTGTGAAGAAGATTACGGAGATAATAATAGTAGCGGCGATAATTAAGCGGAGAGGGCAGAATCGGAGACGGCAGCTGAGGTTTAGCTTGCCAGTAGGATGGGATGTTCTTTTGGTGGCGGTAACCAAGAAGTTGAGCCAGTCAATGCCATGTCCTCGGCAGATTTAGGTCCCTGGAAGTGTTCACCAGTCACTCTAAAAACTTCTTATTTCTCATCTAGACCGACGATTTTACAGTCTCCCCGAGAGCATTGAATTGGTGTGTTTGATGGATTTCCACCCTTTGGCTATTGTCCGAATATATCGACCCATTATTTTTCTACGTGAGCCATAGGAAGTTCTGTATTCCTCTTTTACTTTCGGCCAATACAGCATCTGAAGGTGGAAATGAATGTATATGTATTGTTTATCCTCTTATTTGTCTACCTGTTGTCTAGGATGCTCAACTGAATTATCACTCATTTGCCACCGACCGCTCTTTTTTTCTAGCCCTCATTGAAATTAGTTAGCTGGATTTAACTTCTCTAGGTTGCGTTCAGCTGGTGGGTATTTTCTGTCCATATTTGTAATGCGCCATGAGCTTACTTGAAGAATAATTTGTCAAAATGCAGGGAACTTTTGGATTCCATGCAGGCTGGAACTTTGGAACCAGAGGTTGCTTTTCTCAATGCTCTGCTGGTATGTGTTATGTGGGCATGACTTCGAATTTTTATGATGTTTCTTCTCCACCTGTTGTGCTTATCATTGTTTCTTATGGAAATTATGTTGACAGATTCCCGATACCTTCCCTGTTCTAGCTGCTGCACATAAGACTCTTCTTTCCAATTCCCGAGGTTCACTGACTACCCGCACTCTCCATTCAGAGCTTGTTTACAACTATTCAGGGTCTAAGCATGTATGTAAGCTTGTTTTTCTTTTCTGTCGCGCTACTTTCACCTGGGAAAAAATAATGAAGAGTGAAAGTTCTCTTCTGCTTTAGTGAGGGTTAGCGTGGTTGCTAACCTCTCGGTGATTTCAATTTTGTTAGATTACAGAATCCTTGAAACGATGTGGCATCTTGGACAGCTCGACCTATGTTCTTGCTGCTCGTTTCAACGGATCACCTGATGAGGTATCTTGTTCTATCATTTGGTTTTGGTGCAAATATCTTGAATTTTTCATCGAATTAGGCCATGACAGCAATTTTGGCCATGACTTCATTCCCTCCTTGTACTGTCAGATGAAGGCCATCGCTGCACTTATCAGTGGGAAAGAAATTGAGTTGGAAGAACTGGAAGGGAAAGCAAACGTAGCCCAGATACAGAAGGTGCGCCAGTTCGTTCTTTTGATATGCTATAGACTAGTGCTTTTCTTTTTGTCAGTATTTTGATACTCACCTCGCTAAATAATCCAAAACTTTTATTCACTGCAGCACTACAAGATACCTGGCCCAGAATTGGGAATATCGTCACTTGCAGATGCCATTACCTGCCGCATTGCCGCAAGGGACGCCTTATGAAAGCAGATGCGACTTCTCGCTTGTCTATTCCCACTCCAGATGTTTCCTTTGCACACTAGTCTTTAGATATTGAGATATGGAGAGAATGCCGAGTGCTGCAAAAAAAAAAAGTTACTATGTTTAAACAGATATTAGAATCTCAATGTTGCTGTGGATATTGCTGCAATGCAAATTATGGCCACTGGAGTGCATGATTTTCTCTGTGCCAATCATGCGTTTTTCCCCTGAAAGAAATTTGGCTGTTAACTGCAAATCACGCATGTGCTAGTGAGCTGGAAATCCTCTATGCGAAATGCTCATTTGAGGCCCACGGATGTTTTCATAGACTGGCCCAATTAGAAGACGGGCCTGACTGGGCAATTCGGGCTGGCCCAGAACAGCAAACCCGGCCCAGGAAATTCAACGAAAGGCTCGGCCGGACGACGCTGAGCTGGAAAGCGCGCCTGTGACGTGTCCGGCTCGCGGAAAGCGCGGGTGGCCCACCCCGGGAAAGGAGGGAGTCGGTAGAGAGACGGGGCCACTTCTACTTTGCACTTTGCTTCGCAGCGAAGCAAACGCCGGCGTTTGGCCGACGCCACGCGGTCACAGCCCGTGATTCTAGCTTTCCTATTTATGCCCACGCGGCTGTAACTAACTACCATTTCCCTCGAAATCCTCTCTATATAATTCTCTCACTTCGTCAACTCGAAATCAGTCTTTGCTCAAAAAAAAAAAAAAAAAAAAAAAACTCGAAATCAGTCATTTTCGTTTTTCATTTTTCGTTTCAAATCCCGAGAAAACTGACAGTCGAATCGCCATGGGAGGCTCGCACAGCCGCGAAGATCTCGAGATCGATTCCTCCGACGAGGAGGAGGACGCCGGCGGCGACTACGATTCCGGTCGCGAAGGGTACCAGGACGCCGAGGAAGGGCACCACCGCCGGCAGGAACCTCACCGGGCCGCCGCCGCCGCCGCCTCTTCCTCCTCAGGTACTCCTTCTCAATCCCTGAGCTCGCTCGACGAGATCGACGCGAGGCTCAAGGCTCTCAAGGTCAAGTACCCGGCGGCGGCGCGGCCGCCGGATTTGAAGAATCCGGTGAAGCTCTACCTCCACATCGGCGGGAACACGCCGAAGGCGAAGTGGATCGTCTCCGATAAGTTGACGTCTTATAAGTTCGTGAGGACGTCTAGAGTCGACGGCGGCAGCGGCAGCGGCGGCGGCGACGACGACGATGATTACGAGGAGGAAGAAGAGGAGGAGGCGGTTGGCGGTGGAGAGGGGTCCTGGTGGGCTTTGAAGGTGGGGTCGAGGGTGCGCGTTAGGGTTTCCAGTGATATGCAGTTGAAGATGTTCGGCGAGCAGAGGCGCGTGGATTTTGTGAGTAATGGTGTCTGGGCGATGAAGTTTTTCACTAACGAGGAGTATCGGAGCTTCGTGACGAGGTTTCAGGATTGTTTGTTTGAGAATGTGCACGGGCTGAGGGCAACTGAGGAGAATAAAGTGAAGGTTTATGGGAAGGAGTTCCTTGGGTGGGTTAAGCCGGAGGTGGCGGACGATTCGGTGTGGGAGGACGCGGGGAATGATCTGAGGAAGAGCCCTGAGCTGTCGTCGCGTAAGCATCCGAATCCAGACTTGATGGAAGAGTTTGAGGAGGCTGCAAATGGCGGAATTCAGAGTTTGACTCTTGGGGCATTGGATAATAGCTTCTTGGTCAATGATTTGGGGGTTCAGGTGTATAGGAATTCGGCGCATGGGGTTAGAGGGAAAGGCGTTTATGTGAGATATGACGGTGGGAACAAGAAAGCGGGTTCAAGCTCGTTGGAGACGACCCCAAAGAAGGCTATGTTAATGAGGGGAGAAACTAATATGATGTTGATGAGTCCTTTGAAGGAAGGGAAACCCCAGTCTACGGGGCTTCAGCAATTGGATATTGAAACGGGGAAGATTGTGACTGAATGGAAGTTCGAGAAGGATGGGGCAGATATTACAATGAGAGATATCACGAACGACACTAAAGGCTCGCAGCTGGATCCCTCCGAATCCACATTTTTAGGGTTGGACAATAATAGGCTCTGTCAGTGGGATATGAGAGATAGGAGAGGGATTGTGCAAAATATTGCGAGTTCGAATTCTCCTGTTCTGCACTGGACTCAGGGTCACCAGTTTT
Organism: Eucalyptus erythrocorys; assembly: GCA_014182555.1. Lineage (NCBI taxonomy): Eukaryota > Viridiplantae > Streptophyta > Magnoliopsida > Myrtales > Myrtaceae > Eucalyptus > Eucalyptus erythrocorys. The sequence goes on along the minus strand of CM024605.1, from coordinate 25,849,573 downwards.
CACGGGGAACGAACTTCCAGTGCTTTGCGACCACCGGGGATGGCTCAATTGTCGTCGGTTCCATTGATGGTAAGATAAGGTTGTATTCCAAGACTTCAATGAGGCAGGCCAAAACTGCATTTCCCGGGCTTGGTTCTCCGATTACGAATGTTGATGTGACTTACGATGGAAAGTGGGTGCTGGGAACCACGGACACGTACTTGATTCTTATATGCACTCTGTTCACCGACAAAGATGGGAGGACAAAAATTGGATTTGCTGGTCGCATGGGAAACAAGATTCCAGCTCCTCGACTGTTGAAGCTGACTCCATTGGATTCACATTTGGCCGGCGAGAACAATAAGTTCCATGGTGGCCACTTCTCATGGGTAAACCTCATTTCTTTCTTTTACTCTTACCTTGTGCAGTAGAGTTGCCTTTGATTCATCTACAAATGAATGCATTGTTGGATTGTGTTATTTGTAGTTCCGCTATCTGTTCCATTTTAGGCTTTGGATATATGGGTCTCTGTGATTTGTTCACTTAGCAGTCATTTATTAAGCTATCATGAGCTTTTGCATCATGCAGTCCATATCTCCGTGAATAGAAATTTTGTTGGCAACGGTTATTCTTGTGGAATTCAGTCAAATCCGTTAAAAATTCCGGGGAAGTTGGAAGCTTTCTATTTCAGTATGCTGCCATCATCTATTAACTTGTCAAGAAGGCAGGCTGTCTTACTGTTTGGGTATGAGAAGTAACGCGTTATAGCTGGATCTATGTTCCAGACTTAACTTTATGTCTATGCATTGATAGTGTTTTTCGGGCTGTCATTTCTTTTATTACCGAAAATGCATCTGTATGCACTTGAACATAACTTCACGTATTTCTTATCTAATTTTTTGAATTGTTTTTTGTTTCAGGTCACCGAGAATGGTAAACAAGAAAGGCATCTAGTAGCAACGGTGGGAAAATTCAGCGTGATATGGGACTTCCAGCAAGTGAAGAACAGCGCACACCAGTGCTACCAGAATCAGCAAGGCCTTAAAAGCTGTTATTGTTACAAGATTGTGCTGAAGGATGAATCCATAGTTGAAAGCCGCTTCATGCACGACAAGTTCGCTGTCAGCGACTCTCCAGAAGCTCCATTAGTGGTGGCAACCCCCATGAAAGTTAGCTCCATCAGTCTCTCTGGCAGGAGATAGTACAGTCTGTTGATTTCTGATTCATGCATAGAATAAAAGTTTCTTTTGTTACCTTGTGGCGCGCAAATGATGTAATTAGATCTCCCTTTTCTTCTTTTTCTTTTTTGAGTTTATCCTTCTCTGACTTTCGAGTTGTGATGCATAAAGTTTGCTTGTACCTTGCTGACTTACCTCTCTTTTCCCCCAGTGTGAACGAAGAAGACTTAAAACGTTTGTCTGAAGATTTGAGAGTGGTGATGAAATTTTATTCTAAGTTTTAAACAAATACGCGAGTCCTGTTGAGAGGAAGATTCGATGAAGTCTTAAGCTATTCATCGCTGGAATAAATGCTTCAAGGAAAACCTGCTATCCCGAGCTCCAGAAAAGAAGCAAAAACACCTCTCGGTTCTCGCTCGTGACAGATTAAGTCCTGCCCGAATGCCTAGTAGCTAACGAAATCCACGCTATATACTAAGGAAATCGTCCAATTCCACGAGAGATTGCTCGTCTCAATAAGCAATGCCGTAATCTCCTGGTCAGTGCAAGCTATAAGACCAAGCAAAGCTGAAATCTTCACGCACGTTCCTCGTATGAATGCAACTATCTCAATAGGCAAATGATTATTCAGAATGCACAATTAGGATTGAACAACGAAACTCAAGGGGAGTGCCATTCCATTATGAAATGGTAACTTCCACAATGTTCCAAAATGAAAACTTAGATGCGCTTGGTCTCCCACTGTCGTGCCATGCCTAGATTTATAGATTATTTCAACTGCATAACCTCTAGCTTTGACGAACTCTGAACATAATACAGGGCAATTGTTGTAAAAAGACAAATGCTTACACTCATCCAAATTACAGCCAAATGCTCAATTTATGGCAGTGGTTATCCCAAATGGAAAGCTCCTCTTGGAAGTGAACAAAAATAACTCAAAAAAGCTAATCGCCATCCAGGAGCTCTTTGTTGTCTTCCCACTAGTTCTCATGAACCTTTCAAAACAGACCATCCACATTCTTTAGGATGAGTCCTAATAACAAGGCAAAAATGAAAGAGAAAAGATGATCCATGCTATTCACAATGTCCCTAGCGCCTTATACATTACTTTATGACACAAGCATCCCAAGTCCTGATTGATGAGGCAAAAAAAGGATGAAGGAACTCCCAATCAAGCATACTCAAATCTGTCCCTGTCCAACTTCCTCCTTGAGAACTCTCTCTACCATCTCAGCCTTACTCACCACAGCACTGAAAGTTTTCAGCTCAAATGCGGCCACTGCAAGTTTGATTCGATGCTTCAATCCCTCCTCGAATCTAAATGCACAAATCACCTCATCTGCCAACAGGGAAGGAGCAAAAGTTGCGAGTCTATGAAACTGCGCCTCATATCCAGCCACTGTCAAGTTATTTTGTTTCTGATTGATTAAGTCTCTTTCCATATGAAGGCGCAAGTACTTTGAGTCACTGCCCTCTGGATTATATGAATCCTGTTCTCGCTGGGGTACCTCGTTGGCATGCCTCTTCTTTTGCACATCATCCCCATCCCTTTCTATCTTGTGGAGGCATTTCTCAACTAAAGAAGCTTTTCTCATAATATCCCTATACGCCTTCAGTTTGAACAGCATCACCAATGCCTTAATTGAGGCCTCAATCCCCCTTAAAACCTTTGAGCAAGGACCTCATCACTGTTCACCCATGGTGGCACAAACCTCGCCAGTTTACTAAATTGAGCTTCATACTGAATACAGTCAATTTCTTCTGCTTCAGGTTGATGAGATCTTCCGCCATCTGAACGCTGTTTGGGATGTACCGTGCACACAAAGCATTTTCAAAGCTATCCCAAGTACATGGCTCTGTGCCCTGTTTGCACTTACTTTTCTCAAGCTGCCACCAGATGATAGCAGTTCCGCTCAACCTATAGGTGGCATGATTCATTCACTCTCTTCATCAGAGCATCCAAATACATTGAAAAGTTCCTCCATTTTAATTAACCAAGCCACAGCCTCTGAGTGGTTGGCACCCCCAAAAAAAGTCGGTGGATTTAGTTTTGCGAAGTTATTACGATGCTCTTGCCACCTGCACTGAGCTTGAATACCAGCACACTGTTGTTGTATCTCCTGAGATACATCTCTTTGATTTGCAGTCTGCACAGGTCTGGCCCCAGCTAGCTACCGTCACGCTGCTCGTGTCTAACAGTATTGTTGACTGAATGGATCTCGTGATGCATCCATTCCTTTTTAGGCTCAAATGCAAGGGAATTTCCTTGAGCTGCAGCTGACCTTCCAGTCTGAGGTGCCATCTCAAACTAGAACCAAAACCATCAAAGCAGATTTATCATAGAACTCAGATGTAACAAAGAAAATAGCAATGAAATTTTTCAACAATTGAAAAGACTTGAATCAAGCTACTATTCACTGACAGTAGTGACTAAACATTGCCCCAGAAAAAATGCCATTAGCTGTAACCCATCTATAATAAGCATTGCAGAGAGTAATCTCACGAGAAGAAGAAATAGCAGTGACCAAAATCGCTCTGCCAGATCTAGCCATATCTAGCCATATCTAGAAGTGAGGAAATTCAACATGATGAAGAAAGGGTATGCGATTTAACTAGAGTAAAATAGTTGCTCTACTGACATAAACAAGGATTACAACAATTTGTAGCCCATCATGTTTCAGAACAATTACTATCAACTAAACTAAAATGATTATTAGAAAGTCTCACCACATATATTCATTCTGCTTCAACTGGTGAACTCTATTTACCGATGATAATCTCCTTATTAAGACAATTCATATCTTAAAAAAAGAAAAAAGAAAAAGAGATTAAATAAATCATTCACTCACTAGATCTATAAAAGGAATTACAATACATAATAAGATATAAATATTACTTACCCAACTCAAATTTTTCTGCATTCTCCATGCGGTCTTCAACATTAATCAGCACAAGAACGGCTCTCAACCACTCTTTGAGTGCAAATCATAGCTTCCACTACCTTGGACTTTGAAAGACATCAAGCATACAACTCTATAAATTAAAAGTCAACACTAAAGCAATAGTAGTTACAAGAATAAAAAAAATATCCCAAGCCATCAAAGATAGGATTTTATTTTGAGCCACTAGTCTTCTACCAAATCTACAGGTCAAGATCAAAATTATTTTCACTTTTATTTTCAAGATACCAATCAAGCTTAGATTTGTTGTTATCGCACACTTTTGGTTAGAGTGCATAACCAAGCTTGGACGTCATACTTCTTGCTACATTCATTACCTTCGGTAATGGCATTGGAACCATTACTACTAGCATTCAAACTTTGGACACTAAAATTTCAATCACTCGAAGCAAGAGAAGATTGCTCATAAGATTCATATAAATAAATGTGTCTTTCACCTTATAATGCATCCCATTAATTTTCGAATTATCATCATAAATTTTTCCATAAAAATGATTCACACAATGCAACCTTTTTGTAGGATCCAACGCAGCTGCAATCAGCAACATCATATTTACTTCATCCAAACTCTCAAAACATTGTCAAATTTCCCTTTCATTTTCATACTCATAGCTTGAAGTTTAGGATCCAAAGCATTCACTACATATTTCAAATATTTTTACAAAAGAGCTATCTCTCAAAATAATAATTTGAAGCACATATAAGCTCTCCAATATCTAATTGGTGGCATCATAGAAAAGTTTAAGAAATTCTGAAGGAATAATGGCATTTTCCTAATTATCATCTTTCGGAAGATCATGGTTAAGCTCAACTTCAAAAGATAAATCATCTTCTTCGAAAGCTTTTCTGAACTTTATGGCCGTATCTAACAAATGGTAAGTGGAGTCCCATCTAGTGACGACATCAGGAATAACTAAACCCTTGTAAATGACCTTTTCACTCTCAATAAAAGATCGAAATGTTGACTCTCATGGGAGATTTGCTCACATACCTAATCACGTTTCGAATACGTGTAGTAGATTTATGTACCATAGTCAAGTCATCTCTCACAATCAAGTTCAATTGAGTGGTGCACCTCGTGTAAAACATTATCATTTTAGATCAACAACCTTTTCTCTTGAAAGCTTTTCCTTTAAATAACCAATAGTAGTATCATTCCAACTAGCATTATCTATGGTGATTGTGGGCCCTTTTTTTCTATTCCTCACTCGTAAATGCATTTCTTCACCATTTTCCTAATCTCCCTATGCCTATGACTATGTATTATCACCAAATTGATAATTCTTTTATGCAACTTCCAATTTTCATCAATAAAATATACAGTAAGACAAATAATTCAAGTTTTGAATAGAGCTCTATGTATTAGTCGTGAGTACAATCCTAAAATTAAGTTTATGAAAGTAAGTCTTCAAAAAAGTACTTTCATTGAAATATATCTTCATGCAATCTCTAGTCACTATATAACATGAAATATGTTTAGAGAGAGGTTGTAACTCGGTGACAAACTCATGAAATCCAACATGCTCAACTAAGAAAAAAGTTTGTTCACCAACGATGATGAACCAAACAAGCATTTGCCTAAAACATTCTTGATTAAAGGAAACTTCTTACACGTTGTCAAGTGCTTTCTTATTGCAAAAGTACTGTTAACAACACGGCACTTATACACACCCATAATGAATGCACTTCACCTAATATGCTTTTCCATTCTCATCTTTGATTCTCGCATAATGATTCTAGCAATCGAATGTATATTTCTTATCACAAGGAGGAAGATGAGAAACAAGTACCTTGGTTATCACACTCATGGTCGAGGATGGCTCTTCTTCACTTTCATTGCCCGACGATTCCAATTCGGTGATCGGAGTCATCTCCTCACATCTCTCCTCCTCCATTGACATGTTATCTTGATACATTAACTTCACACATACACAAAAATAATAGAATGTAACCAGAAATTTCAAAATAAAGTCAAACATTAACAAAATAGCAAAACAAATTTCAAGCCCAAGTAGCATTTAGCTCTTGAATCTAATACTTCAAGTGTAGCACTTAGCTCAAGATCCAAATCACCAAAAATCAATCCCCAAAAAATGCATAATCGCTATGAGTCCCGACAACTTTTAAGATGGCAACGCTTGTCTTAGAGATGGATAATGCTAACATGAGACAACTTTACAAAAATTGGATCATACAAAGATACATTTACTGATCAAACACATCATTTTCATTAGGTCACCTTAAATGTATTTAAGCATGCGAAGTACCTTCATACATTTTGTTTTTATGAGAGTTGCATTACATAACATTGTCACAGGGTCATTATGGCACTAAGGAAAAAAAAGAAATAAGCAAACAACACAAGAACAGAACAGCCATTGCCATACTTTAGTTGCACTTAATTGTCAAATTAGAGCACTAAAAAAAAAAAAAAAAAAAAAGCTCCTCAGAATTCTATAACATATCCAATATTGGCCAAGTACAGAAATCGAGCATCGAAATCCCTAAAGGGACTCCGGTTTATCGCGATTAGGATAATGTCACAATCAGATATTTTATAACAGTGATTCAAATACTTTCGATTTAGGACAACGAAACTTCACCCTAATTAGATCCAAAACCAGACCAAGCTGAACTAAAAGAGCATCCATATGTATGAATAACCCATGAAAGTCTAAGTTATAGATCTCAAAAAACTCCAACCAAGAATAGGCTATGGAATCAACTAATACCACCAAACTCAACAACAATCTTGTCGGCAGTAGACCAGGGGTGGCTTAGAACTAAAATCCAATCTCGCGATCACAAACCCAAAACAACATGTGCGCAAATTTCAACAGCTAGAGGGGGGGGTAAGGGTTTCACCAAACTCCTCGGGTCTGAGCTGAGGCCGGTGGTGGTGACAGCAAACGAAGGGCTCAGCGACCATTAAGAAGTGGAAACAAAGTGAGTCGGAGAAGAAAGATAGAGATGAGATGCAGAGTCATGGAAGGGCTTAGCGTCACAGAAAAGAAAGACAAAGATGAGAAGTGGAAAGGAAACATACCGCAGAAAACAAAGTGAGTCAGTCCAATTCCCTTCGCGGTTCCGGTTCCTTAAAAGGTGGAAGCGGGAACTAGAACATCTCTCCCTAGAACCTGGAATTGGCCCGATTATCCAGTTCTTGGTTTTACCTTGGAACCATATTCATCCCTTGTCATCGCACACTGGACTTTGTACCAAATCATCATCACTTAGAACCACATAAGGGAACACATGCTGCAACGACCAAATCATTTCGGATTATGATAATACCAAATTTGCGTCCTGTCTCGACACAATCCCACAAAGCAGAGTTTCACCTGCCTAAAGAGCTCATAAAACATATAGCTAGATTGCGTTTCTTTTCCCCTTTCTAAAACATGGGTGTCCGCATTTGTCAGAAGACCTGATTAATGCCAACAGACACGAAAAGTTCGTCCAAAAAAAAAAAAAAAAACAAACACGAAAAGCATCCCAGATAATAAAATGAAGGAACGGATGCGGCTATGAATGAATTAATCCCCCATCGCGACACGATCAAATTCGAGCCCTTTCAAACCCAGAATCAGAACAAAAAAGCAGAGCATGCAGCCCCGGAGACACAACATGGCTTATGGGTTCCCCTAAAACGGAAGAAAGGGCAAAGAAAGCGACGAACTTCGACCCATGAACCCAAAATTAAAAAGAAACATCTTGGAAATGCCCTGGATCAACCACATAAGCGCGAAGCACCGGCTGTATTTCTTCCCAATGAAATCGTAGCAGCATTCCAAAACTCGGGCGAGAACGGGAAACGAAAGGGCCAGTCACCAAGCGTACGGCGAGAAACATCCGCATGCGGAGTCGAAGAACATCAACGCGGAGAGAATCTACTCGCAGTGTACCGAGCTCGGCTCGCGGAAGGACCTGGAAAAGGAGAGCAACTCTTAGCCGCGGAACGGAAGCGAGAGGAAGAAGGTGATCGGCGTTGGGTTTTGGAGACCGAGTAACGCGATGGTCGAGCTTCGAGCGCGAGCGATTCTACCCCGCCGTCGGACCGTATTTCTACAGTGCGCAGATCATTTTCCTCGGACAAGAGAAGGCGCCCGCCTCGGATTTAGCAAAAAAAGAAGAAGAAGAAGAAGAAGAAGAACGAGGAGGAGGAGGTCCGAAAATCCAGAATTGATTTTTTTTATTTATTATTCTATTATTTAATTGCAGCGGGGGCCGAAACATGCTAGAAAGAGGCGAGTGACGTGGAGATTTTGTTTTTATTTTTCTATTAATTTAATTGCGGCGGGGGCGAAACTAGCTAGAAGGAGGCGAGTGACGTGGAGAGACGCCTTGTCTGTTCGTTCGTTCGTGGATGTCGCCAGACTAAAAACACGCAACGCGACACGCCGTCTGACCAAACCGTAGTCAAGGAGGTTCCCACGTCGCATTTAGTCAAAGCCTTCGCGTCTTCAGCATTCATTCGATCCAGCACATTTACGGCAAGCAAACAGCAGGCTCGGCGAGTAGAGCTGACGTCACTCCATAAGTCATTTTGCCGAGACGGGTCGCGCTCTGGCCTTTTGAGAACTGGATATACTCTTCGTCTTATTCCCCACCATTTTCGTCACGTTTATTCGTTCGTCACGTTTATTTCGCGCACGATTTCACATTTGATCTAAGCAACGCGTCTCTTTCTTTTTTCTTTCAAGCGGGATTCGTCACCTTGGAGCTGTACCTCTTCTACGTAATCATGCAGGGTGTAGTAGTAGTTCAGGAAGCATTACTAAAACGAATAGGTTTCTATCATTGAGCATTACTAAAACTGTGCTCATACAAGTCGAAGGATCATCGAAGATCGAAGAAAGATCGTCGACGATTGACGATGAATGACCTGAACTAATTATACTCAATACGGCTAATTCATGGATCAAAATGAGTGCACCGCCTGCCCGTTCGAGTCCGACGAATCGCCTCCCTTGTCCATCCACATCCTCCACTGCCTCTCCATCTCTTAGCTATCAAAATGAGTGTTCCAGAAGTCGTCTGCTTCCGTCTCCACCTTCCCCTTCCCCTTGTTCTCCTCCGAGTTCGGATCCGAGCTCGAAGCCATCGGGTCTTGTCTCTGAGGAAGTGGCGCCGGGGGCGGGGGCGGCGGAGGTGGCAGCAAGAGCGAGTGGTCCTCGTGCGGGAAGTTGAGCTTCGCGCGCGCCCCGCGGAACTCGATGGCCGCCTTGTCGTAGGCCCGCGCGGCCTCGTCCGCCGTGTTGAACGTCCCGAGCCAGACCCGGACTGCCCGCCTCGGGTCCCGGATCTCCGCCGCCCACTTCCCCCATGGCCGCTGCCTCACGCCGCGGTACTTCTTCTTACCCGCCACGCGCAACGAGGACGGCTGCCTCTTCTTGGTGGAGTTGCCGCTGCTGCTCCTGTCTTCTGCTTGGTCGGCGATGGGGGTGAAGAAGTTGCACCCGAGGCAGCCGCTGATCCTGCACACCTGGCACGTCTCGAGGTCGGAGAGGGCCACGAAGTCGCCGCCCCAGTAGTAGTTGTCGCCGGCGGCGGCGGAGGTGGGGGGGAGGTAAGGGGCCGGGTCGGAGGAGGTGGCGCCGGAGACGACGGTCTTGAGGGCGTCGACCATGACGGCGAGCTCCTGTTCGTGGGTGAGGCGGCGCGGCGGCAGAGACGGCTGCTGTCCGGCTGATTCTGGGCCCTGCAGTCTGCGCATCTCTCTCTCTTGCTCTCTCCCTCTCTCTATTTCTAGCTTGTCTGCTCTGGTGGGTTCTGCTCTTTTTCTGCTGCCGCTGCTGCTGCTTCTGCTGCTGCTTCTGCTTTTGCTTCTGCTGCTTCTTCTTCTGCTTCTGCTTCTGGTTCTGGTTCTGGCAGTTGGAGGAATGAGTGAGTGATGGCGAGGGGGGGGAGGGTCAACGGGTTTATATACGCTGTGGTTGCCAGCCTGGCACACCGTTCACACACGGTTTGGAGAATGTGAGAAAATAGCACTTCCTTTGTTTAATGGGGCCGCACGTTCTGTAAACCGAGCATGTGGCGATATGACGTGGTTCAGGTGTAGGGCATTGGAGTGGGGCCCCGGAAGTTTCGCGGCCCCCTCGCAAGCGGAAGCGACGGTCGTTGCTGAGGGTTGTGCTGACGTCGGAGGTCAGGTCAGTGGGGCCCCTTCAAGAACAGGCCTCCCCGGCTTAAGAGTTTCGGATTCTTCTCTCTTTTTTTTTTTTTTTTTCCTTTTATAGAATGAAGAAGAGTTTTTGGAAGAAATACCAAGGAATCCAATTCGATGCCGCGGACTATAATGTGAACGGCGTTAAATATTCATTCGATCAATATTGGTTATTCACACTGTAATTTTTCTTTTGCTCACGCATGATTTTTTTTTTTTTTTCTTCTTTTTTGGTATCGTGTGTTGATGAATGATGAATCATCAAATATTAGGAAATAGAGAATCTATGAGGTATATTCCTCTTCAAATTAGGCCTCTATTTGAGGGAAAATTAAAAGTAAGAGTTTGAAATTGAGTAATTTTCACAAAAAAAAAGGGCTTAAAATAGACTTTATCCCAATTAAAGGTCCAACAATTTAGTCTCAAATAACAGTGTGAACTCAGCAATCAGTATTTTATGGCAAACAAAGTAGGGCAATTTTGTCCAATTTTTTTTTATAATGTTACCTAAATTGAAGCTAGGATTCGTGCTGACTAAGTGAATAATGGCCAAAACACTAAAAGCCAAAAAGCCACAAATTGAATTCACTAGTTCATGAAGGAGAGGATAAGATGTGAAATTTTGGTGGGTCTGCATTTGCCATCCTTTGGACAAGGCATTTCCTGGTGTGAAGTATGTAGTTTCCACCAGGTAGCGGGTGGTTCTGTTCATTCTTTGTCATTGGGGGCTCGTGTAGCTTTCACCACTGAATGTGGACGCTTTCATAGTTTATCAAGTGTTGTAAGTTCTTCGAGTCGAGGTTCCAGCCTTGATGAATGTAATGATATGGCCGTAGTCCTTATTTGGGGAGAAGGCACGTGTGATGGTGTTCTATGGAAAATCGAGGAATCCACGAAATCATAATTCGGTTTAGGGTTTTTGATTTTAAAGATATTAGCCGATTTTTTTTTTTTTTAAATTTCTGAGAAAAATTCTCCTTACTCTTTTTGGTCGGTAAATTGTTTCCTCTTCCTAACTGCTGAAAAAGCCAAAAATATTAGCCGATTTTTATCCATAAATTTCTGAGAAAAATTCTCCTTACTCTTTTTTGGTCGGTAAATTGTCCTTTTCCTAACTGCTGAAAAAAGCCAAAAACTGACATTTCTAATTCAAGATGGGTTCCGACAAAAAATATATATATATTCAAGATGGGCTAAGAAAAGAATTAAGGGACGCACAGACCAGTGTAAACGAGGGCCTTGGACCGAGTCAGTGCAAGTGAGTCCAGACCCATGCCTAACTCGGTTTCCCCGTACGAATCAGCGCTGACGATAAACGGATGAGGTTTTGACCAAATCTTAAACCGTCCAACGGCCTACCTAGCCACACGGCGCCAGTTGTATTTTGGCGGAGTTCCATTCGATGTTCGAGAGCTCTTCTTCTCATTATCTGGCACTTTCCAGATCGGCCATTCCGATCGAGGCATATCCTCTCCAGGAATTGACCAGTGACCTGTAACCGGCAAGACCGGCCATAAAGTCCATATGCCGACAGCAGAGGGTCCGCAGCACATAAAGGACGTCTAGGTGGACCACCACTTGTTCCTTAAGGGTGCGCCCCAATCCGATGGACCCACCAAAACATGAAAGATACCAACACGCAGCTTTTCTCAAAAAGTACCGAGTGGTCACCACAAATAAAAAAGTCACACCGAGTCCGCATGGAATCGGCTCGACTTCGCCTCTAAGCATCACCGCGTGCTCATACACCAAGTACAGATATTTTCCGACGCTTCCATGCAGGTTCAGCAAAGCATGACTGGGCCTTCGAATGCCTTCTCAGCTCTCTCTCTCTCTTCGCCTCAGTACACTGAACTGATGACAAAACCATAAATTATGCACTGAAAAATCATGAAGTGGGAGATGAAGGAAAAAACAACTCTCCCAAAAGGACACCGGTTGTCTCTTCCCGTCCATGTTGGGACAATCTCAATTAATTGAATCTGTCTATCACATGAGTGGAAGGAGATTACACAAGGAATAGCCTATGATTTATATACCCCAAGGGGAAAGAAAATAAAAGATTTTTCCTCCGTTACCCTACCTCTCCAATACTGCCCCAAAAGGGGCCGAACAAAAATCAGGGACCATAGAATTTTCAACCTCTCGCAATCAATGACAAATGACCGACCAACAAGAGAGGCAAAGATGCCACGCTCCCGTAACTAGCTTTCCTTGTCAGGAACACATATGGATGAGCCAAGACTTCCATCTAGTCATCATCCTCTGAATCTGCATTCAGATCGGGGAAAAGTGAGATGATTCGGCAAGAAGAGACTTGGAATTTTTTTCCTTCCACAACAATATAAACTGAAAAGAGATCGATCAAAGATGTGACAAACTCATAATCAAAGTGACCCATGAGTTACCATTTCAGTAAGTTAGCACTTCCCCATTTACCAATACTCCTCTCAAATAAACCAACGGCATTATCTAATGGCAGTACGGTAGGAGAATAGATAAGCAACATAGCAATAAATATGCCACTTCACGAAGCACAATGAGCAGTACACTATTTTTCCTCAAGAAGTAGAACAGAAGCAATTGCACTATACTAGTTATATGAAAATTTTCCAAACCTTTTCCAGATAAATTTCACTGTCATAAGCATCGATATTGGTCAACTCAATTCAATCAAAATTTTTTTATCCAATGAAGTTTTAGTAGGCATTCAAGCATAACAGATGATTGTTGAATGTATTGTATCACCACTAAAATAAAACAATGTCAGACTAAAACTAGATGGACTTCAAAATGCTTACCAGATCTAATATCTTCTCCCACTTTGCCTCTGTTTCTTAGCTGCTTCATGATCATTGCGCATATAAGAACCCACCAGTAAATATGGAACACAAGCAGAGTCAGAAGCATCGTGTTGAAGATGTAGTACATTGCACAGCCATAGGTTTCTGATAGGGGCAAAACTTCACATAGGTGATAGCTGGTCGTTGAAAAGCAAAAAGCACAGGGTATCAGAAGCCATTGTAGATGAGCTAACAGAAAAATCAGTAACTAGTGGATGCAACCTTGATGCTTTGATGACCCAAAAGGGGAAGAATATAAGCCTTAGCACAAGCCATGAGATGGCAAATAATGCAAAGCACAGGCTTGCTCTGAACTCCTTCTCAGAATACTTAAAGACTTTTGCAGCTTCCATCAGAACATCACTGGCATCATGGAGGGCAAGAATAATAGAGCCTACCCGGAAAAACCTGTTTCACCAATAAACAGCTTTTGTTAACTTTCTTCTTCAAATAGCCATAAAGCATGACTCAAAACATCAACCAACTGAAAATATACTAGAAAACTTCTCGAAGACCAGTGTGCACACAATTTTCTTGTGTGCCACGTAAAGCTCTATGCTTCAATACCGCTAAGTAGTCCTTTCCGATGGCTCCTCCAGAATCTGGCAGAGGTCCACCATACAGTGAAGAGACTCCCCAATGTTGTCCATCTTTCAATTCATTGATTGGTAAGAATGTCAACTCCCCAAACCCCAAAAGCTAATTTCTCCTCATGAAAACATTTAACTCAAAAAGAGAGACGAAAAAGAAAAGGCATGACCTTACTAGCAATCATCTTTTGAAACAAAAAGTAGATAGCAGTTTTGCCAGCTTTTCTGAATCCAGTCAAGCACTAATCAACATCACACTGGAATTTCAATAAAATGATGCTGCTTTGTTTGAGATACATATTTATATTTAAGTATCCTCAGAGTCAAGTACAGGGATTGCAACTCCTGGGGCGGATTCAAAGCTCAGACTTCCTTTATCAGTTTTTAGTAAAGTAAAAGCATTCAAGAAACTCAGTGGGAAAATGACCAAATAGTGGGCACTATAATTTGCTATGGCCTGGAGATGACTTAGTTTAACATGGTAATGTAAGCCATACAGTGCTTAAGCTAAGACTGCAGATTTCTTGAACTAACATTCTGTAACAAGGCAAGGTCCCAAGATCTTAAAGTAATGCAGCAGACTCCAGTCCCTCCACATCCTTCTCTGATTTCTCAATAAATTGGCATACTAAGGAAAATTGTTTGATTATATGGTCCAGCTCATCCATATGAAGCTAATGTAACTGTTGAACAAGACTCCTTTTTAGAAAAATCCAACAAATACATGTCATAAGTTATGAAAATTGATGCAGATTGACCATTTTTATAGGATGAAAGAGATAATAAAATATTTTCTTTTCCATGCAAGAGACATCCCCACCTACAGGAGGGCATACAGGACAGACATGCTCACAGAAAGAACATATTATGAAACAAGGTAAGGTCCACCCCAGTGGAAGGCTAAAGCTAGGAAACCAAGAGATTACTTCACAATTGATGAGCACCGTCTCACTGGTGCTAGTAAAATGGTGTTCTAGCTCTGGACATAACAAGGAATTACTGAGAAAGTGAGAGCCTACCTCGTCAAGAAGGAATAACCAATCAAGATGACAGTTATTACATGATGAGACATCATGACAGCAAAATCCTTTCTTCGAGTCTCCCATGTAAGTAGGGCAGCGATGCTGTAGATGTAGAAACCGCATTGGCACATGTAGAAAAGCCTAAGAGAAAGCCTGACACACAGAAACAAATGGATAGTTAATATGATTATCTGATCTCGATTTTATTTTCTGACAAGTTTGATGTAGACTCTCAAGTTTCACTTTGGACATTGAATTCATTTTGAAAAGTCAAGAGAGGGCCAAAACAGCAGCCTTGCTCTTTTCACTGGTGAAGAAGGATGGAAGATAAAGAGAGTATCTGATGTCTTAAGTGCACCTCATCAGGGTGACCTAGGTCCTGGCCTAGAGCATGTCCGCAAAAATAAAATCTCATGCAGGAACCTTTTTTTCTAAGAGGAAAGAACAGTAAGCAATATAATGACTTAATCTGAGAATCTCCATCCCACGTCTCAGTTTAGGTTCTAAGACGTCAAAAATAGCTATCTGCCAATCTAAGGTGAATAGTGGCCAACTACAAACTTATTGATCCTATGCCTACTTGAAATGAAATGAGAAACAATTTGTAGCCTCCAGGGTTCGTGTGCCATTTCTTTTTTTTTTTTTTTTTTTTTTTTTTTTTTTTTTTTTTTTTTTTTTCAGAAACTATGGTGTAAAAGGACATTTATATCAGCACGACAATGAAGGAAATAATATGTAAGCTTATCCAAAGGGGATTTTTCCTTTCTCTTAAAAGGTTTTGGACATGCCAACTTGAAGGTCCACTCGTAAAAGCCAAGCGTAAAATCTATTCTCTCAAACTTTAGCTCGTGCCAAATATTTAAATTATATTCTAAGTAAGATTATCTCATTTCCTGTTTGGTATCCAGACCACTATTCTAATAAAAACACAGCCAAAAACATGACATAGCTCAACTAACAAGTTAGTAATTGAAGCTATAGCAATTTCAACTCCTGCCAAAACGTGGGGATGTTATATCCCCTCTAGCAATTTGAATAAGTTTTTGGTCAATAATCAAGTCTTTAGCATAGAAGGCCCTGCTATCCCATGTACTGTGTAGGGATCCAAAGAGAGAGCTGCAGATGATCACAAGAGGATATTTAGCTAAAATGTAAGGCACATTTGAATCTGGCACATGCTCTTCCAACAAAGCACTAAAGTTTGATGCATGCTAAAATCTGTTGAGTGAGGCTCATGTTGCTGGAATGATTGATCAATTTCAGTTTTTCAAGCAAACAAATTACTCACTTCAGTTCTTGATTGGGCCAGCCTCTGAAATACTCTTTTGTGTCTCTAAACCATGGCTCTTCGTAGGCGATCGACAGAACAAACACTTCAACAGTAGCATAGTACGTTAACTTCCACATAGATTCCGAGATCTTACTGACCTTCGCTTGAACAGCCTCGTCAATCTTAAGTGGAGTAGGACCATCGCGCAGCAACCAGATGGCAAGCCTCTTAATTCATAGATAAAAGGAAGTGAGCACGGTGAAAGATTTCAAAAAGGAGGAAGCATCACTCAATCAGATTCTTTTCTGATCTACCAATTTAAGTTCTGTTGTCAGATCCAAGACAATAGGCATCTCTTATATTACTTAGATCTCCGACTAATGCGCATGAGATCAACATGGCTTGGCAGGGTAAACGACTAGCAGAAGTCCACCTTAACGGTCATATTTCTACGGGGACAAAATGATCTCGAAATGTTCTCTCGTAAAGCTTAAGAGCCAGAACTAGTGTTTCCAAGGCTAAATAATCAACTTCTGCGAGAGATTTTGCCTCTACAGAGGATCGATAGAATCACTTTTTTCTTCAATGGATAATGCAGTACTTTATCGACAACCATCCAACCATTATACATGCGTGGAGGACATACACGGGAGAAAAATGCTCGTAAAGGAAGATGCACAGATACTTCTCAAAGCGAGAGAGACTGGCAAAAGCGCCTCCACAAAGCTAGAAACGACTGAGTCCTACTTGATCGGACAAGATTGCGAACTAAATCTAAGAGGTTAAAGGAAGAGCAACATTGAATCTACACCTAAAGAGACCTGATCCGAGCGCATCTAAAAACGAAGTCCTTATCCAGCCCACACTAGCTTCAAATGTACAGTGAGAGCACCGAGCAGAAGCACAAGCGAACACACAACAGCGCGAATAAACACCGTCGAGAGCTCAACAAGTTCGAAAAAACGCCATGCGCTCAGAGTGCAGGGGCAAGGGAAAAGCTTACTCGGAAGAGGAATCTGTCGAAGAAGAAGCGACCGGCGACGAAGGCGACGGCGAAGTAGATTGCGATGAGGAAATCGACAGCGCTAGGCGCGTTCGGCTCCATGTTCACCAGAGAGGGAGCGGAACCAGCCTGAACCGCTCAATCAGCAGATCGAGTCCCCCCCGAGCTCCTCCGTCCGCATCCCGGAGCGCTTCCCCCGGGAGAGGGCAATGCCGAGCGGGGCGGCGGATCTCCGGCTTGCCGTAGTCCACAGGAGCTGAACACCGGCGGCGCCGCCGAGAGAGATCGGCGGCAGCGGATCCGGCGACGGCCGAGGGGAACGAGATTTGACTCCTGTCCTTCGGTCTTTTCGTTTCTTTTTCCACTGAAGTGACGCCGAGTTGATCCCGGCTCGTCGCCACTCGCCCGAACGCGACCGAGTTGGCGACCGAGTTGGCGCAAATGGCGAGGCTCCTCGGCCCCGACTTGGCCTCCCTGATTAAAGAAGCGAGATGCGTGGAGCTCAACTCTCCGCCTACCTCGGGAGGAGGAATGTCCCATTTTGGATAAATTTAAGAAATATCGATGCATGCGGTGCAATATGTCAATAAATTTTTAATTCTTTTATTGTGGCCACTGAAGTTTAATTTAATCATCCTTGAATTTCTTTTTTTTGCAAGTATTTTTAAATAATCTGAGGATTAGATTTAATAAAAGTTCAATGTACAAAAAATTTATAGACTAAATCGAATAAATCGAAATCTTACGAACGACATCATATATTAAACTAAAATTAATGACATTTTCGACTAAAAAAGCAAAAGTTAATGATCGCATTAAATAAAGTAAAAATTTATGAATGATAATATACATCAAATAAAAGTTCATGTATCAAAAATTTAAAAAACATTTCAAATAAATTAAAAATTCAAAGACTGTTGTACATTAAGCAAAAATTGATGGTTGATTTATGTCGTTTCCCCTAAATTCAACTGAGCATCGAAAATAGTTATGGGCTACCAAAACGCTCCCGTTTAAAAGCGACGAAGGAAATGGACCCGGCCCCCACCCGGAAAATTCAAATCTTAGGTCAAGACCGCCATTGAAAGAGATCCTCCGAACTCTGCTTCTTCCTCTGCTTCGGACACCTGACGCTCTCTCTCTCTCTTCCTCTCTCTCTCTCTCTCTCTCTCATCGCGAGCATGGCGGAGACCGGCGCCGCCCAACCGCACCACGACGATCTCTTCTCCACCGTGATCTCCGACATCAGGACCTACGCCGGCAACGACCCGCTTCTCCCCTGGCTCCGGTAAACGCCAGATTTTAGCACCCGTCCCTCCGTGCTGTTCCGTGTTCCCGCACCCCGTTCCTCGTTCGCTAGAACTGTAGATTGACGCCTTTCGATGTTTCCGCGATGTCGTGGCAGCGGGATCAGGAGGATGAAGGAGCGCCTTCCGCCGCAGGTCCTGAAGGAGAAGCTCCCCAGGTTCCTCCAGAAGTGCGCCGAGAAGTTCCAGTCGGACCGCCGCTACAGGAACGACTTGCGTTACCTTCGCGTTTGGTTGCAGTTGGTAAAATTCCTTTTTCTCGACCGCATTCGTCGCTCTACTCTTTTTAAGGAGCAGGCTAAGGATGCCTGAATGCTAGTGACATGTGCATATGTCGGGAACGAGAATCATTAGTTTCTCCTTGTTTTCTTTCCATGAATGTAGTAAGTCTTGCTCAAAGTAAGCCAAGTTCGTTGTTTGATCGTGTGGAAATGCACTTCACAAGATCAAGTCTTCTTTTATCGTTGTTCAGATGGTGTTTATTAGATTTCGTTGTCAATAAATGTGCAGATGGATTATGTCGATGATCCGAAGGTGCTTTTGAGGGCAATGGAGATGAATCGCATTGGGATGAAGCGGTCTCTCTTCTACCAGGCATATTCTCTTTACTTTGAGAAGATGAAGAAGTTCGAGGAAGCTGACAAGATTTATCACTTAGGAGTGCAGAAGTAAGCTTTTGCCCTGTTATTTTTACCTCTATTGGATGCATGGTTAGTCAGCAGAAAAATAAGGAGATAGCTTGTTAACAAGCAACGAGTATTTCACAACACAAACTGTGGAGCTGGGCTAGTGTAGCAAATTGGCAGAACCATTGTTAGCCATTTTGTGTATGGATAATTCGGTTTTGAGGTACAACTTTCTGGAGACTTTACTCTTCTTGGCTTGTAAAGCTTCTTCTTTTATAACTGTTGGGCAGCCTTGCCGAGCCAGTGGATGAGCTGCAGAAATCGTACGAGCAATTTCTCCATCGATTGGAGAGACACAAGATTAAGAAGATCCAGGTATCGTATGTTCTTCTCTTGATGTTGCTTGTTGGAGCTTTAAGCAATCCTTCTCATGGTCATAGTCATCTAATAAACGGCAGATGTTCCACAGCATCAAGAAAGGAAGGCCACCAAAGAAAACATTTGCCACTCTTATGGAAGGCATGATGGGACATGCCATGACAATAACATTAAGAAATCAGTTCCTCAGGACCAAAATGTAGATGTGGACCAAATTTTGGAGGAAAAGTCTCAAAATGGTAAGCCACTGGCACAATCAAGAACAGATGTGGTTGTGGGGAAGGAAGGGAGTGGGAGGATGGAACTTAGAAAAGCATCAAAGCCGCAATTGACAGAGGAAAAGAAAGTGGATGAACCTGCCATATCTCGCCGTGATACTGTAGTGGTAGATACTGCCCTTCTTGGAAAGCCTGAGGCAGAAGATGCATGCCATCATGGACTGGTGGAACCAACAGTAAACATGAAGGAGGCAATGAATGCCATCAACAGCATGTTCAGTGAGCCAATTGAGATGCCAGTTGGCAGAGGATCGCTTAGGAGGCACAAAATGGAAAAGCAGAGTTCCAGCAGCAATTTCAAGGTTTTTGTTGATGAAAACCCAGAGAAGCAAGTTGAAGCATCTCAAGGTCAGAAATGGGATAAGAGTTGTTCACTTCAGCACACAAGATCCACCCTTGCTCAGCCTCAAGAGGAAGGATTTCAAATATACATTGATGAGGAAGGAAATGATGATGGAAAGGAGAATGGAGACTTGGAGCAGGATCAAGCACAAAATGTCTCTACTTCGCATGCGAATGCTTTCGTGTTCATTCGACCAAAAGATCTTGCTTCTGAAAACTCTGATGAGCTAGGTATAGCAAGCTCATCCAGAGGAAAGTTCAGAGACGATACGGTTGTTTGCAAGTTTGTTGGTTCAACCATAGTAGATGAGCCGGTGGTGGAGAATGCTTGCCACCATGGCCTAGTAGACCCCACAATCAACTTGAAAGAGGCCATGGAGGACATAAATAACATGTTTGGAAAGCCAATAGAATTTGTAAGATCTAGAAGATCAAAGAAGCGGGAAAATATATTGGCGGAGGAGGAAAATAATGGTGGATTTCTGATACTTCCTGATGATGAATTGGAACATCAACCAGCTGTGGATCCAGGAATATCGGCAGTGAAAGCTCTCAACGGGGAAAAAGATATAGGTTTTTCAATTCTCTCAGATGACGTAGAACATCCTAAACACAAGTTGGCACCACAACCATCCAGCAAAATAAGAGAGAGTGACTTGTTTGAGCCAACCGTCTTTACTAAGCAGGCCATGGATGATATCAACAAGATGTTCGGAATGCCACTGGATTTCTAAGAAACTCTTGTGCTGATTCAGATGATACCTGCCTCCACCTCAGATTGGTTGTGTTCTGCCGTGTTTAAGCTTTTTTATATGTTGGATCACGAGAGTATTGCATTGTCAAATTGTTGAATGGAGTTTATATCGGTAATTCTTTTTATTTATTTACACTTTCAATTAAACTATACTTCTGTCCGAGTGGCTAACTGCAAGTAGCTGATGTGATCTAAAGTTTTGTCAGAAAGCTTGGTATCTTTATTTCGAAGATTAAAGTGGGAATACATAATTGATTCCTGATAATTTTTTCGCCTTCTTTGAGTAATTGCATGAATTGACTCAAATACGTGGTGAATAAAAGGGGCAGACATCTATGTTAGCAAACTTTCCAGGATTGGAAGTCGAATCAAGCAAATTCTTAGTTTGATGACCACAGAGCAGAAGTGACGAGTAATTGAATGGAGGTGATTTTTCCCCCTTTCCTTATCTGATCCTAAAAATAATGGTGCTTGAAAATTAAAGCTGAAGAAGTAAACTGTATAAGGTGACTCAAATACCAGTGGAAAAGCCTCCACACGTCAAGCTTGCCCTCTTGCGCTTGTGCCTTTTCACACTAACAAGCAATCATAACAGCGAAAATTAGTCTTATTACGTTGATACATCATGAATATCTCTCGTCTTTTCCCAGGGCTGACAATTTATTCAGAGCGGAAAAATCACACCTTTTGTTCCAGCAGTGAACCAAAAAATGGTTTTCAAAAGAACTCTCTGGCTAGCGAGGCGACTACCGACACCAATCATTTGGCAATTGATTAGTTCACTGAAAATCATGTGGAGTTCCCCATGTTGAGTATAGTTTGCAATCTCTTCAATTATTAGCATCCCACCAGAGGTTCTTGTATCGACAGCATGTCGATCTCTACAAAGCATACAATCAATCCTCGGCTTCTTCCCTCTCTCTGAGAACAGCTCCGAATTGTTTCACCAGTATGTCAACAACTAAGGGCACCACATCTTTACAAGGAACACCTTTCTTATAAACATCTCCTAAGTGCGAGTCACTCCCAATTCTACCACCCAAGAAAACATCCACCCCCTTCACAAGTCTTCCCATTCTCATCCCTTGTCATGCACCCCATGAACCCAATATCAGCAACTTGTACTTGTCCACAAGTGTTGGGACATCCGGTCCAGTGCATCCTCACAGGTCTGGTCACGGAAACAAGCCTTTCCACTTCCTCAGTCACCTTCAGAGCCCTAGCCTTTGTCTCAATTATGGCTTGACCACAGAACTGGTTGCCGGTACACGAGACAAGTCCTTTCATGAGAATAGGTGGACTGGGGGAAAATCTGTTCTTCAAGAGAGGCTCATCAAGCAAGGTTCCAATTCTTGAGTTCTCGACGTTTGGAATGACAATGTTCTGTTCCACAGTGAGCCGGAGTTCACCTGATCCGTACTCGTCAGCTATCCGAGCTAGCTCGTCCATGTCATCTGCTTGGACCCGACCAACTGGAATATGAAGTCCAACAAAGCTAAAGCCTTCTTGCTTCTGTGGATGGACCCCTAGGTAATCCCTCCTCTCCCATTGCTTGTGAACCAGGTCCTCGGGGGATGCTCTTTCTAGTATCTGGTGGGGCATTCTCTTTACTACCTCTGACCTGAATCCTTCAATGCCCTGCATTTATTTTGGAGATTCACATGTTCATCAGATTAACAAGATGAATATACTAATATTTTTTAACCAGTAGGACCTCTTAGAAGAAAAATAGAATATCCAGTTTGAATTAACCCCATCATTCCTTACCAGTTCATCAATTAACCACATCATTCTTGTCTTCTGCCTGTTTCCTCTGGTTCCGAGATCCCTGTAGGCCTCAAGAATAGCTTTGCACACAGGGATTACATCATCTGCTGAGACCCAGGCATCGAGAGGAATTGCCTCCTCACAACGCTTGGGGCTAAAGAATCCACCAACCAGCAAATTGAATCCAAATTGGCCATTTTCATTGCAGGCATGTAGGCAAGGTCATTGATGTGAGGATGCTCATAGAGATCATGAGAACCAATCACACAGACATTCCATTTCCGAGGCCTGGACAATATTGATGCACATGAGCTTGTTGATTAAAACATTGTAAAGTCAAAAACTTTCCAACTAAGTCATTTTAGTAGCTCTCTTAGATTCACTGACCAATATATGCACTACTTAATTGCCACCAATTTCCAGTAACATGATAGCTAGTTACCCCTGAAGTGACTCGGTCATAACAAAGCAAGATCATCCTAAAGAATGTCAAAGCTATAAACTGAAACGGAAAGAACTCACAAGTTTGTAATGGCAGGATTTCCACGGAAATTCCCGGTGATGAATTGGGACAGTAGATTAGTATAAGGCCGTGTATCGACTATCTCATCAGGATCAATTCCTGCCAGGGGGTTTCCAACAGGATTCCTCACATTGTCCATGCCACTTTGGAGGCTGGTCAAGCCAACTCCAGCCAAGCCCTTGAGTATTTCTGGAACATCAGGCAAAACCACCCCTCTGATCTGCCAGTTCTGCCTGGTGGTCACATCTGCACACCCGTCTCTTCCATATTTCCTGATGACACTTGCCAAGTATCGGGTTTGTGCGCTTGTTGTCACCCCATTTGGCAGCTTCAGCCTCATCATGAATCTACCATCTAAACACCAAAGACACAAATTATAACAAGACTGGATTAACACTTCAGGTGACCTGGCCATTTTTCAGCAAACTATTTGCAAGTATTATATCCTTTATTATCCCTAAGGTTGGTACTTTGGTAAAGACTGGTCTATCAATTTTCTTACTTTTGCTGGGTCACATAAATGCTGAAGATTTTCTGCAGCTGACGTGCCACACATTTCCTTTAAGAATTCAAATAAAGCGAATATCAGTGCTGATGCGTAGAAGAGGGAGAGTAATTTCTTAGCTTGTGAGGTTATTCAGATTGAAATGGACACGAGCTCTTATGAAGAGGAGGATTAATCAACCCTCAATGCCAAAGCTCATATGTGTATTGCTAATCACCGACACCTTGACCTAATATCTTCAAGCACTATTTTCCTCCCTAAGAATGACTACTTCTATTATCTTGTCGTGTCTTTGTTCCTTTAAGTGCATCAAAGTCCTAAGCAACTCAATAGAGCATATAAGGAAAGGAAATATAGGCAGATCATAATGGAATACAAACATGTGAAATATGGTGCTGACTCACATTGATGCTTCCTCCTATGAAACAAGCCAAGCCACTTGAGCCTTACATCGATATCATTCTTGGTGACCTTAGCCTTGTCGATATCTTCCATCGACATCTTAGCAAGCTCTTCAATGCCATTCTCCATGAACAGCTTCATTGGCTCTTTCTCAATCTTCACCTTCTCCTGAGGATTGATGCCCTGCCTGAACTTCTCCTTCAGCACCCAATACCCATCTCTCTCCTCCACCCTCGGCTCCAGCCTCACCGCGTCCGCCCCCACCCCCGGCGGAGGTGGGGCAGCCGTTGGGGTGGCGTCTGTGGACACCCTTGTCCGGGAGAGAGAAGCTGAACTCTTCTGACATGGCAAGGGAGATGAGAGAAAGCGGATGGACATGGAAGACATGTTGCAATGCTTATGTGTTGCTCACGATCAAGAACTTGTTGTTTGTGATGTGCTTCAATGGAGTGAGATCTAGATGTTAGCATTTTCAAGGCCTTATGAAGCTTATTGTTGGGACCTTAGGAGAGGTGGAAAGGAGAGGAAGAGAAGCACTGATTGAATGGCCTTTTGGGTGTTGCTAAAGGTCATTCATTATTTTTCCTTTTTTTGGTCCCCTTGAGGTCAGACGGAGAGTGCATGGTGAGCAAAGGGATAAAATGTTTGTATTGTCCTTATTACTGCATGGGATTATCCAAGTACTTCTTGTATTTTTTATTGCCGCTTCATTTTGTGCTTCTTTGGTCCTTACTATATCAGGGTCAGGAGGATGTGGCTGCTGCTTGGGCTGCAGGATCAAGTGACTTTTGCTATTGGTCAAGGGATCATTATAAAACTAGCTAAGCTTCGTTTAGTTTCTCCATTAGTATTTGTAAAAGGAGGTGATGAAGCCACTCGTGAGAGACCAACCAGTGGGCCAATAGTCATTTGCCGATTCTGGTTTTCCGACATAAGATTTCGCATCTCGCCAACGCGTTTTGATCAACTGATTTGGCCTTTTGAGTCTGCTTTCCCTCTGGACTGTCCCACCATGGGGGAAACAGAACCAAAGAAATTTTTATTAGTGAGATCGTGATTTATTCTGGTGGTCTAGCCTGAGAAAAAGGGCAAAAAGAAAAGACAAGCAATAGTTCCCTGCTCACAAATTATTGACCAATCAGGATGTGATCACAATCTTCTCCAGTAAAATTTTCTCTAGCTGACTTCAAAATGGTCGATGATCACTTTCAGTTCAGTCTGCAAGAGAGGTCAAATGACAATGCTCTCTACTTTGGGATTTCCCCCCCTCATTTTCCAGCTCATTCAAAATTATTAACTCTCAGCTCCAGTATCTCCCAAGCAAAGTGACAATCTCTCCATGCAGCAAAGCTTTCTGTATTTTTCTGGGTACCATTTCGTTATTCTCTCGAAAGTCTTATGGTCGTGACATAATTAGGTTACGAAGATGATAGTCTTCGTTCACTTCGGGTCTGACCTAAGTAAGTTATTAAAAGGCTTTATCCTAACTCAATTGAAAATTGCGAGGCGAGTATGGTTGTATGAAAATAATGAGCACATCAGATGGCCGTCCTCGCAATGCAAGTGGATAGGCGCAGGAGACTTGTAGGAGGGAAGTTCCTGGCCATGGCGAGGTCCCTTCATAACCAAAAATCAATTAGGTCATGAAAAGGACAGTCCCACTTGGCTTGGGGAGAGGACAACGTGAGAAAAAAAGGCGACGACTCGAGAAAATCATGACCGCGGTTTCGGGGGAACCAATGGTTTGAGGGACACGTGGGCTTGGCCAGGAAATGAGAAGCTGCGCACCTTTTCAAAGCGGCCAAAGGTCACCCCCTGCGATAGCCGCCACGCATAGAAATCTCACAACATGTGGCAGACGGACTTCAATGAAGAGACGATAATCCAAGGGACGAGGAAAAGAAGTAGCTCCCCTGCAGCTCGTAAGGTCAATTTCACGAGTCGAGGGAGAGTTTGACTTATGTAAAATGAAAATTCCATGGTCGCACAGATTGCCAGACGAGAGGATGGATGCTGATTGGTTCCTGACCTATGGAGGCGTGAATTGTCTTGGTCTTGGGCTTAAAGAAAAGGGTTTAGGCTAATTTAATGTGACGAGTTGGATGTAGCGTCTGCTTCCTCCTCTTCCTTGTCGTTAGCCCACCATTAAGATAATCGCGGAGGTTTAAGCAGCAGCATTAATTTTAAGTACGACGATTCCTGGAAGTTAGATGCGCACATGGAAGTATTCTATTCATCCGTTGCTAAGTTCGATTTGGCCCCATAATGTCCTGGGCAATATCATAAAATGATCGACTTTTGGTTATTAGCTATAAAGTGGCAACCTCAATCGATGAAAACAATATGATCCAAATAGTCAACAAATGAAAGAATCCGTAATTTGCCAATAAAATAGACAATACACAATGTGAAAGTTATTGCGGAAGATTTTCATCAAAACTTGTAAAGTTGATCGACCAAGTCATCGACAGCGGTCAATCAACATAAAAACTAACTACTATGTGGTTACGTTTATTATTGCTATTTTAAGATTTGTATAACTTTTTGTAGATAAGTGTTGCTAGATCAGTAACCACTACATGCAAGAGTTTGCAAAGAGTTATAAATACTCAATGTATTCATTGAAAAGAATCTCCAATCAATCTAAGAACTCGACATTTTTCTGTAAATTTACTTTTATCTTTACTTTCTTGTAATTTTACATGACTAGCAACGACTACTTCTAATTTACGTATCTTTAATTTTCTTGTTATTTACTTTTTTTAATCCAAAATTAATAAACTATTCATGTCCATCCATCCAGGTTAAAGGGATATTTCACCGTTTTTGCACGCCCATCCACGTTCTTGAAAGGACATATCATTCTTTGTGGTGGAACGGCCCTCCGATCAAGTCCAGGTGGAATCTCTCCGGATCTAAACGGTCCTTTGATAAAGTCTTATCAAGGAGGAATCTCTGCGGATCTAACTGGAATATGATTTCAACCACAGGAGAAAAGTCAGACTCCGCAACGCGCCCACCTCAACATTTGACGTGATCAGCGATGGAGCCCTGGATGGAATTTTGGACCTAAAAGTTTTTGTGGGTTTTGGCAGGTAAAGCTTTCTATGTAACAATGTCCGGACTCAAGCGGGCCCGACGGACCTAAGTGAGGGAAACTTCGTTACCACACCCATTAAATTGTGATTTGGACCTGGTGTGCTTGAGCAGCCCAAGTGAGCCACAGGGACTCTGATTAGGTCTGGCTCCAACTATGATAAAAGGAATAAGTTTTTGGGGATCCGACTTCATTTATTTTTTAAAAAATAAATAATTTTAAAAACATTTTTCTTAGAGAAGATTGATTATATCACTTTCAACTATTTCCCCTTAAACCTTTTCCCTTCTCTGAGGTGTTCCTCATACGATTAAGGCCTATTTATTAATGTTTCTGTTTCTTTGTTTTTCTATATTTTTGTTCCTTTGAACAAAAAATGAAGAGATAACGTCAACTAATTTTTCTATTTCTCGGAATAGAAAAATAGTCAGCATATATATTTGGAATAGAAATAAAAAGTTAAAAAAAAAAGTAACATTCTTGTTTCCTGAAATAATTTCTTAAAAAAAGTCATTTTCTTATTTTCTTTTCTTCTTATTTCTTGCCTTTTCTATTCCCCGCCATCCGCTGCCCCCCCAACCGATTGCTAGCCACCGCCACCGGTGTTGGTCGCCAATTGTCGACCGGCGGCTAGTCCACTCCTGCCAGTCGCGAGCCGCTAGGAGGAAGAAGAAGAAAAAAGGAAAAAAATGAAAGATCTAAAAAAAATTATTAAAAATGAAAAGAGATTCTACATTTCAAATAAAATTATAAGTTATATCAAATGCATTCATCTTCCTTTTCTATTCCGAAAATAGAAATTTTATATATTTACCAAACGCATTTTTTTACTTAGAAATTGTTCTAGGAAATAGAAATAAAAAAAGACTTATCTTTGAAGAGAAATTATTCTCTCAAAAAAAAAAAAATGTTACCAAATCCACCCTTACAAACTTCAAAATAGACTTTGCCTCAGACCTAAGTTCAACTCCAAAGGTCAATCCCAAAGGCAAAGCATATAGTATCAACAACCTGGATATCGAAAGGCCCCAATATAGACTCCGGTGGAGCAGGTCCATCACTCTTCCAGTTCATAGCTACTTAGGACAGAAAAAATGTAGGAAGATTAAGCTTTGAAACGTGAATCTCTGTTCTGGCACACCTCAAAGAGTCAAAGAAATACATCAAAGGTTATGACCCGAGAATTAATCTAACGCCCTTCACCGAAATAATCTAGATCCAGCTTCCCCCATAGGCAAACACAATGATCAAATATCTGAGCTTGCCGCAGCTGGCCCGATAAATATTCCGTCAGTTCTCAGCTAAATTTATCGCTCCATCCATCACTTGCATAAGCACGATATCCAAAAGAGGATGGTGCACCGGGAGGCATCGATCTGATTAATTTCATATTCACCTCCTCGCAAATTCCCACAGCAGGAAGTGCACAAATGGCTCACTCTGCCAAACTGTAGCCAGGATAAGAAACTACTTAGACAAAAATCACTTCAAACTTCGCACATGGGTTGCTTTGCACGTGACTCTTTAGTTCAGCGTCGTTTTTGAATTTGAACGTATACAGAGCCTGCCTCTGCGTCATGCCAACAGGGTATACTCTGTAAATTTTAAGCTCATTCCCTCCTCTTATGCTTTCAGGTCTTTCTTCCTTCCAAATTGGCACATGGTTCATAGAAGTGAACTTCGTCCAAATTGCAGACTTCAGGGCCTCCAGCGTGAGTTTTCTGTATGAGCATTTAAATATCTTGAAAATTCCTCCAGCATGTCAACAAGAAACATTAAGGAAGACTAACAAAGGGATGAACTGATAGATTTATCTTACATGTCAGATGTATAGAGAAATTACTGCTGTGCTGCAATTGTTTTATGCATATCAAGGCACTTACCTCAAGTAAATGGATACCATCTCGAACCTCCCTCTTTCTCTCACAAACAAATGGTATACGGTTTTTGAGCCTCGAGTACACTTGCATGGACGATGCTTGAAACCTGCGCTTTTCTCTTCTTTCTCTCTAATCGTGGTAGCAAGATGTATGCAAAGACGGCATGATGAGTGAACTGCTGCCATATCCACGAGTGCCTTGAAAGAATCGGATGGACCCTCATACTTCCACCTAATAGAGCCACATTCATATTAGAAGTCCTCCAGGAACAATATTAGTTGCAATTCCAAACCACAGAAGAACTCCAGCCACATATCCTCAGAATCAGAACAAAATGAGCATTTCAGAAAAGAAACAAAACAAACAGAAATTATTATGTGCGCACGCATTTGTTCTTTCTTTTTTTTTTTTTTTTTTTTTTTTTTGAAGGGGGGGCGGGTGGGAAGTGGGGGCGTCGTTAAAGAGTACCTTAATGATTCGTTGTATGCAACAGGATTCTCTGAGAGGTACTTCATTTTCTTAGCAACTTCTGGAGCATCTTTTAACTCCTTGATATGTAAATATGAACCACGAGATGGTGCAAAATCCTCAATGTTTGGTGCACCAATAACCACAGGAACAGAACCTGCAGAATTCATTATTTCACAACTATTTCAGCATTGCAACACAGTTAATAGGTCATCGACTTCCTCAAATTTTACAAACAGACAAGATATGTTTGCCAATGTCTGTATGGGACAAACTTGCTCAATGGACCAAATAGTCTAAGCAATTGACCCGAGGAGAAAAAGTTGTGTACTGAAATCGGGATAACTTGGCATTCAAATTTCGGAAATGCCAAAAAGAGAGAACCACTGAGGAGATCAAATGGGAGAAAGGGTCAACTTTTCAACAAGAATATATCGATCAGGAGAACGTGAAAAGACAAAGAACACCATTTACCGGCAACGAGCGATTGGAAGAATTTCTCAGTGACGTAATCTTCTTCATTAGAATTTTCAAAAGCCAAACTAAACTTGTAGCGCTTCAGAGCTTCCACTTTGTCCACTGCGAAAAACAATAAACACAGTTACAGAAGATATCAATAGCTCCATCCAACTCTGTTCTCTTTTAAAATATCACTGGTCAAAATAACTAGCAGATATAGGATTCTCACACATTTGAGTGCCAACACTTCATGCAGGACGATATGCTTTTCAACTTTTGGACTCATTAGGAGTTCAATTTCTCACAGTGATCTTATTAGGTTGGTTAGAGAGTTGATTGGTGCTGGCCCTACTCTTTAAAACAAATCTTCACTGCTCATATTCCATATGAAATATTCAGAGATGAATCATTCAGATGTTAAAATGCATGAGCGAAATGCACAGATTCACGGAACAGCATAGACCTAACCACATTATTCTAACGGAAGTGTAAGTTTGCTTATGACATTCCAAATCCATTGTTTGTCATGTGAACAAAGCCAAAAGGAAGCCGCCTGGATTTAAAGGAAGAGATGCTGTCCAGTGTAGTGACAATGACAATCTTTCCGCACACAATGTTATACAACCTAAACTAACAAAATATTTCTATTATATAACAGTTAATATTTTCAGATTGAGCAGCTAAAAATAATAGTGCTCACCTCTCCCGTCTCGGTTCCTATGGCAGCCACCATATGAATCTATTTTTATTTTAGCCTTTTCAAGAGTCTCAAGAGCTTGCAACCTAAAATTTCGAGCCCCACAATTAGAAATAAAGGCAGCTGCGATGGCATTCTCAGTCTTTGGCTGCACAGGAGCCATAATATCATACTCAGCCCATGAAAAATACCCAACTGGAACATCAGAGGATAGGCTAGTTGTCATCACAATATCAATACCCCTCCTGAAACAAAACATTTAAGATCACAATACAGAAAGATAACAAGAAAAAGAATGGAGAGAAATGCATGCAACCCAGTCATTCTGCTAGCATGAAAATCGGGCGCATGTACATAGAGGCAGCATCAGTCATAATCGTGTGATCTATAAAAAAAAATAATAATAATAAAGTATCTTGTGTGATTAATCTATTAACAATTGTGTCCCTTCCGTCACCTGTTCTTATCTTAATAACAGCAAAAGTTTGACCTCATGGATTGTTAAAACAAACACAGTGATTTCGAAATTATGCATGTTAATATGACCAACTCCTAACTCTAATTCACTGCATGAGATTGTTTGGCAGAGATCTGAGTAATTCTGAGTTTAGATCTAATAATCAGGTAACCACTTACGGATCATGGAGTTTGGTTTGATGTCACAGTTTTATTAGGTGGAAATTACTTTTCAGATACTTGGTGATAAATGAGATTTACAATTGTGAAATACACAAACTTGCCCCTCATTAGTGAAATAACTACTTGCACGCTATTCAGAATTACACACTTTTGACCATCTTCCCATGCTATATGCTGGTAGCAGCCTAAGACCCAAGGCTACATCTTCTCTCCACGGTCATCATAAATGAAAATATCAGATAACACATGATAAGCAAATGATTCAGTTCTAAACAACAAACAACAGACTCAACCATTTCCTCCCCCCAAACCCCCTTCTCTATCCTCTCTCTCTCTCCATAATGGATAAGCGCTCATGCAAGGGGCAAATTATACCAAGGTCATTGCTTCCCTTCATTCTTAAAAAAAGCTTATATCGCATCAGCATCTGCCCAACATATGATAAAGGAAGTCCAATATAGGGACTACACAATTTTCTAGAGTCTCCAACACCTTTCAATAGTACTATCAAGTCAACTTAGATAGTGCTTACCCACCGTCGTGCCTGAGCAATATTATTTTCTGCATAATACTGTGAAGACTCCATCGATCTAAGTATAGTAGCTGTTCCGACTAGCCCATGTGATCCCATCTGTGCATCAGGTTTCTTATCTGAACCGTACCGAAACTTACATCCAACAGCGCATGTCTTCCAATCCTGTGTTAAAGGATGCCAAGGGATTTCTACAATTTAGAATGATATCGTATGCATAGAGACAGAATGTTAATTAAGGATTCCAACCAAAACACACTGAAAACTCATGATAATATTTCCTAGAAACAGAGTTGAACCACAACTATTCAAGCATAGAGAGGAACTCCAACATCTCAAGTGTAATGCTCAAACACATAGCTAAAACTAATCCAGCTTGAAGGGAGTGGAACTAGAGTTTTTGCTTGAGTTACTAATTGCACCAGCTAAAGGAAGAAGAGAGGAGAGGAGATTTAGAAACATTAACTGCCAAACTCGAACATCCCCACATATGCAACTTCAATGCCATGTTATAGCGGCAGTTTTCCTTCTCGAATGCTCGGTTTTCCAAAAACTCACTTCACATAGAGATGGACCAGTACAAGTGAAGTCAACATGGAAGACAGCAAAGATAAGACTAAAGAGGTCCAATTCCTAGCCTTCATCTTTCTTGTGTTTGTGTATCATGACTCAGTAGCTAAGCATTTATTTCTTGCTGGTCCTTTCCAAGTCAGTTTCAGAAAAATGTTAATTTCCAAGAATCCAAACTCCACAAACTATTCAATCGACGCACCATATGTCGCCAAACGCACAAAAATAAAGCATCCCCTACAGTTACTCATTCTCTTTACGACGACATGCAGAAAAATTAATGAACTTTATGGATCAAACAAGGATCAATTCGACATTAAACAAACAAAAACCGAACCTCGTTCTGACCAGAAACCAAAATAGGGTCCTTGTGAAAATCCCTAGAATAAACCACAGCATCCTCTTTCTCCAACCACTCCTCGCAGCTCTCCGTCTCCGACCCCAAATTCAGGTCACTACCCTCCTTCGCGACGGGGAAATCGTCGCTGTCCATGGGCAGCTCGCCCCCGGGATGCGAGCGGTGGAACACGTCGGCCCAAGAATCGACCAGGGCGGCGTTCTTGGCCATGTCGAGCCGACCCAGGAACGCGATCTCCGCGAGGACCACGAGAATCACGAAGAGGGGCATCAAGTTGGTCCATTTCTTCTTGGGCGCCGCCAGATTCCCGTTGGCGATGGGCAGGGACGAGTCGTGGGCATGCGCAGGCCTGGAGAGTCTGTGATTCGAGGCAAGATTCGCCGACTTCTCCTTCTCCATCTCCGAAAGCTCGAGAGAGAGAGATCGAGACGACGAATTCAAGGAAGAGAGCCTGACGGGTCGTCTCGGGATATGATTCTCCTCGTCTCCTCTTCGATATCATCGGTCGATCAGACACGGGAGCGGACGCCTGTGCTGGGGGAGGAGGGTCAAGAGCACGACCCAGCAGGGATTTTTTTCTGTCCGCGGAAGTCAATGCAAGCCGAGCAATTGGATTGAATATTCAAATGACGCGCATAAAATATACGCGCACTGTTCGCAGTTCTCAGCTGCACGCAAAGCGGAAGTTCCCCGGCTCGGTCGAGGGCATTCTTCGCCCCCCGAAAAAGATGTAGAAAGTAAAGGATCAGGTAGGCCTACCAGTCACTCAGCAAAAGAGATTAAAAAACAAAAGCCTGGAAAATCGCGCAGTGCCACGCAAGGACAGAGTAGGTAAGGCCTGGTGATGAAAGGGGTGGGTACCTGAGATCTGAAGTTTCGGGGATGTCTTATATAGTTGGTTTGGCGATGGATTGGATGGTCTGTTCGTTCATCATGAAGACAACGCTTGAACTTGCTCTATCCATTAGTTGGAAAGGAAGGTGTAGTAGGTCAGTTTGGAGAGATCATTGACGTGATTTATCGCGGCTTCTGATAGCGCAGCCACTTGCGGTGGCTTCGTGTGTTAACCCAATCCGCTTATTTTGCATGATTACTTCAATAATTTTGAAAATCGTCTTTCTAGATCATCCAATGATCTGTCGTTGTTGAGAAAGATAATTCTTTAATGGAAAGAAATAAGAGGAGGGGTATCATACTAAGTACGAATGCCATTCTTCGTAGCAAATCCTACACTGGTGTTTAGGAATTAGCCAAGAAGACTTCATCACAGTAATGGTGATGGATTGATTTAATTAAGCGTGCTACAATCACGATGTTTCCGCTACCCGTTTGTATAAATATTCGGAGAAAAACCGACTTGTGCATCGCATTGTTGTAGGTCAAGATTTTCAGGAACACATCACAAAACATTGGCTTTCACAACGGAATGAAACATTATACCGGCGGATGTTCGTGCGCATGTTTCCATCACTTAGCTGGGACAGAACGTTTGAGCGAATGTACAGATTTCTTGGTGAGATCGATCCATCGACTCGTCATGAAGAGCGGAACATCTGGTGACTGAACTGGGCCTGGAGCCTGGCCCATTTCTCCTGGCTGACATGCTCGAGGACTTCTGGGCTTCGTTCCTGGGCGCAAGAAACCCACCCTTGTTCGAGCGGGTCCAATCCAAGACTTTTTGCGTCTTTCTGTATTGGCACGTCTTGGCCCAGTTTAGCAGCAGCATAGAACTCCCATCTAGGGGTGTGCAAAATACCCGGGATCCGTCCGGACCGCCCGGAACCGGACCGGAACCGCCCGGAACCGGCGGTTCTTGGGGGAACCGGTCCGGTTCCTGGTTCCAATTTATGGGAACCGGTGGGTACCGATCCGGTTCCCGATTCCATGGGCGGATCCGCCCGCCCGCTCGCCCACCCGGACCGGACCTAAACATTTTTAATATTAAAAAAAAATTATTAAAAGAAACCCTACATCTCATTTCACTCTTTAGGGAACCTTTACCTTTGATCAAAGAAAATTTAGCATATGTGGTTATTTGCAATTAGAAAATGGGAGAATGTTGCATTCCATCTATTCGTGTTTTTTTTTTTTTTTTTTATCTATGAGATACATTTATAATTGCAACAAATGATACTTTGGTCCTTGTACTTAAATTTGATTTTTCTTTCTTTGGCTTGCTTTCATGTTACATAGTATTGAAAACCAAAATTTTTTCGCATCAAGATCAGTTTCATGGATCCATGGATCCACCCGAGAACCGGACCGAACCGGTGGTCCGGTTCCCGGGTGAATCCATGCAACAAACGGGTGGATCCCGGTTCCCATTTTTCGGAACCGATCCTTAGCGGGCGGTTCTCGGTTCTAGGTCAGGAACCGCCCGCTCGGACCATGCACACCCCTACTCCCATCTAGGACAGGCGGCATGACATTCCCCAACCCCCAACACTCCCCCCCAACAAAAAAACCAAAGTTTCATCCTTCAATCGTTGGAGTTAATGTTTATGTTCGAGCATACCCAACTTAGAATTCCTGCGAGAAATTGCAACGCCGAGTAGCCTAATAGAACTGTAAACTAAATCCGGTTCTTCTTTCATCCTCATGTTCCAGATAATTTCATCTTTCTTATCCTATCAAAGGCATGACGATTCTAAAGGATTTGTATTGAACCATATTGTGGTTTGAGTCGGCTGAATTCAAGTCATCTTAATCAATCTATTAATCTCAACCTCTACTGTATCTATTGTTTTGCCATATTTATCAGGAATTCAAAATAATTTTTTTGTTGCGATATATTCAATATTTCCCCTAACAAGAACATTGATTATATACAAACTAAACAATTCCGCCTCTTTTGTCCGATCAAAGGCATGGTGAATCTAGAGGATTTGCAAAGAACTATATTGTGATTTGAGTCATCTCAATCAATCCGTTAACCTCAACCTCTAGCTTATTTATTATTTTTTCATTTTTATCAAAACGATATTATTTGTGATACATCTGATATTTCCTAGAACAAGACCATTCATTAAATACGACAAATCCACCTTTATTGTCCAACCAAAGCATTACATCGGCTTGAATTTGAAATCAGTCCGTTAACCTCAACCCCTATCGCATTTATTGTTTTGCCGTATTTATCAAGATTTCAGAACAATTTTCTTTTTCTGGTAATATATCCTATATTTCCTCTAATGAGAACATTGACCATATACGAACAACATCCCACGCAAACCTAACATTATTCTGCCAGCTAATCACTTTGCCAAAAAAAAAAAAAATCCAAAAATATTAATGTCTTACCATTCTTGTGCTCCCGAAAAAGGGAAATAAAATCTGTATCTCGAAATTACAGAGTTGCTCGACAGCCCCGATCCACAGCCCTCCTCCTCCTCCTCTATTCATCCTCATCACGACATTCAAAAAGAGATTTCGCACTTTACAGATAATAATACCCGGACAAGAATGAATTTCATTGGTGTATAAGGGAGAAAAGGAATGTTTTGGAACGAATTTTGACTAGAGAAAAATCAAATCAGAGCCTATCGACTATATTGTATACCAATCAAATTCCTATATACAACGCTTGGGTCCTGGCGCAGATCAATGTGGGGAAGGAGAAGAAGATTGCCGCACCGAACACGCCACGATCTGCGCCCACTGCCGCAGCCTCGTCTTCACCGTCTCCGGATCTTCACCTTCAGTTCCGGCACCGAGAAAAAGCGTTAGGGAAAAAAGGAAGGATCACGCGCCCTTTCACGTACCATTCATCGATCTGTACTGCACATACCTGGATCGTATATGGAGCCGGTGCTCTCGGCGTCGTTGTCCGAGACCAGCGACGACAGCGACAGGGACGACTCGGCCGACGACGACCTCGACAGGCTCCGGTGGTACTGCTTGTTGACCGCATGGTAGAGCTCCAGGGCCGGGAGGGTGTCGGAGAGCTTCGGGTCGATGCGGGGCGAGTCGAACCCGAACCCCAGCTCGATGCAGCCCTTCAGCTCGTCCAGGTCGTCGTCCGTCACGCTCGCGCGCCGGCCCCTGAAGCTCCCCTTCCGCCGCTGCCACGCCTCCTCCCGGAGCACGTCCGGGGACCACGAGTGCTGCTTGTGGAGCGGCCGCTGCTGCGGCGGCGGCCCCCCAGCAGCCTCGCGGGCGGCGGCGGGGCGGCGGCGCGCTGCGCTTCGACATGGCGGCGGGTGGGGGCGGCCGCTGCAGCCGCCGGGGAGGGGAGGGATTCTCTCGGAAGTTGGGAAAAGAGAAAACCTTAAAAAGATCGAGATTTAAGGATGTCGCTGTTGGGCGAGGGAGGCTTTATAGGGATGCGCAGGATTTAGTTGCCTTTTTTGACAACGGGAGGGGTCGAGAAATTTGGGGGATGTGCAATGGAAGGGATGTTGCCAACTTATTATGACCGAACCAGGATTTGGCAGCCTTCTTAATTCGTCATGGCCACGTTGGATTGTTCGAGGGACAAGCTGTGTCTTGCTTGGACTTGCCATAATTTGATTATCGGCATTATTCCCTTTTTTTTTTTTCCAATTTCCGAATCCCCTAGGCCTTATTATAATTAATTGGAGTGCCTTCATAATATGCACTTGCCTTGGAAAAGTGACGTGATAATTGTACTATATATGTGGCTGGAGTCATTTGAATAAAAATTAAGATTACTTTTAACTGGTGTATCATTTTTATAAGAAAATTGTATGATTGATTATGTACTTTGGTAATGTACTTTTTAATTTTCCCAATTAAATCCTAAAACTTGCATGCAAAATTATGATGGTCTTTGTAATTAATTTTCGTCAGAAATCACTGATAAGTGGAATGGCCGAAGCAATGACTTTGGTTGACACATTTGTGGTTTTAGACGGAAGTTAACGAGAAAGATTATATTTGAATTTGTCACAAAAAATTGTGATCTAATTAACAAAACAGAAAATTTTTTTGATTGAATCCCTATTTGGTAATTTTCCTATTATTTGTACAGATATTGCATGTCGTCATAAAAAATCTTTATTGATTTAGAAACAGAAAGGATGCCCATCTAAACCTTGAACTAACCCTTCAAAATTATTTTCTCATCAAAGGGGGACATTATAAATGTATTCAAACATTTCAATTAACTAGTCCTCGGCATGTACAGCTCGATCAACTTTATCTTTTCTTTTTTCTAAAGAAAAAGTTTTTCGACAGATCGATTCTGATGCGCCGAAATTAGGGCTAAACTTAAGGAAAGATAGAGAGAGAGAGAGAGACGGAAGTCAATGACGTGTCGTGGGGTGTCGTTTTCGCTAGTGTGTTTGCTTGACATGTAAGCTGAGAATTGGTTCCGGTACCTTCTGTCCAGATCAGCCAGTTGACCCCGTTTTCTGCTTGCTGAGCTGTGAATACGGTGGCCTCCCCAATACAATAATCCTCGATTTGCTTTTTTCGATTCTTTAATTATCCTCCCTCTTCACTTTAAATAACAAATCCCTAATAATTTTTTAATGGGAACAAAAATAAAATTGATAGATTAGTCTGTGCTCTAAAAATTAGCTCAAACGGTATCTTCTTTTTTTTTTTTTTTACTTTGGAGTGATTTGGGTTTCATCTCATTAATTCTTGAGAATTTATGGAATTCCGTTAGCCATGGTCCAATTAAGCCAGACCCTGACTCAAAAGGTGGCATGAGGGATTGATAGCAAATTGTATGTAATGATTTTTCGTGGCATGGGATTGATTGTTGAGTTCACGTTATAACTCTCGTTCTAATTTCATATAATTCTTAATAATTGCTACTCAGCCCACCTATTTCCTATCCTCAAACCAAGTAATTCAAGTAGATCCAGTCACTAGGCTTCAGTTTCAAGTAGTCAACTTCATCATACGAATGAGACAATCGTTTTCACGATATACATTGCCTAATTACGGAGGATTCTCAAAATATAGAGAAAAACCAAGCCAAGGCAACCCATACATTTATTTAAAGGTTTAATATCGAAGAAAAATTCAAATCGATGCATTCATAATAAATTTATCATAAATTAAACCCAAAAATGATATACCCACAACAAATTTACTCTCCATTAATTTTTGTTAAATTTTACAATTAAAATATCGAATTGAATGATACGTAATGACTATAGGTATACTTGTGGTCAAATTGCTCAATTGGATGATATATGTTAATTGACACGTATACCTATTTGGCGTTGTATCATATGTTTGTTACTAATGTATTTTACACGATATTAATCGAGAATATAATGGAGGTTCCATTTGTCACAAATGTACTCATTTAGGGCTTTTAATAGTCAAAAAATTAATTTGTGATAAATTTATTACAAATATACTAGTTTAGAGTTTTGGGTGGTAAAATGAATTAGTTTTGGGTAAATTTATCATAAGTGCATTGATTTGGGGTTTCCCATTGTGTTAATCCTTATTTAAACTCCATTTGTTTTGTAGAAATTAATGGTTTCAAATATGTTTTTCTTAAAAATGACCGCCAATCAATGGAAACATGTTTGCATCACGACAATAATTAATGTCTAAGTATTTTCGTGGATAATAAAAATATTTTTTGTTCATTCATTTTTGTGAGAGATTATTTTTAAGAAAATATATTTCAAATCATTTATTCTTCACAAAATTTTCAAAGTAGTTTCAAGGATGTGTCTACTTGTGGATGCTTGAAAATGGGTAGACAATTTCCAGAATAATGAGTTGAACTCTCTTATAAAACCATCTACATTTTCTCTTTTGTATATATCCTTGTATATATGTACATCATACATAGCTCAAGAATTTGGTGAGATATTTTGAAACAGCCCACCTAAATAGCTCAAGAATTCCTGATTCTAGAGCAAGCACCCGTCACCACGATGTGATCGATAATTCACCAGGATATGATAGATAATTCCCCATGATTGATTCTATTTATATCTAATATCTATACTAGATAAAACATAAAAATAATCAAGATATTTCTACAATAAAATATGATATTGACGTGGCCTCGGATATCAGCACTGCACATGTAATGCGGCTCGCAGTGCACGCCGAAGTCCCCAGTCCCATTAATTAGATCGGGACGTGTTGATGAAAAATTGACAAACCTCGCTTCTCGCTTTCATCTATTTAGAAAACATTCTTTCGTCTCATGTCGTATCAACTAAATAAAACTTGCTTATAACCCGTCACATCATGGAAAGAAAAATGTATCTAACTTCCAAAGCATCTGCTCTCCATATATTCCTATAACTTGTAAATGTCCATGACGCTCTTCGATTAAATTTATGTATTTAATACCATGGCATACCCTTTGTAGGTGTCATGATTTATTTTATAGCAATGGAAATGTTAGGTAATCTCCCCACTACCTTGGATGACTAAGATTGTCCAAATCAACAACACGTATTCTCTCCTCATCACCCGATACATAAATGGAGATGGCATTATTTTTTTCTTAGTAAGCAAACCACGTTAGCAAAGCACACGGCATCAACGGAGGCCTCGCATCAACTCACGTTCAAAAGTTAATCCACTCGATTGGGAGACGATGAAATGGTTTAGATACCCGATTGGAAGATGGAAAGAAGTTCCCATTATGTACTTAAAGTGCGAAATCTTTCTAGATTTTTCAAAATATCTAAATCGAGTTACATTACTAACAAGTGACAATTTACAATTTCGTGACAGGTTAATCTAACTTTTACTTTTCATTTAAATTTTCCGAGACGTAGAATTTTGGTTCTATTGCATTACTGATCATCGTACACTATTAGTCCACTAGAATTGCATGCCAGGCTGGGTAGCCCCAACATGGAAACACAAGTCACCTGCCGAGGTTATCCTGTGACCAAATAATTGTACGGTTAAGATGTTGTGGCGGGTCTCTTGAGACCATGTGGCTATATAAGTCTATCATGGTGGGTGCCAACTCCTCTGCAAGTTCACCATCTCTAGGCTAGGCATGGGCGTGATTGTGGGCAGAAAGTTCCGCACGTTCGGCCCTCTTCCTGCTCCACAGTCTGCTGCTAACGTCAGCGATAACCTGTCATTCTTGGCCTGACATTTCCGTTCATTGTTCGAAGAAATTCGATGACCTTTAGGTCAGTTCTTGGCCTAGCATTCCGTTCATTGTTCGAAGCAAATTCTTAGTGGTCGATTTAAGGCAAAAAAAATTTCTTGAAAACCCACTTTTGTCCATTTTAAAAACAAAAAAACGACAAAACTTGTTGGACGAATGGAGAGCTTGCCAATCACCCATTTCTCCAAAGTTCGGTTCGTTTGGGTCCCTCGGGTTTTCCCTTCTGGCCGTTGGTTCTCGGGTCATTGACCCAATTGTCGAATTTGCGGTATGCGAAAGACCCATATGCAATTTCAGATTTGAGGTGGTGTGGGCGACGAACCCATTTCGAGAACCGCAATTGTGATTTCGTGCTTCAAGTTTCTTTCTTGATCATTTTGAGAGGGTCCCGTTATGAAAATTTGGTATGTTGGAGATGAGATGCATGCTTGGAGGTCGCCCCCCTGCTATTTTGTTTTATTTAATTGGGTCATTGTTTCATGAAAGGTAGCTGATTGTGGGACGAGAGAATTTTCGGACCAGAAGAGAGAAGAGATGTCGGTCTCAGAGTTTGCGGAGCAGTGGCTTATGGGGTGCGAGCCGGAGGATAGTGACATTCCCCAACTGGTGACGGACCGCATGTGCTTTATTTGAAGGATTGGCATTTTGTGAAAGTAAGTGTTACCTGCCAGATTTAACGTATCAATGGCCGTTGGATGAAAGATAGTCTGATTGGAGGCACCAAAAGGCCGGTTCGGGTCCTCCGTTACTTGTTTAGTTTGTCACTGAAATTGTTAATTAGGACTAATGAGTGTATCTTTGCATGAATTGTACTCTACTAAAACTGAAGGTTTGAGTGAAGGTATGGAGTGACGGAATAAAACTTATTAAGAGTTATACAAAGTTAAGTTCTGAATGATGTACAAGGTCATGGCACAGTATCTCTTCATAAATGGACCAAAAGAATTCTACCTAAAAGGAAGTGACCCTCCTCCTTAAGCTCTTGAGGCATTACCATACATGAACTCTGGGTTGTCGTTTTAGTTCATTTTGCATGGTGGATTATTTGTTGCACATTGCACTATGCGTTCTTATGTATGTCATATGTAGGGGCTTTGCTTCTTTTTTTGTTGTTCCTCAATAGTGATCTCAAAGCATTGTTCACTTGCAGAAAGATTATTGGACTATTTCTTTTTTTCCCTCTCTCTGACATTTTCATTGATCATTAATGTACATCTCAGGACTATCCCGACTATGTAGCATACATAACACTGGTATTCTTTCACGATGATTGGCTCAACCTCGTATCTTGATTGTTGTGCATACGACATGTAGCACGCTGGTTTACATGGGAGCAAAAGGTTTGAGCTTGGATGTTAGAATACCTTTTTGCATGAATTTACCTCATGTCGCCAGATGGAGATTATTCAAAGAAGACTTTTTTTTGGCTTTGGTCTCGGGATCTTGGACTCCTCTTCATGCTGATGTGTTCACTGACGTCCCAATGGCCCACCCAGCAAAACTTGAAGGGGCATCACCATTTTCCATTTGCTAAAACATTCAATCATTTTTGTAGCCCTTGAAATTTTGTAGGAACTCAAGTCCAATCGAGACCCGAATTTTTCTGTTGAATTCATGTGCCGCGCAGATGCGAGACTGTCAATTCTTGATGTGTTCATATGTACTTTAATCATTCTTGGGTCATTGGATGTTGATATATGAATTTCCATCAAGGTTCTTGAACATGTTCCTAAAGATGATACGTCTGGAAAAAGGTATTTTGGGCTAAAACTGGACAATGATTATCACGAATCGAGTCGTTAGAGTGAATGTTTCATGAGAACGTTGTCAAAAAGTAGGTACAAATTGAACTTTTATGGTTTAATGGCCATTTCGAGAAAATTTTCTAAAGGCTTCAAATGATGATGTAGCATCGATATAATTATGCATTTCTTTCCTCAAAGCATTATTTTTTTTAATTTTAAACAAGTTAAAATTAAAATATTTAGATTAATCACCAAATGAGCTTTGCAAATGTGTTTTCTACCAAACAATATTTTTCTCAAAGTTGCTTTTCAAAGCAAAATTTACCAAACAGTCTTTGCATTTTCTCCAAGTAGCTTTGGGCTTTCAGCATTTGCATTGGACTCAAAGTCCCTTGCAAATGCTGAACCAAACGCAGCCTTAAGGCAAAAACAGTCGAAAC
This sequence comes from Eucalyptus erythrocorys, assembly GCA_014182555.1. Taxonomy (NCBI): domain Eukaryota; kingdom Viridiplantae; phylum Streptophyta; class Magnoliopsida; order Myrtales; family Myrtaceae; genus Eucalyptus; species Eucalyptus erythrocorys. The sequence continues at coordinate 25,806,718 of CM024605.1, read as the reverse complement.
CGACAAAACTTGTTGCCAATCAATCTCTAGTTCGTTTGCAGAGGTTGTCGACATATAGCACGCTGGATGTCGCCAGATGGAGATAAAGAGAGAGCACTGACGTCCCAATGGCCCACCCAGCAGTCTCTAACTTCAATCATTTTTCTCGACGAGACCCGAAAAAATCTTACACAAGGTCATAATATATGAATTTATTTCTCAATTTTTAATTAAATTAATTGAATTATAAATATTTTTATATTTATATTAATTTAATCTATTCGATCAATTTATAGTGGAAATTGCTTACGTCGACACCAACTATCTCACATGATAAAGCCTACATTAACGTAGGTATAATAGTAATCTTTTATCTTTCTTTCTGTTTTTTCTTCATTGCCATTGCCTAGGCCCTTATCAAATCTAGGCAAAGGTTGCCTTGCGCAAAGCCAACGGGACCACAAAGGCCCTAGGCAAGGGCTTTTGCGTCCTTGGGAAATAGAAAAAAGAAAGAAAAGAAAAACATTATTAGAAAGTGTTCACGCAGTATCCACGTCAGTGATTTCCATGTCATCCTACTACGTTTTATGTATGATAGTTTCGTTTGTTTCGCATATTATACTTTCTTCATTTTTTGGCGATTGTTTCGCTTAAAAAAATGAGTCGACATAAAATATTTTTGTTGTCAATGAAAACCTATGCATAGATTCAAGAAAATGTTTTCTTTTTAAAAAAAGTTGAAAAACATTTTCCAAACTACAACTTTTCGTGCTTGAACCTGAGAGTTTATGTTTGAATACTGGAACCCAAATGCTAGTTCCCAAGTCTCCAACACTTGGGTTCGGTCCATCAAGGTGGCCTGGGTCCATAAAGGCTTGGACAAGGTCTCCGACACTCAAACACAAGTCCACCAAGGTCGAACCTAGGTCAAGTGAGACAACTTGAGACGTTGGTTCCTAGGCTTGGGCTCCCACCACCTAGGCCTGAGTCCCCTACATTGGTGCCCAGGTCCATTGAGGGTATGCTTGAACTCATGGTGCTCATACCTCGATACCCTAGACCCATCCATAAAAGTGGGGCTTAGGCCTCGACGCTTTAGCTCTAGTCTCCTGCACTCAGGCTCAAGCCCACAAAGATCGTGCGTGAGTCGTTCATGCTCAAGCTCGAGTCATTAACTAATGAAATGTCCATTCTTAATTTTTTTTTTAAAAATTGTTCAAATATTTTATTTAAAAAATTGAATTATTATTATTATTACTATTTTTGTTCTTTTGCTTCTTTCGCGGCCTATCACCGACCATGGTGACAATGAGCAATTGACCACAGAAGAGCTTGTCGCTCATCAATCTCGCAAGGCTCGAACTCACTAGCCTTGCACAAGTGAATGAACCAAATTTAAATTGATTCGACTAAAAAATTCATGACTAAATTGATAGTAAATATAATATTTAAGACTTTTTAATACCTTTTCCATTTCTGTCAGAAGGACCATAAACACCTCGACTAATTCACTTCCGCAGTGCCCTTAAACGTGCGCTCCTCGATGTCAACTTGGCGCATTCATAATTTTACTTTTTGCAACTCTCTCAAACCTACCACGCTGGCCGGTGCTTTCTCGAGCATCATTTTGCACGTAACAAACCTACACTAGATCTTTTCCCCTCATCGGTCCCAATCTTTTTCCAGATCTGTCATGTCGCCCCGATAAGGACTTGCTTTTCTAAACGGTGAGGCAAGGAGCCACGCTTCTTCCTCTCATTGGTCAACGAGTCACCATCGCCATCAACGTCCAAACGCCTCCGCCATTGGTCCACGTCGCGAATTTTCTATGGCTCTCCAGCTTTAAATACTGAGAAAAAAAGCAAGGAAAAATCTGCCAATTTTTTAATGAGCCTCGGAAAGCTCGACATCTATATCCCCCCCGCCCCCTTAAATGGCGACTCGTGTCCGGGAGCCCCAGAGGAAGTTCGACACTTGTCATCTCCCAGCGCGGTTCGCAGATTCGGTTCGATCTCGGAGGGGAAAATCCAACTTGCCCGAAATAGCAATCGCAGGTAAAAACCGTCACCCTCCCCCCCCTGCGCAAGTCCAACTTGATTCTACATTTGGAAATGGGGCGGTCGCGTTTTTCTCGCTGGTTCTTGGCTGTCGAGCTCGGGTTTTTACGGTTGCTATCTGGGCCGTCGCGACCCCGTCGGGGAAAATGATGTTACTGAAGTTGGGAAGTGCTGAAAATTAGTGTTCTTTCTTGAATCCGCCCCCTGGTTTGCGGATTTTCGAGTGATGAGTTCGAGGTGTGGAGTCAGAGGAGGTCTGGGTCGCGCTGTTTTGCAGATTTCCAACGTTTTTTTCTTTTTCTTATGGCGTCTTGTCTAGTTTAGCTCGAGTTGATGAGCCGGTTCGAAACGGGGTCGGCGTCTTCCGGCGATGAAGTTGAGGGAGACGTCTTGTGGGTCTGGTAATTCGTGCCGTGTGCTGCTCGAGAGTCTCGTCGATTTGAGATTATTTGAAATTTCTATACTCTTATGCGTACTTTGGACTTAATTTGATTTTTCTTCTTTTGTGCTCGAAAGCTTCTTGATGATTTGTCCGTTCTCAAGTTTAGAATGTTTTGTCGGATGGAAACGAACCGAGGTGTTTCCTGCCGGTTGAAAAGCACTTGCTCTCCCCGTTTGTACTTCTTTTTTTTAATGATTTGATAAGCATCTTTTTCCCAGAACTGAACCTTAAAGATGTGTGAATAGTCTCTCACTGCCTCAGTCTGTCTAGCTTCTATTTTTCGTGGCTGATTCATGACATGAGTGGAAGAAAACGAATTAAATATTGAGGACTGATCCGATTCGCTTGGATGGTCGTGTAAAAATTCTAGCTTGCAGAATGGGTCCTCAAATGAACTTCGGAAACTTGGCCGATGTGCCAGCAGCCGAAAGAAGCACCGGAAGGCAACCAGGAATTCCCCCATTATCTCGACAATCCTCAGTATATTCCTTGACTTTCAATGAGTTTCAGAACACGTGGAGTGGACTTTCTAAGGATATTGGATCCATCAACATGGACGAGTTCCTGAAGAACTTGTGGACAGCTGAGGAGAGCCAACTACAGCTACAAGACATGGCGCCTTCTGGTAATGGAGGGGAAGGAGGTGGTCAAGTAGGGAATTTGCTGAGACAGGGGTCATTGACTCTGTCGCGGACTCTTAGTCAAAAAACAGTTGATGAAGTGTGGAGAGAGTTATTCAAAGAAACGGAGGATGTGAAAGAAGGGAGTAGAGAAGGAGGTGACATAAATTTGCCACAGAGGCAACGGACTTTGGGAGAGATGACTTTGGAGGAGTTCCTAGTGAGAGCCGGCGTTGTGAGGGAGGACACACAAATGATGGCAAGGCCCGGCGACAATGGAGTTCATGAAGAAAAGTCACGATTCACTAGTAATGGTCTCGCCAGTAGTGCGGCTGCTGGAAACGATTTCATATTCTCTAGTAAGCCTGCTGGTTCATCGTTAGATTTTGTTGGAACTAGACGTACTCAGCTACAGCAACAACCACAGCCACAGCCGCTTGAACCACCGGCTCCGCTTTTTCCAAAGCCGGAAACTGTGTCATTTGCAACCTCCGCGCATCTACCAAATACAGCTCATATAGCAAGTCCAGGGTCAAGGGAAGCGATTGGAATCACGCACTCATCGTTAAACAAAGCATTAGCTCATAGTGGTGCTATGCAGGCTGGAGGACTGTGCTTGGGGGATTTGGGCCGAGCAGGTTTCGCTGTTGGATCTCCAGCAAAACTGGTATCACCGGATGCAATTTCTAACAATAGTACAGATGTATCCTCGTTGTCACCAGTTCCTTATGCTTTTGGCCGTGGAAGAAAATCCAAAGATGTATTGGAGAAAGCAATTGAGCGAAGGCACAGGAGAATGATAAAAAATAGGGAGTCTGCTGCCAGGTCAAGGGCTCGCAAGCAGGTGAGGATGCTCAAAAATTGCTTTTCTTTGATTAAGCTCTTCACTAGACTAGGAAAAGCTCACCGGCTAGGTCTTGCTAGCCCATTGTTTTTTAAATCAACCAGCAAAATATGATGTTTTTAGCTACTAAGAAGTCCGAGGAAACATTATTTAATGAAAGCCAAAGAAAGAGTTAAGATCCCGTTGTGGTGATGTGCTTGGGAATCTCATGTGTGTAGCCTGGAACCTGCACATGCTGTCATCCTATTTTTCAGCTGACGTGGTTTGCTCCTCTGCTGAGGAGTTGCTGGAACTATCGTCTTAGAATCATCAAGAGCGCAGTTAAAGAATATTAACTCTTTTGAAAGTTTCTTTGAGAAGAACAAGTATTGTTCATTTGTTTGTGACCGTTGACCTCCTTAAAACATAAGCCGTTTTCCTAGATGCTATTTAGATACATAGATGCATATTTCGTACGGCATCATGGTTTAAATGTGTCTTCTGCTTGAAATAAGTATAGCTTTCAGACTAGGCTTTAATTTTCAGGTTATTTTACTAAGAAATGGATCTATAGCTCATCCCCCTAGTCTGTTTAATTTCTGGCAGGCCTATAATATGGAACTGGAAGCAGAAATCGCAAGACTGAAAGAGATAAATCAGGAACTACTTAGAAAGCAGGTAATTCACCCAACCTGAGATGCTGTCGCAGGCAAACTGCAGATCACTATTTTCTTTTCTTCCCGTCATGACAAATATTTTCTATATTTACAGGCTGAATTTATGGAAATGCAGAAAAATCAGGTATGTCGAGCTTCCGCTTATGGTACTCATCCGAACGTATTGCTTCTATCACGACTAAGCAAATAAGCAGATAAAACATTCGTAGGCATCAAATTCTTTATTCATGCAAGTTAGTAATTGCCTATATCCTTGAGGTATTAATAAACCTGGTAGGAATGTTGAAGCGGCAACTTGGCTGACCAGGACCTGCACGTATATAGTATCTTTCTACTTTGTAAATGGGTGTTGTCGTGTGATAATATACTGCGTAGCACCATACTCTGTTTATACCCATTGATCGTTAAACTATCTGAATCATCTTCAGGCAACAGAAACCGAGAAACTTTCCATGTGCAAAGACAAAACAAGCTGCTAACTTTTACTAAATTGTTTGGTTCCAGAGGACTTGCCAGGAGCGCAAGTGCCGTGGGTCCTGGGTGTGTCCTTCAATAATCAATTAATAAATGATGAGCATATCATTTGTCATAAAGATTATGCGGTCAATCTGCCATACGCTAAATTAGGGGCCAAAAACTTGGTGTACCAAACAGTCCTCAAGAAAAATTAGTTGAACAATCTGCATTGATGAACTTATCCCTATTAAATAGAACTTCAGTGAAGCATTCATAATCCATAAATTTGAGGCTAACAGTCTGCTTGTTTTGCGGTGGAGGGCCTGATGATCACCTTCGGATATGTTGTGAACAGATCTCGCAGAAGGTGAATGGACTGTACCGGGAAGATAAGAGGCAATGTTGCTTGAGGAGGACGCTGACAGGTCCGTGGTAGATTTGATGGAGCATGTATTTAGTTTGAACTGATTGCTAGAGCGCGGCATTGCGTTTTTCGCTGCGCATCGTTGCTTACTCCAATCTTGTATCGCAAAGGATGCGTATCACTTGTAATAAGAGCAACGGCACTTGATTTGTTTCGAGTAATTAGCAAACTTTTTGCATGGTAACTATAAGTTGTATCAAGGTTTTAGCCTTTCCGACGGAGGTGAGATTATCCACGAGAATGATCCCGGGAATAATCACGCATCGAGTGGATCGTTGCTCCTTTCGCCATGTTCTTTTTTGAGTGTGAAAATGGATAAGATCAAGGAGATTGGCAGCGAACCAGAGCAATCTCTGTCCAAATTGATCCTTCCTAGAGGAAAGACGCGAAGGGAAAATCATCGTCAGGAGCTTTGGGAATGTACTCATTTTGTATGTACACGGGACCGAAACAAGACGTGAAATTCACACTATGCGCGGAGGAAGAGCATACTTGGTATGATGGTCTTTCTATGCAAAGTATCAATTATCAGGTCTTAAAGAAAAAGTCATGACTTATAGGCTAGATTTGGGCCCGTTGTATCTTCGAACTTCAAAAATATTTTGACATTATGGCCCTCGAAAAATTGTACGGCGTTTATTCAGGGGCCCTTTGCATGCTGTCTGCGCGGGACAATTTGTTTACCATTTGCTCATGCAGGGTAGGGAAGTTTTGTGGGGATGTATATAACTAGAGATAATATATATGGAGAGAGACCCTTCAGACCGTAAAGCGCCCGTGGCCTAATGGATAAGGCGTCTGACTTCTAATCAGACGATTGTGGGTTCGAGTCCCACCGGGCGTGACCTTGGAGACTGACATCAGTCTTTTCAATTTTTGGGGGTCTTCTTCTTCTTCTTCGTTTTTCATTTCACAGACAAGAATCGGCAATAAAAACAAACCGCAGATTTAGGAAATAGGTCTAGAAACCGTTCCACCTTCTCAATAGGGCTTTTTGCTTCTTCAATAAATGTTCTAATAAAATATATAATTCCTTGAAATCGAGGTTTATTCATTTTTTTATAAGTACATAACTCAATGAGAAATTTTCTTATTTGTCCAGTTTCTAATTAATTAAAATAACCATTCATTTTTGTATAAATAGTCATTATCTGTTCTTTTATTATGAGAGGAGTTGATTGTGATTCATTTAATTTTTTGGGTCTTCTTCTTCTTGATCATTTTCATTTCATCAACGAGATTTAGTAACGAGAACAAAAGATAACCATTCATTTTCATATAAATAGTCATTATCTGTTATTTAATTATGAGAGGAGCTGATTGGGATTGATTTAATTTTTTGGGTCTTCTTCTTCTTGTTCATTTTCATTTCATTAACAAGATTCAGCAACGAGAACAAAAGATAGCCATTCATTTTCGTATAAATAGTCATTATCTAATCAGACGATTGTGGATTCAAGTCCCACTTGACGTGACCTTTGAGACTCAGTTCAGTCTTTTCAATTTTTTGGGGTCTTCTTCTTTTTTTCTCATTTCATTGACAAGAATTGGCAACAAGAACAAACCGCGGATTTAGTAAATAGGTCTAGAAACCGTTCTAGTTTCTCTATAGGGCTTTTGCTTCTTCAATAAATGTTCTAATAAAATATATAATTCCTTGAAATCGACATTTATTCGTTTTTATATAAGTACATAATTCAATGAGAAATTTTCTTATTTGTCCAATTTCTAATGAATTAAGATAACCATTTATTTTCGTATAGTCATTATCCGTTCTTTTATTACGAGAGGAGTTGATTGCGATTCATTTAATTTTTTGGGTCTTCTTCTTCTTGTTCGTTTTCATTTCATTAACAAGATTCAGCAACGAGAACAAAAGATAACCATTCATTTTCATATAAATAGTCATTATCTGTTATTTAATCATGAGAGGAGCTGATAGGGATTGATTTAATTTTTTGTATCTTCTTGTTCATTTTCATTTCATTAACAAGATTCAGCAATGGGAACAAAAGATAACCATTTATTTTCGTATAAATAGTCATTATCTGTTCTTTTATTATGAGAGAAGCTGATTGGGATTGATTTAATTTTTAAGGTCGTATTCTTCTTGTTCGTTTTCATTTCATTACCAAGATTTAGCAATGGGAACAAGCCGTGGATTCAATAAACAAGTCTAGAAACATTCCTTATGTTCTTCGATAGCTTCTTTCAATAAGGCTTTTGTTTCTTTAGTAAATGTTTTAGTAGAATATATAATTTCTTGGATTTGAAGTTTATTCATTTTTTTATGTAACTATGTAACTTAATGAAAAATTTCCTTATCTATCCAAATTCTAATGAATTAAGATAACCATTCATTCCCGTATGAATAGTCATTATCAGTTCTTCCATTATGAGGGGAGCTGATTGGGATTGATTAAGTAATTCACATGACTGGTCTCTGCGTAGTGCATAGGTTTCAGTAGGAGTGGCTCAGGACGGTCCGTCTGGTGCGGTCTGTTTCTTAGGCTCTTCGCTCGGGAAGAAGGACGATGAAGAGCTGCTAATGTGGGAGGACTATGGCGACGTTTCGACTATCGAAGGAGCTGAGTACACAAAACACGCGGAGAAGAGCGATTGGAAACTTTTGTTTCTTTCCAAGCTCATGGGGAGGACAATAAAACCGGGCACTCACTCCTGCTCTCCAGGTGATGACGGTGGTCATCTTTGTCGGTCAGTAATTGCGGGCCAGCACAGGAGTAACTGCGTGCGGGCATGAATGGACTCAGTGACGGCGACCATCGCGAACAAGGACGATAAAAATTTCGCCATCCGTGCACAAAAACAGGGGACCACCCTGACTTCACTTTGTCAAGAGTACTCTTCCTCCTGGATAACCTGGAATGGCAAAACATGCCCGGGTCCCATTTTTATGTGGGCTTGGTTTGGAGCGTTTGATCGGACCCAAGAAAGAGGCGAAGACATGATTTTTATATCGCAATAAGCAATCAGTACGGACTCTTAATGTGTGAAGAGTTCTAGCTGTGTAATGACGACATCCCGAGGGGGATGACGCAGGAGGTGCTGAGAGGGAGTACTAGGATGGTGACGTGAGTGGCTTGGATTCTATTAGTCCTCTTGATTGATATCTGCAATGCAAGGCCTAATTCCTGAATGTTGTACAGTTCCAGATAATCTGGAGGTGTCCTAGAATCCGCTGTGAATACCCTCCATCTCCGCATCAACTTTCCATGGCCGATGACCACCCTGCTGGCGAGCCTCTGCTGCAGAACCTTACCGATGCACAGAACGAGAATCCGCCTCGCTCCTCCTTCGCCACTGTGTTTGTCAGATGGGTTTTCGGCATCGCCATGTGGCTCATCCTTGGTTTCTGGGTTGTGGTTTTCTTTCTTTTCCCCTCAGATGCTGGGACTGAGTTCCTGGAGAGTTGGACCAGCGCAACCACCGGAAGCTTGTACGGAACTACAGGTTCGGCTATTTTAATCTCTCCTCGATCCTGAACTTAGCCTACTGGTAATGGTTGTCACCTTAATGGCGCTTGAAACACCCAACAGGGAGCTACTTCTTGTTGTGTAGCGGTCCGATTCTCATCATTGCCTTTCTTGCCATGGCAAGTCTTTTGATTGATGGGAGGAAAGAGCTCCAACTGTATGTTGAACCTCTAGCCACTGTCCCTTTTTTGTCCCCGCATTTTTCACTGAACAAATTCACTTCCTCATACATCGCCATTGAACATGAGATCTCAGGAAGACGACTAGCAAATACCCAAGGATTCGATTGCGGACATTTCCCATCCTGGTTGGTGGACTGTTCGGAGTTGTCTCAGCAGCTGAGTTTATTGGGATTTGCCTCTTTGCTGTGTTCACTATTTGGGCTTTATACGCTTACACCGTGCAGAATCTCAACGTGATAGCGGAGCTCTCATTATCTTCCGAAGGGAAATGGTATTCCTTGTTCTAGCTTAAAATCATAGTGAAATTACGTGTAAAAAACCTCAAGTGTTATTGTGGTATGCGTCTTCTTGATTCTCAATAAACAAGGCCGTTCCACTGAGTACTTTATTGTTCTTTGCAGGATTTTGATGCTTATACTCACTGGACTTCGCTTTGGTTCCATCGGGTTATATTGCTTGGCATTTCTCTTCCTCCCAATTTCTAGGGGATCTGTTCTTCTTAGTATCATGGATGTCCCCTTTGAGCAAGCAACCCGGTATCATATCTGGCTTGGACATCTCACAATGTCCCTCTTCACTCTCCATGGGCTATGCTTCGTAATTGCATGGGCGATGGAAGGTCGACTGCTAGATGAAGTGAGCCCTGGCGATATGCTTTTGCTTAAATGATTATCTTTTCCTCTCTCCAATTGGCTCTATCTTTGTCATTCTTTTCGTTTTCTGTTCAAGGATCTGAGCACGTAAGTGCTAAGTCAAGACTGAGCACGAGATGAGAATGCACGCACAAATTTATGGCTCTCTTATAAGATGTATCTTAATATGTGATCGGTGTCTGTGGTAGTTTCCATTAAAAATGTACGTAATCAAATATAATTGGACTTGATTATGCCGAAGTTCTTAATCCATGACTCAGAATGTCTTCTTCAGATACTGCAGTGGGCAGATGAAGGTATTGCCATTCTACCTGGCGTTATCAGCCTGTTGGCTGGTCTTCTGATGTGGGTGACTACGTTGCCTCTGGTGAGGAAGAAATACTTTGAGTTGTTCTTCTATACACACCAACTCTATGCTGTCTTCGTCATCTTTCTGGCTCTGCATGTCGGAGATTTTATCTTCAGTATAGCGGCAGGAGGGATTTTCCTCTACGTGATCGACCGGTTTCTCAGATTCTGCCAATCGCGAAGGACTGTGGATGTCATATCCGCGTCCTGCCTCCCTGGCGGAAGTGTAGAATTGGTCTTCTCAAAGCCAGCAAGTACTAATAATTCTCATTTTTCATCTGCGGATCGTTAATTAGTTCCCTGTACCCTATTGGAGAATGTTCTACTATTTGAGTCGGTATTCTCTTGGTGATGCAGATCTGCGGTACACTGCCCTGAGTTTCATCTTCCTTCAGATTCGGGAATTGTCATGGCTTCAATGGCATCCTTTTAGTGTTTCTTCTAGTCCTTTGGCTGGAAGGAAACACATCTCTGTCCTCATAAAGGTCCTAGGGGAATGGACCTCCAACTTGAAGAGCAAGGTATTGCAGATGTCCGGCACAGAAGGAGAATACGGACTCCGCAGTCAATCTCGGTCCAAGATAACAGCTTCTGTTGAAGGGCCTTACGGGCATGAAATCCCTTACCATCTGACGTATGTCTTATGATCTACTGGTACATCTTTCGTGATTAAGGGCGAGAATACAATAACGCATGAAACCATCAGCGATGAGTAAAACTAGGCAAAGTTGGACCCTTCTCATTTGAAAGAACCCATTCTGACCTTCATAAAAATAATCAGTGCTTCTAGATTAGGAAGTATTTTAACATTGTTTCCATTTGATTTGGTTTTTACCATCAGGATCGTAAGTTACATCTCTTTGTGACTCTTTGTCTTCCCTCTTTTTAGCGGATTCATACTTGAATTATTTACTCTTGTAGATATGAGAATCTCATTTTGGTAGCGGGAGGCAGTGGGATATCCCCCTTTTTGGCTGTCTTGAGTGACATACTCCATCTTACAAATCAAGGGAAACCATGCTTACCAAAGAATGTCCTGTTGATTTGGGCCGTAAGAAATTCCAATGAGCTTCATCTGCTATCCACTCTGGATATGGAGTCGATCTGCCCTAACTTTTCCGATAAGCTGGACCTCGAAGTTCGTGTCTATGTCACCAGGGAATCGCATCCTCCACTGGTAAAGCTGACTTGTGTCTTTGACATACAATTTGCCTTGGATTTGTGAACTGGAGAGCTAAGTGTGGTTATGATGCAGGAAGAAGGGAACATTGGCGAGGACATTAGCACTTCCGTGTCTCCTTTATTAAGGGGAAGTGGGATGTCCGTTCTCGTTGGTACAGGAAACCGTATATGGTCCGGAGCTTATGTCTTATCGTGTGTGGTTGGCTTTGCTGTATTGATGGCCCTGCTGGACATCTTCTACATAAACCCTTTGAACATAGCCACATGGTGGTACAAAGGCCTCTTGCTTGTAGGATGCATGATCGGCAGTGCAATCATATTTGGAGGCCCTGTCATCTATTTATGGCATCGCTGGGAAAAGAGAGCGGTTGCTGCAGAGGAAGCCGATGAAAGTGAGAAAGATGACAGGTCGCAGCAGAGTGAACATTTCAAGACAACGCAGGAAGACGTAGTCCCAAAAGGTCGCGCTTTTGCATGGACTACACACTACGGCGCCAGACCAAACTTTGAAGGTACATTTTGCCATGTCATTCGGGAGACGATATACTTGTTTTAGATGCAAATGATCTCACTCTCGGTAGTACTTAAAGAACTCAATCCTTATTGATGCTTATGCTGGAACAATATGATCCCCATTCCCATCCTTGCACAGAAATCTTCACATCCGTGTCTGAGCGCTGGGGCAAAGTCGATGTTGGCGTGATAGTGTGCGGTCCAGCGACTCTTCGGTCCAGCGTTGCCAAGCAGTGCAGGTCACAGAACTTGAGGAGGGGAGCGCTTCACCCGGTCTTCCATTACAACAGCCACAGTTTCGATCTGTAGCTACCCTGTCAATGCTTTTCAATCTTGTCCGCGCCAAACTTGTGACTGATCCAATCCAGGAGTATTGATAAGCCTAGAGTACTCATGAACAATCTTATAGGATCGGATATCGTTGTAATGTGGCGTGATGCAGTATTACGATGCTTGGTTAGATGATTTGTGTGCTCTGAATCTAAAATGCGAGACACCCAGATGAATGTTGGTGGACATTGTTTCACTGATGCATTACGTGGCTGTACCCTTCATGTGTTGATCTACTAATCCTCTTCTCTAATACATAATTTTTCTTTATATGCTCAAAGGAGATTTTTAAGACAGAACATTATTAAGATGTTGGGAACAATCTCAAATATATTCTTGTTATTAGAATTTAGAATCCACCCCTTCAAATATTTAAAGCTGTTCGAAATTGGATAACTTTTTCTTCAAATTTCAAAAATGAAAATAACATTTGGGAGAGCAGTGTCTTGCTCCCTGAGTCAATAAAAGGGCCCACTTATTCTTCATACATCGAGTGAAATAGTAAGCTGTTGAGTTTTCGGTCAAACCTTAAGTATAATAAGTTTGGGATGATGACATATGTAATTTATGAAATTTGGCCCAACGTACTTTGTAGTCTTTGAACTTTTAATTTATTCAATTTGATCCCTTAACTTTACTTTAATGTATAATGTGGTTTCCGAACTTTTAATTTGTTTAGTATGATCCCCAAACTTTTGCTACGTATTTAATTTAGTTTTGAATTATGTGAAAATGTTCAATATTTTCTTTTTATTAATTCAAATTCAGGGACAATACTGAGCATTTTCATGTAGTTCAGCGACTAAATTAAACATGTACCCAAAGTTCATATATCACGTTGAATAATTTAAAAATTCAGGAACAACAATATGCGTTAAGTTAAAGCTTAGGGACTACATTAAATAAATTAAAATTTAATGGATCACATTACACATTGAGTCAAAGTTTAGGGATCATTAATGTCATTTACTCTAAAAATAAAGTATCCTTAAGAAATGTAATAAAAGTTGCTAAAATATAAGAGAAGTTTTTTTCTTTTCGTGTTAGATATGAGAAAAGTTGGTAATTTAATGGGAAAAAAAATAAACGTCGATGTGTAACTCAAATAAGAGTTGATTAGTTGAGAACTTGATGAGAGAAAAGCTGATAATTACTTGATTGATAATTTAAAAAAAAAAATTATACTATTTTCAAGAATTTCATATATAAGTGGCAAACTACGTAGAAAAGTAAGTAAATTAAGAAAGAACATATGATACTCGGTTAACTAGTTGCATGGAAGTTTGTAACGCAAAATTAGTTGATAATTTAATTAAAGAAAATTTCTCTAAACCAGTAAATAAGAAAGATTGCTAATTTTATGTAAGAGTTGGTAAGATAGGTAAACAAAAATTGATAAACAATAAAGAATTTTTCTTTGTTAGAGATAAGAGATGAAGTTATCTAATTTCTCTTTTATGGGTAAGTTAAACTTCGTTTCGTCAAGAACTCTTTGGGGATACCTAGCTACAAGCCAATTGAGCTGATGCTAAAGCACAAGCATCAATTATATATGTTGAGTTGTGTGGCGTCACTCCGATATTACTTGTTGAAGATCAAGTGGAAAGTAACTCGCAATAACATTCTTGATATTACAAGCAAGAGACACTAAATATGTCTCTTAACCAAAAAATAAAAATAAATAAAGACACTAAATATGTCACATCCCAAACCCTATAGGGATGAGGGAGTGACATGGCCATCATTTCTCCAAAAGACGCAGCCTCAAAGTATACCTCAAATATCCGACTCCAAATAATTCCCGCAATAATGCTCGTTCTATCGATCACTAACTGAGGCACCTGAAAAATATGATAAGAAGAAATTAGTAAGCTACCATGGCCCAATGAGTAAACGTTTTTTCAAGCAAATCAAGCAATCACTATGTATATGTAAAACACAAATATAACTCACTTTCGCCAAATCTAAAGATTTAACAAACCTTCAAGACAAAAATACAATTTTCTTACTTTAACATAATATGTTCACAGTAGAAATATTCAAGATAATAACAAGCAAACATCAACAATCTAGCCCATTGGTCAATCTTATAAAAATTATATGTCAATGATCCATTTTATTGATTAATCTCATGTCATATATCAATGGTTTTGTAACACCGCTTAACCACCTGAGGCTGTCACAGTCACCTATTCCAATTTTGAAGTTTAAGTTAAGCCGTAAATTCTTAGGCATTTTTTTTTATAGCGGTCCCAGTGTAAAGTCTCATAGCGAAACTAAAATTTAAACATCTTCATTTCCTTCTCCATCAGCTTATATCACAATGCACACCTACTAGCCCATCAGAGTGAAAACATAAGGCCTGAACACGCTACATAGCAAGAGATGGACATCGGGTGAGTCGATACAACAAAAAGCCCAAGCTACTAGTAGGCTCGGCTAGAAACAAAAGTACTCGACTCTGAGGCCTTCGATCAACTGGTCCATCATCTTGTGTTGGCCTTCCAAAAAGTGTCAGCCTATACCAGTCACACGCTCTCTTCACACCCAGCTGGGTGCATCGGCCGGCGGCGGCGGCAACATCCCCCTCATCGCCCCATCACGGCATACATGAACTGACAGAAAATCTTGAGTCACTAGGCCACCAGGGAGGCCCGCATCAAGGAAAATCACAACTCGCACTCGAAAGAAAATCAATCCAGGGATCTCTAAGCAAGGGTGCTCCGTGCACTCGACCTCTACATCCATAGGGATACCATAAAACGTACCACGTGCGACAGGTGCTAGCGGCATCTTGCTAAGCTGAAATGTTAGTCCCCAAAAGGGGTGAGTACAACCACTCAGCAGATAATTAATTCCCTATGGCTACTCAAGCATCATACAAAACAATTAAGACATTGCAATGAAGCACATATCATTACATATATACAATACACCACATACCTTGTAGCCATTTACATGTAGTTGCACCATATATGAGTATATCATCACATGTCAATGCATATATCATGCACATATATCTTTCAAAGCACGAGCACGTATGTCATTCCATACATGTCACCATATGCACATGTATCTTTCCATGCTCATGTATACATATCATCACATGTATATGTATAAATAAATAAATAAATAAATAAATAAATAAATAAATAAATAAATAAATATATATATATACACACACATCAATCAAAGCCCATGCATACATGTCATCATATGCATACCTATCATTCAATGCCCATGCATATATATCACCATATGCATGTCTATCATTCAATGCCCATGCATATATATCACCATATGCATATCTATCATTCAATTTTTCACAATTTTAGTCGGCTTTTAATGCACCCTCGGCACACACCATCCGGGCTTCCGGCCCCCCACATTCTGGGCATCTCGCACCCCAACTGGCATCACGAGGAATTCAGGGCACACACCATCCGTGCTTCCGGCATTTACACTCCCTGGCTGGACATCTCGCACCCCAACTGGCATCACGAGGAATTCACGGCACACACCATCCGTGCTTCTGGCCCCCCACATTCCGGGCATCTCAACTCCGAGGCCATCCAGAATTACGCCCCTAGGGCCATTGGGCATCCGGCATTTAAGCTCCCTGGCCGGGCATCCTGACACTCCCGGGGCATCGTCGGCTCATACCATTTGACAGCCTTCTCATTTATCATGAGTTAAATGCACATGCATGGTCCAAATTTCATAGGGCATATGACATGATGTACACTTTTATCATCCACATGATATGTCAAATATCGTCATGCTTGCAACATGATAAGACTCTTAGAATAATACTAAACATCTAGTTCATGCAATCGAAAATAGTTTTTTTATACTTTCTTCTTTGAAAATTTGTGCAAATTTCAGCATGCATAGTTTACGAAAATATCTAAATTGAATGCCTAAATGACCTTAAAAAATTATGGAATTTTCACACATAATAGTCAAGACATAATGGCACATTTTTCATGAAGAAAGCAAGTTCTAACAATCAACACATAAAAAGATATAAATTCAGCATCACAGCAAACCATATTCGAGTTCCACAGCTTACACAGTTTCAGAATTTTCCTCAATTAAATATTTAAATGTCCTCTAAAAATCACGAAATTTCACCACAAAACAGACAAGATATAAAGGTACAACTTTCATGAAGAACTCAACTCCAAATAATCTCTACACAAAAAGATATAATTTACGTAATATGGCTAACACATTTCGAACACACAGTATGCACAGTTTTATGATCTTTTTAATTTAAATATCTAAAAAATTTTCAAAAATTATGAAATTTCACCACGTGATAGCCAAGATGCTAAGGTAGATTTTCCATGAGGACATCTAGGTCAAATTAGTTATAAATAATTTATTTCAGTGGTCATAAGCTTCTGTTCATGGCACTGCTACATCCAGATCAACGCCTAATGTCAATACTTGCCATTTCTCAAAATTAAATACTCAAACGGTCTTGAAAAATTATGAAATCTTTACCAAATGATAAACAAGACTCTAAGGTAGGATTTTCATGAAGACACCTAGACCAAATTCGTTATAGGTAATTTATTAAAATTAAGAAAAGTCTCTGTTTACTGTACCGCAACTTCCAGAACTTTCTATTACAGAAAAATCTTCATATGACCTACTTATTTTCCTTCTTTTGCTCTGGATTTTGGATATGTTCTAGCTTAGAGTGTTCTATTCAACTTTCATTTAGAGATCAAGGTGAAATATCCAAAGAAAAATCATCTTATGGTCCCCCGAAGTTACTGGCGTCAAGCACTGTTCATCCAGTTTTCACATCTTCAAGAAAAACGACATTTCACTAGGCTATTCGTGTTAGTTTGGTCTCAAATTTAAGTATGTTGCTCCTCTTGATGTTCTCTACCATTCTTATGAAGAAATCGAAGCAAGATTCTCAGCAGAAAGTCGAATACAGCAGCCAAATTCATGAAAACTCCACATGCATCACCAGATCTGAACGTCTTTTTAGAAAATAAGTTTCACCCCTCAAATCTCGTCCTTTTTATATCAATTTTTAGTATGTTGTAATTCAAGATGTGATCTACAAGTCTCATGAAGAAGTCGAAGTCAGATTCTCACTCCAAAGTTACATGCAAGACCTCACAAGTTACTGGCGCGCATGAACCTACTCGGGACAGAACACCACTTCAAACAAAACCCCTCAAAGCCGTGCCTTCTACCCTTTAAAATCCACAAATTTCACTACCATACAATACTATACTCACAATACACATGCAAGAGTAGATAAGGGAATCAATTTCTTGCCTTAATCTCAAGAAAAACACGCGCAATGGACGGACACGGGCGAGCGAACCGGCGGCCCTCTCTTCTCTTCCTCTCCTCCTTCTTCTTTTCCTTCTTTCTTTCTCTCCTTCTCTCTCTCACCGTCGACTAAAACCCCCTCTAAACCGGTCACTCTCCACTTTTATACCCCCAAATCATCATCATTAGCTGCAATCATTATTTTTCATGCACAATGACACTTGTTTTGCATGCAAAACCGGCCATCCTTCCCCCTTAGGCTCGGTCGACCGCCCATGGTTTTGTGGGTTTGTGGGCTTGTGGCCGGCCCACTTGGCCCGCCATAGGCCCACTCAATTTTGGCCCAAAGCCCTTTCAAAACCCAATTTAATTAAATAAATTTCCAACTCTTAAAAATAAATTCTTAATTAGGTTAATTAAAAATTAAATCAACCCATGCTTGAGTCTAGAGATGTACAACTTCTAATCACATGGCCAAAGTCTTTTGCCGTCAAAATATATCCCTTACAAGCTCATGGCCGAGCCTCGCCACGAGTCATGGGCAAATGGTCACTAATTACGGTCACAAATTTTATAAAAATTCCGGGATGCCACAGGTTTATTACATTAATCCATCTTATATGAAACCATATGACGATGGTCTATCTATCGAACCATTGTCACGGCACAATGCCTGATAAGAAGGTGACTAAGATTCCCCATTTTGGTTAAGTTTCCACATATTATTAGTTAGTGGCTTGATCTGCAAGGATATCCTAGATTAATATGCACATACCCACACACCCCTCAATAGGTCATAGAGACACCGAGCATAAACCATCAACTCAATCTCCAGCAATCCACAAGCAAATCCAATCATTTCATATATCAAAATGAGTTTCCCAAACCAATTCAAAATCCATTTCATATACTAATTCACAATTCAGGCATTCCATATATAGATATCAAAGCACCTTTTCAAACCATATTAATCATAAACTTTCTAAGATATTTTTATAAAAGGTTTCATAAATCATTTATAAGCAATCATTCAAGTTGAAGTCAAAATATGACTTCCCCTTTCAAACAATAAAATGGCAGTAAAAGTTAGGAATGTAAATGGTTTGATTTGGTTTAGTTTTTTTGGAAAATTGAATCGAATCTAACTGATAAGAAAATTTACTTGAATCGAACCAAAATTCGATTTGATTCAATTTTTACTTTTGTTTTTATTTTTATATTTTAAATTTTAAATTTCCTTTTTTTTTTTTTGTCCTTTGGCGGTCGCCCGACCTCCGGCGACCAACCGAGGCCACGATTGACAAGGGTCGGCCTCGCCGGCCTCAGGCAAAGTTGCTCCTTGCCCGATCTCGACGAGGGCAACCCCACCTAAGGGCCATGAGGCTGACCCTCATTGGCCTCTGGCGAGGTTCAACCACACCAGACTTGGCAAGGGCAAGCCTTGCCTGAGGCCAGCGAGGTTGCCCCTCACCAAATCCCGACAAGGGTGACTTCACCTTAGGTTGATGAGGCCAACCCTTGTCGGTCGTGGCCTTTGGCTCATCGTCGGAGGTTGAACGATCGGCCAGAGGAAATAAAGAGAAAGAAATTTAAAAAGGAAAAAAATAAATTAAAAACATTAAGAAAAGACTGGATTAAAATTTTAGATTTTATTATTTTGGTTTGGTTTACATAATCGATAAAAACTGAACTGATTAAAAAAGTTTTGATTTTCAATATTATCTTAATTGAATGAGACTTGAACTGAAAAAAACCAAACTTTTCAGTTCAGTTTTTGACACCCCTAAGTAAAAGCTCGATTCTATTGTATGCATGCTATTTATTAACTCATTGCATACTTAATCCAAAATGCTTTTCAAAATATGAGTATAAAACCCAAAAAATAAAAATAAAAATAGTATCACTCATTTGAAAAAAAGCCGAAAACCAACCTTTAGTGGTTACTCAAGCTGCTGCACTCACATTCCTATCAATTAATTGAAAAATGACATTAAAACCGAGTATTACACAAGTTTAATGAATGACTCAACTGAATCATGTTATCGACTCCAAAGCGCTATGAAGAAACTCATTTATGGCATGTGTTTGTCTTTTGCTGTTACGTGTAACCCGTGTGCATAATTTTGGAATTCCATTCTGAACAAACCATACTTCGAAATTAAATTTTGTCAAACCCCGCCGCTCCACAACGCACTATATTACTATTTCCACAAAAATCGTAGCTCCAAAAACTCCTTAATCGAATATCGTAGTTCAAAACCTATATAACTCTCAATTCGTGCCCTAACTTCCAAAATTACTTCGACTATACGAAATATCGACTTGAATACTTACCTGGCATTGCGGTTTATAGTTGGGTCGGCTAGTCGAGGTGTTGAGATCAGCTCCGCATGAAAATTTTTCCTTCTCTCTTCTTCCTCCTTTTTTCTTCTCTTCACGGGCGAACGGACTCATCTCCTTTTCCTCTCTTCTGGTTCGGTCTGCCGCTTCTCACGGTCACGCACAAATTTGATGGAGAAAAGAAAATGGGCTGGGCTTTAAGAACATGGGCTGAGCTGACCCATCTATTACAAAACACGCTCTCCACCTCTATCTTTATTCCACAGAACACTCGCTACACACCACACTCTTTTCTTTTTCTACTCTGCTCAAGCCGCCAAGGAGGAGCGACTTCCACCAACGAAGCACAAGAGGAGTGCTCTACAAAATTTGCTAATCTTGTCCAATTTCTAATGAATCAATATGATCATTCGTCCTCGTATAAATAGTCATTATTTATTTTTCCAACTTGAGCAGGGTTGATTGGGGTTGTTTAAGCAATTCACCCTGCGCTGCCACTGCACAGTGCACAGGTTTCAATAAGAGCAGCTGAGGACGGTCGGTCTGGTCAAGTCCCGTCTCTTAGCTCTGGATGAAGGACGATGAAAAGCTGCTGACGTGACGAGACTATGGTGACGTTTCGACTATCAAAACAGTCAAGTACACAAAACACACGTCGGCAAGAGCAATTGGAAGCTTTTGTTTCTATTCAAGCTCATGGTC
Organism: Eucalyptus erythrocorys; assembly: GCA_014182555.1. NCBI lineage: Eukaryota > Viridiplantae > Streptophyta > Magnoliopsida > Myrtales > Myrtaceae > Eucalyptus > Eucalyptus erythrocorys. Next base: position 25,786,195 of record CM024605.1, on the reverse strand, counting down.
AGCGGATGACGTGGCACGCACTAATGACTGAGTAATTTCTCCATAAGGAGAGTAAGGGCGCGCATAATTCTATTTTTATTTCTGAATGAGTTTCTAAGCAAAAATAACCGTTTGATAACGACATAAAATTTCTACTCTAAAAATATAAATTCGTTTGATAACGACATAAAATTTTTTTTCTTTCGGACGGCGGTGGCGGCGGCGCCGGCGACGGGCGGTGGCGGCGTGGCGGCGGCGCGGCCGGCGGCGGCAAGTGGCGGGGCGGTGGCGGGGGGGCGTCCAATGGCGGCGGTGGCGGTGGCGTCCAATTGCGGCGTCCGTGGTGGCGTCCGGCGTCGTGGCGTGGCGCGTCGCGACCGGCGGTGGGCGGCGGCGGAGGGCGGCGGCGGCCCGGCGGCGGTGGCGGCGGCCGGTAGTGGTCGCCGGCGGTCGGCGATCGGTGGCGCGGCGGCACAATCGGCGGCGACGACTAGAGGCGGCCGATGGCGGCGGCGACGATGAACGATGAAAATTTTTTTATTTTTCATTTTTGTTTTAAAAATAGAAAAATAGCTTTTTTCGTTTCGATTTCTTGTCAAATCTATTTCTAACCAAAATTTATTTCGAAATGAAAAGTGAAATAATTTTACTAAACGGTTTCTATTCCAATATTTCTGAAATAGAAAAACAATTTCTGGAACAGAAATAGCGCGCAATCATGCGCGCCCTAAGAAAACAGGGACTACTCCTCGGCCACTCCAGATGATGCACGGTGGTCATCGTTGTCGATCAATAATTGTAGGCCGGCACGATCGTAACTGCATGTGGCCATGAGTTGACTCGGTGACGACGACAATGAGAAACAAGGACGATACGAATTTCCGTTTCCCGGCATAAGAACAGGAGAACCAGGGGACCACCCGGACTTCTCTGCAGAGTACCCTTCGTCCTGGATAACCAGCGATGGATAAACATGGCCGGACCCGATCTTTATGTAGGCTCGGTTTGAAAGTGTTTGATCGGACACCAATAAAGGCAAAGACGTGATTTTTATCTCGTGAAAGGCATTGAGTCCAGACTCTTCATATGGAAAGAGTTCTAGCTGTGTAATGTCGACATCCCGAGTGCGCTGGCAGAGGAATTGCTGAGAGGAAATACTAGGATTGTGACGTGAGTGGCTTGGATTCTTCTTGTCCTCCTGACTGAGATAATCGCAATGCAAGGCCGAATCACGGATAATCTGAAGGTGTCCTTGAATCCCCTGTGAATGCCCTCCATCGCCGCATCAACTTTCCATGGCCGATGACCACTCTGCTGGTGAGCCCCTGCTACTGAACCTTACTGATGCCGAGAATGAGAATCCGCCTCGTTCGGCCTTTGCCACTGCGTTCATCAAATGGGTTCTTGGTGTCGCCATGTGGCTCGTCCTCGGTTTCTGGGTCGCAGTTTTCTTTCTTTTCCCCTCAGATGTTGGGACTGAGTTCGTAGAGAGTTGGACCAGAGCGACCATGGGAAACGTATACGGAGTTACAGGTTCGGCTATTTTAATCTATCCTCAATCCTGAACTCGGCCTACTAGCTATGATTGTCGCCTTATTGGTGCTTGAACCACCCGGCAGGGAGCTTCTTGTTGTTGTGTAGCGCTCCGATTCTCGTCATCGCGCTTCTTGCCATAGCAAGTCTTATGGTTGATGGGAAGAAAGAGCTCCAATTGTATGTTAAACCTCTAATCACTGTCATTTTTTGTCCCCGCATTTTTCACTGAACAAATTCACTTCCTCATACATTGCCATTGAACACGAGACTTCAGGAAGACGACTAGCATATACCCAAGGATTCGATTGCGGACATTTCCCGTCCTGGTTGACGGACCATTTGGAGTTGTCTCAGCAGCTGAGTTCATTGGGATTTGCCTCTTTGTTGTGTTCGCTATCTGGGCTTTATATGCTTACACCATGCAGAATCTCAACGTGTTATCACAGGTCTCATTGTCTTCTGAAGGGAAATGGTATTCCTTGTGCTAGCTTAAATTCATAGTGAAATTACGCATAAAAAATCTCCAGTGTTATTGCGGTATGCATCTTCTCGATTCTTAGTAAATAAGGCCGTTCCACTGGGTACTTCATTGTTCTTTGCAGGACTTTGATGCTTATACTCACCGGACTTCGCTTTGGTTCCATCGGGATATACTTCTTGGCGTTTCTCTTCCTCCCAATTTCTCGAGGATCTGTCCTTCTTAGTATCATAGATATCCCCTTTGAGCAAGCAACCCGGTATCATGTCTGGCTTGGACATCTCACAATGTCTTTCTTCACTCTCCATGGGCTATGCTTCGTAATTGCATGGGCGATGGAAGGTCAACTGCTAGATGAAGTGAGCCCTAGCAATTTGCTTTTGCTTATGTGGTTATCTTTTCCTCTCTCCAATTAGCTCTATCTTTGTCATTCTTTTCGTTTCCTGAATAAGGATCTGAGCATCGTAAGTGCTAGTCAAGACAGAACATGAGATGAGAATGCCCGCACAAATGTACGACTCTTCTATAAGATGTATCTTAATAAGTGATCAGTGTCTGTGGCAATTTCCATTTAAAATTTCCGTAATCAAATATAATCGGACTTGATTATCCTGAAGTTCTTAGTCCATGACTCAGAATGTCTTCTTCAGATACTGCAGTGGGCAGATGAAGGTATCGCCGTTCTGCCCGGGGTTATCAGCCTTTTGACTGGTCTACTGATGTGGGTGACTACGTTGCCTCTGGTGAGGAAGAAGAAATTTGAGTTGTTCTTCTATACACACCAACTCTATGCTGTCTTCGTCATCTTTCTGGCTCTGCATGTCGGAGATTTTATCTTCAGTATAGCTGCTGGGGGGATTTTCCTCTTTGTGATTGACCGGTTTCTCAGATTCTGCCAATCGCGAAGGACTGTGGATGTTATTTCCGCGACGTGCCTCCCTGGCGGAAGTGTAGAATTGGTCTTCTCAAAGCCAGCAAGTACTAAAAGTCTCATTTTCTTCATCCGTGGATCGTTATTTAGTTCCTTGTACCCATTAGGAGAATGTTCTACTATTTGAGTCTGTATTCTCTTGGTGACGCAGATCTGCGGTACACTGCCCTGAGTCTCATCTTCCTTCAGATTCGGGAATTGTCATGGCTTCAATGGCATCCTTTCAGTGTTTCTTCTAGTCCTTTGGCTGGAAGGAAACACATCTCTGTCCTCATAAAGGTCTTAGGGGAATGGACCTCCAACTTGAAGAGCGAGGTACTGCATACGCCTGGCACAGAAGGAGAAAACGGACTCCGTAGCCAATCTCGTTCCAAGATAACAGTCTCTGTCGAAGGGCCTTACGGGCATGAAATCCCTTACCATCTGACGTATGTCTTATGATCTGCTAGTACATCTTTCATGATTAAGGGCGAGAAAACTATAACGCATGAAACAATCGGTGATGAGTAAAACCAGGCAAAGTTGGACCCTTCTCATCCTCCATAAAAAATTAGTGCTTCTAGATTAGAAAGTATTTTAAGATTGTGTCCAATTGAATTGGTTTTTACCATCAGGACCGTAAGTTCCATCTCTTTGCAACTCTTCTCCCCTCTTTCTAGCGGATTGATACTTGAATTATTTGCTCTTGTAGATATGAGAATCTCATTCTGGTAGCTGGAGGCAGTGGGATATCTCCCTTTTTGGCTGTCTTGAGTGACATACTCCATCTTACAAATCAAGGGAAACCATGCTTACCAAAGAATGTCCTGTTGATTTGGGCCATAAGAAGATCCAACGAGCTTCATCTGCTATCCACTCTGGATACGGAGTCAATCTGCCCTAACTTTTCCGATAAGCTGGACCTTGAAGTTCGCGTCTATGTCACCAGGGAATCGCATCCTCCACTGGTAAAGCTGACTTGTGTCTTTGACATACGATTTGCTTCGAGTCCGTTAAGTGAAGAGCTAAGTGTGGTTATGATGCAGGAAGAAGGGAACATCGGCGAGGACATTAGCACTTCCGTGTCTCCTTTATTAAGGGGAAGTGGCATGTCCGTTCTCGTTGGTACGGGAAACCGTATATGGTCCGGAGCTTATGTCATCTCGGCTGTGGTTGGCTTTGCTGTATTGATGGCCCTGCTGGACATCTTCTACATAAACCCTTTGAACATAGCCACATGGTGGTACAAAGGAATCTTGCTTGTAGGATGCATGATCGGCAGTGCAATCATATTTGGAGGCCCTGTCATCTATTTATGGCATCGCTGGGAAAAAAGAGCTGTCGCTGCAGAGGAAGATGAGGATGGTGAGAAGGATGACAGGTCGCAGCAGAGTGAACATTTCAAGACAATGCAGGACGATGTAGGCCCAAAAGATCGTGCTGTTTCAGGGACTACACATTACGGCGCCAGACCAAACTTTAAAGGTACATTTTGCCATGTCATTCGGGAGACGATATACGTGTTTTAGATGGAAATGATCTCATTCTTAGTAGTGCCTAAAGAACTCGGAAGTAGTTAAAGAACTCAGCCCTTATTGATGCTAATGCTGGGACAATATTATCCCCATTCCCATCCTTGCACAGAAATCTTCACATCCATGTCTGAGCGCTGGGGCAAAGTTGATATCGGGGTGATCGTGTGCGGTCCCGCAACTCTTCAGTCGAGCGTTGCCAAGCAGTGCAGGTCACAGAACTTGAGGAGGGGAGCGCTTCACCCGGTCTTCCATTACAACAGCCACAGTTTCGATCTGTAGCTACCCCGTCAATGCTCTTCAATCTCGTCCATGCCAAATTTGTGACTGATCCAATCCAGGAGCATTGATAAGCTTAGAGTACTCATGAACATCGTATAGGATCGGATGTCATTGTGATGTGGCGTGATGCAGTATTACGATGCTTGGTTAGATGATTTGTGTGCGCTAAATCTAAAATGCGAGACACCCAGCTGTCCGTTGGTGGACACTGTTTAAATGATGCATTATGTGGCTGTACACTTACTGTGTTGATCTACTAATCCTCTTCTTTAGTTTAAGCTCAAAGGAGATTTTTAAGACAGAATATTATTAGGATGGTTTGGGAACAATCTAAAATATATTCTTGTTATTAGAATTTAGAATCCACCACTTCAAATACTTAAAACTGTTCAAAATTGGATAGCTTTTTCCTTAAATTTCAAAAATGAAATAACGTTCGGAAGAGCAATGTCTTGCTCCCTGAGTGAATAAAGGGCCCATTTATTCTTAATACATCTAGTGAAAAAGTGAGCTATTGAGTTTTCGGTCAAACCTTAAAGTATAATAAGTTTGGGATGATGACATATGTAATTTATGGACTTTGGCCTAATGTTCTTTATTGTCCTTGAACTTTTAAATTGTTGATTGTGATCCCTTAACTTTAGTCTTATGTACAATGTGGTTTCTGAACTTTTAATTTGTTTTATGTAATTCATAAACTTTTGCTTTATGTTTAATTTAGTTTTGAATTATACGAAAATGTTCAATATTTTCCTTTCATTTATTCAAGTTAAGGGACAACACTAAACATTTTCATGTAGTTTAGCAACTAAATTGAACAGGAACTAAAAGTTCATGAACCATATTAAATAATTTAAAAATTCAAGAGCAACATTGCGCATTAAGTTTTTTTTTTTTTTTGGGTGAAGGTAAGTATATAAAAGAAAATCAATAACCAGATGTACAAAGAAATGGCGCCACACATAACCACTCAAAACGACAACAAGTCATAATGAGTGGAGGGGAGCCGAAGAAAAGAAAACACTCGAAGAAGAAAAACGGGAAGCACGACAAACAAACAAGAGCAAAAGAAGACAACCAAGGCTAGAGGGGCGCAAGTACGCTACATAGGAGACCCGAAAATGGAGGAGTGAAGACCCCAACATCGCTGGAACCTCCTATTCCTAGGGTTGTCGGCAACATTGCTGAAAGTGAGCGCCTTGTCCTTGACCACTTTGATGAGATGATTCTTCAAAGCCGGCAACTCCAAGGTCTCCCCCCGAAAGATGATGCTATTGCGCTTCTTCCATATGATGTGGCACATGGCACCAAAAGAAAACTGAGCTAAGCAATGAACAAAATTCTTGCCAGGAAGAAACTTCAAGGCCCAAGTGAGGTTATCAGACCAAGATCTGTTTCTCCACGGGAAATTACATCTAGCAGCCCAAAAATATGCGAGACTAGCCAAGATGCGGCAATCAAAAAACAGGTGATCAACAGAATCCAGTCTTTCATTACAAAAAGCACAAAGCCCACTGTTTATTCTATCATAAGATAAGAGGAGAACCTGGGTGGGTAAGCGGTTCTGAATAATAAGCCAAAGTATGAATTGGAACCTTGGAGCAATGGAATTATTCCATATGAGTGAAGCCCAAGGAACATGATCCTTCTTCCTCCTAATCAAATCCCACGCTGAAGCTACCGTAAAGGCACTAGGAGAGCTCCCACGCTAGGTAAACCTATCCGGGGAATGAGAGAGGACAGGAAGAGAATAGTCACCATCTTCCAATAAAGTCCTTAGCGCACCACCATGGGGGTGTATAAATCTGCAAGGGTTACATGCTTGGAAAAAGCCGAACTGTCAATGAAGGAGTCCAGAAGGAATAAGTTTAGGGGGCCTCTCGGGTGCCAATTATTGAACCATAAAGACACAGAGAAGCCATCTCCAACCTCCCATAGGAAAGAAAGCCGAAACTCCCACCTCAACTGCATGATCTTCTTCCAGGCCCATGAATAGACAGAAGGAATGCGGGAAATCCAAAAATTATCCTTCTTTAAGAAAGTGGAATGAATCCACATACACCACAACGATTCCTCATCTGTGAAAAGAATTCAAATATACTTGAGCATTGCAGCTTTGTTGCAATCACGCAGCCAGCGGACACCCAAGCCTCCCTCTACCTTAGGGAGACATATTTCCTCCCAAGAAACTTTCACCCCCCCTTGGCCAAGAGAGGGACCTTTTCGAAGAAATTGCCTCAAAATTTGTTCAATGCGATCGAGCACCGAACACGGGAGAATAAACACACTGGCCCAATAACTTTGAATGGAATGAAGGACTAATCTTATAAGTTGTAGTCTACCAACAAAGAAAAGAAACCGCTGGGCCCAAGATTGGACCCTAGCCATGATACATTTCACAAGTGTGACACAATCCGTCTTGGCAAGTCTTGACGTAATGATTGGTACCTCTAAGTATCTCACCGAAAGTTTTCCTTCCTGGAAACCAAAAGTCATAAGGATATAATTCCGAATAGAGGGGGATCTGCCAGCAAGGAAAACTTCGCTTTTGCTTCTATTGGGTCGCAACCTACTCCAAGAGGAAAAAATGTTAAGGCCCCTTTTAAGTTAAGGCAATTGAGCGCTTGTCTGCCTGACAAAATAAGAAGACATCATCTGCGAAAAAAAGATGGGATAAAATTTTAGAGTTTTGCACCTCCAGTAATACTTGAAATCAGGTTGAGAGGCGCGGGAGTTGAGGATCCCAGAAAAAACCTCCATCACCAAAGTGAAGAGATAAGGCGACATAGGGTCCCCTTGTCGTAGGCCCTGGCTACCAGAGAAGAAACCGTGAAGTTCTCCATTAATGGAGATAGAGTACTTAGGCGTCCGCACGCATATCATAATAAGCCGAATCATCAAAGAAGGAAAACCAAAAGCTAACAGTGTTAGCTTAAATCCCAATCCACCGTGTCATATGCTTTTTGGAAATCAACCTTTATCGCACATTTAGGCAAGTGAGGGTCACGGTGGAAACCTGCAAAGAGCTCTTGGGCCAATAAAATATTATCATTTATCCTTCTACCCTTCACAAAAGCATTTTGGAATGGGCTGATCAAGTCCCGAAGCACAGTAGCCAGCCGGTTGGCAAGGATCTTATTAATGACTTTATATAAAGTATTGCAGCAGGCTATGGGCCTAAAGTCAGATACTGCACAAGCATTAAGGATTTTGGGCACCAAAGCAAGGATAGTGTTGTTCACCTCACGCAATAATTTTTCGGAACAAAAGAAATCCTTAACCGCATCAACTACTGACGGGCCTATAATCTCCCAAGAATTCTTAAAGAACTCAACAGAAAAGCCATCAGGGCCAGGAGCCTTGCCACTTGGGAGGGAAAAAAGAGTGTCACGAATCTCAGAATCGAGTACTGGCCGAGACAGAACACTAACCTGGACATCAGTAAGAGGACGCCTTATGAAAGCCTGAAGCTCCAGCAACGACGGCTTCACAAGGACGGTCTGAGGTGAGAGAAGATTTGTGAAGTAAGAAATAAACACTTGTTGCACGCCAGCCGGATCGGAGACTGTTAAACCAGAAAAGTCCTTGACGGATAAAATTCTATTCCGCAGCTATCTTCTAGTGACAGAGTGGTGGAAGAACTTGGTGTTCTTGTCCCCTTCTTGAAGCCAGCGAATCCTGGATTTTTGTCTGTAAAAAGACTCCTCTTGACTTCGCAGATCAATAAAACACCAACGTTGTTCTTTCTCGAACTCAGCTAGAGTAATACTAGTCGGGTCTTGTTGGAGGGCGTGCTGAGTAGTCTTCAAAGAAATTCTTGCTTCATTCATTCTCACTGAGATATCCGAGAAAGACTCTCTATTAAGTTGCTTAAGGCGGCTTTTCAGGGCCTTTAACTTGCTGACAAGTCTGAACATAGGGACGCCAACTCCAGGGGAGTCCCACACTTGCTTAACCAATGAATCAAAATCTGGATGCTTCATCCATAAGTGGAAGAACTTGAAAGGCTTCTTTGTATGGGCCGGTTGTAATACTCTGACCACCATTGAGGTGTGATCGGAAATACCTGGATTCAAGAAAGAAGCTTCAGAGAAGAGAAGTCTAGGCTGCACGCATGGTAAAAAGTATTTCGTTCCCGAGAAATACTTTTTTGTTTTTTTGTTCCCAAAAAGGAACAAAAACGCGTTTGGACGCGTTTTTGTTCCGAAGTGTTTTTCTCGTTCCTAGAAACACATCTGGGCAATGAAACAAGAAACAAAAAAAGTTGTTTCTTGTTTCGGAACAACTTTCGAAACACATTTTCTCTCTCCTCTTCTCTTCTTCTTTTTTTCTTCTTTCTTTTTTTCTTTGGTGGCGACCTCGTCGGCCCCGGCGAGCCGACCTCGCCCGCCGGCATCAGCCGAGCTCGGCCGGGCCAGATCCGGCGAGGCCTCGCCCGGCCGCGCCTCGCCCGCCCGCGCGGCCTCGCCGGTTACAGGCGAGGCCGACCTCGCGCCGGCCGGGCGAGCTTGGCCTCGCCCAGTCCGGCAGTGGCCGGCGGGCCTCGCCGTGGGCCGGCGAGGCCGCCGGCCCTCGGCGGCCGGTCGCCGGCCATGGCCGAGGCCGGCCGACCGCCAAAAGAAAAAAAAAAAGAAAAAAATAATAATAAAAAATAAAACATGAAACACATTTTTTTGTTTCCAAACGCATTTTTTTTCCCAAAAATTGTTTCCGAGAACAAACACTTTTTTTTTGTTTCTCGTTCCCGAAACAAAAAAGGAACGAAACATTGCCATGCGGGGCCCTAGTGTCCACCTTGAGTTTACCAAGACTCGATCAATTTTCCTTTGCTTCCGATTCACCCCAGCTGAGGTGGACCATGTATATCGAAGGCCAATGTATCTGAGATCCTCCAACTCCGTCTAGGCCAAGTAATCCCGGAACTCATCAAAATAAGGAATCCAGGTATCGGTGCCCCCCATTCGGTCAGTTGGATCTTTGATGGCATTAAAATCTCCCGCCACCAGCCAAGGCGAGTCCTGCAAAATATTATTCATTTGGACAAGGTTCGACCAAAGGGGTCGCCGGCACAAAAAGGTATGCTCGCCATATATAGTAGAAATAAAGCAGTCCACATTCATAGATAACGAAGTAAGGCGACCATGGATTGCTTGAGCATTAGCCTGCTTGAGCATTAGCCGAGGTCAAATCAAAATTAACCAAGGTAGGATTCCATCCAACCCAGACCCTATCACGAGGAGCATAATCATAATTCAACACCCAACTCTAGCTAGTCAAAAGGTTTTCAGAAATGGACTGGAAGAGGGGCTCCAGGACTTTCGTCTCAATGATGCCAACAAAACAGAGATTATTGGAAGACACCCAATTCCTTATTTCGGCCCTCCTTAGGGGACCCATAAGTCCCTGAATATTCTAAAAACCAACATACATCCAAAAAACTGGGAGGGAGAACTTACCTCTTCTTACTCGGCCCACGCCGATTAGGAATTGATGCGGGCACAGCAAAAGGGGGGTCCGGACAAGTAGACAGCAGCTTGTCCTGAGTGAAAACCGGCTTTGAAGGGTCAGGTGGGGTGGTCAGAGAAGAGGGGCAGGACAGGAGGTTGTCCTCTCCGGAAGAGCTGTACTCGACACTCTCCAGGCCACCAACTAAGTCCCCTTGTCTCGGCCGAGCAAAAGAAGTAGCAAGAGGTTTTGACCTACCCGCAATTTGAAGAGGACGGTCACTGCTCGTCTTCGGAGCGGTCACCGATTGGTGAGTCTTCCCTGAAGAATCAGGAGGAGGAGCTTTCACCGGGGCTGAATCCTGAGGCTTGGCTGAATGAGCGGAAGTTAGGGCCTTCACTGGTACTGGATTTTTCAGCTTCAAGGCTTGAGTACCACCACTTGGAGGAGGTAGACCAGCATCATTAAATAGAGTGGCCTTTTCCTTCTTCCCCTTAACCTATTTCCATCCCGAATCCACACCTGCAGGAGGCTGGGAAATCGAAGGATCTGGAGTAGGAACAACTGCATGGGGTTCCGTTACAATCATATGAGAAGCCTGTCCTCGTCCATCGACTGAACTATCACTCCCAGTCCGTGAAGGAGGCTTAGGAGGATCACTCTTCCCACCTAGAAGTTGGTTCGGAACAAGGGTAACCACTTGGGGATTATCGGATGTAGTAGCAGGTGGAGCACGAACCTGCTGAACCGCCGCTTGAGACGACTCCTGGGCCAGGGGGGCTGCACAAGTGTGGCCGAAAGTGCCATAAGTAGGGCATGCACTAGGCCTCCATTCATATTCGACATTGACAAAGCTTGTTTTCCCACAATCTGAAACCTTCACAGCTTCACAACAAGGTTGCTTTGCTGAGATTTCAACACATACACGAGCAAATACCAGCATGTTTTTCTCCTCTGTTCTCAGATCAACATAAAGCGGCTTACCCACGGCACTTATGCCCTAGGCCGACCAAAACGCAGTAGGGAGCTTCTTCAAGCGGATCCACACAGGGATTACCGACTGGTCTTCCTCTTTGATCTCCAGGGATGGCTTTCACTGTTACAAGATCAAGGGAACTCTCGCTATTGTGATAGGCCCACCTTCAAGCACCTTCCTACGATAGTCTGCATCAGGAACCCGAAAGAAGTAGCATCCTTAGCCATTTGACATTACCTCCAGCACTTTGGGGCCACAAGCATTCTTGATGGATGATTTCACTAGCTTAAACAGAAGCTTCCTTCCGACAAAATACCCTACCAAACATTCGAAGAACTTGGGATCAATAGCATCCAATATCGCATCCGAGAGCTCAACAACAGGTCTGTTGTTGATGATGGTAGGTGGGATGAATTCCAAGTCGAAGCCTTTAGTGGCTATTTTGGCCACATTGGCCCAAGAATGAGACTGAGGGGGTCTAAACTCCCTTCTTTGCTGGTCTCTCCTTTGCGGTCTCTTCGAAGCGGACCTGGTCCTGCTTTTGTCACAACGCTTCGCAAGAGCTTGGGCAGGAGGGGCAGCTTGGTCGGCTTGGTTAAGAGGATCCTCAAGAGGGCTATCATGAGGATGGGAAGAGGGAACACGTCCCCTAGACGTGCCAACATCATACTGCATCGATCAAGGCTGGCCAATTGCAGTAGGGGTGGATGTGGCCATTTGTCGAACACTTGGTGAGCAGGCGAAGCACTTGTCCAAGAAAGCCCATTTGAGTAAGTACGAATTGTTGACACCTAATTTTGGGGCTCATTTTTTGCTAAGAAATAAAAATAATAAAACGCATGGCATTTAGTTTAGGCAGATTTCATTTTGTTATATTTTTGTTAAGATTATTATAGATTTAGGTAATATGCGATGGGAGATGCGTTTCTCCGCAAAAAGGGGAATTTTTGGATAGAATATGTAAAAAATATTTCTATGATATATTCAGAGGTATTACACGCGAGCAAAATTGGTAATAAAATATACCGCGAGGATATAATTTTTGTGTGTATAAAAAGGGAGTGCGTACGGTCGAGCTGGGGGACTCTCTCGGTTTCTTCAAAAAAAAAGAGAAAAGAAAGCCAAAAAAGTGAAAAGGAGAGAGAGAGCCGTCCGATGGGGGGGGGGGGTTCTCTCGGTTGAGTGAAAAAAAAAAAAAAAAAAAGTCAAGATCGAGAGAGAGAAAAGGGAGGACGGTGCTTTGGGAAAAGGAAGTCAGAAAAGGGGAAGCAGACAAGAGAGAGAGGGGGAAATGACGTGAGGGAAAGAAGAAAAACAAAATAAAATAAAAATAAAAAACATGAACAGGGTCATCTTCTTCGTTGAATTTCCCTCCATCGCTGCACCCACGCCACGCCAACGCCACTGAATCGCGCGAGCCCCCTGTTGCGTCGTTCTGCCAGTACACAGCACCACCACATCCGCACCACCGCGCAACTAGCAGCCCAGCAGATCCGAGCCAGTCGCCGGGCCGCCAGTCTTCGCTGCACGCCGTCAGCCCCTGACGCCCTCGCCCTGACGCCCAAAGGCCGCGCCGCCCTAACGCTCTGCCACTGTCGCCCAAAGGCCCCGACGCACCAACGCTCCGCCTTCGTCGCTTGAGCCCTCCGAGCAGACCCGCGACGCCGGCTTGAGCCGACTCGCGACTCGGTCGCCCTTTCTCCTCCTCCGCCATTGCAGATCCGTGCCTCCACAGCAGCTTCGGTCCAGATCTGACGCCGCCGTTCCCTGCTCCGCACGCGACACCATCCACAGCCTCGCCGACGCTCCTCTGCCTGCGACGCCGCCCCGATCTGCCCCGTGCCCAGCCCCTCGACGATCCACCGCGGTCGGAGCGCCTCGACGCCGCCTCTGTCTTGAGTTCGCTCGTCCCCGGAGCACCCCAATGTCGCCGATTTGTCACCCCCGCGCCAGCACCCGACGCTCCCACATTCGACACCACCTCGGAGCCGTCCGTGCTTAGCCCCGACGCCGCCCTCGCCGTCCGGCCCCCTCTATTTTCTTCCTTTTTTCCTTTTCGAAAAAAAAAAGCAAAAAAAAAAAGGTAAATTCTATTTTTGTTTATTCTTATTTTTATTTTTATTTTTATTTTTATTTTTTACTCTTTTATGTTATTTATTTTTCTGTTTATTGCACATTATTTGTTATTTTAGGAGTCATTGTCCTTTAATGTTAAGGTGAAATTCCATGAGATAAATTTGTCATGAAATTAGTAATTCTTGGAGTCCGATTTTCGCGCCCGAAATCCGACTCGCAATTACTTAAAAAAATTGCCAATCCGATCTCCCACCCGAGATCCGATTGTGATTTTTCGTGAAATTGGCCAATCCGATCTCACGCGCGAGATACGGTTCGTCACATTTGTGGGATCAATTTTGCTTGATTTGCTAGGATTGTTTAAATTAATTTTCTTTAAAAAACTAAAAAATAAAAAATGTAGCTTTAGGGTTTCATACTTAAGATAGAAATTTCATTTTTAATAATAAAAAATCAAAAAAATCAAAAAAAAATCAAATTAACTGATTTAGGGTGCATGTTTAGTTATTAGAAATTGTTAATTTCAAAATTAAAAAAAACTCAAAAAAATCTTAAATTAGGATTAGGTTTATTTTTATATTTTTATTGTCTTGCATATTTAGATTAAGTATTTTATTTTAGATCATTGAAAAAAAAAAAAAAAAAAAGGCAAAATTCACTTGCATGTTAAATTTTAATTAAAAAAAAAAAAAAAGCAAACAAAAATCATTAGGCATTTTAGAATAGAATTGCATCAATCTTTCAAATAGGTTGCATCTTAGGCTAGAAATTGATAAATTAAAATAATATCTTAGTTTAAATTAGGATGACCTAATTCCTAGTTTAAATTGGATGGAATTTTAATTTAGTTAGGAATTTCATTTAAATATCTTAGGAAAAATTACTTCCATTTTTTAGGATAAATTGCAATTTTTAGAAAAATAAAAAAATCATAAAATCAAAAAGAAAAATCAAAATCTTGCATGAGCATGTAGAATTAGATATGTAGATTTAGTAAATGAGACATTTAGGTTAGTAAATTAGGTTTTTTTTTTTTTTTTTTTTTTAGAATCACATTTTTAGGATTATATTTTTTTAGAAATCTTTTTTTCAAATAGGTTAGGATTAGATTTAGATAATTTTATTCTTAAAAAGTTGGCATCCTTAAAAAAATAAAAAAAAAAAAAATGATTTTCTAAGTCGAATATGGTTAATTCAAATTAATCCCAAACGTGAATTAAAAAATTATTCATTTAGGGTAATTCAACTAGGACTTTTGTTCATTCAAAATTCTAGATAAAAAATCCAAAAATTAGGTGCATGTTAATCAATTTGCATTCTAGGACCATTTAATTTAAATTTGCATATTAAGTCATTTAAGTTGCAATTATTACATTTCATATCATATAATTTAGATCATTTTGCCATGTCATATTAGGCTATTAGCATGCATTGCATTTAGATTAAATTCCATTAAATAAAGTGAGAACAAAAAAGAGAAATTTGCGTGTTAATTAAAAACAATATCTAGGATTGTTGATATGGATCTTAATTTAACAATGCAGATGCTTTCGTTGCTTTGAGGTAATTTTTACATTTTTTTTTTTTATTTATTTGCTTTCTTGAGTGTTAAATTGGTGGTTTGCACACCTGCATGATCACCTCACATGTTAGGGAGATAAATTAAAATCAATTCAAGCTGCCCGTCAAACACTTTTTCAAAATAAAAGAATGGTACCGAAAGGGCATTAGAGAAATCTAGTGTAACCAAGTCCCCGTACCAAGAATCTCTAGTTCGTAGGAGTAAAGTAAATCTCCCATTACTTTACTTGGGTTTCTAATCGACCCATCAAAAATAGATTAGTAGCAACTCCCAATTGAAAATTATTTGCATGTTAAGAATTCAAATCTAAGTTGCAAATTGCTATGGGCTTGGGAAAGCCCGAGTTAAGTCTAGGCTTAACAATCCATTAGCCAAACCTAGGTGGTTCACACCCGAAAATTTGGTCACAACACGAACCAGCCAACAATCAAATGAACAAAGGGACCAAAGAGGAGCTCAAGCTTGCGCAAGAACAGCCCACACACCAGCACAGACGCAGCCAAAGTTAAACGTAGCAACAGAACATAGCTTTGTTCAACCAAACGAGAGAAAAGCTAACAGATCGATGGATGAGGAGGCACTCGAACAGAAGCTAGGGGGATGAAGGACGACCTAACCTTCCACAGCTCGGGTCCAAACGAACAGCAGAGGCACCACACCAAGCTCAATCCAGTTCGCGGACCAGCTGCACCAGCCCGCCTAGGGCAAGCTAGATCTCGAAATGTAGGAAAGATCTAGCAAAACCGCTCGGTAGGGATGAAGAGGCGGGTTAGAATAGTCTCTCCTCCGAAAATTAGCCAAAACGGCCGCCCTAATCACCGGGAACGAGCTTCACAACAGACCGTGAATAGTGCGGAGAACGCCTGGAAGGAGAGAGTTTCGTGAACAGTACATCTTGGGGTTTTTTTTTTTCGTTCACGCGCGATACAAACAGTCACCGCAACATTGCGCATTATGTTAAAGCTTAAAGATCGCATTAAATAAATTAAAAGTTAATAGATTGCACAAGCCAATGTTTAAATACCATTAATGTCGTTTTCCCTAAAAATAAAGTGTCCTTAAGAAATGTAATAAAAGTTGCTAAAATATAAGAGAATTTGTGTGTGTGTGTGACTGCACAAGCCAATGTTTAAATACCATTTATGTCGTTTTCCCAAAAATACAGTGTCCTTAAGAAATGTAATAAAAGTTGCTAAAATATAAGAGAATTTGTGTGTGTCCTTAAGAAATATAAGAGAATTTGTGTGTGTGTGACTGCACAAGCCAATGTTTAAATACCATTAATGTCGTTTTCCCTAAAAATAAAGTGTCCTTAAGAAATGTAATAAAAGTTGCTAAAATATATAAGAGAATTTGTGCGCGCGTGCGTGCGTGCCTGCGTGTGCGTGTTAGATATGAGAAAAGTTGGTAATTTTAAGGTGTGTGTGTGTAATAAAAGTTGCTAAAATATAAGAGAATTTGTGTGTGTGTCCTTAAGAAATATAAGAGAATTTGTGTGTGTGTCCTTAAGAAATATAAGAGAATTTGTGTGTGTGACTGCACAAGCCAATGTTTAAATACCATTAATGTCGTTTTCCCTAAAAATAAAGTGTCCTTAAGAAATGTAATAAAAGTTGCTAAAATATAAGAGAATTTGTGTGTGTGTCCTTAAGAAATGTAATAAAAGTTGCTAAAATATATAAGAGAATTTGTGCGTGCGTGCGTGCGTGTTAGATATGAGAAAAGTTGGTAATTTTAAGGTGTGTGTGTGTGTGTGTTAGATATGAGAAAAGTTGGTGTGCGTGTGCGTGTGCGTGGGCGTGTGTGTTAGATATGAGAAAAGTTGGTAATTTTAAGGTGTGTAGGTGTGTGTGTGTGTTAGATATGAGAAAAGTTGGTAATTTTAACGGGAAAGAAATAAATGTTGATGTATAACTCAAATAAGAGTTGGTAAGTTGAAAACTTGATGGAAGAAAAGTTAGTAATTACTAGATTGATAATTTCTAAAAAAAATTATACTATTTCCAAGAAGTTCATATAAAAGTGGTAAACTAAGTAGAAAAGTTAGTAAATTAAGAAAGAACATATAATATTTGGTTAACTAGTCGAATGGAACTTTGTAACGCAATATTAGTTGATAATCTAATCGAAAAAAAATCTCTAAATCACGTTGTTAACATCTAAATTTTGGCTTCATATTTAGTTATTTATTGCATAAGAAAATTAGGGATCCAAACTGATCTCTAAAATATAAATATCAATTTTTACTTTGCATGTTTAGTTCTTGTAAAGCACGTCTGCATCCAATAAATTTCATATGAGCTAGAGTTATTATGCTTGAACTCAAGAAGCCATGGACATGCTCCGACTTGGCACACGGATTAACAAATTTTCAGAACATGCTCGATTATGAAATGCGCACATGAGAATATGAAACTTGGGGGTCACAATTTCCGCAAAGATGAGGGAAGCCAATCAATTAGATAAATCTTCTCTCCAGTAAGTCTTCCCTCTAGTAAATTTGGCCAGATAAGTGGAGGAACTGGTGGGATCTTTTTCCAAGAATATTGGAATGCACAAGAGGACACAAATATCTTGGCTGCGAAATCACGAGCAATTTTGTCAGACCGTAAGTTGAGGGAAATGAATTAGAACAAGGAAAAGGAAGATAGAATTTTCATGGAATATTCTCCACGACTTTGGCCAAGATATCCCGCGTCCAAAAGCTCAACCCCACCAGGTCTCACGAATCATCTTTCGCATAATAAGAGGAGTCGACCATGGCAAATCATCAGAAAAGCAATCTCACGTTTTCAGCTACTGACCATGGAAAGATCGGGAGCTCGGAGTGACGAGGACGGACTGAATTCTCATTCCTTCGTAGACACCTCCGGATTGCTTGGGATTCTTTTGGAAAAATTGAAATTATGAGGGGAATCAATGGGATTTGTCCGGCAATATGGAAAGAATGGATACTCATTCGAATATTGGGAGTTCATGCGCAAGGTCTATGAAAAGATCTAGCGGAGAGGAAATTAAAGGAAAGAACAAGAAAATAATTCTGGTTGTGAAATCGTAAATGATAGTGAGTGAATCTGGACAGGTTCGCGGCAATATAAGTGAATCAGAAAAGGAAAATATTTTGAAAGAAGGTGAGGGAGGCATCCTTGAGAGATTTACGGTGACAAATCAGGGCTAAGGTTTGGCAATCCCCACCAAAAGGAGGTACACACCCTCAGACATCTCATGTCCACTGTCTCCAGAATTCTTCGATTGGACCATGGTGGTCCTGGTAGTCCTCTCGATGTCCTGTGTTCATCTCGCTTTGTGGATATTGATGACAAGTATAAAGCTAAGTCAAGCAATTTTTTTAGTTTGATTGTGTGAAATTCCATTTCGCTATTTAAATTTATATTAATTTATTTATTTTCGTGTTTTCATTTCTTGTCCGGATTAAGCTCTGAGAAGAGAGGATCTCTTGAAGATTCACATCTCCGTCTCATTCAGCAAGCACCCTCGCGATATCTTCTCTTGACAATGCTCAACATATTCACAAGAGGTCATCGCAGATGGAGCGCCGTCGATGCAACCATGGACGCCGCAGCGCCAAGCAAGCCTGAGCCGCACCAGACTTCGTCCAGCACACTTCCTCGACCCTCTGGAGCCTCTACCGGCATTCACGACATTCTAAAGATCAGTCGCGCTCAGCCCCATCGCAATCATCAAGATTTCCAAGCTAGCCTTGCGACACCAGTGGAATTTCCAGCAAATTCTAATTCTACTAGTAACTCGACGAGTCTCCCAATAGCTCCGTAAACTCACGCCGAGTTTTCGTTTGTTCTTGCAGGCTTTTCCAGCAAATCTTCACTGAGGAAATGTGGCTGCTCACCCATATCTTTATGAATTCCCCAATCAGCTGTCCTCGCCTTGCTTGTGGTTTACTTTGACTGACCTTAATTGGTTTGTGCAGGCGTATGGGTTGTTGTTTAACCTTCCATAATGCATCGGCTCCATTACATTTTTTATACACGATTAAGCCTCAAGCCGATTTGGTTCTATTCAATTATCCCCTATATTGACCAGGGCATATTGGTTTTTGGACCTTTAGACACTAAGATTGAATCCCGGTATTGTTTTGCGTGGCTTGCTATAGTTGATCTGATTTAGCTCATCATTAATGATGTGGTTATTTCTAATCATAATGTGTATTTCAATGCATTGTTATCACATGTCATTGTCTCATACATGTCTAGAGGGGAAAAGTGCCAAAAAAGTCCTAAACCTTTTGCCTTTGTGCCGATTTAGTCCTAAACATTTTTTTGATGCCGATTTAGTCCTAAACCTTTTTACGTTGTGCCAATTCAGTCCTTTTCGGCCAATTTTGGCTGGATTTTGCCGGCGGATGCCGGCCGGCTGACGTGGACAACTTTTAATGATATTTTAATATTTTAATATTTTTTATTTTATTTTTGTCTTTTTCCTCCAGCCGGTCGTCGGTCCGGCGACCAGCTAGAGGCGATGGCCGGCGAGGGCAAGGCTGCGCATGGCCAGCGAGGCTCAACCTCGCTGGATCCGGCGAGGTGAGCATCGCCCATGGTGGATCTGGTGAGGTCGGCCTCGCCCTCCGGCGAGGTGGCCGGTGAGGTCGGCCTCTCCCTTGTTGGCGGTCGCCTCGGCGGTCGCTGGTCCGGCGACCGGCTAGAGGAAAAAGACAAAAACAAAAATAAAAATAAAAAATATTAAAATATTATTAAAAGTTGTCCACGTCAGCGTCGATAAGGCCACATCAGCCGACCGGCGTCCAGTCAGCAAAATCCGGCCAAAATTGGCCGAAAAGGACTGAATTGGCACAATGTAAAAAAGTTTAGGACTGAATCGGCATCGAAAAAAGGTTTAGGACTAAATCGGCATAAAGACAAAAGGTTTAGGACTTTTTTGGCACTTTTCCCATGTCTAGAGTTTAGAGTGCATTTCTGATTTAAAGTTTTTTTAGTTAGGCCAACACCTGTTAATTAGAGTACTTATAAATTTACGATAATCCATAATTTTCATTAAAAAATCAAACGACTGAAATGTCATTAGATTTATGTAGATTGCATGTAGGTTTAAAGTTGTTTAGTCTCATAGCCCGCATATCATTCTTGCTTGTCATTTAGGCTGCACATGGCAACCTTTCCCAGTTCGAGAATTTCTATTATTTTGTTCCTCGGAACAAAAAAAAAAAAAAAAGAAACCCGTTCGATAACGGCAAGTTATTTTTTTGTTCTCGGGAACAAAAAGTTAGCCCGAGAATGGTTTTGGAATAGAAATAAGAAGTAAAAAAAAAGTTACTTCTTGTTTCCGGGAACAAGTTTTAGAAATAAGTGAATTTTTTTCCTTTTATTCTTCTCTTGCTGACTGCTGTTGACCGCTGTTGACTGTCACCAACCGGCCGGCCGTCGCCGTCGCCCTCCGTCGCCGAATGCTGACGCCGTCGGTCGGTAGAGGCCAACCGACGGTCGCCGACTGCTGCCCGCCGCCGCACGTTGCCACCGGTTGGCCGTCGCCCCCGACCCCATCGCCGCCGATTCTTTGTCACACGGCCCATTGGTGGCCGGTGGTGGCCGACGGTTGACGGCAGCCGATGGGCCATGCGGTGGCGATTGGCGGCGGTAGTCGGCCGTCGGCGGTCGACCAATAAAAATAAAAAAAATAAAAAAAAAGAAATTATTTTTTACCAAACGCATTTTTATTCTTTTTCTATTTCTAGAGTAAAAATTTTGTGTAGTTATCAAATAGGTTTTTTTACATAGAAATTATTCCCCATAATATAGATAGAAAAGAAGCATTTCTGAAAAAAAAACTCTTCCCCAACCAAGAAGTGTTACCATTCGCACCCTTAGTGACTAGTGCATATAAGTCAATTTCCTTTTAATATAAGAATCTAGGACTTATCCTTGTTTTTGTTAAATTAGGCATGATAATAAAAAATGAAAATAAACATAATAGACCGCACGTTAATTAGTTAGAATTTCATGCACAATCATGCATAACATGCATGCATTCCGTCTGCATTTTTTTAATCACAAATGTAGTAACTTTTGATGGTGAATAATAATATATTTATTTGTTGTGTACGTTCAGGTTCTTGAATTCTTTTCTACAACCTATTCATGGTTTTGATTATTGGATGTTATCTCATTGATTGTGCACTCGCGTGGTCATATCTTACATATTAGTGGTGGCATAGTATAAAAAGCGGTAGAGATTACGTGCAAAACATTTTCAAAATAAAGAGAAAAGGTACCAAGGCCCAGTATCCATTAATTTTTGGTTCGTGGAAGTAAAATGTACTCTCACATTTTACTTGGGTGTCTAATTAACCCAAAATCGATTAGTGGTAGCTTCAATAATTTGAGTACCAAGTTGCAATTTGTAGGACTTGGGAGAGTCCGTGCTAAGCATTGCACTTAGCAATCGCATTAACTTCCTCCGAGAAGGTCACGACACACGTAACAAAAAAAAAAAATTGCTAATTTCATATAATGGTTGGTAGAATGGGTAAACAAAAGTTGATTAACGATAAAAGAATTTTTCTTTGTTAGAGATAAGAGATGAAGTTATTTATTTTCTCTTTTTATGGGTAAGTTAAACTTCATTTCATCAAGAACTCTTTGGGGATGACTAGCTACAAGCCAATCGAGCTGATGCTAAGGCACAAGCATCAACTATATGTTGAGCTGCGTGGCGTGACTCTGACTCATAATTTACAAGCCAATCGAGCCGATGCTAAGGCAGAGGCATCACTTGTAGAAGATCAAGTGGAAACCGACTCATAACAGCATTCTTGATATTACAAGAGGCACTAAACAAACTCACACTAACATACTCTTCACTTCTTCCTTTATTCCACACAACACTTGCTACACACCCGCCGCTCTCGCGGCACACTCGCTGCACACACGCCGCTCACCGCACTCACAACACTATGAGAAAGACCCCGACAGCGTGCGCATACGCACGAAGCACATACTCTACAAGCCACTCTTTCTTTTTCTTCTCTGCTCAAGTTGGCAAGGAGAGCATCCCTAAGGGAGACTTGTGCCAACGAAGCACAAGGGGAGTGCTCTACAAGAGCTCAACGTGGCCTGTTCCTCAATCATGTTTTACACCCACTCTTTGAAATGTGGTTCCTAGCTACCTATCTCACCTAACACAAAATAAACTCTACATTTCAAGCAAAAGCTACCTATATAGATATTGGTCCAAGATGAATCTAGAACAACGAAGGGAGAGAGAGAGAGAGAGAGGCGGTGTTTACTTCAACAATACAGACAATCAATGTTAGACATAAACTAACGATTCTAATCACGCATTGAAGAACAACATTCAAGCATTGATTAAAATCATATGCGGAAAAATATGATCATAAATAAAACTGACCTCTAGCCATTGTTCGAATTTGTGTTCATCGGAAATTTACAGAGATCTGATGGAATTACGGGTACACTCTACTAACCCAATCCCTTCATGTATTGATGGTGTATATCCGAATAAGAGGGTTTTCTTTAGATCCTGTAACTACCCCACGTAATGAATGTTCGTCTTTTAGGAACTGCTTCCCATCAAGGCGGTTACCAAAAAGAGTTGCCAAGAAAGGGTTCGAATGTGGAAATCAATGGATAACTGTCACTCAAACGAAATTTGGGTAAATGCCTAAGGATAAATTTTATTATAAAAAGCCATCCCTAAAAAATATGGGATTGCATTATATATAACATGTGGATAACCATAGTTCGAAATAGAAAAATGCATCAATATCTAAATATAAGTTTTATTTTTATAAAATCATATCCCTGAAAAAATGTGGGACCTCATTATATAACATCAAAACCACAGCGGAGCAACAAACTCATAAAGCAATCCACCAATCAAAAGTGGATCTGCTAATCAGAACAAATTCCCCCTGCCACATCCGATCATACATTGTCCTTCCAGACTGCTGGCCCTCGATACTCACGCTGTCGTCGTCAATGTCCACGGTCGTCATATGCCAGTGACCGTTAGCTGACTTTTTGAGCACGATGACGTGCCAGCAATGGATTAGACCACCGTAGCTTCTCAGTTTCTCCTGCGTTTGGCTGGACATCCAACTATAATTCTTACGTTGACCGAATAGGTGATAAGTTATGGTATCAGAGGGAAATTGACTTGACCTGCAGATAGAGAGCGCTTTTCCCATTTCTTTATTTCGCTGGTTGTAACTATGTCGGGTGATTTAGGTGGTTACATTTTTGTGATTAACAAATTGTGATTCCTAGGCGAATTTAAGAGAATACTTTATTCTAGCCAGTTAGAACAACCCACGTTTCGGATTCACGTGTCTTCGCTCTGGATGTGGTTGGCTTATTCTATTTTACACGACCACTTGCTTCGTTTTCCAACATTTGGAGGGTCACGTACGTGTTTGTCTAATTTAGGCAACTCAAGAGT
Organism: Eucalyptus erythrocorys; assembly: GCA_014182555.1. Classification (NCBI taxonomy): domain Eukaryota; kingdom Viridiplantae; phylum Streptophyta; class Magnoliopsida; order Myrtales; family Myrtaceae; genus Eucalyptus; species Eucalyptus erythrocorys. The sequence continues at coordinate 25,762,948 of CM024605.1, read as the reverse complement.
GCCCTCCATCTTCATCACTTCCGATGGCCGATGCGGAGCACTCTGCTGATGAACCTCTGCTGCCAAGCCTTGCCGATGGCGAGAACGAGAAGCCATCTCGTTCCACCTTTGCCGCATTCTTCAGACTGGTTCTCGGCGTCACAATGTGGCTTCTCTTTGGCTTTTGGGTCGTGGTTATGCTCATATCCCCCTTGGACTCTGCCGGGAATATGTACCTCGAGAATTGGACTAAAGTAGCCAGCGGAAGCATCTATGGGATCACAGGTTCATCTTTCTGATGATTTTTCGTGGATCTTGAACTTGGCCTACTAGCAAACATTGTCGCCTCATGTTTGGCCTACTAGCAAACATTGTCGCCTCATGTTTGGCGCTTAAAAAACCCCCTGCAGGGAGCATATTCTTGGTGTTCAGCGGTCCGGTTCTCCTCATCGCATTTCTTGCCATAGTAAGTCTCAACATTGCAGGAGAGAAGGAGCTCCAATGGTAGTGCCGAACCTTCAATCCTTGTACCTTTCTGTTGCTGCATTCTTTTTTTGTACAAAAATTCAATATCTCCTTGCCATGGAACATGAGATGTCAGGTACAAGTCTAGCGAGCGACCAAGGTTCCGGTTGCGGACATTTCCTGTCCTGGTCGGTGGACCACTCGGAGTAGTCTCGGCAGCTGAGCTCGTTGGGATTTGCCTCTTTGTTTTGTTTGCTCTGTGGGTTGTGTGTGCTTACGCCACAGACATTCTCGACCATTTATGGGAGGGGCTCCAAGCACCTTCCGATGGTAAATGGTAATGTTAAATTCACTTAGTTTTTTCCATCGAGGATTAAACAGATGGCCGGCCTATCATTTGACTGCATGTGTCGAGAATCTCGAGTGTAAATGAGTTATTGGGGCATGTATCTTTTCGATTCTTATTAAACAAGGCCATTTCCCTATGTATTTGACTGTTTTCTGCAGGTTGGAGATCTTGGAACGTTCAGGCCTCCACCTTGGTTCCATCGTGATGTACTGCTTGGGGTTTCTCTTCCTCCCAATCACTAGGGGATCTGTTCTTCTTCGTATCATAGACATCCCCTTTGAGCAAGCAACCCGGTATCATATCTGGCTCGGACACCTCACAATGTGCTTCATCACTCTCCACGGGCTATGCTACATAGCTATATGGGTGATGCAAGGTGTTCTGCTAGACAAAGTACGCCCCACAACTCGTTCTTTCGCTGAACTAGTTATCTTTCTTCTTCTTCTTTTCCCCTCTCTAGTCAGCTACATCTTTATCATTCCTTTGGTTTCCTATTGAAGAAGTTGATGAAAAAACCACGAAAAACCCTTAACTTTGTCCAAAGTAACACATTTACCCCATCAATGGCATTTTTGTCTTTTTCTTTTCTGTTTTTTCTTTTTTCTTTTTTTCTTCTTCTTCCCTCCACCGGCCATGGCGGAGGGAAGCCGACGCCTGCAAGGGTCGCCCTCGTCGGTGTCGGGCGAGGGCCATCCTCACCAGACGTAGGTGAGGGCGGCCCTCGCCTGGTGTCGGGCGAGGGGTGCCCTCGCCAGATCTAGCGAGGGCTGTCCTCGCCCGTTACCAGCGAGGGGGCCGCCCTCACTTGCGTCGGGCGAGGGTGCGAGGGAGGCCTGATGTCGGCGAGGGTGACCCTTGCCTGACGCTGGCGAGGGCACGCTGGCTTACCCGCCGATAGCCGGCGGAGGGAAGAGAGAAAAAAAAAAGTTTTTAAAAGTGAAAAGACTAAAATGCCCTATAATTTTGAGATAAATGTGTCACATGACAAAAGTTCAGGGTTTTTAATACCACAAAAAAAAAAAGTTTTGGGTAAATGTATCACGGTCGGCAAGTTTAGGGTTTTTCACGTCACAAAAAAAAAAAAAAAATTGGGTAAATGTGACACTTTGGTAAAGTTTAGGATTTTTTGTGACTTTTTTTCCAAAAGTTAAGCACCATCTTTGCAAGTCATGACAGAATACAGAGATGAGAATGCATGCACAAACAATCTATAGCTCCAATCAAATATCTCTTGGGAATTTGCACAACGTAGACATGTAGCCGCACTTGGTCATGCTGAAGTTCTTGATTCACGAATGACAATGTTTTATTCAGATAGTGGAGTGGACGGATGATGGTATTTCCAATCTACCCGGTGTTATCACTATTTCGGCTGGTCTGCTGATGTGGGTGACATCAATGCCTCCAGTGAGGAAGAAGCAGTTCGAATTATTCTTCTACACACACCAACTCTATGTTGTCTTTGTACTCTTCTTGGCTTTGCACGTTGGAGATTTCATATTTAGTATAGCCGCCGGAGGAATTTTCCTCTTCGTGATCGACCGGTTTCTGAGATTCTGCCAATCACGAAGGACTGTGGACGTAATTTCTGCGACGTGGCTCCCCTGTGGAACTGTAGAGTTGGTCTTCTCAAAGCCAGCAAGTACTAATAATTCTGGTTTTCTTTCTTTCATCTGTGGATCTTTTATAAATTGCTTGTACACCCTTTCCAAAAATCAAGTATTTTAGTTGCTTTCCGCTGGCAATGCAGATCTGAGGTACAACGCACTGAGCTTCATCTTCCTTCAGATCAGGGAATTGTCCTGGCTTCAATGGCATCCTTTCAGTGTTTCTTCTAGTCCTTTGGCAGGGGATAATCGTATCTCCGTTCTCGTGAAGGCCGTAGGGGAATGGACAGACAAATTGAAGAGCAATGTATCCCATATGTCCGGTGCAGAAGGAGAAAGAGCGCTGCCCAACCAATCTTGTTCCAAAATGAAGGCCTCTATAGAAGGGCCTTATGGGCATGAATTACCTTACCATCTGACGTACGTGTTATTATTTGGCTGGACACGTCTTCCATAAGGACGAGTAAAACTAGGCAAATTTGGACCCTTCTCGGTCTGAAGTAGCATATTCAAACCTTTATGAGTGTTTCAAAATAAGTATCTAAAGTTTGTGCCAATTCAGTTCGACTTTTCACCATTGGGACCACAGATTTATCACTTTATGACTATTTTCACCCGCTTTTCAGCAGATTCTTACCTGAACAATTTTCTCTGGTAGATATCAAAACCTCATTCTAGTAGCCGGCGGCAGTGGGATCGCCCCCTTTTTGGCCATCTTGGGTGACATGCTCCATCTCAAAAAGCAAGGGAAACCATGCTTACCAAAGAATGTCATTGTCATTTGGGCCATCAAAAAGTCCGATGAGCTTCATCTACTTTCCACTTTGGATATGGACTTGATCTGCCCTAACCTTTCAGATAGACTTAATCTTGAAGTTTGTGTTTATGTCACTCGGGAATCAAATCCTCTATTGGTAATTTTCACTTGTGCCTTTGACACACAATTTGCCTCAGACCAGTGAAGTTTTCTCTACTATTCCAGTTTAATTTTACAATCTGATAGAGCTAAGTGTGGTTATGATGCAGGAGGAAGGTAACAACCGCGAGGGCTTTACCTGTTCCGTGTCTTCTCAATTAAGGGGAAGAGGCATGTCCGTTCTAGTTGGTACGGGAAACAGTATTTGGTCTGGACTTTATGTCATCTCATCCGTGATCGGTTTTACTGTATTGATGGCCCTGCTGGACATCTTCTACATAAATCCTTTGAACATAGTCACATGGTGGTACAGAGGCCTCCTGTTTGTAGTGTGCATGCTTGCCAGCGTAATCCTATTTGGAGGCCCCGTCATCTATTTTTGGCATCGCTGGGAAAAAACAGTTCTTGCTGCAGAGGAAGCTGAGGATGCTGAGAAGGACAACAGGCCGCAGCAGAGTGAGAGTGCCCACACAAATATAATGCAGGACAACTTCGCCCCAGAATATCGCTCTGTTTCGAGGAGTGTACATTACGGAGCTAGACCGAACTTTGAAGGTATTCTTTGCCATGTCATTCGGGAGATGTTCTTTGCTTGTTTCGAGTCGAGTGATCATGGTCCTTAGCAAGACCTTAAAAGGCTAGTTCCGTCGAGCCTCGTGGTGGAACTGAAAAACCACAAGAGGAAGAACAGGACTCAGGGAGAACCTGGATCCGGTGAAAACCCGGAAGCTCCTGTTCTAGGGTGGAGGTACCCGAAGCTAAACCTCCCCATTGGTGCCACCGGCCATACAGGCACCCTTCATGGGACCCTGTGGTGAGCACCCCCCCGGAGTCGGCCCTGAGATTACTGATCACAGGTCAAAGGGTAATGGTGAAGGAGGGCTCGAGTGGAAACACTCGGGGTGATCTAATTAGTAGTTAAAGAACCGAGTACTGTTGATGCTTATGCTGGACCAATGGGATCCCGTGCATTAATATTTTTCGTACGACTCTGTGCAGAAATCTTTAAATCCGTGTCCGAGCGCTGGGGCAACGTTGATATTGGAGTGATCGTGTGCGGTCCCATGACTCTTCAGTCGAGTGTTGCCAAACAATGCAGGTCGCAGAACTTGAGGAGGGGGTCGCTTGGCCCAGTCTTCCATTTCAACAGCCATAGTTTTGATCTGTAGTTGACTTTGTTACATCTCTTCTACCTCGCCCGTGCCAAACTCGGCAGATCCAATCGGGAGGATCGATAAAAGCCTATGCTAGTAATGCAAAGTATTGCAGACGACGAATGTCATCCTGATGTCATCATAACAGTCGCATTACGTTGGTATTTAATCAAGTTTTTTTCCATTGACAAGAGTTTTCAATAGGCCATTAGGGGTGTGCAATGGGAATCGCCCGAACCGAGCTCGGATCGGACCAGACCAGTCGATTTTGGGCGGTTCTCAAAAAAGAGTTTGGTTCCCGATTCCCATTTTTGGAACCGATGGCTGGTTGGTCTGGTTCTTGGTTTCAAGGTGGGAAACGGACCGACCGGACCGGCTAATATAAAAAAAAAAAAAAAAAAAAAAAAAAAACCCTTTGCCTTTTTAACCTTTTAGGTTTTGCTTTCCCCTCCTTCTGCTTTACCTTCTTTTTTTTAGTTTTTATTCTTTACCTTCCTTTTCCGATGAACACAAGCTGAGAAGAAGTGAAGAACCCACTTAAAGAATCAAAGCTTGAGAATGTAAACTGGGCATCGCAAGTTTTGAAAATTAGGAGAGCCTTTTCCCAATTTTTTTCTTTTTTTTGGTCCTTAAACAACAACCATTCCACCGGATCGGACTGGACCGGTAGGTCGATCCAGTTCTCGTTCCTAAAATTTGGGAACCAATCCTCCCAGTCCGACTCCCGATTCCACCTCGAAACCGGACTGGATTGGGAACCGCTCAGTCTCATAGGCCATAATCTTCGTGTGCACGAATCTCGCAACGGTCATGACCATTGAATACACAAAAGTTGAGGTAAAGATGAGGGAAATATGTTTCGAAGTGGATCAGTTTCTCCCTGCGACGCATCTCTGGCTTAAGGTCTAGAAAGTTCACACGAACTTCGTGGTTCCTTCTACGTAAAGCACTCCTGATGCTCCACAACCCACGCACATGATCAAATCGAGGACACCGAAAATAGCCAAGAATCAGACGCTAACACGGTCGTCCAATCTACACGCCGTCCACTCTACACGCCTCGTCCAAATCCCAGGAAAAGAAAAATCTCTAAACTTTGCGACCGAAAAGGAACAAGAGTGCTTTCCTTGAGCCCAGATTCTCTCTGTCTCTGCCCTTTTTGCTAGGAGTACCCTCTCGTTTTTCATAATCGTTTTGATGATATTACTGGGAATTCAGCTTCAATGGAGGTCCGTGTAGCTTAAACTCATTCGGAATCATGTATAACCTTTTTCGAATCTTTCGAGAAATCGAATTAGTTTCTTTTTCTGCTCAATGGGTCAATCAAGTTCTTTTCTTTCTTGAGTCGTAAAGCCAAAGATCGCACCTTTAATCACTTCAAATCTACGAAGAAACGTCCAATTCAAGCTCATCGTCGGCTTCAAAGACCGCAGGTGCTGCTGGGTTGTATGTGTCAAGTTCTCTATCGCTCGAGCGAGCGGGCACTTCCGTAAATGTCACCCGCCCACGTAGCTGATCATGTGGAGACGGACGACATGACAACGCAAATACTCGGGTACGCATGTTGTTGAGTGGACGTGATCGCTTCTTCGTAGGATGATTTTTCTGGGATGGGACCCCCCAACTGCCAGTAATTGCCCTGTCCTATTCCCATTTTTTGTGGACCTGGTTTCGTTGTTCACTTCTTCATCGTACTATGGTAGATCAAAAGAGGCAAGGCAAATAGAGGATCTTTTATCAGCTTCGCTGGTAGAAACAAAATGCAACCAGTACGGGTCGAGCGATGACTGATATGTCCTCTCCTCCATGTATCAAGAATCCTGGTGTCCATTGTCTCGGCCACAGAATGCCGAGGGGAAGACGACGCCAGCAGCTCAATCCGTGTGCATTGCGACGAGATATGGTTTCTTCTCGGAGGCGATGCTAAGATTGTGATGTGAGTGGTTTGAATTCTCCTAACTGATGTATGCGGAGCCAAATTGCTTAATCTTGTTTGGTTCCACATAATTTGGACTTGGAGGTGTCCTCAAATTCCCTGTGAGTTTATATATATCCATGGTTTTAGCCTAGGCTGCTTCAGAATACCCTCCATCCCTCATATCTCTTCACATGGCTAAGACGCACTCTGCTCATGAGCCTCTGCTGCTCAACCATGCCGACGTCAAGAAGCCACCCCGTTTCGTGCCCCCTGCATTTGTCAAATGGGTTCTCAACATCGCGATGTGGCTCCTCTTCATTTTCTGGGTTGCGATCATATTTGCTTCCCCCTCAGAGTCCGCTGAGAAGTTTACAAGAAATTGGACTAGAGCAGCCAGTGGAAGCATATATGGCTTTACAGGTTCAGCTTTTGCTCTCCCTCACCCTGTCTTCATATAGTTAGCAGTCATTGACGCCTCATATTGGCACTCAAGCCCTGAGGCGCTTAAAACCCTGCAGGAAGCTTATTCTTGGTATACAGCGGCCCAATTATAGCTGTTGCATTTCTTGCCATAGCAAGTCTGATCATTGCTGGGGAGAAAGAGCTCCAATTGTATGTTGAATCGAACCTCCAGTCATTGTTTTGGTTGTCTGTGCATTTTTGTCGTGCAAATTTGATTTCTCACTGCCACTGAACTTGAGATCACAGGAAGAAGACTAGCAAATACCCAAGGTTTCGATTACGGACGTTTCCCATCCTGGTTGATGGACCATTTGGAGTAGTCTCAGCAGCTGAGTTTATCGGGATTTGCTTATTTGTTGTGTTTTTCTTCTGGGCTGTTTATGGTTATACCCTGCAGAATCTCAACTTGTTACCCGAGCTCCAAGTACCTTCTGAATTGAAAGGGTATTACTCTTTCTTCACTCTAATTCATGATCAGGCTTTCCCCATTGACCTAAATTGAAGCTTAAATGAACCGAGGCCAGTGTATCATTTGAATTTATGCATCAAGATCTTAACTATAATTATTGTATGCAGCTTTTTGATTCTCCTAACAAAAGCCTTTCCACTGAGTATTTCATCATTTTTTGATTCTCCTAACAAAAGCCTTTCCACTGAGTATTTCATCATTCTTTGCAGCATAGTGATGCTGGAACTTTCTGGACTTCGTTTTGGTTCCATTGGGCTGTACCTCTTGGCGTTTCTCTTCCTTCCGATTACTAGAGGATCTGTTCTTCTCAGTATCATTGACATCCCCTTTGAGCAGGCAACTCGATATCATGTCTGGCTTGGACATCTCACAATGTTTGTCTTCACCCTCCACGGGCTATTCTACTTAATCGCATGGGGTCTGCAAGGTCGCCTGCTACAAGAAGTGAGCCCTCATACTGTGCTTTTGCTAAATGCCTGACTGTTCCTTTTTCTTGTTTTTCAGTTTTCCTTAATTAGCTTTACTTTCATGTCATTCTCAGTTCAATATATCGAAAGAAGCCCTCTTGTTAACTTACTGTCACATGTATCAAGCAAGCGAGGTAGCTTGACATATTGAACAACAATGATTTTAAAACAATAGATACGGTTTCTGCAACTCAATAATTGAAGGGAACAGGTCCAGAATGACGGGGCCAATTACTGTGCAGATTGTATTAAATCTTAAAATGACATGAAAAGTAAAGATTGTGATCTGATATCAATGCTCGCCAATTTTAAAATCATGCTAAATCTGCTGCTTTAACTTTTGTAGCTACAAGATACTTTCCAAGTATTGTAGCTTCTGTACCTTTCCTCTAATGAATGGGCAAGGCTCCAGCTTTGCATTCGATATCCTGTTTAAGAAGTTATGCATCATCTCAATAAGATATGGGAATGTTAGCACAAACATTCTCTAGCTTCTATAAAATGTCTTATGTGATTCAGGTCCATGGCAACTCTTTCTCCTGGAAACTTTTCACATGTACCAAACTTGATTATGGTGAAATTCATATTCTTGACTAAAAGTGTTCCGTTCAGATGCTGGAGTGGAGAGATTATGGTGTTGCTAATCTACCTGGGGTTATCAGCCTTTTGGCTGGTCTGCTGATGTGGGTGACATCGTTGTCTCCAGTGAGGAAGAAGCAATTTGAATTGTTCTTCTACACGCACCAACTCTACATTGTCTTTGTCATCTTTTTGGCTCTGCATGTTGGAGATTTTGTTTTCAGTATAGCTGCTGGAGGAATTTTCCTCTTCGTGATTGACCGGTTTCTGAGATTCTGCCAATCACGAAGGACTGTGGATGTTATTTCAGCAACGTGTCTGCCTTGTGGAACTGTAGAATTGGTCTTTTCAAAGCCAGCAAGTAATAATTGTTCTCGTGCTCTTTTATCTTGCCAATTGTTATTACATTCTGTTGGTTGTACCCTCTTCAAGAATGTTCTATTAACTAAATTACTGTTCCTATCTCATCACAGGTCTACAGTACAATGCCCTGAGTTTCATATTCCTTCAGATTAGGGAATTATCTTGGCTTCAATGGCATCCTTTCAGTGTTTCTTCTAGTCCTTTGGCTGGGAAGAATCATGTCTCTGTCCTCATAAAGGTCTTAGGGGAATGGACGGCAAAATTGAGGAGCAATGTATCGGACAAGTCTAGTGCTGAAGGAGAAAAAGAACTACTCAACCAGTCTTGTCCCAACATAACAGCCTCTGTTGAAGGGCCTTACGGGCATGAATTACCTTACCATCTGACGTACGAGCTAAGATTTTGCTAGTCCATTTTTCATACTTGATGGTGAAAGAATAATAATGCGTGAAGCATACCGGTAGTGATGAGTAAAACTACATGGATTTTGACCATTCTCAGTTTGAAAGAATACATTCTGACTTTGATTACTTCTCCAAAGTTAGGAAGTATCTTAAGTTTGTTCAGTTTGATCTCATTGGTAGAAGCTTGCCGATTTGAATTTTTTCCATCTTGTTCTTACTTGAGTATTTTCTCTGGTAGATACGAAAACCTCATCCTAGTCGCTGGAGGCATTGGGATATCCCCCTTTTTGGCTATCTTGAGTGATATACTTCATCTTACAAAGGAAGGAAAACCATGCATCCCCAAGAATGTATTAGTCATTTGGGCCATCAAAAAGTCAGATGAGCTCCCTATACTTTTCACTCTCGATGCGGAGTCGATCTGCCCTAACTTTTCCGAGAAACTAAATCTTGAAGCCTATGTTTATGTCACTCGGGAATCAGATCCTCCTCTGGTAAATTTCATTTGGGTCTTTGACATACAACTTGCCTCAGATCAGTTGACTTCTCTGCTATTGCTTTTCAATTTTTTAAATCATGCAGTACTGAGTATTATTATTATGCAGGAAGAAGGTAAATTTTACAAGGGCATTAGCTCTTCCGTATCTCCTCCATCCAAGGGAAGCCACATGTCTGTTCTAGTTGGCACTGGAAACCGTGTGTGGTCTGGGGTTTATGTTATCTCGTCCGTGGTCGGCTTTGCCATAGTGATGGCCCTGCTGGACATCTTCTACATAAACCCTATGAACATAGTCTCATGGTGGTATAAAGGCCTCTTGTTTGTAGGATGCATGATTGCCAGTGTAATTATATTTGGAGGCCCTGTCATCTATCTGTGGCATCTCTGGGAAAAAAGAATTCTAAATGTGGAAGAATCTGCAGATGGCAGGAAGTATGACATGTTGCAGCACAGTGCCAGTGTTAATATGGCGCAGGACAACTTCGTCCCAAAAGATCGTGCTGTTTCGAGGAGAATGTATTATGGCGCTAGACCAAACTTTGAAGGTACCCTTTGCCATGTTATTCCATAAATAATATTCTTTGGTTGTTTTAAGTTGAGAGACCTCAGTAACTAAAGTTCGTTGTACCTGTTGGTGTTATGCGGGAACAATGTGAATCCCATGTATTGATTTCTTTGTGCGACTCTGTGCAGAAATTTTTACGTCTGTGTCCGAGCGCTGGGGCAATGTTGACATTGGCGTAATCGTGTGTGGTCCTGAGACTCTTCAGTCAAGTGTTGCCAGAGAATGCAGGTCGCAGAACTTAAGGAGGGGGTCACTTCAGCCAGTCTTCCATTTCAACAGCCATAGTTTCGATCTGTAGCTACTTTGCTATCGCTCTTCAGTTGCCCCTGTGCCAAACTTTAAAGATCCAATTAGAAGCATTGATAAGCCTACACTACTGATGCAATATATTGTGAATATGATACTAATCATATAGGATCAGATAGCACTGTGATGTCGAATAAGGCGGTATTCCATCACCTAGGTAGATGAATAGTGTGCTCTGGATCTAATATGTGAGGCACACCCAGATGTATATTGATGGATACTGTTCCCCCGATGTGCTGATTATGTATAATAGTGCTTTTAGCCTATGGAAATTCACCTTTAATGGACATGTTTAGTTAAATCTGGCACATTCTGATAAATGCATTTGAACGGTCGATCATTCACTTCTGGCAGTGGAGTCTTCAATGGCAATGCCAAACCAAGATTACTGCGTCATCTCAATTGGATCATTCACTTCACCAAATGATTGACATAGTCACCAATGCTGAAACTACAACCTCTAGGAATCAAAGAGACCAATACCGTTCGCTTTTGCCCAGTTGTAGGGACGGTGACCGAAAGTATGTGTTCCATCCAGCACAGGTTTGGGGTCACAAGAGCATTGTGCAGTAGACATAAAACGTGACAGTGAGGCAGGTCTTTTGGACCAAGGGCCAGAGGAGCCAACCACTTGAACAGATGAACTATAAGGTGCAAGAGGATGTTGAATTTTGGACAGCCTGTCGCAAGTGGGAGGCCTGGCCAGGGGAGGAGAAAAGACCACCTAAAAGTATCCACTAATTGGGTGTATGATTTCACAAGTGGGATCCAGTTTATTTCGGAAACTTGTCTTCTTTCGGACATTAATATACACAGAACACCTAAAAGCATTCACTAATTGGACGGGTGTACGATTTCAGAAATCTTGATTAAGATAATCTATTCAAGATTTTCAGATAATTTCACGCATGTGGATTCTGGATATTTTAATGTGCTCGATGACCTTTGTTTATATCAATTCAGCCATCACTACTAAAAAAGAGCACAGCATGCGACGGCTAGAATCCATCTCTAAATCTAAAAAGGTAGTCGTCCCACTAAACTCGATTAGCCACTTGGAATTGCCAATCGCCTGATGCCGCCTGTAAGCTAGGAAGAGGCATCACCCAATTATGGACGATGGCCAACAAACCCATTTCACCAAAAATGGGAATTAGCAACTGCGGTGCCGTCTAGAACCCACTAGAGAAAATTTGCTTCTTCTTTTTCCCCTGAGGTAGAAGTAGCCAAAATTTCAAATAAAAATATGAAATACTCTTATTTTCTCAGATAAAAACTCCAAATGAATATTATTTCAAATAAAAATTCGAAGTATTTGTATTTTCTCATTAGAATGAATCGTATTTCAAATAAAGGTCTGAAATACTTATATTAATCTTAATGAATGACTTAAACTCATCGAATGTGAATAACAATTATTTCTTTTAAATTTTAAATTTTTTTCTATTTTTTTCTTTATTTGAAGGATTATAACCACTTGGACCTTTTTTTTTTTGAATTAATGAGCACTTCAAACTTTATATAAGTCTTTTATTTGAAATAAAATTTATTTTAAATTTTTATTTGAGAAAACGAAACTATTTCGAGTCCTTTTTTGGAAATTTCCTAGAAGAAGTCGTGGTCTTCTTCATGTACTCAATGGGGGACGAAAGAGGAGTGGCGTTACCCGTCGCTGAAGAAAATCAATAACTTAAGATATAATTTTCCCGAAGCGGATCAGAACTCGCGGCGTCTTCAAAGGTCAAGCGAGCGGGCCCCACTTGTCTTCTCCAAAATCAAGCGGCTCCAGGAGCCCCGATGATCCCACCGCCCAACCCCTCTTTTTTGATCAGACGCCCCGGAGTCGGTTTGGAAGCGCCACGCCCGCACCCGCCCCCAGAGGATGGCCGCCGGATGACTCTACAGGCTCCTCCGTAGTAGTCAGTCAGTCGGTTCCTTCACCCCACCCCCACCCACCACGCGCTGCCCAGAAGCTGGAATCTTTGCCCACTGATCCAGCAGTGGAAGTCCTTGTTCCGGACTCCAGTCCTCCCCCGTCGTCAAAAAACCTCAGCTTTTTCGGAAGAAAGAAGAAGGGAGGAGAACGGGGACGGGCCCTGAACTCTTTGAGCGGAGAAGGAATCGGAAAAGAGCTTCCTTTGCGCCCGGGTTTCCTTCTCTTTGTCTCGCCGGGAAACTCGGTCCCCATCTCGAAAGATTCCTTTTTGCGTTCTGGGTAGGCGTGGTTTCGTCTTGGCGGTTTAGTTTCGGTAGTTGATTTGAGTTTGAGTTTGTGTTTCGTATGTTGGGTATTTAGTTGTTCGGCGATTCCGATTTCAGGGATGCTTTCCCCATAGGAGCTGCGCGGATGATCCGGGTGTCGCTATGAGGTAATTGCTTTCTCTTGCCAGTTGTGGTTGGTTCAATGCAAACGATCCGTCTCGTGCTTGTTGTGGGTGTCTGAGGTATTGCCCGTTGCTTTTATCTTCCGGGCATATTTGGTTAATTGCTGAGAAGGGTTTTTCCCATGTTGAGGCAAATTAAGTTTCTTTAGCTTATCCTATTCCCATATAGGATGCAGCTTGATGTAAGGGATGCTGGACATTTGCTTTCAATCTTTAACTGAGAACTATGGGGACCTTCTGTATAATGCTTATTGTCGGGATAAATTTAATGCTCTATCTGCCTTCTTAAATGGGGAAAGGAGTTAAGCCTATGCTAATTATTGGATGCTGCTGCAATTTTTGTAGTTCAAATCCTAACCTTTGTTACCGCTGGCTCTAAAAATGATAGGGACACATACTGTGAGAGTAGATGAGTTTTGAGATATCAGTTTAGTGCTGTGTAAAAGGTTCCCTAATCTCTGTTGTTCTTCTTCATCTCTGACTGGGACTTGCCACTGAATGGTTTCGATCAGATTTCCCTAATTGAGGTGTAGCATTTAGATCTGAATATTACTACCTACACTCACATAACATGTTATCTCTATAAACCGAGGAAGCCCAGGATATCTGTGGTTTGGTGAGCTGCGTCGGAGAGTAGATGGTTCATCATCCCCCCCTTTCTCTTTTTTCTTCCCTCTTCCAGTGTCGGGTCAATTTAAATAGTTGACATGTCTTTTAATTCTTGTATTTGTCCTTTGAAGGATCTTACGGTGACAATTTGTAATGATGGGTAATGGTGGTTTCTTGACATTTCAGTGGCTTAAAGCGAATGCCAATGTTTTTTCGTATTTGGACAGGAGATCTCTGTCCTTCTTTTAAACCTAACTAATTATTTTGTGATGAGACAAGATTCCTGAAACAACGTACTCAAGTCTTTTTTCCTTGACAGTTGTGTCTGTAAAATGTAGTGGTTTTTCCTTCAATTATTATCTTATATATGGAACAATCTGCAGGGAGAATCTATATCCGATTGTCTATGCTAGTGTGTTATCAAGTCATATCTGATGTGGAAATGTAATTAATTCCAAACCCAAATAACTCACTCTAGTCTCTTCCTGCCCCTTTATTGGACCAATAGTAAGACTTAGATGAAGCTTCAGTTTGGAAATTGCAGATGGGTAAATGAGCTGTACCTATCAGGGTTCTCCTCAAAGTAAGCATTTTTGTGAGGTTGTATGAGTTTTGATATGTTTCCCACTGGATTGATTTGCTTCATCTTTTGTTATTGGTACTGTTATTTTGATGGGGGAACTTTCCATCTTAGGACTAGCTGCAGTCCCATGCCCCCGGTTAGCATGTATTTTCTTCTTCCGCTTATTTCACCAATTTGTGATCAATGTTAAGGAGAAATCGCCATCAAGCTGTCCATCAGAACACTTAACCATTCTATGCCAGCCTCTCTTTTTTGGCTTAAAATTAGGATCGGAAGATTATTAAGTTGTAAGATGGGAAATTCAAATCGTAGTGAAACTGCCTAAAGATCATGTTTCACGCTTTCAAGTGTTAACTATTCTTTTGAGTTGATAAGTGCAATGTTTTTAAACATTTTCTTCCTTATACTTCATCACATGAACAGTATCAAATTGTCCATTCTAGATAACCTGTAATTGGATATTAATAACATTCTTTTTCTGGCTTTTGAAAATTAATATCTTTTCTGAAAATAGCAGGATGATTTGATCTTAGAAGGGGTAATTGATGGCTAATCCAAATTCATCGAATTCACTGGTCTCTTTTGGTTCATTGGAACAAAGGGGAACAGATATGGCATAGATGCTAACTTGGCACTTCAACCTCCTCTGGGTCGCCAAAACCGGAGTAGCTCTGATGGTCCACTAGCTATCCTTTGGGACATCGAGAATTGCCCTGTTCCCAGTGATGTCTGTCCTGAAGATGTAGCTGGTAATATAAGAATGGCTTTGCGTGTGCATCCCATAATTAATGGGGCTGTCATGATGTTCTCTGCCTATGGAGATTTCAATGCTTTCCCGAGGCGTCTAAGAGAAGGCTGCCAAAGAACTGGTGTGAAACTTGTCGATGTTCCAAATGGGAGGAAAGATGCTGCTGATAAGGCTATCTTGGTTGACATGTTCCTGTTTGCACTAGACAATCCTCCACCATCTTCTATAATGCTTATCTCTGGAGATGTCGATTTTGCCCCTGCTCTCCACATACTCGGGCAACGTGGATACACCATAGTCCTTGTTATTCCTTCTAATGTAGGTGTTTCTTCTGCTCTCAGTAATGCTGGTAAGTTTGTGTGGGACTGGCCTAGTGTAGCACGTGGAGAAGGGTTTGTTCCCCCGGCCAGGACTATAACAGCCCCACGTGGAGGACATTGTGACATCACAGGCTACTTCATGGGGTGTCACATCACCGAAAACCAGGACTGTACTAATGAGGAGGAAGCAATTGTGTACAGGGGGATTTCACAGAGCTACTGCAACTCAAGAGACTTTTCATTAATAGCACAGTCCTTATCCGAGTACAACAGCACAACCTTTGCAATGCCTTCTTTTGCCTCAACGTCAAGATCCCATAGCCTTCCAACTGGTTTGAATGAAGTTATGACTGGAGGACCGAGTTCTTTAGCTGATCAAAATGATCCGACTTTGTGGGTACAGCCTGGGGATCTGAACGGACTAAAAGGGCAGCTTGTAAAGTTGCTAGAACTTTCCGGAGGATGTTTGCCTCTGACCCGTGTGCCTGCGGAGTATCAAAAGGCTTTTGGTAGGCCTCTCTATGTGTCAGAATATGGTGTATATAAGCTTGTGAATCTTTTCAAGAAGATGAATGACGTAATTGCTGTGGAGGGAAAAGGCCAAAAGAAGTTTGTCTATCTCCGCAACTGGAAGGTGGGACCCAGTGCACCTGCTATGGTTTTGACAAAGAAAGATAAGAAAGGAAAAGGGCCTCAGGAAGAGACTGACGCCGTTGCGGGTGTCGGCTCTTCAGATGAGTTATCAGATGAAGAGCAACTGGAATGTGAAGAGAGGAGCGTCCAAGGAAAGACTAGCGACAGAAGCGGTTCTCCATGTGACCTTGATGCTCGAGGTTTCGAGCAGTTCAAGCATGAGCTGCAAGAGATTCTAGTCAGCTATTCATGTCGCATTTTCTTGGGTTGTTTCGAGGCAATATATGAACAACGTTATAAGAGACCGCTCGATTACCAAAAGTTCGGTGTGGATGGGCTGGAGGAGCTCTTCAAAAAATTGGGGGATGTGGTGACCTTGCATGAAGAACCTATAGGTAAGAGGAAATTCCTAGCGGCAGCTGGTTGCTAGAAGAACAAGATGCCTGTCAAAACTCTTGTAAACTATGTTAGTTTTAAGTTAATTGAAGCGTGCTTACGATCATGAAATGGCCTCCTTTTGTTTTCCTTTTTCCTTTTTGGTCCTTGGTTCATCCGAAAGTTGCATAAAGGACGACAGGAGCTTGGACCACGCCTGTTTTTTCTGTTCAACGTGCGTCCCCGCATGGTTCGAAGTTTGCATTTTAGAACCACCATGCGAAGCTCTACTGTGTTGTCTCCTTGACTAATAATCTGCCAATGAAGGTTGCATTTTCATTTAGACTTATCGTGCAATATGATATTCCTGTGGTGCGAGTCGTGTTTTGCTTCAAGAATGGAAGATGGCATATGTGGTAGGACCCGTGTGGATGCGTGCCTTTGGGAATGCGACTCTGTTTTAGGTGACATTTCCAGGGTAAGGACAGGGTTGTTTTTGCGGGCGGTGCTTGTTTGACGATGCTTGCAATGCACTCAACTCCGGGAAAGAACATCATTTTCAGCCATCTCAAGGGCTTTGGCGTGCAAGATATCACTCTCTTTTAACGGAATGATATCTCCTGTTTGTGCAAGTGACGATGCATCGCGCTTATGGAATATAGAGAGCAGCTATGCTGGCTCTTCTTTTTAGCTTATTATAGCTTTAACGCATGTGGGTTGCTCTATGTTCCTGAAAAGACATGAAAATGATGACTTTCTACTGAACAGAGAGAGGGGAGGGGGTAGAGAGAGATGGGCAAGTTTCACTTTTTATGGTAAATTTGATCTGAGGTCGGGATTTAGACTGCATGCTAGCATTTGCGTAAGTTAGTGATGCTTTTCATTCAGGTTGGCTTAAATTTGCAAATAAAACTTCAAAGTGGAAATACACACGAAACCTGCAACACGTGTAAAATATGTATGCTTTTATGGTACAGAGATTCGGCATCACCAATGCACCATCTTTGTGCCTTCTATAGAACGCGATGTCGTAGTTGCCATGGCCCCACGCTAAGGAGATTAGACATAAAACTGGAAAAGTCAGAAAGTGAAAGGCGAATGGTGAGGAAACACTTGCACGCCATGGCTTTCTCCTGGGCATCATACCTTCAACCGCGACCGTAAATTGAATGGACGACGTTTCTCGAGTGCTAAAAACGGTAAAAGTGCATGACGTTTTGATTACGATCGTGCGGACGGACGAGGTGATAGCTTAATTGATGTTCGAAAAAGGAACGGAGATCCCTCGTCGTGGTCATGTCCCTTGCCCTTCTATTTCATGTGCTTTTTACGGTTTTGACGGAGGCCTATGGCGGTTCGGTCAATGAAGAGCTCGATCGTTCATCGAGGACTTTATGATCCTTTGTAGGTCAGGGACATTCCGTATATAAAATGATGATAAAGTGTTAATCAATGCGACAGCATCCCGGATCGAGAAATGCTGTTATAAGAGGGAGCACATAGGCCAAATTTTCTGAAGCATGCGCAGAAAATTTGGCGCAACGGGCATCAACGAGAGTGGAAATGCTTGTATGGACATGAATTCAACTCCATGACAAAATATCATTCATCGAAAGTTTGTTCTTCAGTTTTTATTAGAGGAGACGGGTTTCACAAGAATTCTGAATAGAAAATATCACATATAATTAAAGAAATCAAGAACTTCACTTCAAATGGGACTGAATGTACATAAATTGTATCGGGATTTAATTGACAATGAAGCACTCGAGATATAAAGCAAAGATATGCGTTGGAATTTAGTAAATAATGCGAATCTAGAAATTATAATTACAATGCAAGAATGGAAAAATGATAAATTCTTTGACGGTTATATCTTTTTGTTGATTTCTTATCCATCAAGCTGTCAACATTTACCACCGTTTTGATGGCCACGATAATTTGGGCTCTCTCCTCCTGATGCAAGGGGAGGAGTTTGAGTCACTTGAGGACTTAAGTGTGAGGCCGAGGGTGGTGGATCCTCTCGCTTACGTGTCATCTTAAGATTTACCCCTCCTAGGTTATCGGCCGTGCGAGATTCCCGATAAAAAAAAAAAAAAAAAAAAAAAAAAAAAAAAAAAAAAAAAAAAAAAAAAAAAGAGAGCTGTCAATAATTCTGCTCATAAATGACCAAATCATGATCTTATTAACTAAGTCCATCACGGCATAACCGAAAATTGGTCATTTTCTTGGAGTAAACATAAGTGGATGCAGGCCTAACTAAATAGGAGTCAGTAAAAGGAAGCATTCCAGCCCGCAATCGTCGTCGTCAATACTTGGATCTTACGTCTCCGGAAGAATCTACCCTATTGCTGACCGGGAAGGAATTCCACAGCTCCGTGTACCTTTGGACCACGCGAGTGAAATTTCCGCACAACGAAAGACGCCCGCCCCGCGTGGGAAACGGGAACTTGGAGAAAATGCTGCGTACCTTTTGATGCTGAAAGATCGGTCCCAAAAAAACAACTCCGCAAGCAGCAGCTGCTGCGTCATCTTCTTCGTCCACCCCACCTTCTTCTCCTTCGCTACCCCACGACAGAAGACCCGAAAAAGGCTTCACACCACGCGCGGACAGTGAGCCTCATCTGTCTTCTCCACATCCCACCATCACGACCTTCGTTATCAATATCCATGGAGGCATGTAAACTCTCTCTCTCTCTCTCTCTCTCTCTCTCTCTCTCTCTCTGTGTCTGAAATGCATGGTCCTGTGTTCTTGTTTTATGTTCTTTCGTTCGCCGCGAGTGACAACCGTCGCGTTCGTTCGCGCAGAGGTTCACTTCCGTCGCGACCCTTTTGGTCACAGCTTCTCTCTTCGCCGTTTCGGCTGCTGCTCTCAAGGTCCTTCCTTTCTTCTTGTCTCTCTCTCTCTCTCTCTCTCTCTGCATCCTTACACGCCCACGTGAAAAAGGCGAGAACTTGGTCATGAGCTATGTGGGTTTTCAATTCTGGTGAAGTCAACACGAACGCGTGTGCCTCTGCTCGAGTGGCTCTGCTGATCGTTCTTCGACAGGAGGGACAAACCTGCGTCGCGAACACATTCTGCGACTCCGGCTTGCACTGCGAGACTTGCGTCGCCGATGGGAACACGCGCCCTCGATGCACACGGATCCGGCCCTCCAATCCCACTTCACAGGTTCTTCTTGTGCTTCTTCTTCTTCTTCTTCTCTTTCTTTCCATTCCCGGGCTGATCTGCTCAGCCTCTTCATTTTTTGTTGGCCTTAATTGTTTTGCACAGGTCAACAATTTGCCATTTAACAGGTACTCGTGGCTGACGAGCCACAATGCATATGCAAAGATGCAAGTGAAATCGGCTACTGGATCAGTCATAGTATCTCCCAGGAACCAGCAAGACTCCGTCACTGATCAGCTGAATGTCGGTAATTTCGATCTCTCTTTTTACATCGGGAAAAAATGCTCTTTTTTTTTTTTCTAGGAAAATGGCAGAAATTAAAATCCATTTACCCACCCAATTGAGCTTTTTTAAGTCGAGGTAGTTTGACGGTGAAGCAAATCAAAGTGTTATGCATCTACGAGTTTGATTGAAGGGAGTTTGATGCTCAAAAGTGAAGCACTGATTTCGGAAAATAATTAATGCAAAGACAAATAGTAAAGCTGCAACCTTGGCATGAAAGTCTGGAAATGGAATCTTGGTCTCTTTCTTGAGAAGGGGCGTTCTGTGTTTTAATACGTTTTTCTGGTACTGGTGGTGGGTGGGCGTGGGACACGGTGCATGTGGAGATCATCTTTCTTAAGTTTTATAATAATCCAGAACAACTTGGTTTTCCACCAAGTGCTAATATTTTAAGGATGTCGTCACGGGATGCGATTATTCGAGGATTGACCTGGGTTGTCGGTTTAATTCTAGGTCCTTTATGATATAACTATAATTGATTTGTCATATTCTTGCATGCTAGTCCTTTTTTAATTCATTTTTCTTCACGTTTGACGAAGCTTCCAAACCCCAAAAACAAAAAGAAAGAAGAAAACTCTCTTCTCTGCTTATCCACTTGCATGTTGAGTTCCTCTCATGCGATTAAGATATGCAGAATTGGGCAAATTGCAAGCAGCTTCAAAAAGAAAATTTTTAAGATAATTATAATTACTTGGTAGTTGATCAATAAATGATGACCAAATTGTTGACAGCCTTTAATCCTGATTAATTGCGGTTACCCTTTCACTATTTGAAGGGTCATTCTAAAAAATTTAATGGGCGGTAGCATTACAGCCTTTCTACATCATGAGTTGTTTCTTACTGTAATGGCTAGCGGCAATTGCCTGGACCTAGACTCCTCTTTGTCATAACTTCACTGCTGTACTTTTTGAGTCCTTACAATTTGTATGGACATCATCAGCAAATGAGCCGATCATTTGATAATGATATTTCATTCTTTAGCTGGAATATGTTACCTATTAGGCTTATACTGGTATGAATTGCTAAAACTTCCGATTGTTCATGCACTAAAATATCTGCCTTTGTCATTTTAACTTTGCAGAATGGCGTTAGGGGACTAATGCTGGATATGTATGACTTCGAAAATGATATCTGGTTATGTCACTCCTATGGGGGCAATTGCTACAACTATACAGCTTTTGTAAGTTGAATGGACAATCTGTTGCTCTATGTATGTTGAACTTTTAAACGATATCAATATGCACTACTAACTGATCATATTTTCATAATTTTCTTCTAACACTGCTTTGAATTGTTGAGTTCTTACTCACTCTAGAAGAACACACTAATTAAGGAATTCTATTTGCCAGCAACCAGCCATTAATGTTCTGAAAGAAGTTCAAACATTTCTGGAAGCAAACCCGTCTGAGATTGTGACTATTATAATCGAAGACTATGTTTCATCGCCTAATGGACTGACCAAGGTGTTTGATGCTGCTGGCTTGAGGAAATATTGGTTTCCAGTATCTCGTATGCCTAAAAATGGTGGCGATTGGCCAACAGTAAACGATATGGTCCAAAAGAATCAGCGCCTGCTAGTTTTCACTTCAAAATCATCAAAAGAGGCTTCTGAAGGAATTGCGTACCAGTGGCGATTCATGGTGGAAAACCAGTGTACGTCTCATGAACCTCTCTGTTCAAAAATCTCGTTGAACTTAGGAGCTTTCGTATTATGGATCAATGATTGACTATTATGTCAAATCGATTCTACAGATGGTGATGGAGGGATGACAGCCGGTCTTTGCCCAAACCGTGCAGAATCTCCCTCAATGAACACAACAAGCAGGTCTCTGGTTCTTGTGAACTATTTCCCAGATTTACCAGACTTCACCAAAGCTTGCAAGCACAATTCAGCCCCCTTGATCAGCATGGTTAACACCTGTTACGAAGCAGCCGGCAAACGGTGGCCTAACTTCATAGCGGTCGACTTTTACAAGGTTTGGCTGAGTTTTGATTCTCCAAGATAAGACCTTAAACAAAGAAGAGAGGAAGCATTTAACTTCTAACTACTGCACATGTGAAAATTTTCAGAGGAGCGATGGTGGGGGAGCTCCGGCAGCGGTAGATACGGCTAATGGTCACCTTGTCTGCGGATGTAATAGTATAACCTCTTGCAAGGTCAGTCAATGCCTTCCATGATTTACATCTCCGATTATCCTGACAGGTTTTTCCTAGATTGGTCACGTAGTCAGCATTGCATATCAGTGACCTGTAATTAGCTCTCTGATTATTTAATAGCTATGCGTGCGCAGGCGAACATGACTCTTGGTGCGTGCGACATACCGGGGCCTGCAAATGCCCCCACCCAGGCTGCACCCGATACTAGCTTTGCTCATTTAAGTCGTCGATCACTTTGTCAGTGGCGGTTTGTCGGTATGGCACTGTTAATCCTCTTCTCAGTGTGAAGAGGAAATTGGAAATATTTCTTTGTGCATTCTTTGATACGTTCGAGATTGGAGAAATATCCTCGTACCAAAATGAAGTAGAGCAGTTTAGAATTAGCTGTCGGTGGACATGGGATGTGAAGGGGTCGGAAGCAAGTCGAGTTGGTTGATCTGATTGTGGGCTTGGCGGCCTTGTTGAAGCCCCTCTTGCGATAACATCACTTCAAAACTTTTTGGAGCATAAATTTTGCTTCTTGTGCTGGGTCTTAAGACCCGAAATTAATCAACTAAGGGGATGGCGTACGCCTTTGGAAGAAAATAATATGGAGAATGATACAAATGGTACTAAAATTTTGGTCTAATACGTATTGCCGTCCCTGAATTTTTAATTTATTTAACATAATCTTTGAACTTTAGGTCAATATGTAGTTTCGTCCATGAACTTTTAATTTGTTAAATATGATTTTCGAACTTTTGATGCATATTCAATCTAGTCATTGAAGGAAACATCGAGGACTAGATTGAATTCAGGGACAGGATTGAATATTTACTGAAAGTTCGTAGACAGCATTGAACAAAATAAATATTTAGGAATTATTTTGTATATTGGATTGAAGTTTAGGGGCCATTTATATAAAAATTCGAAAATAATTTGTTGGGGGTGCGTGAGCTAGTGAAACTATGAAACAAAATTTGTATTGATATCAACCGATAGCGAGATGCACGTACAACCATATTTCCAAGAGGATCCCTAGTTAAAGTTAAGGATCTGCATTTCTTTCATAGTCAATTCCACTCGGGAAGGCTCTTTTTGCCATGGACGAGATGACGTTTATGCGAAGTACGAATTTGATCAAAAGCAAGACTCGAGACGAATGAACGAGCTTTGATATGGGTTTAACCGGGAGATAAAGATGTTCCAGAGAATGGGTAGTATAGCATCGACTAAACCCAATCGAAACTATCATTCGATGTTGAATAGAGACATTCGATAACTAGTCTTCAAGCAAAGCCCAGCTGAATCGAAGGTTTTTTCGCTTCGGACAAGTTTGAATTGTTGCATACGCAGAGATCCATATGCATGATCTCCTCAGCTGAATTGCTCGTGTGTCTGTTCGACCCACGAAGCATCCGCGACTCCATCAGCAGATTCAGCTGCCTGTTTATACTTCACCATTCAAAGCTGTGCAGAGACTATTTGTTCTGAGAGACAGAGAGATATGGAGAAAAAAGAGAAGAAGAAAAGAGCAGAGGAACGAGGGGACTCACGCAAACTTGAGTAGGGAACACGCTTCGGTTCTGATCACAAGAAATTTTAGCTACCGGCTATGACCTCGATGTTAAGCTTCTCCATCACAGAGCATATGGCCGAAACTGTTCCACGTTCGGAACGATATTCGTATAGGTCCGTGTTGGAAGTCACTGGATAAGGCGCAGATGGAAACGAGTTCGACTTGGCCAGAATAATTGGAAGCCAACGCCTGGTCTTGAATCTCTCCCTTGGGACATTGGCTAGGCTTTCCGAAACAGCTTTTCGATTGAGATTGAAGGCTTTGGTGCTTTCTCTTTTCCAGCTTTGCAAACGTCCCTGCAGCAGCCATTTTCATTAGCAGAGATCTAGTTTTTGTTTACCCCAATGTCGAGGGGGGCCAGCTTTAAGTAGGCAAATCCCGATACCATCTTACTAATCTTATAGACCAGACAAGACGTCAGCCAAATCCCATATGGGTGGCCAAAGCATCTCATTTTATGCACTTCGATAGCGTGGAGAATTGAACCAGTATGGGGTTTAATCAACACAAAATTTGTACCATAGCCACTAATAATCCAATCCAGTTGGATTTCAGAGATTAGATTCACTCGAAAGAAATTATTCAAGTGCTGCCTGTATAATACGAAGATCTCGGTATGGTACTTTCGTTAGGACAAAGCTGAGGGAGAAGGGAATGAAGTTCAAGGAACTTCATTCCCATCCATGCTCCAACATCAAACGGATCTTATTTCCTGCTTCACTCTCGCACCCCCTCCCCATTATCATTAGCATTCTATACGGTCAAGGTTGGTTCATTTCTTGCAATATGGACAAATCAGGGTTAGTGCCGCGAGCGACACAAATGACCGCCTTTTGGCTCTAGAACTAATGCATTGCTTAGCATGCCATGGTGATGCTCTCCTTTGATTATGGCATGCCGTCATCGCTTTGGATTGAGTATTTCTACAGACGACAGATCAGACACCGACTTGTTCCTCTGATCCTTCGGGTCTGATGATATCTTCACAGGATATAACGTACCTGAGGCCAGGAGAATTAGGCTGTAAGCTAACTATTAGCATCTAGCACTCTTAGGCAACGTCTTGATTACTACATAAATGGGAAGGTGGCTAGCTCGTTTACTTGTTATGGCCATAGGTAATGCCTTTCATTTTTTCCTAGGAAGCTTTCAATAAGAACAGCTCATGCAAGAGAGAATCAGATCAATGCAAACGCGAGGTTAAGAATAAGAAGCTAGGGAGAGGAGATTTTGGCTTGTACAATCTACAGACTATCTTGATCTGGGAACACTAAAGAAGAGATTCTAGCTCGCTATTGTTCATAAATACTCCATAAAAGCTTTACATGCAGTCACCTTTTCTCTGCCATACTAAACAATAAGCACAGTAACTCATGCGCTTAAAAGATTCCAACTAGAAATCATTAGAACAGATAAATTCAAAATTGCGTGCAGTGTTCCATCCCGGAGAGGCTCTAAGCATTCTCTACAGCATGCAATGAAGGATAAGAAAGCAGATCAACCTCGGACCCACAGCTCATTGTAACTACTCTAAGCCCTAAAATAATGGCAGAATTTAAAAGCATGATGTAATCATGAATGATCGGTCATTGTCTATATATTTATCTATCAATTGTTAAATATCCCAATAGTTGAGGAAATGGTTCATGCAGTAAAATTTGTCTCCAGAAACATAGGAGCAAAACTGGGTCCAGACGACATTGTATGTATAACCATGAGAGTATCATCCACCAAATTAAGAATGAAATGGCGCTCTGACTGGAAATTCTGGGGTTGCCGCCTCATGAAGTTCCTACCTGTCATATAGGTAAGCCTGTGGTTTTGCAGATTGGACAAAGATTCTTGCGCATCAACCACTGTTTGATGCAGTCAGCGTGAAATTCATGGCCACAGCCGAGTACCCCGAGGTCATCTCCATCAGCATATTCCTCCTGTCATAATAAACATTCAAGCATTGGTAAGGACATTAAAGAATTTTTAATTCAAAATAACGTAATATTTACCATGTGAAACTTCATGTGCTTTGATATGATCTTAATCTTACACTAGCAGGAACTGGCACAGAAACAAAAATACATACTTACGAATGCAAGAACCTTAACATATCTTTGCTAGCCGGCATTAATGGCTTTCAACAGATCAGATAATCAATTTTCGCTAGCATATAAGGGGCACGCATTATTGAAATTAGACAGGACTCTCATATACCTTTGCGAGACGAAAGCACATCTACTCAAATAACAGAACAAGTTAAACTGTGAAAAGCACCTAGCCTTTATTTTGCTAGGTTCACAATTCCGCTCCCAACTCAGTAGCCCTAGAGACACAGAACTCTCACCTGACAAATACAGCATGGCTCCACATCCTGCGGGAGCTCTCCAGCAACAGATACATTCTTCTTTTGCCGCTTCAAGGCCTTCAAAATTGTTTCCTCACTCAGCCCAGTGCTAACATCTCCTATGCGTTCTTCGAGTGCTAACAATTCCTGAAAAAACAAGCAGATATAGCAAAACAAGCATTTTGAACTTGCAGCACGTCTGGGAAAACAATGGATGATTTTTAGTTGTTACCTCGTAAGACATGTTATCAACGTCTAGACGCATATCTCGATGTCTGTCGTGCATCTCGCCGAAACCATTATTTAAGAAGGGCTGAAAAATCACGTAATCCTGATTGACACAGCAATAATTAAAATAAAACAAAAGTAGCAGATATTATCCTGGATCTCTGAATATTTTAGAGACCTTTCTTATCACTTGCAAGGGTCCGATCAGCTCTTGCTTGTCAACACACAAAGTTTAAGTACAACCAAACAGAAGTTTATGAGTTTCATTATCTACTAATTGGCTGAACCAAACAATAACTAAAGAACATTACATCTTTATATTCAGCCAAAGCAGACAACCAGAGATGACCTACACCCAATAGGCAACAATACAATGCAGATCATGTGAATCCTAACATTTCTTATATAGGTAAAGAAAAATTCACCTGTAAGGGGGTGCAAACCCTTATAAAGAAAGAGCTCAAGGAAATACATTCAAATCCCCAAATCAGCTACCGACATCACATTAGGAAGTATGCTGCAAAATACTGGGACTAAAACGAACTTCCCAGATTAAACTAACCCAATAGTTCTACATGAAACGTAAGGTTGAATTTTCAGGTCAAGCTAGCTACTAATATCCTATAATTGCAAAAATGAAAACTCCATGCTAGTGATCCTGTTGATAGTAGCATTTTTCTTGCAAAGTCCCCAGACAGTAACCAACAGAGTTACATTGACTCTGCCCCGAACTTCAAGTGCAACCATCAGAAGGACAAGAGAATGCTTTTTAATGAAGATAGAATGCTTTGACATGGCATAGTTCATCACAAAGGACCGTTTACTGAACCAGATATAATCCAGGACGATTCCATTTATGAATAACTATAACTACATAATCATGAAACCAAACGAGACTTGAAAACCAAACCTCAGCTCGTACACGTTCTCCCCTTTGCATGGCTTCTAAAACTTGAAGAATCTGTGAATAGAAAAATCGCTACCATCAATCCATATGACCAAATTTTCAACTAATATATGCAAACCCACATAAGAGAGATAAAAATTTAATATTTAAGACAGGTACAGTGATGCACACACTATTTCACATGTATATCTGGATGTTCTAGAGCCTTTATTAATCTCGTAAACTAGTTTGAAGCTGTTTTATTATCTTGTATCATATCAATGGTCTACATGGTTGCTCAACAAAGGATCTGATACAATCGAAGACCTCCAAAGTAGTACTCTACAACTCTAGATCATAATGCCACAGATTGATAAAATCATAAAAGCAATTAATGATACCTAAGATTCAAGAGAGTTAAAAAAAAAAAAAAAAAAATCGCTCTACTGAGCACAGTGAATTCAATACTTTCAGATGCTAATAATGTAATCCGGCATAGCATCAAAATTTATCCTGTAAAGACAGTAATCACTAGATAAAACTATCTATAATTGCAAAATTCAGATAGAGATTAATCATAGTTTGAATAGATCTTGCACGTCATTACTCCAATGTTGCAGAATCTCGTATACAGACGATAGTGCCAAACTACAACAAACTATATGGACTTTCCATATAAGAGGGCATCACATGAGTTATGAGGAATGTCACATAAACAAGCACCAACAGAGACAATAATGCATTGGCTCTCATGGATGAGTCCATTAAATGCAGTGATGGTGTCATACAGAGTGGAAACACACAAAAGATAAACAGATAGGAATAAAGTTCTGAGTTTTAAATAAATTTTGACACATATAGTAGGAAATGTGCAGCACGGATGTCTCGTGGAGTGTTGGGAAAGTTTTATAAATTCAGATAAGCTGGCAAAAAGTGCAACTGGCAAAAAAAGGAAGTCAACAATTAGTGACCGAACAATGAGTGACCGATATTCTCTTAATTCGGAATTAAGGAAAATTACTCTTTGCTGTATCCACAATGTAAGAACCTATGAGCACCAAGACTTGCTGATTTTGCCACAATAATGTCAATAATCAATTTATTACCTAAAGCACAACAAAACAAATTTGTGCCTTGGCATCGGTGGGGTTTGAACTCGGGACTTCATAATCCCAGCTCGCATTCTAAAAGAGTGCTTACCACTAAGCCAAGCTGTCCTCTTCATGAATCAAAGATAATAATATCATACTTTGACTATAAAACCAACGTTGATTTCCAAGCAATTGGTATAAGGGGTCACATGGGTTTGGTTTCGAAAAATTTGCCTGGACTATTGAGACTCTACTGGCTTTTTAGACAAGGAAGAAGGCGAGATCAAATGACCTTGATACAGACCCTGAGCTTATACTTAGGGTAAATTCAGATCCACATGATGCCATATTGCAGTAAGTTTATGCATACACTTGCAGTGAAATCCTTGAGTATCAATTGACCAAATTAGTTGTAAGAGATACAGAATTTGGAATAAACCAAAGTTCCATTACGAACGTTGTTTCAGTGATCTTTTCATTCTGGAAAATAAATCAACCCGTTAAATTAAAAATGAACCAAACAAGAGGGCCTATGCGAGTAAGCCCAACCAGTCTCAACACCTGTCATGCGTTTTTTGGCCATCAAAATTGATCAGCAAAATACGTTATATGCTCCTGCCTCCATAACTCCAGCATCCAGAGAGTCTATGCTTGATTTTGGTGTATGAAGTTGCAATAAGCTTCCAATTCACAGCTGACTTACCTAATTTGTTTTTCTCCTTTAATGTACTATAGCTCCTCTATTATGTCAAATAGTTTTGTAGAATTGTGAACCTCATGCCAATTTTATATAAATGCAGCAATATTTTTGAGTTTCCAAAGCCATTCAGTTTTAAATCCCATTACATTCCACTGCACCCACACCACGTTTATAAGCACTCAAAGGCTCTTTTAAAACTCTGATTATGGTATCATTATTCCAGACATCTTGGATGTGAAGCACACGTTTATAAAGTAGGACCAATTTTGAACTATGACTAAGAAGAGAGTTTTGACTTGACTGGTGATTCATAGAATATTTCAATTCCACAGGAATGTTCAAAACCTCAAGAAACGAACAGTACCACCATGACAAATCAAAACCAAAAGATGAACTCATATCAAAGAGAGACATTACTAGCCTAGAGAACTAAGAGAGATTTATAAAGATGAATCGGGAAAAAAATTAACCAACTTTTAGAATTTGGTGCTTATCTAGCAATAGTTCCAATGAAAAAAATTCGAATTGATTACATCGGTCAAATTCTCGAAGATGCAAATAAAACCGACAATTCTAATCGTCAATGCTATCCATACTCAATCCGTAAACTCCACTCAACAGGAAACTGCATCAACGTCCCAGTTATGTTTTAGAGTATATATGACAAGGTCTATCATATGGCTTCTTTTCACATGCTCCGCCCAGTTCCCTTCTGAAGAAAAGTTCCTGAGTGATTTGCATTATGAACGAATAAAGAACAGCCTCATGCTGCTGATCAAACCACTGTCTAGTCAGTGCTGTCTATGGTGGCTGCAAATGACCTTACCAAAGATGGGAACATGACAAACCAGTAAATCAGCTTCTAAAAATTAAGGCAGTCTTAGATGATCTCATTGAACCCTTGAGTTATAACAGATTGGAAAAGTTACCGAAAGCAAGGCCTAAAGCATGAGTTTAAAAACAGGTAGAGGGACCCAGCAACAGGTAGAACTTCAAGGTCATAGGTGCCGACATAATCATTTGTGTCATTGAAATACTTCTAACCACATAATGATGAAACCAGTACCATCCCCGTGCTACGCATGACCGTGAAAATACATGGTCTATTTTTCTAAATTCAAAGAGCTTCTATAAAATCATAATTAATAGTTAAATTATGAAGACATTTCATTCAAAATTAGTTATACATCTGATCTTGTGATTAAATTCTTTTTAGCTGGGTTAATCCAAGTAATGTGTGCTTTATTTTCTTATGAGAATAAATGGTCCTGATTCTAGCAGACTCCAATCACTAGTACGTTTCATTGTAATCAGAAGAGTGAATTAAAGTTGACTTAATTAGTATACATCAAAATGTGTAAATCAAACTTTCATTAATTTCTTTTACTTTTCGGAAGAATTTCCTAAGAGAGCACTCAACTTTAAAAAGATGTATTGTTTTTATGCAGCTAGGATCACAGGCCCCTCACATCATTGAGGACAAATTTTCGTCAATGGTCAAGCTTTTCTTCTGAACCTAAATCCATCCCTTGGTGAATCACCAATAAACAACTTCAGAGTCAACCGAATAAGCAGTGTCTGTTAGAAGAAACAGTCTGCTTGAGAAGAAGACAATGCTTTTACTCATACTAGAGCGACTCACTTCGACTTTCCCTCCCTCCACGCGAACATATTACTTTAACCCACTTGGAGATGGTTGCTGCAACCATGGCCAACACCGGTCCAGTTCAGTTTTTGAGCAACAACTGAGAAATTAAAAGAGGACCACACCAAGCCAAGAGTTGCTATAGGACCCATTGGTCCATTCCCATCAGAACACCCTAGCCTAGAGCCTCTAACAATATGCAATGGACATATGACAGAGGAGCGCTTCATAGCTGAGCTGACTGTTTGCACAGATGAGGCATTTTCACATGTTAAGTCACAGTACAAGCACAGAGATGGGGAAGCAGGCTCAACTCAGAATCACGATTAGTTCTGTCCCTTCTAAAGTAGAATTTGAAGATTGAGATATATCATATTATGCTTATTTTAATATGGCTATTTGATGTTATTCCATAATCTGGACTCGGACTGTCACCATTCCTAAATAAGCTAATAACTGGAAACTATGCCAGATGCAGGCAACTCAGAACCAAGGCAATTAGATATGCATACATTACGAGCTTGCGAGAAGTTGAAACACTAGGAAGACAAACCTCAGATACGACACGCTGTCTCCCCTCTACGTTAGCTGTTAAAGCACGCCAGGACTCATGCACACCTTCAAGTCGTCTGTCTGCAGAGGAAGATCTTGTGCTTTCCGGATGATTTCCTTGGTTATTAGCTCCAGTTGAGACTGCTATCTCCTGCAAAGAAGATGCATTTGATGGGAGGGAGGGCAAGGGGCTACTGCGTCTGCTCGACTCACCATCAACAGGAGGAGAGAGAGACCAAGGAGCCAATTCTAGTAATTGTTCCCCATATGAAACTGGTGGTTGGATAGGTACCCGGGAAGGAGGTGAAGACCGGACGCTTGAACTGGCATCGACAAGAACGGTAGGAGGACCATTCAGACCACCTGTGTTTCTACCAGCCGAACTCCAACTTGCTGGATCTTGCAGCGTTCTGGCCTCAGCTAATGGAAACATGGGAACATCGGAAATGCTTCTTGAATTGCTTCTGAAATTTACTCCCTCTTGGACAACTACCTCTCCAGGAAGAAAAGAATTTGAAACATTGCTACTTCTCGATGCAGAAGTGGCATTCCAGGGAACAGCATCCATGTTTCTCGATGGACCAAAGGGAGGTCTCATATTCAACTCTGTCTGTGGGGTGTGCGTATTGTTTGCCACCATAAATGCTAATCTTGGGTCCAAAGGATTAGGCCGACGAGATCTATGTGACTGCTGAAGAGAAAAGGCATTAGTGTGCCTGGCACTCCTCAATGGATCAGACTCCTGCTGAAGTCCTGAACTTACCTGCCCACTGAAATTTCTCGGTGGAATCTCGCTATTTCCTGTGACCCTTGAAGAAGAGAATGGGGCAGGGTTGCCTTCTCTCATGCCAATCCCAGTTCTGGGGTACAGTGGCTCCTGATAATAAGCACTGGGAGAATTCCATGACGTAGGTTGAGATAAACTCAGGCCAGTAGGAGGCCAAGGTACACCTTCAGTCTGAGGATAGTAACCTGAACTTGAACCAGCATGGGGATGTCCCGAAGTCCCTTCAAAGGCTTTTCTCTTGCATGATGATCCCCAGTACCCCATGGAAGAACTCGACCCATTATTTCTCTCCTCCATCTGACCAGGGATATTAGATAAACTCCCAAAATTCGCCGATGAAGCAATATCTGAAATCATATCGTCAACTTCCGGAGAACGAGAGTTATTGGGAACACTAGCAGAAGCTCCAGGTCCAGCAGGATGACCTGCATATCGCTCACTCATATTTGGACGCCAAGGATCAGCAATGGTGCTTGAATTGCGAAAACTTACAGGGCCAGCAGGGATTTGATTACTTATCCGCAACCCCGGAAGAAACGCGTTAGGCCGCTCAAATTGCCTTCCAGCTGAACTGGAACCTGCTTCACCACTCATTGAAGTAGTACATAACTGTTTCCCTTTCCTATCTTCATGACCAGCTTGGCTTTCCTGATGCAATATAGAGCCAGGATGACCCAGACTCCATCCAGTAAAGTCCTCAACGCCATGACCAACCGTATTCACCAATGTTGCTTCACTAGAAGATCCCATATTAATTGGGAAACGACTACCCTCCAGATGCGAACTGTTGTTCAGGCTAGAATGCTGATTCAGGTCATTATTGTGAGAAAAAGACCCCATATTGGCATCAAAATTGTCAGGGATTGAATCGCTGTTGCTATTCTGCCCTTGCATTTAAAGCAAACTCGCTTCCCCTGATTAAGAGCACAAGACGCAAACCGTCCTTCAACTTCCAATATTGTTGGAGCTCAGCATCACCTCCTGGCATAGAGAAGCAAGATAAAGGTGCAAAATAACTCACCAAGAAATAAATCTCGAGGCAACTGACACCAACAGATATATAAAACATAAAGGTACATATATATGACTGGGCATGGCTTGTTCAGGAATATGCATTGAGCAAAATAGTAGCAAATACTAAGTTACTAGCAGTAGCAATCACTATAAACTAGAATAAAATGAAAAATGTCACCTAAGTTGCCCTTTCATGCATTTAGTTGATCTCTCTCTGTTAAAAAAATTATAGGTATGCAGTTGAACTTAGGGCGTCAGGAGTTCAACAGAAAATCTTAAGAACCATCTTTGCATGTGATAGATACTGAGATCAGTAAAGGAACTGACAAGGAAACGAAAGTATACAACCTCGATTGCCAAAGCAATACCAGGAACTACACAATCCATCTCTATAAAATATAAACTTACGGAATTCTGATAACAGCTGGCGGATGAAGCGTCATGAATATATCAACCGAAAGCCAGATTTCAGAAACATCTTCAACGGATATGATAACCTAATCCAGAAAAGAAAGAAGGGCGGTTTAGGTTCAGAAACACTACCTGGCCAATTGTTAGCGTACAGAAGTTCCAAATGCTTTTAGACTATCCTCAGTAAAGACTACATCCATAAAAGAGGCTTATTTAACGGGAAAAAAAAAAGAAAAAGAAAAATTCAAATCAAGAGTTGAGATAAAATGAACATAATTCAATGGTGGTGTCGGACCATTAAATCAAAATATACAATCCCAGCAGCAAAATCTAACCACATCACTGAATCCAAATAGTTCAACGTAGAACCAGACAATCAATGAGCCTATCCTTGAGCAGGAGAAGTAGGTGAAATTCCCAAGTTGAGTATCACTCCTTAGGACAGGGAAAAGAACAACCCAATTCTGGGCATCATCCGATAAACGATATCAAGATGCCCAAGACCCTGATCAGCCACTTCAAGAACAGCCAACACACATGCAAGTGAAGAGCCTTAAAAAGTTCCACATTTCAAGAATCGGCCCCTTAAGGGTGCCTTCCCATTTCCTCTACCTCCAGGGCAACTTCAAGAAAACACGTCGAGCTGGAAAAAAAAAAAAAACAACCGATAAAAAGAAGAAGAACCCCAAGCAATCACAAGATCATCCCAAGAACACGAACAAGCATGCCCAGCTGCTTAGAGAGATCAATTCCAAGAACCGGGCCGGAATCGAGACAAGTACCTGAACCTCGGAGAGACCCACGAGCCCGCGTCTGTCCGGGGCGGGGCGGGGCGGAGCGGAGCGAATTCTAAATGGCACGAAAACGAAACAAAGATCAAATGGGTACACGCGAAAGGGGACGATGGAAATGGTCGTGACTCAACGAGAATCAATCAAGAGGCATTACGGGCTCACCCCGACTCGTCTTCTTCGCAAAATTTTATCTTTTCAGGTTCCTCGTTTCGGGTGATCGGAACACGAGAAAGGGCCACTGAGCAAATGCAACGCGAGAGAGAGAAGAGAGAGAATAGAGAAGAGAGAGAGAGAGAGAGAGAGAGAGACAAGGAGAGGGGGTGGGGAAGGAGAGAGACAAGGTGTGGGAGAGAGGAGATTAAGGGGGCAGCTTGGCTTTGAGCAGTGTGATCATAATCTCCATTTCTCCAATAATTAAGAATGTCTTTCCCTTCTTTTTTTTTTTTTTTTCCTTTTATCTTCGGAGACTTTCGATTTCCATAGGATAATGTTTTGGCCTCTGTTCTTGTACACATTCATAGATTCTTAGTAATTTTACATCCCCAATTTATCTCGTTCAAAAATTCTTCGCATCATCTTTCAACTGTTACGTGCATTTTTTTTTTTTTTAAATCTTTAATCAGATGTGATTTTGTATTGCGAGATGATCTTTTTTAAGGTATTATCTTAGATCTGACTGTGCTATGTAAGTAGAGTTCTTATAACGGGCCGCGCCGCGTGATTTATGACTGAGATAAGAAATGATATCGTTCCATTTATCTCTACTTTGAATTTCTTCAATTAAGGCTGCAAAGATTAGGGAGAATTTGATGGCGCTTGGTTGGCATTAGACGTGAAAATGGGAAATTGGTCATGGTACCGCTTTTGGCTTCTTTTTACATCGATTTTGAATGAGAAACTGGGAAGTCTTGGCTGTCAAGCGGTGTAAATCATGAGTTGATAAGTTATTGGGATTTCAATTTCTCTAAAGACAATAAGAGGAATTGTCAATAATATTCTTTCACGAAATTCTGGTAATTACTTCGAGACACTCATTGGCCATGCTCAAATATACCATCACGTATCGCACAATCTCGTCATGAATCATCTTTGACAATGTACAATAACTAACTCATGAAATCTCGTAATTGAATACAATGCAACAAAAAACACATTGAATGAATTTATGTACGACAAAACAAACTAATTAGCTAGCTACTTTTAAAAAAAAATGAATCCTACATCGATGTGCTGTGAAGACGTATACTTGATAGAAACTTGATAGCGATCAAATTTGGATATCAATTAAAAGTCTGTATTTTTTTATGAGAATGAAAAAAAAGGTTTTGATCAGATTGAGACTCAAGTTAAATTTTATGTTTTCTTATCATTTGAACTAGAATTAAGACTCAAGTTAAAGTTGATATTTTTTAAAGGAATTGGATGGCGAATGATAAAATTTCTATTTCTTTATTTCTCTGTTCCCCCGAGTAGGTTTGGAATAAAAATCCGTTTGATAACGTAATTTGATTTTTCTATTTCTAGAATAGATTTACATTTCGAAAATAGATTTGGAGAATAAATCAGAAGCTAAAATTTTTAATTTCTCAATTTCTGAAATAGAAATTGAGAAATCAATTTTTGGTTAGAAATCAATTTTTGTTCTAGAAATTTTGTCATGTGCACCCTAAATATCTGAATTTCATTTGGTCAACATGAACCATGGTAGTTTAATAATGACGAAAGGCTCTTTTAGTCAACATAATCAGATTTGATTT
Organism: Eucalyptus erythrocorys; assembly: GCA_014182555.1. Taxonomy (NCBI): domain Eukaryota; kingdom Viridiplantae; phylum Streptophyta; class Magnoliopsida; order Myrtales; family Myrtaceae; genus Eucalyptus; species Eucalyptus erythrocorys. Next base: position 25,727,428 of record CM024605.1, on the reverse strand, counting down.
GAGGTCGGATGAAATTTCCATTTCCGCATACATTAACACCACAAGACATAAAATAGTCTCCATTCAATGAATTTACCATCTGTCTCAAATGAAAATAAGTAGGAAATCATAACCTAGAGGCACCAATATCTCTGATCTGTCCACTTTGGAAAGCCATACCCCACATATACAATAATTAAATGCAAAAGGAAATATGGGCAATGTAAATTTGCTTGTAAAGGTATCTTATTTGACATTTCCCGAAATAAAAAGGATAAGTTTTTTTTTTTTTTTTTTAAATCTAGACTATACATAAATTCTTTTTGCTTGTAAAGGTATGTTATTTGACATATGCGGCAAGAAAAAGGATAAGTTCTTTTTAATATCCATACCATACATAGGTTTGACTTTTAAATTTGGTATTCGCTCCTCATATGACCAAAACATCCTTGTTTCATTGCAATCTCAATATATAAAAAGAAGAGTAAAAAGAACATTACATATTGTCGGTCATTATACAGAAATCAGCTACTTTTATGGAGAATTTTTTTTTTTTTTTTTTTTTGATACTTATTTCATGTTTTTATATTAAAATCATCCCAATTAATTTCGAAGCAACTTGCTCTTACTTAATGGCTAGATATGCATATTGATTAGTGGTTAATATGACAAACTACCCTTTTTGGCCCCAATTAACCTTGGTCACCTTGCCATATTAGATGCCATATTTCCCCTTCTTTTGGGAATCAAGATCTAATAATTGGCATGGTAAAATGGCTTTGTTAATGTACCCTCCATCTCCTAAATCACAAACAAAACTCCCCAAAAGGCTTGATGGTTGAAATTATGTTCCACAAAATGCACTTTAGCCTAATATATATTTTTTTAAAGTATAATATTGTTAAGTGTAACTCCTCAAATTAGAGAAAACTTTCAATGATCCAACACCAGTGTCATCGTCGTCGTCATCATTAATTGGGATCCGGTTTTATATACCTGAACAAATACTTTATATCCTTCAATTTCGCCATAATTTGAAGTATAAGGCCCCGACAATTCATATACATTGTACATATAACATATTCGTACGACTTGGAGAAACTTGACATGCCTTTTATTTTTGTCACATTAATATTTATCCTTTGCGGTCTAAAAAGGCTTTTTTTTTTTTTTTTACTTTCCTTAAAAAAATTTTAAACCAACAAAATCATTTAAAAATTATGTATTGAGCACGGAAATAAATTCCAATCAACTTGCTTATTTCGAAAAGGCCGACAACTATTAAAAATCGAGTTCATTCGCCATACAAACAAATTAGTTGTCAATAAAAATAGATCTCAAATGAAAGGATGATGTTGTCATAACTCGTTTGATCAGCGCAGCACGCTCGGAAAAGTCAAAACCGAGCTCACGGGAACACCACCCGAAGCAGCGCCACCGAATCGCTCCCGCCGTCCCGACAGAGACACTCCTCCCACGTGCGCAATATTAAAAAAAGGAAACTTCAAAACCGAAAAACAGCCATTAACCAGAAGCCAGGTGATTCTCTCTCCTGCCTCCTCTCAGATTCTTCTCTCTCTCTCTCTCTCTCTCTTCTCGATTTCCGAGCCGAAAGCGAAGAACCCAAATCCCCACATTCTCCGACAAGCCCGAGGGGAGCGAGAAAGCAGCCATGGAATCCAGAAAATTGGCAGCTTTACTGTCCTCTGTCGTCTCCGAGATCATGCTGCTGCTGCTGCTCCTCTTCCCTTCCTCGTCCCCCCTCTCCCTCACCCCAAATTCCGGTCCCTTCTCCTCCCGCGGCTTCGATTCGTTCGCCAACTTCTTCCCCTTGATCACCCATTTCCTGTCTCACCACGAGATCGCCGCCTCCCTGTCTCCCCGTCGGTTTCGAGGAAAAGGAAGAGGACCCACTTCCCGGAACCCGACCCCGGACCCGCCGGCGAGGACGAGACGGACGGCTCCGGCTCCGAACTCGGCGGCGGCTGCGGCCGGGGGGTCGGGCTCGGCCCGGCCCGGAGTCCCGACTCCTTCGTGGGCTCTTTCAAGATGACGGCTTCCACCTTCGAGTGGCTCGCGGGCCTGCTCGAGCCGCTGCTGGATTGCCGTGACCCGGTCGGGTCGCCGCTGAACCTGTCGCCGGAGCTCCGCCTCGGGGTCGGGCTCTTCCGGCTGGCCACCGGCGGCGACCACCGCGACGTGGCTCGCCAGTTTGGAGTCTCGGAGTCGGCCTCCCGGTTTTGCACCAAGCAGTTGTGCCGTGTCCTGTGCACCAATTTCCGGTTCTGGGCGGGTTTCCCGGGGCCGGCCGAGCTCGAATCCGTGTCGAGGGGGTTCGCGGCGCTGACTGGGTTGCCGAATTGCTGCGGTGTGATTGATTGTGCAAGATTTGAGACCGTCGCCGATTGTGGCCCTAATGATACTATTGCGGCACAAATAGTTGTTGACTCCACCTCGAGAATTCTGAGTGTCATTGTGGGATTCCGCGGTGATAAGGGCCGCTCACGAGTTCTTCGGCTATCGAGTTTGTTCAAAGACATCGAGGAGGAGAGGTTACTGAACTCGCCTCCTGTGGATGTTAAGGGGGTCAATGCGAATCCGTATTTGGTTGGAGATGAAGGGTACCCTCTGCTTCCTTGGTTGATTGTGCCTTTTGCTAATGACACCATAGGATCACGCGAGGCTTATTTCAATGTGGCGCATAGTTTGATGCTTATGCCTGCCCTTAAAACTATAGCTAGTCTCAGGAATTGGGGTGTTTTAAGCACGCCAATAAAAGAGGATTTTAGGACCGCAGTTGCTTACATAGGCGCTTGTTCGATTCTTCATAACGCCCTGCTAATGAGGGAGGACTATTCAGCATTGTGTAGTGAGTTAGGAGATAGCTCATCGCATGATCATCAGACACACCGTCTTCTGGATGCTGGTTCAGAGGTAAGTTCTGGACAAGGTCAGGTTCTGCGAGATGCATTGGCCACACTAGCGAAGGATTTCCATGACCAGAGTGATTCATTTAGTGGCCGGTCGTTCAGTGCATTTGTAGCTTGACAGAGAGATCTGATTGCAGCTGATTTTAGTGGGTGGGGATTGTTTTGGGTTTGGTCTTTCTCACCGCAATAGAGAGGTAAAGAAGGTTTATTTGGTGAATTTTCCTGGGTTCTTTGATTTAGATTTAGTAGCATTTACTCTTTGAAAGCCAATGATTTTGGCAGAGTAGGAAATGAGGAGCTTTTTCCAATTCAAACTGCAAATAAGGGTTCTTCTATTATGAATTGTACATAAATGTTGGCCAAGAGCCGTTAGATGTGCAGCGACATATTTAGATTTTTCTTCCTACTGAGTCTTCAAAAAGATAAAGAAAAGGCTTTTTACCTTTCAACGGTGCTTTGTTATATCGCTGCGGGAACAGGATGAGAAGACCAGAGACTCTTCTTCCAGGTGAACAGAAAGAGTGGCTTTGATTCTGATTTAATTATCAACTAACTGCAATTTACCTGATATTTTTCTCAATTAACACTCAAAAACTTGCCTGGAAAAGCAACCTGGACTTGCCCACCACCAGATAGATACTTGAATGCTGTATTGCCAAAACAGTTCACTAACGTTTCTATATGCTTCCATGGTCTATCTAATCTTGCTCGTAATGCGTCTCATATTTCCTTACCCTCAATGATCTATCAGTATCTTCTTGGCTGGTTTATGGTTTGTGTTAATTGCAAACGCTTTTTGGATCCAAGTACATGTATTCCCTTTTGATTTTCCAAATTTAATGTTAAAGTCTCATAATCTGGAGGGACTATAAGAGTCAGCACTGTGAATATGCATTTTTGTTCGAATGATATAAGGTCAGATTCTGCCTAGGGGCTTCATAACTTCTGGAAATTTTATTCTATGACTAGACTACCTGAGATTGCTAACTTAAGATATTGTTTAAGGATATAAACTATAACAGAAGAAACATATCAATGGTTCAATACATTTACTTAGGCCTCAATCTAAATGGACTTGTTGAATTACAGGAGAGGGAGGACTATAGTAACCATATTCTATTCCAGAATTAGGAGTAGGATCTTTAGAATGTATCGAGCATTGAATATGCAACAACAATGGGAATTTTTAGATTGCCTCTTGTTTTACAGCTTGCTTTAGGTCCATCAACACCTGATCCTTTCTTGTAAGGACTTTTAGATGTCAGATGGTTACTTTAGTTCAGGAATTATCCTATTACTTGTTTTCCCCTTTGTTCTGGACGTTTTGCTGGATATGCCCTGTCATCTGCATTGAGTACTGCTTTGTATAGTAACATGCGATATTATCTATATTGCGTACCTTTCACCTTTTATTGTACTTCACTTTGTTATACGAGGGTAATTAGTTATTGAAGCAGAGTGATATGTAATGCTTCCCTGTTTTGTTGATTGTTTTCTTTAACTGGTAAGTACATCAGTGAAAAGGCAGTCCAGAGGAATTGAAGGATACATATGCATAAGAAAACAAGGAAGATCTGAGTCATAGAGACAACTAATTTAGACATCGCACTATTTTCCCCTCTTTTCCTGTCCGTCATTGATTCCTTGAGTTTACTTGTAGTTGCAGCTGAAATCAGATCTAAAGTCGATCAATCTGATGATGGTCCATCACAACTTGTCATTCTGGTTTCTAGAAACACCATGGATAAGTCCATCAGGAAAGAGCAAGTTGATTCAAAATCATCAAGGGAGAGCTAAGTGGACTGGACGAGAGTAGAAATGATTCGTGATGTGTAATGAATTGGGACTGGATGCAGAATTGATTTAAGCTGCTCGAATTGTTTGGGAGGCACTCAGAAGACCTGTGCTGATGGCGGGAGAGGTATCCAGTTAATTAACTTTCTATAGTTTGTGCCATTAGGTTATGCTTGTTCAAAAAGTTGGTTTATACACTCTTTCAGATCAGCATATTACCCATCACTAATCTCTGTTGTGTATGGTCTCCGATGGACATGCTAATGTCTATAGGCGTGTGATAGAAAGTAGACCAAAAGTGGCTTAAGAAGTTATAATAGTCAAAGGGGAGTAATAAGTAATGACAGGACAGATACATGTCCCTATCTCCTTAAAGAACTAGCGAATAAGCTCCTGTCGCAGTCCTCATGGAATCTAACATGCCTAGGTAAAGCCAGATGAAATGAGTAAAGGAAATAAACCAAAAGAATGTATGTATCTTATCTGTCCTATTATGATCTTGCGATCCTGTGAACCTTTTGAGGACCGCTTGCACTGTTAATTTCCTGTTTTAGCTGTTGAGGATTCGAGTTGGCTTGCGTTACCAGAAAATGAATTAGGTTGCACCCTCAACTTTAGCTAGTATTTATTTCTGCTTTCGGGCAAGACCATGTGTTGAACCTTGAAGCTGTGTCCCAATTTCAAGGTATGTATTCCCGTTTGGTAAACTGTTTTGAAACGTGATAAGGTAAAATGAATTGAGCGAGATGCATCTGTTTGTAACTTTGCCAGGGATGACGTAAAATCAGTGATACGTTTTTCTTTTTCCTTCAGGATCTAGTAACATTCTGCCTGGAGGGTGTGAAAGCTGAATTAGCTTGCTCTCAAAACTCTTTCTACAGCTGACAGGGGGAAGCGCCCTCTCTAGGTCATTTTCCCTCGTGGACATGCAGCAGGAAAGTCTCGGGTTTATGGTTTTTAGAGAGCAGCGGTAGTTCTGCTGTTGGAATCTATTCTCGTCGGAAGCATGTACTGAATCAAAGATTGTTGGCAACAATTAATGCTTTTGTCAAGCAGAGCCTCTTCATCAACCGCATCATGATTTTGTTACTTGTCTGATGCTTTTATTGTTCGAGTTTTTCTGGTCTTCTCATGACCCCTCAACTGATGTTTTTGTGGTCTCCATGCAACAATTCAGTGGCTGTTTCCCGCTAGAATTACAGTGGCGAAGACACGGTAGGATTGGGTTTCAAACCCTTGCCACGGCATACGAGACAAACTCAACTGGCAAGTTTAAATTTGATGCCAAGGCCACATTGATAGGATATTCACTTGAGAATAGTTGTCTTGCGGCGAGAATATAATTGGCTTCAACGGAAATACTGACTTATGATGCTCACAAACAGGGAAAAAATAAAAGGTTGCAGCAGCGAATACCGACTGTTGAACATGAACTCTATCTGAAGCTTCACTACAGAATCGATCTGCACTATAACAAACGGGTAAGGGCGACCGACTTTTATGCCTGGATCGGCTCTCTGATACTTAGGTTAGACATGCAAATGAGGGAAGTCCGAAAAAAATAAAAAACCGAGATAGAGAAGATATGAGCTGAAGGATAGGGAGTGAGATTATTTAGAAATAAAGAGTCTGGGAGAAAGAGAGTCCCCACGCATGGGTGCTCAGATTACTATTTTATACAATGCTATGATGGATCGTCAGAATTTGTTGGAAAAGCGGTAGTCTATAGATGAAAAATGGTGAAAGGAAGTGAGAAATGTCAAACATATTATTTTGTTCAAGCATGCATGCTTCAACAAAATAATATTACAATGGCGCCTTGTCAAGATCAGTCTGTTCGATAATTATGTCTAAACTGTTGGGTAGAATACTCAATGCCGTCCGTTGGTGTTATATATGCATGTTGGCGCCATCACGAGACATTTCAAGAGTCGATTGATTAGTCAAAATCAACTTTATCACCAACTATCTGCAGATTAGTCTACGGTCCCGTCTTGAATCTTGGCTGTTTTGAAGATCCAGCCGATCGCCGGACGATCTGGTGTTTTCCCCAGCGACAACCTGTTCCATTTTCTGTGCTTTTGATCAAACGCTTGGCCTGATTTATCAGTAGGTGTCTCAAATCTCAGGCCAGTTCACTTCATCTGGCTCTTCATTCTCTCTCTCTCTCTCTCTCTCTCTCTCTCTCTCTCTCTCTGTGACTGATTCTACCAACGGATTATAAGTAATTTATCCTCTATGCTTGACAACCTAACTTGCCAACACGAGTAGGAAGATCAACCGCAAACGCGTTTGAAACTCCTCTTTTTACCGACTTTAACACTTTTTTTAAGATTTCTCATCGCTGTCAACAACAATACAAAACAGTTTATCCATTAAGTTGCGTGACAATAACATCTTGGAAAGGCCACGCTGTTTCTTGCTGAATCTCCACGTCGAGAGGACTACTATTCAGTCTTGCAGAAGAAAAGTCAGATGAATTCGGTATGGACTAGTTAATGAGCGGATATTCGATTAGGAATGAAAGGCAAAAGAAGCTTCTGAACCTTTACCATAGTGTGTTTAATCGGGTCTTTAAACTCTTTTCTTGTACTATCGAGTCCCTAATATATGTGTTTTCTTTTCTTCTTTTTTGTTCAAGTCGTCATTCCGTCAAGATTATCGATGGAAATGTTGACGTGGTCGTTTAATACTAATATGACATCATACATGACATTTACAAAAGAGTAAATAGAAAAATGAAGAATGGTTGAGTGATAAAATGAATGTCAAAAAATTAAGGACATACAGGGAGGAGGCAAGGTGCCGCCAGGATTTGTGCAATATCACCAACTCCATGCTAAGGGTTGCACCCCTACCAAGTGACTAGTGGGGTTGCGCAACCTTAACTGAGGTTAGATCTAGCTTGGGTTCCATGAGCTGGGCTAGATCAACTAGGATGACACGACCGTCACTCAACATATAAGATTGCAAGTAGGGCTCAATGGCCCTCCTTGAGGCGTGAGCGGTGCCGCCTCCGTCCCCTAGAGCCTCCCTTTTTCTCTCTTCTTTTCTCCTTTTATCTCTTAGGTTTTTCAATTTGTTAGTACTTTATCTAGTTAAGAAAAGCACAATATATATAAGCACCGACTTGTCTGGTCGACGTTGAAGCGCCGCTCCATATCAATATTTTCGTTTCTACTTTAACGGGACTTAATTACAGAGAAAGAAGAATTCAAGGGTTTGATTGATTAATTTAGAAAGTTCTAGGGGCTGCTTCACATTGTATCCCCATTTATGAGGGGACAAAGAGAGAGATCGGATACCAAAGCCACCACCAACCTTCTCCTTCCCTAGTCACTGACCAAAATTGGGGAGATCGTGGGAAAATAATAATGATTTCCAATTAAAAAAAAAAGAGAAATTTTGTTGAACAGAGCTGATATTATTCAGATGGCAAGTAATAATTATTGCAAAAAGCTGCGAATTTTCATCATATAACATATTGGTATCACGGTATGTATCACGCTCCCCAGAAATATCTTTTTAACTGAGGCTAAACTTAAAAATGAATTCGCCCACTCGAACCTTTTTCCTTCAGAGGGAGAGAGAAAATATGCCCCGTATTTATTACTTCTGACCAAAAATAAAAAAGACGCCCCGTACTGCTTTGGGCAGAACAAACTGGACCTCACACCATTTGTCCAATCTTCCTCAACTTTTCTACTCTGCCAGACGCTTTCTTCAAGTTTGAACTAACTCGTAGAAGCGAAGACTGATTTCGTTCAAAAGCAGAAGAGGGCAATTGCCGAAGTGAAGTCATCAACTTGTCCAGACAACAGCAGAGGATCGTCCGATCGACCAACCACCAAATGCACGGCAAGAGATTGTCAAACTGTCCCAACCTACGATCGCTTTAATGAGACGTGTCACGTCGATGCGACTACCACGACAGGGGATGTACTTGGAATCGATGGAACATCGGATTCATGCGCGAAATTAGGATTATGGCTGAAGGGCAGTTTTCTCGGAACCCATCTGCTAATTTCATACGAATTGCCAAATCCTGTACGAGGCCAAAGGAGGTGGCCACCAACCCAAAAATGGTGGTGCTCAAAACCAAAGATGTCACCCTCCCTCACCAACTCCGCGCCAAACTTTTTCTGGCTCCTTCGCTCCCATCTGACCAATTCCACGTTCTCATTTGGCGGCCCCCGCCTCGTCACCCCAACACCAGATTGATTTTATCGGAAAAGCTCATCATTACCCACTAGACTTTCCACTCAGGTTTGAGGGGAAAAACAGGAATTTTTTGAAAAACGAAAATGTGGGTCGCTCGGCTCGTTTTGATCTCCTCCTTCAATGATTGTGATGAGCTTTATTGGAGTAACTTCACCACCAAACCCGATAAGAATTCTTTTCTCTGGAAATGAAAGGGTATTAAACAAGTCCAAGATCAAGAGGCCTGTATGCTTCCAGGAGCTCACCAACCCTGGACCAGGTACTTTTGGCGGGCGGTCCATTGCCCTTTGAACCGGTCCAAACCGGACCATCACTGTCCTTATATACGTTGCATCATGCCTGTTCATAGAACTTAGGTCAACTGCAACATTTCTTGATCACAACATATTACAATACTTCTAAGCAGAGAGAGAGAGAGAGAGAGAGAGAGAGAGAGTTTGAATCAATGGCCACCGCCGGAGAGGAGAGCCAGAACCAAGCCGGGAGGCACCAGGAGGTTGGCCACAAGTCTCTCCTTCAGAGTGATGCTCTTTACCAAGTGAGTGTGAATCTTTATAGCTTTTGTTGTAATCGATGGATGATTCTTTTCCTTCTGCTGTGTAACTTGATGGATAGTTTCCAACTTGAGGTGTCGTGTCTCTGATCTTCAATCGTTTCTCTTTTTGCAGTATATTTTGGAGACCAGCGTGTACCCAAGAGAGCCTGAGCCCATGAAGGAGCTCAGGGAAATAACAGCAAAACATCCATGGTGAGTTCGCATATGATTCAGGAACAGAACAGATAAGACTTCAATAAATGCCCTCTCTCATTCACGAGTTTGTTTCTTGAGCTGAACCCTTTTTGTTCCTTTGAATATAAATTGCAAAAACAGGAACATAATGACAACATCAGCAGACGAAGGGCAGTTCTTGAACATGCTTCTCAAGCTCATCAACGCCAAGAACACCATGGAGATTGGTGTCTTCACTGGCTACTCTCTCCTTGCCACCGCTCTTGCTCTTCCTGATGACGGAAAGGTCGGTTTGATTTGTTCTCTTCCGAGTCAACGAAGTTTCTTCAATCTCAGACCACAAGCTTTTTCCCCCAAATTTCAAGAACATTGACTTGCTTTGTCAAAAATGAAAGCGTATGGCTCTGAAAATATCATGGTTATTGATTGTTTTCTGCAGATTTTGGCTATGGACATTAACAGAGAGAACTATGAACTTGGCCTGCCGGTCATCCAAAAAGCCGGAGTTGCCCACAAGATTGACTTCAGAGAAGGCCCTGCTTTGCCTATTCTTGATCAGTTGATCGAAGATGTGAGTACCCCTTCCTTTGAGCATCTCACCTTCACGATTAATTATTTTGTGCGTAAGAAGCTTTGCTCCTAATGCATCTCGACTACTGGATCTAACCCATAAAGTTATTCAATGCATAGCCCTCATGTGCATCTGACGATAGAAATGCATCAAGAGCAATGCTCCTGGAGCATCTTATAAATCTCAATCCATCACTGTTTGTCCCACGTTTTTGTCCATGAAGATACAATTAAATGGAGGGTGGTCATTCCTCCTGGTAGATTCTTAAATATTGTCACGGACCTTTTAATTGCCATTTCTGCACCAGACACTATCTTTTGCAATGAGAGGACAGGATGGTTTACTTTTTTTCTGGGGGGTTGGTTGAGGCCACAAAATAATGAGGGGGTGGTTGAGGCAACAAAATAATGATTTTTTTGGGGGGGGGGGGTGAGGCAACAAAATAGCGATTGAAGTCCATAATCCGGTTGGGGCATCATTATTCCCCAAACCCATGGATCCATCTTAAGCATTCATAAGATTTACATTGATGTTTTTGCTGATAACGTTGACTCTATTTGGTGGAGGAAAATGTATTACATTGCAAAATCAATGGATGGCATCAGGAGTGTGACTTGGGTTATCATTGCAGGGGAAGCAAGGGACGTTCGACTTCATATTCGTGGACGCGGACAAGGACAATTACCTCAACTACCACAAGAGGCTGATCGAGCTTGTCAAGGTTGGAGGCCTCATTGGCTACGACAACACCCTATGGAACGGCTCCGTGGTTGCGCCACCGGACGCCCCGCTCAGGAAGTATGTGAGGTACTACAGGGATTTCGTGCTGAAGCTCAACAAGGCTCTTGCCGCTGATCCTAGGATTGAGATCTGCATGCTCCCCGTGGGTGATGGCATCACTCTCTGCCGCCGGATCAGCTGAGCATCTAATCTCAAGTCCTTATGATCAGGGTTCATTCTTAACGTAGAACCCACGAAAAAGAGAGATTTATGTATATCTTGTTGCTGTTTCTCTTCCATGATGTTGTTGTGGACTAAGCAAATCCTATTCCTAAAGGAGCTGGTTTGAACCTAGATGCCGGATTCGCAATTAAATGCCAAATTCTGTTGCTGTTTCTCTTTAGTGCTCTCGATTTCTTTTATTTTTATTTTTTTGATCAGTTTCTTCGAATTATCTCGAGTTCTTCCATCAGTCATTCAGAAGTGAATCCTATGGCCCAAAACAAAAAAACGAAGTGAATCCTGATAATTAAATTATGACTACCATAGTTTGTAATTTTAATTTTAAAAAAAATGGAGAGATAAATATAAAAATATCATTTTGATCTTTCAACGGTCACCGCTTCGAGAAAATAAATTTTTTGGACTATTCGTACGCTTATCATTGATAAAGCGTAATATAACTCTATAAGTAACTTTATGAGTCATGCTATTTAAAGCAATAGATCGCTAGTTGCGAAAATTATGCCAATGATGATTTCAGGAGCTCGAAGTTATCCGATGGAGAGGGTCATCCTCGAAATAGGATGTGTCTGGCATGAAAAAATCCGCATGGGCAGCAGAGAAATCCATTTGTTGAGCGATGTTTACCTAGACAAAAGCAGAAACCAGCAGCCCGTCAAACGCAGCACTGTTCGATCCGTGGCAACGAAGGACATGAACCAGAATTTCCTCTCGACTTCCGAGTCATAGGAATTAGCAAAGCTCCATCAGAAAATCAACTATTTACTGCAACCTTGGGGGACAATGCCACGTGATTCCCCTTTAACTCTTAATAGGGAAGCAGAGTACAAACCCCAAGGAAAGTTTCAGAATGCTGCCGTAGATGAGCTTATCCAGTTGTTGCCAATCAAGGTCGTGGCGATGTAGGCCATGTTTGGTAACGTGCCAAATAGTGGCCGATTCTGATTTTTTATTTTCAAAATTAGTTTCGGATAAGAATCGCGTTTGGTAAAATTTTTGTTCCTGGAAACAAATTTGTTCCCGAAATCAGTTTAGGACAAGATTTGAGAATAAAAAAAAAGTTGATTCTACGTTCGAGAATCAAAAAAAGAATCAACACAATAAAATTCTTATATTAATTATTATTATTATACTATAATAATAATATAATAGTAATTATATTAGTATACTAATAATTAGTATATATAATATTACTATAATAATATATATTACTATAATAATATATATAGTAATTATTACTATATAATATTACTAATTAGGGAAAATTCCAAATAAGAATCCGAAGTGGACCAATTTTCTCAAATAAGGATTTGAAATGAATTTTGTGTTAGATGAAGACCTAAAGTGAACCTATTGTCTCAAATAAGGACCTGAAGTGATTGAATTAATTCCAAATAAGAACCTAAGCTTGCTAGTCAGCCAAATATTCGTCAACTATCAAGCATGTGACATTTCCGACGACCACAGTTTGGGCAATTTTGTCCAAAAAAAATTTATGGAAAATTAACAAATCTTAAAACATTAAAAAAAAAAAAAAACCTAGGTTTTCTATGATCTCCCTATTCCTTGTACCTATCCTCTACAAAGTCAAAGATTGAAGTTCTCCTCATTCCTTGTACCCATCCTCTGCAAAGCCGAAGACCCAAATTCTCTATCGGTTAAGGCACGAATTCAAAAACAAGTAGAAAACCAGATTCTTCTTTCTTTGTTAGCGGTGACCCAAATTCTCCGCCAGTTAAGCAAGGTGAGGAGCAACGAGAATTGAATCATAATGATGACCGGGTAGCAATTTGGTTGAGAAGCGCGAGGGAGAAGAAAGAAGAAAACTTAAACATCTAAATGAATAACCTAAACTTAATTAATTTAGAATTTTCCTTTTTTTTTCCAAACAAAAAATTTCTGAAAAAATTGCCCCTTTTTAATCGTCGGAAAATGTCTACTGGTGAGCTAAGGTCCTCAATAGAGATTAATTTGATCACTTCGGGTTCTTATTTGACACAAAATTCACTTCGAATCCTTATTTGAAACAATGGATCCACTTCGGGTCCTTATTTGACACAAAGTTCACTCTAGGTCCTTATTTGAGAAAATAGATTCACTTCGGGTCCTTATTTGAAATTTTCCCTACTAATTATTACTATAATATAATTATTACATATAATTATATACTAATTATATAATATAATTATATAATTAGTATATTAGTATAATTATTAATATAAGTATACTATTATATAATTATAATTATATAGTATAATATTATAATAATTAATAATATACTAATAATAATTAATAATTAATAATTAGTAATATTATATAATTACATTAATATTCTATTAAGTATACTAATATTATTAATATATTATTACTAATTATTAATAAAATATAATAATATAAACTATTATTAATAGTAATTATTAATATTATAATAATAGTTAATAATTAATATACTAATTATTATAATATTATTATAGTATACTAATAATAATATAATATATTAGTATATCAATTATTAGTATAGTAATTGTATATAGTAATATAGTATACTATTACTAATAAGTATATTACTGATAAGTATATTATATGAATTATAATAAGTATGTTAAAGCATATTACTAATAAGTATGTTAAAGTATATTACTAATAAGTAATAATATTAATAGTATAATTAATAGGAGAAAAAGAATAGAAAAAAAAAAAAAAGAAAAAAGGAAAAGGAAAGGAAAAAAAGGAAAAAAAGAAAAAAAGAAAAGTAAAAAAATTAAAAAAGTAAAAAAATATTTAAAAATTAAAATAAATTAATTTGGAACATAATCAATGAACACGTTATCAAACGCAATTCTATTCCGAATTAGAAATTTTGAACATTCTACCAAGCGCGTTCTTTTACTTAGAATCGGTTCTCGGAAACGAATAAAAAATAATCATTTCTTGTTAGAATCAGTTCCCGTGAACAGAATCGTTACCAAACGCGCCCGTAAAGTCGGAGCTCGATGACTCATTCTCAGATGCAACTCCATACCAGCTTGGTATTACATAATCCAGATAAAGCAGCCGCATCATGAAATAACTCGCTTGTTATATGTCTTGTTCAATGGACGTTAAACTGTTCATAAGTAATATGGCAGGGGAAAAATCACAGTAAGTTCTCTTTTTAGAACATTCTTCAAAGATCCATTTACTGTCAGAAACTTGAGAGACCAACAAAAGAAAAACAGATATGAAGAGTGCGTGACAAGTTTACCCAGAAATATACAGATTATTCAACGCTGGGGGTCCTATCTACACAAGATTGATCTTATGTATCTGTAAAGACTGTAATTGCATCCATCACTAACTGTGATTTTAATATTACAAGTCAACTTTGACTGGGGGCGTCAACGGTTTGGGCCATCTCCACTAGTACCGAGCTCGACCCGGATATGAAGAGTGCATGTCCATTGTGACCCGACTTGAATAGAACGCCAACCAAAAAGGACTGGTAGGTTCGGGACTGCTCAGCGTGGATTTTCATCTTCTGTTTTCGTCTTCTTTTCTTTTCCACATTATCAGAGGTTAGTGGAAAGTGATTCAAATAGCGTCTATCCTCTGGTCTGACACTCTTACTACCATTCGTGAGTGGTGTTACCTCTGGTGGAAGTTAGGACTATTCTGGGCAGGTCAGTTGTTTTACTCTTGACTCGGCACTCTTGTCGTTTGTCTCTTTTCTTTTCACCCATGTTGATTATCTAATTGCACTCTGGTCTCCTCATGTACTGTGGAGTGTCATTTCTGAGATATTTGTGAAATTAGAGTTTTCACGACAAATAAAAGGAGTAAACCTATTTTTACCAAAAAAAAAAAAGAAAGGAGTGAACCTATGACCATGGTTCATGGAAATTTCTTCTTGCTCGTTCTCCATCTGGTGAGGTTCTGTCTTTAAATTCAACTTAATCTCTCTCGACAGTTGGGTTGAGACCGGAAACTTAATCGACCAGCGAGATTGGTGATGTTAACAATCGAGGGAGTCCTCTCCTGAGGCACAATTGGGTGAGCTCATTCGATCGACAAAGGCTGAGGGGGAAGACAAGTCGGTGATGAAGAGGGGGATGGAGTCGAGAGCCCAAACAAAGGCGTTCTTGGTCCTGTGGATTTGGAGATAAGAGGGTCTCGATGATTCGGAGACGACATTGCAGAAGGAGATGGCGTGCACATCTCAGGAGAAAAGTCGTGGAAGAGGACGATGGATTTGGGCGCTTCACGAAATCAGAGCAACAGTGTTCACTTCTAGTGTTTAATGGGTTCCATTTGGTCAGGCCGCTTTATTCAAATCAGGATGAGACCTGAACCAAAAAGACCTGAGATTCTTTCGAGTCAGCTTGGCCTTTTTTTTAGCGCCCACGATCTTAACCACTAGGAAGCAGCAACTTCTCAAAGAAAATTTCACAGGTAAAAACAGATTCAGATCCAGAATAAATTCTCTTCAGAGTTAAAGCTCACTGCAGAATGGAGTAGAGGCAAGGATATGTCCAATGAAAGGAAAGAATTCACTAGCCAAAAAGTATGCATATTTGCAAGGAACCACCCTGTAGAACCTACAAGTCGCCTGCTTGCCCAAAGCTGATTCAACTACAGTCACCTTCGAACTCAACCATGTAACAAATTCCATCAACCTACTTACCCATGCAGATGGGAGACACCAGTTCAGTACAACAAAGCCAAATCAACAGACGAACGAGCATGATGCCTTGCAGCAACGCTCAGCCATCACCTATTCAACATTCCCCCCTCCAGAGAAACCTGACTTTGGTCGACCTGCTTGGAATCTAAGATATGCCCAAGCTAAAATCCATCCATTCCCCTCTACATTACATATACGTTGCAATGGGACAATATCACCCATTAGCTTATTAAGACCGTAATGAAACCAAAACCGATACTCGAACGAGCACACTAACCACCTAGAGAATTAGGATCTTAATAGTAATGCAGAGTCTATAAAGTGGCAGATAGTGCTCATCAGAAGCAGCACGAGCCTCTATACGACCTTACACGCATCATCCCGACAACGAACAAGCATTGCTCCCATTGCCAACTCACGGAGAACCGAATCTACCCGGTCTAGTATACAGACTACAGCAAAACGCACTGAAGTAATATGAGCACGGAAAAGCACACTTGGAAGTGAATTATGCATTCATCTTTCAACCAGCTATAGCCAACAGATGAGTACCTAAAATAACAAAAATGAGCACTGACTACCCGGTCCGCCAAAATACTCATCGATATATCAAATTCCTGTGCTTGTTCAAATTCCTTGAGTGCTTTTTTGTCTTTTGCTGCAAGGCTATGACAATCCCATACGATAAGTATGGAGTAATTCTATACGTCTTCAAGAATGGTCTTATTCTCTCGGCATAAAACTCTCTAAAGTTCTCTGCACTTGTACTCATTAGAACCAAAACAGCCGGAAAAGGATTTACAAATACGGGCTTTCAAAAGGTATGATTGATGTTTATATGATGTGGTTCCTATGCTCTATGGTGAATTGACAATGGTGTCATTATTTCGCACAAAAGCCCATGGATGTCGAAAAAACACAATAGTGCAGATTTTCGAGTCTGGTCGTACAGTTCTCAGCTCTCGTTAGACAATGTGCTTCCAATGAGTGGGAGAATAGAACCATTTAAGGACAGTCAGGAGGTTCCTATCACTCTCATTTTTAATGTTTCAACCGAGCGTAAATGTCTCGGTTAGGTTAACAATGAATATTCTGGTTAGAAACTCAATAGCTATTAAATACTTTTTAGTTAAGTATCATAACAACCATCGTAATTTGTCAGGGAAGTCATCTTCCTTTCAAATAAGATGATGTATGAATGGATACCTCGAGTTTAATCCAAAAGGATGAAGAATGGACTCTCCATGGTGTCTGAATAGATCCATATGGCATTGCCACATAAAGTTCTCTAGATTTTTAGTGAGGCTGTCATTCTAGATTTATTCAATAATCTCCTAGGGGTAATCCAAACTTGGCCGATCTCGTATCCTCTTGATCTTATATTTTTGTTATGATGAAAAGTATCAAGATGTACATATTGATCTCTGCGGGTGCCTTGATCTGGATAGAAAATTAGCAAGCACATTTTTTTTCACAGTAATGTGTTTGATTTCGAAAGAATATTTTGAAAACCATTCGGCCCATCAAAGTAGTTGGGAATTTGGAATCTGCTTTTTTGGAATTTTGTTATCTAAGGAAAAGATGTCATGTCCAGTTCTACTAGGAAGTGATGGCCAATAAGATGGAACTCGAACTTTTTTATTCCATTTTTTACCGCCAAAATTTCCTTGAAAGTGGAATGATAATATATTTCAGCGTGAGAAAACTTTCCACTTTTGTAAGCGCAGATGTGTCTCTTACCATCAATTTCTTCAAACAATATGGCTGTCCAATATTCATCACTGGTATCAGTCTAAAGGATTCTCTTTCCCTTAGATGGAATTTGCAACGGGGGAAGGGTCTGCATGATCTTCTTAAATATGGCGACTACTCTAGTCTAGGATTTTCTCCAAGTTAGTGGATTTTTCTTTAGCATTGATTGCAGTGGAATCAGCAATTTTGCAATGTTGGGAACAAAGTCTCTAAGATAATTAATTATTCCAAGAAATTACTGAGCTTGCTTTACCGCAAAGTTTTCTTCTGGAAACTTTAACAATTCTTGAGCAATGTGTGGCATCGGATAGTATGTACCTTTATTAAGATGCATACAAAGAAATTCTATTTTTGTTTGAGCAATATTCATCTTTCTTTAAAAGAGCATAATCCCATATTTCTTTGTAATATCTGCAAACTGCTCAAGGAGTTGGTAGTGAGATTCTCCATCAAGGCTATAGAGTAAGACATTATTAACGTAAGTCGTTGCACTTGACAAGATTGATTGGAAAATTTGACACATGGCATTTTGAAATAAAGATGTGGTTACTTTAAGGCCAAGAGCAAGAACTTTCCATTGAAAATACTGGTTTAGATTACAGAACCTTGTCTTAGGTTTGTCATCAAGATGAATGCTTAGTTGCCAAAATCCGGCTTTGAGATCAAATTTAGAATATACATGGGCTTTGGATAATCCAGTAAAAATAAAATTTCTCGAATGTAAGGGGAATTTGTCATCTTCGAGAAAAAGATTGAGGGGCTAACAGTTTATCACTAGCCGCATTTTTCCTCTATTTTGCTCAACTCGTTTGTTAACATGAAAAGTTTCACAGGCCTATTGAGAGTCTGAAATTTCAATAAGGCCTTGTTGCAGCAACTCTAAGCACTCCTTCTAAGCAAAATCAAGATATTATGGATTCATTCCCATGTAACTCACCTTGGTTGAATTTATATCTTCATTTTTCTTGAAAGAGAGATGGATAAAGCATTTTGGATTTTTCCACAACGGATGAGAACATTTCTGAGAGAATTCAGAATGGGATTCTGAACAAGATCCTAACAACTTTTGCATGATCAGATCTAATAAACTCATCTGGATGGAGAAAAATCTTTGAATATTGATAAATTTAGAGAATTAATCTTTATATTTAAGGCATTTTTTGGTAATAATGCGGAGTTGAGAAATTTGAGTCATGATATCTCAACTAATTATTAAATCTTTGTTAGGGAAAATGGAACCAAAGATCTTAGTGGTTATAGAGCACTAAGGGAAAAACTGAATAGTGTTTTGGGGGGGTTCACACATTTGTAGAAAAATTCAATTGAGTATACATTTCACAAACCAAATAAGTAACCTTTTTGTAACACAGCCCATTTGCCATAGATACTTTTCTCAAAGCATTCATATCATTTGAAAATCCTTTAATAGACCAATTTGCAAAGTCGTATACACATAAACGTTCATACTACCTTATGTAACATGTTTTCCAAAACATTCATAAATAATTAAGAAGTAATAAATGCTCGATTCGACTTTTCATGTAACAACAATGCCATTTCGTAATTTATACTATATATAATCCATAGTATTTTCAGAATATGAATTTTACAAACTCAAATAAGAGACAATACCATTCACTTCGAATGCCCAAAAGCAAGCCAATGACCTCATAATTATATCAATTAATGACAATCAATGTTAAAATTAAGGAAAAAACTACATCAACCATGAAATGGCTTAAATACACCTAAATACTAACAAAAGGACTCTTACGCGCTAACAAATCACTCATCTCGAAGCGATTATTCAAGTCATTTGCAATGCAAAACTTGAACGTGAAACTCTAAAATTCCCACTCCAACCAAACCTTTGTGTCAAAATGACTCTTGTGAAAACCTTGGCTTTAAGCCATTATTCACAATTTCCATGAAATCTCAAAAATCGGGTTCCGTGGCTAGATTTTCACAAAATTTCGAATTTGAGCCCTAATTCCGAAAACTAATCCTATAGGAAGAATGGGAGTGTGAGTACTTATTGAACATTGCAAATGGAAGTCGAATAGACTTGGCGAGGCCTGTGAGATGTATTTACAAAACCCTCTTTCCCTTACCCCCTCTTCTTTTTCCTCTCTTTCTTTTCTTCCTATCTTTTTCTCTCCTTCCCGGAGCTTGCCTGTTTCCTTTATGGGCTGAAGTCCACTTTCCTGTCGTTTTTATTTGTAAAAATTTTACTGTTTTACCAAGTAAAAAAGAAGGCTATTTTTACAGTTGGAGTAACTACAAACCCAGCAAGAGTCCTTTCACTGGAATCAAAAGAAAGAGAAGAAAGGATCCGACTTGACTGACCGTCCTCTCGATGTAGTGATGTTTGGATAAAAGCGGTTGACTTTTTCCACTCGTTTAATTTTTACCCGATTTTTCTTTTCTTTTTTTATAATATTTTCTATCGGTAGAGTGGTCCAAAAAGTTTGTTTCCTTGAGGCACGAATCAAGATCCAAACGATAGAGATGTATTGGTCGTTTGTTTTTCTAAAATTAAAATTACGAACTATGATTGAAGTAGTCACAACTTAATTATCAAGATTCACTTTGCTTTTTGTTTTGGACCATATGATTCACTTATGCATCACTGACGGAAGAACTCGAGATAATATGAAGAGAACGATAAAAAAAAATCATGATAAAAGAAATCGAGAACATTTCAGAGAAACAACAATAGAATTTGGCATTGAATTATGAATAATATTTCTACTCTCAATCCAGCTCCTCTAGGAATAGAGTTTACTTGCTATAATATTTTTAATCCTATAGGGGCGGTTCCTTGCAAATACGCATCCTTTTTGGCTCGTGAGTTCTGTCCTTCATTGGACATATCCCTGCCTCTACTCCAATCTGCAACGAGTTTTAACTCCAGAGAGAATTTATTTTGGATCTGAATTTGATTTGTACTCGTAAATTTAACTTGAGAAATTGCTGCTCCCCAGTGGTTAAGATCAGGGGTGTGAAAAAAAGCCGAAGTGACTCGTTAAATTTCAGGTCTTTTTGGGTCGGTTCTCATAGATAAAACATCGGGCGACCTGACCAAATCGAAGCCCATTGAACACTAGAAGTAAACACTGTTGCTTTCCTATCGCGAAGCCCTCAAATCCATCGCTTTATTACCCAACTTTTCCCTTGAAATATGCATACCTTCTCCTTCCACAACATCGTCTCCAAATCCTCGCTTCTGTAGCTCCAAACCCTCGGGACCAGAACACCTTCGTTTTGGCTCGGACTCCATCCTCCTTGCTTGCACAATCCGACGAGCTCCCCAATTGTGCCTCTTCAAGGAGGACACTCCCTCGATTGTCGACATCACCAATCTCGCCATCAAGTAATAGCCCTTACCATCGATCGATTAGGCTTTCCGTCTCAACTCAACTATAGAGAGAAATTGAGTTGAATTCGAAGCGACACCACACCGGAGGAGGGAGAACGAGCAAGAAGAAATTCCATGAAGTTCAGATTATCAACATGGTTAAAAAGAAACGAGACAAACGACAAGAGTCTTCTTAATCCAATAAAACATCATGAAAAAGAAACAGCAACAAGATAAATCTCTCTTTATTCCTGGAATCTACATGAAGAATGAACGCTGATTCTTAGAACTTCAGATCAGATCAGATTAGATCATCAGTTCGCCGGCACAATATGATGCCTTTGCCAACAGGAACCATACAAATCTCAATTCCAGGAGCCTTGTTGAGCTCCAGCACAAAATGCCTGTGGGCGTCTAGTGGTGCGACCGCCGAGCCGTTCCATAGGGTGCTGCCATAGCTAATGAGTCCACCGCCCTTGACAAGGCCGAACAGCCTCTTGTGGTAGTTGAGGTAATTGTCCATGTCGGCGTCCACGAATATGAAGTCGTACGTCCCATGCTTCCCCTGCGATGATCACCCACGCCACTATTATTATATTGGAATTGAGATTTGTATGGGTGAGGTAATTGGGTGATCATCGTAGGGGAAGCATGGGACGTACGACTTCATATTTGTGGACGCCGACATGGACAATTACCTCAACTACCACAAGAGGCTGTTCGGCCTTGTCAAGGGCGGTGGACTCATTGGCTATGGCAGCACCCTATGGAACGGCTCGGCGGTCGCACCACTGGATGCCCACAGGCATTTTGTGCTGGAGCTCAACAAGGCTCCTGGAATTGAGATTTGTATGGTTCCTGTTGGCAAAGGCATCATATTGTGCCGGCGAACTGATGATCTAATCTGATCTGATCTCGAAGTTCTAAGAATCGGCGTTCATTCTTCATGTAGATTCCAGAATAAAGAGAGATTTATCTTGTTGTCAAGTTTCCTTTTCATGATGTTTTATTGGATTAAGAAGACTCTTGTCGTTTGTCTCGTTTCTTTTTAACCATGTTGATAATCTGAACTTCATGGAATTTCTTCTTGCTCGTTCTCCCTCTGGTGTGGTGCTGCCTTCGAATTCAACTCAATTTCTCTCTATAGTTGAGTTGAGACGGAAAGCCTAATCGATCGATGGTAAGGGCTGTTACTTGATGGCGAGATTGGTGATGTCGACAATCGAGGGAGTGTCCTCCTTGAAGAGGCACAATTGGGGGAGCTCGTCGGATTGTGCAAGCAAGGAGGATGGAGTCCAGAGCCAAAACGAAGGTGTTCTGGTCCTGAGGGTTTGGAGTTACAGAAGCTAGGATTTGGAGACGATGTTGTGGAAGGAGACGGTATGCATATTTCAAGGGAAAAGTTGGGTAATAAAGCGATGGATTTGAGGGCTTCGCGATACGAAAGCAACAGTGTTTACTTCTAGTGTTCAATGGGCTTTGATTTGGTCAGGTCGCCCGATGTTTTATCTATGAGAACCGACCCAAAAAGACCTGAAATTTAACGAGTCACTTTGGCTTTTTTTTCACACCCCTGATCTTATAACCACTAGGGAGCAGCAATTTCTCAAGTTAAATTTATGAGTACAAATCAAATTCAGATTCCGAATAAATTCTCTCTGGAGTTAAAAATCGTTGCAGATTGGAGTAGAGGCAGGGATATGTCCAATGAAGGACAGAACTCGCGAGCCAAGAAGGATGCGTATTTGCAAGGAACCGCCCCTATAGAACCTAGGAGTCACCTGCTTGCTAAAGCCGATTCAACTACAGTCGTGTTGAACTAGAACGTACCTACTCACCCATGCAGTTGGGAGACATCAGTTCGGCACAACAAAGATAATCAACAGAAGAACAAGAACGATGCCTCGTGGCAAGGCTGAGCTATCACCTATTCAACATTTCTCCCCCTTCAGATAAACCCGACTTTGGTTGACCCACTTGGAATCTGAGATGCCCCAAGCTGAAACCCATCCATCCCCCTCCACATTATGGATCCTCGGCAATGGGACATTATCACCCATCACCGTAGTCAGACTGTGTAACGAAACCAAAACCAATACTCGATCGAGCACACTAACCACCTAGAGAATTAGGACACGGATAATGCAGAGTCTATAAAGTGGCAGATAGTGCTCTTCAAAAGCAGAGCAAGCCCTCTATATGACCTTATAAGCATCGTGGATGAACAAGCATTGCTCCCATTGCCAACTCACAGAAAACCGAATCTACTCAGTCTCGTATACAGACTACAGCAAAACACACTGAGGCGAAATAAGCACGGAAAAGCACACTTGGAAGTGAATTATGCATTCATCTTTCAACCAGCTATAGCCAACAGATGAGTACCTAAAATAACAAAAATGAGCACTGACTACCCGGTCCGCCAAAATACTCATCGATATATCAAATCGAAACCTCAACTGGATCCATGTCCTCAAACAAAAAAAACCAGAAGTCGAGACATAAACAGAAGTAGAACAATATAAGGAAGAACTTGTCGACTCCCCCTTCGAATTCCCCTTCAACGGTAACTCTTCTGGAACCTGGCGCGAGCACCACGTCCACCGAACTTCTTGGGCTCGCACCTCCTCGGGTCAGCCACGAGCAAAGTCCTATCATACCTACGAAACGAACGAATATCCAATGAGGCAAAGTTGCAGACTTTCTACCTCCCGTAGCAAATGCAAGCTAAACCCACCTCCGTCGTCGGCTCAAAGACAGACTATACACATCGAAACTGAGAAAAATCCATGAGAAAACAGTTCCTAGAAGATTACGCCACACTGGAATTTACAGCAACGATCTCAGGCTCTTCGAAATGCAATAATTTCTAATCACCCTCCTACCATCACCAGCTCGCTTGCCAAAAAAGGAGACCTACTATTCCGAGCACAAAGCGAAGGCTTCGATTTTTACCTGACCAAGATGTCCTTGATCTCCTTCTTGCTCTGCTCGTCCACGAACTTCTGGTAGAACGCGACGAGGGCCTTGGCGATGCTCTGGCGGATGGCGTAAATCTGCGAGGTGTGGCCGCCGCCCTTGACCCGGATCCTCATGTCGACCCCGGCGAAGCGGTGCCGGCCCAGGAGGAGGATCGGCTCGTAGGCCTTGAACCGGAGGATCTCCGGCTCGACCAGCTCGATGGGGACGCCGTTGATCTTGATCAGCCCGCGGCCGCGCTTGCAGTAGGTCACGGCGACGGCCGTCTTCTTCCTCCCGAAGCACTGGACGGACTCGATGGGCGCCGCCATGGTGGTTGTCGCGCGTCGGAGGAAACCCTAAGCCTACTCGCGGCACAACACGGAGACGCTGAACTGGAGCAGAGCAAGGAGGGGAAGGGGAGGCGTTATATATGATGCGCCGGCGAGCTGCTAGGGTTTTCGCTTTTGGGCTTTGAAGAAAAACTTCGGCGGCGAGTGGGCCGGTCCGACACATTTGGGCCGACATATATATGAATGCGGACCAAGCTCGAATATAAGTACTAAGTTTCCCTTGCACGCGTCATCGTTATTTTGATAAGTTCGTCTTCTAAAACATCGTTACTAAGTTCAAGGGCGTTGTAGAGAAATTGACCTCGCGGTTATAATTGGATTTGTCGCGACCGAATCTGGGGATTGGGTGGATCGGATTCTTGCAAATTATTGTTCTTATTGAAAGAATGAGAAAGGCGAGCCTAGGCCAAAACTATGAAAGAAAGAAAGAAGAATCGGGCGGTTTTATACGCCATGTGACTTGCTCGGAACAATTTTCCACTTGATTGTTCGAAACTTTTTTTTTTTAATTTATTTATCGCAACAAAGTCTAGTCTCTCTCAGTCACCATCAATGCTTAAGTACGCCCTAGGCCCTAATTAGTGCTCAACGCTCATCTACTCGATGTCGCCTAAACGTCCCTTTTTGGTCGAACATGTCACCTCGACGTCTTTAGTTAGAGTAGAGCACTTTCTTTCTTCCAATTTTCCCTCAATACTGACCAAAAAAAAAAAAAAATTTCCCTCAATAAATAACAAATAAAGCAATTGCTCTCGCAACGGCCAAAAGAAAATTACAAGTCTGTCCCTCTACTAATGACTAGGCTGGCCGATCCAGTTTTCGATTCCAAAATTTTGGAGGGACTAGGTTGGCCGATCCAGTTTTCGATTCCA
Organism: Eucalyptus erythrocorys; assembly: GCA_014182555.1. Taxonomy (NCBI): domain Eukaryota; kingdom Viridiplantae; phylum Streptophyta; class Magnoliopsida; order Myrtales; family Myrtaceae; genus Eucalyptus; species Eucalyptus erythrocorys. The sequence goes on along the minus strand of CM024605.1, from coordinate 25,702,287 downwards.
AAATTTTGGAATCGGGAGTCATAATGTTAGTTCTCGGAAATCAGCCTATCCAGAAGCCGATCATCCTAGATGTAATTGCGAAGGAGTTATGTTTTGTTGTCGCCAATTTATGAATTTTATAACTTCATGTAAATAAATGTTCTAGATAATAAAGTTAGTGAATCCCAATACCTCTTGTAATTGTTGTTATTTGTTTATTTGAATTCCAAAGTTGTAATTGTTGATTATGGGTTATAAATAGCTACATCATATTCTTAAGAAAATTGCCCAAAGGGTCACAATTCTCAATCTTCCTCTAGCCAGTCGACCACGACCTCACCGGCCTTCAGCTAGCTTGTTGGAGGTTAGGTAAGGCATGACCTTTATGGATCTAGCGACATCCAAGCCTCGCCTAGTCATGGTGAGGCTTGCCCTTGCCTCCGGTGATTAGAGGAAGAAGGAAAGAGAAAAAGAAAAAAAAAGATAAATAAAATTAAATAATAAAAAAATTAAATTATTAAAAGTGATCTACGTTAATGCCGTTCTACAACATAAACTAATTGACATCTATGTGAGGAAAATCCGGCGAAAATTAGCCAAACAGACTAAATCGGCATCAAATCAAATAATTTAAGACTAAATTGACAACATTAAAAGATTTATAATTAAACTAGCATTAATGCAACACGTTTATAACTTTTTTTGACACTTTTTCCATTGAGTTTGGGTTGGCTCGATCTCATTGATTTGAAAAGTTAGTTTTTACTTAAATGTCCCATGAATCCAAGACAAATCGGAGTTGTAAAATCAAAAGAAAATCCTAAGGGAAGAAAGGACAAGGTAATCCAATCTTCATCTAGACTATTTACCGTTGAGCACGTAGTACCGTCTTATAGTATATAGATATGCCTAACTAACCGACAAAAAAAAAAAAAAAAAGGATATGCCTAACTAAAGTAGGAACGCAGCGGCTACAAAACTTAATATACAAAGAGAAAGGCATAAGAGACATGGAACAAGTTGACTCACGAAATTCATATACAAAAACCAATATAAAACATATTACTTCGCGTTGCTCACGATGGAATCGACCTTTCACACGTTAGTGCAAGAGCATCTCAGCTGTCGTTTTTTTTTTGCCAGAACAAGACCAAATCGAATCAATAAATGGTCGGCGAAAAGATGATCCAAAGTAGCCGAAGCCAATCGAGTCAAAGAAGAGGCCGGCTGGTCGACGCTCGCCGTCTCGCACCCAGCGCCTCTCGTTGCGTCGAGACAAAACCCCCTTCCGTGGATATCTTCTCTCCGTCTCTTCTTCCGTCTAGAAGCCGTACACCGGAGCCTCACGCAATCTCGCCGGGAAATTCCAGATCAAAGTCCGATCGATCGGTTCTTCGGTCAAGAAACGTACGAAAGTTTCGATTTCGGGACTACCCATTTAGATTCCGATTCGTGCTTTTTATTCGTTCGAGAAGTTCTGACTTCGTACGAGCCGGCGCTGCTGCTGTGGTTTCCTCCCCGTCCCCAACCGTGCTGGAGATCCCCTCCTTCTCGATCTTCGCGCGGGCATGTGGTCGCCGGAGACGGGGCCCGACGAGCCCCTGACTCCGGCGGGGCGCCTGTTCCTCCAGGAGGAGATGAACCAGGTGATCTACTGCGTCGTCGGCGTGAAGCACCCCCTCGACGTCGACGCCCTCAAGTCGGCGATCCAGAGCTCCCTCATGGTGAAGCACCCTAGGTTCTGCAGCCTCATGGTGCGGGACTCTGCGGGCCGGGAGCACTGGAGGAGGACCCGTGTGGACGTGGACCGCCACGTCGTCGTGGTCCACGGCCCCGTCGCCGACGGCCTCTCCGACGAGGCGGCGGTCAACGAGTACCTCGCCGACCTGTCCACCGACTCGCCGGGGCTCCTGGGCGACGATAAGCCCCTGTGGGACGTCCACCTCCTGATGGCCCACCGGTGCCTGGTGTTCCGGATCCATCACGCACTCGGCGACGGGATCTCGCTGATGTCGATGTTCCTGGCTTCGTGCCGGCGGGTGGACGACCCTGAGGCGCTGCCGACGATCGGTCCTCCGTCGTTGGCTAAGAGGAGGAGGGGTGGTGGCGGCGGCGGCGGCGAGTGGTGGAAGGCGGTAGAGAGGGTGTTGGGGGTGGTGTGGTTCACGTTGGTCTTCGTAGTGGAGTTCGTGCTGCGGAGCATGTGGGTGAGCGATCGGAAGACGCCGGTCAGCGGCGGCGCAGGGGTGGAACTCTGGCCGAGGAAGCTAGCCACGGCGAGGTTTCGGCTTGAGGACATGAAAGTGGTCAAGTCAGCGGTCGCTAATGCGGTAAGTTCTAAAGTTCTATTTACGTGTTTATCGCCGAAAAAGAATAATAGCACGTCAGATTCAATAGTTTTCTAATTTGTTCAATCTTGACTTTATCCACTTTTTTTTTTTTTTTCAATATGATCTCTATCAACATTTTTGTTCAAATTAATTTTTCCATTAAAAATGGTATGACAGGCCCTTAAATCGCCATTAATTGATGATGTGCTGGAGACGTGCCGTGTTTTTTTTTTTTTTTTTTTAAATTTATTTTTTTTAGTAACACAAAACGATCATATTTAAAAAGGCAGTAAATGAAAAAAGTCGAAACTTAAAAGGAAAGAGAAACAGATACCGCAAATTCCCAGCAAGAGTCATTGCCGATTTCAGGGGCGGCCGGGATTACTCGAATGACCTCTGGGGTCGATTTGATATACTCAAGTTGCAGATTATGAATCTCATTCATTGCTGCAAATGCAGACCATTAACGATGTTCTCTTCGGGATCATATCGGCAGGCTTGTTCAGATACTTGGACCACCGATCTCCCAACGGTAAAATAGGAATAGCACTTAAGATAATTCACTCTATTTTTGTCGATTCAAAGGATGAATCTTGACTGAGTAAAATGCTCATTTGCCTTTGTTAGCTGTGCGGGAAGGGACTCGAATAACCGGGGTGGCAATGGTTAATCTGCGAGAACAGCCGGGATTGCAGGTGAGTCTCTCTTTTTTCTGGCCTTCTATGTGAAGTGGATTGAATTGAAGTGTGGTGTTGATATTAATCAGGAACTCTCCAATTTGATGAAAGGCAACCCGGGACTGCGGTGGGGCAACAAGTTCGGGATTCTCCTTCTCCCCGTTCACTACCACAGAAGCTCCGGCGATCCTCTTGAATACCTGAGAAAAGCCAAGTTGATGATCGACCAGAAGAAGAAGTCCCTGGAGGCTTACCTCTCCTACAAAATTGGGGATATCCTCATGACTTATCTAGGAGCACGTGTAAGGATCAGTTCACAGGCTTCTACAATTCGGGAAACAAAATGGGAATAAGCTTTGCAATCTATCTGGTTTTTTGCTGATGCAGATTGCGAGCCTACTCAACTACAGGATTGTCTGCAACACCACCTTCACCATCTCGAATGTGCTTGGCCCACACGAGGAGATCGCAGTCGTGAGCAATCCCATCACGTACATAAGGGCAAACTCCTCGAGTTTACCTCACGTAAGGCTCCAGGCTACTCACGCCTCATGGTTCTTCCTTTCTCCTTCTCGTCTGCAGTATCTAGAATTGAATCTTTATCAGGACTGATGTGGGGTGTTTGAGAGGCGATGTATGCAGGCGCTCACGATGCACATGGTGAGCTATGCGGGGTGGGCGGACATGCAGATTCTGGTGGCTAAGGACATCATCCCCGACCCTGATTTTCTGGCCAGGTGCTTTGAGGATGCTTTGCTCGAAATGAAAGCGGCAGCTTCTACTACCTTGAACTCGAAGAAGTAGACAGATAAACATTCCTGTGATGTTAGGAAGGGAAAATCTGTATTGTATTCTTATACATGTGTGATTATACACGGGATTAAAAAAAAGAAAATTGATCCCACCTATATGATGTTCTATCGGGACAAGAAGAACCATTTTAGGCCATCAATCCGAATTTCGTCTTATGTCTTACTTGATCAATGAAGTTAGTAGGGTATTCCTCGAGCTTGGGATCTATCCACACGATGTTGGGCTCCCTGCAATTGAAAAGAAAAATGAAGAGAATAAAGTCAATTGTATGGCGAATAAAGCTAGGTATGTTAACTTTAAAATGATGGGACCGTTTTCTATTATTTGAATGTCCACTTATGTCTACAATCGATTTAGAGGTGTCAAAATGGGTCTTAAACCTATACATGATTTATTTAAATCATAAATGGATTATATACGAGTCACTTACATTTTAAAGAGACTACTTAAATGGATTTAAAAGTTGAAAGCTTAAGATAAATGAGTTGGAAATGGATTTTAAATGGGTTAGACTTAGAACCTATTTCCAACCCAAGCCTCACTCTCTCTTTCTCCCTTTAACTTTATAGATTTTTAAAATAAAAATAGAAATTATAATTATTTTTTATATTTCATTTTTCTTTTATTTTTTATTTTCTTTTTTTTTTTCTTTCCTTTTATTTTTTTTCCCTTACTTCTTCCTCCTTCCTTAGTAATCGCCTGTCGTAGTGGCCAACACAATGAGGCTCGAGCTTGCCGATCACTAGTGAGGCTCGAATTAAGACTCGAACTCATCGATGTCGAGCGAGCTCGATCTTGTCAATGATGGGCGAGGTTCGAGCCTCATTGATCTAGTGAGCCTCGAGCTCGCCTATGGCCAGTCGTCAGCCGCTGTTGTGGCCGATGGCGATTGAAGAAGAAGAAAAAGAAAAAAAAAAAAGAGAAAGAAATAACTAAAATTATATATATTCTAAAAATAAAAATAATTAAAAATTTGATTTTTAAAAAAGTAGAAAATAATTAAAATAATTAAAAATTCGATTTTTAAAAATAATTTTTTTAAAAATTAAAAAATTTGTCCATTAAATTTGTATTGCATGAAAATGTTTTGGCAATATCATTTTTTTTATTTAAAATATCATAAGAAATAAGCTTTCTTAGGTTTAGTTGAAGGTTTTTTTTTCCATTTTTTTAATTTTATTTGCTAATTTTTTATTGTTTAATTTACTTTTTGAATTTGATGTGAAGTTTTTCTTCTAACATATATATCAAGTGCTTAAAGTGAATTAAGTGGGTGGAAGTGGATTAATCTAAATTGAGTTAAATATTAATGTGTTTCGGTAATATGAGTTGAGTCGGGTATGACTCGAGTTGGGTTTGTATTATCAAATTTATATTGCATGAAAATAGGTCAAAATGGATTGAATGAGTCAATATGGGTTGAACTATTTTTGACCCAACTCAAACCAACCTAACCCACTCATTTGACGGCCCTAGTTCAATCACATCACTTTAGCACACAATTTATATATCAATCTTGCACACTTAACATTGAAAATTATTGCTCGTTGTATCTAGAATGAAATCTTTATTAGGATTGATGTGGGGTGTTTGAGAGGCGATGCATGCAGGCACTCATGATGCACATGGTGAGCTATGCGGGGAGGGCAAAAATGCAATTTCTGGTGGCCAAGGACATCATCCGCGACCCTGATTTTCTGGCCAAGTGCTTTGAGGATGCTTTACTCGAAATGAAAGCAGCAGCTTCTATTGCCTTGAACTCGAAGAAGTAAACAGGGAAACATTCTTGTGAGGTTTGGAGGGGAAAATCTATATTTTATTCTTATAGATGTGGGATTATACACGGGGATAAAAAGAATTGATCCCATTTATATGATGTTCTATTGGGATGAGAAGGACCATTTTAGGCCATCGATCCGAATTTGGTCTTATGTCTTACCTGATTGATGAAGTTAGTAGAGTGTTGCTTGAGCTCAGGATCCATCCACTCTAAGTTGAGCTCCAAGCAATTGAAAAGAGAAATAAAGAGAACAAAGTCGATTGTATGGCAAATAAAGCTAGGTACACTAAATTTTAAGACAATGGGACAGGTTTATGTTATTTGAATGTCCACTTATGTCTACCTTTGGTCACATCACTTTAACACACAATTTCTCTATCAATCTTGTGCACCTAACATCGAAAATTATTGCTCGCCGTATTTAGTTGGCTTACAACAGCCGTGCATTGGTGATGGACATCTCAATTGCTGCATGTATTTAATTTTTTCCGATGTGATTAAATGTAGACAAAAGTAGGGCTAAGTATGGTTCGGGTTGGGCCCGTCCATCCCCTAACCCTAGGACTAACCCACACAGTACTGGTCCTCAATTTTCGAGACCGAGGACCAACCTTATTGAGTTTGGGACCGAGGACTGGATTGATACAATGGGTTCGGTTCGGTTCCAAGGTCAACCCAGGAACACTTAATAATTTTTTATTTCATTTTTTTACGCTTTAAAAAAGTGATCGAGAACAAGACTGATCCAACAAATTCGGTCCGGTTTCAAGGTCAACTAAGACTAATCAATAATTTTTTATTTCATTTTTTGTACTCCTTGAAAAGACGACCAAGGACTGTACTGACCCAATGGGTTTGATGATGAGTAAGGTTAGCTAAGAAAGGCAAGCGGTGAGAGTCAAGTGGGGTGAGCGTCGAATAGAATGAGCATTGAATGTCGAGCAGGGAGCAACAAGCTAAGTGAGCATCGAGTGGCAAGCGGTATGAGTGACCTAAAGTAGGGATGTGCATGGTTCGGGCGGGCGGTTCCCGACCTAGAAACGAGAACCGCCTGCTGAGAACTTGTTCAAAAAAATTGGAAATCGGGAATCGCCCGCTAGTTGCATGGATCCACCCGGGAACTGAACCGTCGGTTTGGCTCGGTTTTATGGGTTCGGCTCCTGGGTGGATCCATAAAACCGGTCCAACCTCCACACCTTCCCCTTTTCGCCTTCAATTGGTTGCGACCCTCGCTCTGTTTTCGTCTTAGCCACCACCACCATCTTGGCCATCGCCTCTGTTGTCTCCCACTCCTCCCTCAAGACCGACAATGAGGAGGACAACGGGGACAATGAGCCATTCTTAGACCTAGAATTTGCCTGTCCCCGAAGATGAGGATGATGGGGAGAAGCCTGAGGAGGGGGAGGAGGAAGAGGGGAGGTAGAAGCGGGACAAGCCCAACAACAAAAAGGACGATAGTGACAATGAATGTGGAGGTGACGACGACGTGGAGAGAGAGTTCAAGTTCAAGGGAGGAAAAGAGAATTAACTCACTGTTTCGCTGAGTTCGGATTAGGACTCAAAGGGAGATGAGTAGATTTGGAGATGAATCGGAGAGGAAGAGGGAGCTCGGGGAGATTTTGAATCGAGAGAGCCAAGATGGTGATTGGAGCCCTAAATTTTAGATTTGCTAATTTTGAATTTTTTTAATATTTAAAATTAATATATTATTATAATATAACTAGTCCAGTCCAGGTGGGCGGATCCACCCATGGAATCGAGAACTGAACCGGTACCCATGGGTTCCCATAAATTGGAACCGGGAACCAGACTGGTTCCTTTAAGAAACATCGGTTTTGGGTGGTTCCGGTCTAGTTCCGGATGGGTCCTGGTTCTTTTGCATACCCCTTACTCAAAGCAAGTAAGGCAAGTGTCGAGTGGCGAGTGGAGAAGTTTTTTTCAATTTTAGCAAATTGAAGACTAAGAGGACAAATAAGATAAAAGAGAATGAATACTAAAGGAGGATGTCATAAGGTGCCTTTTTGGACACCGTGAAGACTCCTCACAAAAACATTTTCTTCCTTTGTAAATTATGACTATTGATACCATAAAAGACATTAAAAACCTAAGTTATTAAAATATAATGTAAAATTACTTGAACTCCTCACTAAAGAGCTATTTAATGTTGTTGATGTCGTTTATTTCAAGATTTTCTCTATATAAAAAAATTATAAATAATATTATATATATAGACACACATACACACATATATAGTCAGGGTTGGTTCGGGTTATACCGACCCGGAACTCTCAGGACCGATGCTCAGCCCTAGACAAAAGTGGATATTCAAATAGAAGAAACTTGCCCCATTGTTTTCAAATTTAATGTACCTAGCTTTATTTGCCGTCAATCTTGCACACCTAATATTAGAAATTATTGCTGTAGTATTTAGTTGGTTTACAACAGTTGTGCATTTATGATGGATGTCTCCACCACTCTACACATGTTTTATTCTTTTTCCTATTTTTTGTTAAAACAAGCTTTGGCCGTATGTGGCTTCAGAAAGGACTTTGGGTCTTCAATGTCTTTTGAGTGAAAATTGCAGTGTTTTGGTAAAATTTTTGTGGATCACTTCATCTCAAAGCTACCATTGGCTAAGCCTAGAGCCCAAGGCAACTCCTCCCAGTTTTTGGCTTTGCAGTGTTCTCAAAATTTTTTCCTTTTAAAGGTCAGCAAATAACATTTTTGAATACCTATTTCCTATCTTTCCCTCGTTTCTACTATCCTTCGTCTTCTCAACACCGTTCACTCTGAACTCCAATCGGCATAAGGCCAAAGTCAATGGTCATTGGGAGACGGTTGACGATTGCCGAGATTTGAGTTTGTAGGATTTGGGTTCATTTTCTCCCTTGTTCATCTTCTACAGAGGTAAATATACTAGAAATGCCAAAAGTTATGTACGATGCTCACTGTGGTATCAAAAGTTTCTTTTGGATCACGGGTCACTTAAAAAAAAAAAAGATCACTTAAATGTTAATTTCGATCAATATTATCGAAAATCCAACGTGGTTATATTTTATTAATTTTTTGAATCTGTGTGGCTTACTGGTGTGGCTTATCAGCATATAACACCTAAACGATGCCTTGTAGACAAATTGACGAGTAATCATTTAAATGCCAAAAATTATATATATGGATCAACTGAGTGCTAATTATTGTTAAAAGTGATTATTTAAGTGCCGGTCGTTAGTAAAAAAATATTACTTTAGTGCCAATCATCGTTAAAAAGTGATAACTTCAGTGACAATTTCATTTAAAAGGTGATTATTGTGCGACATCATTTTGGACGCCCGCGCGGACTGGATTTTTTTTTAAAATGTGTCAAATCATATTAAAATTTTAATTAAAACTGCCATGTAATCAATTTGGCTAAAATATCTCGTTGGAGGCACTTAAGTGATCATTTTTTTTTCTCAAATTTGATACTTAAGTGAGTTGTCGAAAACTTTGGTAGCAAAATGAGTGCTGTACACAATTTTTGGTACTTTTAGTGTACTTACCCTCTTCTTCCTATCTAAGTTCCACATTCGGTCACTGTTTTGACGGTTCACTTAACAGTTATGCTCTCATCATCGACGATTCCCAGCGGTTGATAAGGGTGGCCAAAGGTCACTAAGGGTCTGGGTTTGAGCGTTTGGGTCATTGATCATGGTTCTTGGTTGTCGAGCATATGGGCTTGTGAGGGTCTAGATTGCCGAGGTCATGTAGCCCTTAGTGTTGTCGCTTCTTCAATAGCTCGATCGTTGCCTAATGCTAATCTGGCCTCTTATATGACTACAGACCAAGCTCGAATATAAGTACGGCCTTATGCATGTTTCTTTTGCACATGTAATCATTATAAAAAAAGACCATCATCAATAAGTTCAAGGGCAATGTAAGAAAATTGTTGATAACTCTATAAAAATAGAGCTATTTGACCTATTTTAGGAAATAAATAATGCAATATCTATGATAAAATATTTGGATTTCCTTATGATTATTCGAATTTTCCTTATTTATGCAGTATAATGAGATATGAAGAAGATCCAGAAATCAAACATACATTTATGACACATAGCCAACATGGGAAACTTTATGAGTTTGATCCAGAAATTGAACGAACATTTAAAAGGCAACAAGAGAATAGAGAAATCTTGGTAAGGAGATGACAAACAATGAGAATGAAAGTCGGCATAGATGCTTGAGAGATTATGCAATGTCCACAGTTCAGAGCACCACATCAAGCATCAAGAGACTTGCGGTACAAGCAAATTTTGAGATCAAGTCATCACTCATTTAGATAACAAGCGATGATCCAAATGCTTATATTGATGCTTTTCTTGAAATTTGTGACACCATTAAATACAATGGAATTATAGATGATGTTATTAGATTGAGATTATTTTCATTCTTTCTTAGAGACAAAGGTAAGTGTTGGCTCTCTTCTTTTTTTTTTTTTTTTTTTTTTTTTTTTTTTTTTTTTTTTTTGCAGAAACGATCACTACGTGGAATGGTATGTTTCAAAAATTTGCTGGTAAGTTTTTTCCACCTGCAAAGTTGCAAAAATGCATGACGATATTACTAATTTTATGCAAATGAATGATGAATCATTGTTTGAAGCATGGGAAAGATTCTAGGAGTTTCTTAGGAGATGTCCACATCATGGACTACTCATGTGGATGTAGATACAAACTTTTTATAATGGGTCTAGTACAAATCTTCATTCTATGATTTATGCAATTGCAGGGGGAATTCTGAATAATAAAACACAGAAGAAGCTTTCAATTTATTAGAGGAAATGACATCCAATAGTTATGAATGGCTGACTAAGAGGCTACCAATGCGAAAAACTAGCGAAGTTCATGAAATAGATGCTTTCACTATAATTGCTACATAATCTGAAACATTCAACCGAAAGCTAGATAACCGGAGTGTTTCGATCATGAAAATTCAAAATTTGACATGTGATTTTTGTAATGAAGAATGTGTTGGCACATAATAATATCAAGGAGGTAATCATTTTTCACAACCTAGTGCAAATGCTAACTTTGTTGGGAATTTTAATAGGTCACAGAATAATCCATACTCTGACATGTGCAATTCAAGATGGCACAATTATCCAAATTTTTCATGGAATAATCAGAATGTGATGAGAGTTGATTTGGAAGACATAGTCACCAAATTGGCTAACATCACTCATAACTTCATCAAGAGCATGGATATGAGATTTCAAAACCAAGAGACTTCAATCAGAAATTTGGAGATGCAAGTGGGTTAATTAGCAAACATGATGTTAGGGAGACAATGGGGCTCTTTGTCTAGCAACACAGAGAAAAATCCAATTAAAAACATAAAGGTTGTAACCTTGAGAAATGGTAAACAAGTGGGAGAAGAAGATGGCAAACAAAGATTTTCAAGGACAAAGAAAATGAAATCAATAATCAACCAAAAGAGGTAGGCAAGAACAAACTTCTTCTTCTTCTTCTTCTTTTTTTTTCCTGATAATCCCAAGTCATATGTAGCCCCAATTCCATTCCCTTAGTGACTCTAGCAATACAAAAAGATAAGCAATTTTCTAAATTTCTTGGTATATTTAAAAAATTGCAAATTATTATTCCTTTTGCATATGCCTTAGCACAAATACTTAGTTATACAAAAAATCTTAAGGAGATTTTGGCAAACAAGAGGAAACTTGATGATTATGAAATTGTGAAGTTGAATGAAGAGTGTTTAATCATCCTACAAAACAAATTACCTCCGAAATTAAAAGATCCATGGAGTTTTACTATTTCTTGCACTATTGAGAATTCTTACTTTGAAAGAGCATTGTGCGATTTAGGTACAAGCATTGATTTGTTGTCATTTCAATTTTCAAGAAATTAGGATTGGGTGAGGTAAAAGCAATCACAATGTCACTTCAATTAGTTAATCGATCAATTAAATATTTGAGAGGTATTGTGGAAGGTGTATTGGTAAAAGTTGACAAATTTATCCTTCCTATAGATTTCATAGTTCTTAACATGGAGGAAGATTTAGAGGTACCACTTATCTTAGGTCAACCTTTTCTAGTAACAAGAAAAGCCCTTATTAATGTACAACAAGGGAAGTTGATTATTAGAGTTCAATATTATCCCATTTCCTTTAATGCTCCCTCAAATGATAATTTTTGTTTTAGAATTGAGACATTTGACAAGTTGGTAAATAAGGTTTTTCAAGAAAATAGTTTTATAGACCCACTTGAAGCATGTCTAGTTTGACCAAGAGACAAAAAATTGAGAATGAGGAGATAAGGAGCATGCAAATTTCATGGAGAAAATTCCACCATATTCAAGACAAAACGCAATTAAATTTAAGAAGTTAGGACAACACACAACAAAGCCTAAATCATCAATTGAAGAGCCTCCAATTTTTGAACTCAAGCCTTTTCCTTCTCATTTGAAATATATTTATTTAGATGAAGTTTCTTATTTCTTAGTAATTATATCTTCTTTTTTGACAAATTTGATGGAGGAGAAATCACTTAGAGTGTTGATAGAACATAAAGATGCAATTGGATGGAAAATAACTGATATCAAGGGAATTGGCCCTTCACTTTGTATGCATAAAATTTTGATGGAAAAATAATACAAGCCTACTATATAACCTTAGAGACGTTTGAATCAGAAGATGCAGCAAGTAATGAAAGCTGAAGTAATTAAGCTACTTGATGTAGGGATCATCTGTCCTATCTCTTATAGTTCTTGGTAAGTCCTGCGCAAGTTTTGTCAAAGAAATGAGGTATGACTGTTCAGAAAAACAACAAAAATGAAATGATTCCAACTAGAAGAGTTACTAAGTGGCGTGTATGTATGGATTAGAGAAAATTGAATGATAGCACTAGAAAAAATCTCTTTCATTTGTTCTTGATGGATGTTGGAAAGACTTTCAGGACATGAATTTTATTGCTTTCTTGATGGATATTCAGGGTATAATCGGATTCTTATTGCACTAGAAGATCAAGATAAAACTACTTTCACTTGTTCTTTGGTATTTTCACTTTTAAAAGAATGCTCTTTGTTCTTTGTAATGCATTAGCTACTTTTTAGAGATGCATGATGGCTATTTTTCTGATATGGCCGAAAAATAATTTGAGATTTTCATAGATGATTTCTCCATTTTTGGTTTATCGTTTGATTCGTGTTTAAATAATTTGGCTTCGGTCTTAGAAAGATGTGAGCAGACTATCCTTATTTTGAATTGGGATAAGTGTCACTTTATGGTGCAAGAAGGAATAGTGCTCAGGCATAAAATTTCTAGAAATAGAATAGAAGTTGATTGAGCCAAAGTGGAAGTCATTAAAAATTGCCTCCAACAACATATGTGAAACTTGTAAGAGAATTTTTGGGGCATGCAAGATTCTAGAGGCAGTTTATAAAAGATTTTTCAAAAATTGTTAAACCTTATTCTAATCTTTTGGTAAAAGAAGCTCTATTTAATTCACGAATGCACGCGGGCTTTTAACACTTTAAAGGAGAAGTTACTGGTAGTATCGATTGGGATTTACTTTTTGAGTTGATGTGTGATACTAGCGATTCTATAGTGGGAGCTATTTTGGGACAAAGGAAAAATGGAGTTTTTCAAACCATTTATTATGTCAGTCGAACCTTGTCAGATATATAATTGAATTATTCAACAACAAAAAGGAACTTTTGACTGTAATTTTTGCTTTTAATAAATTTTGTTCTTATTTAATTGGCTTAAAATTTATAGTTTATTTTGACCACTGTACTATTAAATATTTGCTTGAAAAGAAAGAAAGAAAACCCTGGTTGATCAAGTGGATTCTATTGTTTCAAGATTTGATTTAGAAATCAAAGATAAGAAGCGGACCAAAAATTTAATTAGGGATCACTTGTCAAGAATTCGGAATTTAAAAAAAAAAGGTAAGACCAATTTTGCAAGTGTTCCCTAAGAGAAATTTTTCCGGTCAAATCCATAAAAATTGCTTATTATGTTGACTTTGTTAATTATTTGGTGAGAAAAAAATTCTTTTCTTATTTAAAAATTATTTTTAGGACCTTTCTTATTTAAAATATGTGCAAACCAAGTCATAAGGAGATGTGTTCCAGACGAAAACATGGCAAGTATTTTACATCATTGTCATGACGAAGAGGTAGGTGGCCATTTTGGTGCCACCGAAACTATAGCTAAGAATTTGTGATTTGGATTTTGTTAGCCCATATTTTTGAAAGATGCATAATACTAAGTAACTTTATGTGATCGATGTCAGAGAACTAGAAATATTTCAAGGAAAAATGAGATGCCTTTAAATAACATTATTATGTATGAATTATTTGATGTTTGAGGTATTGGTTTCTTGGGAATTTATACATTTTAGCGGTTGTGGAGTATGTATCTAAGTGGGTAAAAGGTGTAGCATTGCTAATAATAATGCCAAGATTGTGATCAAATTTTTGAAGAAAAATATTTTTACCCGATTCGGCACTTCTAAAGCAATCATAAGTGATAGGGGGACACATTTTTACATACAGTTTGAAGCATTTTGGAGTAAGTATGGAATCACGTATAAGGTGGCAACCCCTTATTATCCTCAGACTAGTGGTCAAGTAAATATTTCAAATAGGGAAATCAAGAGAATTAAAAAAAATAAAAAATAAATGCCTTTAGGATAGATTGGTCAATGACAATTGATGATGCACTTTGGGCTTTTTGAATAGCGTTCAGAACCCTAATTAGGATTTTTCCTTTTAGACTTGTGTTTGAGAAGGCATGTCACTTACCAGTGAAATTAAAACATAAAGCATATTGGGCATTAAAATTTTTGAATTTTGACATGTAGTTTGTAGGTGAAGAGAGATTGTTGCAATTGAATGAATTGGAGGAATTTCACAATGAAGCCTATGAAAATCCTAAGTTGAACAGGAAACATACAAAAAAGATGACATAACAAGCACATATTCATAAGAGAATTCAAAATCGGTTAAAAAGTTTTACTTTATAAGTCTTGTCTTAAACTTTTTCTAAGAAAGTTATGGTCTCGATGGCCTAGTTCTTCCAAAGTCACACATGTATTCCCATATAGAACAATTAAAGTTGCACATGACACCGAGAGTACATTCAAGGTGAATGATCAATGTTTGAAGCCCTACTTTGGAGGTAGTTACAATAGATAGAAGACCACCATTGAACTTTATCCTCCACAATAGCGATATTTGAGATGGTTTGGCTAAAAACTATAAAGCAATTGTTTCTTAGGAGGCAACCCAAGGATTTTCATTATGTTTCTTCACTTATTTTTAAGTTTACTTTTTCTCAAAAAAAAAAAGAATAATTTTTCTCTATTTTATCCAGGTTAATTTTCTTTCTTGAGGGACCATGTCCTAGGAGTTTAATCATCAAGGCTATCAATGGACACATCCTACAACAATGGGAGTTTTCTTGCTCATATTTTTCTTTTTCACATTGAGGGCAATGCTTTATTCAAGTTTAGGGGGAGACAAAATTTTTGCTAAATCTATTTTTTTTTAATCATGATTGAATTCCTTATTGTGAATATTTTGTTATTCTTAGGAAAATTTAAATGTCGTTCGAATTTGCAATTGATGTATGAGTTAATTTTGATTCTGATTATGTTAATCCACTTACTAAGCACTAAAAGTTTCTAATTTTTGAATTGTGTGTAAATTTAAAGAACATTTATGTGAAGTGTGTGATTTTCTTAGATCTCATCCAAATTTTAGAATTTGTTTGATTTTCTTTTGAGGCGAAATCCTAAGCTACATCTAACTGAGAAAATGATTTATACAATTTTTGGATTGATTAAATCTTTCAAGCCAACCTTGTTTATTTATCCCTAATCACCCCGTTGAGCTTTAATTTTTTTTAATACATTGAGCTTTAATTATTATCCAATTTTTTATTGACACCCATATATTATATCATTGTCCCACACCCCATGAACATGTTAATTTTTTTAATAAAAGCTTATTTGAGCCTAATAGCAATTTGAGAGGATGAGTGGAGCATGAAAAGGAAAAAAAAATGATTGCTATGGTTGTTTAGGGTGTATCAAAATAAGATTTTTTTAATAGCTTTTATTGTTCCCTATCCAATTTTCAATTGAGTGAGTCTTTTGGATACTCAATGGGTTGGAAATTTTCATGTTATATCAGGAGGGACTTTAGGAGGAACTCCACCATAAGATTCTAGAAATCAATGTGTTAATGGATGAGTTGAGCTTAAAATTATCATCATCTTACCTTTAGTCCAGCCTTACATTGCAAACTAAGAAAAGTCATATGGATTTTTGGTTGGATGATTAACTTACATTAGTGGAGAAAGGAATGAAAAACAAATCTATGAGATTTTATCATAATTGTAGAGAATTTTTAAGAGGTTGTATATCAATGTAAATTTATTTGGATTGTATATAACTCAAAAAGATGGGACTCATACACACACTTGGATCACATAATGGTCTTGACTTATAAATCAATTTCAATGTTTGGATGAAATTTATTTATTTATTTATTTATTTTTAATTGTGAATTCAAGCAATTATGAAAAGATGTCATGGAGAAGGTTGTTGCTTTGAGTATACATTATATCTTGCTTTTGTTTGAGGACTAGCAAACTGCTAAGTTTGGGGGTTTGATAACTCAATAAAAATAGAGTTATTTGACCTATTTAGGCAACAAATAATGCAATATCCATGATAAAATATTTGAATTTCCTTATGGTTATTAGAATTTTCCTTGTTTATGTAATGAAATATGGAGAAAATAAGAAAAAGAATGGAAAAAAAAGGGAATCATGGATTTTGTTCTCTAATTTTATCTGCAAGCGTTAGAAGATGTATATCAAATCAGAGATCCTTTGGTTTACTCCATAATTTTATGCGAAAAATAAGCAATTGCCTGGAGATAAGGATCTTAGATGTATCCTATAAATAGGAGAATATTGAGAACCTAGGAGATAGCTAGGTTTTTATTTTTAGATCATTTTTCATTTTTTTGAGAGTTTTTCAAGCATTTTAGAGAGAAGACAAAAGTAGTGACTGAATTTTTATTCTTTAATTCAAGATGTTTGGTTTGATTTATATTTTTGTTTCTTCTTCTACTATGTTCTAATTTTCTTTTGTTAAGGTTATAATATAGCCTGACCATGATGATATAAATTTTATGATTTTTATGAATGCAAGTGATTTCATTCATGTGAGTTACATATTATCGTGCTTAATGCTTTTAAGTGATCGACCACCAGTTGAATGATTTGATGTGGATGTTTGAGACTAAGAAATAATAATATGCAATTGCTCTTTATAATATATAACCATGAATTAAACATGGATATAAATATACCACATTATTTGTATAGTTTTTGGTGATAAGATGATCCAAAAGACTTATTATAAGCTAAGAATATTCATAGATTTTAATACACTCATGCTTATTTAAATTTATATAGAGATATAGTGGATTAATAAACTGAGTAGGTTTGCTATATCTAGAGATAGAATAGTAAATAGATTAGAAAATTCTACTATCATATGTTTGATATTGTTTTTGTACGAGTAACAATTTGAAATTTATATCTAATAGTTATGATAAGATCGATGCTCTAATATATTTATATGATTGATTTACTATATTTATTTTCCAAATTTTGCTTCGAAGATTTTTATTTTTAATTTTTCTCAATTCTATTTTGATATGTTAGATAAATTTAGAATTAATCTATTGTTAATATTTAATTGGTTTTCATCTATCTTTGTAAGACAATATTATTTTCTTATCATTACATTACTTGTTTGATATGTTTGTTTGCGGTTAGAATATTACGATTAATTGTTCTCGCGATTATAATTGGATTTGTTACGAGTGAATTTGGGGATTGTGTGAATCAATTTCTTGCAAATTGTTATTCTTATATCGATAACAAATCTAATTATTTCGTGAGCGGTTCGAAATGACTGGACTTTTTCGATAGATATAGGTGAAGATTCAAAATCTTTTCAAATTATTAATAGTAGAATTAGTGTGCTTAATTTATTGTGGGCAGGCTACAAGCATTAAGTTTTGCCCTTTCTAGCGGTCTAGCCTTCTTTGCATTTAAGGACTCATCTCGAGTGTGATATAACTAGTAAGATAATATTTGCTAGTCTGGATAAAAGTCATGATGAAATAAAATTTATCTCGTTAGATGTTTGAGTCTTGGCTGATACAAGATAAAGTTAGATAAAAACCACATTAGGCAATACAACCTCCTCATAATCATACTCAATGTGTGCTAGGGCTCCAAAAAGCGGTGGTGGGCAAATGGCCATTCTAAATGTTTGAATAAAAAAAATAAAAAGAAATGAGCTAACACCTAGCAAGTGAAATCTCTAAGTTTAACGTAGGAGTTTACCTTCGCACCCACTCTGGCATAACTATCATAAACATTCGAAGCAACATAATCAATGCATAAGCATGCACTCTTACCTTTTTTGCAAGTACCGCACACAAATGCATGGTTTAATGCACACGTATGGCATATAATTTCTTAATGCATCGATATCATTTGGTTCTTTATCATTATGTATATATGTACATTCATGAACATGTATCATCTTATTTACTTCAGCTCCTGAACACTCCTAAGACATCTGGACACACGGGACATCTCAACATGGGTTAACCTTGCAAATTTGTTTTGTTATCACAAATTTAGGGATTTTATAATTTCATGTGGATAAGTGTTCTAGATGATGGGGATTATTGAATAACACAACTTATTGTAATTGTCGTTATTTATTTCATTTAACTCCGAAATTATAACCATTGACTATAAGTTATAAATAGCCACACTATATTCTTGCAAAAATTGTTCAAAAAGTCATAAACTTATTGTACAATGGCTTTAGTCATAAACCTTTAAATAGCACTAATTTAGACCACAAATCTCTTGACAATTTGCTAATTTAGTCCTAAAATTTTGAATTGCACTAATTTAGTCTTAAATCTTTTAACGTGTTGCCAATATAGGTTTTTTAGGGCAAAAGTACAACGCAAGTGCCAAAACTTGGCACGGGGGATGCTTAGCACTTAAGTGCCAAAAGTTCCAAAAGGTACACTTATGTACCACTTCTTTGAAAAATGAGACATTTAAGTGCTAACTCCAATGAAGGGTGTTGGAAATCCAACATGGCTCATTGGAAAGCTCAATTAGTAAAGAAAAGCTAAAACGACGTTGCTTTGCCTTTTATTTGAATTTTAATATATATTATTTCAATTAAATTTAAAAATAAAAAAGGGATTGCAGCATTTGTTCGGTGAGGGTTGTGCTTGTCGCCACCACCCCATCATCGTCGAGAAGGGTCGGTGACGGTGGGAGGAGGGTCGACCAGGTTCATTGGGCCTTAACTAGGGGCTAGCAACCTTGGCTGACCGATGGCTAGAGGGTCTCCAGCCCTTGTCGGATCTAGGGAAGGGTTGTGACCCTCACCCTAGATCTGGGCGAGAGCTTGTAGGCCCTCGCCGCCAATCTGCCGGGGTTGCCAAACACTGGCCATCGTCGGCTCTTCCCAATGACGGTAGGGCAGTGATAGCAAGGGCTTGCACAACCCTCATTGAACAAGTGCTGCAATTCCTTTTTTAAAATTTATTTTTAAAATTAATTAAATTAATATTTCTATGAGAATTCAAATTTGAGGCAAAACAGCGTCGTTTTCGGCTTATCAAGCCACATCGGTATGCAAAACGATGTCATTTTGTACTTGTCTTACTAAAAAAAAAAAAATCACATCGATATTTTGATTAAAATTTCTTGTCATTAACACTTAAATGATTTATTTTTCTCCGATTTTGGCAATTAAGTATATCTTTATGAATTTTTAACACTTAAGTGTCATCCCGTGCCAAGTTTTAGTACTTAGGGTATTCAACACTCATTTTTTTCGGCTAATTTTTGCCGGAAATCACTGACCTAACGGTCTAATCAAAGTTGAATGTCCTATGTGGTGCTGCTTGGGCTAACATGGACAGTTTTTTAAATTTTTTGAAAAAAGAGAAAGTAAGAAAAGAAATGAAAAAAATCAATAAAAATAATAAAAAATTGATCTTTTTTTTTTTTTTAAATTTAAAAATCATTCATGCCAGCACCAGTCGTGCTGATAGAAAGACTAGCATTGACTAGACTGCCACGTTAACGATTTTCAATCAAAATTAACTAGAAGAATTGTAATATGTTAAAAGGTTTATGATTAAATTGGTAAATAGTTAAAAGGTTAGGACTAAAATCATACAATTAAAAGGTTTCAAACTGAATTGACCATCATATAATAAGTTTAAAGACTAAATTAACATAATTGAAAGATTTAGGATTGAATTGATCACCATACAATAGTATGACTTTTTGGACAATTTTTCCCCTTTTCTTTGTAAATCCTGATCAATCAATTAAAGAACTCAATGTTCTTGCAAATTTGTCTTTATTTTTACTTTTCTGC
Source organism: Eucalyptus erythrocorys (assembly GCA_014182555.1). Taxonomy (NCBI): domain Eukaryota; kingdom Viridiplantae; phylum Streptophyta; class Magnoliopsida; order Myrtales; family Myrtaceae; genus Eucalyptus; species Eucalyptus erythrocorys. Next base: position 25,682,202 of record CM024605.1, on the reverse strand, counting down.
GACTTATCTTTTCCGCTATATAAATATCTTTCAATTTCTGTACTTTAATTGTAGTTTATAGATCTTCGTTGTTGATTAAATTCCGATGTTGCATCTTTATCAACTTAGTTTGTTGTCAATTAAATTTTGGCAAATCTTTTTATGTCATCATATTGTTGATTAAATTCAGTAAAAGTATACATATTTATTGTGTTCCATTGATAAAACATTTGTCTCGAATCACCACAAAACTTGTTTCCTCTTAATAAAAATTGAAGATGAATTTCGATGAAAGATATTTCATAGATGATGTAATTTCGGTAGAAAAAGGGGCAACTACGTTCTCCATCTCCTTCTATTCCGTATCTCTTGATTATGTTGAAACTTCACGATTCCTTCGTAGTTTTTTGAATCACGTCAAAACTCCATGAAGACGAAAGAGTTGAAGCTCATTTTTCTCCATATTTCTCTGGTTCATGTCAAAAGTCAACGAAAGCAACAAGAGAGTAGAAACTCATTTTGCTCCATAATTCTATGGTTCAAGTTGAAGGTGCATAAAAGTGGTGAGAGTGTCGAAACACTATACTTTTCAGTGTTGCAAAGTTGAATGATCATATTTTCTTTCATACTAAATTTGGCGTTTTTTGGCAGATCTATTGCATCGATGTTATTGGAACTTGTTTATTTCTTATTATAGTCAAATGTGTGAATCTAGAATGCTGCAATGAGCTCTTTTGCTATTTCATGTTTAGATAGTCCAATAATCATGGATTAATTGATAAAGCTCATTTACTGTTTAAGATTTATATAATACAATAATCATGGATTGATTGATAAATCTCATTTACTATTTAAGATTTAAATAGTACAATAATCATGATGATTGATGGAAGTTATCTTCGTCTATACATTTGTAATTTTTCAACTGTGAATCATGAGGGATTCTTACCATCTCCATTTGTTTATTTTTAGGTTTGCACCAAATAATGGACATAATATAATATGAAAATGTCTAGTTTTGTGACTGCTATTAATCAAATAGTGTATAAGACATAGCAAACTATTTTATATCCTAGTCTATCAGGTCCTATTTTAACCAAAACTTCAAATAGCAAAACACAACTTTAATGGTGGCAACACTTGAGTTTGGGACCACTGCTTGCGGTGGCCGCGATGATTTGTGCTCTCTCCCTCTAACGCAAGGGGAGGAGTTTAAATCCCCTCACGGTCGCTAGGGATTCTTAAGTGTGGTATCGGGGTGGTGGGTCCTTCGCTAGCGTCACCCTATGATTTACTCTCCGACTATCAGCCGTGCGGAGGTTTTCTAGGTCACCAAAAAAAAAAAAAAAAAAAAAAAAAAAACTTGAGTTTGGGTTGGCTTGATTTCATTGATTTGAAAAGTTAGTTGTTACTTAACGTCCCATCTGAGTCTTGAAAACAAAAGAAAATCCTAAGGGATGAAAGGGCAAGGCGGTCCGATCTTCATTTTGACTATTTACAATCGAGCATGCGGTACCGTTCATCTTGTAGCGTGTAAATATGCCTAGCTAAAGTAGGAAAGCGAAAGATTGCCGATATCCAGATGGTCCATTGGATACAAAATTCGGGATATAAAGAGAATGACATAAGAGATATGGAACAAGTTTGACTTAATGAAATTCCTATACAAAACAATGTAAAAGCTAGAATCTTTTCGAATGGTTTGATCTGTGATTCCCACGCAAAAGGTTCATGAAACAGACTACTTCGCATGGCGACAATGTAATGGTCCTTTTCATGCAGGTGTTAGAGCCTCTTTTAGCTGTCGTTTTTAAGAACCATCGAATGTTTTTAAGAATCATCGAATTAATAAATGCTTGGCGAAAAGATGCTTGCGGCGGCTAAAATCCATATACGCCAGAGCCTCGCGCAATCTCGCCTGAAAATTACAAATCGGACACTCTCGCACTCCTCCCCCTTCCTCACCACACGGACAAAAGTTTCGATTTATAGACTACTCCTTTAGATTCTGATTAGTGTTTTTATCCATTCAAGAAGAACTAACTTCGGACGATCCGGCACCGTCGTCATTCTCCCGGCATCCCATCCGTACTGAAGATTCCCTCCTTTTCGATCTTCACGCAGGCATGGGGTCCCTGGAGGACGGCTCCGACGAGCCCTTCACACCGGGCGGGGCGCCTCTTCCTCCAGAAGGAGATGAACCAGGTGATCTCCTGTGTTATCGGCATGAAGCAACCCCTCAACGTCAACGCCCTCAAGTCGGCGATCCAGAGCTCCCCCAGGTTTACGCACCCCAGGTTCTGCAGCCTCATGGTGCAGGACTCGGCAGCCGTAAGCACTGGAGGAGGACCCACGTGGACATTGACCGCCATGTTGTCCCAGTCCACGGCCCCATCGCCGAAGGCCTCTCTGACGAGGCGGCTGTCAACGAGTACCTCGCTGACCTGTCCACTGACTCACCGGGGCTCCTGGGCGACGACAAGCCCCTGTGGGACGTCCACCTCCTGTTGGCCAACCGATGCCAAGTGTTCCGGATCCACTATGCCCTGGACGACGGGATCTCGCTGATGTCGATGTTCCTGGCATCGTGCCGGCGGGTTGATGACCCTGAGGCACTGCCGACGATCGCTCCTCCGTTGTCGGTTAAGAGGAGGAGGAGCGGGATCTCACTGGTTTCGTCTTTCCCCGTAGGGTCCCAACAGGTGGACGACCCCGAGGCGCTGCCGACGATCGGTCCTCTGTCGTCAACGGTGAGGAGGAGCGGCGGCGGTGGCAAATGGTGGAAGGCGGTAGTGAGGGTGTTGGAGGTGGTGTGGTTCACGGTGGTTTTTGTAGTGGAGTTCGTGCTGAGGATCATGTGGGTGAGCGATCGGAAGAAATCCCAGCCAAGAGAGTCGTGCAAACTCGGGCGAGCACTCGCGGGGGGTCATTCGAAGTTCGAACAATCCCGGCCAGCCCTCGGAATCGCCAAAAACGCTTGCTGAGAATTTCTAGAATCTGTATTTGGACTTGCCTTATTTTCTTTATTTTAAATATGATTGTTTTGCGTCACTAAAAAAAAATAATCGCGACCGCTGACTGTTTACTAAATGAAGATTGAACAAATTAGAAAAGTATTGAATCCGAGGTGCCATTATTCTTTTTGGGCGAGAAACACGAGATAGAAATTTAGAATTTACCGCATTAGCGACCGCTGACTTGACCACTTTCATGTCCTCCAGCCGAAACCCCGCCATGGCCAGCTTCCTCGGCCAGAGTTCCACCCCTGCGTCGCCGCTCACCAGCATCCTCCGATCGCTCACCCACATGATCCTCAGCACGAACTCCACTACAAAAACCACCGTGAACCACACCACCTCCAACACCCTCACTACCGCCTTCCACCATTTGCCACCGCCGCCACTCCTCCTCACCGCTGACGAAAGAGGACTGATCGTCGGCAGCGCCTCAGGGTCGTCCACCCGTTTGGGACCCTACCGGGAAAGACGAAACCAGTGAGATCCTGCTCCTCCTCCTCTTAACCGACAACAGAGGAGCGATCGTTGGCAGCGCCTCGGGGTCGTCAACCCGCCAGCACGATGCCAGGAACATCGACATCAGCGAGATCCCGTCGTCCAGGGCATAGTGGATCCGGAACACTTGGCATCGGTTGGCCAACAGGAGGTGGACGTCCCACAGGGGCTTGTCGTCGCCCAGGAGCCCCGTTGAGTCAGTGGACAGGTCAGCGAGGTATTCGTTGACAGCCGCCTCGTCAGAGTGGCCTTCGGCGATGGGGCCGTGGACTGGGACAACATGGCAGTCAATGTCCACGTGGGTCCTCCTCCAGTGCTTACGGCTGCCGAGTCCTGCACCAAGAGGCTGCAGAACCTGGGGTGCGTAAACATGGGGCAGCTCTGGATCGCCGACTAGAGGGCGTTGACGTTGAGGGGTTGCTTCATGCCGATAACACAGTAGATCACCTGGTTCATCTCCTTCTGGAGGAAGAGGCGCCCCGCCGGCGTGAAGGGCTTGTCGGAGCCGTCCTCCAGGGACCCCATGCCTGCGTGAAGATTGAAAAGGAGGGAACCTTCAGCACGGATGGGATGCCGGGAAAATGACGACAGTGCCGGATGGTACGAAGTCAGTTCTTCTTGAATGGATAAAAACACTAATCAGAATCTAAAGGAGTAGTCTATAAATCGAAACTTTTGTCCGTGAGGTGGGGAAGGGGGAAGGAGTGCGAGAGTGTTGGATTTGGAATTTTCAGGCGAGATTGCGTGAGGCTTTCTGGCATACGCCTGAGAATATGTTGGCTGCACCTGTTGAGAGATTTTCGCTGGAAGAAAAGACGGAGAAAGGATATATACATGCGGTCTGTCTTCACGCAGCGAGAGGCACTGCCTGGTGCGGAGAGAGCATCATTTCGCCAAGCATCTATTAATTCGATGGGCCCTTTCTAGAAACGACAGCTAAAAGAGGCTCTAACACTTACATCGTCGGCATGCGAACGAATCTGCTTTATGAACCTTTTGCGGGGTAATCAAAGATCAAACCATTCAAAAAGATTCCAGCTTTCCCACTGTTCTGTATATGAATTTCATTAAGTCAAACTTGTTTCATATCTCTTTTATCACTCTCTTTGCATCTCAAATTTTCTATCCAATGGACCATCAGGATATTGGCAATCTTTTGTGTTCCTGCTTTAGTTAGGCATATTTAGAGGTAAGTATACTATTAGTGTCAAAAGTTATGTATGTCGTTTATTTTGGTGCAAAAAGTTTATTTTGGATAACTTAAGTGCCAAAAAGTTTGAAAAACGATCATTTTAATGCCAATTCTGATCTAATTGACCGGAAATCCGACGTGACACTTTTTTATTGATTTTTGAAACTGATGTGGCTTGTCGGAGAATACAGTCAGTATCTAAACCACAAAACAACGTCGTTTGACGTCTTTCCCCCAAGTCAAAACCCTAAATCCCCCAAATTGAGAGAGAGAGAGAGAGAGAGAGAGAGAGAGAGAGAGGGCATGGCAGAGCTTCCCCGTCATCTTTTTCCCCAAAGAACAACACCAGCACCAGCCACTTCCTGAGTAGAGTCCAATCCACCATCTCCATCTGCGCCCTCCTTGTTTCCCACGCCCTTCTCTCTCTCTCTCTCTCTCTCTCTCTCTCTCTCTCTCTCTCTCTCCACCTTCGACCCCACTTCTTCCTCCTCCTCCTCCGCCCTCGCCTCCTATTCTTCCCGTTGCTTCTTGCTCAAGAAACAACCTCAGCCTCTTCTTGCTCACCTAGTCAAGCAACTATGACGGTGGCCAAGTATGGTGGTCGAGCAACTGTGGCCAAGCGAGCTAGGTCAGCGTTAGGCGAGGATCGAACAAAAAGACCCTAATTTCAATCCCATATGAGCTGTGCGGCTTCGTTTTTGTGAGGCCATCCACATATGATGGCAAAATGACGTCATTTTCTTAAGTAGGACGGAAAATAACGTCGTTTAAAAGCTGTGTCGATTTTTTTTTTTTAAATGTAAAAGCCACGTAATCCATTTGATTAGAATCTCTCGCCGGTGGCACTAAAGTGATCGTTTTTTTTTTTTTCCGATTTAGCACTTAAGTGATCCAACAAAAATTTTGGCACCAAAGTGAGCGCCGTACATAATTTTTGGCATTGATAGTATATTTATCCCAGCATATTTATACGTTATAAGATGAATTATACCACGTCCTCAATTGTAAATAGTCAAAATGAAGATTGGACCACCTCGTCCTTTCGTCCCTTGGTATTTTCGTTTGTTTTAAAAACTCAGATTTGTCTTGGATGCATGGGATGTTAAGTAACAACTAGATTTTCAAATCAATGAAATCAAGCCAACCCAAACTCAACAATAGCCATCATTAAAGCTGCATTTTGTTGATTAAAGTTTTAGTCAAAATAGGATTGGATAAACTGAGATATAAAATATTTTGCTATGTCTTATTCACTATTTGGTTAATCGCAGTAATAAAACTGGATACTTTCATATCACATTATGTCCATTATTTAGTGCAAATCGGAAAATACACAAACGAAAATGGTAAGAATCTTTCATTATTCACAGCTGAAAAAACACAAATGTATAGACGAAGATAGCCTCTGTCAACCACCCGCCATGGTGGCTCAGTTGGGTAGGCGCTAGACTTCCATTGAGGAGGTCTAGTGTTCGAAGCTCCTGCAACTTGCGTTGCAGGAAGGCTGGCTTTGAGTCACTTGATGACTTACCCGGTGGCACGTGTGTGGTGGCTAGCACGTGTCGCCCCCAGTGGTTTATCTCCGGCTGTCGGCCGTGTGGGGTTCCCAGGGTCATCAAAAAAAGAAAAAAAGAAAAAGAAAACCTCCATCAATCATCATAAGTAGCACCATCTAAATCTTAAACGGTAAATGAGCTTTATTAATCAATCCATGATTATTGTACTATCTCAATATGAAATAGCAAAAGAGCTCACTGCATCATTTTAGATCCACACATTCAACTATAATAAGAAATAAACAAGCTCCATAACATTGATGCAGTACAGTTGCTAGCACATGCCAAATCTAGTAAGAAAGAAAACATAATCATTCAACTTCTCGACTCCGAAAAATATAGTGCTTCGACTTTCTCGCCACTTTCATGCACCTTCAACTTGAACTATAAAGTTACAGAGTAGAATGAGTTTCAACTCTCTTGCTACTTTCGTTGACTTTTGACATGAACCAGAGAGTTATGAATGAAAATGAGCTTCAACTCTCTCATCATCTTCATGGAGTTTTGACGTAATCCAAAAAACTACGAAGGAATCATGAAGTTTCAACAGAATTAAGAGATACAAAAGAGAAGGAGACAAAGAGCGTAGTTTTTTTCTTTTTTTAAATCTTATTGCCCCTTTTTTCGCTGAATTTGGATTGTCGATGAAATATCTTTCATCAAAATTAATCTTTGAGTTTTATTAAGAGGAGACAACTTTTGTGGTTGTTCTAGACAAATATTGTATCAATGGAACACAAGAAACACATATACTTCAACGGAATTTAATGAATGATATGATAAAAAGCTTTGCCAGAATTTAATTGACAACAAAGTGCAATGATAAAGATACAACATATGAATTTAATCAACTACGAAGATACATAAACTACAATTAAAGTACATAAATTGAAAGATATTTATATAGTGGAAAAGATAAGTTGCAAAATAGTAAAGATAAGATAAATTTGCAAGAATATTGAGTTCTTTAATTGATTGATTAGGACTTACAAAGAGTACGGGGGAAAATTGTCCAAAAAGTCCAAAACCTATTGTACAGTAACTAATTTAGTCATAAATCTTTCAATTGTGTTAATTTAATCTTAAACTTATTGTACAACAATCAATTCAGTCTAGTCGTTGTCTTTGATTAAAATTTGACATTGTGTCTTTTTCATCGCGCTTTGTTGAACGCGTGGATCTAAAATGTTGTTTTGGCATTTGCTAGTAGATGTACCGTGTAGATGTTACTAGAGCTTATTTATTTCTTATTATAGTTGAATGTGTGGATCTAGAATGCTGCAATGAGCTCTTTCGCTACTTCATATTTAGATAGTACAATAATCATGGATTGATTGATAAAGCTCATTTACTGTTTAAGATTTATATAGTACAATAATTATGATGATTGATAGAAGTTATCTTTGTCTATATATTTATGTTTTTTAAACTATGAATTGTGAGAGATTCTTACAAATTCCATTTATGTATTTTCAAGTTTGTACCCAATAATGGACATAATATGGTACGAAACTATCTGATTTATTATTACTATTAACCAAATAGTGGATACGACATAGAAAATATATTATATCCCAGTTTATCAGGTCCTATTTTGACTACAGCTTCCAACGGTAAAATGCGGCTTTGATGATGGCTACTGTTGAGTTTGGGTTGGCTTGTTTTGAGTTGAAAAGTTAGTTGTTACTTACCGACTTACCGTCCTGTGCATTCAATACAAATCTGAGCCTTGAAAACAAAAGAAAATCCTAAGGGACGAAAGGACGAGGTGGTCGGATCTTCATTTTGATTATCTACAATCAAGCATGCGGCACCATTCATCTTATAGCGTATAAATATGCCTAACTAAAGCAAGACCACGAAAGATTACTGATATCCAAATGGTCCATTGGATACAAAATTCTAGATACAAAGAGAATGACATAAGAGATACCGAACCAGTTGACTTAATGAAATTCATATACAAAACAACTGGAAAGCTGGAATCTTATCGAATGGTTTGATCTTTGATGACACCGCTTAAAGGTTCACAAAGCAGATTTGTTCGCATGCCGACGATGTAATCGACCTTTTCATGCAAGTGGTAGAGCCTCTTTTAGCTTTCGTTTTTTAGAAAGAGACCATCGAATTAATGAATGCTTCGCGAAATGATGCTCACACCAGCGCCCCTCGCTGCGTGAAGACAAGCCGCGCGTGGATATCTTTTCTTCCCGTCTCTTCCTCCAGCTAAGGTCTCTCAACAGGTGCAGCCAACATATTCTCAAGCGAATGCCAGAGAGCCTCGCGCAATCTCGCCTGAAAATTCCAAATCCAACACTCTCGCACTCCATCCCCCTTCCCCACCTCACAGACAAAAGTTTCAATTTATAGACTACCCTTTTAGATTCTGATTCGTGTTTTTATCCATTCAAGAAGTACTAGCTTCATATGAGCCGCCAGCACTGTTGTTATTTCCTCGCCATCCCAACCGTACTGAAAATTCCCTCCTTTTCGATCTTCACGCAGGCATGAGGTCCCTGGAGAACCGCTCCGACGAGCCCCTGACACCAGCAGGGCGCCTGTTCCTCCAGAAGGAGATGAACCAGGTGATCTACTGTGCCATCGGCATGAAGCAACCCCTCGACGTCGACGTCCTCAAGTCGGCGATCCAGAGCTCCCTCATGTTGAAGCACCCTAAGTTCTGCAGCCTCATGGTGCGTGACTCTGCGGGCTGGGAGCACTGGAGGAGGACCCGTGTGGACATGGACCACCACGTTGTCGTGGTCCACGGTCCCGTCGCCGACGGCCTCTCTGATGAGGCGGCAGTTGACGAGTACCTCGCCGACCTGTCCACTGACTCACCGGGGTTCCTTGGTGACGATAAGCCCCTGTGGGACGTCCACCTCCTGATGGCCCACCAGTGCCTGGTGGTCCGGATCTATCACGCACCCGGTGACAGGATCTCGCTGATGTCGATGTTCCTGGCATTGTGCCGGCAGGTGGACGACCCTGAGGCGCTGCCGACGATCAGTCCTCCGTTGTCCGCTAAGAGGAGGAGGGGTGGCTGCGGTGGCGAGTGGTGTAAGGCGGTAGAGAGGGTGTTGGGGGTGGTGGGATTCACGTTGGTCTTCGTAGTGGAGTTCGTGCTGCGGAGCATGTGGGTGAGCGATCGGAAGACGCCGGTCAGCGGCGGCGCATGGGAGGAACTCTGGCCGAGGAAGCTAGCCACGGCGAGGTTTCGGCTGGAGGACATGAAAGTGGTCAAGTCAGAGGTCGCTAATGCGGTGAGTTCTAAAGTTCTATTACGTGTTTATCGCCCAAAAAGAGTAATAGCACGTCAGATTCAATATTTTTCTAATTTGTTCAATCTTGACTTTATCCACATTTTTTTTTCAATGTGATCTCTATCAACATTTTTGTTCAGATTAATTTTTCCATTAAAAATGGTATGACAGGCCTTAAATCGCCGTTAAATGATGATGTAGTGAAGACGTGCCTTTTTTTTTTTTTAATTTAACTTTTTTAGTAACACAAATCGAGCATATTTAAAAATGCAGTAGATGAAAAAAGTTAAAACTTAAAAGGAAAGAGAAACCGATACCGCAAATTCCCAGCAAGAGTCTTTGACGATTGCAGGGGCGGCCGGGATTTACTTGTATGACCTCTGGGGTCGACTGACGCCAGCGAGTGCCCGCCCGGGTTTGCACAACTCTCACGGTCGGGATTTCTTGTATTTCATGGCTACCAATGCATTTTGATATACTCAAGTTCCAGATTATGAATGTCATTCGTTGCTGCAAATGCAGACCATTAACGATGTTCTCTTCGGGATCATATCGGCAGGCTTGTTCAGATACTTGGACCGCCGATCTCCCAGCGGTAAAATAGGAATAGCACTTCTGATAATTCACTCTATTTTTGTTGATTCAAAGGATGAATCTCGACCGAGTAAAATGCTAATTTGCCTTTGTCAGCTGTGCGGGAAGGGACTCGAATAACCAGGGTGGCAATGGTTAATCTGTGAGAATAGCCGGGATTGCAGGTGAGTCTCTTTTTTATGGCCTTCTATGTGAAGTGGATTGAATTGAAGTGTGGTGTTGATATTACTTAGGAACTATCCAATTTGATGAAAGGCAACCCGGGACTGCGGTGGGGCAACAAGTTCGGGATTCTCCTTCTCCCCGTTCACTACCACAGAAGCTCCGGCGATCCTCTTGAATACCTGAGAAAAGCCGAGCCGATGATCGACTGGAAGAAGAAGTCCCTGGAGGCTCACCTCTCCTACAAAATCGGGGATATCGTCATGACTTATCTAGGGGCACGTGTAAGGATCAGTTCAGGCTTCTGCAATTCGGGAAACAGAATGAGAATAAGCTTGGCAATCTATCTGGTTTTTTGCTGATGCATATCGCGAGCCTACTCAACTACAGGATTGTCTGCAACACCACGTTCACCATCTCGAATGTTCTCGGCCCACACGAGGAGATCGCAGTCGTGAGCAACCCCATCACTTACATAAGGGCAAACTCCTCTAGTTTACCTCACGTAAGGCTCTAGGCTACTCACGCCTCATCGTTCTTCCTTTCTCCTTCTCGTCTGCAGTATCTAGAATTGAATCTTTATCAGGACTGATGTGGGGTGTTTGAGAGGTGATGTATGCAGGCGCTCACGATGCACATGGTGAGCTATGCGGGGTGGGCGGACATGCAGATTCTGGTGGCTAAGGACATCATCCCCGACCCTGATTTTCTGGCCAAGTGCTTTGAGGATGCTTTGCTCGAAATGAAAGCGGTAGCTTCTACTACCTTAAACTCGAAGAAGTAGCAGATAAACATTCCTGTGATGTTAGGAAGGGAAAATCTATATCGTATTCTTATACATGTGTGATTATACACGGGATTAAAAAAAAAGAAAATTGATCCCACCTATACGATGTTCTATCGGGACAAGAAGAACCATTTTAGGCCATCAATCCGAATTTCGTCTTATGTCTTACTTGATCAATGAAGTTAGTAGGGTGTTCCTCGAGCTTGGGATCTATCCACATGATGTTGAGCTCCCTGCAATTGAAAAGAGAAATGAAGAGAATAAAGTCGATTGTACGGCGAATAAAGGTAGGTATGTTAATTTTAAAATGATGGGACCATTTTCTATTATTTGAATGTCCACTTATGTTTACAATCGATTTAGAGGTGTCAAAATGGGTCTTAAACCTATACATGACCCATTGAAATCATAAATGGATTATATATTAGTTACTTACATTTTAAAGAGACTAGTTAAATGGATTTAAAAATTGAAAGCTTAAAATAAATGGGTCGGAAATGGATTTTAAATGGGTTAGACTTAGAACCCATTTCCAACCCAAGCCTCACTCTCTCTTTCTCCCTTTAATTTTATAGATTTTTTTAAATAAAAATAGAAATTATAATTATTTTTTATTTTTTTTTTCCTTACTTCTTCGTCCTTCCTTAGTCATCGACGTCACGGTGGCTAGCATGGTGAGGCCCGAGCTTGCCGATCACTAGTGAGGCTTAAATTGAGACTCGAACTCACCGATGTCGAGCGAGCTCGATCTTGTCAATGATGGGCGAGGTTCGAGCCTCATTGATCTAGCGAGCCTCGAGCTCGCCTATGGCCGATCGTCGGCCGTTGTTGTGGCCGATGGCGATTGAAGAAGAAGAAAAAGAAAAAGAAAAGAGAAAGAAATAACTAAAATTATATATATTTAAAAATAAAATAATTAAAAATTCGATTTTTAAAAAAGTAGAAAATAATAAAAATAATAAAAATTCGATTTTTAAATTTTTTAAAAAAAAATTACAAAAATTTTCCATTAAATTTGTATTGCATGAAATTGTTTTAGCATTATTAATTTTAATTTTAATTTATTTAAAATTGAAAAAATAATATATGTAAATTTTTAAATATAAATTTAGACAATAATGCTAAAAAAATCAAATATATATGCTAAAAAAAAATCAAATATATATTCTAAAAAAATCAAATATATAAATAGTTTCTTTTTAAAAAGAAGAAAATATTTTTAATTTTTTTAGCATTTATATAAATTTTATTTTTTTAGCATTATTTTGGCATTTAAACAATAATAACGAGGGCAAAATAAGAAATTTGAAGAATGAGTGATGATAATTTTGGAAAAAAAAAAAAGTTTCGGCTCAAAGTTAGTCCTTACTAGTATTGAGCTTTCAGCCTTCTTAATGCTGACTTTTACTTGAAAGCTACTTTAAAATGATTGCCAAACGATCCAATATTTCTCCAAGGGGCTTTGGAGATTAAAAGCCCTTAGGAATATTGAACCAAACGCACCTTAAAACTACTTCTTAGAACCCCTTTTTATATTAATATTTTAATTCTTTTTCTTTTATTTTCCTCTCCTCCTTTGGTCTCCTTCCCCATGTTCATTTTGCACGCCTGAAGCTCAGTCTTCCCAAAACATGGACTCATCGTAGCTCACCCAAACAACAACATGGCCCAGAATGAACAACGACCCTTCCACTGCCGGACCACCGCCATCCGCCCGTCGTCCATCCCGACTGACATCAACCATCGATGGCCACAAACTACGGCGGCCATGAATCCACTTGAAAGAACGAAGAAAAATGACACCCACTTGACAATACACAATTCTCAGGCAAAAACCATATGAAAATACCACAAATATGATCAAAACAAGCATGATTCAGTAAGTGGAGAAGTAAGGATACGTCAATCTTGAGTTTAAGCAAGAACTGACTCTCGGTTTTCTTTGAGTTTATTGAACATGTCGGATACTCTATCTGAGGAACAGACAAGAGCACGATGGAGTTTCAAACAAGGACGGGGACGCATGACAATGAGCAGACAATGATCCAACAACAGCAAGATATATCATAAATGAAGGTGAGGACTCACATGAAATGGGCATGGTGGTCTGGTTCAACAAACTAGAAACCAGGTGCAGAAACGGGGCACGGCGAGGGCCGTTGGTGGTGTCCTCTATCCAGCTCAGGGGCGGCGAATGAGGGGCGAGCTTTATAGATCGGACCAGGTTTAGGCGCCTTGCGTTCCTCCGAGCTAGAATCCTTGGAGCTGTGACGTGCCCAAGAGAAGACAAACAAGACTCAAGTGTAAGAGTTTTCCTAATATATGGACTAAATTAATTGACATTGTTATTTACCGTTTAAAGTTTATTGTTTTACGGGGTTTGGTCTAAGGTGAGATAGAAGGTTTCTTAATTAGTCTAATATGGGGCTGGCTAGTGTGGGCCGAGTTGACCTTGGCTCGTAATGAGGGGGACTGGCTGTAAACTCTATAAATAGTGCTCAAGTCTCTCCTCTAAACTAATTCTCACATATCCTCACCTAAGGGACGTTATTCTAACATTAATCGTGAGGGGCCGCCTCATCGAGTCAGTGGTACGGAGGGCAATAGAGGAGAAGGATTTGCGCAAGGAACATTATATTTCCGCTTCCGCTTCAAGACGATGGATCCTAAAACAGGTGCGTTAATCTTTCTATTTAATCTTGCATGTTCATGTTCTGGTTATGGAGATCTTGGGTTGTGCATAATCTGCACCCAACATGTGGTATCAGAGCCTCTATAACCTTAGAATTTGAATGCAATTGATTTTGCACTAATTTGTACGGTTTTACCCTAATTATATTGATTTGCCCTAATTAGTATAAATCTTGCCCTAGTTTGCAATTTTCGAGACTTTTAGTTTAATAAAAATCAAATTAAGTTGCAAATTGGGACTCGGCTCGACGAGACGGTGAAAACTGTCGGCGGCCCGTCGCCGGGGGATGTCGCACGCGCCCCCACGCGCAGCCATGCGCCGCTGGGGGTGTCGAACATGCGCCCCACGCGTGATCACGCGCCTCCACGTGCGGGGTGTGCGCCACATGCGGCCGTTGACGTCATCATGACGTTAGCGACCCGGGTTCGACTTGATGCATGCGCCGCATGTGACTGTTGACGTCATGGTGATGTCAGCAACCCGGGTCCAACCCGATGACGTCAGCATCCGACCTAATGACGTCACCGACCCGACTTAGCCTTGGACCCGACCCAACCCGTTGACTGACCCGACCTAGTCAACTGTTGACCGGTCCGGTCAGCTGGTCGGACCGGGCGGCTGGACCGGATGGTTGGACCGCCACCGGTCGGACCAGCTTCTGGCCATATTTGCGTCACGTGCGTGAGCCCCACGCACCGCGCACTTTGGCTGCGCATGCGGGCGCGTGGGGTCTCCTTTTGGCGCATGGTTGGCGGCGTTGGACTTGTATGGTGATTTCCTCTCTTGTGGTATATTTATTTTATATGTTTGATGATTTTATTGATGTGAAATTGCATATGAAACCCTAAATACATGTATTTTAAATGAATTTTTGCGTATTTTTCTTGTATTTTTCTGTGATTTTGGAAATACAAGTACTGAGTTACAGGTATGTTATTTTATTAATGGATAAAGTAGTATAATTAGCATGATATGTGATTTGAGTGATATGTACCCCTATCACTAAATTTAAAATCACATGTATATGGTGTATGTGAGATGTAAATATATCTCTAGTATGAGAGAATTTCAAGGATTCAATTGAGTTGTGACCGCCAAAGTGGCACACTTGGTTGGGTTTGAGAAATTTCGGTCTCATATGTTGATTGGGATGTCTCATGATCTAATGCGTGGTCATACTTCCAAATGAGATGATTGTGTATTAGTTCATGGAGGGATATATGATGATGTGGTGGAGGAGTGACCAGTCCTAGTGGTTCATCTGCCCAAAGGTGATGAATTCACGAAAATTGAAATATATTCTCATAACCGCTATCATGTGGGGAGTGTACAATTGCATGTCATGTATTATGCCCAAATGTGATTATGTGATTTTGCATGTAACTCTCTGGATGTGTACTTTTGTGTCAAGTTACACAATACTCACATGATGCTAATTGTTATATACTGCTGTCTTTCAGTCACCTTTTCTGTAAACGGTAACTTCGTCACTATTGAGGTTCTTACTGGTTCCAACTTTAAGAAGTGGAGAGAAGATTTTCTGTTTGCTATGGAGATGACAGATGTTCATATGGCTCTTACTGCCGATCAGCCGGCAGCTATTACTGCTGAGAGTACAGATAATCAGAAAGCACATTTTACTGCCTAGGAAAAGAGTAATAGAATTTACTTGCTGTCTATGAAGCGTTCAATTCAAGAACACTTGAAAAGTGGTTTGCTTGCGGACTGTACTGCTAGGCAAATGATGGAAGCTTTAGTGGCTAGGTACCGTGTGTCGTCTAATGCTGAGATAGGGACACACATACAGACACTGTTTACCATGAAGTATGATGGTTCTGGTGGAGTAAGAGATTATATTCTGAGGATGGTTGATTTGCAGACCAAGCTTCAGGCTCTCAATGTTGCTATTCCCACTATCTGTATTGTGCATCAAGCTTTAAACACTCTTCCTCCTGATTTTGGGATTATCAAGAATAATTATAGTTCCCAAGATGAAGCCTGGTCAGTTAATGAACTAATTGCCAGGGTGGTAGCAGAGGAAGATAAATTGAAGAAAAATAAATGGCACATTGCTCTTTATGCTTCAAGTTCTGGTACTGATAAGGGTAAGAATGTGAAAAATTATACTCAAAAGAGAAATTTTGAAACAACTGGACCATCCAATAGTAAAGGAAATTCTGAAGGTGCTGGTCCTTTTAACAGTTTGGGTCCTAAGAAAACATTCCCCAAGAAAAGGGGTGTTTTTTACTACTTTTGCAAGGAAAGATGACATGTAAAGAAGAACTGAAAAAGTTTAAGGATTGGTTGTCTAAGAGAACCAAGAAGAGTGAGCCTAAAGGGGTTCATAAATAGAAGGACGCCAAATCAGGATGAATTAAAGCTCACTATTGGAAACAGCATTGGAGTTGATTTCGAGTTTGTGGGAGATGTTATTTTGGTTTTAGATTCTGGTTTTAGGATGATGTTGAGAAACACTTTTTACGTACCTTCATTTAGGTGGAATTTAGTTTCTGTGTCTTGTTTGAACATGTGTGGATACTCTTTTGAAATAAAGAGTAATGCTATTGCTATCTTTTATGATTCCAATAAGATTGGGTGTTGCAATTTATCCAATGGATTATATCGATTGAGTTTATCTCCTAACGACATGTATGTTGCATATTCAGTTGAGAAAGTTGTTTCCAAAAGGCCTCTATCTAAGGAACAGTCTTATGCATTGTGGCATAAACGACTTGATCACATCTCTAATAAAAGAGTAGAAAGGCTTGTAAAGGCTGACATCCTGCCTATTCTTAAAGGTGATCAAGAGACTTGCGTAGACTGTTGAAGAGGTAAGATGACGAAAATAAAGAAGAAATCTGCCGTATGAAGTTCTAACTTGTTGGAGGTTATTCACACTGATATTAGTGGACCATACACGGCTACTTTGTGCAGAAATTTTTATTTTATTACATTTATTGATGACTATTCCCAATATGGATACTCATATTAGTCCGAGTCTCTTGACAAATTCAAGATTTTTCGGACTGAAGTGGAGAAACAGTTGGGAAAAGTTATAAAGATTGTTAGATCTGATCGTGGTGGTGAATATTTTGGTAGGCACGGTGATGCTGGACAACTTAAAGGACCGTTTGCCAAATACTTAGAGGATTCTAGGATAGTAGGTTAGTTTACTATGCTTGGAAGTCTTGAACAAAATGGTGTAGCTGAAAGGTGCAATCGTACTCTTATGGACATGATGAGAAGTATGATTAGTAGGACCAATTTACCTACTTTTCTATGGGGTGAGGCTTTGAAAACAGCTCTTTATATTATAAATCGTGTTTCTACTAAAGCGGTTTCATTGACTCCTTTTGAGTTATGGACTGGATGTAAACCTAGTCTGAATCATCTTAAAGTTTGGGGGTGTCTAGTAGAAGTGAAGTTATATAATCCTATATTGAATAAGTTGGATTCCAAAACTACACGGTGTTATTTCGTGTCTTACCCAGATCATTCAAAGGGGTATCGGTTTTATAACCCCAATGGATGTACAAGAATTGTGGAATCTCAGACTGCAAAATTTCTGGAATTTAATGTAGCTGAAAAGGGTAGCTGCTCAAAAACTATCGAAGATGATAGTATGTTGAGGATTACTGGATCCCCATCTCATCCTGTGCAGACAACTATCGAGCTGCTTGCGCCACAATATGAACCTGTAGTGGCTCAAGATCCTATTGTTGAGACAGTTTCTGATGAAATTCCTCAAGCTCCTCAAATTCAAAATGAGGTTGAAGTAGCTCCACTCAGAAGATTTATTAGGGAAAGACGTTCGGCTATACCACCAGATTATGTTGTCTACTTAGGAGAGCATGATTATGATATTGGCTGTGTTGTTGATCCGGTCACTTATACTGATGCCATCTCATGTCTTTAATCAGATCTATGGCTAGATGCGATGAAAGATGAGATGCAATCTATGAAACATAATGATGTTTGGGAGCTTGTTGAATTGCCTGAAGGTTGCAAACCAATTGGCTGTAAATGGGTATTCAAGACTAAAAGGGATTCCAAAGGAAAGATTGAAAAATTTAAAGCCAGACTGGTGGCTAAGAGTTTCACTCAAAGAGAAGGAATAGATTATGAAGCAACATTTTCTCTAGTTTCTTCTAAAGATTCCTTCAGAGTGGTATTAGTAGCTCATTTCGATATGAAGTTACACTAGATGGATGTTAAGACCGCTTTTCTTAATAGAGACCTTAATGAGGAGGTTTATATGGTGCAACCTGAAGGTTTTACAGATAATGACTCATGTAAGCTTGTTTGTAGATTGAAGAAGTCTATTTATGGCCTTAAGCAAGCTTCTAGACAGTGGTATTTCAAGTTTCATAGTGTTGTCACTTCATTTGGATTTATTGAGAACAAAGTAGATCAGTGCATATACACCAAGGTCAATAGGAGGAAATATATTTTTCTCATACTTTATGTGGATGATATCTTGCTTGCAAGTAGTGACATTGGTTTACTACATGAGACAAAACGGATGTTATCGAAAAATTTTGATATGAAAGACCTTGGTGAAGCGTCTTTTGTTCTTGGCATTGAGATTTATAGGGATCGCTCATGCCGTTCATTGGGTTTGTCTTAGAGGGCATATATTGATCGCATTTTGAAAAGATTCAATATACAAGATTGCAAACCAGGAATTGCTCCTATTATTAAGGGTAATAAATTGAGTCTTTCACAATGCCCTGATTCAGATTTTGAGAAAGCTCAAATGAAGAATGTACCTTATGCTAGTGTGCTTGGAAGTATCATGTATGCTCAAGTTTGCACTAGACCAGACATGGCTTTTGCAGTAAGGCTTCTAGGTAGATATCAGTCAAATCCAGGACGCGATCACTGGGTTGTTGCCAAGAAGGTTTTAAGGTTAAAGAGAACAAGGAATTATATGCTGATTTATAGACATGTTCCTGACTTGCAACTAGTAGGGTATTCAGATGCAGATTTTGCTGGTTGTCAAGATGATAAGAAGTCAACAACATGATACATATTTATGTTGGCAGGAGGTGCAGTATTATGGAAAAGCAAGAAACAGAAATCCATATCTTCTTTTACCATGCAAGCGGAGTTTATAGCATGTTTTACAGCTGCTACTCAAGCTATTTGGCTTCGGAACCTCATTAGGGAGTTGTTAGTTTTTGATTTTGTGGATAGGCCTATACAATTACATTGTGACAATAATTTTGCAGTGTTGTTTATTAACAACAATAGAAGTCTCAAGGGGTCTAAACACATGGAGGTCAAGTATTTGACTATAAAGGAATCAGTATAGAATGATGACGTTGCTGTAGATTATATTCCTACAGTTGATATGGTTGCAGATCCACTGACTAAAGGCCTACGCCCGTGTGTATTTGATTGACATGTCATTAACATGGGCCTAGAGCATCTTGGGATGTTGTCATTTAGTGGGAGTTATATTTTTTTCTTAAATAAAGTTTCTATCTGCATTTGTTACAATTTAGTAACGTTTTGATATATATATATATATATATATATATATATTTCAACTTTTGCATTCAATACAATATTTTTGAATGGTTTGTTATTTTGTTGAATATATATTGTTAAAAGTCTCAGGGTATTACCTTGAGTGAAGGCTAGGGGTATTTGGTTATTAGTCTTGTGCATATGTTCTTGTGATACATAAAGAAAGGTTAACCATAAGGACAAGACATATGTGAGTTCATTAGAACCATAATTTCATTCTCTTGTGGCACAAACTTTTGTGTCGCTTAAGGTAAGAGAATGATGACTGATAAAAAGAAAAGGAAAAAAGAAAATAATAAAAAATATTATTGTTATTGAAAATTATGATCATAAAAGAAAAAAAGAAAGAAGGAAAATCGAATAGGGTAGGGTAAGGGGTTGGGCTTGCCCGGCGCTCCTCCTCCTCCTCTTCTTCTTTATCCCTTTCTCTTTTCTTTACGTGGGCCAGCCCACCTCTCTTTTTCTCTATCTCCTTTTCGTGCTTGGCCCGGCCCACACGCAAGTCATCTCCTCCCCCCTCACGCCAGCCACGCTTCTGCAAAAAAGGAAGGAAAGAAACGTACAAACTAGAGAAGGAGGCAAAGGATCGCGAGGACGGGCGAGTTGGCGATGGCAGAAGCTAGGCACGCCGGTTGCTAGCCGTTAAAAAGGAGAGAGGCGAGAGAGAGGGGAGGTTCTCTAGCGAGAGTCCAAGGGAGAGAGAGACCGAAAAGGGGAGAGATTTGAAGGGAGAAAGCAACTGAGAGAGGGCGAGCCCGAAAGATAGGAGTCCTCCGACCGTCCGGCCATGCCCGAAGCTCATTGACGGCTCCTGGACACACCCTCATGCCTGTTGTCCCTATTGTCCCCAAGTTGCATCCAAGGTAAGCCGTGAGCTTGATGTTGGGTGCAGATTATGCACAACTCAAGATCTCCATAATCATAACATGAACATGCAAGATTAAATAGAAAGATTAATGCACCTATTTTAGGATCCATCATTCTTGAAGCGGAATCGGAAACACAATGTTCCTTGCGCAAATCCTTCTCCTCTATTGCCCTCCGTATCATTGGCTTGATGAGACGGCCCCTCACGATTAATGTTAGAATAACGTCCCTTAGGTGAGGATATGTGAGAATTAGGTTAGAGGAGAGACTTGAGCATTATTTATAAAGTTTACAGCCAGTTCTCCTCATTACGAGCCAGGCTCAACTCAGCCCACACTAGCCAGCCTCATATTAGACTAATTAAGAAACCTTCTATCTCACCTTAGTGATAAATAACAATGTCAATTAATTTAGTCCACATATTAGGAAAACTCTTACATTCTCCCACCTGGACTATATTAATTGAAATTATATTGTATGTGCGCATATTGGTCCAGAGATAATTCTTGATAGTCAATCCTATCCATAAAGCCTCCAACACCGAATCATGGTGGTAACTGCATATATACATATAGAGCCTTCCATGGTCACAAGTGCTTTCAACTTTATCGATATAGATTCAATATGGTAGTGTGACAAATGGCTAACATCTCTCATAGAGAGATCCATTTGTCATTCACCATTCTCTTACCTTAGGTGACACAAAAGTTTGTGCCACAAGAGAATGAAATTATGGTTCTAATGAACCAACATTTGTCTTATCCTTATGGTTAACTTTTCTTTATGTATCACAAGAACATATCAAAAGGCTAATAACCAAATGCCCCTAGTCTTCACTTAAGGTAATACCTTGAGACTTTTAACAATATATATATTTATATTCAACAAAATAACAAACCATTCAAAAATATTGTATTGAATGTAAAAGTTGAAATATATATAGTTTCTTCCATACTCTCTCTCTCCCCTCCCCCACGACACCACTTGCTCCCCACCTACCCCTATCAATCACCCCCGCCCCCATCAATCATCCCCAACCCACGCCATCACCTACTCCCCCACTCCCATCAATCACTCCCACCTGCCCCCTCGATTTCTTCCCCCACCCCTTCCCCCTTGGTTTATCTCTCCCCCACTAGTAATATTAATAAATATATTCATAGAAAATTTGAAAGACACATTCATAATTAATGCTTAACCATATTTGAGAACATATTTTTAACTTTAACAAAAATTATTGAAAAACTAATGACTAATAAAAAAATACAATACAATCAACTTTATTTAAATAAATCTATGATCTTTTATAATCATCAAAATTTATTATTATTTAACATTCAATATTTTGATTTTTTAAAATCATTTTTTAACTCATTTATTTATTTTTATAACAAAAATAATTTTGCTGCTCAAAAGTTATTCCCCCTCAAAAACCTCCCAAAAATTATTTCCTTCTCTTTTTTCCCTCTATACGTTCATCCCCCAAAAATCATTTGCCTTCCTCCATTTCTCTCACCTACACCCCATGCCACCCCTAAAATCCGGGCACCCAATATTTTCTTCAATATTTCTCCCCCCTTTCAGTTTCTTCCCTACTCTCTCTCTCCCCTTCCCCACAACACCACCTGCTCCTCACCTACCCCCATCAATCACCCTGCCCCCATCAATCATCCCCAACCCACGCCATCACCTACTCCCCGCTCCCATCAATCACTCCCACCTGCCCCCTCGATTTCTTCCCCCATCCCACCCCATCCACCCTTCTCTCCAACTCCAGTTTCTTTCCGTCATCCCCCACCCAGTTTATCTCTCCCCCTACCCCACACCACCCCATCCACCCTCCTCTTCGGCTTCGGTTTCTTTCTATCGTCCCCCACCACCCTCGTTCTCTTCTTACTAAAACCTAACCACGGCCTCTTCTTTTTCCTCGTTGCACGATCCTCTCAGCTCTTGCCTCATTATAGTCGCTCGCCGAAGGGCCTCAGCTGCAGCCTTGCTATTGGCCCTCCATCATAGTGTCACAATCGCGTCCGAGTGTGTCAACATGTCCGACACACTCCGACATGTGTCGGACATGACACGGAAGCTTTGTCGATGTGTCCGCGCTTCATAGCACATGAATGCATGGTCATTATCTACTCAATGCACATGTATGGCATATAATTTTTTAATACATCAATATCATTTGGATCTTTATCAACATGCATAAATGTATAATTAATGAGCATGCCCCATCTTATTTATTTCATCTCACGAACACTCCTAGGGCCTTTTTTTTTATGCATCAATATCATTTGGATCTTTATCAACATGCATAAATGTATATTAATGAGCATGCCCCATCTTATTTACTTCATCTTCTGAATACTTCCGGGGCATCCTGACACGTGGGACATCTCAATATCGTATAACCCTGTAGTCATGCTTTGTTGTAAAAAATTTAGGGAATTTATAGCTTCATGTGGATAAGTGTTCTAGACAATAGGGGTTAGTGAATGGTACAACTTACTGACCAAAAAAAAAAAAAAAAAAAGAATGGCACAACTTATTGTAACTATGTTATTTATTTTATTTAATTCCAAAATTGTAATTGTTGACTATGGGTCATAAATATATGGGTTATAAATAATCACACAATATTTTTGGAAAAATTGTTCATAAAGCCATAAATTTATTGTATAACGGCTTTAGCCTTAAACCTTTCAATTGTGCTAATTTAATTCAAATTTTTTTTAATAATTTGTCAATGTAGTCTTAAATTTCTTCAATTATGCCAATTTAGTCAAAAACCCTTTAACAATTTACTAATTTACTCCTAAACCTTTTAATGCATTGCCAATGTTGTCTTCCCAACTAATTTTGGCAAGAAATTACTGATGTAGCGACCAGTGAATGTTGAACTTCCTTCATGGCGCAGCCTAAGCTAACATGGACAATTTTTGATTTTTTTTTGGGATAGGAAAAGCAAGAAAAGAAATGAAAAAAATAAAAAATAATAAAAATTGATCTTCTATTTAAATTTAAAAATCATTCACACTGGTGCTAGTTGCGCCACGTAGGAAGACTAATATTGACTAGATCACCACGTCAGCGATTTCCATTCACAATTGCCTAGAAGAACCGTTATTTGTAAGAAGGCTTAGGATTGACTGACAAAAAAAAAAAAAAAAAAGAAGGGTTAGGATTAAATTAGTAAATTGTCAAAAGGTTGGGACTAAATTGATACATTTAAAAGGTTTTGGACTGAATTGACCGTTGTACAATAAGTTTAATTCTAAATTAACACAATTGAAATGTTTATGCCTGAATTGACCCCTGTACAATGGGTGTGAGACTTTGCAGACAATTCCCCCTCCCATTCTTTGTAAATCTTGATCAATCAATTAAAGAACTCAATGTTCTCGCAAATTTATCTTTATTTTTACTATTCTGCAACTTATCTTTTCCACTATATAGATATCTTTCAATTTTTGTACTTTAATTGTAGTTTACACATCTTTGTCATTGATTAAATTCTAATGTTGTATCTTTGTCACTGTAGTTTGTTGTCAATTAAATTTTGGCAAAGCTTCTTATGTCATCATATCGTTGATTAAATTCCGTAAAAGTGTATATATTTCTTGTGTTCCATTGATACAACATTTGTCTAGAATCACCACAAAACTTGTCTTTGCTTAATAAAAATGACACGCGGACCCCTGAAGTATCATAAGTTGGCACAAAGGGACACTTAAGTGCCAAAATCGGAGCAAAATGGATCACTTGAGTGCCAATCCGGCCAAAAAGCTGACGTGGCAATTTTCCGGCGAGGCAAAGACAAAACGGCGTCGTTTTAGTGTTGATATGGAAAAAAATAATATAAAAATTAATTAAATTAAATTTAAAATTTAAAAATAACAATTTTTATTTAAAATTTAAAATTTTTAAAAATAAAAATTTTTAAAAAATTAAAATTTTTTAAAAATTTTTTAAAAAATAAAATGTTTTTAAAAAATCAAAATTTTTTCAAAAAAAAATAACTTTTAACATTAAAAAAAAAAAACAGGGGGGTGGGCGAAATGGCCGAGGGCCGAGCCCTCGGCCGTCGCCGCCACCTCGGGGCAAAGGTGCCCGGCCGGGGGAAGGGTCGGCCGGGGTTGCGCCGGGGGGGCGGCGACCTTGGCCGATCGGGCGGCGAGGGCCCGCGAGCCCTCGCCGGATCTGGGCGAGGGCCACGACCTCGCCCCAGATTTGGGCGAGGGTCGCGGCCCTCGCCTAGATCCGGTGAGGGTCGGCGGCCCTCGCCCGGCCGGGCCAAGGGTCACCAACGACCCTCGGATCGGCGGCCCTCGCCTAGATCCGCGAGGGCTCACGGGCCCTTGCCGTCGGTCGGCCGGGGTCGCCGGCCCTTGGCTAGGGCCCGGCGACCTCGGTCGACCCTTCCCCGGCCGGGGCACCGCGGGCCGAGGGCCGAGCCCTCACCGTTTCGCCCACCCCCCTTTTCTTATAAATTTTTAAAATTTTTAAAATTTAATTTAAAATTTAGTTTTTTTGATTTTTTTAATATTTGTATTTATATTTTAAAATATTTTAAGTAAATTTTGTTTTAAATTAATTTTTACATTAATTTATTGCCACGTCAATGCAAAAACGACGTCGTTTTTGCACTATTTGGCCACATCAGCGTGCAATTTGCACTTATTTCGCCGGAAATTGTATACATCAGCACTTTGGCCGGATTTTAGCCGGAGTGGCACTTAAGTGTTCCATTTCTTTTTGAATGTGGCACTTAAGTGTGTCTTTCGTAACTTTTGGCACTTAAGTGTCCCTTTATGCTAGCTTTTGGCACTTGAAGCGTTCTTCTGCCTAATAAAAATTGAAGATGAATTTCGATAAAAGATATTTTGTCGATGATCCAATTTTGATGAATAAAAGGGGCAATGAGATTAATTAAAAAAAAAAAAAAATACGCTTTGTCTCCTTCTCTTTTGTATCTCTCAATTTTGTTGAAACTTCACGATTCCTTCATAGGTTTTTGGATCACGCTAAAACTTGATGAGAACGACGAGAGAGTTGAAGCTCATTTTCTGTATAACTCTTCGGTTCACGTCAAAAGTCAACGAAAGCAGCAAGAGATTCGAAACTCATTTTGCTCCATAACTCTATGGTTCAAGTTAAAGGCGCACATATGTAATGAGAGAGTCAAAACACTATACTTTTCAGTGTCGTGAAGTTGAATGATCATATTTTCTTTCTTACTGGATTTGGCATTCACTGGTAGATTTATAGCATCGATGTTACTAGAGTTTGTTCATTTCTTGTTATAGTTGAATGTGTGGATCTAGAATGCTGCAATGAGCTCTTTTGCTATTTCATATTTAGATAGTGCAATAATCATGGATTCATTGATAAAGCTCATTTATGATTTAAGATTTAGATAGTACAATAATCACGATAATTGATGGAAGTAATCTTTGTCTATATATTTGTGTTTTTTTAGCTGTGAATCGTGAAAGATTCTTACCATCTCCACTTGTGTATTTTCAGGTTTGCACCAAATAATGTATATAATACGGTATGAAAGTATCTAAATTTATTACTGTTATTAATCAAATAGTGGATAAGATAGAGCTAAATATTTTATATCCTAGTCCTATTTTAACTGAAACTTGAAATGGCAAAATGTAGCTTTAATGATGATCACAGTTGAGCTTGGGTTGGCTTGATTTTATTAATTTGCAAAGTTAGTTGTTACCTAATGTCCCATGCATTTAATGCAATTTGAGTCTCGAAAGCAAAAGAAAAATCCTAAGGGACAAAAGGACAAGGTGGTCCGATCTTCATTTTCACTATTTACAATCAAGTATGCGGTGCCGTTCATCTTATAGCGTGTAAATATGCCTAACTAAAGTAGGAACACAAAATATTGCTGATATCCAGATGGTCCATTGGATACAAAATTCAAGATACAAAGAGAATGGCATAAGAGATACGAAACAAGTTAGACTGATGAAATTCATATACAAAACAATGTAAAAGCTAGGATCTTTTCGAATGGTTTGATCTTTGATTACCCCGCAAAAGATTCATGAAACTGACTACTTCGCAAGCCTACAATGTAATCGACCTTTTCATGCAAATGTTAGAGCCTCTTTTAGCTGTCGTTTTTAAGAACCATCGAATTAATAAATGCTTGGCGAAAAGATGCTCGCACAGGCTAAGATCCATAAATGCCAGAGCCTCACGCAATCTCGCCTGAAAATTATAAATCGGACACTCTCGCACTCCTCCCCCCTCCCCACCATACAAACAAAAGCTTCGATTTTTAGACTACTCCTTTAGATTCTGATTCGTGTTTTTATCCATTCAAGAAATACTGACTTCGTAAGATCCGGCACTGTCGTCATTGTCCCGCCATTCCATCCGTACTGAATCTCCTTTTCGATCTTCATGCAGGCATGGGTACCCTGGAGAACGGCTCCGACAAACCCCTCACGCCGGCGGGGCGCCTGTTCCTCCAGAAGGAGTTCAACCATGTGATCTACTGCGCCATTGGCATGAGGCAACCCCTCGATGTGGACGCCCTCAAGTTGGCGATCCAGAGCTGCCCCATGTTTATGCACCCCAGGTTCTGCAGCCTCTTGGTGCGGGACTCCGC
Organism: Eucalyptus erythrocorys; assembly: GCA_014182555.1. NCBI lineage: Eukaryota > Viridiplantae > Streptophyta > Magnoliopsida > Myrtales > Myrtaceae > Eucalyptus > Eucalyptus erythrocorys. The sequence continues at coordinate 25,655,429 of CM024605.1, read as the reverse complement.
AGGTCGAGAGCACTGGAGGAGGACCCGCGTGGAAATTGACCGCCATGTCGTCCTGGTCCACGGGCCCGTCGCCGAGGGCCTCACTGACGAGGTAGCAGTCAACGAGTTCCTCGCCGACCTGTCCACTGACTCGTCGGGGCTCATGGGTGACGACAAGCCCCTATGGGACGTCCACCTCCTGATGGCCCACCAGTGCATGGTGTTACGGATTCACCATGCACTTGGTGACGGGATCTCACTGATTTCCTCGTTCCTGGCAGGGTCTCGGCAGGTGGACGACCCTGAGGCACGGCCGACGATCGGTCCTTCATCGTCAGCGACAAGGAGGAGAAGTGACGGTGGCGGCGAGTGGTGGAAGGCAGTAGTGAGGGTGTTGGAGGTGGTGTGGTTCACTGTGGTTTTTGTGGTGGAGTTTGTGCTGAGGACCATGTGGGTGAGTGATCGGACGACGCCAGTGAGTGGTGGAGCAGGGGTGGAACTCTGGCCGAGGAAGCTGGCCACGGCGAGGTTTTTGCTGGAGGATATGAAGGTGGTCAAGTCAGCAGTCGCTAATGCGGTAAGTTCCAATTTTTTATCGCCCAAAAAGAATAATAGCACCGCTGATTCAATACTTTCCTAAGTTGTTCAATGTTCACTTTATACATAATTTTTTTTCCCAATGTGATCCCTATTAATGTTTTTGTTCTAATTAAACTTTTCATTTAGAAAAAGGTTGAATGATGATGTAATGGAGCCGTTGCGTATTTATAATTTTTTTTTTTTAGTAACAAAAAAACAATTGTATTTAAAAGGTTTAGGGTGCGTTTGCGTTTGGTAATGATTCTGTTTCGGGGAACAATTTTTAATGAGAAATGATTTTTTTTTGTTTCTATTCCTAAGAACAATTTCTGAGTATAATAACGCGCTTAATAACTGCAAAAATTTTTTATTCTCAGGATAGAAATCCATTTAGTAAAATTATATAATTTTGTTATTTCTTTTTCCTTTTTTATTATATTTTCCCTTTTTTATTATATTTTTCCTTTTTCCTTTGTGGCGTGACGCTTCGGCGAGGTCACCGACCCTTGTCTAGTCAGTCGTCGGTGCCAGCCATGGCTAACGCTGATGACTGGCCAAAAGGAGGAAGAAAAAGAAGAAGAAGAATAAAAGAAAGCGAAGAAGAAAAGAGAAGAAAAAAAGAAGAGAGAGAAAAATTGATTTCAAAATTGCTTCGGGAACAAAAACTACTTTTTTTCTACTTCTTATTTTTATTCTTGAGAACAAAATGCTTACCAAATATTTTCTATTTTTCTTCGTTCCCTGTAACAAAAGAATATAAATTTTTGTTCTGGGGAACATAAATTGTTTATAACAAACAGGCCCTTACTATTACGAAAAACTCTAAACGCGTACAATTGTGATAAATTTACTAAAAAAACTAAAACTTCAAACTATGAGAAAATTACCCCTAAGTAATTTTTTTACCACCAAAATCCCTAAATTGACACATTTGTGATGAATTTACTCTCTATTAATTTTCATTAAATTGGATTAATACCAAGAAAAAATCACAGATCAAAAGGCGAGGAGGATGTAATATATTGGATAGAGTCCCTTGAAGTAAAGTGAATATTTTGTGAAACTCTCTCATGGCTTTCTAAACTCCCTCTTTTTCTCTATCCTGATAGGATCCTCTAATAAATGCAGTTTAGATAGTTAGAAATGTTATAATTCTTGGTTCTATTTGGGTGTCTCTAGGCTCTGAACTAAAGGTCAAAGTGGTTTTTCTGCTAAAAGGCTGTCCGGTTTGAACGGAAGAGAGGTTCGACCACTGTGGGAAGGCATATCTGCAGGAAAATTGACTCCGTCCTCACGGGTTCTAAGTCTAGACTGAGAATAAATCACAAACTGGATCATCAACTGTTACCTATCATTTAACTTGATAATTTGATAGTAAAATTTAACGGAAACTAACAAAGATAAAGTTGTCATAGGTGTATTAATTTGAGATTTTTGGTTGTCAAAAAATTAATTTGTAGTAAATTTGTTATACATGTAAGAGTTTAGGGTTCTTCGTGATATCAACCCCATTTAAAATGCAAAAAATAAGAAAAGTTGAAGCTTATAAAGAAAGAGCAACAGAAACCACAGATCCCCAATAGGCGCTGTTGCCAATTTCGGGGGCTGGCCGAGTTCACTCGAATGACCACCGGGGTCGACTGATCTTGACAAGTGCTCGCCAGGGGTTCGCATGACTCTTCGAGCGCGGCCAGTACTCCATTCATTAGTCATTTATCTTTAAAGGAAGAACACTACATGCTTTTCTTGTATTTCATGATTACCAATGCATTTTGTTGTAGTCAACTTCCAGATGATGAATATTCCATGCTAATACCAAATGACGATGAATCTCATTCACTACTCCAAATGCAGACCATTAACGATGTTCTCTTCGGGATCATATCAGTTGGCTTGTTCAAATACATCAACCACGAGTCTCCTAATGGTAAAAAACGAACAACATTTCTGAACATATCAATTCAAAGATGACGAATCTCCGAAGACTAAAAATGCCCATTTGCCTTTGTCAGCCGTGCAGGAAGGGACTCGAATAACGGGAATGGCGATTGTTAACTTGCGAGAACAACAGGGATTGCAGGCGGGTCTCGCTGCTGTTCCTCGTTTCTCTTTTCTTTCATGATCTGACTTCCTTTTTCGCCTTTTAACTGAAGTTGACTAAATCAAGTGTGATGTGGTATTAACCAGGAACTATCCAATTTGATGAAAGGGAACCCAGGACTGAGGTGGGGCAACAAGTTCGGGATTATCCTCCTCCCCATTCACTACAGCAGAAGCTGTGGTGACCCTCTCGAATACCTGAGAAAAGCTAAGTCAATGATGGACCGGAAGAAGAAATCCCTGGAGGCTCACTTCTCCTACAAAATCGGGGCTATGGCCATGACTTTTTTAGGAGCACATGTAAGGATCATTTCACGCTTCTGCAATCCGAAAAATAGAACGACAATAAGCTGACAAATGCGCAATCTCTCTGTTTTTGCTGATGCAGGTTGCAAGCCTGCTCAACTACAGGATCCTTTGCAACACCACGTTCAGCATCTCGAACGTGTTCGGCCCACGAGAGGAGATCACATTTGGGGGGAACCCCATCACGTCCATAAGGGTGAACGTCTCGAGTTTACCCCAGGTAAGGCTCCAAAATACTCGTGCCTCATCGTCTGCGGTATCTAGAATGAAATCTTTATCAGGACTGATGTGGGGTGTTTGAGAGGTGATGCATGCAGGCACTCACGATGCACATGGTGAGCTATGCGGGGAGGGCGGAAATGCAATTTCTGGTGGCCAAGGACATCATCCACAACCCTGATTTTCTGGCCAAGTGCTTTGAGGATGCTTTACTCGAAATGAAAGCAGCAGCTTCTACTGCCTTGAACTCGAAGAAGTAAATAGGGAAACATTCTTGTGAGGTTAGGAGGGGAAAATCTGTATTTTATTCTTATAGATGTGGGATTATACACAGGGATAAAAAGAATTGATCCCATTTATATGATGTTCTATTGGGATGAGAAGAACCATTTTAGGCCATCGATCCGAATTTCGTCTTATGTCTTACTTAATTGATATAGTTAGTAGGGTGTTGCTTAAGCTTAGGATCCATCCACTCTAAGTTGAGCTCCAAGCAATTAAAAAGAGAAATGAAGAGAACAAAGTCGATTGTATGGCAAATAAAGCTAGGTACACTAAACTTCAAGACAATGGGACAGGTTTATGTTATTTGAAGGTCCACTTATGTCTACCTTCCATCACATCACCTTAACACACAATTTCTCTATCAATCTTGCACAGGTAACATTGAAAATTATTGCTTGCCGTATATAGTTGGCTTACAATAGCCGTGCATTGATGATGGACGTCTCAACCGCTGCATGTATTTATTTATTTATTTTTTTTGATGTGATTGAATGTAGACAAAAGTAGGGGTGAGCATGACCTGGGTTGGGGCGATCCACCCCCCAACCTTAGGACCAACCCACACAGTGCTGGTCCTCAATTTTTAAGACTAAGGACCGACTTTGTTGAGCTTGGGACCGAGGGCTGAACCAACCCAATGGGTTTGGTTTGGTTCCAAGGTCAATTTGGGACAAATTGATTATTTTTTATTTTATTTTTTGTACTCTTTAAAAAAGTGATTGAGAAACCAAACTGATCCACTAGATTCAGTCCGGTTTCAAGGTCAATCAAGACTAATCAATAATTTTTTTATTTCATTTTTTGTACTTCTTGAAAGGGCAACCGAGGATCGTATTGATCCAATGGGTTTGATGATGAGCAAGGTTAGTTAAGAAAGGCAAGCGGTGAGGGTCGAGTGGGGTGAGCATCGAACATAATGAGTATTGAATGTCAAACGGGGAGCAACAAGCGAAGCGAGTAACGAGCGGCAAGCGGTATGAGTGACCTAAAGTAGGGGTGTGCATGGTCCGAGTGGGCGGTTCTCGATCTAGAATTGAGAACTGCTCGCTAAGAAAGGGTTCCAAAAAATTAGAATCGGGAACCGCTCGCTAGTTGCATGGATTCACCCGGGAAATGGATAAGACTACTGGTCCGATTCCCGGGTGGATCCATAGAATCGGTCCAACCTCCGCACCTTCCATTTTTCGCCTTTAATTGGTCGTGACCCTTGCTTTGCTTCTGTCCCGCCCACCACCACCATCTTGGCCACCGCCTCCATCGTCTCCCACTCCTCCCTCAAGACCGACAATGAGGAGGACAACAGGGACAATGAGCCATTCTTAGACCTAGAGTTTGCCTATCCCCGAAAATGAGGATGATGGGGAGAAGCTTGAGGAGGGGGAGGAGGAAGAGGGGAGGTAGAAGCGGGACGAGCCCAACAACAAAGAGGACGATAGTGATAGTGAATGTGGAGGTGGCGACAACGTGGAGAGAGAGTTCAAGTTGAAGGGAGGAAAAGAGAATTAACTCACTGTTTCATCGAGTTTGAACTAGGACTCAAAGGGAGATGAGTAGATCCGGAGATGAATTGGAAAGGAAGAGGGTGCTCGGGGAGATTTTGAACCGAGAGCGACGAGATGGAGTAGGAGAGTAGTGAATTGAGACAAGATGGTGATTGGAGCCCTAAATTTTAGATTTGCTAATTTCAAAATTTTTAAATATTAAAAAATTAATATATTATTATAATATAACCAATATGGTTCGGGTGGGCGGATTCGCCCATGGAATTAAGAACCGGACCGGTACCCACCTATTCCCATAAATTGGAACCGGGAATCGGATTGATTCCCTTAAGAACCACCGGTTCCGGGCAGTTTCGGTTCACCCCTAACCCAAAGCGAGCGAGGCAAGTGTCGAGTGGCGAGTGGAGAAATTGTTTTTTTAGATTTTAGCAAATTGAAGACTAAGACGACAAATAAGACATAAGATAATGAATATTAGAGGAGGATGCCATAAGGTGCATTTTTGGACGTTGTGAGGACTCCTCACAAAAACATTTTCCTCCTTCGTAAATTATGATTATTGACACCGTAAAAGACATTAAAAACCTAAGTTATTAAAGAATAATGTAAAATTACTTGAACTCTTCACTAAAGAGCCGTTTAATGTTGTTGACGCCGTTTATTTTAAGTTTTTCTCTATATAAAAAAATTATAAATAATATATTACACACACACACACACACACACACACACACACACACACACACACACACACACACACACACACACACACAGAGTTAGGATTGGTTCGGGTTGGATCGACCGGGAACTCTTAGGACTAAAGATCAACCCGCATAGTGCTAATCTAGGAATTTTAAGATCAAGGACTTGTTGAAGAAAAATCCCTTGAAGTTTCGAAGTTAACAAAATAGCCTCGTCAGTAAAGTCTGAAGAATCCAAGACTCAGTTGGTTAAGTCTGAAGAGTTCAAGACCCAAAGGTTTTCCGTCTAAAGACAGTCGACTCAAAGTTCGGTTCGAAGTTTTTCGTCCGAAGACAGTCGACTCGCATTACGCTTTGAAGACCTCCAGACCCAAATCTCAGTTTGAAGACTGTTTGTGATTTTGCCAGGCTGATAGCAGGTTATTTTTATGGTTAAGGAAAGTAAGATTTGGATATTATATTTCCTAACTTATCCATGGAATATCTCTGGCTATTGTGAGCTCAGAAGATTTATTCTTCGGATTTTATCCGTTGAAGATCAAGCGAATTTTTGGAAGGATCTAATTTTTGGAACTCAAGATCCTGATTGTATGGGCGAGTAGGATTGACGAGCTATTGTCTACTTATATTTTCGACAACGTGAAGATCACTTAAATTGATTCAGTCCAACGGGTTGATTGGATGAATTCTTGGAAAGTGCTAATGGGTATGGAGGCACGGAGGCTATTTAAGGTGGATCGAAGTTGCTTGAAAATAATGAGAGAATTGATAGAAAAATCTCGATGTTAGAACCTCTGAAATCTCTTGTTCTCTAAAATCTCTCATGTTCAAATTGTGTATCAAAGAGAGTCAATTATAGTGCAAAACAACAAGAAGCTGTAGGAGAGACTTTTTGCTGAAGAAGTCTAGTTCGTGAATTGTAATAAGCTCTCATTTGCTACATAGTGATTATAGCCAGTTGGCTGTCAGTGTGGAGAGTAGACGTAGGCTTGCAATAAGCCGAACCATTATAATCATCGTGTCAATTCTCTTTTACCCTACTCTATTTACTTTATGAATGCATGATCTATTTGTTATTGATATATTCTTTATATTAAAGTATTCTTCGGTAAAAAATTTCAAAAGAATTCCGCAATCACCTATTCACCCCCCTCTAGGTGGTTTCACTAGCCTATATCAGGACTAACCCAGTCTCTCTAGGAACTAGACTAGGATCGGCAGCGTTAGGTCGGTCCAAGGTCAACCTTGGACCTCACCCCTAGACAAAACTGGATATTCAAATAGAAGAAACTTGCCCCCATTGTTTTCAAATTTAATGTACCTAGCTTCATTTGCCGTCAATCTTGCACATCTAATATTAGAAATTATTACCATCGTATTTAGTTGGTTGACAACAGTTGTGCATTGATGATGGATTTCTCAACCACTCTACACATGTTTTATTCTTTTTCCCATTTTTTGTCAAAACAAGCTTTGGTCGTATGTGGCTTCATAAGGGACTTTGGGTCTTCAATGTCTTTTGAGTGAAAATTATAGTGTTTTGGTAAAATTTTTGTGGATCACTTCACCTCAAAGCTACCATTGGCTAAGCCTAGAGCCCAAGGCAACTCCTCCCAGTTTTTGGCTTTGCAGTGTTCTTGAATTTTTTCTTTTTAAGGTTAGCAGATAACATTTTCAAATACCTACTTCCTATCTTTCCCTCATTTCTACTATTCTTCATCTCTCTCAACACCGTTCGCTCTGAACTCCGGTTGACATAAGGCCAAAGTCAATGGTCATTGGGAGACAGTTGACGATTGCCGAGATTCGAGTTTGCGGGATTTGGGTTCATTTTCTCCCTTGTTGTTCATATTATACAGAGGTAAATACACTAGAAGTGTCAAAAGTTATGTACAGCACTCACTGTGGTACCAAACGTTTCCTTTGAATCACGAGTCACTTTTAAAAAAATACGATAATTTAAGTGTCAACTCCGATCAATGTTATCGAAAATCCAACGTGGTCATATTTTATTAATTTTTTTGAATCTACATGGCTTATTGGCTTGGCCAACCAGCATATAACACCTAAATGACGCCGTGTAGACAAATTGAAGAGTGATCATTTAAATGCCAAAAATTATATATGGATCAATTGAATACTAATTATTGTTAAAAGTGATTAAGTGCCAGTCATTAGTAAAAAAAAAAAATCACTTTAGTGCCAATCGTCATTAAAAAGTGATCACTTCAGAGACAATTTCATTTAAAAGGTGATTATTGTGTGACGTCATTTTGGACGCCCACGCGGAGTGGATTTTTTTTTTAAATGTGTCAAATCATATTAAAATTTTAATTATAACTGCCATATAATCAATTTGGCTAGAATATCTCACCGAAGGCACTTAAGTGATCATTTTTTCTCAAATTTGGTACTTAAGTGAGTCGTTGAAAACTTTGGTACCAAAATGAGTGCTGTACACAACTTTTGACACTTTTAGTGTACTTACCCTCTTCTTCCTATCTAAGTTCTAGATTCGGTCACTGTTTTGATGGTTCACTTAACAGTTATGCTCTAATCGTCGACAATTCCCAGCGGTTGATAAGGGTGGCCAAGGGTCACTAAGGGTTTGGGTTTGAGCATTTGGGTCATCGATCATGGGTCTTGGTTGTCGAGCATATGGGTTCGTGAGGGTCTAGATTGCCGAGGTCATGCAGCCCTCAGTGTTGTGGCTTCTTCAATAGCTCGATCGTTGCCCAACACTGATCCAGCCTCTTATATGACTACAAACCAAGCTCGAATATAAGTACGGCCTTATGCATGTTTCTTTTGCACATATAATCATTATCAAATAAGACCATCATCAATAAGTTCAAGGGCAGTGTAAGAAAATTGTTGATAACTCTATAAAAATAGAGTTATTTGACCTATTTTAGGAAATAAATAATGCAAAATATCTATGATAAGATATTTGGATTTCCTTTTGATTATTCGAATTTTCCTTATTTATGTAGCATAATGAGATATGAAGAAGATCCAGAAATGGAACATACATTTATGACACGTAGCCAACATGGGAAACTTTATGAGTTTGATCCAGAAATTAAAGGAACATTTAAAAGGCAACAAGAGAATAGAGAAATCTTGCTAAGGAGATGACAGACAATGAGAATGAAAGTCAGCGTAGATGCTTGAGAGATTACGCTATGCCCACAGTTCAGGGCACCACATCAAGCATCAAGAGACTTGCAGTACAAGCAAATTACTTTGAGATCAGGCCATCACTCATTCAGATATTTCAACAATTAGTGAAATTTAGTGGGCCACCAAGCGATGATCCAAATGCTCCAATTGATGCTTTTCTTGAAATTTGTGACACCATTAAATACAATAGAGTTATAGATGATGCTATTAGATTGAGATTATTTCCATTCTCTCTCAAAGATAAAGGTAAGTGTTGTATTTTTTAAAAATTTATTCGTAAGTTTTTTCCACCTGCAAAGTTTGCAAAAATGCGTGACGATATTACTAATTTTATGCAAATGAATGATGAATCATTGTTTGAAGCATGGGAAAGATTCTAGGAGTTTCTCAGGAGATGCCCACATCATGGACAACCCATGTGGATGAAGATACAAACTTTTTATAATGTGTCTTAGAACAAATCTTCATTCTATGATTTATGCAACTGCAGGGGGAATTCTGAATAATAAAACACCAGAAGAAGCCTTCAATTTATTAGAGGAAATGACATTCAATAGTTATCAATGGCCTACTAAGAGGCTACCAATGTGAAAAACTAGCGAAGTTCATGAAATAGATGCTTTCGCTACAATTGCTACATAATTTGAAACATTCAACCAAAAGCTAGATAACAACGAGTGTTTCGATCATGAAAATTCAAAATTTGACATGTGATTTTTGTAATGAAGGACACGTTAGCACATAATATCAAGGAGTTAATCATTTTTCACAACCTAGTGCAAATGCTAACTTTGTTAGGAATTTTAATAGGTCACAAAATAATCCCTACTCTGACATGTGCAATTCAAGATGACGCAATTATCCAAATTTTTCATGGAATAATCAGAATGTGACGAGAGTTAATTTGGAAGACATAGTTGCCAAACTGGCTAACATCACTCATAACTTCATCAAGAGTATGGATATGAGATTTCAAAACCAAGAGATTTCAATTTGAAATTTCGAGATGCAAGTGAGTTAATTAGCAAACATATGATGTCAGGGAGACAATGAGGCTCTTTGCCTAGCAACACAGAGAAAAATCCAATTTAAAACATAGAGGTTGTAACCTTGAGAAGTGGTAAACAAGTGGGAGAAGAAGATGCCAAACAAAGATTTTCAAAGATGGAGAAAATGAAATCAATAATCAATCAAAGGAGGTAAGCAAGGACAAATTTTTTTTTTTTCCAGATAATCCTAAGTCATATGTAGCCCCAATTTTATTCCCTCAGTGACTCTAGTAATACAAAAGGATAAGCAATTTTCTGAATTTCTTGATATATTTAAAAAATTGCAAATTAATATTCCTTTTGTAGATGCCTTAGCACAAATACTTAGTTATACAAAAAATTTTAAGGAGATTTTCGCAAACAAGAGGAAACTAGATGATTATGAAACTGTGAAGTTGAATAAAGAGAGTTAAATCATGCTACAAAATAAATTACCTCCGAAATTAAAAGATGCATGGAGTTTTACTATTCCTTGCACTATTGAGAATTCTTACTTTGAAAGAGCATTGTGCGATTTAGGTATAAGCATTGATTTGATGTCGTTTTTAGTTTTCAAGAAATTAGGATTGGGTGAGGTAAAAGCAATCACAATGATACTTCGATTAGTTAATCGATTAATTAAATATTTGAGAGTTATTGTGGAAGGTGCATTAGTAAAAGTTGACAAATTTATCTTTCTTATAAATTTCATAGTTCTTAATATGGAGGAAGATTTATAGGTACCACTTATCATAGGTCAACCTTTTCTAGTAACAGGAAAAACCCTTATTAATATACAACAAGGGAAGTTGATTATTAGAGCAAGATGATCCCGTTTCCATTAATGTTCCCTCCGATGATAATTCTTGTTTTAGAATTGAGACATTTGACAAGTTGGTAAATAAAATTTTTCAAGAAAATAGTTTTATAGACCCACTTGAGGCATGTTTAGTTCAACCAAGAGAAAAAAAAAATTGAGAATGAGGAGATAAGGAGCACGCAATTCAGACATGATCATTGTGGGTGCAAGAAATAATTAATGATAATATGCAATCTCTTGACTATGTAGAAGTCACGGCCAAAGAGAGGAAAAAATAGGGAAGTCCAAAATCTTGGACTTTGTTGACCGAAGTTCACTTGGATTTGCTTCTTTCTCCACTTCGTGAAAAAGACTTGAAGCGCCGAAAGAAGTACCTGGGCAGTGCGGGCTATCTTTGTTGGTTTCGTTCATGCAATTATACCAAGAAGCTTTTAGTGTTGAAGTAGAATAAATTCTTGCTATAAGTATTTGTATATAATTCCTTCGTGAGATTGAGAAATTATTTCATGAGAAACTGTGGGGCTAAACTTGCATGAGTTATTGAGTGTAATTAAGATTTGGGAAACACTTAGTGTGTTTGAGTGACTTGAGTGTGATTGTAATCTCTGTGTATTGCTTGATTTATAGTGAAATTCATCGTTGTTCGCCTCGTAGACGTAGGAACCACGCAAATTCAGTGTTTAATTTATTTTCTTATTATGTCTATTTCATTGTTTGATTATTTGTTTTCCGCAACATGATCGCTGAATTTAGTAGCTTGAGCTTGGGATCTATCCACTTGATGTTAAGCTCCATGCAAATGAAAAGAGAAATGAAGAGGACCAAGTCAATTGTACGGCAAATAAAGTTAGGTACATTGAATTTTAAAACTATGGGACCGGTTTCTATTCTTTAAATGTCCAATCATGTTTACATTTGAATACACCACTTTAAGGCACAATTGACATATCAATCTTGCACACCTAACACCGAAAGTTATTGCTCGTCATATTTAGTTGGTTTACAACAGTCGCGCATTGATGATGGATGTCTTAATTGCTACACACAAATTTTATTTTAGTTTTTTCGGTGTGATCAAGTAAGGACAAAAATGGACATTCAAATAAAAGAAACCTGTCCCATCATTTTAAAATTTAATGTACCGAGTTTTATTCGCGGTACAGCAATTGAAATTTATATATTAATCTTGCACACCTAACATCGAAATTATTGCTTGTCCTATGTAGTTGGTTTACAATAGTCGTGCATTGATGATGGATGTCTGAATTGCTACACACAAATTTTATTTTAGTTTTTTCGGTGTGATCAAATAAGGACAAAAATGTACATTCAAATAAAAGAAACCTGTCCCATCATTTTAAAATTTAATGTACCAAGTTTTATTCGCGGTACAACAATTGAAATTTATATATTAATCTTGCACACCTAACATCGAAATTATTGCTCGTCCTATGTAGTTGGTTTACAATAGTCGTGCATTGATGATGGATGTCTGAATTGCTCTATGTATGTTTGAACTTTTTTTCCCAAACTTTTGTCAAAACAAGCTTAGGTTGTATGTGGCTTCAGAAGGGACTTTGGGTCTTCGACGTCTTTTGAGTGAAAATTCTAGTGCTTTTATAAAATTTTTGTGGATCATTTCGACGCAAAGCTACCATTGGCTAAGCCTAGAGCCCAAGGCAATTCCTCCTTGTTTTGGCTTTGCAGTCTTCCCGAAATTTTTCTTAGGGTAAGCAGATAACATTTTCGAATTCCTATTTCCTATCTTTCCCTCTATTTCTACCGTTCTTCGTCTCTCTCAACACCAGTCACTTTGAATTTCGGTCGACGTGAGCCCAAAGTCAATGGTCATCGGGACATGGTTGACGATTGCTGAGACTCGAGTTTGCGGGATTTGGGTTCATCTTCTCCCTCGCTACTCATCTTCTTGCTATCTAAGTTCCAGATTCAGTCGTTGGTTTGATGGTTCACTTAACGGTCGTGTCGGCTCTCCGACGGTTCCCAACGGTTGATGAGGGTGGCCGAGGGTTGCCTAGGGTCTTGGGTTTGAGTGTCTATGTCATCAATCGCAGGTCTTGGTTGCCGAGCATATGGGTTTGCAAGGGTCTAGATTGTTGAGGTCATGCAACCCTCGGTGTTGTGGCTTCTTTGACAGCTCGATTGTTGCATGATGTCGATCCGGCCTCATATATGACTGCGGACCAAGCTCGAATATAAGTAGGGTCTTATGCAAGTTTCTTTTGCACACTTGATCATCATCTAATGAGTTCGTCTTCTAAAACATCATTAGTAAGTTCAAGGACAATGTAAAAAAAATTGTCCTTTGGTTATAAATGGATTTATTATGAGTGAATTTGGAGATCAAGTGAATCAAATCCTTGCAAATTTTTATTCTTGTACTGACAATAGATCTAATTATTTCCTAAACTGTTCGAAATAACTTAGCTTTTTCAGTATATATAAGTGAAGATTCGTAAGTTTTTCAAATTGTTAATAGTAGAATTAGTGTGCCTAATTTCTTGTGGATAGGCTACAAGCATTAAGTTTTGCCCTTTCTAGCGTCCGGCCTTTTTGGCATTTAAGGACTCATCTTGAGTGTGATATAACTAGTAGGACATTGTTTGTTAGTTTGGATAAAAGTCATGGTAAAATAAAATTTATCTTATTAGATGTATCACTCTTGTCGAATCCAAGATAAATTTAGATAATAAGAGGGATATGACTGGATAAAAATATCCCATATAAGATAGGATAAATGAGGATCTGATTTCTTACATTTATGGTACAAAAACAATTTTTCTTGAATAAAAAATTCTTATATTAATAAAATTCAAATAATAATTAAATATAAATAATGTTTGATTTCCAAAATAGAAAATAAAATTCAAAATAACTAAAAAAATTTTATTTTTTATTTGTTTCTATTCACAATAGTTATTTGAAATCTTAGTTAAAAACTAGATTTGTTTTTTGCTTTTCATGAAAAGATACCAATTGAAGCTAGGGGTTTCTTCAAACAACAAGTAGTTGAGCTAACTATTCAATGAAATGATATTGAGCATATTTCCCATCTCTTCTCAAGAGACAAAGGAGCTATTTCTTTACAAAATTGTGCTCAATTTCAAATGTACAAATTCAATTATCTCTTCATTAGCTGGGGGAAGAATTCACCTGAATTAGACTTTTTTATGAACATATCGAAAAATAATTGGATTTGTTTGTATATAATTGTGTGTGTGTGTGTGTGTGTGTGTGTTTAACAAATATTTTGAATATATTAGTATAATTTATTATTTAATTTTTTTATAAGTAATGATGGAAGGGATTAAAAAAATAAATAGAATAGGAAAAAAAATTAAAAAAGGGACTAATAATAAAAAAAGTAAATAATAATGTACAAATTCAAACTTGAAAATAATTTTTTTAATTCTTGGAGGAGGGGTGTGGACACCAAAACCTGATCAACTTTTTGGTTATTATGCACAAGCATTAGACTTAATATACAATAGCAGAATTTGGTCAACAATGAACAAAACAATTGACAACTTAGGGCCGGTTTGTTTATTTTTGTTTCTATTCCTCAGAACAAAAATTTTTGTTCTTTTGTTCCGGGGAACAAAAAAAAGAATAAAAATGCATTTGGTAATCCAATGATTGATAACTTGCCCCAACATCAGCTCCTCGACAAAGTGTAACCAAGAGGACCATCAAAAGCCTCTAAGTGATCCCAGCCAATCATCATCGAAGATCATGTACTGTGTTACATACTGATGAGGAACCCATTTAGCAAGTTCTACATCAACCCATACTGTACTAGCACTTTTGATATATATAAAACCATATTAGGCAATACCACCTCCTCATAATCATACTCAATGTGTGATGGGGCTCCAAAAAGCGGTGATTGGGGAATGGCCATTCTACATGTCTTAAAAATAAATGAATGAGTCGAAGTCCAGCAAGTGAAATCTCTAGTCTAAAATAGGAGTTCACTTTCACACCCACCTTGCCATAACAATCATAAACATTCGGAGCAACATAATCAAGGCATGAACATACACCCTACCTTCTTTGCAAGGACCTCACAAAAATGCATGGTTATTACCTATTCAATGCACATATATGGCACATAATTTCTTGATACGTCAAAATCATATGATTTTTTATTAACATGTATATATGTATATTCACAAGCATGGATCACCTTATTTACTCTACCTCCCAAACACTTTTGGGGTATCTTGACACACAAGACATCTCAACATGGTTAAACCTTGCAAATATGTTTGCTTGTCGCAAATTTAGGGATTTTATAACTCATGTGGATAAGTGTTCTAGATGATAAGGATTAGTGAATAACACAACTTATTATAACCGTCGTTATTCATTTTATTTAATTCAAATATTGTAACCGTTGACTATGGGTTATAAATAGCCATACCATATTCTTGGAAAAATTGTCCATAAAGTCCTAAACTTATTGTACAATGGCTTTAGTCCTAAACCCTTCAATTGTGCTAATTTAATCCAAAATATTTTGCCAATTCAGTCTTAAACTTTTCAATGGCATCAATTTAGTCCTAATCCTTTTAACGCATTACCAATATAGTTTTTCTGGCTAATTTTTGCCTAGAATTGCTGACCTAGCGATCCAATTAACGTTAAATGTCCTATGTAGCGTCACCTGGGCTAACATGGACAATTTTTTAATCTTTTTAAAATGAAAAGTAGGAAAAGAAATGAAAAAATCAATAAAAATAACAAAAAATTGATTTATTACAATTTAGAAATCATTCACATCGGCACCAACCCTATCACATAGGAAGACTAGCATTGACTAAACCACCATATCAGCGATTTCTATCAAAATTAGCTAGAAGAACTGTAATTTATCAAAAGCTTTAGGATTAAATTGGTAAATCGTCAAAAGGTTAGGACTAAATTGATAAAATTAAAAGTTTTCAAACTGAATTAACTATCGTATAATAAGTTTGAAACTAAATTAACACAATTGAGAGTTTAGGACTGAATCGGCTACCATATAATAGGTTTATGACTTTTTAGATAATTTTTTTCCTATTCTTTGTAAATACTTGTCAATCGATTAAAGAACTCAATGCTCTTGCAAACTTATCTTTATTTTTGCTTTTATGCAACTTATCTTTTCTGCTATATAAATATCCTTCAATTTCCATACTTTAATTGTAGTTTACAAATCTTCGTCGTTGATTATATTTCGATGTTATATATTTATTAGTATGCTTTGTTGTCAATTAAATTCTAGCAAAGCTTTTTATATCATATTGTTGATTAAATTCCATTGAAGTATATATGTTTTTTCTGTTCCATTTATACAACATTTGTTTGGAATCACCACAAAACTTGTCTCCTCTTAATAAAAATAGAAGATGAATTTCAGTGAAAGATATTTTGTCACAATCCAATTTTGGCGAAAATGGGGGCAATAAGATAGATATAATTTTTTTTTAAAAAGAAAGAAAGCTATGCTCTCCATCTCTTTCTCCTCTGTATCTCTAAGTTTTGTTGAAACTTCACAATTCCTTTCTAGTTTTTGGATCACGTCAAAACTCCATGAAGATGACGAGAGAGTTGAAGCTCATTTTCCTCCATAACTCTTTAGTTCACGTTAAAAGTCAATGAAAGCAGCAAGGGAGTCGAAACTACTTAACTTTATGGTTCAAGTTGAAGGTGCACAAAAGTGGGAAGAGAGTCAAAGTGTTGGAGAAAACTCCTTTATTTTTTTGAAGTTAACAAAATATTTCCATCAGTCTAGTCTAAAGACTTCCAGATTCAAGTGATAAAGTCTGAAGACCGCCAGACTCAAGACTCAAAGTTTGTCCAAACTGACAGTTTCCAGACGAAGAATGAAGACTTATCCAGATGACGGATTATCTTCAAGGATTCGATTCATATGATTTTTGGAAGACCTTATGATTGGATTTAATATCTACTTGATTGATTATTTTTATTAGAATCTACTCCGATTTGAAGATCTTTTGAAAGGTGAGCAAACTTGGAAGGTTCTACTTATGAAAACCAAAGATCTTGATTGTATGGGGGAATAGGATTGATGGGCTTTCACCACCAATCATCCAACGACTCGAGATTACCTTAATTGATTCTGTCCAACGAGTAGATTGGAAGAATTCCTTTGAAAAGTGCCAACGGTCATGAAGGCATGAAGGAGTATTTAAGGTGGACTCTCCAATTGTTCGAGGTAGTGCGTGAAAGAAGAATTTCAAAGTCTAAATCTCTGCAGTTTCTTGCTCTTTCATTCATCGAGCTCAAATTGTATACAAAAGAGAGAAACACATAGTGAGACTGTGTGAAGAGACCGGTAGAGACTCTCCACTAAGAAAGTCAAAGATCATAAGTTGTAACATCTCTTTTGATTCAACGTGGAATCCAGCCAGTAGACTGTTAGCGTGAGAGAGTGGACGTTGGCTTGATCTAAGCTGAACCACTATAAAACCTTATGTTCCAATTCTCTTTCCTAAACTCCTTATTTTATTTGTTGCTTTATATAACTGTTTCAAAGTTGATTACATCCATAGTCAATTATATTCAAAAGGCAATTTACTTTTATCAAGTCTTGTGAAAAGAATTTTATTTGCACCTATTCACCCCCTTTAGTTGTACATACTAGCCCTTTCACAAAGCACTATGCTTTTTGGAGTCACAAAGTTGAATGATCATGTTTCCTTTCTTACTAGATTTGGCATTTGCTAGTAGATGTACCACGTCGATGCTACCGGAGCTTATTTATTTCTTATTATAGTTGAATGTGCAGATATAGAATGCTACAATGAGCTCTTTTGCTATTTCATAGTTAGATAGTACAATAATCATGGATTGATTGATAAAGCTCATTTATTGTTTAAGATTTAGATAGTACAATAATCATGATAATTGATGGAAGTGATCTTCATCTGCACATTTGTGTTTTTTAAACTATGAATTGTGAAAGATTCTTACAATTTCCATTTATGTATTTTCAAGTTTGTACCAAATAGAGGACATAATATGGTATGAAACTATCCGGTTTTATTATTACTATTAACCAAATAATGGATAAGAAATAGCAAAATATTTTATATCCCAGTAGTTTTATCCGGTCCTATCTTGACTACAACTTCCAATGGCAAAATGCGACTTTAATGATGGCTACTATTGAGTTTAGGTTGGCTTGTTTTGATCTAAAAAGTTAGTTGTTACTTACCGTCGTCCTGTGCATTCAATACAAATCTGAGTCTTGAAAATAAAAGAAAATCCTAAGGGACGAAAGGACAAGGAGTTTGGATCTTCATTTTGACTATCTACAATCAAGCATGCGGCACCATTCATCTTATAGCGTATAAATATGCCTAACTAAAGCAAGACCACGAAAGATTAGCGATATCCAGATGGTCCATTAGATACAAAATTCTAGATACAAAGAGAATGACATAAGAGATACCGAACCAGTTTTGACTTAATGAAAGTCATATACAAAACAACTGGAAAGCTGGAATCTTATCGAATGGTTTGATCTTTGATTACACCGCTTAAAGGTTCACAAAGCAGACTTGTTCGCATGCCGACGATATAATCGACCTTTTCATGCAAGTGTTAGAGCCTCTTTCAGCTGTTGTTTTTCAGAAAGGGACCATCGAATTAATAAATGCTTGGCGAAATGATGCTCGCGCTAGTGGCTCTCGCTGCGTGAAGACAAATCGCACGTGATATCCTCTCTCTCTCTCTCTCTCTCTCTCTCTCTCTCCTCTTCCAGCTAAAGTCTCTCCGCAGGTGCCGCCAATATATTCTCAAGCGTATGCCAGAGAGCCTCACGCAATCTCGCCTGAAAATTCCAGATCCAACACTCTCGCACTCCTTCCCCCTTCTCCACCTCACGGACAAGAGTTTCGATTTTTGGACTACTCCTTTGGATTATGATTCGTGTTTTTATCCATTCAAGAAGTAATAGCTTCATACGAGCCATTGATGTTATTTTCTCGCCATCCCGACAAGATCAAGATTCCCTCCTTTTCGATCTTCACGCAGGTATGGGATCCCCAGAGAACGGCTCCGACGAGCCCCTGACACCAACGGGGCGCATAGTCCTCCAGAAGGAGATGAACCTAGTGGTCTATTGTGCCATCGGCGTGAAGCAACCCCTCAACGTCGACGCCGTAAAGTCGGAGATCTAGAGCTCCACCATGCTTACGCACCCCAGGTTCAGCAGCCTCTTGGTGCGGGACTCTGCAGGCCGAGAGCACTGGAGGAGGACCTGCGTGGACATTGATCGCCATGTCATCCCAGTCTATGGGCCCATCGCTAAAGGCCTCTCTGACGAGGAAGCTATCAACGAGTACCTCGTCGACCTGTCCACCGACTTGCTGGGGTTCTTGGGCGACGACAAGCCCCTGTGGGACGTCCACCTCCTGATGGCCCAACGGTGTGCGGTGTTCCGGATCCACCACGCACTTGGCGACGGGATCTCACTAATGTAGATGTTCCTGGCGTCATGCCGGTAGGTGGACGACCCCAAGGCGCTGCCGACGATCGGTCCTCCATCGTCGGCTAAGAGGAGGAGGGGTGGCCGCGGCGAGTGGTGGAAGGCGGTAATGAGGGTGCTGGGGGTGGTGTGGTTCACGTTGGTCTTCGTGGTGGAGTTCATGCTGCGGAGCATGTGGGCGAGCGATCGGAAGACACCAGTGAGCAGCGGCGCAGGGGTGGAACTCTGGCCGAGGAAGCTGGCCACGGCAAGGTTTTGGCTGGAGGACATGAAAGCGGTCAAGTCAGCGGTCGCTAATGCGGTGAATTCTAAAGTTTTTTGTGTTTATCGCCAGAAATAATTATAGCACCGCGGATTCGATACGTTTCTCATTTGTTCAATCATGACTTTACACACAATTTTTTTTCAATGTTATCCCTATTATATTTTTGTTCAAATTAATATTTTCATTAAAAAAAGGTACGATAGCCATTAAATCGCCATTAATCGATGATGCAATGGAGACCGCGCATGTTTTTGTAATTTTTTCAGTAACACGAAACGATCATATTTAAAAATTGCAGAAAAATTAAAAAGTTGAAGCTTAAAAAGAAAGATGGAGAGATACTTCGGATTATCAGCAAGCAAGAGTTAATGCCAATTTTGGGGGTGGGCCGAGATTGCTCGAATGACCCCTGGGGTTGACTAACCTTGGTGAGTAGAAGTGTGCAAAAGAACCGAGAATCGCCCGGAACTGGACTAGAACTAGATTTTCCATGGGCACCGGTCCAATTCCAAGTTAGTGGAATCGAAGGGTACCAGTACAGTTCCCAGTTTTAAAGGTAGAATTGCCCGCCCGCCTACCCACTCAGACTAGACTGGTTTATATATATTTGAAGAAAGAAATTCCATCTCAATTAATTATTTTGTAGTTTTTCGATCAAATATATATGTACATATACGTATATTTGTAGTTATTGGACATTTGACTAATTTTGTCTCTTGGGTGTGTATTAGCCCCCTACTTTTTTTTTTTTTTTTTTTTTTTGCATTCTAATAATCTATTTACTTATTTTCTCAACTAAAACAAAATAAACAAACGTAGAGGAAGGAGAGCACCAATTTGAGATGTTAAATGTTGCAGTGCTTTGTCATCATGATACGAAATTAAGAGCTAATGGTCGTCTTAAGAGTATAATTAAGTTTCTCTTTAGTTATTCCATGATTAAATTAGGTTAACATTAAAAAAAATGGATCAAGCGATTAATGTTTTAACTTTATGGAAATTAGGACTTTTAACATGGAGTCTAATTCTCCACATGTTTCTAGCATCGAGAAACCCTAAAAGGACCACACCATGACCTTCGAAAAAATTAAGTTTTTAGCTAACATTGTCTATTTGTTCTACCATATAGTTTTCAATCCTTAATCAAAATCAACGGCTTACAATTCAACCCGAATATAAGGCAGAACAAGCTTTGATGCTCTAAATAGAAACTAGATTCACCATGACATTAATCAATGAATGCAATTTTATAGGAATTGGAAACCAATTCCATGAACCCACTCAAGAACCGGACCGAATTGGTAGTCCAGTTCTCTAGGTAAATCCATAGAACTAATAGGTGGATCATTCGGAACCTATACTTAGTGGGCAGTTCTCAAATCCAAGATGAGAGTCGTCCACCCGATCTATACTCACCTCTACTGGTGAGCATTGCCAAGGTTTGTACAATTCTCAAGAGCGCAACTAATACTACATTTATCGGTCATTTATCGGTCATTTATCTTGAAAAGAAGAATTCTACATGCTTTTTCTTGTATTTCATGACTATTAGTGCATTTTGATTACATGCTAATTTTCCAAATGTGATGAATATCTTTAATTGCTTCAAATGCAGACCATTAATGATGTTCTCTTCGGGGTCATATCGGCCGGCTTGGTCAAATACATGGACCACCGAACTCCCAATGGTAAAAAGGGAATAGCATTTCCAACAATTCACTCAATTTTTGTCAATTCAAAGGTGACGAATCTCAACCGACTAAAACGCTTATTTGCCTTTGTCAGCTGTGCTGGAAGGGACCCAAATAACCGGAGTGGCCATGGTTAATCTGCGAGAACAACCCGGATTGCAGGTGAGTCTCTCCTTTTTTCGGCCATTTAACTGAAGTTGATTGAATTGAAGTGTGGTGCTGGTATTAATCAGGAACTATCCAATTTGATGAAAGACAACCCGGGTCTGCGGTGGGGCAACAACGTCGGGCTTCTCCTCCTCCCTGTTCACTACCACAGAAGTTGCGGTGACCCTCTTGAATACCTGAGAAAAGCCAAGCCGATGATTGACCGGAAGAAGAAATCCCTGGAGGCTCACTTCTCCTACAAAATCGCGGATATGGTCATGACTTATCTAGGAGCACGTGTAAGGATCAATTCGCGCTTCTGCAATTTGGGAAACAGAATGACAGTAAGCTGACAAACGCACAACTTGTCTTTGTTTTTGCTAATGCAGGCTGCGACCTTGCTCAACTACAGGATCTTCTGCAACACCACATTCACCATCTCGAACATGCTCGGCCCGTATGAGGAGATCATGTCTGCCAGCAACCCCATCACGTACATAAGGGTGAACGTTTTAGGTTTACCCCACGTAAGGCTCCAAAATACTTGCGCCTCATCATTTCTCTCTCTTCCTTCTTTTTCAGAGATATCTAGAATGAAATCTTTATCAGGACTAATGTGGGGCATTTGAGAGGCGATGTATGCAGGCACTCACATTGCACATGATGAGCTATGCGGGAGGGCGCATACATGCATTCAGGTGGCCAAGGACATCATCCCGACCCTGAATTTCTGGCCAAGTGCTTTGAGGATGCTCTACTTGAAATGAAAGCAGCAGCTTCTACCGCCTTGAATTTAAAGAAGTAAACAGGAAACATTCCCGTGATGTTAGGAGGAGAAATCTGTATGCTATTCTTATATGTGTGGGATTAGACATGGGGATAAAAAGAATTGATCCCACTTTTATGATGTTTTGATGGGACAAGAAGAACCATTTTAGGCCATTAATCCGAATTTCGTCTTATGTCTTACTTGATCAATGAAGTTAGTATGGCATTCCTTGAGCTTGAGATCTATCCACTCGATGTTGAGCTCCAGGTAATTGAAAGAGAAATGAAGAGAATAAAGTTGATTGTACGATGAATAAAGCTAGGGACATTAAAGTTTAAAATGATGGGACTGGTCTCCATTATTTGAATGGCCACTTATGTCTACGTTTGATCACATCACTTTAACACAATTTATATATCAATCTTGCACAACTAACATTGAAAATTATTCCTCGTCGTATTTAGTTTGTTTACAATAGTCATGCATTGATGATAGATGTCTCAATCGCTGCACGCAAATTTTATTTCTTTTTTTCTGATCAAATGTAGACAAAAGTGGACATTCAAATAAAAGAAACCTGTCCCGTTGTTTTAAAATTTAATGTACCCAGCTTTATCCGTCGTGCAATAGTCGAAAATTATATATCAATCTTGCACATCAAACGTCGTGTTGAAGAAAAATCCCTTATAAGTTTTGAAGTTAACAAAACATCCTCGTCACTTAAGTCTGAGGAATCCAAGACTCAGTCGGTTTAAGTCTGAAGGGCTCAAGACCCAAGCGTCTCCGTTTGAAGACAGTCAGACCCAGAGTTACGGTTTGATGATCTCCAGACCCAATCAAAGTCTGAAGACAGTCATACCCAGATTTTGTGATTCTGCCAGGCTGTCAGCAGGTTATTTTTATGGTTAAGTAAATCAATATTTGGATATTATCTTCCTTAACTTATCCATGAAATATCTCTGGCTGTGATTGTGAGCTCGAAAATTTTTTTCTTTGGATTTTATCCGTTGAAGATCAAGCGAGTTTTTGGAAGGAACTAATTTTGGAAACTCAAGATCTTGATTGTATGGGCGAGCAGGATTGACGAGCTATTTTCTACTTATATATTCGACAATGTGAAGATAACTTAAATTGATTTATTCCAACGGGTTGATTGGATGAATTTTTGGAAAGTGCTAACTGTTATGGAGGCACGAAGGGATATTTAAGGTGTGTCGAAGTTGTTCGAAAATACGAGGAAGCTGACAGAAAAATTTCGAAGTTAGAACCTCTGAAATATCTTGTTCTCAAAATCTCTTGTGTTCAAAATTGTGTACTAAAGAGAGACACTTACAGTGTGAATTTGCGAGGAGCTGTAGAAGAGACTTTCCACTAAAGAAGTCAAGATCGTAGACTGTAAAGCTCTCATTTGCAACATAGTGATTATAGTCCGTTGGCTACCAGCGTGAAGAGTGGACGTAGGCTTACAATAAGCCGAACCACTATAATCCTTGTGTCAAATTTCTCTTACCCTACTCTACTTATTTTTATGGATGCATGATTTATTTATTTCTGATGTGATTCTCATACCAAAGGATATTTCGGCGAAGGATTTGAAAAGAATTTTTATAAACACCTATTCACCCCCCTCTAGGTGTATTTGCTAGCCTCTATCAATTGGTATCAGAGCCGGTTACTTATTTTATTAGAAGTGATTATTATTTCTAAAGCTAAAGATCTATGGCTAGTATTTTGGCTCCAGGTTTGATTGAAGGCCAAAGCAATACCAGACCTCCTTACTTCGATGGAAATGAATACAACGTATGGAAAAACAAGATGAAGGCATTCCTAAGATCAAAAGATCCTCAGGAATGGGATGTAGTGGAGAAAGGAATTGTTCCTAAAGTTGCATCAACCACAGGGAAAGAATTAGCTGATGGAGTGGGATTGTCACAAACCGAAATTTCAAAGAGACAAGCTCTTGATGCAAAAGCTATCTATTCACTATATTGTGCATTATCTCCTATTGAGTATAATAGAATTTCATCTTGTGAAATAGTTAAAGAAGTTTGGGATAGATTGCACATCACTTATGAAGGAACTGATCGAGTTAAATAAACCAAGATCGATATCCGTTTTGGACAATATGAAGCCTTCAAAATGAAGTTAGGAGAATCTATCACGGATATGTTCAGTCAATTTACAGAAATTGTAAATGCCTTAGCATACCAAGGACAGCCAATCTTAGGACCAATAAAGGTCGATAAACTGTTGAGAGGACTCTCCAAAGATTGGAATCATGTGAAGACATCCATAAGAGAAACACAAAGGATCATGCCTCTTTCTGTAGATGATTTGGTCGGCACACTTCAATTATATGAAGTCGAGCAATTCAATGAGGACTTTGACATCAAAGGTAAGAAGTCAATTGCTTTAAAATCTAATGATGATTCTGATGTTACAGATTCAGAAGAAGACTTGGATGACGAAGAATTGGCACTACTGATTAGAAAGTTTAGAAGGTTAAATAGAAAATGAAGAAGGTCCAATGGAAAGAGACAAAACAATCAAAGATTTCAAAAGAAGTCAAATGAAGAAGACGACACTAATAAGGATGTTGTTTGCTTTGAATGCAAGAAAAAGGGACATATCGCACTAACCGTCCCCTATTAAAGAAAAAGAAAGGAAAACCAGAAAGGTTCAAGAAAGCACTCAAAGCTGAAACATGGAGTGACACTGAATGCGAAGAGAGTGATGAAGAGTATGCCAATATTTGTCTTATGGCTGACTCAGACTCAGACTTAGATTCAAGCTCAAACTCAGACTCAGAGTCAAACAGCGATATCAAGGTTAGAAATTTAAAAATTCTTATCAAAGTGTCGAACTACATTGATGAACTTTGTCTCAGTCTTAAAGGCTCTCTTAAAAGGATTTTTGAACTAAAAAGGGAGAATTCCAAATTGAAACAACAAGAAAAGACTTTGGTTGAAAAAGTTGAAAATCTAGATAAGTGTCTTGCTGTTTCAAAAGAAAATGAAATTGTACTTTCAAAAGAAAATGCTTGCTTGAAAGAAGATCTTTTGAAAGTCACAAAGAAATTTTCAATGGGATTTGAAAAATTGGATAAAATTCTTTCTATTCAAAGACCCTACTTTAATAAATCTGGTCTAGGAATGACATATGAAACAATTCATTTGATTGATTTTCCAAAGGTAAAAAAAAGAATCAAGAATAGGCCTACAAAATCTTTTTACAAGGATCATTTTCAAAAGGTTTTTGTAAAGTCTGTTGGAAGAAATGCTCTTAGATGTTCAAATTGCAAAAGCTTAGAACATTTTGAGAAGGATTATCTCAAAGTTTTGAGACCCGTTAAGAAGAGTTGGGCAAAGACTATTTATGGTACTAACAATGATGGACCCAAGAAAATTTGGGTACCAAAGAAAACTTGAGTTTTTCATTTAAATGTAGGTCATTATCAAGAAGAAAATCAAGTGGTATTTGGATAGTGGCTGTTCAAGACACATGACAGGAGATTCAAATTATTTCACAAAACTCTCTCATGTAAAAGGAGGAAATGTCTCCTTTGGTAGCAATAACAAAGGAAAAATTGTTGGTCGAGGAACCGTGAAGATAGGAAACCTCACAATCAACAATGTTTCTCTGGTTGAAGGGTTGAACTATAACCTTCTGAGTATTAGTCAACTATGTGACACTGGATACAAGATCAACTTTCAAGAAGATACTTGTTCTGGAACTAGCAAAGATCTCTCACAATCTTTCACTTGACGAAGACATGGAAACATTTATTTGCTGGATATAAAGTCTGACAGTTCTCAATGCTTGATATCAATTCAAGAAGAAGCCATTCTCTGGCATAGAAAGCTTGGACATGTCAACTTGAAGCAAATTGCAAAAGTTTCATCCAAAAAGTTTGTTCGGGGACTTTCTAACCTGAAGTATCAAAAGCATGAATTATGCACCTCTTGCATACTTGGAAAACGGGTTAGAAATTCTTATAAATCTATAAATCAAGTATCCACTAAACGTGTTTTGTAGCTATTACACTTGGATTTGTTCGGCCCAACAAGAACTCAAAGCATTGGAGGTAAAAGATATCATTTGGTAATAGTAGATGATTATTCTCGTTTTACTTGGGTATTCTTTCTCGCAAATAAATCTAAAGCTTTATCTTATTTTATTAAGTTTGCAAAGAAAATACAAATTGAGAAAGGATATACAATTTCAAGTATTCGAACTAATCATGGTGGTGATTTTGAAAATCATGATTTTGCTAAATTTTGTGATGATTATGGTATTCAACATAACTTTTCATCCCCATACACTCCACAACAAAATGGAGTTGTAGAAAGGAAAAATCGTTCTTTGTAAGAAATGGCAAGAACTCTTTTAATTGAAAGTAATACTTCTCCTCATTTTTGGGCTGAAGTTACTTCAACTGCTTGCTACATTATAAACAGAGTTTTTCTAATACCTATTTTAGAGAAAACACCGTATGAATTGTTCAAAGGTAAGAAACCTATTGTCTCTTATTTTCATATGTTTGGTTGTAAATGCTTTATCTTAAAGAATTCTAATAATCGAATTGGTAAGTTTGAAGAAAAATCAGATGAAAGAATTTTCCTTGGCTACTCAATGACAAGTAAAGCCTTTAGAGTTTTCTACAAATGGACTTAGATGTGGAAGAATCCATGAATATGAAGTTTGAAGACTTAGTTCAAAATCAAACTCAACCTGAAGATCATGAGTCTGGCCAAGCAACTACGAATTATCTTGAAGAAAATCAAATCTCAGACACTCAACCACAAACCGAATCAGTGGCTCCATCTGAAAAGGAGTCTTATCAAAGTGAAAAACCAATTACAAATTGGAAGCATAAACCCAGTCACCCTACAAATCTTATCATTGGCAACATTGATGAAGGAGTTCGTACTAGATCCAAAAGGCGTGAAGAGTCTAGTGCTCTAACACTCGTTTCTGAAATTGAACCCAAGACTATAGAAGATGCATTGAAAGATGAAAGCTGGATTGAAGCTATGCAAGAAGAATTGAATCAATTCAAAATCAACAATGTTTGGGAACTCGTTCCTAAGCCAAAAGGTAAATCAATTATTGGCACTAAATGGGTCTTCAGGAACAAGCTGGATCAACAAGGAAAAGTGGTGAGGAGCAAAGTAAGACTTGTGGCAAAAGGTTACACACAAGAAGAAGGAATCGACTATGATGAAATCTATGCTCCGGTAGCAAGGTTAGAAGCTATAAGATTACTTCTTGTTTTCGCTTGTTTAAAAATTTCAGGTTATTCCAAATGGACGTGAAGAGTGCATTTCTAAATGGAATTATCCAAGAAGAAGTCTATGTGGAACAACCGCCAAGATTTGAAGATTCAAGAAAACCAAACTTTGTCTTCAAGCTAAAGAAAGCTTTGTATCGTCTAAAACAAGCACCTCGAGCTTGGTATGAAAGGTTAAGTAATTTCTTAATTCAAAGTGGTTTCTCTAAAGGAAAAGTAGATACTACTTTATTTATCAAAAGAGAAGGCAAGGATTTCATACTTGTTCAGATTTATGTTGATGATATAATATTTGGTTCTTCTAATGAAAGTCTTTGCAAGAATTTTTCGACTTGTATGCAGAATGAATTTGAAATGAGCATGATGAGTAAATTGAACTTCTTTTTGGGACTTCAAGTTAAACAATCAAAAGAAGGAACTTTTATCCACCAAGAAAAGTATGCAAAAGACCTCATCAAGAAGTTTGGACTGGAGAATTGCAAGAAAATAGAAACTCCTATGTCAAGCTCATCAAAGTTGGATAAAGATAAAGAAGGAAAGAGTGTAGACCAAAAACTATACATGAGTATAATTGGTTCACTTCTTTACCTTACAGCATCCAGACCTGATATTTTATTTAGTATTTGCATTTGTGCTAGATTTCAATCTAATCCTAAAGAATCTCACATGACTGTTGTGAAGCGTATTATTAAATATGTTGCAACCACTTATAAGCTAGGTCTGTGGTATTCCAAAAAGGGAGACTTTACTCTCCTTAGATATTCTGATGCTGACCTTGCTGGCTATAGAGTGGATAGAAAAAGCACTACAGGTACTTGTCAACTATTGGGAAACAGGTTGATATCTTGGTTCTCAAGAAAATAAGGTACCATAGCTCTTTCAACCGCTGAAGCAGAATATATAGCTCTTGGGAGTTGCTGTTCTCAAATTCTATGGATGCAACAACAATTGAGAGATTTTGGAGTCGAGGAATCTTGCACAGAAATCAAATGTGACAACACAAGCGCAATCAACCTCACAAAGAATCTAATACTTCATTCAAGAGCAAAGCACATTGAAATCAAGAATCATTTCATTAGAGATCATGTTCAAAATGGTGAAGTGGTGATTCAATGCGTTGATTCAAAGAACCAATTGGTAGACATATTCACAAAGCCCCTAGAAAAGGCTCACTTTGAATCAATTTGCTCAATTCTGAATATCGCAAGACTTGAAGAGATTCAGACTCAAAACTAAAGTCTTGAAAAAGTTCAGACTCAAAGGTAAGGTCTGAAGGTGCTCAGACTCAAAAGTAAGATCTGAAGGTGTTCAAACTCAAAGGTAAGGTTTGAAAGAGTTCGAGACTCTAAGATAAAGTCCGAACATTCTCGGACTCGACTTTAAGTCTGTTTGCGTATTTCGATATTCTTTATTTTATGCATTAAATTATTAATTGCTTTTTGAAATATCGATATCTCTTTTTATTCGACATCTGACATGTTTATGGCAGTTTACTTTTTCAAAAATTGTAATTTACGTTTTCAAAATTGGCAGTTTTTCTCTTTTCTTTTTTGCAACGGTTCAGTATCTAATTTTTATCTTTTCTTGCTATTTATACTTTCGAATCGTCGTCTTCATCCGCCACAACATTTAAAAGCCATCTCGTTTACTCTCTTTTTAAAATCCTAAAAACCTTAAACAACTCTCCAGTACCGTCCTTGTTCGATTACTTTACTCAACAAAAATCCATCCTTTTTGCGAACAAGTTGAGTTTTTGCTCTCGATTCAAGCATGTCTTCGAGAAAATCTTCAAGACTTGCTGAGAAGGGACCACAGAGGTGACAAGAGGGTCCTACCAGGGTTGACCTAACAGGCGAAGAATATTATCCACAAAGGGAGACTCCGAGTCAACATTTTGAAGAGGAAGAAATTACCGAGGCCACACTGGTAAAAACCTTGAGACCCAAGCTTGCGTATGCTCTGTATTAAAAGTTGAAGGATGGGGGTACAAACATGAGGATGATAGATGATTTTCTGAAGGAGAGAGGATATAAGAATGAATATATTTTCTTGCGAGAGATGGAAGATTTAGGTATTGTTGACAAAGGGCTCGCTAAGAGCACTCAAGAAAATATACCTAGTGATCCGTATTATGGAACTGCTAATCAGCCATTGGATGATGATGAGAGACTGTTCTCTCAATTCCAGCCACGGATGGGTGTGGTTGTGAACACTGTTTGTCCCCAAGGCAGTCTTTTTCGATCAAAGGAACATGAATGGATGTATACTAAGTTGCTGAAGAGAGGTGTTGTGAATCCGAGAAGCGTGGATTTTAACTTCCTTGACTCAATCAAGGTAAATCTCAGCGAAAAATTCGCGAGGCTGCAATTGGAGAAGTTTTGTACAGACGCGACAAATGCCTATCCTGAATTTACGGCATATTTTTACTCAAACTTGTCATTTTTAGATGCCAACAGGTTGTCCTTCACCTTTATGGACAAAGAGTATGTTGTTGATGTTGACACTCTGGCTGATATAATTGGGGTGGAAAGAGGGAGTTTCCAACCAATTAAAGTATCCACAGCATATGTTACTCTTGAAATTGTGCGAGATAGGAGTATGGAAGGCAAAATATCCTACACTATGATGAATGCCTCAAATGTTTTGCTGCACAAGATTATTATTAATTGTCTCAGGCTGAAGACAACCTCCAAAACTGACGTCTCCAAAACAGAAGCAAAACTGATGTTTGCTCTTAACCAAGGTAGGCCCTTTTCTCTCCCCCATGTTATCCTATTCCACATATACAGGACTGTGAATGAAGGATAAGGGTTAATTGCCTTACTCGTCTCTCATCACCAAGTTGTTCAGGCATTTCAGGATACAAATTCCTACACCTTTATGCCTGACCAATCTAAGCTTGATACTTGTGGGTTATAAAATGATGGTGAAGATGAAGCTTCAAGAGCTGAACTTTGCATTGGAAGGATTGAAGGAGAAGACTCCCTCCAAAGAGATTGCTACTGCTTCTACCAAGAGAAAGGGCAAAGAGCCCATGGCTGTCTCCGAGAAAAAGCGAAGGAAAGTCATCCTACAGTATGAGGATGATGAAGAAGATTTTGATGATACCATGACTCTTTCTGCTCTCACAAAGTTGAGGAGCACAGTTAGTTTGAGAGCTTATACTGAAGAGAGGGCAATGAGAGAGACAGAGGAAAGAAGAAGAAGAATCACAAAGAAGAGAAGAAGAAGAAGTGAGAAGAGAAGAGCAAGAGAGAAGAATGAAAGATGAAGAGGAGAGCAAGGCTCAGGAGGATTTAGCTGAAGGAATTGAGCCATCTTTTACTCAAGAACACTCTGGGAAGGAAGCCGAAATGCATCACAGTGCTGAAGTTGAAATGGATTTTGGTGAAGAATATTTGACTCCACCCACTGGCAACAAAACAGGGGGAGTTACTATTGATCAAGAAACAATATCGCCACTACATTATAGTGATGTCAGCAGGTCTGGTGCTGATGCTGAAGATATTTATGCATCTCACTTTCCGGAGATTGAGGAATCCTCTCCATCAGAAAGGCAAAGGGTTGAAAAGGATGCACCGAGCTTTCAAACTCCAAGAACAGAGTCTGCTGGTCCTAGTACAGGTAATGCTAATTCAACAGCATTTTCACAACTGTTGGATATTATGCTAGACCTTAAAAAGCAGGTTTTTGGAATGGATTATGAGCTGAGGGATCTCAAAAAGGCAATGTTGAGTACTTCCATGTCCATGCAAGAACAAATCAATGCACTCAAATTTTAAGTGGAATTGAATGTGAAGGGTGCAAAGTTGGATTCAGTGAAGGAAGCTCTCACAAGCCTTGAGAAGACAGTGCAATCGCTCAGCGAATATCATTTTGTTCGCATTCCAAAGGAGCCCTGAATTTTTATCAACTTCACTCTTGACCACTCTACCTCCTTTTGATGGGACAAAAAGAGGAAGAGTTTTGCAGATTTGAGAATTTGAACTTTTTTTCATTTGTTTCATTTGTTTTTGTTTTCAGACTGTTTATGACTTTGAACTTCTAGTTATGCATTGATTTGATGATTGGATTTGTAGATTTGTGATTTTGCAGGATCATTATATTTGTGAGGATAATTGTTATTGGACTAACATTTTTTTGTTTTGCGAAGTAATCCTCAAAATATACATGAGTTTTCTTTGCAGGTTATAAATTTACAAATCTGTCGAGGTGTTTTGTCACCATAAAAAAGGGGGAGATTGTTGAAGAAAAATCCCTTATAAGTTTTGAAGTTAACAAAACATCCTCGTCAGTTAAGTCTAAAGAATCCAAGACTCAGTTGGTTAAGTCTGAAGAGCTCAAGACCCAAGCGTCTTTGTCTGAAGACAGTAAGACCCAGAGTTACGATCTGATGATCTCCAGACCCAATCAAAGTCTAAAGACAGTCAGACCCAGATTTTGCGAATCTACCAGGCTGTCAGCAGGTTATTTTTATGGTTAAGGAAATCAAGATTTAGATATTATCTTCCCTAACTTATCCATGGAATATCTCTGGCTGTGATTGTGAGCTCGAAAGATTTTTTTCTTTGGATTTTATCCGTTGAAGATCAAGTGAGTTTTTGGAAGGAACTAATTTTGGAAACTCAAGATCCTGATTGTATGGGCGAGCAGGATTAACGAGCTATTTTCTACTTATATATTCGACAATGTGAAGATCACTTAAATTGATTCATTTCAACGGGTTGATTGGATGAATTTTTGGAAAGTGCTAACGGCTATGGAGGCACAAAGGGATATTTAAGGTGTGTCGAAATTGTTCGAAAATATGAGGAAGCTGATAGAAAAATTTCGAAGTTAGAACCTCTGAAATCTCTTGTTCTCAAAATCTCTTGTGCTCAAAATTGTGTATTAAAGAGAGACACTTACAGTGTGAATTTGCGAGGAGTTGTAGAAGAGACTTTCTACTAAAGAAGTCTAGATCGTAGACTGTAAAGCTTTCATTTGCTACATAGTGATTACAGCCAGTTGGCTGCCAGCGTGGAGAGTGGACGTAGGCTTACAATAAGCTGAACCACTATAATCCTTGTGTCAAATTTCTCTTACCCTACTCTACATATTTTTATGGATGCATGATTTATTTATTTCTAATGTAATTCTCATACCAAAGGATATTTCGGCCAAGGATTTGAAAAGAATTTTATAAACACCTATTCACCCCCCTCTAGGTATATTTGCTAGCCTCTATCACATCGAAGATTATTGCTCGTTGTCTTTAGTTGGTTTACAACAATCATGCATTGATCATGGATGTCTCAACCGCTCTATGCATTTTTTATTTTTTTTTTCCATATTTTTGTCAAAATAAGCTTAGGCTGTACGTGGCTTCAGGAGGGACTTTCGGTTTTCATTGCCTTTTAAGTGAAAACTACAGTGTTTTGGTAAAATTTTTGTGAATCAATTCGACTCAAAGCTACCATTGGCTAAGCCTAGAGCCCGAGACAACTCCTCCTTGTTTTGGCTTTGCAATGTTCTCGAATTTCTTTTTTAGGGTCAGCATATAACATTTTCAAATTCCTATTTCCTATCTTTCCCTTGTTTCTACTTTTCTTCGTCTCTCTCAACACCATTCACTTTGAATGAGCCCAAAGTCAATGGTCATCAAGAGATGGTTGACGATTGCCGAGATTCGAGTTTGCGGGATTTGGGCTCATCTTCTCCCTCGCTATGGCCAGCCGGATCGTTTGGGTAATCGATCGTGGGTCATGGTTGCCAAGCATATGGGTTCGTGAGGGTCTAGGTTGCTGAGATCATCCAACCCTTAGTGCTGTGGCTTCTTCGGCAGCTCGATTGTTGTATGATGCTGATCCGGCCTCATATATGAATGCGGACCAAGCGCAAATATAAGTACGGCCTTACACGAGTTTCCTTTGCACACGTAATCATCATATGATAATTTTATCTTCTAAAACACCATTAGTAAGTTCAAGGACAATGCAAAAAAATTGCCCTTGCGGTTATAATTGGATTTGTTATGAGCGAATTTGGGGATCGGGTGAATCAAATTGTTGCAAATTGTTATTCTTATACTGACAATAGACCTAATTATTTCATGAACAGTTTGAAATGACTCAGCTTTTTTAGTATATATATATAGGTGAAGATTCATAAGTTTTTCAAATTCTTAATAGTAGAATTAGTGTGCCCAATTTCTTGTAGGTAAGATACAAGCATTAAGTTTTGCCCTTTTTAGCGGCCCAGCCTTATTTGCATTTCAAGACTCATTTTGATTGTGATATAACTAGTAAGACAATGTTTGTTAGTCTAGACAAAAGTCATGGTAAAATAAAATCTATCTTGTTAGATGTTTGAATCCAGCTGTCATGACCTACCCTCAGGGGGAGGGAATAGGTTTAGAGGTATTGCCTAAATGACGGGCTTACGGCCCATGATTAAGCCATACCCCGCATGACATTGGATATTTTTTAGGAATTTGCACAAAAGGAGTCGCCACTAGCCTATTGAGGTCAGCTAGAAGCCAAATGAGGCATAGGAATATACCCCACTTCCTATGCAACCAGAGAATCTGGGGTTAGGAACTTGATTACATTAATTGACCAATCAATGTCCTTTCGGTATCTAATTTTGTTTATTTTAACAAAATGACTTTTGGCAGGCAGTTTGGATTGATTTTATATTTATCCACTAACATGTGAGGTGATCATGCGAGTGCGCAATCATCAAAGTAACAATCATGGCTACTAAGATCCTAATTGCAGTAAAATTAAACATGTATAATTAAATATAATAAGATATGCAAGTTAAACATGTGATATAATCAACGTGTGAGCAAATAGAGACCTAAATATACTAAGAATGCAAGACATGACAATTCCCAACCAAACCTTGCATTTTTTTTATTCTCAAAATTTTTTTAATTTTAATTTTTTAAAATTTTCAATTAATTTTTAAATTTTTTAAAAGAAGGTTGAATTTTTTAATGTTTTCTGAGTTTTTGAAATTTCAGAAATTTTTTTGAATTTTTCTTCTTTTTTTTTTTTTTTTTTTTTTCGAAATTTTTTATTTTCTTTTTTTTTTTTTGAAAATTTTTGAATTTTTAATATATTCAATATTTAATATTTTTATACTTCACGAAAATGAGTTCGGACCGGGTAAACCCAATCCGGCCCGTGGACCCAACCTGAACCCGGATCCAACACTTCTGGATTTAAAAAAAAAATAATTTTCATTTAAAAATTAAATTAAAATTAACTATTTTTTTGTTTTTTTTCTTTTCTCATTGCGCACTCCCCCCGGGCGCGATTCCTCCTTCCCGAGTCCAACTTTTGCCCTTCTTTTCTCTATTATTTCTTTTTATTTTTTCTTTTCTGGTTTTTCTTTTTCCTTGTTCTCTTTTATTTCCCCTTGGGCGTTCTTCTTCTTCCCCGACGCTTCTTCCTCATTTTGTGCCATCCTCACCGAACCAAAAACAACACTGCAGCGGAACCCTCACCGGTGTTTGGAGGGTCGCCAAGCCACCATTCGGCGCTGGTCATTCGTTCCGACCGACGATGACCACTATTGGACACCCATTCCGGTGACCACAAACCCATTTCTTTTCGGCGCGAAGAAACGTCGTCGACTCGAGTACGTATGAATTTTTCTCACGAACACTACGAAGAAAAACTACAAATACGAGCAAAGCAAGAAGGAGTTAGCAGGCATGGGAGAAAAACGAGTTGATCTTGTGTTAAAACATACACTGCTCTTCGGTTTTTTATTAAGGCATTTCATCGAACACATAAGACGCACTAACTAGAGAGGTAAGCATAGACTCGATGGGGGCTCGGGTTCAAGCCAAGATCGTCACGTGATACACAAGCACTATTTTGGATCGACTCGGGGACAAGGTTATCAGCATTTAACTTGAGTTTAAACAAAAATGACAAGTCTCGGCCATAACACCAAACACCAACAAATATTTGCATAAAGCACTACGTATGCTGTATGAGGAATGAACATGGGCACGGGGGAACTTCGGGCGAGGATCGAGACCGAAGCTCATGCGAACCGGTCGACCAGGGAGCTCCAGCCCGACGCCCACCAAAACAGGGCGACGTAGTCGGGAATGTCCTACCTGGTTCGAAGGGGAGCGCTGCGGTGGACGACGGCTCTCGGGCGGAGGACTGGCGATGGCGAAGCTGTCCTTCGCCCTCGCCCTATCCCTTTGGCACGCCCTCTACTCTCTCGAACTCTCTCCGTGCTCTCCGTTCTCTCTCGACTTTTTACTCTACCGGTGTTCCGTTCCCCGCTTGAACCCCCGAACCAGCAGGGAATCCTCCTCTCGCAAATGAGTGAGACCCTCACTTTTAAGGGTGGCCAGCGCGCATGGCCTTTGCCACCGCTGCCTTGCCGGCCGGACCGATCCCGATCCGCGGATCACGCCGCCATCCGCCCCCTCGCGATCTCCCCGCTCCTCTCTGTCTCCGCTGCTGTTTCTTCTTTTTTTGTAGGTTTGCGCGCGAGGGAGAGAAGACAGATAGGACGGGCCGCGAAGGAGGAAAAGATGCTGGGCTAGGCCTAGGCCCATGTGGGGGAAAAGAAGGGGAAGGAAGGGGGGCAGGTCGGGCCATGGCAAGAGACCTCTAGCCTTTTTTTTATATTTTGTTTTTTTTTTTTTTTTTTTTGGTTTTGTTGTTTGTTTTGTTTTTTTTTTTTTTAAGTGACTAATTCATAATCTTGTACACGATTAAATCCTAAATAAAATGGCGAAATTTAGGTGTCAACACTATTTAATAAAGATAAAGTTAGATATGACAAGATAAAAATATCCCACAAGAAAATGGGATAAATATGGATATGATTTCCTACATCTATGGTACAAAAACTATTTTTCTTGAATAAAAAATAATTATATTAATAAAATAAAAATAATAATTAAATATAAATAATATTTGATTCTTTTTTTCAAATTAACTTTTTTTTTTTCTATCCGCAATAGGTATTCGAAATCTTAGTTAAAATATGGATTTGTTATTTGCTTTTCATGGAAAGGTACCGATTGAAGTACGGGGTTTATTACTGACCAAAAAAAAAAAAAAAAAACGGGGTTTGTTAAAATAGCAAGTAGCTGAGCCAACTATTCAATGAGACGATACTGAGTATAATTCCCATCACTTCTTAAGAAACAAGTGGGATATTTCTTTATAAAATTGTTCTCAATTTCAAATGTGCAAATTCAACTTAGATCTCTTTGTTAGCTAGGGGAAGAATTCACCCAAATCAGACCTTTTTAGGAATATATCCGAAGAGAATTTGATTTTTTTATGTATATATATGTATTTATATTTATTACATATTTTGAATATATTAGTATAATTTATTATTTAATAAATTTTATTAGGTAATGATGGAAGGGATTAAAAAAATAAATAGAATAGAAAAATTAAAAGGGACAAATAATAAAAAAATAAGTAAATAATAATGAAGTAGAAGAATCCAGATTTACAATGTACAAATTCAAACTTGAAAATTACTTTCGCCTCAACTTTTGCCTTGCCTTCTCAACTTGCCTTAGGCCTTAGCTCTCACTCTCACGTCGTAGGCCTCTCGCTCTCTCCTCTCCTCTCAGACCTCACCTTCAGTGTGTCATCATTGACCCTTGTGACACCCTAGATACATCAAGCACTACATGTATCATATTACTTTCTTTCTTACTAATTTATTCGCAAGCAAAGGCACAACAAAATAATTAAACAAGTCATATAATGACCTCACATACTTATTAACGTACAATGCATCACTTACAAACACCTCATAATATAGAATACCCAAGAAGGGTTCAATAACTCCTATCTCCACCACCAAACCCTTGCCCTCAAAAGCCTACTTGTACAACATCAATCCAACATCCAATAATCGATAACCTCCCCCAACATCAGCTCCTTGGCAATGTAACCAAGAGGACCATCAAAGCCTCTAAGCGATCCCAGCCAATCACCATCGAAGATCATGTACTGTGTTACATACTGATGAGGAACCAATTTAGCAAGTTGTGCGTCAACCCATAGTAGTACACTTGATATATATTTATAAACCATATTAGACAATACAACCTCCTCATAATCATACTCAATGTGTGATGGGACTCCAAAAAGCAGTGATGGGGGAATGGCCATTTTACATATCTAAAAAGTAAATGAATAAGTTGAAGTCCAACAAGTGAAATGTCTAAAATAGAAGTTCACTTTCACACCCGCTCTAGCATAACAATCATAAACATTTAGAGCAACATAATCAAGGCATGAACATACACCCTACCTTCTTTGCAGTACATCACACAAATGCATGGTTATTATATTCAATGCACACGTATGTCATAATTTCTTGATACATCAGTATCATTTGGTTTTTTATTAACATGTTATATGTATATTCATGAGCATGCATCATCTTATTTACTCCAGCTCCCAAACACTTCCGAGGCATCTCAACACACGGGACATCTCAACATGGTTTATCCTTCTAGATATATTTTGTTGTCGCAAATTTAGGGATTTTATAACTTCATGTGGATAAGTGTTCTAGATGTTAGGGATTAGTGAATAACACAACTTATTAAAACTATCATTATTTATTTTATTTGATTCAAAAATTGTAACCATTGATTGTGGGTTATAAATAGCCACACCGTACTCTTGCAAAAATTGTCCAAAAAATCATAAACTTATTGTACAATGGCTTCAGTCTTAAACCTTTTAATTGTGCTAATTTAGTCCAAAAACCAGTTGACATTTTGCTAATTCAGTCCTAAAGTTTTCAATTGTACCAATTTAGTCCTAACCCTTTTAATGCATTACCGCTATAGTTTTTCCGGCTAATTTTTGCCTGGAATTATTGACCTTATGGTCCGGTCAATGTTAAATGTCCTATGTGGCACCACGTAGCCTAACATGGACAATTTTTTAATCTTTTTAAAATGAAAAGCAAGGAAAGAAATGAAAAAATCAATAAAAATAACAAGAAAATTTGATTTTTTAAAATTTAAGAATCATTCACATCAGCGCCAGTCCTATCACGTAGGAAGACTAGCATTGGCTAGATCGCCACGTCAACGATTTTCTATCAAAACTAGCAAAAGAACTGTAATTTATCAAAAGATTTAGGATTAAATTAGTAAATCGTCAAAAAGTTAGGACCAAATTGATACAATT
Organism: Eucalyptus erythrocorys; assembly: GCA_014182555.1. Lineage (NCBI taxonomy): Eukaryota > Viridiplantae > Streptophyta > Magnoliopsida > Myrtales > Myrtaceae > Eucalyptus > Eucalyptus erythrocorys. Next base: position 25,616,858 of record CM024605.1, on the reverse strand, counting down.
AAAAGATTTCGAACTAAAGTAACTATCGCATAATAAGTTTGAAACTAAATTAACACAACCGAACATTTAGGATTGAATTGGCTACCATATAATAGGTTTAGAATTTTTTGGACAACTTTCCCCCCTATTCTTTGTAAGTCCTGATCAATCGATTAAAGAACTCAATGCTCTTGCAAATTTATTTTCAATTTTACTTTTATGTGACCTATCTTTTCAGCTATATAAATATCTTTCAATTTCCATACTTTAATTGTAGTTTACAAATCTTCGTTGTTGATTAAATTTTGATGTTGTCTGTTTATCATCACGCTGTGTTGTCAATTAAATTCTTGCAAAACTTTTTATATCATCATATCGTTGATTAAGTTCCATTGAAGTATATGTGTTTTTTCTGTTCCATTGATACAACATTTGTCTGGAATCACCACAAACTCGTCTCCTCTAAATAAAAATCGAAGATGAATTTCGGTAAAAGATATTTCATCACGATCTAATTTCGGCGAAAAAAGGGGCAATAAGAGTTTAAAAAAAAAAAAATATGCTCTCCATCTCCTTCTCTTAAGTATCTCTGAGTTTTGTTGAAACTTCACAATTCTTTCGTAGTTTTTGGATCACGTCAAGGCTCCATCAAGATGACGAGAGAGTTGAAGCTCATTTTGCTCCATAACTCTTTAGTTCATCTTAAAAGTCAATGAAAGCAGCAAGGGAGTCAAAACTCATTCAGCTCCTTAACTCTGGTTCAAGTTGAAGGTGCACAAAAGTGGCAAAAGAGTCAAAGTATTATACTTTTGGAGTCAAAAAGTTAAATGATTGTGTTTCCTTTCTTACTAGATTTGGCATTTGCTAGTAGATGTACCGCGTCGATGTTGCTGGAGCTTCTTTATTTCTTATTATAGTTGAATGTGTGGATCTAGAATGCTGCAATGAGCTCTTTCGCTATTTCATATTTAGATAGTACAATAATCATGGATTGGTTGATAAAGCTCATTTACTGTTTAAGATTTAGATGGTACAATAATCATGATGATTGATGGAAGTTATCATCGTCTGTACATTTGTGTTTTTTAAATTGTGAATCATGAAAGATTCATACAATTTCCATTTATGTATTTTTAAGTTTGTACCAAATAACAGGCATAATATGGTATGAAACCATCCAGTTTTATTACTACTATTAACCAAATCGTGGATAAGACAGCAAAATATTTTATATCCCAGTAATCTATCCAGTCCTATCTTGACTACAACTTCCAACGGCATAATGCGGCTTTAATGATGGTTACTGTTGAGTTTGGGTTGGCTTGTTTTGATTTGAAAAGTTAGTTGTTACTTACCATCTTGTGCATTCAATACAAATCTAAGTCTTGAAAACAAAAGAAAATCCTAAGAGACGAAAGGACAATTTGGTCATATCTTCATTTTGACTATCTATAATCGAGCATACGGCACCATTCATCTTATAGCGAATAAATATACCTAACTAAAGCAAGACCACGAAAGATTACCGATATCCAGATGGTCCATTGGATACAAAATTCTAGATACAAAGAGAATGACATAGGAGATACCGACAAGTTTTGACTTAATGAAATTCATATACAAAACAATTGGAAATCCGAAATCTTATCGAATGGTTTGATCTTCGATTACACCGCTTAAAGGTTCACAAGAGACTTGTTCGCAAGCCGACGATGTAATCGACCTTTTCATGCAAGTGTTAGAGCCTCTTTTAGCTGTCGTTCTTTAGAAAGAGACCATCGAATTAATAATTGCTTCGCGAAATGATGCTCACATCAGCGCCTCTCGCTGCGTGAAGACAAACCGCACGTGTATATATTTTCTCCCCGTCTCTTCTTCTAGCTAAGGTCCCTCAACAGGTGCAGCCAACATATTCTCAAGCGAATGCCAGAGAGCCTCGCGCAATCTCACCTGAAAATTCCAAATCCAACACTTGCACTCCATCCCCCTTCCCCATCTCTTGGACAAGAGTTTCGATTTATAGACTACTCCTTTAGATTTTGATTCGTGTTTTTGTCCATTCAAGAAGTACTAGCTTCATACAAGCCGCCAGCACAGTTGTTTTTTTCTCGCCATCCCAAACGCACTGAAGATTCCCTCATTTTCGATCTTCACGCAGGCATGGGGTCCCCAGAGAACGGCTCCGATGAGCCCCTGTCACGGGGAGGGCGCCTATTCCTGCAGAAGGAGATGAACCAGGTGATCCACAGTGCCATTGGCATGAAGCAACCCCTCGACGTTGATGCCCTCAAGTCGGCGATCCAGAGCTCCCCCATGTTTACGCACCCCAGGTTCTGCAGCCTCATGGTGCGGGACTCCGCAGGCCGAGAGCATTGGAGGAGGACCCATGTGGACATTGACCGCCATGTCGTCCCAGTCCACGGCCCCATCGCCGAAGGCCTCTCTGACAAGGCAGCTGTCAACGAGTATCTCGGCGACTTGTCCACTGACTCACCGGGGCTCCTAGGCGACGACAAGCCCCTGTGGGACGTCCACCTCCTGATGGCCCATCGGTGCATGGTGTTCCGAATCCACCATGCACTCGGCAATGGGATCTCGCTGATGTCAATGTTCCTGGCGTCGTGCCAGCGGGTGGACGACCCCAAGGCGCTGCCGACGATCGGTCCTCCGTCATCAGCTAAGAGGGGGAGGGGTGGCGGCGGTGAGTGGTGGAAGGCAGTAGTGGGGGTGTTGGGGGTGGTGTGGTTCACGTTGGTCTTCGTGGTGGAGTTTGTGCTACAGAGCATGTGGGTGAGTGATCGGAGGACGCCGGTAAGCGGTGGCGCAGGGTGGAATTCTGGCCTAGGAAGCTGGCCACGGCGAAGTTTTCGCTGGAGGACATGAAAGTGGTCAAGTCGGCGGTCGCAAATGCGGTCAGTTCCAAAGTTTTACGTGTTTATCGCCCAAAAAGAATAATAGCACCACATATTCAATACTTTTATAGGGTTATGTGCATAAGAAGTCCAAAAATTTATCACAAAAGTGCAATTAAGTCCTAAAATTTACACAAAAATGCAACTAAGTTTTAAAACTTACAAAAAAAATATAATCAAATCATAAAAGTTGTTAAATTATTATAATGGAGTTATTATTTTAACTTCTTTTATTTAGATTAACGGAAAATCCAACGTGACTTTTTAATATTTTCTCCTTTCCACATGACAATGATGTGATTTAAATTATAATTTATTTAACCAAAATATTAATTAAATAAAAAAAAAGTATTTTAAAAAAGGAAAAAATATTTAAGTTATAGGCAAGGGCCTTTGCTGTTGCTAGCCCCGAAATAAGAAAAAGGAAAGAAAAATTAAGTTATTGGCAAGGGCGGTAGGCCCTTGCCGCCCCCTGCCCCATTGGCCCTTTCTAGCAGTGGGGTGGCTGGCGGCAAGGGCCTCTGCCCTTGGCTCTTTTATTTGTGTTTTTTTATAAATATTTTTTTATAAAATTTAATTAAGCTTATGACTAGAAAATTAGTATTAAATCCAAAACGACATTGTTTGAGCCTAGTGTTCTATATTTTTACCATGTCATCGCCACATAAAAGGGAAAAAGTATTTAAAAAAGTCACGTCATTATTTTCCTTTAGTTTAGGATGAAGTTAACAAAAAGACTCAATTATATTAGTTTGATGAATTTTAGGACTTGATTGCATTTTTTGTAAGTATTAAGATTCAATTGCACTTTCGTGACAAGTTTTAAGACTTTTAATAAACATATCCCCTTTTCTAATATGTTCAATTTTTACTTTATGCGCAATCCCTTTTCTTTTTCAATGTAATCCCTATTAATATTTTTGTTCAAATTATAACTTTCATTAAAAAAAAGTATGACGGGCCAATAAATCGTAGTTAAATGATGTAATGGAGACATGGTATGTTTATAATTTTTTTAGTAACACAAAGCAATCATATCTAAAAGGATTAATACTACGAAGAACTCCAAACAAATACAATTACAACAAATTTACTAAAAACCAATTTTTTGGCCAAAAAAACCCCAAACTATGATAAATTTATCCAAACTAATTTTTTAACTACTAAAAACTTTAAACATGTATATTTGTACTATGCATTAATTTCCGTTAAATTGGATTAACACAACAAAAAAACCAAACTAGTACACATATGACAAATTGAAGTAAATCTCGAGCATTGTTGGCTTGGGATTGCTTAAATGACCCTAGGTTCGACTGGCCTGGCGAGTGCACGGCTCTCTCGGCTGGGATTTCTTGTATTTCATGATTACAAATGCATTTTGATGTATTCAGCTTCCAGATGATGATTCTCATTCATTGCTGCAAATGCAGACCATTAATGATGTTCTCTTCGGGATCATATTGGCTGGCTTCTTCAAATACTTGGACCACCGATGTCCCAACGGTAAAAAAGGAATAGCATTTCCGATGATTCACACCATTTTTGTCAATTCAAGGGCGACAAATCTCGACTGACTAAAATGCTCATTTGCCTTTGTCAGCTGTGCGGGAAGGGACTTGACTAACGGGAGTGGCAGCTAGTAACTTGCGAGAACAATCGGGATTGCAGGCGAGTCTCAATTTCTTTTTTCACTTTTTTTTTGCCTTTTAACTGAAGTTGATTGAATTGAATTGTGGTGTTGGTATTACCTAGGAACTAACCAATTTGATGAAAGGCGACCTGGGACTGCGGTGGGGTGACAAGATCGGGATTCTCCTCCTCCCCGTTCGCTACCACAGAAGCTACGGCGAACACGTGAGAAAAGCTAAGTCGATGATTGACCGGAAGAAGAAATCCCTGGAGGCTCACTTCTCTTACAAAATCGGGGATATGGTCATGACTTATCTAGGATAAGTTCACGCTTCTACAATTCAGAAAACAGAAAGACAATATGCTGACTAACGCCCAATCTATTCTTGTTTTTGCTGATGCAGGCCTCGAGCCTGTTCAACTACAGGATCTTTTGCAATACCACGTTCACCATCTCGAACGTGTTCGGCCCGCACGAGGAGATTGCGGTCTCGGGCAACCCCATCACGTACATAAGGGTGAACGCCTCAGGTTGTCCCCATGTAAGGCTCCAAAATACTCGCGCCTCATCATCTCTCTTTTCCTTCTTTTTCTGCGATACCTAGAATGAAATCTTTATCGGGACTGATGTGGGGTGTTTGAGATGCGGTAAATGTAGGCACTCACGATGCACATGGTGAGCTATGCGGGGAGGGCGTGTTGGAAATTTCCTATAATATGGGCTTACATTAATTAATTGATTTCCTATTTTAAATAATCGGGTTAATGGATATTCCAATATTTATTGAACCCTACAATGATCTGATTAAATTGGGTATTGGCATATATTGATAACGGGCCTAGTTGAGCAGCAAAGTGTAGGCAATTGTGTTTAACTGAAGCCCATAAGGGGAGGGGCCCAGTTGACACGCTGTTAAATAGGATTTGCTATAGGATTTGTTAGGTCCCCTCTCTAGCCTATAAATAGGATAGGTTATACCTATCAGTTGCTTTACTCCCATTGAAAGCTGCTAGACTGAAATAGGTCATAGAGAAGAAGATCTGGCATTCTGATAGATTCCTGATTATCAGAGTGATCTATTTTCTTCACAAGAAGCGATGGCTCAAACAGGTACGCTTTAATTCTGCTGTATTTATTGATATTGGTGTTTTACAGTCATATATGGATCCGTTTGTTCTTGATTGATTAGTTGTTTGTGTTAATAATATTTTACATGTGGTATTAGAGCTAATCATATGTGATTGTCTAACCCAAATTTTTATTTTTTATGGACAAATTCGAAACTTATTATTTTGAGCCGAATCTTGTCGTTATTCTTTCGTATGGATTTTTCGCTTGATTGATCCTGAAACCATAGGGCTTTTGTTCTACATGTCAAGATCTTTCCAACCATATATAATTTGCATAGTTTAGTTGAGAATTGAGAGAGAATTTCAAATTCGAAATTCTAGGGTTTATGCGTGAGAAAGTTCGAATTATTTTTTGATGGATGTTTGATGCAAATCTTTGTATGAGTATTGTTATATATTAGTTTTAGCATCTTTTTGTAGCATCAAGGTAAGTTTTTTAGGGTTAAAATTCAAGAAATCGGATTTTCAGCCATGGGAGCTTTAGGTCCGAAACTTTGAAGCTTGGATGTGGTATATTTAGTTGGTTTTTTCTTTGTTTAATTAATTATAGTTAATTACATTGATGTTCTAAGCAAAACCCATGAGAAAATTTCATCAAAATTCATGCTAATATGTGTTGTTGGAACTGGGTTGAAACCGGGTCATGCGACCCGATTTCCTGCAAATTCATGACCCGGCTGGAGGTTGAAGAAGACCTCCAGCCGGGCCGGGCTTGTGACATGGGCATAAGCCCATTGTTCTCTCTTTTTCTTTTAATTTTGTTGCTGGGCATAAAAGCCCATTCTTTTAAGTTCTGGGCTCACGCCCAGAAGCATTCTTTCTTGGTTTTATGGGCGTGAGTCCATAACCAAATTATTTAAAAAAAAAAAAAAAAAAAATAATGGGCCGGCGCACGTCGGGCCTTGCGAAGTAGGGCTGCTCGCGGGTCGGTCCCTGCAGTCCAGTCCGGGCTGCTCACGGGTCAGGGCCCACGGGTGGGTTCGTATTATTATATTATTATAATAATAAAATAATAATAAAAATAAAAAATTATTAAAAAATTTAAAAAAATTTGTGGCAAAAATTGTTATTTTGAAAAATGCAATATGATCATTGGAAACACATGTTGTGAAGTGTTTCATATTGTTTGATGAATTTTGGGCATAAATTTTTGGAGTTCCCTATTGATAAAAATTAATATATACAATTACTCGCCCAAAGGGAGTTATTGTGTATATTAATTTGGAAAATAGCATGAAGTTTAATCCCTATATTTAAAAGATGGGAATGTATGATTGAAAAATATTTATCTGCCCAAAGGGGATAAATTTTTTGAAAATTATATGTAATTCCCCTTTATGTTGATATTATGGAGATGTATGATTTAAAAGATTTGTTTGTCCAAAAGGGATGGATCCTTGACAATTATATGTAATTCTCCTTGTTGTTGCTTTATGAACTTCATATTATGAAAAATAATGGTGCATTATATACTCTGCGCAAAGGGGAGTTTATAATGTACTAATTATTTTTGTTGAAATACTCATTGCCCATAATTGATCTTATTGCATTATGTGTGACAAACAGTTACCTTTTTGGCTGTAAATAACAACAATGCCACAGTTCAAATGTTAACTAGATCAAACTTTAAGAGATGGAAGCAAGACATGGAGTTTGCTCTGGGCATCGTCGATATGGACTTGGCTCTACGTGAGGATGAACCTGCCAAGCCCAATGATCAAAGTACTGCAGATCAAAAGGCCCATTATGCTAGATGGGAAAAATCTAACCAAATGAGCCTCATTGCTATGAAGAGGTCCATTGCTGAGCACCTCATTAGTGGTTTGTCGGAAGATACAAATGCTAGACAGTTTCTTGAAGCAGTGGGAGAAAGATATAGAGTCTCAGATAAGGCTGAAGCTGGAAACTTGCTGAGTGAGTTAACAAACATGAGGTATGATGCTGCTATGGGTGTTAGAGAATTTATACCAAGATGGTCCACATTCAGTCCAAACTTAAGGCCCATGAAATTGTTCTTTCTGAAAATTATATTGTGCATCATGCATTAAATGTTCTGCCAGCTGAATTTAGCCAGATCAAGACTACTTATAGTGCTCAGAATGAGACATTGAATGTTAATTCTTTGATTACCAAGTGTGTGACTGAGGAAGAGAAGTTGAAGAAGGAAAAGTATGAGTCTGCCCACTTAACTGTCAATGCCAAGTTGAGTTCATCTAAAGGCAAATGGAAGCCTAAAGGATCAAATGTTCATGGTCAAAAGAAAGGGCAAGACTTTAAGAAAAATGGGAATTATGGGAGAAATGGAGATAAGGATTTCAAGTGTTTTCACTGCAAGAAGCAGGGTCACAGGAGAGCCAATTGCTACAAGTTCCAAGCTTGGCTAAAAACAAGAAAAGAAAGTCACCAAGGTGAGTTGTTGGTGTGTTTTGCATCAAATCTAGTTGATGTTCCTATGGATTCTTGGTGGCTTGATTCTGGTGCTACTGGTCATGTGACTACTAATTTACAGGGTCTCGCAAATCTAAGGAATCCAAGTCTGAGGAAGTCAAAACTTAAAGTTGGAAACAATACTGGAGTTGATGTGAAGCGCATAGGGACAGTTGTTTTGAATTTAGATTCTGGTTTTCAGCTTGTCTTGAACAATGTTTTTTATGTTCCTAATTTTAGGAGAAACTTAGTATCTCTTTCTTCGCTTGACAAAGCTGGATATTGTCTTCATTTTGCGAATAAGAGAGTGGATTTGAGTTATGATTCCAGAAGTATTGGGAATTGTGTTTTGTCTGATGGATTATACCAATTATCTTTATCTCCAGATAGACCATATTGCTCTTTCAATGTTGAGAATAATGTTGCTAAGAGATCTTTTATCAAAGAAAGATCTTCATTGCTATGGCATAAACGATTAGGGCATATCTCCAAAGAAAGGGTAAAGCGTCTTATCAAGGTTGATATTCTTCCTCCTCTTAACTCAGATGATACTGAGACTTGTGTTGATTGTGTGAGGGGAAAATTAACTAAAACCAAGAAGAAAGGCGCTACTCGCAGTCAAAGTCTATTGGAGATAATTCATACTGATATTAGTGGACCATACTCAACCACTTTGTGTGGAAATAAGTACTTCATCACGTTCATTAATGATTTCACCCGTTATTGTTATATTTATCTAATTAAGGAGAAGACTAATGCTCTTGAAATGTTCAAAGTGTTTCGTATTGAAGTTGAGAAACAATTGGGAAAAATTATCAAGATTGTCAGGTCAGATCGCGGTGGTGAGTATTATGGGCGATATACTGAGACTGGACAGCAAAAGGGACCATTTGCAAAATATTTTCAAGACTGTGGTATTATTGCTCAATATACAATGCCTGGGAGTCCTGAACAGAATGGTGTAGCTGAACGGCACAATCGCACACTCATGGAGATGAAACGAAGTATGATGGACAGTTCTAACTTGCCAGAATATTTATGGGGTGATGCAATTAAAACAGCAACTTATATATTGAATTGTGTACCTAGTAAATCGGTGCCAAAAACACCTTTTGAATTGTGGACAGGGAGGAAACCAAGCTTGAATCATTTTTGAGTTTGGGGTTGTCCTGCAGAGGTAAAAATTTATGATCCTTCTCAAAAGAAGACCGAATCTAGGACTACAAGATGTTATTTTATTGGATACCCTGATCATTCTAAAGGGTATAGGTTCTATTGTCCTACTCGCGGCACTAGAGTCATTGAATCTCAAACTGCCAAATTCCTGGAATTAGATGTTGCTGAAAAGAGTTCTTCTCAATCTTTCGAAAGGGAAGAATCAAACAAAACGATCTCTATTCCATTACCCATCTTGCATGATGATTCTATGCGAGAGCCGTGTAGAGTAGAAGTTCAACAAGATGCTGATACTGGAAATATGTTGATAGATCCTCCTACCACAAATGAAATTCCCCAGATGAATGATGCAGCTCCAGAAATGCCTGTGCGAAGATCACAGCGACAAAGAAGACCAACACCTCTAAATGATTATCATGTCTATCTTGGAGAAGCTGATTTTGACATTGGAAATATAGTTGATCCGACGACCTTCAAAGAAGCACTTGATAGTGATCAGGTAGATAAATAGTTAGGAGTAATGAATGACGAGATGATTTCCATGTCAACTAATCAAGTATGGAAACTTGTTAATTTACCTGATGGGCATAAATCGATCGGCTGCAAATGGGTATTCAAAACCAAGAAAGACAATAAAGGCAATATAGAGAGATTCAAGGCAAGGTTAGTTGCAAAAGGGTACACACAGAGAGAAGCCATTGATTATACTGAAGTCTTTTCCCCAGTGTCCACTAAAGACTCTTTTTGGATAATCATGGCATTAGTGGCTCATTTTGACTTAGAGCTTCACCAAATGGATGTTAAGACAGCTTTTCTAAATGGAGATCTGGATGAAGAAGTATACATGCAGCAACCTAAAGGGTTTAAAGAAGTTGGAAAAGAGCATATGGTGTGCAAACTTCGAAGGTCCATCTATGGTCTCAAACAAGCATCACGTCAGTGGTACTTAAAATTTCACAAAGTTGTGAGGTCATTTGGCTTTGAAGAAAACAAGTTTGATCAATGCATCTACATGAAAGTAAGTGGGAGTAAATATATTTTCTTAGTACTTTATGTAGATGACATTTTGCTTGCTAGCAATGATGTGAATCTATTGAATGACACAAAAAGGTTTCTATCTACAAAGTTTGATATGAAAGATCTTGGGGAAGCTTCTTTTGTTCTAGGCATTGAGATTCATCGTGACGGATCTAAGAAAGTTCTGGGGTTATCTCGGAAAAATTATATAGATCGTGTTTTGAAAAGATTCAATATGCAGACATGCAAGTCAGGTGATGCTCCCGTTGTGAAAGGAGATATATTGAGTATAGAACAATGCCCCAAGAATGATGTTGAAAAAGAAGTCATGAAGAATGTTCCATATGCTGGTGCAGTTGGTAGTCTTATGTATGCACAAGTATGTACCGGACTGATATTGCTTTTGCAAAGTGAATACTCTTGGAAGATATTTGTCGAATCCAGGTCAAGAACATTGGGTTGCAGCTAAGAAGGTGATGAGATATCTGCAACGAACAAAGGACTTCATGCTTGTGTATAGCAGAGTTGAGGATCTAAAAGTGATTGGATATTCAGATGCTAATTTTGCTAGTTGTTCAAATGATAGAAAATCAACTTCTGGATATATTTTTATGATGGCTAGGTGCTATTTCTTGGAAAAGCACAAAGCAAACCTTGATTACGAACTCTACAATGTATGATGAGTTTGTAGCGTGCTATGGCGCGTCAATTCAAGCGGTTTGGCTTAGAAATTTGATCTTAGAATTACGAGTTGTGGACTCTATTGCTGAACCTATGGTGATCTACTATGACAACACTGCAGCTGTGTTTTATTCAAAGCATGACAAGATTAGCAATGCGTCCAAACATATGGAAATCAAATATTATTCTGTTAAGGACTTGGTCAAAAAGGGAGATATTGTGATCGAAAATATCAGAACTGAATCCATGTTAGCTGATCCTCTAACAAAAGGCTTACGACTCATTTTGTTTAAAGAACATGTAAAGAATATGGGTGTCTTAGATTCTTTTGATTTCTTTTGTTAGTGGGAGTTATATAATTTCTATTTCTGGATATTATAGATATATGCAAACTGATAATGCTTTTATGATGTCTATTAAAGCATTTATTTTCAATGATTGTTATTATTGATTCTATTGTTATCCTTTCTCCTGTTGACTGAGAAATGGAAATATAAAACAGTATCTTTAAACAAATTTTAGTGTAAAGATGACTAGATGTCACTGATTATGAGATCTCATGTTGGATTGTGACATAGTTGTGCAATTTCATGTTGTTTAGAAATTGCGTTGATGTAGTTTCATGTCGTTGAGAAATTGTATTGAGGACCGATAAGAAATAGTGAACATTTTGATCACATGTTGGCACTATTTCTTACTACACTACTAGGCCCATGATCCATGAAAATATAATACTTATTATATGTGATTATGGAAGATCATGTGTTGTGGTATTTTCTTAACACATTGATCTCCATAGTCCTATACTGAGATTATATAGGATTGGATTGGTTTTGAGATGCCATTATTGGAATATTATTTTAAAGTTGTGGCCACATAAAACAAAATTTTCAGTTATTAACCCGATAGTGTTGTTTTCAATATAAAATATTTTTCAAAATAAAATAAGTTAATTAATGCAGCCCAAGTGGGAGAATGTTGGAAATTTCCTATAATATGGGCTTACATTAATTAATTGATTTCCTATTTTAAATAATCGGGTTAATGGATATTCCAATATTTATTGAACCCTACAGTGATCTGATTAAATTGGGTAATGGCATCTATTGATAACGGGCCTAGTTGAACAGCAAAGTGTAGGCAATTGTGTTTAACTGAAGCCCATAATGGGAAGGGCCCAGTTGACACGCTATTGAATAGGATTTGCTAGGTCCCCTCTCTAGCCTATAAATATGATAGGTTATACCTATCAGTTGCTTTACTCCTATTGAAAGCCGCTAGACTGAAATAGGTCATAGAGAAGAAGATCTGGCATTCCAATAGATCCCTGATTATCAGAGTGATCTATTTTCTTCACAAGAAGCGATGGCTCAAACAGGTACACTTTAATTCCGCTGTGTTTATTGATATTGGTGTTTTACAGTCATATATGGATCCGTTTGTTCTTGATTGATTAGTCGTTTGTGTAAATAATATTTTATAGGGCGGACATGCATATTCTGGTGGCCAAGGACATCATCCCCGACCTTGATTTTCTGGCCAAGTGCTTTGAGGATGCTTTGCTCAAAATGAAAGCAGCAGCTTCTAAAGCCTTGAAGAAATAAATGATATAGGCTAGTGAAACTACCTAGAGGAGGGGTGAATAGGTGATTACGGAATTCTTTTGGAACCTTTACTTAAAAATAAAGAATATATCAACAATAAATAGATCATGCAATCATAAAGAAAATAGAGTAGGGTAAGAGAGAATTGACACAATGATTATAGTGGTTCGGCTTATTTCAAGCCTACGTCCACTCTCCACGCTGGCAGCCAACTAGCCGTAATCACTATGTAGCAAATGAGAGTCATTACATAGTTCACGAACTAGACTTCTTCAATAGACAGTCTCTCCTACAGCTTCCTGCTGTTTTCACACTATAAGTGACTCTCTTTGATACACAATTTGAACACGAGAGATTTTAGAGATCAAGAGATTTCAGAGGTTCTAATATCGAGATTTTTCTATCGGGTCTCTCATTGATTTCGAGCAACACCGATCCACCTTAAGTAGCCTCCGTGCCACAATACCCGTTGACACTTTCCAAGAATTCATCCAATCAACCCGTTGGACTGAATCAATTTAAGTGATCTTCATGTCGTCGAAAATATAAGTTGACAATAGCTCGTCAATCCTATTCGCCCATACAATCAGGATCTTGAGTTCCCAAAATTAGATCCTTCCAAAATTACGCTTGATCTTCAACGGATAAAATCCGAAGAATAAATCTTCCGAGTTCACAATCACAAAGAGAGATATTTCATGGATCGATAGGAAATATAATATCCAAATCTTACTTTCCTTAACCATAAAAATAACCTGCTGTCAGCTTGTCAAAATCACAAACTGTTTTCAGACTTAGATTTGGGTCTTGAAGGTCTTCAGACATAAACTGGGTCTTAACTGTCTTCAGACGGAAAAACTTCAGACCGAACTTTGGGTCTGACTGTCTTCAAATGGAAAACCTTTGGATCTTTGAACTCTTCAGACGTAATCAACTGAGTCTTGGATTCTTCAGACTTTACTATCGAGGCTGTTTTGTCAACTTCAAAACTCCAAGGGATTTTTCTTCAACAATCTCCCCCTTTTTGATGGTGACAAAACCCTCGGCAGATTTGCGAATTTATAACCTGCAAAGATAGCTCATATATACTTTGAGGATTATTTATGCAAAACAGAAAATGTTAGTCCAATAACAATTATCCTCACAAATATAATAATCCTACAGTGCAAATTCACAAGTCTAGAAATCCAAACATCGAATCAGCACAAGGTCACAGAAGTTCAAATAAACAGCCCAATCAAAATTCAAAACAGTCTAAGCAAATAAAAATAGCAAAATAAAAGTTCAAAACAATAAAACAAGCTTCAAATTTGCAAACTCTCCCCATTTTTGTCCCATCAAAGAGGTAGAGTAAATGATGGATGGTCCAGGGATGCGAACAAGCTGAAATTTGCTGAGCGTCTGTACTGTCTTCTCGAGATTAGCAACAGCCTCTTTCACTGAAATTAACTTTCACTGTTTTGATTTGATTCCACTTGAGCTCTCGGTGCGTTGATATGATCTTGCATATTTACAGAAGTACTCAGCAGCGCCTTCTTCAAATCCCTCAACTCGAAGTCCATTCAAAACACCTGCTTCTTAAGGTTCAACATAACATCCAACAGTTGTGTAAAAGCTGTCGAATTAGTGTTACCTCCACTAGGACCAGCAGATTTAGTTCTAGGAGTTTGGAAACTTGGAGCATCCTTCTCAGCCCTTTCCTTCTCTAATGGTGAGGATTCTTCATGCTCTGGGAAATGAGATGCATAGACCTCCTTAAGGTCAGCACCTGACCTACTCACATCACTAAAATGTAGTGGCGATATCGTTCCCTGTTCTGCAGCAACTCCCCCTGTGTTGATGCTAGTGGGTGGAGTAGAATATTCCTCGCCAACATCCATATCAGTACTTTGATGTTTCTCGGTCTCTTCCCCAAATTGAGCAAATGATGGCTCTAATCCTGCAGCCAAATCCTCTTGTAATCTGCTCTCCTCTTCATCCTTCATCCTTCTTCCTTCTTCTTCTCTTCTCATCTCTTCTTCTTCTTCCCTTCTTCTTTCTTCCTCTTCTGCTTTCCTCTGTCTTTCCTCTTCTTCTCTCTGTTCCTCTTCTCTTCTTCTTTGTTCTTCTTCTCTTCTCTTTCTTTCCTCTTCTCTCTTCCTCTGTTTCTCTTCCTCTTTCCTCTGCTTCTCAGCTTCCTTCTCCTCTGCTTCTCTCCTTTTCCTTTCTTCTTCTCTTCTCTTTCTTTCCTCTTCTCTCTTCCTCTGTTTCTCTTCCTCTTTCCTCTACTTCTCAGCTTCCTTCTCCTCTACTTCTTTCCTTACCCTCTCTCCAGCCTCTATTCTCAAACTAACAGGGCTCCTCAATTTTGAGAGAGCAGACAAAGTCATGGCATCTTCCTCATCCTTTTCGTCTTGCAGGATGATTTTTCGACGCTTTTTCTCAGCCATGGGCTCTTTGCTCTTTCTCTTTGAAGAAGCAGTGGGGATCTCCTTTGAAGGTGTCTCTTTCTTCAACCTTTCCAGTGTAGCACTTAGCTCTGGAAGCGTCATCTTCATCACTATCTTGTAACCAACAAGCATCAGACTTAAATTGGTCAGGCATAGAGGTGCAGGAATCTGAATATCGAAATGCCTAAACAACTTGGTGATGATCGATGAATAAGGCAATTGACCCTTATCCTTAACCACTATTCTGTACATGTGGAAAAGAATAACATGTGGGAGAGAAAAGGATCTACCTTTGTTGATGGCAAACATTAGCTTGGCTTCGGTCTTGGAGACATCGATCTTCGAGCTTGTCTTTGGCCTGATACAGTTGATGATGATTTTGTGCAGCAATACATTTGTGGCATTCATCCTTGTATAGGATATTTTGCCTTCGACGGTTCTGTCACGCACAATCTCCAAAGTTGCAAAGGTGTAGAGACTTTTATTGGTTGGAAACTCCTTCTTTCCACCCCAATAACATCAGCCAAAGTATCAACATCAACGATATAATCCTTATCCATAAAAGAAAAGGACAACCGATTCCCATCCAAAAACGACAAGTTCGAGTAAAAATATGTCGTAAGTTCAGAATGGGCATTTGTCGTATCCGTGCAGAAGTTCTCCAATTGCAGCATAGCAAACTTCCCTCTAAGATTTATCTTCAAAGAATCAAGGAAGTCGAAGTCCACACTTCTTGGATTTACTACACCCCTCTTCAACAACTTCGTGTATACTCGCTCATGCTCTTTAGATCGAAACAAACTTCCCAAAGGACAAACAGAGTTTGCAGCCACACCCAATCGCGGCTGGAACTGAGAGAAAAGTCTCTCATCATCGTCTAGGGTCTGGGTTGGAGTATTGTCAAGTGGATTACTCAAAATATTTTCAAGCGTCCTTTGTGCAGTTCCTTCCTCAACGATTTTCAACTTCTCCATCTCCATCAAGAAAATATACTCGCTTTTGTACCCCCTTTCTTTCAAAAAAATCCTCAATCGTCTTTAAGCTCGTTCCTCCAGCCTTTAATCTAACTGTAAAGATCAAAAACATTCTATGGTTTAAGAGTTCTTACCGGGTCTGCTTCAGTAACCCCTTCCTCAAAATGTTGACTTTCAGTCTCCCTTCGAGGAGAATCTTCTCCTGTGAGGTCCACCCTTATAGGACCCTCTGGTTGTCTCTGTGGTCCCCTGCTGGCGATTCTGGAAGACTTTCGGGTCGACATACTTGGAGCACAAGCGAAAGTTCAACTTGTTTGCAAAAAGATGGAATTTTTGTCGAAGAAGGTAATGAAACAGGAACGGCAAATGGAGCTTTTTAGGGTTTCGAAAGTGAGAGAGAATGGAGATGAACTTCAAAAAATAGTAGCGGATGAAGGTGATGATTCGAGTGTACAAATAGTAGGAGAAAATAAAAATAAAACCGGGATACTGAACCGTCACGTAAAAAGGAAAATAAAAACTGCCAAAAATAATATGAATTTGGAAAAAGTAAACTGCCTTTTTGAAAATGTAAACTGCCATAATTGTATGTCAGAAAGTGAATAAAAAGAGATTTTGAAAATTCGAAAAGCAATTACTAAAATACAATAAAGTAGAGAATGCGAAAAAAATTAAAATATGTAAAAAAAAAAACTAAAAGACAGAGTCTAAAAGTGTTTAGACTTTACCTCAGAGTCTGAGCTCTTTTCAGACTTTACTTTTGAGTCTGAACACCATCAGACTTTGCGTTGTGTCTGAATGCCATCAGACTTTACGTTGAGTCTGAATGCCTTTAGACCTTACGTTGAGTCTGAACTTCTACAAGACTTTAATTTTGAGTCTGAACATTTTCAAATCTTACGATAGTCAGTCTTGAGCGAATTGATTCAAAGTGAGCCTTTTCTAGGGGCTTTGTGAATATATCTGCTAATTGATTCTTTGAATCAACATGCTGAATCACCACTTCACCACTTTGAACATGATCTCGAATGAAATGGTGCTTGATTTCAATGTGCTTTGCTCTTCAGTGAAGTATTGGATTCTTTGTGAGGTTGATTGCGCTTGTGTTGTCACATTTGATTTCTGTATTTGTTTCCTCAACTCCAAAGTCTCTCAATTGTTGTTGCATCCATAGAATTTGAGAGCAGTAACTTCCAAGAGCTATGTATTCTGCTTCAGCAGTTGAAAGAGCCACGGTACCCTGTTTTCTTGAGAACCAAGATACCATCTGGTTTCCCAATAGTAGACAAGTACCTGTAGTGCTTTTTCTATCCACTCTACAACCAGCAAGGTCAGCATCAGAATATCCAAGGAGAGTAAAATCTCATTGTTTGGAATACCACAGACCTAGCTTAGATGTAGTTGCAACATATTTAATAATGCGCTTCACAACAAATCATATGAGATTCTTTAGGATCGGATTGAAATCTAGCACAAATGCAAACACTAAATAGAATATCGTGGTCTAGATGCTGTAAGGTAAAGAAGTGACCCGATTATACTCTTGTATAGCTTTTAATCTACACTCTTTCCTTCTTCATCTTTATCCAGCTTTGATGAGCTTGACATAGGAGTTTCTGTTTTCTTGCAATTCTCCATTCCAAACTTCTTGATAAGGTCTTTTGCATACTTCTCTTGATGGATAAAAGTTCCTTCACTTGATTGTTTGATTTGAAGTCCCAAAAAGAAGTTTAATTCACCCATCATGCTCATCTCAAATTCATTCTGCATACACTTTGAAAAATTCTTACAAAGCTTTTCATTAGAAGAACCAAATATTATATCATCAACATAAATTTGAACAAGTATGAAATCCTTGCCTTCTCTTTTGATAAATAAAGTAGTATCTACTTTACCTTTAGAGAAACCATTTTGAATTAATAAATTACTTAGCCTTTTATACCAAGCTCGAGGTGCTTGTTTAAAGTCATATAAAGCTTTCTTCAGCTTGAAAACAAGGTTTGGTCTTCTAGGATCTTCAAATCTTGGTGGTTGTTCCACATAGACTTCTTCTTGGATAATTCCATTTAGGAATGCACTTTTCACGTCCATTTGCAATAACCTGAAATTTTTAAAACAGGCAAAAGCAAGAAGTAATCTTATAGCTTCTAACCTTGCCACCAGAGCATAGGTTTCATCATAGTCAATGCCTTCTTCTTGTGTGTAACCTTTTGCCACAAGTCTTGCTTTGTTCCTCACAACTTTTCCTTGTTGATCAAGCTTGTTCCTAAAGACCCATTTGGTACTGATAATTGATTTACCTTTTGGTTTAGGAACTAGCTCCCAAACATTGTTGATTTTGAATTGATTTAATTCCTCTTGCATTGCTTCAATCCGCTTTCATCTTTCAATGCATCTTCTATGTTTTTAGGTTCGATCTCGGAAATAAGTGCAAGAGCGCTAGATTCTTCACGCCTTTTAGATCTTGTACGAACTCCTTCATTAATATTGCTAATGATGAGATCTGCGGGATGACTTGATTTGTGCTTCCAATTTGTAGTTGGTTTGTCACTTTGATGAGGCTCTTCTTCGCTTGGAACTTGCTGAGTTTGTTTGCGGCTGAGTGTCTAAGATTCGATTTTCTTCAAAAGAATTTGTAGACACTTGGCCAGACTCAAAATCTTCAGGATGAGTCTGATTTTGAACTGAGTCTTCAAACTTCACGTTCATGGATTCTTCCACAGTCTGAGTCCGTTTGTTGAAAACTCTGAAGGCTTTGCTTGTCATAGAGTAGCCAAGGAAGATTCCTTCATCTGATTTTTCTTCAAACTTACCAATTTGATCACTAGAATTCTTTAGGATAAAACATTTACAACCAAATACATGAAAATAAGAAACAATAAGTTTCTTACCTTTAAGCAGTTCATAAGGTGTTTTCTCTAAAATAGGTCTTAGAAAAATTCTGTTTATAATATAGCAAGCAGTTGAAGTAGCTTCACCCCAAAAATGAGGAGAAATATTACTTTCAATCAAAAGAGTTCTTGCCATTTCTTGCAAAGAATGATTTTTCCTCTCTACAACTCTATTTTGTTGTGGAGTGTATGGGAATGAAAAGTTATGTTGAATACCGTAGTCATCACAATATTTAGCAAAATCATGATTCTCAAATTCTCCACCATGGTTAGTTCGAATACTTGAAATTGCATATCTTTTCTCAATTTGGATTTTCTTTGCAAACTTAGTAAAATAAGCTAATGCTTCAGATTTATTTGCAAGAAAGAATACCCAAGTAAACCGAGAATAATCATCAACTATTACCAAACAATATCTTTTACCTCCAATGCTTTGAGTTCTTGTTGGACCGAACAAATCCATGTGTAATAGCTGCAAAACACGATTAGTGGATACCTTATTTATAGATTTATAAAAATTTCTAATCTATTTTCCAAGTACACAAGGTGTGCATAAAACATGCTTTTGATACTTTAGGTTAGGAAGTCCTCGAACAAGCTTTTTGGATGAAACTTTTGCAATTTGCTTCAAGTTGACATGTCCAAGCTTCCTATGCCAAAGAATGGCTTCATCTTGAATTGATATTAAGCATTGAGGACTGTTAGATTTTACATCCAGCAAATAAATGTTTCCATGTCTTCATCCAATAAAGGATTGTGAGAGATCTTTGCTTGTTCTAGAACATGTATCTTCTTGAAAGTTGATCTTGTATCCAGTGTCGCATAGCTGACTAATACTCAATAGATTGTAGTTCAATCCTTCAACAAGAGAAACATTATTGATTGTGAGGTTTCCTATTTTCACGGTTCCTCGACCAATAATTTTTCCTTTGTTATTACCACCAAAAGAAACATTTCCTCCTTTTACATGAGAGAGCTTTGTGAAACAATTTGATTCTTCCGTCATGTGTCTTGAACAGCCACTATCCAAATACCACTTGATTTTCTTCTTGATAGTGACCTGCATTTAAATGAAAGACTCAAGTC
The DNA here is from genome assembly GCA_014182555.1 of Eucalyptus erythrocorys. Lineage (NCBI taxonomy): Eukaryota > Viridiplantae > Streptophyta > Magnoliopsida > Myrtales > Myrtaceae > Eucalyptus > Eucalyptus erythrocorys. Next base: position 25,596,919 of record CM024605.1, on the reverse strand, counting down.
TTCTTTGGTACCCAAACTTTCTTGGGTCCATTATTGTTAGTAGTATAAACAGTCTTTGCCCAGCTCTTCTTAATAGGTCTCCACACTTTGGGACAATCCTTTTCAAAATGTTCTACACTTTTGCATTTTGAACATGTAAGAGCATTTCTACCAACAGGTTTTACAAAAACCTTTTGGAAATGATTTTTATAAAAAGATTTTGTTGGCTTACTCTTAATTCTTTCCTTTACATTTGGAAAATCGATTAAAAGAATAGTTTCATGTGTCATTCCTAGACCAGATTTATTAAAATAAGGTTTTTGAACAGAAAGAATTTTATCCAACTTTTCGAACCCATCGAAAATTTCTTTGTAACTTTCAAAAATCTTCTTTCAAGCAAGCATTTTCTTTTGAAAGTACAATCTCATTTTCTTTTGAAACAGCAAGACATTTGTCTAGACTTTCAGCTTTTTTAATTAAAATCTTTTCATGTTGTTTCAATTTGGAATTCTCCCTTTTTAGTTTAGAAATCCTTTTAAGAGAGCCTTTAAGACTGAGACAAAGTTCATCAATGTATTTTGATACTTTGGTAGGAATTTTTAAATTTCTAACCTTGATACCGCAGTTTGAGTTTGAGTCTGAGTCTGAGTCTAAGTCTGAGTTGAGTCTGAGTCAGCCATAAGACAGATATTGGCATACTCTTCTTCACTCTCTTCACATTCAGTGTCACTCCACGTTTCAGCTTTAAGTGCTTTCTTAAACCTTTCAGGTTTTCCTTTCTTTTTCTTTAATAAGGGACAGTTGGGTCTGATGTGTCCCTTTTTCTTGCATTCAAAGCAAATAACCTCATTGCTGGTATCTTCTTCTTCATTTGATTTCTTTTGAAATCTCTGATTGTTTTGTCTTTTTCCATTGAACCTTATGCCTTTTCTATTTAACCTTCTGAACTTTCTAATCAGAAGTGCCAACTCTTCATCATCCAAGTCTTCTTTTGAATCTGTAGCATCAGAATCATCATTAGATTTTAAAGTAATTGACTTCTTACCTTTGGTGTCAAATTCCTCATTGAATTGCTCGACTTCATATGATTGAAGTGTGCCGACCAACTCATCTACCGAAAGAGGCATGATCCTTTGTGTTTCTCTTATAGATGTCTTCACATGATTCCAATCTTTGGAGAGTCCTCTCAACAGTTTATTGACCTTCATAGGTCCTGAGATTGGCTGTCCTTGGTATGCCAAGCCATTTACGATTTATGTAAATCGACTGAACATATCCATGATGGATTCTCCTGGCTTCATTTTGAAGACTTCATATTGTCCAAGAAGGATATTGATCTTGGTTTCTTTGACTCGATCTGTTCCTTCATAGGTGACGTGCAATCTATCCCAAACTTCTTTGGCTGTTTCACAAGATGAAATTCTATTATATTCAGTAGGAGATAATGCACAATATAGAAAATAGATAGCCTTAGCATCAAGGGCTTGTCTCTTTGAAATATCGGTTCGTGATATTCCCACTCCATCAGGTAATTCTTTTCCTATGATTGATGCAGCTTTAGGATCAATTCCATTCTCCACTACATCCCATTCCATAGGATCTTTGGATCTTAGGAATGCCTTCATCTTGTTTTTTCATACGTTGTACTTCTTTCCATCGAAGTAGAGAGGTCTGGTATTGCTTTGCCTTTCAATTAAACCTGGAGCCAAAATACTAGCCATAGATCTTTTGCTTTAGAAATAATAACACTTCCAATAAATAAGCAACCTTGCTCTGATACCAATTGATATAGGCTAGTAAAACCACCTAGTGGGGGGGTGAATAGGTGATTACGGAATTCTTTTGGAACCTTTACTTAAAAATAAAGAATATATCAACAATAAATAGATCATGCAATCATAAAGAAAATAGAATAGGGTAAGAGAGAATTGACACAAGGATTATAGTGGTTCGGCTTATTCCAAGCCTACGTCCACTCTCCACGCTAGCAGCCAACTGGCTGTAATCACTATGTAGCAAATGAGAGCTGTTACAGTTCACGAACTAAACTTCTTCAATAGACAGTCTCTCCTACAGCTTCCTGCTGTTTTTGCACTATAAGTGACTCTCTTTGATACACAATTTGAACACGAGAGATTTTAGAGAACAAGAGATTTCAGAGGTTCTAACATCGAGATTTTTCTATCGAGTTTCTTATTGATTTCGAGCAACACCGATCCACCTTAAATAGCCTCCGTGCCACAATACCCATTGACACTTTCCAAGAATTCATCCAATCAACCCATTGGACTGAATCAATTTAAGTGATCTTCATGTCGTCGAAAATATAAGTTGACAATAGCTCGTCAATCCTGTTCGCCCATACAATCAGGATCTTGAGTTCCCAAAATTAGATCCTTCCAAAATTATGCTTGATCTTCAACGGATAAAATCCGAAGAATAAATCTTCCAAGTTCACAATCACAGCCAGAGATATTTCATGGATCAGATAGGAAATATAATATCCAAATCTTACTTTCCTCAACCATAAAAATAACCTGCTGTCAGCCTGTCAAAATCACAAACTGTCTTCAGACACGTAAACTGGGTCTTAACTGTCTTCAGACGGAAAAACTTCAGACCGAATTTTGGGTTTGACTATCTTCAGACGGAAAACCTTTGGGTCTTTGAACTCTTCAGACGTAACCAACTGAGTCTTGGATTCTTCAGACTTTACTGTCGAGGCTGTTTTGTCAACTTCAAAACTCCAAGGGATTTTTCTTCAACAATAAACGGGGAAACATCCCTACGATGTTAAGAGGGATAATCTGTATCGTACTCTTATGCATGGGTGATTGTGCACGCGGACAAAAGAAAAATTGATCCCACTTATATGATGTTCTCTTGGGACAAAGAGAGCATTTTAGGCCATCGATCAGAATTTCAACTTATGTCTTACTTGATCGATGAAATAAGTTAGGTATTCCACGTGTTCGGGATCTACCCACTCGATATCGGGCTCCACGCAATTGAATAAGGCAATGAAGAGAACTGACTCGATTGTCTAGCAAATAAAGCTAGGTTCATTAATATGAATTTGATGGAACAGGATTTTGTTATTTGAATGCCCATTTATGTCTATATTTGATTGCATTACATTAACATACATTTATATATCGACCTTGCATACCAAGCATAAAAAATTATTACCTTTTTTTTTTTTTTTTTGGTTTACAAGAGTTGTGCATTGACGATAGATGCCTCAATCGTTCCACGAATATTTTAATTTTATTTCCATATTCTTATCAAAAGAAGGTTCGACTGCGTGTGGCTTCGGAAGGGACTTTGGGTCTTCAATGTCTTTCAAGTGAAAATTGTAGTGTCTTGGTAAACTAATTTATGGATCACTTTGACTCAAAGCAAGCAGTGGCTAAGCTTAGAGTCCAAGGCAACTCGTCCTTTCTTTGGCTTCCTAGTGTTCTCGAAAATTTTCTTTTGACCAAACAAAAGGTGTTCTTGAAAATTTCTCTTAGGATCAGTAGATATTATTTTCCAATTCCAATCTTTCCCTCATTTCTAGTGTTCTTCATCTCTCTCAATACTAGTCACTCCAGATTCCGGTCGATGTGAGCCTAGATTCAAAGGTTAATGGGAGATGGTTGATGATTGCCAAGATTCGAGTTTGCAAGATTTGGATTCATCTTCTTCCTATTTAAAGCTCCATTTGTTTCGCGGAAAATGCGGCATTTCTGAAAAATATTTTACAATTTTTCAGGAAAATGTAATTACTTTTTGGGGTTTAGTTAAAACCTGAAACGAAGCAGAAAATATTTTCCGCTGTTTAGTAAGGAAAATTTTTTTATCTCATGCACTCTTTTTCAATATTATTTATTATTTTATTATTTTAAAATATATTTTAATTATTTTTTATATTTAAAAATTGATTTTTAAATTATTTCATATTTTTTTTTTTTTCTTTTCTTTATTTTTGTCTTCCTCTTCTTCAACTGGTCGCTGACCAATGGTGATGGTCGACGACCAATTAAAGGCGAGCTTGAGCTTGCCCAACGTCGGCAAGTGAGCTAAAGCTTGCCGCTTGCTGGATCTACAAGCCAAAGGCTCATGCTTGCCAATCCAGCAAGGCCCAAGCTCACTACTTGCCTAACTCATCGTCTATCAAGCAAGTGGCGAGCTAGGCTTGCTTGTGGGTGGTCGCCAAGGATCTTTGTGGCCGGCGAATGGCCAAGATAGAACCAAAAAAAAAAAAAAAAAAAAAGGAAAAAATTAAAAATTCAATTCTAAAAAAAAATTTAAAAAAAAAAGATAAAAAGGCTAACATGAGTGCAAGATAAGAGCAAGTGATCGGGGAAAAAATGGAAAACATTTTCCTTTATCTTAAAAGACTTTTTTCCATTCATGAAAAATGATTTCCTCGACTAATTCTTCTTCCACTTCAGTTTTTGTCAGTTATGTCGTCCCGGTCTTTGGCCCCGTCGGCGAAGGCCTCTCCGATGAGGCGGATGTCAATGAGTACCTCACCGACTGTTCACCGGCTCGCTGTGGCTCCTGGACGATGACAAACCCCTGTGGGACATCCACCTCCTGATGGCCCATCTGTGCCTGGTGTTCTGGATCCACCACGCACCTGGCGACAGGGTCTTGCAGATGTCGATGTTCCTGGCCTCATGCCGGCAGGTGGACAACCCCAAGGCACTGCCGACGATCAGTCCTCCATCGTCGGCTAAGAGGAGGGGCGGCGGCAGCAAATGGTGGAGGGCGATAGCGAGGGTGTTGGACGTGGTGCGGTTCACGTTGGTCTTCGTAGTGGGGTTCATGCTGAGGTGCATGTGGGTGAGCAACCAGAAGACGCCGGTGAGCCGCAACATGGGGTTGGAACTCTGGCCGCGGAAGTTGGCCATGGCGAGGTTTTCACCGGAGGACATGAAAGTGGTCAAGTTAGCAGTCGCTAATGCGGTAAGTTTCAAAGTTCTATTACGTGTTTATCGCCCAAAGAGAATAACGGCACAGCCGATTCTGTTTTTCTAATTTGTTCAATCTTGACTTTATGCACATTATTTTGATTTTCAGTGGGATCCCTATTAATATTATTGTTCGAATAAATTTTTTGACTAAAAAGAGTATGACAAGCCGTTGACTTGAGTCACTGTTAAATGATGATGTGGCGAAGATGTGGCATGTCTTTTAAATTTTTTTTAGTGACCCAAAACAATCATATTTAAAATAGAGAAAATAAGAAAAGTTGAAGCCTAAAAAGAAAGAGAAACAGATACCTTAGATTCCCAGCAAGCGTTGTTGCCGTTCGGGGGCCAACTGGGATTTTGCTTCAATGACCCCCCGGGTCAACCGACCCCGGCGTGTGCTCGCCGGGTTGCATGACCCTCTCGGCCGGGATTTCTAGTATTTCATGACTACCAATGCGTTTTGATGTACTCAACTTCCAGATGATGAATCTCATTCATTGCTGCAAATGCAGACCATTAACGATGTTCTCTTTGGTGATGCCGGCCGGCACGTTCAAATACTTGGACCACCGATTTCCAACGGTAAAAAGGGAATAGCATTTCCGACGATTCACTCCATTTTTGCCAGTTCAAAGGTGATGACTCGACTGACTAAAATGCTTATTTGCCTTTGTCAGCAAAGGGTGAAGGAACTCGAATAGCCCGAGTGGTCATGGTTAATCTGCAAGAACAAGCAGGATTGCAGGTAAGTCTCTTTTTCTTGGCCTTCTAACTGAAGTTGATCGAAGTGAAGTGTGGTGCTAGTATTAATCAGGAACCATCCAATTTGATGGAAGGCAACTCGGGATTGCAGTGAGGCAACAAGTTTGGGATTCTCCTCCTCCCCATTCACTACCACAGAAGCTGCGGCGACCCTCTCGAATACCTGAGAAAAGCAAAGTCGATTATTGACCGGAAGAAGAAGTCCCTGGAGGCTCGCTTCTCATACCAAATTGGGAATATGGTCATGACTTACCTAGAGCACATGTAAGGATCAGGTCACGCTTCTGCAATTTGGGAAACAGAAAAACAGAATGAGAATAAGCTGACAAACTCGCAATCTGACTGGTTTTTTAGCTAAAGCAGATCGCAGGCCTGCTCAACTACAAAATCATCTGCAACACCACCTTCACCATCTCGAATGTGCTTGGCCCGCAAGAGGAGATCGCGGTTGTGGGCAACCCTTTAAGGTACATACGGGCGAACTCCTCAAGTTTACCTCATGTGAGGCTCCAAATCCCCATCGTTTTTCTCTTTTCCTTCTTTTTCTACGGTATCTAGAATTGAATCTTTATCCGGACTGATGTGGGGTGTTTGAGATGCGATGCATGCAGGCGCTCGCGATGCACATGGTGAGCTATGCGGGGAGGGTGGACATGCCAATTCTTCTGGCCAAGGACATCCTCCCCAGCCTGGATTTTCTGGCCAAGTACTTTGAGGATGCTTTGCTCGAAATGAAAGCAGCAGCGTCTACTGCCTTGGACTCAAAGAAGTAAACATGGAAACATTCCTGTGATGGTAGGAGGGGAAAATCTGTATTGTATTTTTATACATGTGCGATTATACGTGGGGATAAAAAAAAAATTGATCTCACTTATATGTTGTTCTTTATCGGGACAAGAAGAACCATTTTAGGCCATCAATCCGAATTTTGTCTTCTGTGTTACTTGATTTATTATAATATCTTGAGTTTAAGCCATTGAATGAACTTGATCCGACTTGAATTATGAATAAAGTTGAATAAGAAAATCATGTTAGTGTTGGAATTGGCCAAGCAAAACAGAGAAGAATATATATTGTCAGACTTGTATTCGGATTGTCTTCTGGACTAATGTGGAAAGTTCCGTGTGGATTTGAACACTTTGACATGATCAATGTGGGTGCAAGAAAGAATTAATGATAGGATGCAATCTCTTGATTCTATTGAAGTCACGGCCAAGGAGAGGACAGAATAGGAAAGTCCAAAATCTTGGACTTTGTTGACCGAAGCTGGTTTCTTTCTCTACCACGTGTGGCTTGTTTTGCACGCGCACACATATACATATATAACAAGTTTGAGCTTGAACATGGAAGTTTCTTAATTCAACTCAAGTAGTTTGAATAGATTTCCTAATTGAATGATTTTTCTAGTTGGAAAAGGTTTCCTAAAAAGAGGTTTCCTACTTTAAATTTGATTCTTGCTTATATATAAAATGTTGAGACAAAAAGAGTCAAAACTTTTCAAAATTGCCTTTTGTAATTCTTGATTTCTACAGCTGGTTTTGTTTCTTCTCTTCCCATGGTTTTTCCCGCAAGGGTTTCTACGGAAAATTTGGTGTTGTTTTATTCTTTTCAATTTCAATTTTGTTATAATTTCCGCATCTGCCATAACAATATAGTATCAGAATTTTAAGGTTCTTCTTGATCTTTTGGTTATGGCTTCAAGTTCAACACCAGAATTTGATATTGAAAAGTTTGAGGGGAGCGGCATTTCAACCTATGGCAAGTTTGTATGTTGGTTGTTCTTATGCAATAGGGTTTAAAGAAAACTCTATTTGGGAAGTGGAAGAAATCGGAAAGCATGTTAGATGAAACGTGGGAACAATTGGTTGAAAGAGCTTTGTTTGCTAATTAGTTGTGTCTCATGAATGAAGTTCTACATAAGGTATTAGATTAGAAACAGCTGCAGGTTTATGGAATCAATTAGAGAGTATTTTTTTGATAAAATCCCTCGCCAGTCGATTGAGGTTCAAAAGACAATTGTTCACTCTTCGTACGGCCAAAGGTTCTTCTCTTAAATTTCATATTTCTGAATTCAATTCTATTATCTTTGAATTAAGAAGTATTGATGTTCAGGTTAAAGATGAGGATCGGGCTTAAAGATGAGGATCGGGCTCTTTTATTGTAAATTTCACTACCTTCCTTTTATAAGAATTTTATAAAAACCACGATTGTTAGTATAGAAACTGAGTGCCGTGATTTTGAAGATGTCTAGACTAGTTTCTTAAATAAGTAGAAAGTAGATACAAAAATGACTTTTGAATGAAGTAATGATCATGGGATTGGTTTAGTTGCTAGAGGAGAGTCTATTGAAAGAAGTAATGGTGGTAGGTCCAGATCAAAATCAAAGTATAGGGATCTGATTTGTAACTATTGTAAGTTTAAGGGGCTTATGAAGATAAATTGTCTAAAACTAAAGGCAAAATAGCAAAGAAAAGAAATGAATAAGCAAAATCAGGGGAACATAAATCGGCAGAACAAGTAGAACTACTAGATTAGGCTTAAATGTCACGCCCCGAACCCCGAGCGCGTGCCCATCTCTCTCTGGTCATTAATATTTTGCAACTTCTCAAGACGAGTCACCTACCCTTTTCGTTTTATTGCACATGAGGTAGCGAAAATAAATCCCCTGACAGAAATCATCTCGGGATAGAAAAGCAAGACAACAGATTCACAAAACGAACATGCTTTTATATTCATATAGAGTCATGTGCAAGGTCTATGACCAAAAGACTACAAAGACTGGCCTTCCAAAAAGAAGCAGTCCTAACTGACCTACACTTCAAATTACCTTCTCTCGGCTCTAAGACCTTCACTCGACAACCCTAAAATTTTAACTCACGACGGGGTGAGATATAAATCTTAGCGAGTTCACGTTCTAAACCCCAATTAGTAGGGTAATACGCCTCAAGGGCTACCTAAGCACAAACACGAGTCAGAGAGCTTACCTTTGCCTCAGATCCTTCTTACACGTCAATATAATTCAAATACTCAATTAAACAATTCAATTTAATTCAATTCAATTCAACCATCAATCAGTCGACTCATTCGACTCCATGTCATCGATGCCATCTATAAATTCTGTCGATTTGAGCACTACTCACCTAAGTTGAAATTAAAATATTCATATATCAAAGCTCCCCAAAGCTGATGTCTAAAATTTGCTCACTGAAACTGCTAGATCGACTATTGCTCACCAAAGTTGCTAGATAACATATGCTCGCCAAAGTTGCTAATTTACTATTGCTTGCCGAAGCTGATATCTATAGTGCTCACTGAAACTGCTAAAGTATTATTGTTCACCGAAGCTACTAGATAACATGTGCTCGCCGAAGTTGCTAGAGATCTATAATGGTCTTAATGCTCCCCAAAGCTGAATCACGATACATTACTCCCAGCCAAGGAGTTTGTGCTTTGCACATCAATTCCTCAATTAAATATCCAACTTGGCCTAAATCCATCGTATTAAAATGTACCCGATAAAAATAATCGTGTGTGGGTACACGGTCGACTTGAGCAAAAAATATAATATAATTACTTTAGAAAATCCCACTATTTATACAAAGTCTGAAAACATTTTTGAAGTTGTAAACTGACGCCCCAGTAATTAATAATTAATTATTCAAATTATACAATTTTGGGATAAATTCACAAAATTACAACTTAAATTCAAATTGCACAATATAGCACTTAATTGTAGAAATTAACCACACCATTGCAATTAGTACGAAATTCCCGATCACCGACTATCCCAGTCTAATTTCCAGAAAATGATTAATAATTAATAAAATAATTATTCAAATTAATTAAATACTCGCAATTAATTACCATAAATGCTAACCTAGGCCAAAATCACTAAATTAAATACCAAAACAGGCTCGGAAAATTTCCAAACACTTCTAAATAAATAATACAATTTATCTAGGCCTCACCTAATCTAATCTAACCACCTAATATGCATAATTGAATAATTAAATTGTTAATTTGACCTAACTAACCACCTAATCACTAATTAAATTAAACTAAACACCCCTTAAACATCATTAACCTACTAAGAAGAGTTTAGTGCATAAACTCACTGGTTTATCATGGAAATTGGTTCACCGCGACGGCGGCCAAAACTTGGGTTTGCGGCGGCGTCAATAGGCTTGGATTAGGCCTGAAACTAGCCCAACAAATCTCAGCCCAAGCTAAGACTTGTCGCTAAATTGGGCTGGGCTTGATCTGTCTTCCAAAACTGGGGTTGCTACGCGGGCTTCAATTGGTGGGCTAAGAAGAAAGCTTCATGGGCTGCTGAACTAGGCTTAAAACGCTGGACTAGGAAGAGAATTGCGTGGGCTGAATCCACGAGGGCTGGACTGAGCTGAATTCGCTGGGGTTGTGGACTTCAATTGGGCTGAACATGCTGGAGAGGAAGCACGGACCAAGAAGCAACGAAGAAGTTGAAGAAGCAGGCGTTTTCGGTGGACTGAGGAGAGGCGTGGACGGCAGTGAAATGGAGGGTAATTTGGTGGTGGAGCAGGGCGTTGTTGCGATCAACAATCGGCAGAGAAAATTGTTGGTGTTGACCAGTGAGCTAGAATCGTTGAATTCAGTGATGTTGTGGCAAAAGAGAAGACTCGGACGTTGGGCTGAATCGGTGGCTTCGTGGATTGAAGAAGCTGAAGAAGACACATGTGGGTGGACTTGGACGAGGCAGCGAATGTGAAAAGGGCAACGCGGGGCAGCTTTGGTGGGTTATGGGCTTCAAGGAGTCAACACAACAATCTTGCTTGAAGAACTTTGACCCATGGAGGATGGACGTTCGACAAATGGTAGCAAGGGGGGAGGTTCAGTGGATGAAGATGCAGAGGAAAATGAAAAATGAAAGTAGAACGGAGAGGGGTCGAGGAAGAGCGACGCATGAAAATGGAGAAATCGTGCAAAGGAAGCCAAGGAGGGGGTTTCAATTTTATCAAACCTTAGCCATTCTATTAACTCACTTGTCCCCTATTACTTTCGACAATTTAAATTCCATCAATTAACTAATTTGAAGCCAAATTCCAACCAATAAACCGGCCTTCAAATTTACCTAATAGAATTTCAATTTCCTCTCTGATTTCTCTAAATTGAGGTCTAATTTTGCTGAAGAAAAATCTCGAACAATTTTCTGCAAGTCCCCAATACCCAAAGGCTCGACTTGGAAGTCCAAATTTCCTTCGACTTAGCCCATCCAAATTTCTGTTAATTTTTCCGCAACGTTCGAATCGATTTTCCGTAAAAATCTTAGAATCTTCGAAAATTGTTCGGAGGATGAGTCAACGTTTCTAAAATGATTTGTGACACGACAGAACTTTCAATTTCTGAAATCAGGTTCAAATTCGCAGTTAATTTTAATCTGGCGCAATTTTAGCGTGACCTAGTTCACCGGATAGCTTTTAGGAATTTTTAATGCAATTAACCCGTGATCGATTTATCTCAAGTCACAATGTACATTTTTGACTCATTGGCGACTCTCGGTTGTTGTGAAAATCTCGACGTTTCAAATACGGACACCGGGTACAGAAATGACAGAAAAATTAGTCTAGTGCCGTTCAACGAGAATTTTACAATTAGGCGGAATCACCCACGCACTAATCACATATCTCCATCGAATCGACCTATCTCCGTCTCTGATCGATTTTTGATGGTGTCGTAATGACTCTTGCAGATCAACATGACCGAGCAATCAATTCCTGATCGAATTCTCAAGTCTATTGCATTTAAATTCCTTAATTGCTTCCCTAGATAATCCAGTTATCTCATGAGTAATCAGCTCAGAGAATAGCACTATCGACACATCGACAAAAGGCCCAATTTATTTAATTGAAAATAAAATTTGAAAATTCAGGTTGTCACATTAAAAAAGGGAAACGAAAACCCCACTTAAGTTGATGTTGCTGAATAAGAAAACGAAGATTGGTTATTGATTGTAGATGATAAAAAAAAAAAAAATTAATGATAGCTAGATTCTTGATTCAGGTTGTTCGTACCACATGTGCCCTAATTGTGATTGATTCTCCACTTAAAAAGAATTTAACAATGGAGTTATTATAATGGGAAATAATGTTAAATGCAAAGCACTTGGGATTGGGATTATCAATATTAAGACACATGACAGCATCATTAGGACTTTGGAGAATGTTAGACACATTTCTTATTTAAAGAAAAACCACATCTCTTTGGGTATGCTTGATACTAATGGTTGTAAGTTTACAATTGAAGGTGTGAGTTATGATGATTATGAGAGGTTTACTTCTATTGATGAAAAGGCTGAAAATTGGCACTTTGTCTCAGTTGCAAGGCAGTATAGTTATCGGTTTAGTTGCAATCTCATCCGTTATGACAAAATCAGACAACAATAAATTATGGCATATGAAATTAGGCCATATGAGTATTAAAGGGATGGAGGAGCTGAGTAAGAGAGATCTCCTATGTGGTCAGAAGATTGGAAAACTGGATTTCTGTGAGTATTGTGTCTTTGGAAAATAGAAAAAGATTAGTTTTAAGACAGGAATTCGCACAACAAATGACACTTTGGATTATATTCACTCTAATCTATGGGGACCTGCAAAAGTTCCTTCAAAAGGCCTTGATTTGAGGTATTTATTCACTTTCATTGATAATTTTTCAAGAAAGGTTTGGATTTATTATCTAAAACAAAAAAAGTAATGTTTTTGTTACATTAAACAATGGAAACGACTAATTGAGAAGCAAACTGGTAAGAAGACTAAGCAGTTAAGAACAGATAATGGGCTGGAATTTTGTAAAGGTGAGTTTAATGAGTTTTGCAAAGTTGAAGGTATTATGAGGTATCATACTATAGTGAATACACCACAGCGGAATGATATTGCAGAATACATGAACATAAAGTTATTAAAAAGGACTAGGTGTCTATTGTCTAACGTTGGTTTAGGCAAGAAGTTTTAGACTAAAGCAATCAGTACAGCTGTTTAGTTGATAAATCGTTCTCCTTGCACATTTATTGAATACAAGACACCTAAGGAGGTATAGTCAAGTAAACCTATTGATTATTATTCTCTTTGAGTATTTGGATGTCTAGCATATGCACATGTTAGTGAAGGCAAACTAGAGTCTAGAAAAAAAAAAAAATGCATCTTTCTTGGTGATGTTCCGGTGTAAACTTTGGTGTGTCAATTCACTTAAGATTATTATCAATAGAGATATTACTTTTGACAAGTTTGCTATGCTTCATCCTAAGAAAGAATCATTTACTTCTTATGATGAAAATTTGGAAATTATTACAGAGAAGGTAGAGCTTGAAATAATTTCTTCGCAACCAATTCAATCATTTACTGATAATATTGAGTTTGAAGAACATGAAGAGGAACAATATTCCATTGCTAGAGATAGACCAAGAAGGATGGTGAAGCCTCTACAGAAATATGGGTTCTCAGATTTGTTGCTTACACCCTTTCTGTTGTAGAGTCAATAGAGTAAAGTGAACCTAAAACCTACAAAGAAGCTGTCTCTTCAAAAGATTTAGCAAAGTGGTTACTTGCTATGAATAAAGAAAAAAATATCTTGAAAAGAATCAAACTTTGGAGCTTGTCAAGCCACCAAAAGAAATGAAAATTGTGGGTTGTAAATGGGTTTTCAAAAGAAAGAAATGTATTCCTAGAGTTGAAGAAATCAAGTTCAAAGCTTGTCTAATTGCTAAAGGCTATAGTTAGATTGAAAGAGTTGATTTTAATGATGTATCTTAAGTATCCTTAAACACAGCTCTATTTGGATTTTTCTTGCATTAATCGCTATGGATGATTTAGAGTTGGAACAACTCAATGTGAAAGCAGCTTTTTTGCATGGTGAACTTGAAGAGAAAATCTATATGGGTCAACCATAGGGTTTTCAATTTGAAGGTAAAGAAGATTATGTTTGTCTATTGAAGAAGTTTATAAATGTCTTGAAACAATCACCTAGAAAGTGGCATAAAAGGTTCGATTCATTTATGGTGCAAATTGGCTATCATAAGAGTAAATATCATAGCTGTGTATATTTGCGTAAACTTTCAAGTGACTCTTTTATTTATTTGTTATTATATGTTGATGATATGTTGATTGCGGCAAAAGATAAATTTGATACACAGAATTTGAAGGCACAATTGAATGCTAAGTTTGAGATGGAGGATTTAGGTGCAACAAAGAAAATCCTACGCATGGAAATTCGGCAAGATCGAAAAAGGGAAAAAATTTATCTTTCCTAGAAAAACTACATTGAAAAGGTTTTAAATCGTTTTGGCATAAAAGATGCCAAACTAGTAAGTACTCCTCTTATTGCTCATTTTAGATTATCAGCTAATTTATATCCACATATAGATGAGAGCAAAAATATATGTTACATGTTTCATACTCTAGTGCAGTTGGTAGCTTTAAGTATGTTTTGGTTTGTATTCGACCCGATATTTCACATGATATTAGCGTGGTGGGTAGATATTTATCATGTCCATGAAAGTTCATTGGTAAGCTATGAAGTGGATTTTGAGATATTTAAAGGGTATTTCTAATTTTGGTTTAGAGTTTGGGAAAACTGGTGGCATTTTAACGGGAAATGTTGATTCTGATTATGTTAGTAACCTTGATAAGCTGAGGTCTTTGACTGGATACATCTTCACTATTGGAGGTTGTGTAGTCAATTGGAAAGCTATCTTACAACATGCAGTAGCTTTGTCTATTACAGAATCAGAATATATGGCTATTGCAAAAATGGTTAAAGAGGCCATATTGTTAAAAAGCATATTTAAAGAGCTCAGTGTGGATCATGGAGTGACTATTGTTCATCATAGTAGTCCGAGTGCTATACATCTTACTAAAGACCAAATGTATCATGAGAAGACAAAGCACATTGATGTGCCATATCATTTTATTTGAGACATTCTTGCTGATGGTTATATTAAGGTATTGAAGATTGGTACAAAAAACAATCCAGTTGATATGTTAATGAAGCCTTTACCTATTGCCAAATCCAAGCATGGTTAATATTTGTTGCAATTGAGTTTTACTCTAATGTGAGGAGAAGATTGTTGATTGCTTATGTGTAGTTCAAGCCAAGACAAGGAGGAGATTGTTAGACATGTCTCAAGTTTGAGCTTGAAAAGAAAAGTTATTAATTCAAGTAGGTTTCATATTTTGAATAGGTATCCTAATTGAATGGTTTTCCTAGTTGGAGAAGATTTCCTAAAAAGTGGTTTCCTACCTTGGATTTAATTCTTGCCTATATATTGAGATAGAAAGAATCAAAGCTTTTTAGAGCCACCTTTGTAATTCTTGCTTTCCATAATAGAATTTGCTTCACCTCTTCCTATTGTTTTTCCCACAAGGATTTCCATGTAAAATTTGGTGTTCTTTTATTCTTTTTAATTTCAAATTCATTATAGTTTCTGCATCTACCATTACTATATATATATATATATATATATATATATATATATATATATGTACACATGGCGTGGTTGATGTAAGAAAAGGCTTGAAGCACTGAAACAGGTGCTTGGGTAGTGCGGGTAATCTTTGTTGGTTTCGTTTATGCAATTACACTAAGAAGTTATTAGTGTTGAAGTCGACTAAATTCTTGTTGTAAAAATTTGTGTATAATTATTTCATGAGATTTAGAAATTACTTTGTGAGGAATTATAGAATTAAACACTACCCAAGTTAAGGTGTAATTAGGGCTTGAAAAACACTTACAATGTTTGAGTGACTCGAGTGTAATTATAATCTTCGTGTATCATTTGATTATAGTGAAATTCATCACTGCTTGTTTCGTAGACATAGTCACTACTACTAAACCACATAAATCTAGTGTTTGATTTTTTTTTTTTTTTTTTTGTCTATTTTATTGTTCAATCATTCACTTTCCACAACATAATCAATGAAGTTAGTAGGGTGTTCCTCAAGCTCGGGATCTATCCACTTGTTGTAAAGCTCCATGCAATTGAATAGAGAAATGAAGAGAACAAAGTTGATTGTATGACGAATAAAGCTAGGTACAATAAATTTTTAAATGATGGGACCGGTTTCTACTATTTGAATGTCCACTTATGTCTACATTTCATTACATCACTTTAACACACAATTTATATATCAATCTTGCACACTCAACATCAAAAATTATTGCTCATCAATTGGTTTACAACGGTCGTGCATTGACAATGGATGTCTCAACCACTGCGTGCATATTTTTAATTTTTTTTTTTTTGATGTGATCGAATGTAGACAAAGGTGGACATTCAGACAGAAGAGACCTGTCCCATTGTTTTAAAATTTAATGTACCTAGATTTTTTTGCCGTACAATTGTCAAGAATCAATCTTGCACACCTAACATCGAAAATTATTGCTCGTCATATTAAATTGGTTCACAACAATCGTGCATTGATGATGGATGTCTCAGCCACTCTATGCATATTTTAATTTTTTTTTTCCATATTTTTGTCAAAACAAGCTTAGGTTGTACGTGCTTCAATTGGGTCTTCAATGTCTTTTGAGTGTTTTGGAAAAAAATTTACCTTCTCTAGCATGCCGGCCTTATTTGCATAAAAAGAATCATCTTGAGTGTGATATAACGAGTAAGACAATGTTTGCTAGTCTAGATAAAAGTCATGGTAAAATAAAATTTATCTTATTAGATGTTGGAGTCCTGTCTAATACAAGATAAAGTTAGATAATATGAGAGATATGACTGAATCCAATGACCACCAAAGATCACATACCAGGGTACATATTGACAAGGATCCAGCTAGTGACCATCAAACATCACGTATCAGGGTACATAGTGGTGAGAAGCCCATTTGGCAAGTCCTACATTGACCCATACCGTAGTAGTCACTTAGTATATGTAAAAATCATATTAGGCAATACAGCCTCCTCATAATCATACTCAATGTATACCAGGGCTCCAAAAAGCGGTGGTTGGGGAATAGCCATTCTACACATTTGAAAAATAAAGGAATGAGCCGAAGCCTAGTAAGTGAAATCTCTAAGTCTAAAGTAGGAGTTCACCTCCGCACTTGCCCTAGCATAACAATCACAAACATTCGAAAGCATACGCCTTACCTTTTTTGCAACTACCTCACATGAATGCATGGTTATTACCTCTTCAATACACACGTATAAATATAATTCATTGATGCATCAGTATCAATTTGTTTTTTATCAACATGCATATATGTATGCTCATGAGCATGCATCATCTTATTTACTCAAGCTCCCGAATACTTCTAGGGCATTTCGACATGCGTGACATCTTAACATGGTTTGACCCTATAGTTATGTTTTGTTCGCAAATTTAGGGACTTTATAACTTCATGTGGATAAGTCTTCCAAAATTGTAACCATTGATTGTATTCTTGCAAAAACTATCCAAAAAATCCTAAACTTGTTGCGCAATGACTTTAGTCCTAAGCTTTTCAATTGTATTAATTTAGTCCAAAAACCACTTAACAATAGCTAATTCAATCTTAAACTTTTCAATTGTACCAATTTAAGCATAAACCTTTTGACAATTCATCAATTTAGTCTTAAACATTTTAATACATTGCTAATGTTGTCTTTCCAACTAAGCATGGCCGAAAATTGCTGATGTAATGGTTTGGTCAACGTTGACGTCCTATGTGGCGTGGCTTGAGCTAACATGGATAATTTTCTAATTTTTTTAAGGAAAAGCAAGAAAAGAAATGAAAAATAATAAAAAATAATAAGAAATTAATCTTTAAAAAATCAAAAATCATTCACACCAGCACCAATCGCACCATGTAAGAAGACTAGCACCGTCTAGATTGCCACATCAGCGATTTCTGATCAAAATTAGCCAGAAGAACTGTATTTTGGATTAAATTGGTAAATTGTCAAAATGTTAGGACTAAATTGATACAATTAAAAGGTTTCGGACTAAATTGACCGTTATACAATAAGTTAACACTAAATTAACATAATTGAAAGATTTAAAACTGAATTTGCCACTGTACAATAGGTTTAGGACTTTTTGAATAATTTTCCCCTACATTTTTTTTGTGCCCTGATCAATCAATTCATCTTTATTTTTACTTTTCTACAACTCATCATTTCCGTTATATAGATATCCTTCAATTTTCATACTTTAATTGTAGTTTACAAATCTTCGTTGTCGATGAAATTCCGATATAATATTTTCATCATCGCCCTTTGTTATCAATTAAATTCCAAGAAAACTTTTTACACCATCATGTTGTTGATTAAATTCCATTGAAATATATATGTTTCTTGGGTTCCATTGATACAACAATTGTTTGGAATCACCACAAAATTGGTCTCTTTTTTTATAAAAATCAAAGAAGAATTTCGATGAAAGATATTTCATCGACGATTTGATTTCGGCGAAAAAGGGGCAATGACATTCAAAAAAAAAAAAAAACGTACGCTCTCCATCTCCTTCCCTTCTATATCTGTGAATTTTGTTGAAACTTCATGATTACTTTGTAGCTTTTTGGATCATGTCAAAACTTCGTGAAGACAACAAGATAGTTGAAGCTCATTTTCCTCAATAACTCTCTAGTTCATGTCAAAAGATAACGAAAGCAACAAGAGAATCGAAACTCATTCTCCTCCGTAACTTTATGGTTGAAGTTGAAGGTGCACGAAATTGGCGAGAGAGTCAAAACACTTTACTTTTCAAAGCCGAGAAGCTGAATGATCATGTCTCCTTTCTTACTAGATTTGGCATTTGTTGGCAAATCTACCGCATCGACGTTACTAGAGCTTGTTTATTTCTTATTATAGTTGAATATGTGGACCTAGAATGCTGCAATGAGCTTTTTGCTATTTAATGTTTAGATAGTACAATAATCATGATGATTGATAGAAGTTATCTTCGTTTGTATATTTGTGTTTTTTCAGTCGTGAATGGTGAAAGATTCTTACAATTTTCATCTATGAAGCACAAATACATTGCTGGAGCTTTTATGTCATGTTTGACATGCTTGGACACATAGTCAACACGTGTTGGATTTTTCAACATGTGGTTAACTCTTCTCAACACATTTCGACATGCATGTCCAGGAGTGAGAATTGTTGAAGAAGACGATGGAGGGTGGAGGCGAGGGCAAGGGAGCAGAGGTGAGGCCACAAGCGACGACGAGGCCACGACGACGAGAGTGGGCCAGAGGAAGAGTAGAGATTGAGGCAACTAGAGAGCCATGACTGCGATACTACGATGGAGGGCCAGCAGCGAGGCAGCGGCTATGAAGGAGGAATGGCCAAAGGTGAGGTAGCAAACGATTGTGATGAGGTGACCAAGAGAGAGTAGAGATCGAGAGGAAGAGAGTCATGAAAGGAGGAGGAAGAAGAAGAGGCAGCGGCTAGCATTTTTGATGGAGGAAACTCAAAAAAAAAAAAAAAATAAAACATGATTTTGATGGGACGTTTTTTTTTTTTTTTTGGGTGGACTTGGAGGGTGGCTTCAATTTTTAATAAAGAAAGTGTTAGCCTGATAAGTGGGGGTTGGGGGGGGGGGGAGGGAAAGAAACGCGAGAAAGAAACGAGGGGTGACATAAATGTGGAGGGTGGGGTTGAGCATGGATCTCGAGGGACTTTTATTTATCAGAAAAATAAAGGATTAATACCCTGAAAAACCTCAAACTAATACACTTGTAACAAATTTACCAAAAACTATTTTTTTTTATATATATAAATGTGGAGGATGGTTTACCTTTGACAAATTTATTTAAAACTAGTACACCTGTGACAAATTTACCCTCTGTTAGTTTTCATTAAATTTTACTGTTAAATTATTAAGTTAAATGACACGTGACGGTTGACTGGTATACCAATTTGGATTTTATGTTCCGTTTGTTACAGTTTACAATTTTTGTAATTTTTTTATGGTATTAATCCAATTTAGCGGAAAGTATATTGGTCACAAATTTATCAATCTGGGGCTTTTTGAAGTCGAATAAATTAGTTTGAGATAAATTTGTCATAAATGTACCAGTTTATGGTTTTTTATGGTTAATTGGTTAATTGGGGTAAATTTTTGATTTTTTATGGTAAAAAAAATGTCAAAATTGTCAGTATACCGTTTTGAGTTTTTCAATTTTCGATTTTTTATGGTAAAAAAAATAGTTTGTGGTAAAATTGTCACAAGTATACCGGTTTTGAGTTTTTCAAGGTATTAACCAAAAATAAAAAGGAAGGTTACAAAGTGATTTTGGAAAATAAAAATACTAAATATTGAATAATGATAAATTTTGGTAATTGTAGAAGATCATAGATTTATTTAAATAAGTTAATTTTAATTTCATTAGTTTCACCGATAACTTTTGTTAGAGTTAAAAGCATGTCTCTAAATGTAGATACGCATTAATTATGAACATGTCTTTTGAATTTTCTATAAATAGATTTGTTAATATTATTAGTGTAAATTCATTATAAGCTCTTTTTAATTATTTATTTAATTATAAATTTAAATAAAATAAAATAAAATAAAATAATTATTACAACGTGTCGAAATTTTTTATTATTTATAAATGACATCGGCATATTGTGTAGCATTGTGTTAGGTGTTCATATTGTGTGCCGGTATGACTTAGATTTTCATTTGCGGATGACACAGACTGCTTCACAAGCCGACAACGAACACGACCTTTTCATGCCAGAGTTAGGGCCTCTTCTAGCTGTCGTATTTCAGAAAGGGACCATCGAATTGATAAATGCTTGGCAAAATGACGCTCGCACCAGCGGCTCTCGCTGTGTGAAGATAAATTGCACGTGGATATCCTCTCTCTCTCTCTCTCTCTCTCTCTCTCTCTCTCTCTCTCTCTCTCTTCCAGCTAAAGTCTCTCAGCAAGTGCAGCCAATATATTCTCAAGCGTATGCCAGAGAGCCTCACGGAATCTCGCCTGAAAATTCCAGATCCAACACTCTCGCACTCCTTCCCCCTTCTCCACCTCACGGACAAGAGTTTCGATTTTTGGACTACTCCTTTGGATTCTAATTCGTGTTTTTATCCATTCAAGAAGTAATAGCTTCATACGAGCCGCCGGCACTGATGTTATTTTCTCGCCATCCCAACCGTACTGAAGATTCCCTCCTTTCCGATCTTCACGCAGGTATGGGATCCCCGGAGAAACGGCTCCGACGAGCCCCTGACACCAACGGGGCGCATACTCCTCCAGAAGGAGATGAACATGGTGGTCTATTGCGCCTTTGGCATGAAGCAACCCCTCAACGTCGACGCCATAAAGTTGGCGATCAAGAGCTCCACCATGTTTACGCACCCCAGGTTTGGCAGCCTCTTGGTGCGGGACTCTGCAGGCCAAGAGCACTGGAGGAGGACCTGTGTGGACATTGATCGCCATGTCCTCCCGGTCTATGGGCCCATCGCTGAAGGCCTTTCTAACGAGGCAGCTGTCAACGAGTACCTCGTCGACCTGTCCACCGACTTGCCGGGGTTCTTGGGCGACGACAAGCCCCTGTGGGACGTCCACCTCCTGATGGCCCAACGGTGTATAGTGTTCCGGATCCACCACGCACTTGGCGACGGGATCTCGCTAATGTCGATGTTCCTGGCGTCATGCCGGCGGGTGGACGACCCCGAAGCGCTGCCGACGATCGGTCCTCCATCGTTGGGTAAGAGGAGGGGTGGCCGCGGCGAGTGGTGGAAGGCGGTAATGAGGGTGTTGGGGGTGGTGTGGTTCACGTTGGTCTTCGTGGTGGAGTTCATGCTGCGGAGCATGTGGGCGAGTGACCGGAAGACACCGGTGAGCAGCGGCGCGGGGGTGGAACTCGGCCGAGGAAGCTGGCCACGGCAAGGTTTTGGCTGGAGGACATGAAAGCGGTCAAGTCAGCGGTCGCTAATGCGGTGAGTTCTAAAGTTTTTGTGTTTATCGGCAGAAATAATTATAGCACCGCGGGTTCAATACTTTTCTCGTTTGTTCAATCATGACTTTATACACAATTTTTTTTTTCAATGTTATCCCTATTATATTTTTGTTCAAATTAATATTTTCATTAAAAAAGATATGATAGCCATTAAATCGCCATTAATCGATGACGCAATGGAGACGGGGCATGTTTTTTGTAATTTTTTCAGTAACACGAAACAATCATATTTAAAAATTGCAGAAAAATTAAAAAGTTGAAGCTTGAAAAGAAAGAGAGAGAGAGATACTATGGATTATCAACAAGCAAGCGTTAATGCCAATTCTAGGGATCGGCCGAGATTGCTCGAATGACCCTTGGGGTTGACTAACCTTGGTGAGTAGAACTGTGCAAAAGAACTGAGAATCGTCCCGAATTGGACTAGAACTAGCATTTTCCATGGGGACCGGTCCAATTCCAATTTAGTGGAATCAATGAGTATCAGTATAGTTCCCGGTTTTAAAGGTAGAATTGCCCGCCCGCCTACCCACCCGGACTAGACCGGTTTATATATATTTGAAGAAAGAAATTCCATCTCAATTAATTATTTTGTAGTTTTTCGATCAAATATATATGTACATATACGTATATTTGTAGTTATTGGACATTTGACTAATTTTGTCTCTTGGGTGTGTATTAACCCCTACTTTTTTTTTTTTTTTTTTTTTCTAATAATTATCTAATAATCTATTTACTTATTTTCTCAATTGAAACAAAATAAACAAATGTAGAGGAAGGAGAGCACCAATTTGAGATGTTAAATGTTGCAGTGCTTTGTCACCATGATATGAAATTAAGAGCTAATGGTCGTCTTAAGAGAATAATTAAGTTTCTCTTTAGTTATTCCATGATTAAATTAGGTTAACATTAAAAAAATTGGATCAAGCGATTAATGTTTTAACTTAATGGAAGTTAGCACTTTTAACATGGAGTCTAATTCTCCACATGTTTCTAGCATTGAGAAAACCTAAAAGGACCACACCATGACCTTCGAAAAAATTAAATTTTTAGCTAACGTTGTCTATTCGTTCTATCATATAGTTTTCAATCCTTAATCAAAATCAACGGATCGCAATTCAACCCGAATATAAGGCAGAACAAGCTTTGATGCTCTAAATAGAAACTAGATTTACCATGACATTAATCAATGAATGCAATTTTATAGGGATTGGAAACCAATTCCATGAACCCACTCAAGAATCGGACCGGATTGGTAGTCTAGTTCTCTAGGTAAATCCATAGAACTAATAGGCGGATCAATCGGAACCTATACTTAGTGGGCAGTTCTCAAATCCAAGATGAGAGCCGTCCACCCGATCTATACTCACCTCTACTGGTGAGCACTGCCAAGGTTTGTACAGTTCTCAAGAGCACAACTAGTACTACATTTATCGGTCATTTATCTTGAAAAGAAGAATTCTACATGCTTTTTCTTGTATTTCATGACTATCAGTGCATTTTGTTTCCATGCTAATACCAAATAATGATGAATATCTTTAATTGCTTCAAATGCAGACCATTAATGATGTTCTCTTCGGGGTCATATCGGCCGGCTTGGTCAAATACATGGACCACCGAACTCCCAATGGTAAAAAGGGAATAGCATTTCCGACAATTCACTCAATTTTTGTAAATTCAAAGGCGACGAATCTCGACTGACTAAAATGCTTATTTGCCTTTGTCAGCCGTGCGGGAAGGGACTCAAATAACCGGAGTGGCCATGGTTAATCTGCGAGAACAACCCGGATTGCAGGTGAGTCTCTCCTTTTTTTGGCCATCTAACTGAAGTTGATTGAATTGAAGTGTGGTGCTGGTATTAATCAGGAACTATCCAATTTGATGAAAGACAACCCGGGTCTGCGTTGGGGCAACAACGTCGGGCTTCTCCTCCTCCCTGTTCACTACCGCAGAAGCTGCGGCGACCCTCTCGAATACCTAAGAAAAGCCAAGTCGATGATTGACCGGAAGAAGAAATCCCTGGAGGCTCACTTCTCCTACAAAATCAGGGATATGGTCATGACTTATCTAGGAGCACGTGTAAGGATTAGTTCGCGCTTCTGCAATTTGGGAAACAGAATGACAGTAAGCTGAGAAACGCACAACTTGTCTTTGTTTTTGCTGATGCAGGCTGCGACCCTGCTCAACTACAGGATCTTCTGCAACACCACATTCACCATCTCGAACATGTTAGGCCCGTATGAGGAGATCACGGCTGCCGACAACCCCATCACGTACATGAGGGTGAACGTTTCGGGTTTACCCCATGTAAGGCTCCAAAATACTTGCGCCTCATCGTTTCTCTCTCTTCCTTCTTTTTCAGAGGTATCTAGAATGAAATCTTTATCAGGACTGATATGGGGCATTTGAGAGGCGATGTATGCAGGTACTCACATTGCACATGATGAGCTATGCGGGGAGGGCGGACATGCAGATTTAGGTGGCCAAGGACATCATCCCGGACCCTGAATTTCTGGCCAAGTGCTTTGAGGATGCTCTACTCGAAATGAAAGCAGCAACTTCTACTGCCTTGAATTTAAAGAAGTAAACGGGGGAACATTCCTGTGATGTTAGGAGGAGAAATCTGTATGCTATTCTTATATGTGTGGGATTAGACGCGGGGATAAAAAGAATTGATCCCACTTATATGATGTTCTAATGGGACAAGAAGAACCATTTTAGGCCATTAATCTGAATTTCGTCTTATGTCTTACTTGATCAATGAAGTTAGTATGGCAATCCTTGAGCTCGAGATCTATCCACTCAATGTTGAGCTCTAGGTAATTGAAAGAGAAATGAAGAGAATAAAGTTGATTGTACCACGAATAAAGCTAGGGACATTAAAGTTTAAAATGATGGGACTGGTCTCCATTATTTGAATGTCCACTTATGTCTACGTTTAATCACATCACTTTAACACAATTTATATATCAATCTTGCACGACTAACATCGAAAATTATTCCTCATCGTATTTAGTTTGTTTACAATAGTCATGCATTGATGATGGATGTCTCAATCGCTGCACGCAAATTTTATTTCTTTTCGATGTGATCAAATGTAGACAAAAGTAGACATTCAAATAAAGGAAACCTGTCCCGTTGTTTTAAAATTTAATGTAACCCAGCTTTATCCGCCGTGCAACAGTCGAAAATTATATATCAATCTTGCACATCAACCATCGAAGTTTATTGCTCGTTGTCTTTAGTTGGTTTACAACAATCATGCATTGATGATGGATGTCTCAACCGCTCTATGCATTTTTTAATTTTTTTTTTCCATATTTTTGTCAAAATAAGCTTAGGCTGTACGTGGCTTCAGGAGGGACTTTCGGTCTTCATTGTCTTTTAAGTGAAAACTGTAGTGTTTTGGTAAAATTTTCGTGAATCAATTCGACTTAAAGCTACCATTGGCTAAGCCTAGAGCCCGAGGCAACTCCTCCTTGTTTTGGCTTTGCAGTGTTTTCGAATTTCTTTTTTAGGGTCAGCAGATAACATTTTCAAATTCCTAATTCCTATCTTTCCCTCGTTTCTACTGTTCTTCGTCTCTCTCAACACCAGTCACTTTGAAATCCGGTCGACGTGAGCCCAAAGTCAATGGTCATCGAGAGATGGTTGACGATTGCCGAGATTCGAGTTTGTGGGAATTGGGCTCATCTTCTCCCTCGCTATTCATCTTCTTCCTATCTAAGTCACAGATTCGGTCGCTGGTTGGACCGTTCACTTAACGGTTGTGCTTGGCTCGCCAATGGCTCCCAACGGTTGACAAGCGTGGCTGAGGGTCGCCACGGGTGTGGGTTCGAGCGTTTGGGTCATCGATCGTGGGTCATGTTTGCCAAGCATATGGGTTCGCGAGGGTCTAGGTTGCTGAGATCGTCCAACCCTCAGTGCCGTGGCTTCTTCGACAGCTCGATTGTTGTATGATGCCGATCCGGCCTCATATATGAATGCGGACCAAGCGCGAATATAAGTACGGCCTTATGCGAGTTTCCTTTGCACACGTAACCATCATATGATAAGTTCATCTTCTAAAACACCATTAGTAAGTTCAAGGACAGTGCAAAAAAATTGCCCTTGCGGTTATAATTGGATTTGTTATGAGCAAATTTGGGGATCGGGTGAATCGAATTGTTGCAAATTGTTATCCTTATACTGACAATAGACCTAATTATTTCATGAACGGTTTGAAATGACTCAGCTTTTTCAATATATATATATATATAGGTGAAGATTCGTAAGATTTTCAAATTCTTAATAGTAGAATTAGTGTGCCCAATTTCTTGTAGGTAGGATAAAAGCATTAAGTTTTGCCCTTTCTAGCGGCCCAGCCTTATTTGCATTTCAAGACTCATTTTGATTGTGATATAACTAGTAAGACAATGTTTGTTAGTCTTGACAAAAGTCATGATAAAATAAAATCTATCTTATTAGATGTTTGAATCTAGCTGTCGCGACCTACCCTCGGGAGAAGGGAATAGGTTTAGGGATATTGCCAAAATGACGGGCTTATGGCCCACGATTAGGCATGTGGGTTCTCCCAAACCCATACCCTGCGTGACATTGGATATTTTTTAGGAATTTGCACAAAAGGAGTCGCCACTAACCTATTGAGATCGGCTAGAAACCAAGTGAGACATAGGAATATACCCTACTTCCTATGCAACCAGAGAATCTAGGGTTAGGAACTTGATTACACTAATTTACCAATTAATACCCTTTCGATATCTAATCTTGTTTATTTTAACAAAATGACTTTTAGTAGGCAGCTTGGATTGATTTTATACTTTTCCACTAACATGTGAGGTGATCATGCGAGTGGCAATCATCAAAGTAACAATCATAGCTATGATCCTAATTGTAATAAAATTAAACATGTGTAATTAAATATAATAAGATATGCAAGTTAAACATGCGATATAATCAACGTGTGAGCAAATAGAGACCTAAATATACTAAGAATGCAAGACATGACAATTTCCAACCAAATCCTGAATTTTTTTTATTCTCGAAATTTTTTTAATTTTTTTAATTTTAATTTTTTAAAATTTTTAATTAATTTTTAATTTTTTTAAAGAAGGTCGAATTTTTTAATGTTTTCTGAGTTTTTGAATTTTCAGAATATTTTTCGAATTTTTCTTCTTTTTTTCTTTTTTTCCGAAATTTTTTATTTTCTTTTTTTGAAAATTTTTGAATTTTTAATATATTTAATATTTAATATTCTTATACTTCACGAAAATGAGTTAATATTTTTATACTTCACGAAAATGAGTTCGGACCGGGTAAACCCAATCCGGCTTGTGGACCCAACCTGAACCTGGATCCAACACTTTTGGATTTTTTTAAAATCATTTTCATTTAAAATAATTAAATTAAAAAAAATTTTTTGTTTTTTTTCTTTTCTCACTGCGCACTCCCCCTCTTGCGATTCCTCCTTCCCGAGTCCAACTTTTGCCCTTCTTTTCTCTATTATTATTTTTTTTTTTTCTGGTTTTTCTTTTTCCTTGTTCTCTTTTATTTCCCCTTGGGCGTTCTTCTTCTTCCCGACGCTTCTTCCTCATTTTGTGCCATCCTCACCGAACCAAAAACAACACTGCAGCGGAACCCTCACCGGTGTTTGGAGGGTCGCCAAGCCACCATTCGGCGCCGGTCATTCGTTCCGACCGACGATGACCACTGTTGGACACCCATTCCGGTGACCACAAACCCATTTCTTTTCGGCGCGAAGAAACATCGTCGACTCGAGTACGTATGAATTTTTCTCACGAACACCACGAAGAAAAACCACAAATACGAGCAAAGCAAGCAGGAGTCAGCAGGCATGGGAGAAAAACGAGTTGATCTTGCGTTAAAACATACACTGCTCTTCGGTTTTTTATTAAGGCATTTCGTCGAACACATAAGACGCACTAACTAGAGAGGTAAGCATAGACTCGATGGGGGCTCGGGTTCAGGCCAAGATCGTCACGCGATACACAAGCACTATTCTGGATCAACTCGGGGACAAGTTTATCAGCATTTAACTTGAGTTTAAACAAAAATGACAAGTCTCGGCCATAACACCAAACACCAACAAATATTTGGATAAAGCACTACGTATGCTGTATGAGGAATGAACATGGGCACAGGGGAACTTCGGGCGAGGATCGAGACTGAAGCTCATGCGAATTGGTCGACCAGGAGCTCCAGCCCGACGCCTCACCAAAACAGGGCAGACGTACTCGGGAATGTCCTACCTGGTTCGAAGGGGAGCGCTGCGGTGGACGACGGCTCTCGGGCGGAGGACTGGCGATGGCGAAGCTGTCCTTCAGTCTCGCCCTATCCCTTTGGCTCGCCCTCTACTCTCTCGAACTCTCTCCCCGTGCTCTCCGTTCTCTCTCGACTTTTTACTCTACTGGTGTTCCGTTCCCCGCTTGAACCCCCCGAACCAGCAGGGAATCCTCCTCTGCAAATGACCGAGACCCTCACTTTTAAGGGTGGCCAGCAGGCGCGCATGGCCTCTGCCACTGCCAGCTTGCCGGCCGGACCGATCCCGACCCGCGGATCACGCCGCCATCTGCTCCCTCGCGATCTCCTGCTCCTCTCCGTCTCCGCTGCTTGTTTCTTCTTTTTTCACAGGTTTGCGCGCGAGGGAGAGAAGACAGATGGGATGGGCCGCGAAGGAGGAAAAGATGCTGGGCTAGGCCTAGGCCCATGCGGGGGGAAAAGAAGAGGAAGGAAGGGGGGCGGGCCGGGCCATGGCCGGAGACCTCTAGGCTTTTTTATTATTTTTTTTTTTTATGTTTTGTGGTTTGTTTTTTTTTTTTAAGCGATTAATTCCTAATCTTGTACACGATTAAATCTTAAATAAAATGGCGAAATTTAGGTGTCAACACTGTCTAATACAAGATAAAGTTAGATAATAAGAGGGATATGACAAGATAAAAATATCGCACAAGAAAATGGGATAAATATGCATATGATTTCCTACATCTATGGTATAAAAATTATTTTTCTTGAATAAAAAAATTATTATATTAATTAAATCAAAATAATAATTAAATATAAATAATATTTGATTCCTAATATAAAAAATTCAACTAATGTTTTTTTCTATCCGCAATAGGTATTCGAAATCTTTGTTAAAATATGGATTTGTTATTTGCTTTTCATGGAAAGGTACCGATTGAAGTAGGGGGTTTATTAAAATAACAAGTAGTTGAGCCAACTATTCAATGAGACGATACTGAGTATATTTCCCATCGCTTCTTAAGAAACATGTGGGATATTTCTTTATAAAATTCTTCTCAATTTCAAATGTGCAAATTCAACTTAGATCTCTTTGTTAGCTAGGGGAAGAATTCACCCAAATTAGACCTTTTTAGGAACATATCAGAAGAGAATTTCATTTTTATGTATATAAATGTATTTATATTTATTACATATTTTGAATATATTAGTATAATTTATTATTTAATAATTTTTATAAGGTAATGATGGAAGGGATTAAAAAAATAAATAGAATAGAAAAAAATTAGAAAGGGACAAATAATAAAAAAAAAGTAAATAATAATGAAGTAGAAGAATCCAAATTTACAATGTACAAATTCAAACTTGAAAACTACTTTTGCCTCAACTTTTGCCTTGCCTTCTCAACTTGCCTTAGGCCTTAGCTCTTGCTCTCACGTTGTAGGCCTCTCGCTCTCACCTCTCCTCTTGGATCTCACCTTCATCGTGTCATCATTAACCCTTGTGACACCCTAGATACACCAAGCACTACATGTATCATATTACTTTCTTTCTTACTAATTTATTCGCAAGCAAAGGCACAACAAAATAATTAAACAAGTCATATAATGACCTCACATACTTATTAACGTACAATGCATCACTTACAAACACCTCATAATATAGAACACCTAAGAAGGGTTCAGTAACTCCTATCTCCACCACCAAACCCTTACCCTCAAAAGCCTACTTGTACAACATCAATCCAACATCCAATGATCGATAACCTCCCCCAACATCAGCTCCTTGGCAATGTAACCAAGAGGACCATCAAAGCCTCTAAGTGATCCCAGCCAATCACCATCGAAGATCATGTACTGTGTTACATACTGATGAGGAACCAATTTAGCAAGTTCTATGTCAACCCATAGTAGTACACTTGATATATATGAAAACCATATTAGACAATACAACCTCCTCATAATCATACTCAATGTGTGATGGGGCTCCAAAAAGCAGTGATGGGGGAATGGCCATTTTACATGTCTAAAAAGTAAATGAATGAGTCGAAGTCCAACAAGTGAAATCTCTAAGTCTAAAATAGAAGTTCACTTTCACACCCGCTTTGCCATAACAATCATAAACATTCGGAGCAACATAATCAAGGCATGAACATACACCCTACCTTCTTTGTAGTAACTCACACAAATGCATGGTTATTACCTATTCAATGCACATGTATGTCACATAATTTCTTGATACATCAGTATCATTAGGTTTTTTATTAACATGTATATATGTATATTCATGAGCATGCATCATCTTATTTACTCCAGCTCCCAAACACTTCCGGGGCATCTCGACACACGGGACATCTCAACATGGTTTATCCTTCCAGATATGTTTTGTTGTCACAAATTTAGGGATTTTATAACTTCATGTGGATAAGTGTTCTAGATGTTAGGGTTAGTGAATAATACAACTTATTAAAACTGTTGTTATTTATTTTATTTAATTCAAAAATTGTAACCATTGACTATGGGTTATAAATAGCCACACCATATTCTTGCAAAAATTGTCCAAAAAATCATAAACTTATTGTACATTGGCTTTAGTCTTAAACCTTTCAATTGTGCTAATTTAGTCCAAAAATCACTTGACATTTTGCCAATTCAGTTCTAAACTTTTCAATTGCACCAATTTAGTCCTAACCATTTTAATGCATTACCACTATAGTTTTTCCGGCTAATTTTTGCCAAGAGTTATTGACCTAGCGGTCCGGTCAATGTTAAACGTCCTATGCGGCGCCACGTAGCCTAACATGGACAATTTTTTAATCTTTTTAAAATGAAAAGCAAGGAAAGAAGTGAAAAAATCAATAAAAAAATTGATTTTTTTTTTTTTAATTTAAGAATCATTCACATTAGCGCCAGGCCTATCACGTAGGAAGACTAGCATTGACTAGATCGCCACGTCGGCGATTTTCTATCAAAATTAGCCAAAAGAACTATAATTTATCAAAAGCTTTAGGATTAAATTGGTAAATCATCAAAAAGTTAGGACTAAATTGATACAATTAAAAGATTTCGAACTGAAGTAACTATCGTATAATAGGTTTGAAACTAAATTAACACAATCGAAAGTTTAGAATTGAATTGGCTACCATATAATAGGTTTAGAATTTTTTGGACAATTTTCCCCTATTCTTTGTAAGTCCTGATCAACCGATTAAAGAACTCAATGCTCTTGCAAATTTATTTCCAATTTTACTTTTATGCGACCTATCTTTTCTGCTATATGAATATCTTTCAATTTCCGTACTTTAATTGTAGTTTACAAATCTTCGTCGTTGATTAAATTTTGATGTTGTATATTTATCATCATGCTGTGTTGTCAATTGAATTTTGCAAAATTTTTTATATCATCATATTGTTGATTAAGTTCCATTGAAGTATGTGTTTTTTTTTTGTTCCATTGATACAACATCTGTTTGGAATCACCACAAACTCGTCTCCTCTAAATAAGAATCGAAGATGAATTTCGGTGAAAGATATTTCATCACGATCCAATTTCGGTGAAAAAAGGGGCAATAAGAGTTTTAAAAAAAAAAAAAAATGCTTTCCATCTCCTTCTCTTCTGTATCTCTAAGTTTTGTTGAAACTTCACAATTATTTCGTAGTTTTTGGATCACGTCAAAGCTCCATGAAGATGACGAGAGAGTTTAAGCTCATTTTCCTCCATAACTCTTTAGTTCATGTTAAAAGTCAATGAAAGCAGCAAGGGAGTCGAAACTCATTCAGCTCCTTAACTCTATGGTTCAAGTTGAAGGTGCACAAAAGTGGCAAAAGAGTCGAAGCACTATACTTTTGGAGTCAAAAAGTTAAATGATTGTGTTTCCTTTCTTACTAGATTTGACATTTGCTAGTAGATGTACCGCGTCGCGTCAATGTTACTAGAGCTTCTTTATTTCTTATTATAGTTGAATGTGTGGATCTAGAATGCTACAATGAGCTCTTTCGCTATCTCATATTTAGATAGTACAATAATCATGGATTGGTTGATAAAGCTCATTTACTATTTAAGATTTAGATGGTACAATAATCATGATGATTGATGGAAGTTATCATCATCTATACATTTATGTTTTTTAAATTGTGAATCGTGAAAGATTCTTACAATTTCCATTTATGTATTTTTAAGTTTGTACCAAATAACGGGCATAATATGGTATGAAACCATCCAATTTTATTATTACTATTAACCAAATAGTGGGTAAGACAGCAAAATATTTTATATCCCAGTAATCTATTCACTCCTATGTTGACTACAACTTCCAACGGCATAATGCGGCTTTAATGATGGTTACTATTGAGTTTAGGTTAGCTTGTTTTGATTTGAAAAGTTAGTTGTTACTTACCATCCTGTGCATTCAATGCAAATCTGAGTCTTGAAAACAAAAGAAAATCCTAAGAGATGAAAGGACAGTTTGGTCAGATCTTCATTTTGATTATCTATAATCGAGCATACAGCACCATTCATCTTATAGCGTATAAATATACCTAACTAAAGCAGGACCACGAAAGATTACCAATATCCAGATGGTCCATTGGATACAAAATTCTAGATACAAAGAGAATGACATAGGAGAGACCGACAAGTTTTGACTTAATGATTTTTATTTTTATTTTTTGGTAAAGAGTTTTGACTTAATGAAATTCATATACAAAACAATTGGAAATCTGGAATCTTATCGAATGGTTTGATCTTCGATTACACCGCTTAAAGGTTCACAAAGCAGACTTGTTCACAAGCCGACGATGTAATCGACCTTTTCATGCAAGTGTTAGAGCCTCTTTTAGCTGTCGTTCTTTAGAAAGAGACCATCGAATTAATATTGCTTCGCGAAATGATGCTCACACCAGCGCCTCTCGCTGCGTGAAGACAAACAGCACGTGTATATATTTTCTCCCTGTCTCTTCTTCCAGCTAAGGTCTCTCAACAGGTGCAGCCAACATATTCTCAAGCGAATGCCAGAGAGCGTCGCGCAATCTCGCCTGAAGAACTGTATTTTGGATTAAATTAGTAAATTGTCAAAATGTTAGGACTAAATTGATACAATTTAAAGGTTTCAGACTGAATCGACTGTCATACAAAAAGTTAACACTAAATAAATATAATTGAAAGATTTAAAACTGAATTTTCCATTGTACATTAGGTTTAGGACTTTTTGGATAATTTTCCCCTGCATTTTTTGTGCCCTGATCAATCAATTAAAGAACTCAATTTTCT
This sequence comes from Eucalyptus erythrocorys, assembly GCA_014182555.1. Lineage (NCBI taxonomy): Eukaryota > Viridiplantae > Streptophyta > Magnoliopsida > Myrtales > Myrtaceae > Eucalyptus > Eucalyptus erythrocorys. Next base: position 25,563,767 of record CM024605.1, on the reverse strand, counting down.
TGCAAATTCATCTTTATTTTTACTTTTCTACAACTCATCCTTTCCGCTATATAGATATCCTTCAATTTTCATACTTTAATTGTAGTTTATAGATCTTCGTTGTCGATGAAATTCCAATATAATATTTTCATCATCACCCTTTGTTGTCAATTAAATTTCAAGAAAACTTTTTACACCATCATGTTGTTGATTGAATTCCGTTGAAATATATATATGTTTCTTGTGTTCCATTGATACAACATTTGTTTGGAATGACCACAAAACTGGTCTCCTTTTAATAAAAATTGAAGAAGAATTTCAATGAAAGATATTTCATCGATGATCCGATTTCGGCGAAAAAAGGGGCAATGAGATTTTTAAAAAATAATTAAAAAAAAAAAACCTATGCTCTCCATCTCCTTCTCTTCTATATCTGTGAATTTTGTTGAAACTTCACGATTACTTTGTAGTTTTTTGGATCATGTCAAAACTTTGTGAAGACAACAAGATAGTTGAAGCTCATTTTCCTCAATAACTCTCTGGTTCATGTCAAAAGATAACGAAAGCAGCAAGAGAATCAAAACTCATTCTCCTATGTAACTTTAAGGTTCAAGTTGAAGGTGCACGAAATTGGCGAGAGAGTCGAAGCACTTTAATTTTAAGAGTCGCGAAGCTGAGTGGTCATGTTTCCTTTCTCATTAGATTTGGCATTTGCTTGCAAATCTACCGCATTGATGTTACTAGAGCTTGTTCATTTCTTATTATAGTTGAATATGTGGATCTAGAATGCTGCAATGAAATCTTTTGCTATTTAATGTTTAGATAGTACAATAATCATGATGATTGATAGAAGTTATCTTCATCCATATATTTGTGTTTTTTCAGTCATGAATGGTGAAAGATTCTTACAATTTTCATCTATGAAGCACGAACACGTTGCTAGAGCTTCTATGTCGTGTTTGACATGCTTGGACACACAGTCAACACGTGTTGGATTTTTCAATACGTGGTCAACTCTTCTCAACACGTTACGACATGCATGTCTAGGAGTGAGAATTGTTGAAGAAGACGATGGAGGTGGAGGCGAGGGAAAGGGAGTAGAGGTGAGGCCGCAAGCGACGGTGAGGCTGCGACAACGAGAGTGAGCAAGAGGAAGAGCAGAGACTAGGCAAATAGAGAGCCACGACTGCGATTCTGCGATTGGGGGGCCAGCAGCGAGGTTACGGCTATGAAGGAGGAATGGCCAAAGGCAAGGCAGCAAACGATTTTGATGAGGTGACCAAGAGAGAGTAGAGATCAAGAGGAAGAGGGTCATGCAAGGAGGAAGAGGAAGAAGAGGCAGCGGCTAAGATTTTTGATGGAGGAAACTCAAAAAAAATTACAAACGTGATTTTGATGGGACTTTTTTTTTCTTGGAGGGTGGGTGGACGAGAGGGTGACTTCAATTTTTAATAAAGAAAGTGTCAGCCTGACAGGTGGAGGTGGGGGTGGCGGGGGTGGAGGGAAAGAAACGCGAGAAAGAAACGAGGGGTGACATAAATGTGGAGGGTGGGGTTGAGCATGGATCTCGGGGGACTTTTATTTATCAGAAAAATAAATGGTTAATAACTTGAAAAACCCAAAACTGGTATACTTATGACAAATTTACCCAAAATTATTTTTTTGACCACTAAAAACCCCAAACTAGTTTACCTTTGACAAATTTATCTCAAACTGGTACACATGTAACAAATTTACCCTCTGTTAGTTTTCATTAAATTTTACTGTTAAATTATTAAGTTAAATGACACGTGATAGTTGACTAGTATACCAATTTGGGATTTTACGTTTCGTTTGTTACAGTTTATAATTTTTGTAATTTTTTAATAATATTAATCTAATTTAGCGGAGGGTATATTTGTCACAAATTTATTAATCTGGGATTTTTGCAGTCGAATAAATTAGTTTGAGGTAAATTTGTCATAAATGTACCAGTTTAGGGTTTTTTATAGTCAATCAGGGTAAATTTGTCACAACTGTGCCAATTTTGGAATTTTTATAGTCAAAAAAATAGTTTTTGGTAAAATTGTCATAGGTGTACCAATTTGGAGTTTTTTAGGATATTAACCCAAAAATAAAAAAGGGAGGTTACAAAGTGATTTTAGAAAATAAAAATACTAAATATTGAATAATGATGAATTTTGGTAATTGTAGAAAATCATAGATTTATTTAAATAAGTTAATTTTAATTTCATTAATTTCATCAATTTCATCAATAACTTTTGTTAGAGTTAGAAACATCTTCCCAAATGTGGATACGCATTAATTATGAATATGTCTTTTGAATTTCCTATGAATAGATTTATTAATATTATTAGTGTAAATTCATTATAGGCTCTTTTTTTGTTATTTATTTAATTGTGATTTTAAATCAAATTAATTAAAATAAAATAATATGTCATAACGTATCGAAATTTTTATTTTTTTTATAAATAATATATCGGCATATCGTATCGTATTGTGTTTTTTTTTCAGTCAAAGTATCGTATTGTGTTAGCTGTTCATATTGCGTTAGATTTTCATTTGCACATGACACAAACTGCTTCACAAGCCGATAATGAACACGACCTTTTCATGCCAGTGTTAGGGCCAACGAAGCACGGACACATTGCTGAGGCTTCCGTGTCGTGTCCGACACGCTTGGACACGTTCGGACACGCGGTCAAAGCATGTCGAGAAATCCGACACGCGGTCAACTTTTCTTGACACGGTTTGACACGCGTGTCCAAGAGAGATTGTTGAATAAGACGATGGTGGGTAGAGGTGAGGCCAAGGAAGCGAAGATGAGGCTGCGACGGCGAGAGGAGGAGCATAAGCTGAGGCGAGGCTGTGATGGAGGGCGGGCGGCGAGGCTGCAGCTGCTGCGAAGGAGGAAGGGCCGGAGGCAACAGCGATGAGGCGATCGAAAGAGTTGAGAAGATGGCGAGGAAGAAACTAAGGGGGCGGGGGAGCTGGTTGTGGCGTGGGGGAAGGGGAGGGAGAGAGAGATAGTAGGGAAGAAACCGAGAGGGTGATGGATGGGGGCGGGGAGCGGGTGGTGGCGTGGGGGAAAGGGAGGGGGAGGAGGAGAGAAGAGAGGAGAGAAGGGGAAGAAACCGATGGGGATGGGGGCGATTGATGGGGGCGCAGGTGATGGGGGGCACAAGGAGCGAGGGTGGCGTGGGGGTAAGGGAGGGAGGGAGGGAGGGAGGGAGAGAGAGAGAGAGAGGAGAGAGAGAGAGAGAGAGAGAGAGAGAGAGAGAGAGAGAGAGAGAGAGAGAGAGAGAGGGGGGGATTGATGGGGGCGCGGGAGCGGGTGGTGGCGTAGGGGGAAAGGGAGAGGGAGGAGAGGAGAGAGAGAGAGAGAGAGAGAGAGAGAGAGAGAGAAGAGAGAGAGAGAGGGGAAGAAATCGAGGGGCTAGGGGTGATTGATGGGGGCGCGCAGCAGCAAGTGGGGGCGTGGGGGAAGAGGAGGGGCAGAGAGAGGGTGGGGGCGATCCGCGTAAATCGAGGGGGTGGATTTTGGGGTGGTGGCGTGGGAGAAGAGGAGGAGAGAGGGTTTGAGGGGATAATTTTTGTTAAAATAAAGGAAAAAAAAACCACGAAAAACCCCAAACTTTGCCTCAGTGACACATTTACCCCAAACTTTTTTTTTTGTCGTGAAAAACCCTAAACTTTCTAAACCGTGACACATTTACCCCATAAGGGCATTTTTGTCTTTTTAGTTTCTTTTTTTCTTTTTCTTTTTTTTTTTTTCCCTTTTCTTCGTTCGCCGGCGGAGGAAGACAACGCCCGTCCGCCTACCTTTCACTAGATCCAGCTCGACGGGCCGGGCACACTCACCGAAACACCCGTCCATCCCCGGAGCGACGGCCCTTGCCGGCCGTCGCAGCAATCGCTAGATCGTCCCGCCACGAACCCTTGCCATCGCCGCTTGCCCCCTACAAAGCTACCGAGCCCTCCGCAAAGCGAGCGCTCCGCTCGCTCCACTCCACCAGTCCTGGCTGCCCGCGTCCCCGCTCGCCCGAGTCGGCTTGTACCAAAAACCGCACACGACTCTTGCCGTGGTCTTGTCGGCTCGACAGACCCAACGCCGCCGGGGCGACCCTCGCCGGACGCCAGCTTTCCTCCGCCATGGCCGGTGGAGGGAAGGAGGAGAAAAAAAAAAAAAAAAAAAAAAAAAAATTTTTAAAATGAAAAGACCAAAATGCCCTCCAATTTTGGGGTAAATGTGTCACATTTGGAAATATTAGGGTTTTTGGTGTCACAAAAAAGTTTGAGGTAAATGTGTCACAATTTGGAAAGTTTGGGGTTTTTCACGGCACAAAAAAAGTTTGGGATAAATGTGTCACTTGGGGTAAAGTTTGGGGTTTTTCGTGGCTTTTTCCCTAAAATAAAAATACATTTTTAAATATGTATATTTATTAAGGGTTAATACCTTTAAAAACCCTAAACTGGTACACTTGTGACAAATTTACCCCAAACTATTTTTACCACGAAAACCCCACACTAGTATACCTATGACAAATTTACCCCGACTAACTATAAAAAACCATAAACTGGTATATTTATGACAAATTTACCCCAAACTAATTCATTCGACCACAAAAAACCCAAAACTGGTAAATTTGTGACTAATATACCCCAACTAAATTAGATTAATACCACAAAAAAAATCACAAAAATTGTAAACTGTGACAAATAGAGTGTAAAATCCCAAATTGGTATATCGATCAATTGTCACGTGTCATTTAACTTTATAATTTAACAAGAAAATTTAACTAAAACTAACATAGGGTAAATTTGTCACAAGTTTACCAATTTAGGGTAAATTTGTCAAAGGTATACAAGTTTGGGGTTTTTGGTGGTCAAAAAAATAGTTTGGGGTAGATTTGTCACAAAAAAAAGTACCAGTTTGGGGTTTTTTAGGCATTAACCCATTTATTAATTATAAATATGTTTTTTTAAATTTTTATGAATAGATTTATTAATGTTATTAGTGTGAATTTATTGTAAGTTCTTATTTATTTATTTGTGAATTTAAATCAAATTAATTAAAAATAAAAATATTTATTTAATATATAACGTGTTGAACTTGTTGAAATTCTCTACTTTTTAAGAAATGACGTATCGCGTGTCGTGTCGTGTCGTATCGCGTGTTGCGTGTCGCATGTCGGTGCTACGTTGGTTAGGGACTCTTCTAGCTGTTGTATTTCAGAAAGGGACCATCGAATTACTAAATGCTTGGCGAAATGACGCCGCACCAGCGGCTCTCGCTGCGTGAAGATAAATCGCACGTGGATATCCTCTCTCTCTCTCTCTCTCTCTCTCTCCTCTTCCAGCTAAAGTCTCTCGGCAGGTGCAGCCAATATATTCTCAAGCGTATGCCAGAGTACCCCACACAATCCCGACTGAAAATTCCAGTTCCAACACTCTCGCACTCCTTCCCCCTTCTTCACCTCGCCGACAAGAGTTTCGATTTTTGGACTACTCCTTTGGATTCTGATTCGTGTTTTTACCATTCAAGAAGTAATAGCTTCGTACGAGCCGCCGGCACTGATGTTATTTTCTCGCCATCCCAACCGTACTAAAGATTCCCTCCTTTACGAACTTCACGCATGTATGGGATCCCCAAAGAACGGCTCCGACGAGCCCCTGACACCAACGGGGCGCATGCTCCTCCAGAAGGAGATGAACCTGGTGGTCTACTGCGCCATCGGCATGAAGCAACCCCTTGATGTCAACGCCCTCAAGTCGGCGATCCAGAGCTCCACCATGTTTACGCACCCCAGGTTCGGCAGCCTCTTGGTGCGGGACTCTGCAGGCCGAGAGCACTGGAGGAGGACCCGCGTGGACATTGATCGCCATGTCCTCCCGGTCTATGGGCCCATCGTTGAAGGCCTCTCTGACAAGGCAGCTGTCCACGAGTACCTCGTCGACCTGTCCATCGACTTGCCGGGGTTTTTGGGCGACGACAAACCCCTGTGGGACGTCCACCTCCTGATGGCCCAACGGTGTGCGGTGTTCCGGATCCACCACGCACTTGGCGACGGGATCTCGCTAATGTCGATGTTCCTGGCGTCATGCCGGCAGGTGGACGACCCCAAGGCGCTGCCGACGATCGGTCCTCCATTGTCGGCTAAGAGGAGGAGGGGTGGCCATGGCGAGTGGTGGAAGGCGGTAATGAGGGTGTTGGGGGTGGTGTGGTTCACGTTGGTCTTCGTGGTGGAGTTCATGCTGCGGAGCATGTGGGCGAGCGACCGAAAGACACCGGTGAGCAGCGGCGCAGTGGTGGAACTCTGGCTGAGGAAGCTAGCCATGGCAAGGTTTTGGCTGGAGGACATGAAAGCGGTCAAGTCAGCGGTCGCTAATGCGGTGAGTTCTAAAGTTTTTTGTGTTTATCGCCAGAAATAATTATAGCACCGCGGTTCAATACTTTTCTCATTTGTTTTTTTTTTTTTTTTTTGGTGACCTAAGGAACCCCGCACGGCCGAATGCCGGGAGTAAACCACTGGGGGCGACACGTGTTAGCCACCACACACGTGCCACCAGGTAAGTCACCCTGCGACGCGCTGGGGTTTCAAACCCCTCCCCTTCGTGAGGGGGAGGAGGCCCAAAGCCAACTGCGCCACCCAGGTGGGTGGTATACTTTTCTCGTTTGTTCAATCATGACTTTATGCACAATTTTTTTTCAATGTTATCCCTATTATATTTTTGTTCAAATTAATATTTTCATTAAAAAAGGTATGATAGCCATTAAATCGCCATTAATTGATGATGCAATGGAGACGGGGCATGTTTTTGTAATTTTTTCAGTAACACGAAATAATCATATTTAAAAATTGCAGAAAAATTAAAAAGTTGAAGCTTAAAAAGAAAGAGAAAGAGATACTACGGATTATCAGCAAGCAATCAAGCGTTAATGCCAATTCTGGGGTTCGGCCGAGATTGCTCGAATGACCCCTAGGGTTGACTAACCTTGGTGAGTAGAAGTGTGCGAAAGAATCGAGAATCGCCCAGTACCGGACTAGAACTAGCATTTTCCTTGGGGACAAGTCCAATTCCAATTTAGTAGAATCGATGAGTACCAGTACAATTCCTAGTTTTAAAGGTAGAACTGCCCACCATCCTACCCACCCAGACTAGACCAGTTTATATATATTTAAAGAAAGAAATTTCATCTCAATTAATTATTTTGTAGTTTTTTGATCAAATATATATGTACATATACGTATATTTGTAGTTATTGGACATTATTGACTAATTTTGTCTCTTGGGTGTGTATTAACCCCCTATTTCTATTTTTTGCATTCTAATAATCTATTTACTTATTTTTTCAACTGAAACAAAATAAACAAACGTAAAGGAAGGAGAGCACCAATTTGAGATGTTAAATGTTGTGGTGCTTTGTCATCATTATACGAAATTAAGAGCTAATGGTCGTCTTAAGAGTATAATTAAGTTTCTCTTTAGTTATTCCATGATTAAATTAGGTTAATATTAAAAAAATGGATCAAGTGATTAATGTTTTAACTTTATGGAAGTTAGGACTTTTAACATGGAGTCTAATTCTCCACATGTTTCTAGCATCGAGAAACCCTCAAAGGACCACACCATGATGTTAAAAAAAAAATTAAGTTTTTAGCTAACGTTGTCTATGTTCTACCATATAGTTTTCAATCCTTAATCAAAATCAACGGCTCACAATTCAACTCAAATATAAGGCAAAACAAGCTTTGATGCTCTAAATAGAAACTAGATTCACCATGACATTAATCAATGAATGCAATTTTATAGGGATTGGAAACTAATTCCATGAACCCACTCAAGAATTGGACCAGATTGGTAGTCCAGTTCTGAGGTAAATCCATAAAACTAACGGTCGGATCATTCGAAACCTATCCTTGATGGGCAGTTCTCAAATCCAAGATGAAAGCCATCCACCTAAACTATGCTCACCTCTACTAGGGAGCACTACCGGGGTTTGTACAATTCTTGAGAGCACAACTAATACTACATTTATCAATAATTTATCTTGAAAGGAAGAATTCTACATGCTTTTCTTGTATTTCATGACTATCAATGCATTTTGATTCCATGCTAATACCAAATGATGATGAATATCTTTAATTGCTTCAAATGCAGACCATTAACGATGTTCTCTTAGGGATCATATCGGCCGGCTTGTCCAAATACTTGGACCACCGATCTCCCAATGGTAAAAAGGGAATAGCATTTCCGACAATTCACTCGATTTTTGTCAATTCAAAGGCGATGAATCTCGACTAACTAAAATGCTTATTTGCCTTTGTCAGCCGTGCGGGAAGGGACTCAAATAACCGGAGTGGCCATGATTAATCTGCGAGAACAACCCAAATTGCAAGTGAGTCTCTCCTTTTCTTGGCCATCTAACTGAAGTTGATTGAATTGAAGTGTGGTGCTGGAATTAATCAAGAACTATCCAATTTGATGAAAGACAACCCGGGTTTGCACTGGGGCAACAAGGTCGGGATTCTCCTCCTCCCTATTCACTACCACAGAAGTTGCGGGAAACATAATCCTATGAAAAGATTATCTTTACCGTTTGTTTGGGGAAATATGTCTCGAGGCGACCCTCTCAAATACCTGAGAAAAGCCAAGTCGATGATTGACCGGAAGAAAAAATCCCTGGAGGCTCACTTCTCCTACAAAATCGGGGATATGGTCATGACTTATCTAGGAGCACATGTAAGGATCAGTTCGCGCTTCTGCAATTTGGGAAACAGAACGACAGTAAGCTGACAAACGCATAACCTATCTTTGTTTTTGCTGATGCAGGCTGCGACCCTGCTCAACTATAGGATCTTCTGCAACACCACGTTCACCATCTCGAACATGTTTGGCCCAAGGAGATCGCGGCTGTCGGCAACCCCATCACGTACATGAGGGTGAACGTTTCGGGTTTACCCCCACGTAAGGCTCCAAAATACTCGCGCCTCATCGTTTCTCTCTCTTCCTTCTTTTTCAGAGGTATCTAGAATGAAATCTTTATTAGGACTGATATGGGGCGTTTGAGAGGCGATGTATGCAGGCACTCACATTGCTTATGGTGAGCTATGCGGGGAGGACAGACATGCAGATTCAGGTGGCCAAGGACATCATCCCGGATCCTAAATTTCTGGCCAAGTGCTTTGAGGATGCTCTACTCGAAATGAAAGCAGCAGCTTCCACTGCCTTGAATTCAAAGAAGTAAACAGGGAAACATTCCTGTGATGTTAGGAGGAGAAATCTGTATGTTATTCTTATATGTGTGGGATTAGACACGGGGATAAAAAGAATTGATCCCACTTATATGATGTTCTGTTGGGATAAGAAGAACCATTTTAGGCCATTAATCCAAATTTCGTCTTATGTCTTACTTGATCGATGAAGTTAGTATGGCGTTCCTTGAGCTTGAGATCTATCCAGTCGATGTTGAGCTCCATGCAATTGAAAGAGAAATGAAGAGAATAAAGTTGATTGTACAACGAATAAAGCTAGGGGCATTAAATTTTAAAATGATGGGACTGGTCTTCATTATTTGAATGTCCACTAATGTCTACGTTTAACCACTTCACTTTGACACAATTCATATATCAATCTTGCACAACTAACATCGAAAATTATTCCTCGTCGTATTTAGTTGTTTTACAATAGTCACGCATTGATGATGGATGTCTCAATCACTGCACGCAAATTTTATTTCTTTTCAATGTGATCAAATGTAGACAAAAGTGGACATTCAAATAAAATAAAATAAAAACCTGTCCCATTGTTTTAAAATTTAATGTACCCAGCTTTATCCGCCGTGCAACAGTCGAAAATTATAAATCAATCTTGCACATCAAACATTGAAGATTATTGCTCGTTGTATTTAGTTGGTTTACAACAATCATGAATTGATGATGGATGTCTCAACTGTTCTATGCATATTTTTGTCAAAATAAGCTTTAGGCTGTACGTGGCTTCAAGAGGGACTTTCGGTCTTCAATGTCTTTTGAGTGAAAAATTTATGTGGATCAATTCGACTCAAAGTTACCATTGGCTAAGCCTAGAGCTCGACGCAACTCCTCCTTGTTTTGGCTTTGCAGTGTTCTCGATATTTTTTTTTTTTTTTTTTGGGTCAGCAGGTAACATTTTCAAATTCCTATTTCCTTTCTTTTCCTCGTTTCTACTGTTCTTCGTCTCTCTCAACACCAGTCACTTTGAATTCCGGTCGACGTGCGCCCAAAGTCAATGGTCATCGAGACATGGTAGACTATTGTCGAGATTCGAGTTTGCGGGATTTGGGTTCATCTTCTCCCTCGCTGTTCATCTTCTTCCTATCTGAGTCCCATATTCGGTCGCTGGTTTGACCGTTCACTTAACGGCTGTGCTCAGTTCGCCAATGGTTCCCAGCGGTTGACAAGCGTGGCTGAGGGTCACCAATGGTCTGGGTTCGAGCGTTTGGGTCATCGATTGTGGGTCATGGTTGCCAAGCATATGGGTTCGCGAGGGTCTAGGTTGCTGAGGTCGTCCAACCCTCAGTGCCGTGGCTTCTTCGACAGCTCGATTGTTGTATGATGCCGATCCGGCCTCATATATGACTGCGGACCAAGCGCAAATATAAGTACGGCCTTATGCGAGTTTCCTTTGCACACGTAATCATCATATGATAAGCTCATCTTCTAAAACACCATTAGCAAGTTCAAGGACAATGCAAAAAAATTGCCCTTGTAGTTATAATTGGATTTGTTATGAGCGAATTTGGGGATTGGGTGAATCGAATTGTTGCAAATTGTTATTCTTATACCGACAATAGACCTAATTATTTCATGAACAGTTCGAAATGACTCAACTTTTTCAGGATATATATATATATGGGTGAAGATTCGTAAGTTTTTCAAATTATTAATAGTAGAATTATTGTGCCCAATTTCTTGTAGGTAGGATACAAGCATTAAGTTTTGCCCTTTCTAGCGGCCCAGCCTTATTTGCATTTCAAGACTCATTTTGATTGTTATATAACTAGTAAGACAATGTTTGTTAGTCTAGACAAAAGTCATGGTAAAATAAAATCTATCTTATCAGACGTTTGAATCCTGTCTAATACAAGATAAAGTTAGATAATAAGAGGGATATGACTAGATAAAAATATCCCACAAAAAAAATGGGATAAATATGGATATGATTTCCTACATCTATGATACAAAAACTATTTTTCTTGAATAAAAATTATTATATTAATAAAATAAAATTATAATTAAATATAAATAATATTTGATTCCTAATATAAAAGATTCAAATTAACTATTTTTTTTTTATTCGCAATAGGTAGTCGAAATCTTAGTTAAAATATGGATTTGTTATTTGCTTTTCATGGAAAGGTACCAATTGAAGTAGGGGTTTATTAAAATAACAAGTAGTTGAGCAAACTATTCAATTAGACGATAGTGAGTATATTTCCCATCGCTTCTTAAGAAACAAGTGGGATATTTCTTTATAAAATTCTTCTCAATTTCAAATGTGCGAATTCAACTTAGATCTCTTTGTTAGCTAGGGGAAGAATTCACCCAAATCAACCTTTTTAGGAACATATCGGAAGAGAATTTGATTTTTATGTATATAAATGTATTTATATTTATTACATATTTTGAATATATTAGTATAATTTATTATTTAATAATTTTTATTAGGTAATGATGGAAGGGAATAAAAATAAATAGAATAGAAAAAATTAAAAAGGGACAAATAATAAAAAAAAAAAAGTAAATAATAATGAAGTAGAAGAATCCAGATTTACACTGTACAAATTCAAACTTGAAAATTACTTTCACCTCAACTTTTGCCTTGCCTTCTCAACTTGCCTTAGGCCTTAGCTCTCACTCTCACGTTGTAGGCCTCTTGCTCTCACCTCGCCTCTCAGATCTCACCTTCATTGTGTCATCGTTGACCCTTGTGACACCCTAAATATGTCAAGCACTACATGTATCATATTACTTTCTTTCTTACTAATTTATTCGCAAGCAAAGGCACAACAAAATAATTAAACAAGTCATAATGACCTCACATACTTATTAACGTACAATGCATCACTTACAAACACCTCATAATATAGAACACCCAAGAAGGGTTCAGTAACTCCTATCTCCACCACCAAACTCTTGCCCTCAAAAGCCTACTTGTACAACATCAATCCAACATCCAATGATTGATAACCTCCCCCAACATTAGCTCCTTGGCAATGTAACCAAGAGGACCATCGAAGCCTCTAAACGATCCCAACCAATCACCATCGAAGATCATGTACTGTGTTACATACTGATGAGGAACCCATTTAGCAAGTTCTATGTCAACCCATACCGTAGTAGTACACTTTGATAAAGGCTAGTAAGTACACCTAGAGGGGGGTGAATGGGTGTTCAAAAATTTCTTTTCAAACCTTTAACCAACATCCCTCGACTTGAAATAAAATCAGAGTAAATTAAATCATGCAGCAATAAAGTAAAGAGAATAAGGTAAGAAGATTGGAACACAGAGGTTTATAATGGTTCGGCTTAATGTAAGCCTACGTCCACTCTCCACATTGGCAGCCTACTGATTGTATCCACTATGTAGCAAATGAGAATTGTATAGCTAAGTCTTTGCTAAAGCACTCGCAATTCCTCACTATATGTATCTCTCCTTTGTACACAACTAAGGTTCAAAGAATTTAAGAACAAGGAGTTTTAGAGGTTCAGACTTCAAAATTTTTCTATCAGCGCACACACTTCAAACAACAAAGACTCCACCTTAAATATTCCTCCATGCCTTCATAGTCGTTAGCACTTTCCAAACGAGTTAATCCAATCTACCCGTTGGAATGAATCAATTAAGGTCATCTTCAAGCTGTCGAATATATGAGGAAGATAGCTCGTCAATCCTGTTCACCCATACAATCAGGATCTTGAGTTTTCATAAGTGAAACCTTTCAAATCTTATCTTCCAATCAAGATAAATCCAAAATCTTCGAGCTTATTTTCAGTCAGATATCTTCCACGAAATAGAATGAATCATAGAAGATATTATCCAATCTTTGAAATCCTAATCATTGGATTAAGACGCTGTCAGCTTGGGCAAACTCGCAAAACTAAGTCTAACAGTCTTCAGACTTTGATAAAGTCTGGAGATCTTCAGACGGAAACACTTGGGTCTAGAGATCTTCAGACGGAAACACTTAGGTCTTGAACTCTTCAGACTTAGGCGACTAAGTCTTGGATTCTTCAGACTTAACTAATGAGGATGTTTTGTTTGCTTCAAAACACTTAAGGGATTTTTCTTCAACATTCTCCCCCTTTTTGATGGTGACAAAACATCTCGGCAGATTTGTAAAACACTTGACCTACAAAGAAAACTCATACATAACTTGAGGAGTATTTTATACCACTTCTGCAACCACAGAAAAATGTTAGTCCAGAAACATAATTATCCTCACAAGTATAAATAATCTTGCAAGTTCACAAATCACAAATCCAAACCCAATCATTAAAATGACATCAGTCATAAGTTCAAACACCTAACAGTCCAAAGTCTTAACAAAACAAAAGTTGTCCAAAATATCCAAGCCGAAAAACGAAAAATGAAGATCATCAATCGAAAGATAAGATAAGATCATCAAATCTGCATAACTCTCCCTTTTTTGTCACATCAAAAGGAGGCAGAGGAATCAAAGAAAGAGTTGATGAAAGTCAAGGCTGTTTGGGGATGCGAACAAGCTGAAATTCACCCAGCGAGTTGACTGTCTTCTCGAGGCTGGATAAGGCTTCCTTTAGAGATTCCAATTCAGTACCCTTCACGTTTGATTCAACTTGAAGTTTAAGGGCAGTGATGTGGTCCTACAGAGAAACAGAGGTAGCCAACAGCGCTTGCTTCAAATCTCGCAACTCATAATCCATCCCATACACTTGCTTCTTTAGATCCATCATGATATCTAACAGCTTCGAAAAATCATTTGAGTTGACATTTCCAATGCTTGGACCTACAAACTCTGTCCTCTGAGTCTGGAAGCTGGGAGGTTCATTCTCAATCCTTTGACCTTCTGTTGGAGAGGATACCTCAGCCTCTGGATAGTGTGATGCAAAGATATCTTCTGCATCTACACTAGACCGACTAACATCACTAGTATGAATGGTGATGGTGTACCTTTTTTCTGCAGCTACTCCCCCTATCTTGTGGCCAGTAGGTGGAATGGAGTATGTTTCGCCATGTTCTATTTCTTCTCCTGCAGAGTGATGTGGTGCAGTCTCTTCTCCAAATTGTGGTATCGCAGAGGATGGCTCAAATGCTTCTTCAAAGTTCTCTCGTGCCTTGCTTTCCTCTTCATCTCCCTTCCTCCTTTCCTCTTCTTCTTTCCTGATCTTCTCTTCTTCTTTCTCTCTTCTTTTCTTCTTCTTCTTTGCTCTTGCTTCGGCTTCTCTCCTCATTCTCTCTGTCCCTTCCTCTCTCCTTGCTTGCTTTACCCTAACTTCTCTAAAGCTGACAAAGCTTTTCAATTCTCTAAGTGCTGCAAGTGTCATGGCATCATCCACTTCTTCATCATCCTCATCTTGTGGGATGAGATTTCTTCTTCTTTTCTCTGGGATAGCCATGGGCTCTTTGTCTTTTCTTTTAGTAGCAGCAGCAGTAGATTCTTTCAATGGAGTCTTCTCCTTCAATTCTTCCAAAGCTTTGCTCAATTCCTTCAGGCAGAAGAACGCTTCAAGTGCCAAAAGTTGGCACAAAGGGATACTTAAGTGCCAAAATTTACGAAAGATACACTTAAGTGCCACATTCCAAAAAGAAAGGGACACTTAAGTGCCATTCCGGCCAAAATCCTGACGTATGCAAATTCCGGCGAAATAAGTGCAAAACGGCATCGTTTTGTACGCTGACATATCCAAATAAGTGCAAAACGACGTCATTTTTGCATTGACGTTGCAATAAATAAATGTAAAAATTAATTAAATTTAATTTAAAACTAAATTTACTTAAAATATTTTAAAATATAAATACAAATATTAAAAAAATTCAAAAAAATTCAAAAAAATCAATAAAAATTTCTAAAATTTAAAAATTTAAAAATTTAAAAAAAAAAAAATTTAAAAATTAAAATTTAAAAAAAAATTAAAAATTTAAAAAAATCTAAAAAATTTAAAAAATTTAAACATTTTAAAAATTTTAAAAATTTTGAAAATTATAAAAATTTTAAAAATATTAAAAATTTTAAAATTTTAAAAATTTTAAAAAATTTTGAAAATTTTAAAATTTTAAAAATTTAAAGAAATTTTAAAAAATTTAAAATTTTAAAGAAATTTTAAAAATTTAAAAACTTTTAAAATTTAAAAAATTTAAAAAATTTAAAATTTTAAAGAAATTTTAAAAGTTTAAAAATTTTAAAAATTTTAAAGAAATTTTAAAAATTTAAAAATTTTAAAGAAATTTTAAAAATTTAAAAATTTTAAAGAAATTTTAAAAATTTAAAATTTTAAAAATTTTAGAAATTTCAAAAATTTTAGAAATTTCAAAATTTCAAAAATTTTAAAAATTTTAGAAATTTCAAAAATTTTAAAAATTTTAGAAATTTCAAAAATTTTAAAAATTTAAAAATTTAAAAATTTTTAAATTTTTTAAATTTTTTTACTTTTAATTTAGTTAATTTTTATATTATTTTAATTTTTGCGTTGACATGGCAACTTGTTTTTTTTTTTTTTTTAGTTTTTTAATATTAAATTTTGTTATTTTTAAATGTTTTAAATAATTTTAATTTTAATTTTAATTTATTTTAATTTTTGCATTGACGTGGCAACTTTTTTTTTAGTTTTTTTAGTTTTTTAATATTAAAAATTGTTATTTTTAAATTTTTTAAATAATTTTAATTTTAATTCTAATTAATTTTATATTATTTTAATTTTTGCATTGACGTGGCAACTTGTTTTTTTTATTTTTTTAGTTTTTTAATATTAAAATTTGTTATTTTAAAAATTTTTAAATAATTTTAATTTTATTTAATTTTTATATTTTTTTGCCACGTCAATACTAAAACTACGCCGTTTTGTCTTTGTCTCGCTGGAAAATCACCATGTCAGCATTTTGGCTGGATTTTGGCCGGATTGGCACTCAAGTGTACTATTTTGATCCGATTTTGGCACTTAAGTGTACCTTTCGTAACTTTTGGCACTTAAGTGTCCCTTTGTGCCAACTTATGGCACTCCAGTGGTCCGCGTGTCAATTCCTTCAGCTTCATTTTCATTATCATCTTGTAACCGACAAGCATGATAGAAGAGTTGGTCAGGCAAAAAGCAGCAGGAATTTGGATTTTGAAGTGCCTAAATAACCTGGTGACTAGAGAGGAATAAGGCAATTGTCCCTTGTCCTTCACCACAGTCCTGTACATGTGGAACAGGATAGTGTCTGGAAGGGAAAAGCTTCTGCCTTGATTCAGAGCAAACATGAGTTTGGCCTTGGTCTTTGAGACATCAGTCTTCAACGTTGCCTTTGGCCTGAGAAAATTTATGACAATCTTATGGAGCAAGACATTCGAGGCATTCATCATAGTATAGGATATCTTGCCTTCCAAGTTTCTATCTCAAATAATCTCCAAGGTTGCATGTGCTGTTGACACCCTAATCGGTTGGAAACTCCCTCTTTCCACCCCAATTAAATCAGCGAGAGTATCGACTTCCACAACATATTCTTTATCCATGAAAGTAAACGAAAGCCTATTTGCATCTAAAAATGACAAATTTGAATAGAAGTAGGTCATTAATTTAGGATGTCCAATTGTCGAATCGGTACAGAACCTCTCAAGCTACAATTGCAAAAATTTTCTCTCAAATTTATCTTGAATGAATCAAGAAAATCAAAGTCAACATTCCTGGGATTCATAACCCCTCTCTTCAGCAATTTTGAATAGATTCGCTCTTGTTCCTTAGACGAAACAAACTCCTCAGGATAGATGGTGTTAACCACAACTTCCATCTGTGGTTGAAACTGTGTAAATAGCCTCTCGTCATCGTCCATAGGCTAATTAGCGGTTTCAAACCGCGAGCCACTCAGTATGTTCTTGAAGGTACTTTGCACAAGTCCTTCCTTAATAACTCCCAGTTTTTCCATTTCTTGCAAAAATATGGTTTCATTCCAATATCCTCTCTCTTTCAGAAAACTATCAATCAAGTTTAACTCCGTTCCTCCATCCTTCAACTTTTTGTACAGCGAGTAAACAAGTTTGGATTTGAGTGTCCTTACTGGTTCAGCCTCTTCAATAACTTCTTCTACGAACGGTTGTTGACTTGCAGTTTGTGGAGAGTCTTCTTCTTCCGTGAGGTCCACTCTAGTAGGACCCTCATATCTCCTTTGTTGTCCTTTTCTGGCAAGCCTTGAAGATTTCCTCGACGACATGCTTAACTCGTGGTCGAATAGGCAGGTGGTCCACAAAAAGTTTGGATTTTTATGGAGTAGACAAATTGAACAAAGACGCAAGTGGAGGTTTTTAAACTATTAGGGTTTCGAAAGGAGTAAAAGAGGCGTCTTTTGAGTGGTGAATGATGAAGATGACGATTCAGGAGTATAAATAATAAGAATAAAAAAGAGATACTGAACCGTCACAAGGAAAAGTAAAAACTGTCATAATTAAAGAAAATTAACAACTGCTAGTTTTTGAAAAAGAAAACTGCCATAAATGTGTCAGAATTCAAATAAAAAGCAGATTTCGAAATTTCAAAAGCAATTATAAATCTAATACGGCATAAAGAGAATAATTATAAATATAAAATAACACGCATTCAGACTTTACGTCAAAGTCTGAGTGCCTTAAGACTTTACCTCAAACTCTGAATACCTTCAGACCTTATCTTTGAGTCTAACAACTTAAGACTTTACCTTAGAGTCTGAACTTCTTCAGACTTTACGATGTTCAGTTTTGAGCGAATTGATTCAAAGTGAGCTTTCTCTAATGGCTTTGTGAATATGTCCGCCAGTTGGTTCTTTGAATCAACAAACTAAATCACCACTTGACCATTTTGAACATGATATCTAATAAAATGATGTTTGATTTCAATGTGCTTTGCTTTTGAATGAAGTATTGGATTCTTTGTAAGGTTGATGGCGCTAGTGTTGTCGCATTTGATTTCTATGCAAGATTCTTTAACTCCAAAATCTTTTGATTGTTGTTGCATCCACAGTATTTGAGGACAGCAACTCCCAAGAGTTATATACTTTACTTCAGCTGTTGAAAGAGTTACAATACTCTATTTTCGTAAGAACCAAGATATCAACCTGTTTCCCAACAATTGACATGTATCTGAAGTGCTTTTCCTATCCACTTTACAACCAGTCAAGTCAGTATCAGAATATCCAAGGAGAGTAAAATCTCTTTTTTTGGAATACCATAGACCTAGCTTAGATGTAGTTGCAACATATTTGATAATACGCTTCACGGCAGTCATGTGAGATCCTTTAGGATTGGATTGAAATCTAGCACAAATACAAAAGGTAAACAAAATATCAAGTCTACATGCAGTAAGGTAAAAAAGTGAACCAATTATGCTCCTGTATAGCTTTTGGTCTACACTTTTTCCTTCTTCATCTTTGTCCAGCTTTAATGAATTTGACATAGGGGTTTCTGTCTTCTTGCAATTCTCCATACCATATTTCTTGATGAGATCTCTTACATATTTTTCTTGGTGAATAAATGTTCCTTCTTTTGATTGTTTGACTTGAAGTCCCAAAAAGAAGTTTAATTCACCCATCATGCTCATTTCAAATTCATCTTGCATACAACTAGAAAATTTCTTGCAAAGATTTTCATTAGAAGAGCCAAATATTATATTATCAACATAAATTTGAACAAGTATGAAATTCTTTCCTTCTCTTTTGATGAATAAAGTAGTGTCTACTTTACCTTTAGCAAACCATTTAAATTAAGAAATTACTTAACTTTTCATACTATGCTCGGGATGCTTGTTTTAATCCATACAATGCCTTCTTTAGCTTGAAGACAAAGTTTGGTTTTCTTGGATCTTCAAATCCTAGTGGTTGTTCTACATAGACTTCTTTTTTGGATAATTCCATTAAGAAATGCACCCTTCACGTCCATTTGGAATAACCTGAAATTTTTAAAGCAAGCAAATGCTACCAATGATAAGATCACGCAGGGTAACTAGATATATGCTTCCAATTTGTAATTGGTTTGTCACTTTGCTAAGTCTCTGTTTCAGTTGAAGCTACTGATTTAGCTTACTTTTGAACATCAGAGATTTGATTTTCTTCGGGGGAATTTGTAGACACTTGCATGGATTCATGATCTTCGAGTTGAGTCTGATTGGCATGATTTTGAATTGAGTCTTCAAACTTCACATTCAAGGATTCTTCCACAGTCTGAGTCCTTTTGTTGAATACTCTGAAGGCTTTACTTGACATTGAGTAAGCAAGGAAAATTCCTTCATCTGATTTTTCTTCAAACTTACGAGTTTGATCACTTGCATTTTTTTAAAATAAAACATTTGCAACCAGATACATGAAAATAAGAGACAATAGGTTTCTTTCCTTTGAACAATTCATAAGGAGTTTTCTCCAAAATAGGTCTTAGAAAAACTCTATCAATTATATAACAAGCAGTTGGAGTTGCTTCAATCCGAAAACGAGGAGAAATATTACTTTCAATTAAAAGAATTCTTGCCATTTCTTGCAAAGAATGATTTTCGTTTCTACAACTCCATTTTGTTGTAGAGTGTATGGAGATGAAAAATTATGCTGAATGCCAGAATCATCATAGAATTTAGTGAAATCTTGATTTTCAAATTCACCTCCATGATCAGTTCGAATACTAGTTATAGCATAACCTTTTTCATTTTGAACTTTCTTAGCAAATTTAATGAAATAAGATAGTGCTTCAGATTTAGTTGAAAGAAAGAATACCCAAGTAAAATGAGAGTAGTCATCTACTATTACCAAACAATACCTTTTACTTCCAATGCTTTGTGATCTTGTTGGTCCGAACAAATCCATGTGCAAAATCTGTAAAACACGTTTAGTAGATACCTGATTTATCGATTTAAAAGAGTTTCAAGCCTATTTTCCAAGCACGTAGGGTGTGCATAGATCATGTTTTTAATACTTCAGGTTAGGTAATCCTCGGACTAACTTCTTGGATGAAACTTTTGTAATTTGCTTCATGTTGATATGTCCAAGCTTTCTGTGCCAGAGAACATTTTCATCTTGAATAGATATCAAGCATTATGAATTATCAGACTTTATATCCAGCAAGTAGATATTTCCATGTCTTCGTTCAGTGAATGATTGTGAGAGATCTTTGCTTGTTCCAGAACATATATCTTCTTGAAAGTTGATCTTGTATCCAATGTCACACAACTGACTAATATTGAGAAGATTGTAATTTAAACCTTCAACTAAAGAGACATTGTTGATTGTAAGATTTCTATCTTCACGGTTCCACTACCAACAATTTTTCCTTTGTTATTACCACCAAAGGAAACACTTCCTCCTTCCATTTGTAAGAGATTTGTGAAACAAGTTGAATCTTCTGTCATGTGTCTTGAGCAGCCACTATCCAAATACCACTTATTTTTCTTCTTGATAGTGACCTTGACATCACTGTCTGAGTCTGAATTTAAGTCTGAGTCTGAGTCTGAATCTGAATTTGAGTCTGACTTTACCCTGAGACAGATATTGGCGTACTCTTCATTACTCTCTTCACATTCTGTGTCGCTCCATGTTTCAGCTTTGAGTGCCTTTTTGGATCTTTTGGTTTTCCTTTCTTTTTCTTCAATAAGGAACAATTGGGGCTGATGTGTCCCTTTTTTTTACATTCAAAGCAAACAACATCCTTATTGGTATCATCTTCTTCATTTGATTTCTTTTGAAATCTTTGATTGCTTTGTCTCTTCCCATTGAACCTTCTTCCTTTTTTATTTAATTTTTTTTGGTGTCAATGTCCTCATTGAATTGCTCGACTTTATATGATTAAAGTATGCCAACCAATTTATCTACGAAAGAGGCATGATCTTTTGCGTTTCTCTTATGGAAGTCTTTACGTGATTCCATTCTTTGGAAAGTCCTCTCAGCAACTTATTGACTTTCATTGATCCTGAGATAGACTGACCATGGTATGCTAAGCCATTTACAATTTCTGTAAAACGAGTAAACATGTCAGTTATAGATTCTCCTAGCTTCATCTTAAAGGCTTCATACTGTCCAAAAAGGATATTGATCTTGGTTTCTTTAACTCGATTGGTTCCTTCATAAGTGACATGCAATCTGTCCCAAACTTTTTTAGCTGTTTCACAAGATGAAATTCTATTATACTCAGTTGGAGATAAAGTACAATACAGAGAATAAATAGCTTTAGCATCAAGAGCTTGTCTCTTGGTTATTTCGGCTTGTGACAATCCCGCTCTGTCTGCTATTTCTTTCCCTGTGGATGATGTAGCTTTAGAAATAATTCCTTTCTCTACTACATCCCATTCCAGAGGATCTTTTGATCTTAGGAATGCCTTCATCTTGTTCTTCCATACATTATATTCCTTTCCATCGAAGTAAGGTAGTATGGTGTTGTTTTGACCTTCAATCAAACCTGGAGCCAAAATACTAGCCATAGATCTTTAGCTTAGGAAGTAGTAACACTCCCAACAAATAAGCACACGAGCTTTGATACCAATTGATAAAGGCTAGTAAGTACACCTAGAGGGGGGTGAATAGGTGTTCAAAAATTCCTTTTCAAACCTTTAACCAAAATCCCTCGACTTGAAATAAAATCAGAGTAAATTAAATCACGCAGCAATAAAATAAAGAGAATAAGGTAAGAAGATATTTCGTCACGATCCAATTTCAGCGAAAAAAGGGACAATAAGAGTTTAAAAAAAAAAAAAAAAAAAAAAAACTATGCTCTCCATCTCCTTCTCTTCTATATCTTTGAGTTTTGTTGAAACTTCACAATTCTTTCATAGTTTTTGGATCACGTCAAAGCTCCACGAAGATGACGAGAGTTTAAGCTCATTTTCCTCCATAACTCTTTAGTTCACGTTAAAAGTCAATGAAAGCAGCAGGGGAGTCGAAACTCATTCAGCTCCTTAACTCTATGGCTCAAGTTGAAGGTGCACAAAAGTGCCAAAAGAGTCAAAGCACTATACTTTTGGAGTCAAAAAGTTAAATGATTGTGTTTCCTTTCTTACTAGATTTGGCATTTGCTTGTAGATGTACCGCGTCGATGTTACTGGAGCTTCTTTATTTCTTATTATAGTTGAATGTGTGGATCTAGAATGCTGCAATGAGCTCTTTCGCTATTTCATATTTAGATGGTACAATAATCATGGATTGGTTGATAAAGTTCATTTACTGTTTAAGATTTAGATGATACAACAATCATGATGATTGATGGAAGTTATCATCGTTTGTACATTTGTGTATTTTAAATTGTGAATCGTGAAAGATTCTTACAATTTCCATGTATGTATTTTTAAGTTTGTACCAAATAACGGGCATAATATGGTATGAAACCATCCAGTTTTATTATTACTATTAACCAAATAGTGGATAAGACAGCAAAATATTTTATATCGCAATAATCTATCCAGTCCTATCTTGACTACAACTTCCAACGGCATAATGCGGCTTTAATGATGGTTATTGTTGAGTTTGGGTTGGTTTGTTTTGATTTGAAAAGTTAGTTGTTACTTGCCATCCTGTGCATTCAATACAAATCTGAGTCTTGAAAACAAAAGAAAATCCTAAGAGACGAAAGGACGATTTGGTTAGATCTTCATTTTGACTATCTATAATCAAGCATACGGCACCATTCATCTTATAGTGTACAAATATACCTAACTAAAGCAAGACCACGAAAGATTACCGATATCCAGATGGTCCATTGGATACAAAATTCTAGATACAAAGAGAATGACATAGGAGATACCGACAAGTGTTGACTTAATGAAATTCATATACAAAACAATTGGAAATCTGGAATCTTATCGAATGGTTTGATCTTCGATAACACCGCTTAAAGGTTCGCATGCCGACGATGTAATCGACCTTTTCACGCAAGTGTTAGAGCCTCTTTTAGCTGTCGCTCTTCAGAAAGAAACCATCGAATTAATAATTGCTTCGCGAAATGATGCTCACACCAGCGCCTCTCGCTGCGTGAAGACAAACCGCACGTGTATATATTTTCTCCCCGTCTCTTCTTCCAGCTAAGGCCTCTCAACAGGTGCAGCCAACATATCTCAAGCGAACGCCAGAGAGCCTCGCGCAATCTCGCCTGAAAATTCCAAATCCAACACTCTCGCACTCCTTCCCCCTTCCCCACCTCACAGACAAGAGTTTCGATTTATAGACTACTCCTTTAGATTCTGATTCGTGTTTTTATCCATTCAAGAAGTACTAGCTTCATACGAGCCGCCAGCACTGTTGTTATTTTCGCGCCATCCCAACCGTACTGAAGATTCCCTCCTTTACGATCTTCACGCAGGCATGGGGTCCCCAGAGAACGGCTCCGACGAGCCCCTGACACCGGGAGGGCGCCTGTTCCTGCAGAAGGAGATGAACCAGGTGATATACAGCGCCATCGGCATGAAGCAACCCCTCAACGTTGATGCCCTCAAGTCGGCGATCCAAAGCTCCCCCATGTTTACGCACCTCAGGTTCTGCAGCCTCATGGTGCGGGACTCCGTAGGCCGAGAGCATTGGAGGAGGACCCATGTGGACATTGACCGCCATGTCGTCCCAGTCCACGGCCTCATCGCTGAAGGCCTCTCTGACGAGGCAGCCGTCAACGAGTACCTCGGCGACCTGTCCACCGATTCACCGGGGCTCCTAGGCGACGACAAGCCCCTGTGGGACGTCCACCTCCTGATGGCCCACCGGTGCATGGTGTTCCGGATCCACCATGCACTCGGCGATGGGATCTCGCTGATGTCAATGTTCCTGGTGTTGTGCCGGCGGGTGGACGAACCTGAGGCGCTGCCAACGATCGGTCCTCCATCGTCGGCGAAGAGGAGGAGGGGTGGCGGCGGCAAGTGGTGGAAGGCAGTAGTGGCGGTGTTGGGGGTGGTGTGGTTCACGTTGGTCTTCGTGGTGGAGTTCGTGCTACAGAGCATGTGGGTGAGTGATCCGAGGACGCCGGCGAGCGGTGGCGCGGGGGTGGAACTCTGGCCGAGGAAGCTGGCCACGGCGAAGTTTTTGCTGGAGGACATGAAAGTGGTCAAGTCGGCAGTCGCAAATGCGGTCAGTTCCAAAGTTTTACGTGTTTATCGCCTCAAAAGAATAATAGCACCACATATTCAATACTTTTGTAGGGGTACGTGCACAAGAATTCCTAAAACTTATCACAAAAATGCAATTAAGTCTTAAAATTTATAAAAAATATATATAATCAAATTATAAAATTTGTTAAATTGTTATAATCGAGTTATTCTCTTAACTTCTTTTATTTAGATTACTGGAAAATTTGAAGTGACTTTTTAATATTTTCTGCTTTTTACATGACAATGATGCGATTTAAATTATAATTTATTTAACCAAAATATTAATTAAATAAAATAAAATTGTATTTCAAAAAAAAAAAAGGAAAAAAAATTAAGTTATAGGCAAGGGCCCTTGCCGTTCCTGCCCCCAAAATAAGAAAAAGAAAAGAAAAATTAAGTTATTGGCAAGGGCGGCAGGCCCTGCCGCCCCGCCCCATTGGCCCTTTCTAGCGATGGGGTGGTCGCCGACAAGGGCCTCTGCCCTTGCTTTGGCTTGCCTTGACTCTTTTATTTGTGCTTTTTTTTAAAAAAATCGATTTAATTTAATCAAGCTTATGACTAAAAAATTAGTATTAAATCCAAAACGACATTGCTTGAGCCTAGTGTTCTATGTTTTTGCCATGTCGGCGCCACATAAAAGAGAAAAAATATTAAAAAAAAGTCACGTTTGATGAATTTTATGACTTGATTATTTTCCGTTAGTTTAGGACAAAGGTAACAAAAAGACTCAATTATACTAGTTTGATGAATTTTATGACTTGATTGCATTTTTGTAAGTATTAAGATCGAATTGCACTTTCATGACAAGTTTTAAGACTTTTAGTAAACATATCCCCTTTTCTAATATGTTCAATTTTTACTTTATGCACAATCCTTTTTTTTTCAATGTGATCCCTATTAATATTTTTGTTCAAATTAAAACTTTCATTAAAAAAAAAAGTATGACGGGCCAATAAATCGTAGTTAAATGATGTAATGGAGACATGTCATGTTTATAACATTTTTAGTAACACAAAACAATCATATCTAAAAGGATTAATACTACAAAGATCTCCAAACGAATACATCTAAAAGGATTAATACTACGAAGATCTCCAAACGAATACAATTACGACAAATTTACCGAAAACCAATTATTTGGCCAAAAAACCCCAAACTATGATAAATTTATTCAAGTTAATTTTTTAACTATTAAAAACTTTAAACAGGTATATTTGTACTATGCATTAATTTCCGTTAAATTAGATTAACACCACAAAAAAATCAAACTAGTACACATATGACAAATTGAAGTAAATCTCAAGCATTGTTGGCTTGGGATTGCTTAAATGACCCTTAGGGTCGACTGGCCCTGGCGAGTGCACGGCTCTCTCAGCTGGGATTTCTTGTATTTCATGATTACAAATGCATTTTGATGTACTCAGCTTCCAGATGATGAAAGCTCATTCATTGCTGCAAATGCAGACCATTAATGATGTTCTCTTCGGGATCATATCGGCCGGCTTCTTCAAATACTTGGACCACCGATGTCCCAACGGTAAAAAAGGAATAGCATTTCCGATGATTCACACCATTTTTGTCATTTCAAGGGCGATGAATCTCGACTGACTAAAATGCTCATTTGCCTTTGTCAGCTGTGCGGGAAGGGACTCGACTAACGGGAGTGGCAGCTGTTAACTTGCGAGAACAACCGGGATTGCAGGCGAGTCTCAATTTTTTATTTTTTTTCCTTTTAACTGAAGTTGATTGAATTGAAGTGTGGTTTTGGTTTTAACCAGGAATTAACCAATCTAATGAAAGGCGACCCGGGACTGCGGTGGGGCAACAAGTTCGGGATTCTCCTCCTCCCCGTTTGCTACCACAGAAGCTGCGGCGACCCTCTTGAACACGTGAGAAAAGCTAAGTCGATGATTGACCGGAAGAAGAAATCCCTGGAGGCTCACTTCTCCTACAAAATCGGGGATATGGTCATGACTTATCTAGGAGCACGTGTAAGGATAAGTTCGCACTTCTGCAATTCAGAAAACAGAACAACAATATGCTGACTAACGCACGATCTATATTTGTTTTTGCTGATGCAGGCCTCGAGCCTGTTCAACTACAAGATCTTCTGCAACACCACGTTCACCATCTCGAACGTGTTCGGCCCGCACGAGGAGATTGCATTCTCGGGCAACCCCATCACGTACATAAGGGTGAATGCCTCAGGTTCTCCCCACGTAAGGCTCCAAAATACTCGCGCCTCATCATCTCTCTTTTCCTTCTTTTTCTGCATACCTAGAATGAAATCTTTATCGGGACTGATGTGGGGTGTTTGAGATGCGGGAAATGCAGGCACTCACGATGCACATGGTGAGCTATGCGGGGAGGGCGGACATGCAGATTCTAGCGGCCAAGGACATCATCCCCGACCCTGATTTCCTGGCCAAGTGCTTTGAGGATGCTTTGCTCGAAATGAAAGCAGCAGCTTCTATTGCCTTGAAGAAATAAACGGGGAAACATTCCTGCGATGTTAAGAGGGATAATCTGTACTGTACTCTTATGCATGTGTGATTATACATGGGGACAAAAGAAAATTTGATCCCACTTATATGATGTTCTCTTGGGACAAAGAGAGCATTTTAGGCCATCGATCAGAATTTCATCCTATGTCTTACTTGATCGATGAAATAAGTTTGGTATTCCTTGAGTTCGGGATCTACCCACTCGATATCGGGCTCCACGCGATTGAATAAGGCAATGAAGAGAACTGACTCGATTGTCTAGCAAATAAAGCTAGGTTCATTAATATGAATTTGATGGAACGGGCTTTTGTTATTTGAATGGCCACTTATGTCTATATTGATCACATTACATTAACATACATTTATATATCGATCTTGCATACCAAACATAAAAAATTATTACCTATTATTTTATTTTATTTTTTGGTTTACAACAGTCGTGCATTGACGATAGATGCCTCAATCGTTCCACGAATATTTTAATTTTATTTCCATGTTTTTATCAAAACAAGGTTCAACTGCATGTGGCTTCAGAAGGGATTTTGGGTCTTCAATGTCGTTCAAGTGAAAATTGTAGTGTTTTGGTAACACATTTATGGATCACTTTGACTCAAAGCTAGCAATGGCTAAGCTTAAGAGTCCAAGGCGGCTAGTCCTTTCTTTGGCTTCTCAGTGTTCTTGAAAATTTTCTTTCGAATTCCAATCTTTCTCTCATTTCTAGTGTTCTTCATCTCTCTCAATACTAGTCACTCTAGATTCCGGTCAACGTGAGCCCAAATTCAAAGGTTAACAGGAGATGGTTGATGATTGCTGAGATTCAAGTT
This sequence comes from Eucalyptus erythrocorys, assembly GCA_014182555.1. Lineage (NCBI taxonomy): Eukaryota > Viridiplantae > Streptophyta > Magnoliopsida > Myrtales > Myrtaceae > Eucalyptus > Eucalyptus erythrocorys. The sequence goes on along the minus strand of CM024605.1, from coordinate 25,536,170 downwards.
TGCAAGATTTGGATTCATCTTTTCCTTATCTAAAGCTCCATTCGTTTCGCGGAAAATGTGGCGATTCCGAAAAATATTTTGCAAGAAACCATTTTTCAGGAAAATGTAATTACTCTTTGGTGTTTAGTTAAAACCTAAAAAGAAGCAGAAAATATTTTCTACTTTTCAGTAAAGAAAATTTTTTACCTCATACACTCTTTTTCAATTTTTTTTTTTTTTTTATTTTTTAAAATATATTTTAATTATTTTTTATATTTAAAAATTGATTTTTAAATTATTTTATGTTTTTTTCTTTTTTTCTTTTCTTTATTTTTGTCTTCCTCTTCTTCGATCGGTTGCTGACCACAGTGACGGTCGATGACCAATTGAAGGCGAGCTTGAGCTCGCCTTACGTCAGCAAGTGAGCTAAAGCTCGCCGCTCGCTGGATCTACAAGCCAAAGGCTCATGCTTGCCAATCCGACAAGGCCCTAGCTCACTACTCGCCTGACTCATTGTCTATCAGGCAAGTGGCGAGCTAGGCTTGCTTGTGGGTGGTCGCCAATAATCGTTGTGGCCGGCGAATGGCCAAGATAGAACCGAAAAAAAAAAAAAGAAAAAGGAAAGGAAAAAGAATTAAAAATTCAATTCCAAAAAAAAATTAGAAAAGATAAAAAATGTTAACGTGAGTGCAAGATAAGAGCAAGTAATTGGGGAAAAAATGGAAAACATTTTCCGTTATCTTAAAAGACTTTTTTCCCTTCATGAAAAAGGATTTCCTCAACTAATTCATTTTTCATGAAAAGAAAATATTTTTCACGAAACGAATGGAGATTAACCTCCAAATCTGGTTGCTAGTCAGACAATTGTGCTTGGCTCGCCAACAGTTGCCCACGGTTAATGAGGATGGCCGAGGGTTGCCAGGGTCTAGGTTCGGTTGTCCATCGCAAGTCTTGATCGTTGAAATATGGATTTGCGAGGATCTGGATTGTTGAGGTCGTGTGACCCTCGACGTTGTCTCGCTTGGCTTCTTTGACGGGTCAATCATTGCCAGGGTTAGATTTGCCTCGACCGGTTTGCTTCCATGATGGTCATGAGCGATGAATACCCATGTTCTCTAGTTCTAGTTCAACGAGTATTCCTTTCTTTTCCCTATTTTATTTTCACTTCAAAGCTATTTCGCAATAAATATATATTTTTATATTCATCAAACCAAACGATAATTATTTTAGATAAATGAACCATTTGGAAAATGAATTCAAAACTCCCAAAAATGCACCCTCAACTGTTAGAATGTTTAAATAATAAACCACGCCTCCATCTAACAGCTTAAGCTTTTAGAACAGTTGGCAGTGGTTTCACAAAAATCTAACTTAGTATCAGAGCAAGTAGGTCCTGAGTTCAAATCTTCCAAGTCCCTATTTGCCTCCCCAATTAAATTTCCACTCTTAGTACTAGGCAAAAGACCAGACTAAGTGTGAGGGGGAGTGTTAGAATGTTTAAATAATAAACCACGCCTCCATCTAACAGCTTAAGCTTTTAGAACGGTTGGCAGTGGTTTCACAAAAATCTAACAGCTTAATCTCTCTGATGTATTTTCTCAAACACCTTACCTTCATCTTTGTATCTACGCAAAGGGGTTTCGCATGTACATGAATGATTCAGATTTCAATAAAGGAAGAATGATGATGAAGATTACCTGATTTTGATTTCACATAAGTGTTTCTATCCTTGAGTTGTATGCTATTCATCCACGATTCTTCTCATCAACGAATCATATCATTTGATGAATAAGATGACAATTGTAACACATAAAGAGCTCCAATAATTTCTTTAAAAAAAAAAAAAAAAAAAAAAAATCAAAGACGTTCCGAGAAGGATGGAACGCTTCACAAGAATCACGCTTCACAAAAAAAAAAAATACCAACTGGCGGTTTCCAAGAAAAAAAAAATTGAGGGAAACGAAGAGGGGGACTGTCACGTGACTCGTGAGGGCGAGGGGAAGTCGAAACATTCGAGAGCATCGCGGAATTGAATGGCTCGGACCGTGTCGCCACCTGTCGTGGGGGGCTCTTATCCACTTCGAGGAATTTAGGAATGGCGATGGACGCAGCCGCAGTTTCATGTCCGAGATTGCAGAGCCAAAGAGAAGAAGAAGAAGAAGAATGAAGGTCGGAGTGATTCATGGCGCTCCTGGCGCGACCCTACTTCCCCTGCCACGCGCCAGAGCTGCCGTCAAATGCTCTTCCTCTTCTTTCGGTTCGATAAATGTGACTTACCAAGACACAGCAACAGCAAAAATGATGACCGCACTCGAGTCATAATGGATCACGTTATACAACAAAAATGACGACTTCCGTCTAGTCATTTAAACGTTTTTAGTGTATCCTCGTCTGTAATTACTAATTACACATGATAAGGTATCCTGAGTTTAGTCTTTTCTCGATCAATACAATTCATCACAATTATTAGCTCGAACGCTTGTGTCAGGAGCTCGGATGCAATTCCCTAAGTGGAGTCAGAATTATGGACGGCCATACCTCCTAAGGACGCCAAACGAGGAGCCGCCAACTCAAGCACCAGAACTAATTTCCGTGTTTTTGTAGGAGGCTTTCAAACTTTCCACGAATTTGCAACCGAAGTCCAAATAGGACTTTCTTGATTGACACAATATCCGAATTTTCTCGTGAAAGGAATCCGAGTCATTTCTATTGAGCAAAATGTCAAGCTAACCACTGCAAACTATGATGCGGGTTTTCAGTATGATGCGGGTTTTCGGTCTATAGAAGATGATCCATTGCTCAAGGATCGATCAAGCTATCATAGATAAGTTGGGAAACTCATCTACCTCATTATGACAAAGCCTGACGTTTGTTATGCAGTTCAAATACTCATTCAATTCATGCATAGTTCAAAACGGTCCCATATGAATGCTGCCTTGAAAGTGGTGAAGTATTTGAAGAAATGTCCGGGACTAGGAATTCTCCTTTCTCGCAAATGCAACATGGGAATGACAACCTACTGCGATGTGGATTATGCGACTTGCCCCGTGAGTTGAAGGTCTATCACTGATTTTTGCATCAAACTTGGGGAATCGTTACTCTCATGGAAGACAAAGAAACAAACCATTGTATCCTTGTCATTGGTAGAAGTTAAGTATAGATCCATGGCTAAGGCAATTTGTGAGGTGGTCTGGTTACAAGGCTTGCTTCTAGATCTTGGAGTAAAGGTTAAATGACCGATTTTACTATTTTGCGACAATGATTCTGCACTTAAACTTGCTGCAAATCCTGTGTTACATGAGAGAACAAAGCACATAGAAATCGACTATCACTTTACTCGAGAGAAGATTCAAGAAGGGATAATTGAAGCAAGAGGAATCGGAACCACGGAACAACCTGCGGATATGTTTGCCAAGCCTTTGTGTCAGAGGCAACATTCATATCTTCTAAGCAAGCTTGTCGTCTAGGACATATACAAGCCACTAGCTTGAGGGGGAGTGTTGAAAGATATGATTTGGGAGAATATCTCAAAAGATGCTGAACATTTATTTTAATCATTCTTTTTTTATTACTAGTCATTTGTATTATATAGTGACTCTTTTGTACGTTATAGACACAATGAATGAATGCACAGAAAATTCCCCACATCTTTCTTCTTCCGCTTCAGTTTTTGTCAGCTATGTCGTCCCGGTCTTTGGCCCTGTCGCCGAAGGCCTCTCCGATGAGGCGGATGTCAATGAGTACCTCACCGACTATTCACCATGCTTGCCGTGGCTCCTAGACGATGACAAACCCCTGTGAGACATCCACCTCCTGATGGCCCATCTGTGCCGGGTGTTCTGGATCCACCACGCACCTGGCGACAGGATCTTGCAGATGTCGATGTTCCTGGCCTCATGCTGGCAGGTGGACAACCCCAAGGCGCTGCCCACGATCAGTCCTCCGTCGTCGGCTAAGAGGAGGGATGGCGGCAGCAAATGGTGGAGGGCGATAGCGGGGGTGTTGGATGTGGTGCGGTTCACGTTGGTCTTCGTAGTGGGGTTCATGCTGAGGTGCATGTGGGTGAGCAACCAGAAGACGCCGATGAGCCGTAGCATGGGGTTGGAACTCTGGCCATGGCGGGGTTTTGACTGGAGGACATGAAAGTGGTCAAGTTAGCAACCGCTAATGCGGTAAGTTTCAAAGTTCTATTACGTGTTTATCGCCCAAAGAGAATAATGGCACCGCGGATTCTGTTTTTCTAATTTGTTCAATCTTGACTTTATGCACATTATTTTGTTGTTCAGTGGGATCCCTATTAATATTATTGTTCGAATAAATTTTTCGACTAAAAAGAGTATGACAAGCCATTGACTTGAGTCATTGTTAAATGATGATGTCGCGAAGATGTGGCATGTTTTTTAAATTTTTTTTAGTGACCCAAAACAATCATATTTAAAATAAAGAAAATAAGAAAAGTTGAAGCCTAAAAAGAAAGAGAAACAGATACCTTGGATCCCCAGCAAGCGTTGTTGCCATTCTGAGGGCCAACTGGGATTGCTTGAATGACCCCCTGGGTCAACCGACCCCTGCATGTGCTCGCCTGGGTTTGCACGACCCTCTCGGCCAGGATTTCTAGTATTTCATGACTACCAATGCGTTTTGATGTACTCAACTTCCAGATGATGAATCTCATTCATTGCTGCAAATGCAGACCATTAACGATGTTCTCTTTGGTGATCCCGGCCGGCTCGTTCAAATACTTGGACCACCGATTTCCAACGGTAAAAAGGGAATAGCATTTCCGACGATTCACTCCATTTTTGCCGGTTCAAAGGTGATGACTCGACTAACTAAAATGCTTATTTGCCTTTGTCAGCAAAGGGGGAAGGAACTCGAATAGACCGAGTGGCCATGGTTAATCTGCGAGAACAAGTGGGATTGCAGGTAAGTCTCTTTTTCTTGGCCTTCTAACTGAAGTTGATTGAATTGAAGTGTGGTGCTAGTATTAATCAGGAACCATCCAATTTGATGGAAGGCAACCCGGGACTGCAGTGGGGCAACAAGTTTGGGATTCTCCTCCTCCCCATTCACTACCACAGAAGCTGCAGCAACCCTCTTGAATACCTGAGAAAAGCAAAGTCGATTATTGACTGGAAGAAGAAGTCCCTAGAGGCTCGCTTCTCATACCAAATTGGGAATATGGTCATGACTTATCTAGGAGCACATGTAAGGATTAGTTCACGCTTCTGCAATTTGGGAAATAGAAAAACATAATGAGAATAAGCTGACAAACTTGCAATCTAACTAGTTTTTTAGCTAAAGTAGATCGCAGGCCTGCTTAACTACAAAAGCATCTGCAACACCACCTTCACCATCTCGAATGTGCTTGGACCGCAAGAGGAGATCGTGGTTGTGGGCAACCTTGTCAGGTACATACGGGCGAACTCCTCAAGTTTACCTCATGTAAGGCTCCAAATCCCAATCGTTTTTCTCTTTTCCTTCTTTTTCTGCGGTATCTAGAATCGAATCTTTATCCGGACTGATGTGGGGTGTTGAGATGCGATGCATGCAAGCGCTCACGATGCACATGGTGAGCTATGCGGGGAGGGCGGACATGCAGACTGAATCAAAAGCTCCAACTGAAACAAAGGATCAGCAAAATGTCAAACCAACCAGCAACTGGAAGCATCGGTCTAGTCACCCTACAGATCTCATTATTGGTAGCATTGATGAAGGGATTCCCACAAGATCCAAAGGGCGTGAAGAGTTTAGTGCCCTAGCACTTGTTTCAAAAATCGAACCCAAGACAATAGATGAAGCCTTGATTGATGAAAGCTGGACTGAAGCTATGCAAGAAGAACTGAGACAGTTCAGCATCAATAATGTTTGGGAACTTGTTCCTAAACCAAAAGGTAAATCAATTATTGGAACTAAATGGGTTTTCAGGAACAAGCTGAATGAATAAGGAAAGGAAGAGTACTTCAAGTACATGTCAATTGCTTGGAAACAGATTGGTATCTTGGTTTTCAAGAAAACAGAGTACCGTAGCTTTTTCAACAGTTGAAGCAGAATTTATAGTACTTGGAAGTTGCTGTTCTCAAATATTGTGGATGCAACAACAACTAAGAGATTTTGGAGTTGAAGATTCTTGCACAGAAATCAAATGTGAAAATACTAGTGCCATCAATTTTACAAAGAATCCAATTCTTCATTCAAGGCAAAGCACATCGAAATTAAACATCATTTTATTAGAGATCATGTTCAAAATGGAGAAGTAATGATTCAGTTCGTTGACTCAAAAAATCAACTGGCGCATATATTTACAAAGCCATTGGAGAAAAGCCACTTTGAATTTATTCGCTCAAGACTGAACATCATAAAGTCTGAAAGTGTTTAGACTCTAAGGTAAAGTTTTGAAGAGTTCATACTTAAATGTAAAGTCTGAAGGAGTTTCAACTCAGAGATATGTCTGTAAGTTTTTAAATATGTCAAAATAGGATTACATTTATTTTTGGTATATCGATTCCTGTCTTTTATTTATTTTCTAACATTTAAAATTATAGCAGTTTTCTTTTTCAAAAAATGGCAGTTTTCTTTTTTCAAAAATGCAGTTTTTGCCTTCCTTTACGACGCTTCATTCTCCTCTCTTTACCTACTATTTATACTTCTGGTTCGTCGTCTTTGTTTTCACTCTCACTTTTGAAACCCTATAATTAAAAACTTCCACTTGCAATCTCTTTTACCCTTGTTTACTCCACAAAAATTTCTTCTTTTTGTGGATAATCTGTTACTTTATCCCGAAAAAGTTAGTATGTCTTCAAGAAAGTCTTCAAGGGTTGCTGGCAAGGGACCACAAAAAGGTTTGAGGGTCCTACTCACTTTGACCTTACCAAGGAAGAAGATTCTACTCAAAGGGATCAACCTAGTCAACAGTGCCAAGAGGAAGAAGTGGTCGAGAATGTTGAACCCGTAAGAACCCTGAGACCGAAATTTGCCTATTCTCTTTATTTGAAACTAAAAGAGGGAGGAACTGAATTGAATTTGATATATGGTTTTTTTGAAAGAAAGGGGTTATAGAAATGAGACAATATTTTTGCGTGAAATGGAAGAGTTGGGTGTGGCTCCCAAAGGAGCAGCAAATGAAGCTTTTGAGAACATACCAAGTGATCCGCGGTTTGGTATCGCAAATCAGCCTCTGGATGATGATGAAAGGTTGTTTTCTCAATTTCAACCGAGAATGGGTGTGGCTGTCAACTATGTTTGCTCTGAGGGAAACATTTTTCGCTCCAAAGGACGGGAAAGAATTTACTCGAAATTGCTAAAAAAGGGGTCATGAACCCTAGGAGCGTGGATTTTGACTTTCTTGATTCTCTTAAAGTCAATCTCTGAGAAAAACTAGCTCAATTGCAGTTTGAAGGTTTTTGTACTGACTCCACAATTGCTTATCCCAAACTCACTGCGTATTTCTATTCGAATCTATCTTTTCTAGATGCGAATAGATTTTCTTTTACTTTTAAGAATAAAGAGTATATGGTAGATGTGGACACTCTAGCTAAGGTAGATGTGGACACTCTAGCTAATATAATTGGGGTGGAAAGATCGAGTTTCCAATCGATTAAAGTTTCCATTACTCATGCTACCTTGGAGCTAGTTCAAAATAGAAGCTTAGAGGGCAAGATCTCCTACACGAGGATGAGCGCCTCTAATGTACTGCTTCACAAAATTGTGATCAACTGGCTCAGAATAAAATCGACTTCCAAGACAGATGTTTCCAAGACAAAAGCAAAATTGATGTTTGCTATCAATGCTAGAGTAAGATTCTCTCTCCCACACACAATCTTGTTTCATATGTACAGGACTGTGGTCAAGGATTAGGGTCAACTCCCTTACTCTGCTTTCGTCACTCACCTGTTTAGGCATTTCAAGATTCAAATTCCTGTACCCCTATGTTTGACAAACTCTGCTCTTATGCTCATTGAATATAAAATGGTCATGAAAATGAAATTGAAGGAGCTCAACAAGGCTCTTGAAGAAATGAAGGAGAAATCTCCTTCCAAGACTGTCAAAGACTCTGCTGCTGCAAAAAGGAAAGGGAAGGAGCCCATGGTTGCTCCTAAGAAGAAAAGAAGAAGAGTCATCTTGCAAGACGAAGATGAAGATGATGAAGATGTAATGACCCTTGCAGCCTTAAGAGACTTGAAGAGTTTTGTCAGTTTTTGTGACAGGAGAGAAGAGCATGAAAGAAGAGAAGGAGAGGCAGAGAAAAGAGCTGAAGAAAGAAGAGAAGAAAAAGAAAAGGAAGAAGAAGAAGGATAAGAAGGAGAAAAAGATGAGACAATGAGAAGAGAAGAAAGTGAGAAGGAGAAGGAAAGTGAGGCACAAGAGGAACATGAAGATTCCCTTGAGCCATCTTTTGCAGTTCCATCATCAGGAGGAGATGCTGGAAAACATCACTTTGCTTTTGCTGAAGAAGAAGAAGAACATGGCGAAGAATTTACTACTCTACCTACTGGCACACAAATAGGAGGAGTTGCTAAAACTAAAGGTACTTCGTCACCTTTCTTTGCAAGTGATGTTAGTCAGTCAGCTGTAGACCCAAAAGATGTATATGCCTCTCATTTTACAGAAGTTGAGGCATCCTCTCCGAGTGAAGGTGAAAGGGCTGGTGAAGAACCAACAAGCTTCAAGACTCCAAGAACAGAGTCAGCAGGTCCAAGTGCTGGTAATGCTTAGTTAGCAGACTTTTCAAGACTGTTGGATATATTGTTGGATCTCAAGAAGCAAATATATGGAATGGAGTATGATATGCGGGATCTCAAGAAGGCTCTTTTGCCTACATCAGTATCGTTGCAGGAACAGATCAACACCCTCAAGAATCAAGTCCAGACAAATGTGAAGGGTGCAGATTTAGAATCGCTAAAGGAATCTTTTGCCAGCCTTGAGAAGACTATTAACTCATTGGGAGAGTTTTAGCTTGTGCGCATCCCCAAGCAGCCTTGATTTCGAATTCTCTCTCATCAACTTTGTTATTCTCTACCTTTTTGCTGTGACAAAAAGGGGGAGAAGATTGCAAATTTGATTTAATTTGTTAACATTGACTTGAACTTTGACTGGCTTGTCGTTTGGACTTTTACTTGGATTGTTCTGGTACTGTTTTAGTACTTGCTGGTTATTGATGATTTGGTTTGGACTTTTGGACTTGTAGGTTTATGTCATAATTTTGAGGATAATTATTTTGCAAGACTAACTTGTTTTTTGTGGTTGCAGAAATGATACAACTCATCCTATTTTATTCCTCATATTATGTATAAGTATTTTTGCAAGTCAAAAGTTTTCAAATTTACCAGAAAGTTTTGTCACCATCAAAAAGGGGGAGATTGTTAGAGAAAACTCCTTTGCTATTTTGAAGTTGACAAAACATCTCCGTCAGTCTGGTATGAAGACTTCAAGACCCAAATAATTAAGTCTGAAGATCTCTAGACTCTATCATCAAAGTCTGAAGACAGCTAGACTCAAATTTCAAAGTCTGCCCAAGTTGACAGTTTCCAAACCGAAGGATTACGACTCTTGCAAATGGATGGAAGTTCTCTAGCTGGATATAGCTTCAAATTATTTGATTATTCTTGTTGGGATCCATTCCGATTTGAATATTCTTTTTGAAGTACAAGTAAACTTGGAAGGTTCTACTTACGAAAACTCAAGATCCTGATTGTATGGGCGAATAGGATTGATGAGCTATCTTCTTCATTTAATCGACAGCTCAAGATCACCTTAATTGATTCATTTCAACAGATAGATTAGATTTGGAAGGTGCCAATGGCTATGAAGGCACGAGGGAGTATTTAAAGGTGGATTCTTCGTTGTTCGATGTGTGGGCTAATAGAAAAATTTCGAAGTCTGAATCTCTGAAATTCCTTGTCTTCTCATTTTTTAAGCTATAATTGTGTACAAAAGAGAGAAGCATATAGTGAGGATTTGTGTGAATGAGCTAAGACTCTCCACTGAGGAAGTCTAGACTACTAGCTGTACCAGTCTCTTTTAATTCATAGTGAAATACAGCCAATGGGCTGTCAGCGCGAGAGAGTGGACGTAGGCTTAGATTAAGCCGAACCACTATAAACCTCTATGTTCAATTTCTCTTACCTTAATCTCCTTATTTTTATTGCTGCATGATTCAATTGTTTAATCGTTTTACTTCAAGTCTTTTACACTATGAATTATATTTCAAAGTCGATTGAATCTCTTCAAAGCCTTTAAAAGAAAATTTTTAGACACATATTCACACCCCTCTAGGTGTATTTACTAGCCTTTTTCAGAAAGTGGCATAAAAGGTTTGATTCATTTATGGTGCAAATTGGCTATTATAAGAGTAAATATCATAGCTGTGTATATTTGCTTAAACTTTCAAGTGACTCTTTTATTTATTTGTTATTATATGTTGATGATATGTTGATTGTGGCAAAAGATAAATTTGATACACAGAATTTGAAGGCACGGTTGAACGCTAAGTTTGAGATGGAGGATTTAGGTGCAACAAAGAAAATCCTAGGCATGGAAATTCGGCAAGATTGAAAAAGGGAAAAATTTTATCTTTCCTAGAAAAACTACATCGAAAAGGTTTTAAATCGTTTTGGCATGTAAGATGCCAAACTAGTAAGTACTCCTCTTATTGCTCCTTTTAGATTATCAGCTAATTTATATCCACATATAGGTGAGGGCAAAAAATATATGTTACATGTTTCATACTCTAGTGCAGTTGGGAGCCTTAAGTATGTTTTGGTTTGTATTCGACCTAATATTTCACATGCTATTAGCGTGGTGGGTAGATATTTATCATGTCCATGATCATTGGTAAGCTATGAAGTGGATTTTGTGATATTTAAAAGGTATTTCTAATTTTGGTTTAGAGTTTGGGAAAATTGGTGACATTTTAATGGGAAATGTTGATTCTGATTATTTTAGTGACCTTGATAAGCTGAGGTCTTTGACTGGATACATCTTTACTATTGGAGGTTGTGTAGTCAATTGGAAAGCTACGTTACAAAATGCAGTAGCTTTGTCTATTACAGAATCAGAATATATGGCTATTGCAAAAATGTTTAAAAAGCGTATTTAAAGAGTTCAGTGTGGATCATGGAGTGACTATTGTTCATCACAGTAGTTAGAGTGCTATACATCTTACTAAAGATCAAATGTATCATGAGAAGACAAAGCACATTGATGTGCCATATCATTTTTTTTTTTTAGACATTCTTGCTGATGGTTATATTAAGGTATTGAAGATTGGTACAGAAAACAATCCAGTTGATATGTTAACGAAGCCTTTACCTATTGCCAAATCCAAGCATGGTTAATATTTGTTGCAATTGAGTTTTACTCTAATGTGAGGAGAAGATTGTTGATTGCTTATGTGTAATTCAAGCCAAGACAAGGAGGAGATTGTTAGACATGTCTCAAGTTTGAGCTTGAAAAGAAAAGTTATTAATTCAAGTAGGTTTCGTATTTTGAATATGTATCCTAATTGAATGGTTTTCCTAGTTGGAGAAGATTTTCTAAAAAGAGGTTTCCTACCTTGGATTTGATTCTTGCCTATATATTGAGATAGAAAGAATCAAAGCTTTTTAGAGCCACCTTTTGTAATTCTTGATTTCCATAATAGAATTTGCTTCACCTCTTCCTATGGTTTTCCCCACAAGGATTTCCACGTAAAATTTGGTGCTCTTTTATTCTTCTTAATTTCAAATTCATTATAGTTTTTGCATCTACCATTACTCTATATATACATATGTATACATAGATGCATACATACGTATGCATACGTATGCATACCTATATACATATGTATGCATAGGTGTGTGTGTGTGTGTGTGTGTGTGTGTGTGTGTGTGTACACATGGCGTGGTTGATGTAAGAAAAGGCTTGAAGCACTAAAACAAGTGCGTGGGCAGTGCGGGTAGTCTTTGTTGGTTTCATTTATGCAATTACAATAAGAAGTTATTAGTGTTGAAGTCGATTAAATTCTTGTTGTAAAAATTTGTGTATAATTATTTTGTGAGATTTGAGATTAAGAAATTATTTTGTGAAGAATTATAGAATTAAACACTACCCGAGTTATTTGGTGTAATTAGAGCTTGGAAAACACTTACAGCATTTGAGTGACTCGAGTGTAATTATAATTTTTGTGTATCGTTTGATCTATAGTGAAATTCATCACTGCTTGTTTTGTGGACATAGTCACTACTACTGAACCACATAAATCTGGTGTCCGATTTATTTTTTTACTTTGTCTATTTTATTGTTCAATCGTTCGCTTTCCATAACATGATCAATGAAGTTAGTAGGGTGTTCCTCAAGCTCGGGATCTATCCACTTGTTGTAAACCTCCATGCAATTGAAAAGAGAAATGAAGAGAACAAAGTCAATTGTATGACGAATATAGGTAGGTACAATAAATTTTTAAATGATGGGACTGGTTTCTACCATTTGAATGTCCACTTATGTCTACATTTCATCACATCACTTTAACACACAATTTATATATCAATCTTGCACACTCAACATCGAAAATTATTGCTCATCAATTGGTTTACAATAGTCGTGCATTGACGATGGATGTCTCAACCATTGCGTGCATATTTTAATTTTTTTTTTTTTTGATGTGATTGAATGTAGACAAAGGTGGACATTCAAACAGAAGAGACCTGTCCCATTGTTTTAAAATTTAATGTACCTAGATTTATTTGCCGTACAATAGTCAAAAATTATATATCAATCTTGCACACCTAACATCGGAAATTATTGCTCGTCATATTAAATTGGTTCACAAAAATCGTGCATTGATGATGGATGTCTCAGCCACTCTATGCAAATTTTAATTTTGTTTCCATATTTTTGTCATAACAAGCTTAGGTTGTACGTGGCTTCAATTGGGTATTCAATGTCTTTTGAGTGTTTTGGAAAAATTTTACCTTTTCTAGCATTCCGGCCTTATTTGCATATAAAGAATCATCTCGAGTGTGATATAACGAGTAAGACAATGTTTGTTAGTCTAGATAAAAGTCATGGTAAAATAAAATTTATCTTATTAGACGTTGGAGTCCTGTCTGATACAAGATAAAGTTAGATAATATGAGAGATATGACTAGATCCAATGACCACCAAAGATCACATACCAAGGTACATATTGACAAGGATCCAGCTAGTGACCATCAAAGATCACATCAGGGTACATAGTGGTGAGAAGCCCATTTGGCAAGTCCTACATTGACCCATACCGTAGTAGTCACTTAGTATATGTAAAAATCATATTAGGCAATACAACCTCCTCATAATCATACTCAATGTATACCAGGGCTCCAAAAAGCAGTGGTTGGGGAATAGTCATTCTACACATTTGAAAAATAAAGGAATGAGCCGAAGCCTAGTAAGTGAAATCTCTAAGTCTAACGTAGGAGTTCACCTCTGCACTTACCCTAGCATAACAATCACAAACATTCAAAAGCATACGCCTTACCTTTTTTGCAACTACCTCTCATGAATGCTACCTATTCAATACACACGTATGAAATATAATTTATTGATGCATCAGTATCAATTTGTTTTTTTATCAACATGCATATATGTATGTTGATTAGTATGCATCATCTTATTTACTCAAGTCCCCGAATACTTCTAGGGCATTTCGACACGCGGGACATCTTAACATGGTTTGACCCTATAGTTATGTTTTGTTCGCAAATTTGGGGACTTTATAACTTCTTGTGGATAAGTCTTCCAAAATTGTAACCATTGATTGTATTCTTGCAAAAACTATCCAAAAAATCCTAAACTTGTTGCACAATGACTTTAGTCCTAAGATTTTCAATTGTATTAATTTAGTCCAAAAACCACTTAACAATAGGCTAATTCAATCTTAAACTTTTCAATTGTACCAATTTAGGCATAAACCTTTTGACAATTTATCAATTAGTCTTAAACATTTTAACACATTGCTAATGTAGTCTTTCCAACTAAGTTTGGCCAAAAATTGCTGACATAATGGTTTGGTCAACGTTGACGTCCTATGTGGCGTGGCTTGAGCTAACATGGATAATTTTCTAATTTTTTTAAGGAAAAGCAAGAAAAGAAATGAAAAATAATAAAAAAATAATAAGAAATTGATCATTAAAAAAAAAAATTAAAAATCATTCACACCAGCACCAGTCGCACCATGTAAGAAGACTAGCACTGTCTAAATTGCCACATTAGCGATTTATGATCAAAATTAGCTAGAAGAACTGCATTTTGGATTAAATTGGTAAATTGTCAAAATGTTAGGACTAAATTGATACAATTAAAAGGTTTCGGACTAAATTGACCGTTATACAATAAGTTGATGCTAAATTAACATAATTAAAAGATTTAAAACTAAATTTGCCACTGTACAATAGGTTTATGACTTTTTGGATAAATTCTCCCTACATTTTTTTGTGCCCTGATCAATCAATTAAAGAACTCAATTTTCTTGCAAATTCATCTTTATTTTTACTTTTCTGCAACTCATCCTTTCTGCTATATAGGTATCCTTCAATTTTCATACTTTAATTGTAGTTTACAGATTTTCGTCGTTGATGAAATTTTGATATAATATTTTCATCATCTCCCTTTGTTGTCAATTAAATTCCAAGAAAACTTTTTACACCATCATGTTGTTGATTAAATTCCATTGAAATATACATGTTTCTTGGGTTCCATTGATATGACAATTGTTTGGAATCACCACAAAATTGGTCTCCTTTTAATAAAAATCGATGAAGAATTTCGATGAAAGATATTTCATCAATGATCCGATTTCAGCGAAAAAAGGGGCAATGAGATTTAAAAAAAAAGGTACGCTCTCCATCTCCTTCTCTTCTATATCTGTGAATTTTGTTGAAACTTCATGATTACTTTGTAGTTTTTTGGATCATGTCAAAACTTCGTGAAGACAACGAGATAGTCGAAGCTCATTTTCCTCAATAACTCTCTGGTTCATGTCAAAAGATAACGAAAGCAGCAAGAGAATCGAAACTCATTCTCCTCCGTAACTTTATGGTTCAAGTTGAAGGTGCACGAAATTGGCGAGAGAGTCAATGCACTTTACTTTTCAGAGTCGCGAAGCTTAATGATCATGTTTCCTTTCTTACTAGATTTGGCATTTGCTGGCAAATCTACCGCATCGATGTTACTAGAGCTTGTTTATTTCTTATTATAGTTGAATATGTGGACCTAGAATGCTGCAATGAGCTCTTTTGCTATTTAATGTTTAGATAGTACAATAATCATGATGACTAATAGAAGTTATCTTCATTCGTATATTTGTGTTTTTTCAGTCGTGAATGATGAAAGATTCTTACAATTTTCATCCATGAAGCACGAACACATTGCTAGAGCTTCTATGTTGTGTTTGACATGCTTGGACATATAGTCAACACATGTTAGATTTTTTGACGCGTGGTCAACTCTTCTCGACACGTTCTGACATGCATGTCCAGGAGTGAGAATTGTTGAAGAAGAGGATGGAGGGTGGAGGCGAGGGCAAGGGAGCAGAGATGAGGCTACAAGCGACGACGAGGCCATGACGGCAAGAGTGGACTAGAGGAAGAGTAGAGACTAAGGCAACTAGAGAGCCATGACTGCGATACTGCGATGGAGGGCCAGCAGTGAGGCTGCGGCTGTGAAGGAGGAATGGCCAAAGGTGAGGCAGCAAACGATTGTGATGAGGTGACCAAGAGAGAGTAGAGATCAAGAGGAAGAGGGTCATGCAAGGAGGAGGGGGAAGAAGAGGCAGCGGCTAGGATTTTTGATGTAGGAAACTCAAAAAAATTAAAAATGTGATTTTAATGGGACGTTTTTTTCTTGGAGGGTGGGTGGACGAGAGGGTGACTTCAATTTTTAATAAAGAAAGTGTCAGCCTGAGGGGGTGGGTGGGGGTGAGGGGTTGGGTGGGAAAGAAACTTGGGAAAGAAACGAGGGGTGACATAAATGTGAAGTGTGGGGTTGAGCATGGATCTTGGGGGACTTTTATTTATAAAAAATAAAAATAAAGGGTTAATATCCCGAAAAACCCGAAACTAAGTACACTTGTAATAAATTTACCCCAAACTATTTTTTTTTGACCATCAAAAACTCCAAACAAGTTTACCTTTGACAAATTTATCTCAAACTAGTACACCTATGACAAATTTACCTTCTGTTAGTTTTCATTGAATTTTACTATTAAATTATTAAGTTAAATGACACGTGAAAGTTGACTCGGTATACCAATTTGGGATTTTACATTCCATTTGTTACAGTTTACAATTTTTGTAATTTTTTTGTGGTATTAATCCAATTTAGCGGAGAGTATATTGGTCAGCAAATTTACCAATCTGGGGTTTTTTACAGTCGAATAAATTAGTTTGAGGTAAATTTGTTGTAAATATACCAGTTTATGGTTTTTTATAGTCAATCGAGATAAAGTTGTCACAGCTATGTCAATTTTGGATTTTTTATGGTCAAAAAAATAGTTTGGGGTTTTTCTTACCGTTACCAAAAAAAAAATAGTTTGGGATAAAATTGTGACAGGTAGACCAGTTTTGAGTTTTCAAGGTATTAACCCAAAAATAAAAAGGGAGGTTACAAAGTGATTTTGGAAAATAAAAATACTAAATATTGAATAATGAGAAATTTGGTCATTGTAGAAGATCATAGATTTATTTAAATAAGTTAATTTTAATTTCATTAGTTTCATCAATAACTTTTGTTAGAGTTAGAAACATGTCTCCAAATGTAGATACGCATTAATTATGAATATGTCTTTTGAATTTCCTATTAATAGATTTATTAATATTATTAGTGTAAATTCATTATAAGTTCTTTTTTTTATTATTTATTCAATTGTGAATTTAAATCAATTTAATTAAAATAAAATAATATGCCACAATGTGTCGAAATTCTCTATTATTTATAAATGACATATCGGCATATGGTATAGTAATGTGTTAGGTGTTCATATTGTGTGTCGGTATGACTTATATTTTCATTTGCGTATGACACAAACTGCTTCACAAGCCGACAACGAACACAACCTTTTCATGCCAGTGTTAGGGCCTCTTCTAGCTGTCGTATTTCAGAAAGAAACCATCGAATTAATAAATGCTAGGCGAAATGACGCTCGCACCAGCGGCTCTCGCTGCGTGAAGATAAATCGCACATGGATATTCTCTCTCTCTCTCTCTCTCTCTCTCTCTCTCTCTCTCCTCTTCCGGCTAAAGTCTCTGAGCAAGTGCAGCCAATATATTCTCAAGCGTATGCCAGAGTGCCTCACGCAATCCCGACTGAAAATTCCAAATCCAACACTCTCGCACTCCTTCCCCCTTCCCCATCTCACGGACAAGAGTTTCGATTTATAGACTACTCCTTTAGATTCTGACTCGTGTTTTTATCCATTCAAGAAGTACTAGCTTCATACAAGCCGCCAGCACCGTTGTTTTTTACTCGCCATCCCAACCGTACTGATGATTCCGTCCTTTTCGATCTTCACGCAGGCATGGGGTCCCCGGAGAACGGCTCCGACGAGCCCCTGTCACCGGGAGGGCGCCTGTTCCTGCAGAAGGAGATGAACCAGGTGATCCACAGTGCCATCGGCATGAAGAAACCCCTCGACGTTGACGCCCTCAAGTCGGCGATCCAGAGCTCCCCCATGTTTACGCACCCCAGGTTCTGCAGCCTCATGGTGCGGGACTCCGCAGGCCGAGAGCATTGGAGGAGGACCCATGTGGACATTGACCGCCGTGTCGTCCCAGTCCACGGCCCCATCGCCGAAGGCCTCTCTGACGAGGCAGCTGTCAACGAGTACCTGGGCGACCTGTCCACCGACTCACCGGGGCTCCTAGGCGACGACAAGCCCCTGTGGGACGTCCACCTCCTGATGGCCCACCGGTGCATGGTGTTCCGAATCCACCATGCACTCGGCGATGGGACCTCGCTGATGTCAATGTTCCTGGCGTCGTGCCAGCGGGTGGATGACCCCGAGGCGCTGCCGACGATTGGTCCTCCGTCATCAGCTAAGAGGGGGAGGGGTGGCAGCGGTGAGTGGTGGAAGGCAGTAGGGGGGTTGTTGGGGGTGGTGTGGTTCTCATTGGTCTTCGTGGTGGAGTTCGTGCTACAGAGCATGTGGGTGAGTGATCGGAGGACGCCGGTGAGCGGTGGCGCAGGGGTGGAACTCTGGCCGAGGAAGCTGGCCACGGCGAAGTTTTGCTGGAGGACATGAAAGTGGTCAAGTCAGCGGTCGCAAATGCGGTCAGTTCCAAAGTTTTACGTGTTCATCGCCAAAAAGAATATAGCACGACATATTCAATACATTTGTGGGGTTATTTGTCCAAAAAATCCTAAAACTTATCACAAAAATATAATTAAGTCTCAAAATTTACAGATATATATATATATATATATATATATATATATATATATAATCAAGTCATAAAACTTGTTAAATTGTTATAATGGAGTTATTCTTTTAACTTCTTTTATTTAGATTACCAAAAAATCTGACATGACTTTTTAAATATTTTCTCCTTTCTATGTGACAATGATGTAACTTAAATTATAATTTATTTAATCAAAATATTAATTAAATAAAATAAAAAGTATTTCGAAAAAAAAAAAAAAAAGATTTAAGTTATGGGCAAGGGCCCTTGCCGTTGCAAGCCCCAAAATAAGAAAAAGGAAAGGAAAATTAAGTTATTGGCAAGGGCAGTAGGCCCTTGCCGCCCTTGCCCCATTGGCCCTTTCCAGCGATGGGGTGGCGTCGGCAAGGGCCTCTGCCCTTGCCTTGACTCTTTTATTTGTGCCTTTTTATAAATATTTTTTATTTTATTTAATTAAGCTAATGACTAAAAAATTAGTATTAAATCCAAAATGACATTGCTTGAGCCTAGTGTTCTATGTTTTTGCCATGTCGTCACCACATAAAAGAGAAAAAATATTTAAAAAAGTCACATCATTATTTTCCGTTAGTTTAGGACGAAGTTAATAAAAAAAACTTAATTATACTAGTATGATTATTTTTAGGACTTGATTGCACTTTTTGTAAGTATTAAAATTCAATTGCACTTTCATGACAAGTTTAGTAAACATATCCCCTTTTCTAATATGTTCAATTTTTACTTTATGCACAATCCTTTTTTTTTTTTTTTTTTCAACGTGATCCCTATTAATATTTTTGTTCAAATTAAAACTTTCATTAAAAAAAGTATGACGGGCCAATAAATCGTAGTTAAATGATGTAATGGAGACATGGCATGTTTATAATTTTTTTAGTAATGCAAAACAATCATATCTAAAAGGATTAATACTACGAAAATCTCCAAACGAATAATTATGACAAATTTACCAAAAACCAATTTTTTGGCTAAAAAAAACCCAAACTATGATAAATTTATCCAAATTAATTTTTTAACTACTAAAAACTTTAAATAAGTATATTTGTACTATGCATTAATTTTCGTTAAATTGGATAAACATAAAAACGAAACTCATACACATATGACAAATTGAAGTAAATCCCAAGCATTGTTGGCCTGGGATTGCTTAAATGACCCCCAGGGTCGACTGGCCTGGCGAGTGCACAGCTCTCTCGGCTGGGATTTCTTGTATTTCATGAGTACAAATGCATTTTGATGTACTCAGCTTCCAGATGATGAATCTGATTCATTGCTGCAAATGCAGACCATTAATGATGTTCTCTTCGGGATCATATCGGCCGGCTTCTTCAAATACTTGGACCACCAATGTCCCAACGGTAAAAAAGGAATAGTATTTCCAATGATTCACTCCATTTTTGTCCATTCAAGGGCGATGAACCTCGACTGACTAAAATGCTCATTTACCTTTGTCAGCTGTGCGGGAAGGGACTCAACTAATGGGAGTGGCAGCTGTTGACTATGGCCATGACTTATCTAGGAGCACGTGTAAGGATAAGTTCGCGCTTCTGCAATTCAGAAACCAGAATGACAATATGCTGATTACCGCGCAATCTTTGTTTGTGCTGATGCCGGCCTCGAGCCTGCTCAACTACAGGATCCTTTGCAACACCACGTTCACCATCTTGAACGTGTTCGGCCCGCATGAGGATATCGCGGTCGTGGGCAACCCAATCACGTACATAAGGGTGACCACCTCAAGTTTACCCAATGTAAGGCTCCAAAATACTCGTGCCTCGTCGTCTCTCTTTTTCTTCTTTTTCTGCAGTACCTAGAATGAAATCTTTATCAGGACTAATGTGGGGTGTTTGAGATGCGGTATATGCAGGCACTCACGATGCACATGGTGAGCTATGCAGGGAGGGTGGACATGCAGATTCTGGTGGCCAAGGACATCATCCCCGACCCTGATTTCCTGGCCAAGTGCTTTGAGGATGCTTTGCTCGAAATGAAAGCAGCAGCTTCTACTGCCTTGAAGAAAGAAACAGGGAAACATTCCTGCGATGTTAGGAGGGAAAATATGTATCGTACTCTTATGCATGTGTGATTATACATGGGGACAAAAGAAAAATCGATCCCACTTATATGATGTTCTCTTGGGACAAAGAGAGCATTTTAGGCCATCGATTAGAATTTCATCTTATGTCTTACTTGATCGATGAAATAAGTTAGGTACTCCTCGAGTTTAGGATCTACCCACTCGATATGGGGCTCCACGGGATTGAATAAGGCAATGAAGAGAACTAACTCGATTACCTAGCAAATAAAGCTAGGTTTTTTTTTTTTTTTTTTTTTTTGGTCAAAAAATAAAGCTAGGTTCATTAATATGAATGTGATGGGACAGGCTTTTGTTATTTGAATTTCCACTCATGTCTATATTTGATCGCATTACATTAACATATATTTATATATCGATCTTGCATACCAAACATAAAAAGTTATTACCTATTGTTTTTCTTTTTCTTTTTTTGGGTTTACAACAGTCGTGCATAGATGCCTCAATCGCTCCACGAATGTTTTAATTTTATTTCCATATTTTTATCAAAACAAGGTTCGACTACATGTGGCTTCAGAAGGGACTTTGGGTCTTCAATGTCTTTCAAGTGAAAATTGTAGTGTTTTGGTAACAAATTTATGGATCACTTTGACTCAAAGGCTCAAAGCTAGCATTAGCTAAGCTTAGAGTCCGAGGCAACTCGCCCTTTTTCGGCTTCTCAATGTTCTCGAAAATTTTCTTTCGACCAAACAAGTAGTGTTCTTGAAAATTTCTCTTAGGATCAGTAGATAATATTTTCGAATTCCAATCTTTCCCTCATTTCTAGTGTTCTTCATCTCTCTCAATACTAGTCACTCCAAATTCCAGTCGATGTGAGCCCAGATTCAAAGGTTATCGGGAGATGGTTGATGATTGCCTAGATTTAGTTTGCAAGATTTGGATTCATCTTCTCCCTATCTAAAGTTCCATTTATTTCACGGAAAATGTGGCATTTTTGAAAAATATTTTCCAAAAAACCATTTTTAGGAAAATGTAATTACTTTTTGGTGTTCGCTTTAAACCTGAAAAGAAGTAGAAAATATCTTCCGCTATTCAATAAGAAATTTTTTTTTATCTCATGCACTCTTTTTCAATATTTTTATTATTTTATTTTTAAAATATAATTTAATTATTTTTTATATTTAAAAATTCATGTTTAGATTATTTTATATTTTTCTTTTCTTTATTTTTGTCTTCCTCTTCTTCGGCCAGTCGCTGACCACGATGACGGTACACGACCAATTGAAGGCAAGCTTGAGCTTGCCCAATGTCAGCAAATGAGCTAAAGTTCACCGCTCGCCAAATCTACAAGCCAAAGGCTCATGCTTGCTAATCTGGCAAGACTCAAGCTCACTACTTGCCTGAATCATCGTCTATCAGGCAAGTGACGAGCTAGGCTCACTTGTGGGTGGTCACCAACAATGGTTCTGGCCGGCGAATGGCCAAGATAGAATAAAAAAAAAAAAAAAAGGAAAAAGAATTAAAAATTCAATTTTAAATAAAATTAATAAAAAGAAGATAAAAAGGTTAACATGAATGTGAGATAAGAGCAAGTGATTGAGGAAAAAGTGGAAAACATTTTCCATTATCTTAAAGGACTTTTTTTTCCTTCATAAAAAATGATTTCCCAACTAATTCATCATGAAATGAATAATGAAAAATCCGAAAAATATTTTTCGCGAAATGAATAGAGATTAAGCTCCGAATTTGGTTGCTAGTCAGACAATTGTGCTTGGCTCACCCACGGTTGCCCACGGTTAATGAGGATGGCCGAGGGTTGCTAGGGGTCTAGGTTCGATTGTCCATCGCAGGTCTTGATCGTTGAGAATATGGATTTGCGAGGATCTGGATGGTAGAGGTCGTGCGACCCTCGACGTCGTCTCGCTTGGCTTCTTCGACGGGTCAATCATTGCCAGGGTTAGATTTTGCCTCAACCGGTTTGCTTCCACAATGGTTGCGAGGGATGAATACCCCCGTTCTCTAGTTCTAGTTCAACAAGTATTACTCTCTTTTCCCTATTTATTTCCATTTCAAAGCTATTCCACATTGAATATATATACATACATATATATATATATATATATATATATATATCGAACCAAACAGTATTTATTTTAAATAAATGAATCATAAAGAATTATTTTTTTGGGAAATGAAATCAAAACTCTCCCAAACATGCACCCTTAATGAATCATATCATTTAATGAATAAGATGACAATTGTAACGTATAAAGACCTCGAATAATTTCTTAAAAAAAAAAAATCAAAGACATTTCAAGAAGATAAAATGCTTCATAAGAATTATATTAATGGTTAAGGGCACATTTAATAACAATTCTATTTTCAGGAGTAGATTTTAATC
The DNA here is from genome assembly GCA_014182555.1 of Eucalyptus erythrocorys. Lineage (NCBI taxonomy): Eukaryota > Viridiplantae > Streptophyta > Magnoliopsida > Myrtales > Myrtaceae > Eucalyptus > Eucalyptus erythrocorys. Next base: position 25,513,330 of record CM024605.1, on the reverse strand, counting down.
AGAAATGATTATTTTTTATTCTGTTCTCAAAAACTGATTTTAAGTATTTTTTAAGTTAAAATACCAACCGGTGGTTCCCAAAAACAAGAATTGAGAGGGAAACGAAGAGGGGGAGTGTCACGTGAGGGCGAGCGGAAGTCGAAAGAAAGACTCCGAGAGCACCGCGGAATTGAGTGGCTCGGACCGCGTCGCCCCACGTCGGGGGCTCTTATCCACTTCGAGGGATTTAGGAATGGCGATGGACGCAGACGCAGGTTCATGTCAGAGATTACAGAGCCAAAGAGAAGAAGAAGAAGAAGAATGAAGGTCGGAGTGGTTCATGGCGTTCCTGGCGCAACCCTACTTCCCCTGCCGCGCGCCAGAGCTGCCGTCAAATGCTCTTCCTCTTCTTCCGGTACTCTCTCTCTCTCTCAGTGCAATTTGCCTTTTCCCCACACTTTCCGGGTTAAATTACTCGCGGATGAAAGACCCATTTCTCTGTTTTGTTAAGCTTTGGACGGTACTGAAGTAATCTCAATGCGTTGATTGAATTTGCCGCATCCCGACGACTTAGTCGTGAACCCCCGATTTCTTTAGGGGGAGGCAATGCAGATGTGGTGATGCCTTTCGTAATGGGATTGAGTTGAGCTTGTCTTTCTTTGAGTGAGTGTATTGGAGTAGTAACGTCTAGGGAGCACGTGCGATTGAATAACGGTACCTTTCATTCAAGCTGGGCTTTATGCTTTGGCCGGCCGACAATGAATGATGGATTGTGGTTGACAGAATGACTTAATTTTATCTGAGGCGCTGTTAATTTGTTCAATGCCGACAGAATAGTGGCATGAAGCTGAAGTTCTAATCACTATGGTTAAGCTTTCATTAGTTATAGCATATATGATACGCTCGCTGATGGTTCCTTCTCGAGGCAGGGCTCGAATATTTTCTGAAAGACTTGGTTTAGGCGATTGCGTACTCAGAGCTGAACATCTTCCCTATTGGGTTTGAAAACTGACATATTTGCAGTGACATCTCGATGCTTTAGAAAATGATAAGCTCATGTTATGAAATTTTTTTCCCCTTCCCATCATTGGGTTTTTATTTTCTGTATGATTATTGTTCGCTCTTTTTCATCCTTAAGCTGAGTTGCTTTGGGAATTTGTCAATCAAAACGCAGGCCATTTATCATTCATCAAGGATGTGGCTGCCACTGAGCCTCCTAAGCATCTTCATTATTTGCTAAAAGTGCTTCAAACGAGAGGTAGCTTTAAGTCAAACCTTGCTCCCTTGGATTGATGATGTGTTGCTCACTGTACATCATATTTTATGCTTTGTGGAGAGGAAGATTTCAACTATAGGGCATGATTTGTCTGGAGTGAAACTTGTCATGGCTGTCTTCATTTGTATTGACCAACCTTTGAGAAAGAAATTGTCAATATCCTTTTTGCCTAGCATCCTGGTTATTTAAGGAAGAGGTAAAAAGTCATCTGATGAAGGGATGATCACTCTGTTCTGTTGCCAGTCACCCTATGTCCTAAAGTTGCACAGAGTTCATTAACGACGTAGAATGGGCAAAATGCACAAAATCAGTGTTTCAGCTAAAAGATATCAACTAAAATCTAATTATTCCCTGTTTTGAGACATTACAGAACCTGTCCTTTTAATTATTAAACTATTTACTTGCAGGTGAAACGATAGTATCTCCAGGATCTAGGCAAGGGTTGATCCCCCTAGTCATTCCTCTGGCGCAAAATCTTTCAGGTAGCATATGTAGTTTGTTTTAAAAGTGAGTACTTTGTGTCTGGGGCTAGCAACTCATGAAGCATCATCAGTTTCTTTTCTTTTTAAATGATGGAACTATTGGTCTGAATAAGGTGATGTTACTGGGTTGCTGAGGTGGCCAACAGCCCCACCAGGGTAAGAGACTGTAACTGTGGTGGATATTAGAAAGTTAATTATAGGTCTTACCCCTTAAATTATCTGCGACTCTTTGCTATTCATCACAGGATGGAGATGCCAGTTGTTGAAGTCCGCAAGCATGGCGTATGGCTATTAGCTAAGAATGTAATCCACTGAGCTGCAGGATTCACTTTATCCATAAACATATTGGTCACCATGTTGTCTCCAGCATCTCAGGGTTATACACTTCTTCTTATTGGTACTATGTACATGCAATGCAGTCCATGAGTTGAGCTCTTGTTCTCCCCCTTTACCATAATTGTTTGCTGTTGGTGAAAGAAGCTTAGCTTTTTTAGCTTCTACAAAACAGGTTGATCAGTATATACATAGGATTCTTGTTGAAGAAGATGCCAATTCACAGAAGAGTAGTGATGAACTCTACCGTGCTTCATTTGAGGCTGGTAAGGAACTTTACAACAAGGGTGATTTTGCAAAATCTCAGATGAAGAATATTGAGGCATATCTTTTGAAAAAGGTAACCAAATAAGAAAGTAAGCTAGCATTCACTTTACACTGAATGCATTTGATTCATTTTTTGTCTTTTTGTTTCTTTCCAGGTTGGTATGTTTCCAGATGTCTTAGAGCGCAAGGTGACTCGCCACTTTGCTGAGGGGGATGAAGTGGGTTCCTCCCAATTTGTTTTTTTATTTCCCTTTTTTCTTTCATATTGTCTGTCAATGGCATCAATGTGAACATCGTAATCCTGTGTGCAAGGTTTCAGCCATGGTGACTGGAGAGTTCTATACAAAGAAAGATCTCTTTCCAGGATTTGGACGCCCTTTTGCCTTTTATGCGGAGATCTTACTAAGGTCTGTTAGTTCTACTTCATTCTCTTGCTACTTTCCTATTCTCTCTCTCTCTCTCTCTCTCTCTCTCTCTCTCTCTCTCTCTCTCTCTCTCTAGAAATACTTTCACATTTGGCAGAGTTGGACGGGCCTCGGAAGCTAAAGATGCTGCCAGGGTGGCTCTAAAATCGCCATGGTGGACTTTAGGCTCTGCATATGAGGTATGCCTATTCATTATCATGAATTCATTCTGTTTTCGTGCCTCTCGTGCTTGTTGTGAGAATGTTGGATGGTTCAGGAAGTCGCTCAAACAGCACAGTGGGAGGATGAACAAATAGAGTACATCAAAGAAAAAGTGTCAGTAGAGGGAAAACAAGAGGATATCAAGAAGGGCAAGGCACCTGCGCAGGTATCTCGGGTTGCATGGTTCATCCATCTCCAGGAAGAAAAGAACTACTGATTAGAGAAAGAGAACCCTGTTTGATTCGTCGATTTTGAAACCTAAGGAGTAAGTAATACTTTTCATTGTAATGCAGGTCTCTTTGGACGAGGCTGCTTTCTTGCTAGACTTAGCTTCTGTTGAGGGGACCTGGTCCAAATATCTCGAGCAAATAGCCAAATGTTACAAGGAAGCTGGACTTGATGATATAGCCAGGTTCATTCTATACCAGGATTGAGAACACGCTGAACCAGGATCATGACATCTTTCATCAACCCAACGAAGCTGTGATCTTTTTTATTCAAAAGTGGGTTTGACTGCGAGAAAAAGTCGATGGTGATGCATATTAGGCCCAAAATCCAGGGAAAGAGTGAGGAATAATTTGAAGTGATCCTAGCATTTCCTGGTGAGGGGTTGGATCAGATGCAGACTCATTCCAGGGAGTCAATTTCTTACATGTTTTTAAGCAGGGGTTGATGTATTTCTTTCATTTGATTCTTTGAGTGAATGTAAAGGCTGATCTAACTGGTGAGGCTAGTCTTGTAGATTGATGTTTTCTGTGCAATGAGCAGGCGAGTCCTGTCCTGTGAGATTCCGCTGTCAAAGTTGATACTTTGCGATTGGCCTCCATTCATAGCTAAGCTCCACCAGTAGTGTAGTTTGGTGGTGCATATGATTCTATAAAGCACAAACAACTAGGGGCATCTATATCCATAATTCGATTGTGACATGAGTTGCCCTTTTTATCCGGAATTACCTCCATTTTCAATATATGTATCGATCGATGTGCATTTCACTATCCGGGCAAAGCAGAGACGGTGAGGAAAATTAGTAAGACGATAATTTGCATTCATAAATGACCTAAGTATCAGGCAAACTAAAAAGTTCTTACTTCATATACCTTATGCGTTACATTTATTCGCGAACGTTAGCGATTCAAATTTAAACCGTTTAACGGTCTAATAAAAACGAGGATAATGTGAACTCACATATAGGGCAAATGAATTAATTATTATGATTATCTACTTGATATATCTTCTTTTTCAAGCGATGTTTCCTTCTATTTGATGAACTTTCATAATTACCACCATCAACTAAAATTACTATATTTTTGTATGCATCGGATGTTCAAGATAACAGCATCGAAAATTTTCAAAAATAGAATTAATTATTTGTTTTTTCGGAAATTCGATCGGGATGGCCGGTGACCGAATTTCGTGCTGATTGCAGTGGTACTTTCTGTTTATTTAATTGAGCATTGGTTTGTGAAATTGAGTGAATTAGTGATTATGGGGAAATTATCCCAAAATTGGAGGATGTCGGTATTTGAGTGGGAAATAACAATGATAGGTTGTGAGTTGAACCTAGGAAACCGCCGAAATTTGGTTATGCTAATTAGGCCGTGATTTACCACCTGATAGAGGTTATGCCTAATCAGGCAGTGATTTACCACCGAATTTCGATTCGATTGTGCTCCCTGGGCCATGATTTACCACATGATCGAGGTCGTGCTCACTGGGCCGTGATTCATCACCTAATAGAGGTCATGCCCATTGGGCCGTGATCTGCCACCTAATGAAGGTTGTGCCCATTGGGCCGTGATTACCACCTAAAGATAGGTTGTGTCTTTTGGATCGGGATTTATAGCTAAGAATTTGGTAGGCTATGCTCACTGAGCCGTGAATATAAATTGAGATTGAATAATCATGATGACCCGGGAGTGGTTTTTGGGTGTTATATCCGTCGGTATTTATGAATTGAACTGACTTGTAGGGAGAGACTAAGGCCAAGGTAAATCCTCTGACCCATGTTGTGTTTAGGTAGCCTTAAGGCGTATCGGCTTCCTAATCGAGTCTTAGTGAGTAGATTTTGCTGAGACGTAGTCTCACCCCATTGTAGGATAATATTTCAGGCCCATAGATGGCAGCACCTCTAGTTACTCCCGAGCATTTTGGTATATTAGAAGATATTATTGAAATAGGTTATCATATTCCGATACACTCCCACCCTGAAGGTTTGGAGTATGGAGTATGTCACGGTGAAATCCACCATCTGGGTTGACGTGGGTGGATTCGAAAAGGTGCCTCATAAATACTGGTCATAGTATCGTCACTATCATGATATGCGAAGGGAGGGTCCTATGCTAGAATCTGATGTACCTTGGTACGTTTTGGAGGTGCACTCGGGCAGGGTATAGCAGATCCTAAGGGTGGATCAGTGGTAGATGCTAAGGATCTCAAGCTCAAGGACGATTCTAACTCTCCTATGTACTCAGCCGAGGGCGCCAACTGAAGCGAGGAAGAAGGAGAGATCGCCGAGGAAGAGGAGGATCCAGAGGAGGATTGAAACCCCACCCCTATCTTGCAGACTTTGTTTTGTGAACTTGTTGTTTGGAACCTGACTTAGCGGTTTGCATTATATATAAGTGTGGTTGTTTTTGAGAGTTCGAAATTTGGCTCTACTTTCCTATCCCATTGTTTTATTGTTTGGGGATTTATATCTGCTTCGCATGCGTATATTAAAATGAATGGGCGATGCGTCATGAGATATCGCTATTATATCAACCAAGCGGGGATGGGCAAAGGTTTGGAGGGTCGAGGCTTGACACTTCTTCACTCTTAGCCCTTGTTTGATAACCATCCTCAATAGTAATTGATTCTGGTTGTTTGTTCTTGGGAGTAGTTTGGGAACAGAATCGGGTTTGGTAAAATTGTTGTTCCCGGAAACAAATTTCTATTTTTTTGTTCCCAAAAATATATTTAGAACTGAATCAAGAATTTAAAAAAAAAAAAAGTTGATTCTTGTTCCGGGAATAAATCTAAGAATGAAAACCAATTTTTCCTCTTTCATTTTCTCTTCTTCTTCTTCTTCTTCTCTTTTCTTCGTCTTCATCGACCACCGTCCATCGCCGCCGCCCGTCACCCGTTGCCAGCAACCGGTTCGGCAAGCTTATCGAAGGCAAACCCAACCACCTGCGAGGCTCGCCCAGCTCCACCTCGCCGGTGGCCAGGTTGAGCCTCAGTGGGGCGAGGCAAGCCTCACCGGTGGCCAAGTGGGCCTCGCCCAGCCCTGACGAGGCTCACCTAACCCTATCGGTACCTAGGCAGGCCTCGCCCAGGACAAGCGACACTCTGGTGAGGTCGTCGATTGCTGGTTTGGCGACTGGCCAGAAGAAGGAGAAGAATAGGAGAAAGAGGAAAAAAAAAGGAAAAAAGAAAAAAAAGAAAAGAAAAAAGTACAAAAATTAAAAGAAATTGATTTGAATAAAATTAATGAGCACGGTACCAAACAATTCTATTCTAGAATCGAAATTTTGCACAGTTATCAAACGGCTTAAAATGCTTAGAAATTATTCCCGAGTATGGAATTAAAAAAAAATCATTTCTAATTAGAATCCATTCTCGGAACATAATCGCTACCAAACACGCCCTTATTCTCTCCACGATGGTGTCCCTTTTCTTTTTACTTTGATGCACCAAGAGCTCTTAGCTCCTTATTTCTTCTCCTTCTCTCTTTCCCCATGTATTAACAAGAAAAAAAATGAATCCACAAAAGATGACCAAAAGAAGGGAAGAGATATTCGGCGCCCACAATCCTCCGTGGCATGCATGTGCATAAAATTTGTCCATCTTCATTTAATCTGCCCCTCTGTTCTTTCTTTTCACTTGCACATGGTCAAGCATCCACACAACACATTAAGTCGGATTTCGTTTGGCCTCAAATTAGAGAAATATCTTCAACACATCTGTGACGAAGCACCAGAAATTTCTTACTGGGAACTATTTCACTAGGAATTACTGAAATACCTTTCACCAAAGACTGATTTTTTATTTTATTTTTTTGTGAATCGAGTTCACCTGGTGCCTTATTCGCAAGCAGTTACAATTTCTTGAATGACACTTGAATAAACTGTCAATCGATATCTTCATCTTAAAATTGGCATTTTTTACTCTGTTCTCTTTATTCATATTTTGTGTCCAACACTTAGCCAATTCGTACAGTAATAGTCGTCCACCTATTGCCATTGTAGGTCAACAGACGTGTACCTGATCTATGAATCTGACAACACGTAATTGTTGGCTTTTGACTTGGTCAACATTGACATGTGACGACTGCCGTGGGTGAGTTTATCATCCTCTTCGTCTTTTACTTTTTCTTTCCTTTTACATGTCTGTTAACGTGCAAATACAAGTCTATCGAATATGCCAAGCACAGATTACTCAGAAAAAGAAAAGTATGCAGGGCATCTTGTCAGTAAAATTGCAACTATGAAACTGACTTTAATTTCCTCGGCACAGAAGAATTCAAGATCATGTATACTTTGCCTATTACCACCAAAGAAATGAGCTTACATCCCACACATCGAATTATCACAACATTCTGAGAATAAATCCCATGAAAAGAAGCAGCACATCCATCATTTTGCTCTACTGCTAAACCCCAACGGAAATTGAGAAAGGAAGATTACTATTTCTCCAGTTTTATTCTCTTGAATCAAAAAGTCAAGATTGATTGCTCCAGGTCATGAATCAAATCTTCTTATTGTGAGCCAATCTGTGCATTCTGAGCTCTTGAATCAGAGTATCCAAATCAGACCAAGAAGATCCACCTTCTTCTACAGCCCCTCTTGCCATCTCTGCAAGTGCTTTCGCTCTCCTTCTCATTTCCTCTACTTCCTCACCCACCAGGACTCTCTTCACTGCCTCCTCCACTCTCGCTCTTCACGCTGTCACCGAACAGGAGGACTCACTGCTTTGCTCCAATGTCGAACCCGATCTTGAGCACTTGCGTCATGAGCTTCTCGTTTTAGAATTGCTCTGCAGCGACTGGCCACATCACCTTTGGCACGCCGGCTGTGACCACCCCCAGGATTGAGTTCCACCCACAATGCGTCATGAACCCCCTGATCGCCTCATGATTGAGAATCAGCACCCGAGGAGCCCAGCCCCTGATGATGAGACCCTTGTTTTGGATTCTTGATTCGTACCGATCAGGCAACCACTCTTCTTTGCCTTCTCCCACATCAGGGTCCTTCTTCACCACCCAGATGAACTGTTGCCCCAATGCTTCTAGTCTTACAGCGATCTCATGGAGCTGGGCCTCATTGCAATTCGCGATGCTACCAAAGCAAATGTAGATCACTGAGTTGGGCTGCTTTGAGTCAAGCCACTTGAGGCACTCGTGCTGGTCAATAGATGCTTGGTTGCCCCCGTGTGCCTTGTCCTCAATCTTCTTATTGCACAGCGAAATGGGCCGACAAACCAGGATCGTCTCCCGAGGAATATCCTGTAAAGGTCAGCGTAAGCCGGCTCGAGCTCGTAGAAGCTGTTCATGACAATTCCGAAGCTTCTCTTCTCCGATTTCTTCACCATGTTGCAGAGCTTGGTGAACTCGGTCTCATCCCTGACAAAGTCAGGCAACTGCATCCTGGACAATGTGATTTCTCCAGGGAAGTTGGGAATGACGAAGGGCTCCGAATCACAGGACACCTTCTTGTGAGGCTAATAGAGCTTCACGCATTCTTCGCCTGCCATGGAGAAGGCACTTGTCCCATGGAAAACAAGCCTTGGAATGCCGCACTTGGCGGCAATCTCAGTTGTCCAGGGGAAGAACATGTCTGAGATTAGAGAATTGGGGGTGAGTTTCTCTATCAGCAGCTCGACCTGTTGGTCCAGCATCATGATGGCTCTCATGAATTGCTTGCCGCATTTCCATGGTGACCTTGTTCGGATTATCAATCTTCTGGCAAGCCGACCTCTTTCAGGGCAATGTCACTGTGAAGACATTGATGTCGAAGCCCAAATCCTTGGGTTTCACGATGGACTTCAAGCAGGTGGGCTCATCATGGGGGGTGGCGATGAGGGTGAACTTGCAGCCTCTCATGGCGAACATTTTGGCCATGTCGATCATCGGGATCATGTGGCCCCGAGCCAGGTAAGGGGAGCAGAAAATATGAAGCTGATGGCTTTCACTACCCATTAGGCCTCTCAGGAGAGTGTTCTGCTACAGGAACGTATTCAGGATTGATGCCGGTGAAGCGCGAGAAAGATTTAGTAGTGATGCTGTTGACTTTGGAAAGCTGAGGTTTTTTAAAGACTTCGAACCTGGGACAAATACATAAAGAGGGACTTGGAAGTAAAGAGCGGGGTGACAAGAGAAAGTCAAGTTTGATTTCTTCTAGTCAAACATTATTCAAATGGTGGCCACAAAGGTGAGTGGAATAGGTATGTCATCTAGTCAAGATCTTACGTCAAGCATGCAAGTTAAAGGACAATCATATCGGAAGAGGCAATTCACTCACTTGTCGAGTTATGCAGTGACGTCATGCATGACCATTTGCACGAAGATGGGGCCTCCCATCAGAATTAGCCACGGGACATCCAATTTGGAAGGTTCCCCACTTTCTGTGCATGGAAAACTCACTCTGGATAATCGATCCATAGTCAATGAAGCTTGAGACATCCTCACGTCTCCTTCCAACCGCAGCTGGTAAAATGCAGCGTCAGAGTGGCTCAACCATTACATGACACTAATTTTGGAGTTTACAATTGTCAAACGATTATTTAAGTATTATGATTTTGAAAACGATCGCTTGAATGACTTTGGTGATTTGATTTGTCGGAAAATATGATGTGGCTCGTCGGGTCACTCAAATGGATTTATTTATAAGTTTTTGACGAAAGAGTGGTGTGAACTATGAACCCAAAAAAAATTCATAAAGTATATATTCCGATTATTTATACTATTATTTTTATTCCTTTCACTGGTCTCAAAAGCAAAATTCATGGAGCAAGCATTTTCTCCAAATAATTTCATTTAGAATCACAAAAAATCTGTTTGTTTCCACAAGGTGAGCGGGGCAATCAGTTGTGATGCCCGGATATAAATTCACCTATTAATAGCGGAGAAGTTATCTTTGATGAGTCTCCGGTACTTCTAGCTAGGAGTGTTTGTGGCAGTGTTAATACGGATCTAGACGGTATTCAGCTCAAGGTGGAGTTGCAACCAAAAACTCCTGAGGTAGCGGGTACCAGCAGAATAATCGACACGGATAATGCTTATAGTGAGGTGAAGCTGATAGAGCCAATAGTTACTATAGATGCTAAATTCAACAAGGTGAGTGTTCGACCTTCTATTAGATATGGAAGCAATGATGGTTTTGCTTCATCTGTGATACATGAGGTTATGTTAGAAAATCCTTGTGGAATAGCTAACTATGTAGGTGGAGTTGGTGTCTTGATGAGGTCCACGGTTATGGGGAAAGTTCAAGCGGCTTGAACTTGAAAGTACTCTATGGCGATTGAGCCCGTTGGGGTTGTGGGAAAGTAGTAGCGAGATGTCCACTGAAGCGATTATGACTTGGCTCAAACGTCGAGTCAAGATGGAGATTGTTGAAAATATATCTCGAGTTTGTGCCTGTTAAATAAAATCGGACTAATGAGAATATGTAAACTCGAACACGTGCGAGTCAAAGCAGTGCATGTGAATTGATTAGCCAAAATTGTCAAAAGAAGATTGCATGCAGATTTCATCTATGAGCCGCAAGTGTAAGTAGGCTAATTATGTGTGGCTTCTGTTGTCGTCTTCTACTCATGTCTGCAGGTTGGACTTTTGAATTGGGAAATACATGGAGGAAAGTGGACGGTGGCCCACCTGCATGCAAGGATGGGTGTTCCCTTTCTTGTCTTCTGCCAAAGCCATCATTGTTGACTTTGAGAGAGAAAAAAAAAGAAGAGGAAAGAAGGTCCTATGTTTATCCATGCACATGCATGCATGCCCATAAATTATGAGAGAGACGTCCAACGGAGAAGAGTGCACCAAGTTCCCTTGGTGGCCGAGCGAGATGCCAAGTTTCGGTGGCCGAGAGAGAGAGAGCTCTAAAACTGTAGAACAGTGCAGAGAGTTCTCTTATGTGAGGGATTTTCTTGTTGTAATTATACCCGAGTGTTTTAGCCAGTTAAATTCTTATGCGTAGAATTTGTTTAATTCCTTGAGTGAGGTTTGTTGACACCTAATTTTGGCAATCTAGTCATTTATCCATTGCATAGAAAATTAGGGGTTAGTTTTATCCCCAAAAAATATTAATTGCATAACATATAAATTTAGATACATTTGCATTTTTTTGCATTTATCTATTGGATCGATGGTGGATGGGTTCAAATTAATGGTTCTGAGCTTTAACTTGGTAGGCCGAACTAAGCCCACGAAGTAAGCAAATTGGCCCGAGCCCTTTTTTTTAATGACAAAAAATTATTTAAATGGAGATTTGATGTGATATTACGGTGAATTTTCATAATTTAAGATAATTGCATTGCAATCTTATCTTTAGCAATAGGCAATAAAATCAATGGAGAATTTTTAGGAGATAAGGAAAATAAAAAAGATTTTTATGATCGAGAGGTTACAGGGTATATTGAAAAATAATCGAAATATTCTACGAAGATATCAATTTTTTTTTTTTTTTTTGTTTACCTATAAAAGGAGCCGGGGGGCTTTTCTTTGGAAAGAAGAAAAAGAACACAAAAAAGTCAAAAAGTGAAAAAGAGAGGAAAAGAAAGGGAACAAAACAGGAGTTGCATAGAAGAGATAGAGAGGGAGACATGCAACAGAGCAGGGAAAAAGAAAAGAAAAAAAAATGTCTTCTTCTTCCTCGTGCAATAGCTCCTTGCCGAGCCTTGCGGCCATCCAGGCATCCCCTTGCTTGAGCGACCACTCGATCTCGCTGCACCTCCACTGCAAGCCTTACCGCCGCACGTCTGCTATGTTCCCTCCCCACAGAGCCGCCTTTGCTCCCGCATCGCAGCGCCTCAACCGATCTCCCTTGCCGACGCCTGTTGAAGCCGCACCTCTGTTGCTCACTACCTCACGAACCTGTTGCGCCTCTAGCCCGCACCAGTCCGTGACAACGCTACTGCGACCACCAGTCGCTCGAAGCTGCGATGCCTCTACCCAGATCTACCATGCCGAAACGAGACCCCGAGGCACCGCGCGTCGTCACTACTACAATCTGAGCGACCCTGTGCTCCAACGACGCCCCTCTCTGCCTGTCACGACGTTGCCTCTACCGGCCTCACCTTCGCACAGCTCTGCTCCGCACCTCTACTCAAGATCCGAGCGGTCATCGCTCCACCGCCGAGCAAGCCCCGCACAAGCCCGCACCTCCATGCTACTACTCCTGAGCGCGTCTTCGCCAGCAACACCGTTGCCCCGCCGCACCTCCATCTAAACAACACCATCGCTTCTTCTATTCCAGGTTCGCTTGCTGCTGCCAACGCTGCTAGTCCCTTCACCGGAGCTCCAACGATCGCACTCCTCCGGCTGTGGCTACCCTCCACCGTAGCAACCCACCACCACAAGCCCAAGCCGTGTGTGAAAAAAGAAAAAAAAAAAAATGGAAAAAGGGAAAATCAAATTAGGTTTTTTTATTTACTTTATGTTATTTTTTTATTTTTATCATTTTTATATATTTTTCCTTTTTTAGTAGAATTATTCTTTAATGTATGACTAAAATGTTCGACATGAAATAGCCTATGAAATTTGTGATTAACAGTTCGATTTTCGCGCCGAAATCCAACTCGCAATCGCTTGAAAAATCGCCAATCTAATCTCATGCTCGAGATCCAATTTGGGATTTATTTAAAATTATCCAACTCGATCTCATGCGTGAGATATGGTTCGTTAATTTGGATATCAATCTTATTTGGCTCGATTTGCCGTTGTGTGGTTTAAGTTGATTTTGCTTCCGTAAAACAATCCAAAATATGTGAGTTAGATTAGGTTTATTTCTTGTTTTAGGGTTTTTGCATATTTAGGGTAGGAAATTTACTATTTCGAATAAAAAAATACCGAAAACATAAATTTAGGATGTTCATTAATTTAAATTGCATGTTTAATTATTTAACAATTTAATTTTTATAAAAAAAGAAGAAAAATTAGAATTAGGGCATTCTTTGCATGTCATTGCATGTTTCATTTTAAGTTTAAATTGATTTTTAGATAGATTGCATCTTAGATTAGAGATTGTTAAGTTAAAATAATATCTTAGTCTAATTAGGGTTTATCCTGGCCTAATCCTTAATATAAGTTGGATACAATCTTAATCTAGGTAGGTGATTTTGGCATTTTTCTAATTTTGAAATCTCATGGAAAATACAAAAAAAAAAAAAAAAAAAATTATCTTAGAATTAATTAGTTTCATTCTTTAGGATAGACTCCATCTTATTTATGTCATGTAGTTTAAGTCATATTACCATGTCATAATATTTCATGTTAGATGACTAGCATGCATTGCATATTGCATGATTTTCATTAAATAAGTGAAAAAGAAAAACAAAAATTTGCATATTAATTAGAGATCATATCTAGGACTATCGATATAAATTATGATTTAACATTGCAGATGCTTTCGTTGCTATAAGGTAAATCCCATAATTTATTCATTGCTTTCTTGGATGTTAAATCGGTGATTTGCGCACCCGTATGATCACCTCACATATTAAGAAAATAGATTTAAAATCAATCCAAATTACCTACAAAAACATTTTTGAAAATAAAAGAAATGGTACCGAAAGGGCATTAGAAATGTCTAGTGTAACCAAGACCCCGTACCTAAAGTCTTTGATTTGTAGAAGTAAAATAATTATCCTATTATTTTACTTAGGTGTTTAATCGATCTACCGTAAACTGATTAGTAGCGATTCCCTTTTGCATGCGAAATATTTGAACCTAAGTCGCAAATTGGTATAGGCTTGGAAGAGCTCGAGTTAAGTTAGAATTAGTAGTTCATTAGCCTAGTTTTAGGTAGTGCACCCGAAATTTAGGTTGCGACAGTTTGGCAACTCCGCTGGGGACTTAAGTTAAAACTCTTAGTGAACTTAGGCCAATTTCTCTTTTCTTTTTGAAAAAAAAATATTTTTTGTTTGGCAGCAAGAATTCTAGATACGTCTAAATGTTTTTGTAGATTAGGAGGTATGAGGAGAAGTTTTTATTGATCTCTGTTTTGCAGGGAGGTGTAGGAATGCATGGTTTATTTTCATATATGGAGTGTTGTTTGATATAAACTGTCGTGCATGCTTATGCATTTACACTACACTTTTGCACACACAACCTACTACCAGACCTAGGCCGCATAGGATCATTTAGGATGGAATTGAGATAGATACCACTCCAACTGCATGCACACAGTATGAGTCACTCATCTTAATCCTGAAATTTCTTTTTTGATGTCAAGAGTACCCACCTCGGTCCACATGCCGATGACCCAAGTCGGCTCTTTGACCAAGCCGGAGTCATGAGGACCCGACTTAGTCCGCATGCCCGTGGCTAGTCCGATCATCCTTGTAGCTTCACTTTCCTAAACCTGTCTAGAGTAGAAATCGAGCCTCACATCTCATGTGCATGTCTATGTGATTGCCATTAATTTTCCTTGATGAAGCAAGTCTTCTATTTCTATACTCTGCAATTTACTTATTTTTCCATACTTTTGGTCCGTCCATGACATTAGTCATTTGATCTAATTTATTTATCAATCAGAAATGAAATGAGAAATTGCCATGCAATGAATCATTTGTAAAAAAACTTTGGAGATTTTGTTTTCAATCATGTCTAGCAAATTTGGTCTTGTTGTCTTATTTTCCTAATCCATTTTTAGGAAATGCCATTCTTTTATGAACTTTTCATGAATAAATGAAAAAAAAAATGGAAAAATCGATTAGATCATTGTCATGGATTGACTTTCTATTTACACCTCATGCTTACATGTTCCCGTTCATTTGAATTAGGTGATTATGGAGCGATTTCGCTCACTCATCCGTTCACAATTGAGAGCTAAAATGACGGATCAAAAAGAGCTTATCTCGTCAGGAAAAAGTGATGCGAGCTATCTTTAGTGAGAACTTGCAACTCCTAAAAGAGAACCAATAAGATTTTTTGAACTATCTCATTTTCTTGAGGTAGCCGAATTTGATGCCATCATGAAGAGACTAGTGACATATCCAGAGGGAGGAATATTTGACCTGAAGTGTTTGCATCACAAGATCAAGAAGGGTGAAGAATTCAAGTACACCTTATTCATGGTCCTAAGTAGTTCGATTCCCTCATTTAATTAGGGATATGCACCTTCCCCTAAATGGAAATTTTTATCATTTTTTAGGAATTGATTTCAATTTCTTCTGTGCTTAAACATCACATTTTTCATTCCAAGAAATGTAATTCGATTGATGAATATCAATAAAATTACAAGTTTTATTTTGAGGACATAATAGGGTACACCAAACTAGCCCGGTGACGATATCCAACAATGAAAAAAAAAAATCATCCATGGAGAAATTTTGAGGAATGGGCTTCTTAATGCTTCCTCATTAAAAAAAAAAAAAAAAATCATTTTTTAAGCTATTTCAAAAAGTATGCATTAGGTTACCCTTGTTTGTTTTTCTAACTCATTTCCTTCATGTCTTAGAGCATAATAGAGAGGCGTTTGAAAATAACGCGTTAATTTCCAGTGATAGTGGGCTCATTGATTTGGGAACATACATCCGAAGAAAAATAGACATAGGGGCAAAGGATCATTTCCTAGCTGATTGTAATGACATCTCCAAAAAGTGAAGAAGACATTGAACACTACTTGTCTTGAGCAGTTTCCTTGCACATCAATATAAAAAAACCAAAGATGATGAATTGGGGCACTACAAATTCTAGTTTTGACATGACTTGGACAAAATCTTGATTCGAGTCAAAATGGATGTGCAATTTGAATTTACTCTGATGTTGCATGGTATCCTATTCATGCACATTCTCTTGTGCAAGGGCAGAAGCGGATTTTCAGGGATAATCCAAGAACACCAATTCCTAACACAATCCCCTCTTGGGACAATTCATTGAATGAACGCTCAAAATCATGTTTTTCATACTTAAGAAAGCATTTTTTGAGTGTGGTAAATTGTTTGTTTTGAAGTTTTGCAATTTTTCATGCTTAAAGCTACTGAGCTCCTTTAAAAAGGATTTTGCATGATGACTCTTACATGTTTAGCCCACCAATTCCACTAAAGAACATCAAATGGACTAATTTAGTGAATGATGTGGAATGGATTGAGTATACTAAATGAGATGTGTCAGGATAATGAAAGGCAAACCTTATCCTATACACAGTCCCTTATACACTCATGAGATGAGTGTAGGAAGTTCCATATTTACAAGGTAAAGAGTTCTCTCGCAAAAGGTACGATGAGCAAAATGATGATGGGCAATTCATTTCTCTATTCCAAACATTATAGGTGATCCGTTGCTTAACTCCTTTGAGCCGATTTTTTGAATTACCCCTATCAAGAACCACCCCACATTAGGGCAAGTTGGAGGTAAGACAGCATCATGAGGTGAGGAAAATGAAAATGATTTTTCTTGCTCTCACTTGCATCAATCTTCAAGTCGTGCTATTACATTGAATTCATGTGGTAATTTAAGTGCCTTAAAATGATGAAGAACATTCCTTTCTCTATCTTATACAGTTATATCATTTGCACAGCCCACTTGAGCCTACAATTTCATTTCTCTAAATCCAGTTGGTGATCATCCCCTACGCGGGCAAGGCTAAAGGCAGATGAAGACCCTTGAAAGTTCGAGTGTCATTCAAAGTGTAAATGCTTGATGCACGCATCATGCGCAAGAGTTGAAATCAAAATAGAACTTAGGGGGCATGAAAAAGCAGTGTTCCTGGTAAAAGTAAGGCCAATACCCATGAAAAAAGAAGTGAAGAAAAAATGAATGAGAACTAGGGACATGAAAAAGCGATGTGCCTGGTAAAAGTAAGGCCAATGCCCATGATGAAAAAGAGAGTCAATAGAAGGATTATTAGTTGTAAAAAGCTTGTATCTCCAATGGAGCAATACTCAAAGAACTCAAATGCTTAGTTTTTACAATCAATAGGGCGCATTGTGAAGACAATCCTCAATGGTGAAAAAGAAAACCGGTAGCAATGCCAAGATGATCATTAACTCTAACCCTTTACATATATTTTGAGCCTAATGATCCTCTCATTTCTCAACCCATGAACCTGGCCTACGTTATGTCCCTTACAAAGTCTCTTCTGATTATGGCACTTGGATTAACGTAGGAGTTCATATATTTATAAGCATCGATCAAAGAAGTGCCAGCAAGATTATTTCTTTCTCATTTTGCAGAGTTCTTGGCTTGTAAACCCAAATATGATTACGGAATTATTCTTTCAATAGCTTTGACTCAAAGAGTCCTTTTGTTAAGCCATTGACCAAGCCCTCATTTCGATCCCTGTTAAAACCTATCAAATTGGTAAGGTCATACTACTTGTGAGAATACTCGGACTCCTGTTGATATGATGAGATGGAATGATTCTCCTACAATAAACCTTTTGAATGAGAGTGAGTGAAAGTCCTTTCTAATTGAAAGTCTCTCATTTAGTGTTTTTAAGAAATTCATGCCATTATCTTGAATGACAATTCTCTTCTATGTAAATTTGGGTGATGCAAATATGGTAAAGTCATTATGCATAAACCTTGATTGAATTGATGAAAACCTCATTGAATTTTGAAATATACATTAGAGTTGCTCAGATTGTCTATGTCTTTAATGAATGCGTATCAGTTTTTGCTTTAATCATGTTTGACAGGTAATATTTCCTTGAAGACCGAGTAATACATAACGTTTAAGTCGCTCCTTGAAGCCTTGAGATTCGGCGTGCTTTCGTAGCCCAAAGCCCTTTTCACTGACCCGGCGTGCTTCTGTAGCCCGATGTCCTTTTTATTGACCTGACGTGCTTTCGTAGCCTAGAGTCCTTTATATTGACCTGGCGTGCTTTCATAACCCAGTGTCCCTTTTCATTGACTCAGCGTGCTTCCGTAGCCTATGTCCCTTTTAATAGACCTAGCATGCTTTTGTAGCCCAAAGTCGTTTTCATTGACTCGGCATGCTTCCGTAATCCAATGTCCCTTTTAATAGATCTGGCGTGCTTGCATAGTCTAATGTCCATTTATATTGACATGGCATGCTTTTGTAGCCCAAAGTCCCTCTTTATCGACCCAGCGTATTTCCATAGCTCGGTGTCTATTTATATTGACCGACGTGCTTTTGTAACCCGGAGTTACTGACTTGGCGTGCTTTTGTAGCCCAGAGTCCCTCTTTATCAACTCGGCGTGTTTTTGTAGCCCAGAGTCCCTCTTTATCGACCCGACATGCTTCCGTAGCCTGGTGTCCATTTATATTAATCGGCATGCTTTCGTAGCCCGGAGTTCCTGACTTGGCGTGCTTTTGTAGCTCAGAGTCCCTCTTTATCGACCCGGTGTGCTTCCATAGCCCCGTATCCATTTATATTGACCCGGCGTGCTTTTATAGTTCAGAGTCCCTCTTTATCGACCCGGCGTGCTTCGGTAGCTCGGTGTTCATTTATATTGACCTGGTGTGCTTTCGTAGCCTAGAGTCCCTCTTTATCGACCCGGCATGTTTTCGTAGCCCGGTGTCCATTTATATTGATATGGTGTACTTTTGTAGCCTAGAGTCCCTTTTATCGAACCGGTGTACTTCTGTAGCCCAGATTTCTTTTATCGACCTGGCGTGCTTTTGTAGCTTAGAGTCTCAAAATTTTGAAATCTCAGTCTGGATCTGGATGTCTTAATTATTTTCATCTAAACATTTTACTCTGGATGTGAATGTTTTCACTTTCTCGTTATACCTTAGTCTGGATCTAGGTATTTTAAGTTCAAAAATTTTGACATCTTAGTCTGGAACTAGATGTCTTAATTATTTTCGTCTAAACATTTCACTTTGGACGTGAATGTTTTTTCGACCTTTCTCGTTATACCTTAGTCTAAGTCTAGGTATTTCGAGTACAAAATCTTGACATCTCAATCTGGATCTAGATGTTTAAATTCTTTTTGTTAAACATTTCACTCTGGATGTGAATGTTTCTCGACCTCTCTCGTTATACCTTAGTCTAGATCTAGGTATATCGAGTTCAAAATCTTGACATCTCAGTTTGGATCTAGATGTCTTAATTCTTTTGTTGAACATTTCACTCTGGATGTGAATGTTCTTCTAAGTCTGGAAAATTTAATTTATCACCTCTTAGGCTCTTCAAGGAACTTGGGTGAAAAACTAGGTACTTGTGGAGTAAGAGAGGACTTATCATGTACCTCAAGATGCTCTACCGCGCTGATTGGTAAGTAATTGTAGGTACGTTCTTTCCTTTCGTGTCATGCATTTACATTAGCATTTTCATGCATCATATAAATTGCATTTTAAAATGGGAAAAAATCAATCAAATTAAATCATTCAATACATGTACATGATCAAAATTTAGGTCGCAATTTGTCTCTGAATGCCACCTCTACAAGCTCACCTTCAAAAAGGGATAGCTATTGGCACCTAAATTTTCGTGATCCAGTCATTTATCTATTGCATAGAAAATTAAAAGTTAATTTTATCCCTGAAAAAATATTAATTGCATAACATATAAATTTAGGTGCATTTGCATTTTTTTGCATTTATCTATTGGATCGATGGCGGATGGGTTCGAATTAGTGGTTCTGAGCTTTAACTTGGCAGGTTGAACTAAGCCCACAAAGCGAGCAAATTGGCCCGAGCCTTTTTTGTTTTAATGACAAAAAATTATCTAAATAGAGATTTGATATGATATTACGGTGGATTTTCAAAATTTAAGAAAATTGCATTGCAATCTTATCTTTAGCAATAGGTGATAAAATCAATGGAGAATTTTTAGGAGATAAGGAAAAAAAAAATTGCGATTAGGAGGTTACAAGGTATATTGAAAAAGAACCAAAATATTTTACAAAGATATCATTTTTTTAACCTATAAAAGGAGCCGGGGGGCTTTTCTTCGAAAAGGAGAAAAACAACACAAAAAAGTCAAAAAGTGAAAAAGAGAGGAAAAGAAAGGGAACAGAACAGGAGTTACAAAGAAGAGACAGAGAGGGAGACGTGCAGCAGAGCAGGGAAAAAGAAAAGAAAACAAAACAAAACAAAACAAAAAAAAAAAAAAAAGGTCTTCTTCTTCCTTGTGTAGTGGCTACTCGCCGAGCCATATGGCTGTCTAGGCGTCCCCTCACCTGAGCGACCGTCCAATCTCGCTACACCTCCGCTCCGAGCCTCATCATCGCACGTCTACTATGTTCCCTCCTGCGGAGCCACCTCTGCTCCCGCATCACCACGCCTCAGCCAATCTCCCATGCCGACGCCTGCTAAAGCCGCACCTCTGTTGCTTACTGCCTTGCAAACCTATCATGCCTCTAGCCCACACCGGTCCGCGACGCTTCTGCCCAGATCTATTGTGCCGGAATGCAACCCTGAGGCACCACGTGTCTGCACGTCGTCACTGTTGCAATCCTAGCGACCCCTACTCTGACGACGCCCCTCTCTGCCTGTCACGATGCCACCTCTGTTGGCCCTGCCTCCACACAGCTCTGCTTCGCACCTCTGCTCGAGATCTGAGCCGGTCGTTGCTCCACCGCCAAGCGAGCCCCGCACTGGCCCACACCTCCGTGTTGCTACTTCTGGGTGCGTCTTCGCCAGCAGCACTGTTGCCCCGCCACATCTCCGTCTAAACAATACTGTCGCTACTTTTGTTCCGAGTCCGCTCGCTACTGCCAACGTCGCTAGTCCCTTCGCCGGAGCTCTGACGATCACACTCCTTTGGCTGTGGCTAGCCTCCACCATAGCAACCCACCATCACAAGCCCAAGCCGTGTGTGGAAAAAGGAAAAAAAAAAAAAAAAAGGGGAAAATCAAATTAGGTTTTTTTTTTTTTTTTTATCATTTTTATATATTTTGCCTTTTTTTAGTAGAATTATTCTTTAATGTATGACTAAAATGTTCAACATGAAATGGCTTATGAAATTTGTGATTGACAGTTCGATTTTCGCACCCAAAATCCGACTCACAATCGCTAGAAAAATCGCCAATCCAATCTCATGCTCAAGATCCGATTCACGATTTATTTAAAATTGTCCAATCTGATCTCATGCGCGAGATATGGTTCATTAATTTGGATATCAATCTTATCTGGCTCTATTTTCCGTTGTGTGGTTTAAGTTGATTTTGCTTCCGTAAAAAAATCCAAAAAATGTGAGTTAGATTAGGTTTATTTCTTGTTTTAGGGTTTTCACATATTTAAGGTAGGAAATTTACTATTTCAAATAAAAAAATTACTAAAAAAAAATATATATTTAGGGTGTTAGATTTTTGGTTCATTAATTTAAATTGCGTGTTTAATTATTTGACAATTTAATTTTTATTGAAAAAAAGAAGAAGAAAACTTAGAATTAGGGCATTCTTTGCATGTCATTGCATGTTTCATTTTAAGTTTAAATTGATTTTTAGATAGACTGCATCTTAGGTTAAAGATTGTTAAGTTAAAATAATATCTTAGTTTAACACGTGCGGTTTGTCTTCACGCAGCGAGAGGCGCTGGTGTAAGCATCATTTCGCGAAGTAATTATTAATTCGATGGTCTCTTTCTAAAGAATGACAGCTAAAAGAGGCTCTAACACTTGCATGAAAAGGTCGATTACATCGTCGGCTTGCGAACAAGTCTGCTTTGTGAACCTTTAAGCGGTGTAATCGAAGATCAAACCATTCGATAAGATTCCGGATTTCCAATTGTTTTGTATATGAATTTCATTAAGTCAAAACTTGTTGGTATCTCCTATGTCATTCTCTTTGTATCTAGAATTTTGTATCCAATGGACCATCTGGATATCGGTAATCTTTCGTGGTCTTGCTTTAGTTAGGTATATTTATACGCTATAAGATGAATGGTGCCGTATGCTCGATTATAGATAGTCAAAATGAAGATCTGACCAAATCGTCCTTTCATCTCTTAGGATTTTGTTTTGTTTTCAAGACTCGGATTTGTATTGAATGCACAGGATGGTAAGTAACAACTAACATTTCAAATCAAAACAAGTAAAACCAAACTCAACAGTAAGCATCATTAAAGCTGTATTTTGCCGTTGGAAGTTGTAGTCACGGACAAACCATGTTGAGATGTCCCGTGTGTCGAGATGCCCCAGAAGTGTTTGTTTTCAAGACTCAGATTTGTATTGAATGCACAGGATGGTAAGTAACAACTAATATTTCAAATCAAAACAAGTCAACCCAAACTCAACAGTAACCATCATTAAAGCCGTATTTTGCCGTTGAAGTTGTAGTCAAGGACAAACCATGTTGAGATGTCCCATGTGTCGAGATGCCCCAGAAGTGTTTGGGAGCTGGAGTAAATAAGATGATGCATGCTGATGAATATACATATATACATGTTAATAAAAAACCAAATGATACTAATGTATCAAGAAATTCTATGCCATACGTGTGCATTGAATAGGTAATAACCATGCATTTGTGTGAGGTACTGCAAAGAAGGTAGGGTGTATGTTCATGCCTCGATTATGTTGCTCCGAATGTTTATGATTGTCATGGTAGAGCGGGTGTGAAAGTGAACTTCTATTTTAGACTTAGAGATTTCACTTGTTGGACTACGACTCATTCATTTACTTTTTAGACATGTAAAATGGCCATTCCCCCATCACTGCTTTTTGGAGCCCCATCACACATTGAGTATGATTATGAGGAGGTTGTATTGTCTAATATGGTTTATATATATCAAGTGTACTACTACGGTATGGGTTGATGCAGAATTTGCTAAATGGGTTCCTCATAAGTTTGTAACACGGCACATGATCTTTGATGGTGATTGGCTGGGATCGCTTAGAGGCTTTGATGGTCCTCTCGGTTACATTGCCAAGGAGCTGATGTTGGGGGAGGTTATCGATTGTTGGATGTTGGATTGATGTTGTACAAGTAGGCTTTCGAGGGCAAGGGTTTGGTGGTGCAGATAGGAGTTATTGAACCCTTCTTGGGTGTTCTATATTATGAGGTGTTTGTAAGTGATGCATTGTACGTTAATAAGTATGTGAGGTCATTATATGACTTGTTTAATTATTTTGTTGTGCCTTTACTTGCGAATAAATTAGTAAGAAAGAAAGTAATGTAATACATGTAGTGCTTGACGTATCTAGGGTGTCACAAGGGTCAACGATGACACAATGAAGGTGAGATTTGAGAGGCGAGGTGAGAGCGAGAGGCCTACAAAGTGAGAGCGAGAGCTAAGGCCTAAGGCAAGTTGAGAAGTCAAAGGCAAAGTTGAGGCGAAAGTAATATTCAAGTTTGAATTTGTACATTGTAAATCTAGATTCTTCTACTTCATTATTATTTACTTATTTTTTTATTATTTGTCCCTTTTAATTTTTTTCTATTCTATTTATTTTTTAATCCCTTCCATCATTTCTAATAAAATTATTAAATAATAAATTATACTAATATATTCAAAATATGTAGTAAATATAAATACATTTATATACATAAAAATCAAATTCTCTTCGATATGTTCCTAAAAAGATCTGATTTGGATGAATTCTTCCCTAGCTAACAAAGGGTCTAAGTTGAATTTGCACATTTGAAATTGAGAACAATTTTATAAAGAAATATCCCACTTGTTTCTTGAGAAGCGATGGGAAATATACTCGATATCGTCTCATTGAATAGTTGGCTCGACTACTTGTTATTTTAATAAACCCCCTACTTTAATTGGTACCTTTCCATGAAAAGCAAAAAACAAATCCATATTTAACTAAGATTTTGAATCACTATTGCGAAGAGAAAAATTTTTTTATAGTTATTTTGAATTTTTATATTAAAATCAAATATTATTTATATTTAATTATTATTTTGATTTTATTAATATAATAATATCCATATTTATCCCATCTTCTTGTGGGATACTTTGATCTAGTTATCTCCCTCTTATTATCTAACTTCATCTTGTATTAGACAGGATTCAAACATCTAATAAGATAGACTTTATTTTACCATGACTTTTGTCTAGACTAACAAACGTTGTCTTACTAGTTATATCACAATCAAAATGAGTCTTGAAATGCAAATAAGGCTGGGCCGCTAGAAAGGGCAAAACTTAATGCTTGTATCCTACCTACAAGAAATTAGGCACACTAATTCTACTATCAATAATTTGAAAAATTTACGAATTTTCACCTATATATATATATAAAAAGTTGAGTCATTTTGAACCATTCATGAAATAATTAGGTTTATTGTCAGTATAAGAATAACAATTTGCAACAATTTGATTCACCCGATCCCCAAATTCACTCATAACAAATCCAATTATAACTGCAAGGGCAATTTTTTTGCATTGTCCTTGAACTTACTAATGGTGTTTTAGAAGATGAACTTATCATATGATGATTACGTGTGCAAAGGAAACTCGCATAAGGCCGTAATTATATTTGCGCTTGGTCCGCAGTCATATATGAGGCCGGATCGGCATCATACAACAATCGAGTTGTCGAAGAAGCCACAGCACTGAGGGTTGGACGACCTCAGCAACCTAGACCCTCGTGAACCCATATGCTTGGCAACCATGACCCACGATCGATGACCCAAACGTTCGAACTCAGACCCTTGGCGACCCTCAGCCACGCTCGTCAACCGCTAGGAACCATTGGCGAACTGAGCATATCAGTTAAGTGAACGGTCAAACCAGCGACCGAATCTGGGACTTAGATAGGAAGAAGATGAACAGCGAGGGAGAAGATGAACCCAAATCCCGCAAACTCGAATCTCGACAATTGTCAACCATGTCTCGATGACTATTGACTTTGGGCTCACGTCGACAGGAATTCAAAGTGACTGGTGTTGAGAGAGACGAAGAACAGTAGAAACGAGGAAAAGATAGGAAATAGGAATTTGAAAATGTTACCTGCTGACCCTAAAAAAAAAAAAAAAAAATCGAGAACATTGCAAAGCCAAAACAAGGAGGAGTTGCGTCGGGCTCTATGCTTAGCCAATGGTAACTTTGAGTCGAATTGATCCACAAAAATTTTACCAAAACACTATAGTTTTCACTCAAAAGACATTGAAGACCGAAACTCCCTCCTGAAGCCACGTACAGCCTAAGCTTATTTTGACAAAAATATGGAAAAAAAAATTAAAATCTGTGTAGAGTGGTTGAGACATCCATCATCAATGCATGATTATTGCAAACCAACTAAAGACGACGAGCAATAATTTCCGATGTTTAATGTGCAAGATTGATATATAAATTTCGACTATTGCACGGGGAATAAAGCTGGGTACATTAAGGGTCCGTTCATTTCACGGAAAATAACTTCCGGGAAAATATTTTCTGGATTTTCCGATGTTCGTTTCACGGAAAATGAACTAGTCAAGGAAAATGTTTTCCATCATTGGAAAAAACAACCTTTAAAGTGTGAAAAACGTTTTCCACTTTTTCAAAAGTGGAAAACGTTTTCCATGGCTTCTTCCCTCTTACTTCTTTTTATTAATACATTTTCATTTTATTTTCTTGCTTTCCTTTTCTTTTTTTTTTTTTTAAATTGATTTTTTAATTTCTTTTTTTTTCTTTTTTTCTTTTCTTTCTTTCCTTTTCATCTTATTCTTTGGCAGGGCTGGTGACCGGCCACGACGGCCACGATCGGCGTCCGGCGAGGTGAGGCAGCTCTCGCCGGCCTAGGCGGAACTCGCGGCTCACCAGATCCGACGAGCTGGCGGGGCTCGGGCCTTGCCCGAGCTCGTCGCGAGCTTCGTCGGGCTCTAGCGAGTCGCGAGCTCGCCGGATCTGGCGGTGGAGCTCACGGCTCGCCAGATCCGGTGAGCTAGGTGGGGCTCGGGCCTTGCCCGAGCTCGCCGCGAGCTTCGTCGGGCTCGGTGAGTCGCAAGCTCGCCGGATCCGGTGGCGGAGCTCGCGGCTCGCCGATCCGGCGAGCTGGGCGGGGCTTGGGCCTCGCCCGAGCTTCGCCGCGAGCTTCGCCGTGAGCCTCGAGCTCGGCCGATCTGGCCATGGGGTCTTGGTTGGCCGCCAGGTAGCCGGCCATCGTCAGGTAGGAAGTAGGCGGCGGCGGCGAAAGGAAGAGGAAGAAGGAGGAGGAAGGAGATGGCGGCGAGAGGAAGGAGGAGGAGGAAGGAGGAGGGAGGAAGGAAGAGGAAAAGAAAAATAAAGAAAAAAAATAAAAATTTCGATTTTTTAAAAATATAAATAATTAAAAATTCATTTTTTAAAAAATATAAAAAATATAAAATTAATTTTTGGTCAATTAAAAATATTAAAATTCAACTTTTGATAATTTTTCCCAAACAATTAAATGAGCTAAAACAACAGTGGAAAGTATTTTCCACTCAAATTTTAGGTTTTGGCCGAACACCGGAAAATAGTCATTTTCTTGGAAAATGACTTCTAGAAAAATGTTTTCCAAAAACATGATATTTTCCGTGAAACGAATGGACCCTAAATTTTAAAACAATGGAACAGGTTTCTTTTATTTCCACTTTTGTCTACATTTGATCACATTGAAAAAAATAAATAAATATGTATGCAGCGATTGAGACATCCATCATCAATGCACGACTGTTGTAAACCAACTAAATACGACGAGCAATAATTTTCTATATTAGTTGTGCAAGATTGATATATAAATTGTGTTAAAGTGATGTGATTAAACGTAAGACATAAGTGGACATTCAAATAATGGAGACCAGTCCCGTCATTTTAAAATTTAATGTACCTAGCTTTATTCGTCGTACAATCAACTTTATTTTCTTCATTTCTCTTTTCAATTGCATGGAGCTCAACATTGAGTGGACATGTGACATCCCGAATTTTGGGCCCTAAATTCGACTGGATAAATAGGGCTGGGTTCGTTCAATCGAAGCCGAGGGTTGTGAAATTGAGGAATATGAGGGATTTTTGGATGAAGAAAATAATCAATTTGATAAGTGAGACATCAATTGATTTTATGGGAGTCAATTTGAATTGAATCAAGAGAAATTATAAGGTTCGCCTTTGGTCGTACTTTTGGGATTTAAATTGGTCCTATGGACAAGCCAAGATGTGAATTAAGTGTAGTGACATTGGATTAATTTTTATGGACTTCAATTGGACTTAATTGAAAGAAGAATTGAAGGAATTAAGGTGTACAAAAATTGGACCCCGGCGGAAAATCAAGTGCACCTATTGAAAGAGTTGAAGGAGTTAGTGGAGTATGACATCGGCGATGATGTCATGTGGTGGGCCATCCTTGGAGGATTAGAAAGAAAAAGGAAAAGGAAAGAAAAAGGAAAAGGAGGAGAGAGAGAAGGAGAGGGGGCCCACTTGTCATCCCCAAGCTTGGGGAAGAGAGAGAGAGAGAGGGAGAAGGAGGGGGAGCTCGACGGGGGAAAGGGGGAGAAGCCACGCGCGCCACCGCCCCAGCCACACGTCGCCGCGCCGTCTCCGCCTGCGCCGCCCAGCCCAGCCGCTCCCTCGCCCCGCGCTGTCGCCCCCTCCGTCTAGCCCGCGTCCCGCACCTCCCCCTCGCGCCGGCGCCTGGCCAGTGCCGTCCACCGCCCGTCGGCCGCCGCCTCATGCCGCCGCCGGGCGAGCCGCCGTCCCTCGCCGTTCCGCGCCACCGCCGCCGCGCCTCCAGCCCGTTGCGCCCTCTCGGCCTCCTCACGGCGGAGACCCAAAAAAAAAAAAGGGTATGGCAGCCCCTCTCGGGCCCGTTTTGGCTGCCTTCCTGGCCCCGGATGCTAGGCCCGCTTTGGAGTTTATCGATTCCCTCGTCGCGCTCGTCGTTTTGGTCCGTCCGGCGCGTTAATCGGGTGAGTTACCTCACTAATCCTTGATTAGAGGGTTAATTATGCCCTAAGTGTGTTTAGTTTGAATTAAGTATGTTTAGGTGGTTAGATTAGATTATTTTATTATAAGTTGGATTAAGAAATTGGGTTAAGTTTAATTATGTGTAATTAAAGTTAAGATTGGTTTAATTAAAGTTAAGTGTTGATGTGACATAATTGGATTTTAATTTAGATTTATTTAAATATTCGAATTTCGGATTATTAAAATAATATTAAAATATTCCGAAATTAATTAAATATTATTATTTATATTAAAAAAAGGAAAATTTTATTTTTAGCCCAGTTGCTCGAATTTCGCGCCGATCACCGTGATGTTAGAATTTTAATTTGATGCTTGATTGGTGGCGAATTGAGTGTGATTGCGTAAATTAGGGGTTATGTGTAGAAATGCTAAGTGTGGAGATTGATGAGGATTTGGCCATGATTGACCGCCTATTAGAGGCCGTGCCTATTGAGGCCGTGAGGAATCGCCTAGGAAAGGCCGTGCCGAGTGGGGCCGTGATGCCACTAGTTGTTGACCGCCTAGTAGAGGCCGTGCCTTGTGAGGCCGAACCACCTATTAGAGGTCGTGCCTTTGGGGCCGTGATAACCACCTTTTGAAGGTCGTGCCAAGTGGGGCCGTGATGCCACTAGTGTTGAACCACCTTTTCGAAGGTCGTGCCACGTGGGGCCGTGATACCACCGATTGTTGAGTCGACCCTTAGGGTCGTGGTTGGGAGCAGTGATTGATTTGATTAATTGACATGTAATCGGCTGAGCCGATTGATCGCTGAGACAATCCAAGTGGTTGATTGATTGATGATGTGATTGTGCCGTGCTTTATTTAATTATCATATTTGCACGTGATTGAATGA
Organism: Eucalyptus erythrocorys; assembly: GCA_014182555.1. Lineage (NCBI taxonomy): Eukaryota > Viridiplantae > Streptophyta > Magnoliopsida > Myrtales > Myrtaceae > Eucalyptus > Eucalyptus erythrocorys. The sequence continues at coordinate 25,484,568 of CM024605.1, read as the reverse complement.
TATAAATTGTACTAACTTGCAGGCGCGGACTGTGGCAAGGTAAGTCTTCTTGATGTGTGGTTAGGTCATGCTGGGGCGTATTTTCTTTCTAATAGGGGCTTAGGAGGGGTGAACTTGCTGAGACAACGTCTCACCCCGTTGTGGGAAAAACATTTCAGGGCCGCAATGAGGATTCCAGCGGAGTCAGGTGGACTACCGGTGAAGTTGGGCAAGGAGTGCAGAGCCAAGAAGATGGATGATTGAATCTGATTAGTAGTCATAGGACCGTTCTTTCTTTTGGTGGGCCGATCCCTAGTGTATAGACTCCGCCCTATTTCGGCTGCATGTAAACCTTGTTGGATTTTATGATTGTATGTGGTTTGTATTAAATTGATTTTTGTTCCTACTATCCTATCCCGTGTTTAATTTGTCGGGGATTTTTAATACGTTCCGCATGCGCCTAAATAAATTAAATTGGGTCGGCGACACTACACAGGAATGTCGCATTATCACGACCATGGCGGGTTGTTCACGTGTCTCGGGGTTCGGGCGTGACAACCCCGTTTTTAAGTGGTATCGAGCATGGTTAGTGAATGGAGTGATAAGGTGCGATGAGTCACGGGATAGTTAGTAGGAAAGGCTTTTAATGTTCTAATGCATGTGATTGATAGTTGCTTGGTAGCTTGCTTGTGTGGTTGCTCAGTGTTTGTTTGGGAAGCGGGCGTCTGTGTTGAGCCTGTTGCGTGAGTGACCGTGTGTCGAGGGCCGCCCAGTGAGGGTTGTAGGCCCCGTGTTTGGGCAGGCCGCTGTTGAAAGTTGGTGCCCGTGGTGCTCCGGGTAGTGAGCAAGTTGGGGCCAGTGTGAGTGGTGAAGCATTGTCTCCAGTCAATGCTGGGGTAGTAGCCCCCGAAAGTTCAAAGTTTGCTTGGTTTTTGAGGATGCTTGAGAGGTTGGGAGACAGAATGGGCAGTAGGCCACCGCTTCAATCGCTGTTGCTGCCGTCACCATCAGTGCCGCCAGGGCCGTGACCGCCGTTGTTGTCGTTGCTTCTACCGCTGCTAAGGTTGTGACTGTTGTTGTGACCATGCCTGTTGAGGCCTGTTATGGAAATCTGATCGAGGATCAATCTATCGTATCTGAGTTGAGGTTCAAGGATTGCCCCGTTATTGAGAATGAATTATTCCTGGCATCTTGTAAAGGTGTAGGTCTTGCAAATGATAATCCTCTGGAAGCAATTATTGGAAAATGCCACGTCATCTGCACTTCGAAGGACATAAGGAATCCGCAACCTTCACGTGAAGATCTTCAAAAAGCTGACTTCGTCTTTTCTCGTACATTTGATGTCGCGCATCTCAAAATAATGGATGAGATAGAAAAGGTGCTAAGGACATCTTTAATAGAAAATGTGTTGAAAAAGTTATCTGTCATGACAAAGTGGAAGTGCATCTGAGAATAAATTGAGTAAAAAAAAAAAAAAAATCTCGATGAATCTCCGAAAGGAGAGGGAGACCTCTTTTTGAAGCCGAGGAGAAATTGATGAGAAATTGATGGAACTCTCTAATGGGAAGTTGGATGAAGTGTCCTGTCATCAAAAGGATGACAAAAACAACTATGAAGCATTGCAAGCTCCTTTGCCAATTGATGTTGACAAGAACACATGGCTCAAGAAGCTCTCTGTTAGTTTGAATCGTGACGGTATTATAATTCAGTTGGTTCAGTTAACGTACGGAGGTTTGGAATCATTGAAAGTCAAAGAGGGACTTAAATCCTTGTAAATAGTTATGGAAGATGATTTGGTTCAGTTTGTTAGTTATCGAATCTACGTGGCAACTGTGAGGGATGCGTCAGTTGAGGGATCGAATATGGAGAACACGATTGTGGCACAGGAGTCTTCTAAAGTATGTTATGGAGAAATTGTCAGGTTGGTTGTCAGGGTTGTTGTCAGGAAGGGAAATAGAGTCGTGATTGAATTTATACCCGGAACAGGGCCGGTCCCTAAGGCTCCTTACCGGATGGTGTTATCTCGAGTTAAAAAAAAAAAAAAAAAAAAAAAAAAAAAAAAAAGACTGAAGGTGCAGATGCAGGAATTTGAATAGGGGATTCACATATTCCAGTGCATCACCTTGGGAAGCACCTGTCCCATTCGTGATGGAGAAAGTTGGTTTGTTGTGGTTGTACATTGATACATCTCAAGACCGACTGGAGGTCAAAGTGTCATCAGTTAATTATCTGGAAGAAAGACAAATCGAAGTTGACATCTTGCATTCAATATGGCAGTTATGAGTTCACGGTAATGCTGTGTGGCCTGACGGATACCTTAGCTATTTGTTTTGGTCTTATGGGCAGAATGTGTAGGGGTACTTAAATCAATTGTGAGCGTGTTCAGTGAAGTCACCCTAGTGTGTTCAAAGAGTGCCAAGGGGCACGAGAGACAGTTAAAAATGATACTTCAGACCTTGAGGGCTCTCGAATTTCGTGCTGAGTTTAGTAGTGCAAGTTTTGGATGACGTGTGTATCACTGGTAAGTCACGAGATTTCAGGCGAAGAAATCTTTGTGGACCCCGTCAAGATTAAAGCAGTGACCAGTTGGCCGAGATTGATTACAGTGGCAGAGATCAGAAGTTTCTCGATTTAGCAGAGTGTTACAGACAGTGCTTATATGGGTTTTCTTTCAGTGTTAGCATCGCCGTTGGCAAGACTACTGAGGAAGGAAGAAAAGTTCGTGTGGATAAACGAGTGAGGGTGTAGTTTTCAAGAGCCTAAGAAGAGGCTAACTACTGCACCTGTGTGGGCCATTCCATATGGTCTTGGAGGGTGTGAGATTTTCAGTGATGCATCATTTAAAGGATTGGATTGCTTAATGATGCAGTATGATAGGGTTATTGCACGTGTGTCCCATCAGTTGAGACCTTATGAACGAATTACCCTGACGACGACTTGGAATTCATAGCAACAATTTCCGCTCCGAAGATCTAGAGATATCGGTGGTGTGAAGAAAGACTCCATATCTTTATTGACCGTCAAAGCCTCAAAGTATTTATTCTCTTAGGAGGAATTGAATGAGATGACGCCGTGAACCGGATCTTTTGAAGGACTTGGATAGTGGTATCGGTATCACCCGGAGGATGAAAGAAGTCACCGATGCTTCAAGTTGAAAGTCTTCAATTGTGCACAGACTGGCTAAAATATGAATTCTATTTAAAAAAATGGTTCAAAATTTGGTTTTCAAATTGGGTTAGGCTACCCTTTGAATTTTATAGCCGCCCTAAAAAAAAAAAAATTAAAAATTTGAAAATTTGAATCGGATGCTCAAGTTTTATTCGGCGCCTAATTGACAGACAGAGATGTTCAGAAAGTCTGATAAGAGGATACTAGTAAGAAAGAGATTTACCTTGAGATTTCTGAGGATGGAAAGTTCAGGTTCTATGAGTGAATGAATACGCCCGATGTAGCACTCAAGGAGAGAATCTTGTCAGAAGTTCACTATGGTATTGCAGTTTTGACCAGATGGTGCCAGTAAGTCAGAATCAGCGTCAGTTAAATTGGTAGGCAGATATGAAGATAGATATCGCCAAGCAGGTTGCGGGTGCCGAGTTGTCGGCAAGTTAAAGTTCGATAATGCAAACTCGGAGGATTTTAACATCACTCGAAAGTCCAAAGTGGGGATGAAAATATATCACAATGGGACATTGTGATGAGCTTACTAAGGATTCGGGAGATTACGATACCATTTGAGGACAAGTGGCCGAATGATGGATGGAGTTGGTCCACTTTGATGATACGAATGGATCCTGTTTTGGGTGTGCAACATCCGGGTTTATGGATTCGACTTTGACTTTGGATAAGTTGGGCGTTTCATCGGTGCGACTTTAGTGTTTTTCTCTGAGTTGGCCACTCACGAGATAACTAGACTAGCTGGGTGAGTTATTAAGGGCTTTAAGGCAAATTGACTTGACGATTCGACCAGGAATCGACTTCTCGACCATGTTCATCTTTAGAGATCATTGCGGAACAGTATAAAATCGAATTAAGATAAAAGATAGGTCAGTTCGACTGAGATGAATGACCAATCGTGGGTGACCCCACTGAATTGGAAAACTCTCATCGACTGGCACTACTTTAATTTTTCTGTCGTTTTGGTACCCTGTGTCCGTATTTGAATCCTCGGGATTTTCACGACAATCGAGAATCGACACTGTGTCGAGTGGGTTCATTGTGGCTCGAAGGAAATCGACCACGGGTCATTTGTCCTAAAAAGTTCTGAGAACTACCTAGTAGCCTAGGTCACACCAAAAGCGCGTCAGAGTGAAATTAACCGCTAATCTAAGTTCGATTTCAGAAATTGAAGATTTTGTCATGTCACAGAGTGGGTATATCGAAGTGTGTGGGCATCGGATAATTCACCGGCATGGAGTGCCGGGGGTAATTTATATTTCGGATCCAAATAAGAGATTTCAGGTTTTTGCAGAGTTTTCAGAGGGGTTCTTTCAGGGGGATTCTTTCTTAAGAAGTGCTTAACAGAGGGTATAGAATTCAGTGGTAAAAAGAAAGTGAAGAGAGATCACGGACCAGAGTCGGCTTAGAAATCAGTGTTTGCAATGGTCAGATTAGTGTCAGAGTGAATGCTAGACAGAACTGTCGGAAATTTTCAGTCATTGAGCTTCGAGGGTTCATTGGGGAGTTGAGAAGAAGAGATCGAGATGTGAATAACGGGGTGTCATGTATGAGGAGTTCGGTCGGTGGCCGGTTCGAAGAGCAGATTTGGTATATCAAGATGGTATCCTGGGTCAAAATGGTCGGACAGCACCATGAGACCAAAGGGTTAGTTTGGATTGGTGAGACTCAGTGAAACGAAAGTATCCCCGCCTCTTTGTAAGGATTAGTAAAGGTTTAAATTTCGAGGACGAAATTTTTATAAGAGGGGAAGAGTTGTGACATCCCGAATTTTGGACCCTAAATTTGACTGGATAAATAGGGCCGGGTTCTTCAATCGAAGCCGGGGGTTGTGAAATTGAGGAATATGAGGGATTTTTGGATGAAGAAAATAATCAATTTGATAAGTGAGACATCAATTGATTTTATGGGAGTCAATTTGAATTGAATCAAGAGAAATTATAAGGTTCGCCTTTGGTCGTACTTTTGGGATTTAAATTGGTCCTATGGACAAGCCAAGATGTGAATTAAAGTGTAGTGACATTGGATTAATTTTTATGGACTTCAATTGGACTTAATTGAAAGAAGAATTGAAGGAATTAAGGTGTACAAAAATTGGACCCCGGCGGAAAATCAAGTGCACCTATTGAAAGAGTTGAAGGAGTTAGTGGAGTATGACATCGGCGATGATGTCATGTGGTGGGCCATCCTTGGAGGATTAGAAAGAAAAAGGAAAGGAAAAGAAAAAGAAAAAGGAGGAGAGAGAGAAGGAGAGGGGGGCCCACTTGTCATCCCCAAGCTTGGGGAAGAGAGAGAGAGAGAGAGGGAGAAGGAGGGGGAGCTCGACGGGGAAAGGGGGAAGCCGCGCGCCGCCACCGCCCCGGCCGCACGTCGCCGCGCCGTCGTCGCCGCGCCGCCCAGCCAGCCGCTCCGCCTCACCCCGCGCCCGTCGCCCCCTCCGTCCAGCCCGCGTCCCGCCTCCCCTCGTGCCGCGGCAACCCGGCCGCCGTCCACCGCCCGTCAGCCGCCGCCTCATGCCGCCGCCGAGCTGAGCCGCTGTCCCTCGCCGTTCCGCGCCACCGCTGCCGTGCCTCCCGGCCCGTCGCGCCCTCTCGGCCTCCTCACAGCAAACCCAAAAAAAAAAATGGGTATGGCAGCCCCTCTCGGGCCCGTTTTGGCCGCCTTCCCGGCCCCGGATGCTAGGCCCGCTTTGGAGTTTATCGATCCCCTCGTCGCGCTCGTTGTTTTGGTCCGTCCGGCGCGTTAATCGGGTGAGTTACCTCACTAATCCTTGATTAGAGGGTTAACTATGCCTTAAGTGTGTTTAGTTTGAATTAAGTATGTTTAGGTGGTTAGATTATATTATTTTATTATAAGTTGGATTAAGAAATTGGGTTAAGTTTAATTGTGTTTAATTAAAGTTAAGATTGGTTTAATTAAAGTTAAGTGTTGATGTGACATAATTGGATTTTAATTTAGATTTATTTAAATATTCGAATTTCGGATTATTAAAATAATATTAAAATATTCCGAAATTAATTAAATATTATTATTTATATTAAAAAACGGAAAAATTTATTTTTAGCCCCGGTTGCTCGAATTTCGTGCTCGATCGTTGCTGTGATGTTAGAATTTTAATTTGATGCTTGATTGGTGGCGAATTGAGTGTGATTGCGTAAATTAGGGGTTATGTGTAGAAATGCTAAGTGTGGAGATTGATGAGGATTTGGCCATGATTGACCGCCTATTAGAGGCCGTGCCTATTGAGGCCGTGATGAACCGCCTAGGAAAGGCCGTTCCGAGTGGGGCCGTGATGCCACTAGTTGATGAACCGCCTAGGAAAGGCCGTGCCGAGTGGGGCTGTGATGCCACTAGTTGTTGACCGCCTAGTAGAGGCCGTGCCTTGTGAGGCCGAACCACCTATTAGAGGTCGTGCCTTTGGGGCCGTGATAACCACCTTTTTGAAGGTCGTGCCGAGTGGGGCCGTGATGCCACTAGTGTTGAACCACCTTTTCGAAGGTTGTGTCACGTGGGGCCGTGATACCACCGATTGTTGAGTCGACCCTTAGGGTCGTGGTTGGGAGCATGATTGATTTGATTAATGACATGTAATCGGCCGAGCCGATTGATCGTTGAGACGATCCAAGTGGTTGATTGATTGATGATGTGATTGTGCCGTGCTTTATTTAATTATCATATTTGCACGTGATTGAATGATATAAATTGTACTAACTTGCAGGCGCGAACTGTGGCAAGGTAAGTCTTCTTGATGTGTGGTTAGGTCATGCTGGGGCGTATTTTCTTTCTAATAGGGGCTTAGGAGGGGTGAACTTGCTGAGACAATGTCTCACCCCGTTGTGGGAAAAACATTTCAGGGCCGCAATGAGGATTCCAAATGGAGTCGGGTGGACTGCCGGTGAAGTTGGGCAAGGAGTGCGAGCCAAGAAGATGGATGATTGAATCGATTAGTAGTCATAGGACCGTTCTTTTTTTGGTGGGCCGATCCCTAGTGTATAGACTCCGCCCTATTTCGGCTGCATGTAAACCTTGTTGGATTTTATGATTGTATGTGGTTTGTATTAAATTGATTTTTGTTCCTACTATCCTATCCCGTGTTTAATTTGTCAGGGGATTTTTAATACGTTCCGCATGCGCCTAAATAAATTAAATTGGGTCGGCGACACTACCTGGGAATGTCGCATTATCACGACCATGGCGGGTTGTTCACGTGTCTCGGGGTTCGGGGCGTGACAGGATAGATCTCGAGCTCAAGGAACGCCACACTAACTTCATCGATCAAGTAAGACATAAGACGAAATTCGGATTAATGGCCTAAAATGGTTCTTGTCCCAACAAAACATCATATAAGTGGGATCAATTCTTTTTATCCCCGTGTCTAATCCCACACATATAAGAATAACATACAGATTTCTCCTCCTAACATCACAGCAATGTTTCCCTGTTTACTTCTTTGAATTCAAGGCAGTAGAAGCTGCTGCTTTCATTTCGAGTAGAGCATCCTCAAAGCACTTGGCCAGAAATTCAGGGTCCTAGATGATGTCCTTGGCCACCTGAATCTGCATGTCCGCCCTCCCCACATAGCTCACTATGTGCAATGTGAGTGCCTGCATACATCGCCTCTCAAACGCCCCACATCATTCATGATAAAGATTTCATTCTAGATACTTTTGAAAAAGAAAGAAGAGAGAAACGATGAGAAGCAAGTATTTTGGAGCCTTACGTGGGGTAAACCCGAAATGTTCACCCTTATGTATGTGATGGGGTTGCCGACAGTCGCGATCTCCTCGTTCGGGTCGAACATGTTCGAGATATTGAACGTGGTGTTGCAGAAGATCCTGTAGTTGAGTAGGGTCGCAGCCTGCATCAGCAAAACAAAGACAGGTTGTGCATTTGTCAGCTTACTATCGTTCTATTTCCCAAATTGCAGAAGCACGAACTAATCCTAAACCGTGCTCCTAGATAAGGCATGACCATATCCCTGATTTTGTACGAGAAGTGAGCCTCTAGGGATTTCTTCTTCCGGTCAATCATCGACTTGGCTCTTTTCAGGTCTTCGAGAGGGTCGCCGTAGCTTTTGTAGTAGTGAACAGGGAGGAGAAGCATCCCGACCTTGTTTGCCCCACTGTAGACCCGGGTTGTCTTTCATCAAATTGGATAGTTCCTGAATAATACCAGTGTTAGATATTCATATAATTCTTAATGCAGAAATTCATAACAAATCAAGGATCTTTGATCTTCATGATTTTCACAAATAGATGAGGACATACCTTTATCCATAACGCCTGCACTTGATGATGATTATTGTAGAAAATCCAAAGAATCTCAAATCAAAAGAAGAAATCTGATTTCTCTCCCTTAACCCACAATTCCTTATTGTATTCAATTGATGGAAAAGGAAATACGTTCTTATCGGGTGGAGAGAGGACCGGACTCTATTTATACTTTCGTTAAAAAGGTGCATTCCATGAAAGCAATATACCCTTTCATTTTATTAGAGTCGCAACTTCTCGTAACCAATAATTATTTATTTTATAGCATTTTAATAATTATTAAACCATATAATAAATCATATCATGTGGTTCACAATAATTCTTACATTCTCCCACTTGGCCCATATGATATTCCTTTCATGGTTTAATAAAGACTGTAATGTGCACAATAAGATTATGCTATAAAATTTCATTAAATTAGCAATCACATAATAATCAAAATTAAGTAAAGAAAAACTAATGCGAGTCATAGCGGTTGTATGTCGTTAATCGACATAGTCCCTTCTATGCACTATAACTATAGGACTTTACTTAACATGATCCATAAATGAGAAGTACAGTAATTGTCCAACCATAATGTCTCTTTAGAAACTATCCTGTTTAATATTCATCTATTTTCCATAATGTATACTAAGTAGAAAATAGGAAATATCAAAAACACGTAAATGAGCTCAAAGTGTCAAATACATAAACTTAATATAATCATAATACAAACATTAATGATGTCCAATAATGCCAATCTTTTCAACATGCTCATTAAATGTTTTGGGCGGTAGTCCTTTTGTTAAGGGATCTACTATCATAAAATTGGTGCTCATGTGCTCAATTGACACCCTTCGTTTCTGAACTTCTTCTTTAACAGACAAGTATTTGATCTCCATATGCTTAGCACCCTTAGAATACTTGTCGTTCTTAGAGAAGAAAACTGCTGTTGAGTTATCACAATAAATTTTCAGTGCCTTGGCAATACTATCGACAATCACAAGCCCTGAAATAAAATTCCGCAGCCATAATCCATGAATAGTGGCCTCAAAGCATGTCACAAATTCAGCTTCCATAGTGGATGTAGCAATAATCGACTGCTTCGCACTCTTCCATGAAATTGCCCCTCTAGCCAGAAGAAACAAGTAACAAATGTTGATTTTCTTGTATCGGCACATTCGGCTAAGTCTGAATCTGAATATCCAATCACCTCGAGATGATCGGATCTCTTATAAGTGAGCATATGATTCTTCGTTCTTTGCAAGTATCTAAGAACTTTCTTTGCAGCTTTCCAATGATCCATTCTAGGATTACTTTGATACCTACCCAGCATTCCGACAGCAAAACTGATGTCTGGTCTAGTGCAAGTTTGTGCATACATTAAGCTTCCCACAACAGATGCATAAGGAATATTTTTTATTTGTTCTCGTTCCAATTCACTTTTCGGACATTGCATAAGGCTAAATTTATCACCTTTCTGAATTGGAACTATTCATGCTGAACATTTACTCATATTAAATCTCTCTAAAATTTTCTCAATGTAGACTTTCTGAGACAATCCTAATAACTCTTGTGACCTATCACAAAATATTTCTATTCCTATCACATACGTTGCCTCTCCCATATCCTTCATTTCAAAATTCTTAGAGAGAAACTTCTTGGTTTTACGTAACAAACCAAGATCATTAGCAGTAAGCAAAATATCATCAACATACAGAACTAAAAAATAAACTTGCTCCCACTAATCTTCATATATATACATCGATCAACGGTGTTTTCTTTAAAACCAAAAGAAGTTATGGTATCATTAAACTTAAGATACCATTGTCGGGAAGCTTGTTTAAGTTAATATATTGATTTCTTTAATTTACATACCATGTGTTCCTTTCCTTTAATTGAAAAGCCTTCGGGTTGGTCCATATAAACCTCTTCTTCTAAATCCCCATTAAGAAAGGCGGTTTTTACATCCATTTGATGTAACTCTAAGTCATAATGAGCCACCAAAGCCATAATGATTCTAAGTGAGTCCTTTTTAGAGACTGGTGAAAATGTCTCTTTATAGTCAATGCCTTCCTTTTGTGTAAAACCCTTTGCAACAAGTCTAGTTTTATGTCGTTCAATATTGCCTTTTGAGTCGCGCTTGGTCTTAAAGACCCATTTACACCCAACCTTCTTACATCCTTTAGGCAATTTGACAAGATCCTAAACTTGATTTTGATGCATGGATTTTAACTCTTCTTCCATGGCATTAAACCATTCATTAGAATCTTCACATTCCATGGCTTGGGTAAATGAACCTGGATCATTTCCAATTCCTAAGTCAATTTCTGACTCTTGTAGATAAACCATATAGTCATCAGAAATAACCGACCTCTTTCTCTTTGAGATCTTCTTAATGCCATTTCTTGTGACTCAGCTATTGGAGGTTCAATATTGACATCTCCATTATGGGGTGTTTGTTCATTAATTTGTTGTTCTTGATTATTGTTAGATTGTACCATAATATCAGGAACAACAATTTTAGAAACTTTGGGTATAGGAACTTCTACCCTTACTTCTTGAATGCAAGCATCACACACTCTTTCACTCCCACTGATGTCACCATTCTCAATGAACCTAGCATTTCCAGATTCAATAATTCTTGTACTATGATTAGGACAATAAAATTTATACCCATTGGTCGTTCTTGAATCCAATTTCCTTTCATGTGGATTGTAAATTCTTACTTCTACTGGACAACCCCAAACATGCAAGTGTCGTAAACTAGGTTTCCTACCCGTCCACAGTTCAAAAGGAGTCTTTGGAACTGCCTTACTAGGAACCCTATTTAATAAATGCATAGAAGTCTTTAAAGCATACATCCACAAAGACAAGGGTAGAGATGAGTGACTCATCATACTCCTAACCATTTTCATTAAAGTACGATTATGCCTTTCTGCTACACCATTTTATTGTGGTGTACCTGGCATTGTGTATTGAGCACAAATGCCATGTCTTTTAAGGAATTTAGGAAATGGACCTAGACATTGTCCCGATTCATCATACTTTCCATAATACTTACCACCTCTATCCGATCTTACTATTTTCACCTTTCTATCTAATTGCTGCTCAACTTCTTTAATATACACTTCAAGTACATTCACTGATTAAGACTTCTCATACAAAAGATAAATGTAACCATAACGTGAAAAATCATCAATAAAGGTAATGAAAGAGATTTCCTTACCAAAAGATGGAACATCGAAAGGACCACATATGTCAGTATATATATTTCAAGAAGCTCTGTGCTTTTTGTGGCACCTTTCTTAGTGTGTTTTCTTTGTTTACCTTTAATATAATCAATACACACTCCAAGGTCAGTAAAATCCATATTTGGAAGAATTTCATTCTTCACTAATCTTTGCATTCTTTCCTTGGATATATGACCCAAACGTTTATACTACAAGTAAGCAGAATTTTCATTCACCAAACTTCGTTTAGTGCCAACATTATGATGCAAGGTCATTAATGTCTCAACAAAAGTATTATCAAGTCTAAATTTGTAGAGACCATCACATAAAGTTCCAGTTCCAATAAGAGTATCCCGCTACATCAAGTTTTGGCAAAGAAACTAAATTGCGAGAAAATGTAGGTACATAAAGGGTTCGAAACAAATCCAAATAATGCTCGGTATCTAAGATCAAACGATAAGTGCCAATGCCTTCAACTAGAGCTTTGTTTCTGTTCCCCGTAATCATATAACTTTCATTTGGCTTTATAGTTTGGATTGTAAGAAATCCCTACATCGTATTTGACACATGAGTGGTGGCACCAGAATCAATCCACCAAGTATTATGAGGAACTTCAGTAAAGTTTGATTCAAAACATACTAAAGCACAAGGCTTACCTTTCTTTTCGAACCAAGCCTTACATTTCAGATAATCTTTCTTCAAGTGTCCAATTTTGTTGCAAAAATGACACTTAATAAGATTGTGTTCCTTCTTGTGGATTTGAGAAGCCTTTGAATAGTCATTCAGGACGTGTAATCCTTTCTTCTTGCTCCTTCCACCTTTCCTTTTGAAATTCTTTTTAGCTCCTTGATGACTTGAGAGATGAATAGAATGAGCCTTTTGATTCTTTATCCTTTTTTCCTTTTGAACTAGCATACTGGCCAATTCATTCACATTCCACTTATTCTTTATAGTGTTGTAATTCATTTGAAATGGCCCATATTGCTCATGAGGCAAGGAATTAAGTATAAACTATACTAAAAAGTACTCATCCACATTCATTCCTATATTCCTTAACTTTGCTACTAAGTTTGTCATCTCAAGTATATGCTCATGCATGGTATGTGAACCATCATATTTCATAGTGATCAGTGTGCTCATCAATGTACCAGCAAGTGACTTATCAGCAGTTTGAGAACGCTCTTCCACAAATTTCATAAATTCTTTAGCATTGTCCGTCCTGGGAAGAGAAGTCTTTAAATTGTTTGCAACTATCATTCGCATGAACATTAAGCTCAGTCTGTTCGATCTTTCCCAAGCTTTATGGAAAGACTTTTCATCATCGTTACTTATATCAATAATAGCAGCTAGTTTCTCAACTTGAAGAGCTAAATCAAGATCTAGGACACCTAAGTGAAACTAGATTTGTTCACTCCAATCAGGGAAATTTATCCCATTGAATAAGGGAACCGATGAAGCATGTGAATGCAGTGAAATAGGTACAAATACTGCAAATATGCAATAAATACTCATATATTAATGCCTTGAGAATATCACATAATCAGATTCAACCTAACTATACATGTACATCATAGTTCTCCTTTGGGCGATCCTATAATATACAAATATATATATACCATAATGATGCTAATAACTTTTATTTGATAATTGTAAATATACCTTATTAAAATTTATTTGCTATCTTTGGATATATAAACAAATTTAACAAGTCATATTAATTATCAACCATCATGTTCATGAATTATAAGAAAATAATTAACCTTTGGGTTAATCCCTAAGTTCTTATAATAAATGAACTTCAATATATCCATAACTCCAATAATGATATAAAACATATTAATTTCATATATAGCATCAATTAATCATGGGTAATTGAATAAAATAATTTACAATATCAAAAATTCAAAAGACTTCAAGGTTCGACCACTTTGGTGACTAACAAACCATTAATAATATGAATTGTTAATATTGTAAAATACAAATATTTACCAAAATTGCACACAAGGACAAAAATTTAATCAAAGCATAAGGGCAAAATCGTAAACTCATAATTCCATAAGGGCAGAACCATAAATTTAATATCCAGGGGTAAAATGGTAAATAATCAGCAATGGCAGAATCGTAATTATAAATTAAACAGGGGCAGAACAATAAATAAATTGCGAGAAGGACAAAATGGAATTTTAAAAATGGCATAGGGGCAAAAAAAAAAAAAAGAAATGGCTCGGCTCGGGCGGAGCACATGCCTGCAGTTCGGCGGGCGCGTGCCCCGCACGCGCGCGCGTCCAGCACGCAGGCGCGTGCGCGGGAGACTCACACGCGTGGATCCCACGAGCGAAGTGTGCTCCGCGCGCGTGAGGGTGCGTGGCGCGTGGGTTCCACACGCCTGCAACTGCAGCATGCGCGTGAAGCCCACGCGCCTTCTTCCTCGCGCACCGACGCGATTTTTCGCCGGTTTTCGCCATTTCCAGCAGCGATTTCGCCACCGTTTCGTCTCTGGCAGCCATCCCAGACACAAAAAGAATAATGAGTTTTGAAGAGCATGCAACCACGACCACATGAATCCAAGTTTTGGTGAAAATGACCAGGAATTGGCCCCAAATCAAACCATAATTTCTCCAAAACACAAACCCTAACCACCGCGACTTCCTCCGCCCGATTCACCTCCGGCGCACACCGATATGCCGGAAAAACTCATGCCTAGTGTTCCTCATGGCGGGGCGACCGTATGGGTCCAAAATCAGGCGGTGGGTCGTCGGATTTTGCCCGGAATCATCAGGTTTCTTACTCACCCTCAAAATTCCGAATTCTTCCATTTTTGTCCTTTTTTCATTCGGATTTTTTTTTAAACGCCCCATCATTTGGGTTTTCTTCAACAGAACCCACTTTCTCATCTCAACAACAATATAAAGTACAAACAGGATCATTCAACGAAACATCATACATAAATCATAATAAATCTATAAACGGAAAATCATGAGATTATAAACTACGCTCTGATACCAACTGTTAGATATTCATATAATTCTTAATGCGGAAATTCATAACAAATCAATGATCTTTGATCTTCATGATTTTCACAAATAGATGAGGACATACCTTTATCCATAGCGCCTGCACTTGATGATGATTGTTGTAGAAAATCCAAAGAATCTCAAATCAAAAGAAGAAATCCGATTTCTCTCCCTTAACCCACAATTCCTTATTGTATTCAATTGATGGAAAAGAAAATACATTCTTATCGGGTGGAGAGAGGACCGGACTCTATTTATACGTTCATTGAAAATGTGCCTTCCATCAAAGCAATATACCCTTTCATTTTATTAGAGTCACAACTTCTCGTAACCAATAATTATTTATTTTATAGCATTTTAATAATTATTAAACCATATAATAAATCATATCATGTGGGTCACAATAATTCTTACAACCAGCACCACACTTCAATTCAATCAACTTCAATTAGATGGCCAAAAAAAGGCGAGACTCACCTGCAATCCGGGTTGTTCTTGCAGATTAACCATTGCCACTCCGGTTATTTGAGTCCCTTCCCACACAGCCGACAAAGGAAAATGAGCATTTTAGTCAGTTGAGATTCGTCGCCTTTGAATTGACAAAAATCGTGTGAATTGTTGGAAATGTTATTCTCTTTTTACCATTAGGAGATCGGTGGTCCAAGTATTTGACCAAGCCGGCCGATATTATCCAAAAGAGAACTTCATTAATGGTCTGCATTTGAAGCACTTAAAGATATTCATCATCATTTGGTATTAGCATGGAATCAAAATGCACTGATAGTCATGAAATACAAGAAAAGCATGTAGAATTCTTCTTTTCAAGATAAATGACCAATAAATGTAGTATTAGTTGCGCTCTTGAGAATTGTACAAACCCTGGTAGTGCTCACCAATAGAGGTGAGTATAGTTCGGGAGGGTGGCTTTCATCTTGGATCTGAGAACTGCCCACTAGGTATAGGTTCTGAATGATTCACCAATTAGTTCTATGGATCTACCTGAGAACTGGACTACCAATCTGGTCCGGTTCTTGGGTAAGTCAAAGGAATTGGTTTCCAATCCCTATAAAATTGCATTCGTTGATTAATGTCATGGTGAATCTAGTTTCTATTTATAGCATCAAAGCTTGTTCTGCCTTATATTTAGGTTGAATTGCGAGGCATTGATTTTGATTAAGGATTGAAAACTATATGGTAAAACGAATAGACAACGTTAGCTAAAAACTTAATTTTTTCGAAGGTCATGGTGTGGGCCTTTTAGGGTTTCTTGATGCTATAAACATGTGGAGAATTAGACTCCATGTTAAAAGTCCTAACTTCCATAAAGTTAAAACATTAACCGCTTGATCCATTTTTTTTTTAATGTTAACCTAATTTAATCATGGAATAACTAAAGAGAGATTGAATTATTCTCTTAAGATGACCATTAGCTCTTAATTTCGTATCATGATGACAAAGCACCGCAACATTTAACATCTCAAATCGGTGCTCTCCTTCCTCTCCGTTTGCTTATTTTGTTTTAGTTGAGAAAATAAGTATATAGATTATTAAAATGCAAAAAAAAAAAAAGAAAGTAGGGGTTAATACACACCCAAGAGACAAAATTAGTCAATAATGTCCAATAACTACATATATAAGTATATGTACATATATATTTGATCGAAAAACTACAAAATAATTAATTAAGATGGAATTTCTTTCTTTAAATGTATTTAAATCGGTCTAGTCCGGGTGGGTAGGTGGGCGGGCGGTTCTACCTTTAGAACTGGAAACTGTATTAGTACTCATCATCTCTGTTGCGGAATATGGACAAGCAAATCGGATAAAATAGTCGAATGAAGGAAAGGGAATCGGACACCGGATTTACGTGGTTTGGTCCGAATATTGGAACCTACGTTCACGGGAAGAGTAGTACAGGATTCCACTATTGAAATAAGCGATACACCAGAGATTACAATTACTTAAGCACTCAAACACACTTTCAGTGTTTCATAGCCCTAAATTACACCCAAATAACTCACACAGTGTTTAGCCCATCATAATTCCTAGTGAAACCTTGTCACGACCTAAATTTCGGATGCACCATGTAAAACTAGGCTAATGAATTACTAAGTCTAATTTAGCTCGGGCTCTTCCAAGCCCATACCAATTTGCGACTTAGGTTCAAATATTTAGCATGCAAAAGGGAGTCGCCACTAATCAGTTTATGGTAGGTTGATTAGACACCTAAGTAAAATAATGGGAGAATTATTTTACTTCTACAAACCAGAGATTTTGGATACGGGGACTTGGTTACACTAGACATTTCTAATGCCCTTTCGGTACTATTTCTTTTATTTTCAATGTTTTTGCAGGCAATTCGGATTGATTTTAAATCTATTTCCCTAACATGTGAGGTGATCATACGGATGCGCAAATCACCAATTTAACACCCAAGAAAGTAATGAATAAATTACGGGACTTACCTTATAATAATGAAAGCATCTGCAATGTTAAATCAAAATTCACATCGATAGTTCTAGATATGATAACTAATTAACACACAATTTTTGTTTTTGTTTTTCACTTATTTAATGAAAATCATGCAATATACAATGCATGCTAGTCATCTAACATGAAATGTTATGACATGGTAATATGACTTAAACTACATGACATAAATAAGATGGAGTCTATCCTAAAGAATGAAATTGATTTATTATAAGACAATTTTATTTTTTTTTTGTATTTTCCATGAGATTTCGAAATTAGAAAAATGCCAAAATCACCTAGATAGATTAAGATTGGATCCAACTTATATTAAAATTTAGGGCAGGCTTTTCTCCCCGTCTCTTCTTCTAGCTAAGGTCTCTCAACAGGTGCAGCCAACATATTCTCAAGCAAATGCCAGAGAGCCTCACGCAATCTCGCCTGACGAACTGTATTTTGGATTAAATTGGTAAATTGTCAAAATGTTAGGACTAAATTGATACAATCAAAAGGCTTCGGACTGAATTGACTGTCATACAATAAGTTAACACTAAATTAACATAATTGAAAGATTTAAAAATGAATTTGCCATTATATAATAGGTTTAGGACTTTTTAGATTATATTCCCCTGCATTTTTTGTGCCCTGATCAATCAATTAAAGAATTCAATTTTCTTGCAAATTCATCTTTATTTTTACTTTTCTGCAACTCATCCTTTCCGCTATATAGATATCCTTCAATTTTCATACTTTAATTGTAGTTTATAGATCTTCGTTGTCAATGAAATTCCAATATAATATTTTCATCATCGCCCTTTGTTGTCAAGTAAATTTCAATAAAACTTTTTACACTATTATGTTGTTGATTAAATTCTGTTGAAATATATATGTTTCTTGTGTTCCATTGATACAACATTTGTTTGGAATCACCACAAAACTGGTCTCCTTTTAATAAAAATCGAATAAGAATTTCGATGAAAGATATTTCATCGATGATCCAATTTCGGCAAAAAAGGGGCAATGAGATTTAAAAAAAAAAAAAATAAAAAACTATGCTCTCCATCTCCTTCTCTTCTATATCTGTGAATTTTGTTGAAAGTCCACGGTTACTTTGTAGTTTTTTGGATCATGTCAAAACTTTGTGAAGACAACGAGATAGTGGAAGCTCATTTTCCTCAATAACTCTCTGGTTCATGTCAAAAGATAACAAAAGTGGCAAGAGAATCGAAACTCATTATCCTATGTAACTTTATGGTTCAAGTTGAAGGTGCACGAAATTGGTGAGAGAGTTGAAGCACTTCACTTTTAAGAGTCGCTAAGCTGAATGGTCATGTTTCCTTTCTTACTAGATTTGGCATTTGCTAGCAAATCTACCGCATCAATGTTACTAGAGCTTGTTTATTTCTTATTATAGTTGAATATGTGGATCTAGAATGCTGCAATGAGCTCTTTTGCTATTTAATGTTTAGATAGTACAATAGTCATGATGATTGATAGAAGTTATATTCGTCCGTATATTTGTGTTTTTTCAGTCATGAATGGTGAAAGATTCTTACAATTTTCATCTATCAAGCACGAACATGTTGCTGGAGCTTCTATGTCGTGTTTGACATGCTTGGACACATAGTCAACACGTGTTGGATTTTTCGACACGTGGTCAACTCTTTTCAACACGTTCTGACATGTATGTCCAGGAGTGAGAATTGTTGAAGAAGACAATGGAGATGGAGGCGAGGGAAAGGGAGCAGAGGTGAGGCCGCAAGCGATGGCGAGGCCGTGACGGCAAGAGTGAGCCAGAGGAAGAGTAGAGACTGAGGCAACTAGAGAGCCACGACTACGATACTGCGATGGAGGGCCAACAACGAGGCTGCGGCTGTGAAGGAGGAATAGCCAAAGGCAAGGCAGCAAACGACTGTGATGAGGTGACCAAGAGAGAGTATAGATCGAGAGGAAGAGGGTCATGCCAGGAGGAGGAGGAAGAAGAGGTAGCGGCTAGGATTTTTGATGGAGGAAACTCAAAAATAAAAAAATAAACGTGATTTTGATGGGATTTTTTTTTTCTTGGAGGGTGGGTGGACGAGAGGGTGACTTCAATTTTTAATAAAGAAAATGTTAGCCTGACAGGTGTAGGTGGGGGTGGGGGGTGGAGGGAAAGAAACGTGGGAAAGAAATGAGGGGTGACATAAATGTGGAGGGTTTGGTCGAGCATAGTGCTCGGGGGAGTTTTATTTATCAGAAAAATAAATGGTTAATATCCTGAAAAACCCCAGATTGATATACTTGTGATAAATTTACTCCAAATTATCTTTTTTTTTTTACCACCAAAAACCACAAACTGGTTTACCTTTGATAAATTTATCTCAAACTGGTACACCTGTGACAAATTTACCTTATGTTAGTTTTCATTAAATTTTATTGTAAAATTATTAAGTTAAATGACACGTGACAGTTCACCGGTATACAAATTTGGGATTTTACATTTCGTTTGTTACAATTTATAATATTTGTATTTTTTTATGGTATTAATCCAATTTAGTGGAAGGTATATTTGTCACAAATTTATCAATCTGGGATTTTTTGTAGTCAAATAAATTAGTTTGAGGTAAATTTGTCATAAATATACTAATTTAGGGTTTTCTATGGTCAATCGGGGTAAATTTGTCACAATGTATCAATTTTGGATTTTTATGGTAAAAAAAAAAATAGTTTGGGGTAAAATTATCACAAGTGTATCAGTTTGGAGTTTTTAAGATATTAACCCAAAAATTAAAAAGGGAGGTTACAAAGTGATTTTGGAAAATAAAAATACTAAATATGGAATAATGATAAATTTTGGTCATTGTAGAAAATCATAGATTTATTCAAATAAGTTAATTTTAATTTCATTAGTTTCATCTAACCTTTGTTAGAGTTAGAAACATGTCCCCAAATGTGGATACGCATTAATTATAAATATGTCTTTTGAATTTCCTATGAATAGATTTATTAATATTATTAGTGTAAATTCATTATAAGCTCTTTTTATTATTTATTTAATTGTCATTTTAAATCAAATTAATTAAAATAAAATAATATGTCACAATATATCGAAATTTTCTATTTTCTATAAATAACATATCAACATATCGTATCGTATTATGTTAGGTGTTCATTTGTGTTAGATTTTCATTTACGTATGACACATACTGCTTCACAAGCCGACAACGAACACGACCTTTTCATGCAAGTGTTAGAGCCTCTTTCAGCTGTCGTTTTTCAGAAAGGGACCATCGAATTAATAAATGCTTGGTGAAATGACGCGCACCAGCGGCTCGCGCTGCGTGAAGATAAATCGCACGTGGATATCCTCCCTCTCTCTCTCTCTCTCTCTCTCTCTCTCTCTCTCTCCCTATCCTCTTCCAGCTAAAGTCTCTCGGCAAGTGCAGCCAATATATTCTCAAGCGTATGCCAGAGAGCCTCACGCAATCTCATTTGAAAATTCCAGATCCAACACTCTCGCACTCCTTCCCCCTTCTCCACCTCACGGACAAGAAAGCGGTCAAGTCAGCGGTAGCCAATGCGGTGGGTTCTAAAGTTTTTTGTGTTTATCATCAGAAATAATTATAGCACCGCGGATTCAATACTTTTCTCATTTGTTCAATCATAACTTTATACACAATTTTTTTTCAATGTTATCCCTATTATATTTTTGTTCAAATTAATATTTTCATTAAAAAAGGTATGATAGCCATTAAATCACCATCAATGAAGATTTTGATATGATAATAGGGTGGATTTTCAAAATTTAAGAAAATTGCATTGCAATCTTATCTTTAGCAATAGGCGATAAAATCAATGGAGAATTTTTAGGAGATAAGGAAAATAAAAAAGATTTTTATGATCAAGAGGTTATAGGGCATATTAAAAAAGAACCAAAATATTCTATGAAGATATATATATATATATATATATATATATATATTTTTTTTACCTATAAAAGGAGCCAGGGGGCTTTTCTTCAGAAAGGCGAAAAAGAACACAAAAAAGTCAAAAAGTGAAAAAGAGAGGAAAAGAAAGGGAACAAAATAGGAGCTGCAGAGAAGAGATAAAGAGGGAGACGTGCAACAGAGTAGGGAAAAATAAAAGAAAAAAAAACAAAAAAAAAAAAAAAAAACAAAAACGTCTTCTTCTTCCTCGTGCAACGGCTCTTCGCCAAGCCCTGCGGCCGTCCAGGCGTCCTTTCGCCTAAGTGACCGTCCGATCTCGCTGCACCTTTGCTTCAAGCCTCACCGCCGCACGTCTGCTATGTTCCCTCCCCGCGGAGCCGCCTTAACTCCCGCATCATCACGCCTCAGCCGATCTCCCTTGCCGACGCCTATTGAAGCCACACCTTTGTTGCTCACTGCCTCGCGAACCTATCACGCCTCCAGCTCGCGCCGATCCGCGACGACGTTGCTGCAACCACCAGTCGCTTGAAGTTGCAATGCCTCTACCCAGATCTGCCGTGTCGGAATGAGACCCCGAGGCACCGCGCGTCTGCACGTCGTCACTGCTTCAATCCGAGCGACCCTTTGCTCCAACGATGCCTCTCTCTGCCTATCACGACGCCGCCTCTACTGGCCCCACCTCCACACAGCTCTGCTCCGCACCTCTGCTCTAGATCTGAGCCGATCGTCGCTCCACCGCCGAGCAAGCCCCGCATCGGCTCGCACTTCCACGTTGCTACTACTGGGCGCGTCTTCGCCAGCAGCACTGTTGCCCCGCCGCATCGCCGTCTAAACAACACAGTCACTTCTTCTAATCCGGGTTCGCTTGCTGCTGCCAACGATGCCGGTCCCTTCGCCGGAGCTCCAACGATCGCGCTCCTCCGGCTGTGGTTGCCCTCCACCGTAGCAACCCACCACCACAAGCCCAAGCTGTGTGTGAAAAAAGGAAAAAAAAAAAAAAAAAGGAAAAAGGGAAAATCAAATTAATTTTTTTATTTACTTATGTTATTTTTTTTATTTTTATCATTTTTATAAGTTTTTCCTTTTTTAGTAGAATTATTCTTTAATGTATGATTGAAATGTTTGACATGAAATAGCCTATGAAATTTGTGATTGACAGTCTGATTTTCACGCCCGAAATCCAACTCGCAATTGCTTGAAAAATCGCCAATCAAATCTCATGCTCGAGATCCGATTCACGATTTATTTAAAATTGTCCAACCCGATTTCATGCGCAAGATATGGTTTGTCAATTTGGATATCGGCTCTGATTTGCCGTTGTGTGGTTTAAGTTGATTTTGCTTTCGGAAAAGAAAAAAAAATCCAAAAAATGTGAGTTAGATTAGGTTTATTTCTTGTTGTATGGTTTTCGCATATTTAGGGTAGGAAATTTACTATTTCGAATAAAAAAATACCAAAAACATAAATTTAGGATGTTAGATTTTCATTTCATTAATTTAAATTGCATGTTTAATTATTTGACAATTTAATTTTTATATAAAAAAAGAAGAAAAATTAGAATTAGGGCATTCTTTGCATGTCATTACATGTTTCATTTTAAGTTTAAATTGATTTTTAGATAGATTGCATCTTAGATTAGAGATTGTTAAGTTAAAATAATATCTTAGTTTAATTAGGGTTTAACCTAGCCTAATCCTTAATATAAATTGGATAGAATCTTAATCTAGCTAGGTGATTTTGGCATTTTTCTAATTTCGAAATCTCATGGAGAATACAAAAAAAAAAAAAAATTGTCTTAGAATAAATCAATTTCATTCTTTAGGACAGACTGCATCTTATTTATGTCATATAGTTTAAGTCATATTACCATGTCATAATATTTCATGTTAGATGATTAGCATGTATTGCATATTGCATGACTTTTAGTAAATAAGTGAAAAAGAAAAACAAAAATTTGCGTGTTAATTAGAGATTATATCTAGGACAATCGATGTGAATTATGATTTAACATTGCAGATGCTTTCGTTGCTATAAGGTGTCGCGACCAATTTTTCGGATGAACCACCTAGGATTTGGCTAATGGATTGTTAAGCCTAGACTTAACTCAGACTCTCCCAAGCCCATACCAATTCTCGACTTTAGGTTCAAGTTTTTAAACATGCAGATAAATTTTATCTAGGAGTTTCCACTAATCAATTTTTGGTAGGTCGATTAGACACCTAAGTAAAATAATGGGAGAATTATTTTACTCCTACGAACCAAAGACTAAGGGTGCGGGGACTTGGTTACGCTAGATTTCTCTAACGCCCTTTCGGTACCTTTCTTTTTTATTTTTTGAAAAAATGTTTGGCAAGCAGCTTAAATTGATTTTAATTATCTCCCTAACACGTGAGGTGATCATGTGGGTGCGCAAACCACCAATTTAACACCCAGATAAAACATTAAATAAATTGCTAAAACTTACCTTATAGCAACGAAAGCATCTATATTGTTAGATCAGAATTCACATTATCAACCCTAGATATGATTTGTAATTAACACGCAATTTTTTTTTTTTGTTTTCACTTTGTTTAATGTGAACTTAATCTATATGCAATGTATGCTAATAACCTAATATGACATGGCAATATAATCTAAATTATATGGCATGAATATAGTAAATTCTAAAGAAAATTAGATGGCGACTTAAATGACCTAATTCTATTGACAGGCGATTTCTAATTAAATGGGCCTAAAAACTAAATGATGTGCATTTCCAAATAATCTAATCCTAAATGACATGTTCATGACACTTTTTATTTTTTTATTTTTTCCTTGAAATTGCAATTTATCCTAAAAAATGGAAGTAACTTATCCTAAGACTTTTTTGGATTTTTTTATGAAATTTGAAATTAGGTCAATGCAAAAATTATCTAACTAGGTTAAGATCCCATTTAATTTATATTAGGAATTAGGTTGAGCCAAAATCCTAATTTAAACTAAAATATTATCTTAACCTAAATGGTCCTAAAATGCCATCTATCTAATATCATCTAAACTTATAATGAATTAAAAAGAACTAACATCTAGAGTTAAGCTACATGCAACTTTACCCTAAAATGCAATGACGTGCAAAATATGACCTAATCCCTAAAATACAATGACGTGCAGAATATGCCCTAATCCCTAAAATGCAATGACGTGCAAAATATGCCCTAATCTTGTATGCATGATGATTTTTGTTTTTTTTTTTTATTAATTTCGAAATTAAAATTTAACATGCAAATCAAATAAAACTAACATTCTATATGTTTTTTTTTTTTTTTTTTCATGATTCAAAAATAAAATTCCTATTCTAAATATGCATGACAAACCTAATCCTAATTCAGCAATTTTTTTTTATTTCGAAATTAACAATTCCTAATAATTAAACATGCAACCTAAATTAACCGATTTGATTTTTTTTCTTTGATTTTTTTTTTAAATTCATGATAACTAAAATGCTTAGCCTAAATATGCAAATAACCCTAAACATGCAATATTCTAACTCAGACATAATATCACACATTGTTCAGATCATGGGACAATATTTCGCTAGTAAAATCGATAAATTGATCTTAAGCCTTAAAGATCAAAATATCAATTTTATTCCCGCTTGATTAATTATTTCATCTAAAGCCTTATAGACGAAATAAAAAAAATCCGGCGCGGTTACGAATCGGGTTATATATCAGAATTTTGATTTATGCATAATCGAACATTTCAAATAAAGAAAACAGGAAATATAAAAAAAAAATGAAATAAAGTAAATCTACCTAATAAAGTAAAGTGAAAATAAAATAAAATCTACCTAATCTTTTTTCCTTTTTGCTTTTTTTTTTTTTTTTCCACCCATGGCTTCGGTGGGTTACCACCGGTGAGAGGGGAGGGATCTCCGGCGAGAGCACCAGGCACGACGGCGACGCGGCAGCAAGGACTCCGGGATCAACGCGGGGCGGCGTCGACTTCGGGAGCGGGGGTCACGGGCGAGAGTCCCTGGGCGCGGGCAGGGTGTTCGAACCTCGGCTCGGCAGCGGCGGTGGCTAGGCGGGACGGTGTCACGGGCGGTGCGGCGAGACCGTCGGGCGGAGTGGAGGCGGACGCAATGCGAGCAGCGAGGTTGAAGCCGAGGTGGGTCGCAGCTCAAGCTTGGCTTGGCACGGCCATAGATCTGGCCGTGAAAGGAAGCGCCGGTGGAGGGGTTGTCTCGGCCAAGGTGCTGCTGGTCGTGGACGGAGATGCTATGGCGATGCTGGCGCGACGACGGTGCTCGCGGTGGCACAACGACGAGCAAGCTTCGGGAGGTTTGATCAGCGGTGGCCAGCGGG
Source organism: Eucalyptus erythrocorys (assembly GCA_014182555.1). Classification (NCBI taxonomy): domain Eukaryota; kingdom Viridiplantae; phylum Streptophyta; class Magnoliopsida; order Myrtales; family Myrtaceae; genus Eucalyptus; species Eucalyptus erythrocorys. The sequence continues at coordinate 25,459,178 of CM024605.1, read as the reverse complement.
GGCACCAACACGAAGGGCTGCAACGGCGGAAAGACTTGCGAGGAAGAAGAACAGTGTGACTTCCTTTTTTTTTTTCTTCTGCTGGCTCTCTCCTCGCGTCTCTCTCTCGCTGTCTCTTCTCTGCAGACCTGTTGCTGTTGATTTTGACTTTTCCCTTCCTTCTTCAACAACTTTTTCTTTTGTTTTTGTGGTAATTTCAAGAAGAACAAAAAGAAGCCCCTTGTAACCAATTTTTCTCTCGATTTTCTGAATTCAGCCTCTCATGTCACTCCATACGGCCTTTCACTCACTGCACTCCTTCGACAGACGTGGGTTGACCTTCCCAAGAGAAGAATTTTTCTCTTTCTTTTTGAAATTTCAACTCTCAACCCAAAAGAAAAAAAAGCTTCCCGCTCACGTATTTGCTCTCATTTTTTTCGAATTTGCCTCCTCCATTTGTCCACCATACATGACTCCTTTTTATACACCAAAAGAACGTACATTCCTGGTATATTTCATTACCAATTTTGTTCGCGTAAAATTCCATTGAATATATCATTGAAATATACATATTCGCGCAATATCTTGGAATATTTGAAAAAAAAATTTCGCCTCTTGCGCAAAAATGCATATCCAAGTGTATATTTCGCAAATCTATATATATATATATATATATATATATAAATCTTAACAATAAATAAAATTTTCCTAAACTACATGCCATGTGATTTTTATTATTTTTTATTTTTTAGCAAAAATTTAGATGTCAACAACTGCCCCTCTTTGAAGGTGAGTTCGCAGAGGTTGCCTTCAAAGACAAATTGAGACCTAAATTTTGGTCATGCTTATGCAATAAATGATGATTTTTTGGAAAATGAATTCCATTTTTTAATGCAATTTATATGAATGTAACTTTCATGATGCATGGAAATGCTAATGCAAATGCATGATGCGAAAGGAAATAACGTACCTATAATTGCTCACCAATCAATGTTGTAGAGCATCATGAGGTACACGATAAATACCCATTTGCTTCACAAGTACCCAACTCTTACTCAGGTTCCTTGGAAAGCCTAACAAGTAATAAATTGGAACATCGAGACTAAGTAGAACATTCACATCCAGAGTGACATGTTCAAATCAAGACATCTAGGTCCAGACTAAGATGTCAAGAGTTTTGGACTCGAAATACCTAGATCCAGACTAAAGTATAACGAGAAAGATGAAAAACATTCACATCCAGAGTGAAATGTTTAAATCGAGACATCTAGATCCAGACTGAGATGTCAGGAGTTTTTGGGCTCGAAATACCTAGATCCAGACTAAGGCACAATGAGAAAGATGAAAGGTTTAAATCAAGACACCCAGATCCTGACTAAGATGTCAAGAGTTTTGAACTCGAAATACCTAGATTCAGACTAAGCTATAACGAGAAAGATGAAAAGTTTAAATCAAGACACCCAGATCCTGACTGAGATGTCAAGAGTTTTGGACTCGAAATACCTAGATCCAGACTAAGGTATAACGAAAAAGATGAAATGTTTAAATCAAGACACCCAGATCCTGACTAAGATATCAAGAGTTTTGGACTTGAAATACCTAGATCTAGACTAAGGTATAACGAGAAAGATGAAAAAACATTCACATCTAGAGTGAAATGTTTAAATCAAGACATCCAGATCCAGACTGAGATGTCAAATGATCTTACCTTTAATGAAGATAATTGGTGTTACATGTCTAGGACCCGTACCATTCTACGGTCGCCTAAACAGGGATTCATTTTGCAGGACCCATTCTATTCTATGGTCGCCTGAATGGAGAAATTGCGTTTCTAGGATCCGTTCTATTCTACGGTCGCTATTAAAGTAATAAATGTTGTCTAAGACCCGTTCTATTCTACGGTCGCCTAAACTGAGGTTTTGCTTGGCTAGGACCCGAACCATTCTTCGGTCGCCTAGCCTTGCGATAGAAATCATCTGACCAGGACCCAAACCATTCTTCGGTCGCCTTAACCAGATTGAATCTGGAGAAAAATCTTTGGGGACAACTCAATTGAGTGTCAAATATTCAAGGTATGGATAGATATATACTCACCTGATAACATCTTTGATCTTCGGGGATATGTCTCCTGCAAAACATGATCATAGGAGAAGCAAGATGCATTTGTAATCATAAACATGCATCAATTTAATGGAGGTTCATGATAATTTCCATCGATCTTGCATCATCTAATTTCCATTCTGAATACATGAGTGTCATGAATGTGTCAAATGAGGAATCCTTTGGTCTGAAAGGACTTTTCTCTCATCCTCATTAAAATGGCTATTTTATCCTGACCTTTGATGCAGGATTCCGTCAATCACTTTATCTCACCTTCATCATGCCAAACAAGGGTCCAAGCAATCTCGCAAGTAGTACGTCTTCACCAATCTGAGAGGTCTTTAAGAGGGACCGTAATGCGGGCTTGGTCAATGGCTTAACAAAGGGGACTCTTTGAGTCAAAGCTTACTTGAAAAATGAGAAATATTCTGCAATCATCTTGGGGTTTACAAGTCAAGAAACATAAGAAATGAGGCAGAAATTATCTTACTCACACTCCTTCAAGCGGTGCTTTCGAACCTATGAACCTTTACATTAATTTAAGTGCCCTAATCTGAAGAGACTTTGCAAGGGACGTAACGTAGGCCCGATTCATGGGTTAAGAAACAAAATGATCATTAGGCTCAAAAAGTGTTTAGAGGGTAAAAGGTTGGTGATCATCTTGACACTTCCACCAATTCTCTTCTTCAATGCCGAAGATTTTCTTTGCACTCATTGATTGCAACAACATTTGAGCTTTTTTTCTTTTTCTCTCTTTTTCCTTTCTTTTTTCAGTACCGCCTTCTTCTCGGTACGACTTGCCATATAAGGTGTTTGATTTTTCTTTGGGCATCAACCTTGCCTTTTACCAGGCACACTACTTTTCTATGCCCCATTTTTGCACATTTTTGAACAAAATTTCCATTTTTGTTGGCATTTTAGTTCATGCCACATGAATATTTTTGTCTTGCCCTAGTGTGGGGGATGATCACCAACTGGGTTTAATATGGAATGAATTCATAAGCTCAAGTGGGCTATGCAATGGATAAAAGTGTGTAGGATAGGGAAATGATTGCTCTTCATCATCCTAAAGCACTTCAATTATCGTACAAGTTACACCGCGAAAACAATACCCGAAGATTGATGCAAGTGCAAGTAAGAAAATTCCCATCCTTGATTTCAAATTTGTCCCAATGTGGGATGGTCCTTGATAGGGATAATTTAAGAAGCTCTTCATGTGTGTGGGCTCAAAGAGCTAAACAATGGATATACCTATAGTGTTTTGGGTAGAGGAGGAAACTGTCCCTCATCACTTCGGATAACGTACCTTTTGCAAGACCGCCCTTTTCCTTGCGGGCATGGAATTTTTTCACACAACTCCGGGATTAGTGTATGGAATAGTGTATGGAATAAGGCTTGCCTTTCATCATTCCAAGGTGTCCCATTTGACACATTCAATTTATCTCACATAATTCATCATGGAAAACATGCAAAATTTGCAACAAATTTGAATAATTGAATTTGCAACTCATTGAGGCAATTTATTCATCATAAAAGTGTTTGCAGTTCAAAACATGACATGTCAAATTCTATTATGGATAATACTTCTTGACAGCATCAGAATTAACTGGAGTGGAAAACTCACGACCATCCATTTCTGCTAGGATCAAAGCACCTCTAGGGAGTACCTTCTTCACCACATATGGGCCATTGTAATTCGGGGCAAACTTGCCCCCAGGGTCCGGAAAAATCAGCAACAGCTTCCTTAGAACAAGATCATTTACCTCAAAATGTCTCGGCCGCACCTTCTAGTTGAAAGATTTGGCTACTCTCTGTTGATATGTTTGGCCATGACAAAGAGCCTTCATCTTTTCTCATCAATTAGGTTCAATTGCTCAAATCTTTGTTGCGACCATTCTACCTTAGACAACCCCACTTGGGATAAAACTCTCAGAGAAGGAATCTCCACTTCCACAGGCAAAACAGCCTCCATGCTGTACACCAGAGCAAAAGGAGTTGCCCTAGTAGAAGTACGAATCGATGTCCGGTATGCCATTAGTGCGAAGGGTAACTTGTCATGCCAATCTCGATAATTCCCAACTGTCTTAGCCAAGATCTTCTTGATGTTCTTATTGGCTACTTCAACGACCCCGTTCATTTGAGGGCAGTAAGGAGACGAATTCAGATGCTTGATCTTGAACTCGTTGAACAATTCATCCACAAGTTTGTTGTTCAAATTTGTCCCATTATCAGTGATGATTGCTTCAGGGACGCCATAGCGAGCAATTATCTCACACTTGATGAACTTCACAACATTGCGAGCAGTGACATTTACAAAGGATGAAGCTTCAATCCACTTGGAGAAATAGTCTATTGCCACTAAGATAAAACGATACCCATTTGAAGCTTTGGGGTTTATCGGGCCAATCACATCAATGCCCCCCATTGAGAAGGGCCATGACTCGGAAAACTGATGCAGCTTAGTTGAGGCACATTTATCTAATCCCCATGGATCTGGCATTGGTGACAACTCCGTACATGCTTAATGCAGTCACTTTCTAATGTGAGCTAATAGTAGCCTAATCTCATAATCTTCTTGGCTAATATGTGTCCATTCATATGAGGGCCACATACTCCTTCGTGCACTTCTTGCATGATTTGAGTGGCTTCGGCTGCATCTACACACCGCAGCAAAACTGAATCATAAGATCTTTTGTATAGATTTTCGCCACCAACAAAGAATTTTGAGGCCATCTTCATGATGTACTTCCTATCAGCCGAAGTGCTTCCCTCGGGAAATTCTCGTTTTTGAATGTAATTCATGATGTCATAATACCATGGTTTTCCATCAAGTTCTTCAGTCATGATCATACAATAAGCTGGCCTTAGCAAAACTTCTATTCTCAATGGCTCGACTTCCAATTCATCAGTGACTTGCAGCATAGAAGACAACGTTGCAAGTGCATTCGCAAATTGATTATGACACCTTGGCAAGTATTCAAACAAAATTTCCCTGAACTCCTTTACCAGATCTTCTAAATACTTGTGGTATGGGAGTAACTTAGCATCTTTAGTCTTCCATTCACCTACGGTTTGCAATATGATCAGTGTAGAATCTCCAAACACTTTCAACTTAACCACACCCATCTCGATTGCAGCTTGAAACCCGAGGATGCAAGCTTCATACTCAGCCACGTTGTTAGTGCATGGGAATATCAATTTTGCAGCTACCGGATGGTGTTGTCCGTTTGGGGATATTAGGACCGCCCCAGTACCAGAACCGGACAAGTTTACAGCTCCATCAAAGAACATTGTCCATGAGCCTTCATCTACACTCAAAACACGGTCATCTGGGGAACCGTCATCATTACTTGAGACTCCTAGATTTTCAGCCAAGATATCAGCGATCACTCAACCTTTAACTGACTTCTGTGGCATGAACTGCACATCAAACTCCAAGATTAGGATTTGCCACTTAGCCAACTTACCCACCAAAGCTGGCCGATCAAGCAAGTATTTGATAGGGTTATTCTCGGTTACAAGGAACGTCTGGTAATGCAATGTGTACTGTCGTAATCTATGCAACACCCACACTAATGTAGCACAAGTTTTCTCAGCATCAGAATATTTCAGCTTTGATACAGTGAATTTCTTGCTCAAGTAATAAATGGCCTGTTCTCTTCTATCAACAGGACTTTCTTGAGCCAACATCGCACCTAATGACTCACTATGGATAGTGAGATAGAGAATCAAAGGATGCCCTGGTAAGGGTGGGACAAGAACTGGTGGATTCATCAAATATTGCTTCAGCTTGTCAAATGCTTCACGACACTCAACATCCCAGTTGACTCGCGCATTCTTCTTTAGGAGCTTGAAGAATGGCTTGGTAGTTTAAGACAGTTGGGAAATGAATCGCGCGATGTAATTCAATCTCCCCAAGAGGCTTCGGACTTCTTTGACCGTTGATGGTGGCTATAACTCACATATGGCCTTGACTTTAGATGGGTCGATCTCAATCCCTTTACTGCTCATAATGAACTCGAGTAATTTTCTAGATGTTGCTCCAAACACGCATTTAGCGGGATTTAATCGAAGCTTGAATTCGCGAAGACGATCAAACAACTTCTTTAGAGTTTCAACATGGCTTCTCCTAGGTTGGGTCTTTGCAATCATACCATCAACATAGACTTCTATGTCCTTATGCATCATATCATGAAATAGAGTTACCATGGCCCGCTAGTAGGTTGCCCCTGCATTCTTGAGTCCAAAGGGCATGACCTTATAATGAAAGGTTCCCCATGGAGTGATAAATGCAGTCTTCTCCTTATCTTCCTCCTCCATCCTTATCTAATTGTATCCGGAGAAACCATCTATAAACGAGAATAACTCAAATCCAACGGTGCTATTCACAAGGACGTCTATGTGAGGTAGCGGGAAATCATCCTTCGGGCTGGCCCTATTCACGTCCCGATAGTCGACACGGACTCGAACCCAGCCATCTTTCTTCATTACTGGCACAATGTTAGCTACCCATTCAGGATATCGTGAAACTTCAATAAATCCCACCTTCAAAAGCTTCATCACCTCTTCCTCAATCTTCTTTGAGAGCTCAGGTTTAGTCCTCCATAGCCTCTGCTTCTTAGGTGGCACATCCAAATTAGTAGGCAATGCGTGCTCCACGATTGCCGGGTCTAAACCGAGTATGTCAGCATAAGTCCATGCAAAGATATCCTGATATTCCTTTAGCAGCTGGATTAGGCGCTCAGCCTCGTCTTTGGGGAGATTTGCCCCAATTTTGACCTCCTTGGCTTCTTTAGTGTCACTTAAATTGATAGTGATAGTTTGTTCGGACGTAAGCGTCTTGGCTTTTTCATGCTGTTCCCAGCTACGCTGCACTTCAATGGAATCTTCAATCGAGTTTCCAGGAACTTCGTCACTAGCATTTGTGGCATTGAATTGGACCATTTCCACGCCTTTGCGTGATGTAAAATTATCCCTGAAACAGGAAGTAGACAAATTAGAAAAACAAACAGAGTAATCTGTATTTTTGAAAGATTTTTTTGAAAGATTTTTGAAAAGCAATTGCAAAAGCATTTAAAAAAAAAAAAAACATTTTGACACGAGGAAGCATGATGAAGCCCAGGCCTCAGAATTCTCCTTGGATTTTATTTTTCTTTTTTTATCGGCTGGATATCATCATCGGGCTGGTTTGGTGTACCTTATCATGCTCTCAAAATAAAACTTGTAATTTTATTGATATTCATCAATCAATTACATTTATTGAATGGAAAATACGAATTCAAGTCCTAAACGAAAAAGAAGAAATCGAAAACAATCGCTAGATAGCAATAGTTATTCCTAGAAAGCAGTAAAAATTCCCATGTAAGGGACATGAAGAAGCAATAAATGAGTTACTCTTGCGGGCCCGGGCCCATTTCTTCTGGAGACCCTTCGTCAATGGCTCCAATGAAGATGTCGTCAAACAAGCTTGTAACTCCTTCCAGCATATCATCAGGGTTCTCAGCCTTCGGGGGCGTCGGATCATCCATGCCACCCTATCCATCTGGGACTATCTCACGGGGATCAATATAGAAGCTGGGAGGGGCCGAATACTTCACCAGGTAGTCGAACTTGCCGCTCGACTGCCCCAAGGTGTCTATTACTTCCACCTCATCCTGCATCATTATCGGGGGACCAAGGAATGTCTCATAAATACTTGGGGGCAACGGGTTTTGCCTCCCTTGCCTTCGGTTAGGCGTCGGGTTCGGTCCTTCTTGCCTTCTTCCTCCAGGATTTTGTCCACCTCCTCCATCGTACCCTAATCCAGCAAAATGGGACCTCTGAGAGGCTTCAATGGGGTCTCGAATGCCTTGGCCATTTCTTCCAAGACCACCACCAGGAATGAAACCATTCCCGACCATCACTCTTCCCACCATAAGGGTAGCATTTGAAACTTCGGGAGTAGGAGGCGTCGAGTCAGGAGAAGCATGTTTGGTGGATACTAACTCGAAAGAGTGGTAGCTTGCTTCGAACTTAGAATCTGGTTCCACATAGGGGATGGTCGTCTCCTGATAGATCCGATGATCTTCCTTACCATACACGGTGACCAGCTTCCTTTCAATCACGAACTTCACAGCCTGATGCAAACTTGAAGGCACCGCTCCCGCGGTGTGTATCTAGGGACGACCTAGTAGGAAGTTGAATGCAGTAAGGATGTCCAGCACTTGGAAGGGAATGTTGAAGACGACCGGCCCTATTTGTATATCAAAGTGGATTTGCCCGATCACGTCCTTCTTTGTGCCATCGAAAGCTCGTACGAAAGTTGTTGCACCATGTATCTTGGATGGGTCAACTTTGTGGCGATGAAGAGTGGCCAACAGGCATATGTTTAGGGCGGACCCATTATCAATGAACACTCGAGACACATGGGTAGTCTTGTGCTTGACAGATATGTAAAGTGCCTTGTTGTGCTCTCTTCCCTCAAGAGGGAACTCCTCGTCAGAGAAGGCAATCAAATCCTTGAGAAGGACCGATCCTACAAATTCCTCTAGTTTTTCTGCCTCAATCATTTCTGGCACATGAATTTCACTTAGCACCTTCATCAGTGCCTTTTGATGCACGGGCGATGTCTGCAGGAGCTCAAGCAAAGAGACCTGGGTAGGCATTTTCCTCAATTGGTCGACTACGTTGTACTCACTTGTTTTAATCACAGCCAGAAACTTCTTGGCCTCTTCATCAGTGACTGGCTTGGCAGGTTGAGCATTTGCTTGAGCATAAGTCCGGCCAGACCTTGTAACAACACCAACATCTAAGTCATAGGACCAAGGGACGGCCTTATTGCTGACATACTCATACGGTTGTGGCATCTCAATCACTATCTCATCAACAGATGCATCATCTAATGGGGGCATGTCCGCGAGTGAAGGATCGGCTTCTTCCTTTTCAACAACGAGCGTGGCTTGTTCCTCCCAATTGATGATGATGTGAGAAATAGTGGAAACTACACAATTATGGTCGGCATATACTATAATGCCATCGTCAACCATTTTGACAACTCTTTCCTTTATTAGTGATAGGGGGATATTCTCATGGTCCGGATAATACCCAACTCTCACTAGGCCATTATAGGCATCCGCCACATGTACCTTCGAGTTCTTGATGCGACCGACTTCAGGTTCCAGAATAGCATTCACGGTACCCTCATGCTCCAGTAGCAGGTTTTTCTGGATGTTTGGCCGAGCAGTCTGGAACAAAAAAGCCTTCGTATCCAAGAGGTTTTGGATCTTGTGCTTGAGGGTGAAACATTTATCAGTTGAATGCCCCAATTCCTCACTATGGTAATCACACTTCTTTGTTGGATCATAACCATGAAAGATTTCGCGGTTAGGGCACTTTGGTTCGCTGGTAAGCAAGCCTTTCTTTCGTAGGACTGCCAACACTTAGGATGGAGATCTAGGAAGAGGAGTTGATCTTCCATGTTGGACATACGATCACGCATCTCATTTTGTTCCGCCATTTTGGCCCTTGATCGCGTGATAATGGGTGAGCATGGAGGATTCGTTACCACCTAATTTAATAAAACATGAATGAACATACATAAGCACTTTGATATGAAATATGCCGGCCCATGATGAAAATCTAACCACTTTTATTAATGAAATTAAGTGAAAATGACATTTGAAAGGTTCTTGACAAATAAAGTAAATGACTCAACTTCCTAGGCATTAAGCTAAAGTAAAAAGACTAAATTGACTCAAGCCATTTTATTTAGCCCGATCCATAAACAAATGGGAAGCCAACGCTCGACGTAATTGCTTCTTCTCTCTGGCATCCTTCTTGGCTTGCTTCTCAAGTTGCTCAATCTTCCTCTTGTGATGATTAAGCTCCGCTTGCCGAGTGGGCTTCTCAGTCACATCTGGCACCTTTGGGAGATACTCGATTGGAATTTTGTGTCGACGGATGTATCGAGTAGTGGTATGGTAAAGCTTTTCCTTCCCTTCAAGCTCATCCTCGGGCAGGCTCAACTTTTGTTGGCAACATGCGAGCCAAGCTTGTTCGATGCAACGGAGCCATCTCTTGTGATCACCATCCTTGGTAGTGAATTGAATTTGGAACAAACCAAGCTTGAGAGGGGGCGGCAGGTCCTGCACAACTCGATATTGACGGGCCACTCGGAGTGGATAGTAGGAAGTGGCACCGGTGATCCCCAATAGTGGAATCGGCTCATCATCACCATGAGAGAGACGTGCCTCGGAGACTTGGAACCATTTAGCATGCCATAAGAAAATCTTGGTGTTGGGATTTTTCAACAATTTTGTCCATTTTGAGTAAGAAAGATTTGGAGTTCGATCCTGATGATTTTTAAATACCTTAATAGGATGATGGGAATCGGTGATATTAATAATATTCATGTGAATATTGACCTTACTCATGTGAGAAAAGAACCAAATTTGTAAGAGTTCAATTGGTGCATGAAAAGTTTTATCCTCATCTTCCTTAAATCGAGTGAGTGACAAAAATGTTTCAGCTAGGATAGTATTAACAAAACTAACCTTAGCACACACTTGTTTAACAACCCATGTAATAACAGGATTAATGGCGCCTTTGCGAAGAGGAAAAATAATAAACTCGAAAAAGGCTAAGAGGAAGATCTTGCTTTTTAAAAGAGTGTTTGCATTGGCAAAACTTTGATCTAGGAAATAAAAAGGACATGCAAGACGATTATCTTTCAGTACTCTTTTAATTTGATCCTTGTCCATCCTAAGAAAATCAGACAAAATTGATTCAGGTTCTATTCCAAGATGTGGGTTTATTAGTTCCGATTCCAAAGGTTTTCCTATGGCGATGCTATATTCCTCCAAGGTCAAGATGAGCTCATGCTTACCAAATATAAACGTTGATGTTTGGGGGCACCAGAAATGAGCTAGTGCTTGCATGACGCCACTTTAAACATCGATGTCGAGGAGTGGTAGAAGGCAACCCAGTCTACTTTTGACATAGCTTTGGCCATCATGGCCCAGACGATCCCACCATGATTTAAGTTCAACCTTTGGTGCGGGCACGAATCGAATGTCGGATCTTCCCATTGTTTATAAACCAGGATTCGACCAACCTAATGTCATGGACCGACGAAAGAAAGACGAAATACAATAAGTAAATTGTAAGAGTAAGGAATAGAAAACTTACTTCACCGGACGATTAAAGCAACCACATAGACAAGCGCATGAATCGTGAGGTTCGATTTCTAACTAGGAAGGCTAAGCAAGGTGGAGTTAAAAGGGTGGGATGACTTAGTTGCAGCCTCGCATACTAAGTCAAGTCCTTCTAACTCCGACTCAGTCAAGAATGATACCCCAATGCGACGCAGCCTCGTGGGCAAAGGTAAACATTCTTGACACCAAGAAAAACTTTTGGGATTGAGTTGGGCAACCTCTACTACGCGGCCTCGCGGTCGAAGTCATATCTAACTCAATACCATCCTAAATATCCTAGTGCGGCCTAGGTCCGGCGGCAGGTTGTGTGTGCAATAGTGTAGTGTAAAATGCAAAGCATGCATAAAAGTTTAAATCAAACAACATTTCAATAACTTGAATTTAAAACATACATCCCCAACCCCAACCTGTAAGACAAGGGTTAGCAAAAACTACTTCCCTTAAATCTCCCAACTTGCAAAAACATTTAACACCTTAAATGTTAGGGACGTACCTGGAATCCTTGCTGCCAAACAAAAACATTCTTTTTAAATGAAAAGAAATATTGGCCTAAGTCCACTAAGTGTTTTAACACAAGTTCCCAGCGGAGTCGCCAAGCTGTCGCGACCAATTTTTGGCTAATGGATTGTTGGATTGTTAAGCCTAGACTTAACTCGGACTCTCTCAAGCCCATACCAATTTGCGACTTTAGGTTCAAGTTTTTAAACATGCAGATAAATTTTATCTAGGAGTCGCCACTAATCAATTTTTGGTAGGTGGATTAGATACCTAAGTAAAATAACGGGAGAATTATTTTACTCCTATGAACCAGAGACTAAAGGTGCAGGGACTTGGTTACGCTAGATTTCTCTAACGCCCTTTCGGTACCTTTCTTTTTTATTTTTGAAAAAATGTTTGGCAAGCAGCTTAAATTGATTTTAATTATCTTCCTAACATGTGAGGTGATCATGCGGGTGCACAAACCACCAATCTAACACCCAGATAAAACAGTAAATAAATTGCTAAAACTTACCTTATAGCAACGAAAGCATCTGCGTTGTTAGATCAGAATTCACATCATCAACCCTAGATATGATTTCTAATTAACACGCAATTTTTTTTTTTTCACTTTGTTTAATGAGAACTTAATCTATATGCAATGCATGCTAATAACCTAATATGACATGGCAATATGATCTAAATTATATAGCATGAATATAGTAAATTCTAAAGAAAATTAGATGGCGACTTAAATGACCTAATTCTATTGACAGGCGATTTCTAATTAAATGGGCCTAAAAACTAAATGATGTGCATTTCCAAATAATCTAATCCTAAATGACATGTTCATGACACTTTTTATTTTTTTTCTTTTTTCCTTGAAATTGCAATTTATCCTAAAAAATGGAAGTAACTTATCCTAAGACTTTTTGGATTTTTTTATGAAATTTGAAATTAGGTCAATGCAAAAATTATCTAACTAGGTTAAGATCCCATTTAATTTATATTAGGAATTAGGTTGAGCCAAAATCCTAATTTAAACTAAAATATTATCTTCACCTAAATGGTCCTAAAATGCCATCTATCTAATATCATCTAAACTTATAATGAATTAAAAAGAACTAACATCTATAGTTAAGCTACATGCAACTTTACCCTAAAATGCAATGACGTGCAAAATATGACATAATCCCTAAAATGCAATGATGTGCAGAATATGCCCTAATCCCTAAAATGCAATGACATGCAAAATATGCCCTAATCTTATATGCATGATGATTTTTATTGTTTTTTTATTAATTTCGAAATTAAAATTTAACATGCAAATCAAATAAAACTAACATTCTATATGCTTTCTTTTTGTTTTTTTTATTTTGAAATTAACAATTCCTAATAATTAAACATGCACCCTAAATTAACCGATTTGATTTTTTTTTATTTTCTTTGATTTTTTTTAAATTCATGATAACTAAAATGCTCAGCCTAAATATGCAAATAACCCTAAACATGCAATATTCTAACTCAGACATATTTCAATATAAACAAAGCAGTCAAGACCATTCAAAATTACCAAAAATATCACACATTGTTCGAGATCATGGGACAATATTTCGCTAGTAAAATCGATAAATTGATCTTAAGCCTTAAAGATCAAAATATCAATTTTATTCCTGCTTAATTAATTATTTCATCTAAAGCCTTATAGACAAAATAAAAAAATCCAACGCGGTTGCGAATTGGGTTATATATCGAATTTTGATTTATGCATAGTCGAACATTTCAAATAAAGTTCTTTACCAAAAAAAAAAAAAAATTTCAAATAAAGAAAACAGGAAATATAAAAAATGAAATAAAGTAAATCTACCTAATAAAGTAAAGTGAAAATAAAATAAAATCTACCTAATCTTTTTTTTTTTTTTTTTTTTTTTTTTTTTTTTTTTTTTTTTTTTTTTTTTTTTTTTTTTTTTTTGCTTTTCCACTCACGGCTTCGGTGGGTTACCACCGGTGAGAGGGGAGGGATCTCCGGTGAGGGCACCAGTGCGGCGGCGACGCGGCGGCAAGGACTCCGACATCAATGCGGGCGGCGTCGACTTCGGGAGCGGGGTCACGGCGAGAGTCCTTGGGCGCGGGTAGGGTGTTCGGACCTCGGCTCGGCAGCAGTGGCGGTTGGGCGGCATGGCGTCACGGGCGGCGTGGCGAGACCATCGGGCGGAGTGGAGGCGGACGCGATGCGAGCAGCGAGGTTGAAGTCGAGGTGGCTCGCGGCTCAAGCTTGGCTTGTCATGGCCATAGATCTGGCCGTGCAAGGAGGCGCCGGTGGAGGGGGTGTCTCGGCCAAGGTGCTGCTGGTCGTGGACGGAGATGCTACGGCGGTGCTGGCGTGGCGACGGTGCTCGCGATGGCGCAATGGCGAGCAAGCTTCGGGGAGGTTCGATCAGCGGTGGCCGGCGTGGGCACCAGGCGAAGGGCTGCAACGGCGAAAAGACCTGCGAGGAAGAAGAACAATGTAACTTCCTTTTTTTTTTTCTTCTGCTGGCTATCTCCTCGCGTCTCTCTCTCACTGTCTCTTCTCTGCAGACCTGTTGCTGTTGATTTTGACTTTTCCCTTCCTTCTTCAACAACTTTTTCTTTTGTTTTTGTGGTAATTTCAAGAAGAACGAAAAGAAGCCCCTCGTACGAATTTTTCTCTCAATTTTCTGAATTCAGCCTCTCATGTCACTCCATACGGCCTTTCACTCACTACACTCCTTCGACAGACGTGGGTTGACCTTCCCAAGAGAAGAATTTTTCTCTTTCTTTTTGAAATTTCAACTCTCAACCCAAAAGAAAAAAAAGCTTCCCCCTCGCGTATTTGCTCTCAATTTTTTCGAATTTGCCTCCCCCCTTTGTCCACCATACGCGACTCCTTTTTATACACCAAAAGAACATATCTTCCTGGTATATTTCATTACCAATTTTGTTCACGTAAAATTCCATTGAATATATCATTGAAATATACATATTCGCGCAATATCTTGGAATATTTGAAAAAAAAAATTTCCCCTCTTGCGCAAAAATGCATATCCGAGTGTATATTTCCCAAATATATATATATATATATATATATATATAAAATCTTAACAATAAATAAAATTTTCCTAAACTACATGCCATGTGATTTTTCTTATTTTTTATATTTAGCAAAAATCAACCCCAAAAGTTTAGGTGTCAACATAAGGGAAGTCCCATAATTTATTCATTACTTTCTTGAGTGTTAAATTGGTGATTTGTACACCCATATGGTCACCTCACATATTAGGGAAATAGATTTAAAATCAATCCAAACTGCCTACAAAAACATTTTTGAAAATAAAAGAGATGATACCGAAAGGGCATTAGAAATGTCTAGTGTAACCAAGTTCCCGTACCCAAGGTCTCTGATTCTAGAAGTAAAGTAATTCTTCCATTATTTTACTTAGGTGTCTAATCGACCCACCGTAAACTGATTAGTGGCGACTCCCTTTTGCATGCTAAATATTTGAACCTAAGTCGCAAATTGGTATGGGCTTGGGAGAGCTCGAGCTAAGTTAGACTTAGTAGTTTAGTAGCCTAGTTTTAGGTAGTGCACCCGAAATTTAAGTTGCGACGGTTTGGCAACTCCGCTAGGGACTTGAGTTAAAACTCTTAGTGAACTTAGGCTAATTTCTCTTTTCTTTTTGAAAAAAAAAAATATTTTTGTTTGGCGACGAGAATCCCAGGTACTTCCCTAACATTTAAGGTGTTAAATGTTTTTGTAGATTGAGAGGTATGAGGAGAAGTGTTTACTGACCTCTGTTTTGCAGGAAGGTGTAGGAATGTATGGTTTATTTTCATATATGGAGTGTTATGTGATATAAACTATCGTGCATACTTATGCATTTATACTACACTTTTGCACACACAATCTACTGCTGGACCTGGGCCGCATAGGATCATTTAGGATGGAATTGAGATGGATACCACTTCGACCGCATGCCCGTGGTATGTGTCACTCATCTTAACCCCGAAATTTCTTTTTTGGTGTCAAGAGTACCCACCTCGGTCTGCATGCCCGCGACCCAGGTTGGCTTTTTGACCAAGTCGAAGTCATGAGGACCCAACTTAGTTCTCATGCCCATGGCTAGTCCGATCATCCTTGTGGCTTCACTTTGCTAAGTCTGCCTAGAGTAAAAATCGAGCCTCACATCTCATGTGCATGTCTATGTGATTGTCATTAATTTTCCTTGGTGAAGTAAGTCTTTTATTTCTATACTCTACAATTTACTTATTTTGTCATACTTTTGGACCGTCCATGACATTAGTAATTTGATCTAATTCATTTATCAATCGAAATGAAATGAGAAATTGCCATGCAATGAATCATTTGCAAAAAAACTTTGGAGATTTTGTTTTCAATCATGTCTAGCAAATTTGGTCTTATTAGGGTGTCTTATTTTCCTAGTCCATTTTTAGGAAATGCCATTCTTGTACGAACTTTTCATGAATAAATGAAAAAAAATGGAAAAATCGATTAGATCATTGTCATGGATTGACTTTCTATTTACACCTCATGCTTACATGTTCCCGTTCATTTGAATTAGGTGATTATGGAGCGATCTCGCTCACTCATCCGTTCACGATCGAGAGCTAAAATGACGGATCAAAAAGAGCTTTTATCGTCAAG
Source organism: Eucalyptus erythrocorys (assembly GCA_014182555.1). Lineage (NCBI taxonomy): Eukaryota > Viridiplantae > Streptophyta > Magnoliopsida > Myrtales > Myrtaceae > Eucalyptus > Eucalyptus erythrocorys. The sequence goes on along the minus strand of CM024605.1, from coordinate 25,442,747 downwards.
CAAAAGTGCTGCGATCTATCTTCAGCGAGAAATTGCGACTCCTAAAAGAGAGCCAAGAAGACTTTTTGAACCGTCTTATTTTCCTGAGGTAGCTGAATTTGATGCCATCATGAAGAGACTAGTGAAATATCCAGAGGGAGGAATATTTGACCTGAAGGGTTCGCGTCACAAGATCAAGGAGGGTGAAGAATTCAAGTACACATGATTCATGGTCCTAAGTAGTTCGATTTCCTCATTTAATTAGGGGCATGCACCTTCCCCTACATGGGAATTTTTTATCGTTTTTAAGGAATTGATTTCAATTTCTTCTGTGCTTAAACATCACATTTTTCATTCTAATAAATGTAATTTGATTGATGAATATCAATAAAATTACAAGTTTTGTTTTGAGGACATAATGGGGTACACCAAACCAGCCCGGTGACGATATCCAACAATGAAAAGAAAAATCATCTATGGAGAAATTCTGAGGACTGGGCTTCTTAATGCTTCCTCATTAAAAAGAAAAAAAAATCATTTTTGAAGGAAATTTTTTTTTTTCCATCTTCTCCTTTGCTAGTTGGCCTTTGCCAGCCAGAAGCGAGGGCTGGTGAGGTTGACCTCGCCGGCCACTGACGAGGCTCATCCCTGCTGACCATTGGCGAAGGCAAGTCTCGCCCAACAATGGCGAGTTCAACCCTCACCTTGCTAGATCGACCTCACCTAGCCAAGGCAAGGATCGACCTCGCCAATGGCCGGTAAGGCTGTCGTCGCCAGATTTGGCTCCTTGCCCAAGGACGGCTAGGCTCAACCTCGCCATGGCTGGGCAAGGCTCACCTTCTTCACCGGCCAAGGAAGGAGAAGATGGAAAAAAAAATTCAAAAATTAAAATAAAATTCGAAAAAATAAAAAAAAATTGCCACATCAGCGTTCCCCGGCCAGCTATCCCTGGTCGGCATCCATGTCAGCGCCGACCGGCCAATTTTGGCTGGATGGACTGAATTGACACAATTGTAAAATATTTAAGACTAAATTGACAAAAAAAAAAAAAGTTTAGGACTGAATTGACACAATTGCAATAGGTTTAGTACTTTTTTTGGGTAATTCTCCCATTTTTGAAAGATTGATTTGTGATTTTACTCCTGCAAATATGAGGTAACTTCCGTTTTGAGAAATCTACACAAAATATCATTTAAATTTCAATCCCATAATGTGAAAAAGAAAGAATTTGATGAAACATGTGATCACAATTTTTGTGTCCAAAAATATAATCTTGACTTGAAAGAATTTCTATATAGAATGTGCTTTTGAGCCCATAATTGAAAATTTAGACAAAACCATCTATTTAGTGGGGCTAGATCAGAGAGGCTTGACATTTATATTTAAGGTTCATTATCAAGAGTGCTTGCCAATTTTTTTTTTTTTTAATTATAAGCCCACATTATTGAAGGCATTCGATTGATCTTCATGAATTTCAAAATGAAAGTTCAATAAAAAAGTGAGCACATAAAAAGAAAAATGATACTTACGATGGGTGGAAACTTTTCTCCTTTTTTTTTTTTTTTTTTTTCAATTAGATAGACATGCACATGGGATATGGTTCAATTTTACTCTAGACGGCTTCAAATGAAGCAATAAGACTACCGGACTGAATTGACATGATCGCGGTTAGGTCGGGATTCCTATGACTCCAATTTCGTCAAAGAGTTGACCCAAATCGCGTGATTGCCAACTGTTGACACCTAAATTTTGGCGGTTCGATCATTTATTGCATAAAAATTAAGGGTTAATTTTATCCCTGAAAAAAAATTAGTTGCATAACATATAGGTTTAGGTGCATTTATTTTAATTTAACTTTTATTGGGCTAGTGGTGTAAGGGTTCAAATTTATATTTTTGAGCTTTAGTTCGACAGGCCGGGCTAGGCCCACGGAATGAGCAATTTAGCCTAAGCCCCTTTTTTTTTATTAATTTGAGATTTGAGGCGAGTGGTTTTAAAAAATTGGATTTGCAATATGATCTTCAGCAATAGATAAGCCTTATCTTTATTTATAGATAAAATCAGTTGAATTCAGTTGAAAATATTTAACAGATAAGGAGAATAAAATATTTTTTTTGTGAACAAGAGGTTATCGGCAATCTTTTCGTCAAATGAAATATCGAAAAAAGATTACATTTGGTTTTGGCCTATAAAGGAGGGCGTACGACTTCGAGCGCAAGGGGACTGCTCAGGGAGGTCTTTTGAAGAAAGAGAAGATAGAAAAGAAAAGGAGGCTTCGTCGAAGGAGAAAAAACAAAAAAGAAAAAAAAGTGAAAAAGAGAGACTAGTGAGGGAGACGTGTGAGGGTTTTGCTAAGAAAAGACAAATCAGCAACGAGGGAGAGAGTAGAGAGAGAAAAGTGACGTGAGAGGCAGGTCAGGAGAGAGAAAAAGAGAAAAAAAAAGAAACAAAAACAAAAACCATAATACTGTTCATCTTCCTCGCCGTTCCTCGTTGCTCGATCCGCCGCGCCTCCATAGTCACCGATTCCACGTTGGCCACCGCAACGGCGTCTCCTCCACTAGCCTGTCACCGTTCGTCCGCGAAGCCCCCTCGTCGGAAGCCGCCGCGCCTCTGCAACCATCGCCGCCGCATTCGCGACTCAGCCGCGCCACTGCCGCCGCCTCCGCGACTCAGCCGTGCCATCACCGCCTCAACCGAAGCCCAGTGCGCAGCACCGCCATCGAAGCTCGTGCTCCTCGGCGCCGCTCTAGTCACGCCCCTTGTTGCTGCTCCATCCGCGACGCCTATTGCTGCTCCATCCACGACTGCCCGGAGCCCCTCCACCTCACCGCGCGACTACTGTCGTTCACCGCACGCGCGTGGCTGCTCCGATAGCCCGTCTTGCCTGCAGCGCCTCCATCTTCGATGCCCCTGCAACCGCCAAGCCTCCACATCACCGCGCCTCAGCCTCTGCAATCCGTGCCCAGCAAACCGGTGGTTCGCCTTCCTCAGCCGACGCCACTACGCCACCGCCCAACGTCCACGACGCCACCTCCACTGTTGCTGTCCCAATCTCATCGCTTGGCTGCCCGATGCCGGCAAATCTGAACCTGCCTTCCATCGCGACACCCGCACTCGAAGTCTTCCGCCCGCGACGACAGCGGGACCAGCCACCGTCGAGCCGCCTTTGCTCCGTTGATGAAGCTGCTCCGATGCTGATTTGAACCACCGCCGTGTCACCTCTTCGCCGCTCGCCCGCCACGGTTGTCCTTCGCCGGAGCTCGACGCCCTCCGACGATCGGAACCGGCAACCCGGAGATCAGCCGCACGAGCAAGCCGTGTTTGGGAAGAAAAAGAAGAAAGGAAAAAACAAAAACAAAAAGAAAAAGAAAAAGAAATTAGGTAGTTTTATTTTCTTTTTCTATTTACTTTATTTCATTTATTTCTTTTAAGTTTAGTTGCTATTGTGTAAATTTGAGGTGATCTTCATTTCATGAATTTTCTAGGCATTATCCGCAGGATCTCCCCTAAAATTATTGTAATTACTAATTTGATCCGTAAGATGTCGGATCATTTTTTTAATTATATTAATTTTTAGGGTTTGTTGATAGTATTTTAATTGCAATCAATATAATTATTGATTTGATCTGTAAGACTTCGAATCGGATTTTTAATTATTTTGAATATCTTTGTCAAGATAATTAGGGTTAGAATAATCGCTAATTTGACCTATGAGACAACAGGTTATTTTTTTCGATTATTTTAATCCTTTATTGGTTGAATATCTTGATTGTTTAGATTTAATGTTTAGTTGATAATTGCATGTTTTGGAAAACCACTGAGAAAATCCAAAAAAATATTTAAATTAGGATTCAGTTTGTTTTGGAATATTTTTTTTGTTATCTTGCATATCTAGAATAGGGATTTTATTCAGGTTGTTAGTTTTTTATTTGAGTTGCATGTTTAATCACGTGTTAATTTTAATTCGAATTTCGTAAAGAAAAATACAAAAAAAAACCATTGTGCATATAAAGTTAGAATTGCATGTTCCATTCTAAACTTAGGTCATCTTTTTAGATAAATTGCATTTTAGATTAAGATAATGTTTAGTTTAAGTTAGGATTTAATATGACTTAATCCTTAGCTTAAATTAGATAGAATCTTAATCTAGCTAGATCATTTTTGCATTTTTCCTTAAATTTCAAATTTCATGAATAAAAAATGAAAAAATAAAATCCGTCTCTGCATAAATTAGACTCAATTGTCAGAATAGATTGCATTTTAAGAGTAGGGATATCAAATGCATATCATTTAGTTGTTTCATTGAGTTAGAAATTGTCCGTCATTAGAATTAGGTCATTTTTACATACTTTATCATTGCATATTCATCATTTATATAGTTTGAGACATTTTGCTATGCCATATTATTTCATATTAGGTTAGAAGCACCGCATTGCTTGTTAAAAAGTGAAAGCAAAAATTAAGTGATTTGCTTGTTAATTAGAAATCATATCTAGGATTGCTGATGTGAATTCTGACTTAACAATGCCGATGCTTTCATTGCTTTGAGGTAGGTTTTACATTATTTAATTGCTTTCTTGAGTGTTACATTGGTGGTTTGTGCACCCGCATGATCACCTCATATGTTAGGAAAGTGAATTAAAATCAATTCAAGCTGCCTGCAAAACTTTTTTTTCAAAGTTAAAAGAAAAAGGTACCGAAAGGGCGTTAGAGAAATTTAACGTAACCAAGTCCCCGTACCCAAAGTCTCTGGTTCGTAGAAGTAAAATAATTCTCCCGTTATTTTACTTATGTGTCTAATCGACCTACCGCAAACTGATTAGTGGCGACTCCTTTTTGCATGCTAGATATTTGAAATTAAGTCGCGAATTGATATGGGCTTGGGAGAGCCCGAGCTAAGTCTAAGCTTAGTAATCCATTAACCTAAAATCTAGGTGGGGTACCCTGAAAAATTAGGTCGCGACACCGACCAAGGTGATAACTCTTGACATCAACAAGGAAATTTTGGGGTTGAGATGGACCACTTGTACCACATGATTGTAGTTGGAATGGTGTCCACCTCGATGCCATTCTAAGAAATCTTGTGCGGTCTAGGTTCGATAGCAGGTCGTATGTGCTAAAGTGTGATGTAATGTAAAGAATACATGCACAGCAGTTTATAAACAAGCAACACTTCAAAAATTCAAAACATGAATATTCATTTCCAACTCCACACTTGCAAGACAAGAAATTAACAATCACTTCTTCCCTTGTAACTCCCAACTACAAAAACATTTAACGTGCACGTTAAGGACATACTCAGTATCTTTGCTACTAAACAAAAATATTTTCTAAACAATAAGGTTTAAAGCCACGTTCCTAGTGGAATCGTCAAATTGTCATGACCTATCCCTTGGGGAAGGGAATATGTTTAGGGGAATTGCCTTAAAGATGGGCCTACAGCCCATGATTTAGACATGGGCTCTCCTAAGCCTATAGCTCACTCGACATTAGGGTATTCACAATAATTTTGTAATAGAGAATTGCCATTAGTCTATCGAGATCGAGTAGAAACCAAGTGAGGCATGTAAGTGTATCTCACTTCCTACGCAATCAAATGATCTAAGGTTGGTGATTAATTACACTAATTAACCAATTAGTGTCTTTTTGGTACTTAATCTTGTTAATTTTAAGAAATATTTGTTTTATCAAGTAATCTAGATTGATTTCATACTTATCTACTAATATATGAGATGATTATGCAGATACGCAATCATCAACATAATAATTAGCCAACAAAGAAAGCATTATATACATTTCATGGGATAACAAAGATTTAACATTAAGGATGGAAAAGATAAATACTAACCCAACTAGACTAAAGAAAATCCAAAATCAACATATCAATATTGCACAATTAAAGGCATTTGTTTCCAAGGACAATTGAAACGCTATGGCAGAGCCCTAAGGGCTTAGTTAACTTTGAGCATAATTCTAAATTGAAAGACTTTCACTTTTCAAGAGAAAATAAGCCCAAAGATTAATTTTAACCTTTATGAGGATTTTTAATTTTTTAATAGTTTTTGAATTTTTTTTTTTTTTAAATTCAAAATTTTTAAATTTTCTAAAATTTTTTTGAATTTTTTAATATTCTCCTAAATTTTTTTGAATTTTTAGAATTTTAATATTTTTATTTTTTTGAAAATTTTTGAATTTTGAAAAATTTTTAATATATTTTTTATATTTAATATTATAATATCGGGAAACCACCACGACCCGGGTAAACTTGATCCGGCCAATTGACCCGATCCAACTATCTAGACCTGACCTAACTAAAACTGCTTCCTAAAACCCCTTTTTTATATCAATATTTTAATTTTTGTAATTCCTTTCTTTTCTTTTTCTTTTATTTTCCTCTCCTCCTTTGGTCTCCTTCCCCATGTCCCTTCTGCACGCTTGAAGCTCAGTCTTCCTAAAACATGGCCTCACCGTGGCTCGCCCAAACAACAACACGGCCCGAAATGAACAACAACCCTTTCACTGCCGGACCACCGCCATCCGCCAGTCGTCCATCCCGATCAATATCGACCTCCGATGGCCACGAACTATGGCAGCCATTAATCCACTTGCAGGAATGAAGAAAAACCATACCCACTCGACAATACACGATTCTCGAGAAAAAACCATATGAAAGCACCACAAATTTGATCAAAACAAGCATGATTCAGCAAGTGGAGAAGTAAGGATACGTCAATCTTGAGTTTAAGCAAGAACTGACTCTCGGTTTTCTTTTAGTTCATCGAACATGTCGGATACACTATCTGAGGAACGGACAAGAGCACGATGGAGTTTCAAACAAGGACCGGGACGCATGACAATAAGCAGACAATGATCCAACAACAGCAAGATATCATAAATGAAGGTGGGGACTCACATGAAATGGGCACGGTGGTCTAGTTCAACAAACCAGAAACCAGGTGCAGAAACGGGACACGGTGAGGGCCATCGGTGGTGTCCCCTATTCGGCTCAGGGGCGGCGAATGAGGGGCGAGCTTTATAGATCGGACCAAGTCTATGCGCCTTGCGTTCCTCGAGCTAGAATCCTTGGAGCTGTGACGTGCCCCTGATGATTTTAATTAATTAATCGGATGGGCCTAAGTTGGCCCGTCCGCCCATGTTGGGCCTAAAAGCCCGGCCCGCAAAATTAGGGCCCATGGATGGAGAGATATTATGAAGGGGTATGTTTTGCTTTTTGGGGGACGTATAAAAGGGGGGGAAGAGAGGGAGAACGTACCTTTTGGCTTTTTACGTACGTATTCTCCCTCTCTCCCTCCAAAAACACTCCAAAAGAGAAAACAAAGAACAGTAGGCAAAAAGAGGCGACACCCTTCTTCCTCCAAGGCGAATTGCCATCATTGGATCAATCAGGACCGTTTTTTCTCTTCCTCTTGGCGGCATGGGTGTTTAATCTGTGGCTAACAAGGTACGTTTGAATCTGTGATGTGCCTTAGGATCGGTGACGCATATTTTTTTCCCGGGCTCGTCTTCCGTGCAAGTTTAGGGGTTCGATTTAGGGTCAAATCCGGTTTTTGGGGATCCGACAATCCCAACATTGGTATCAGAGCAAGAGTTTATGTTTCCCGATCCCTTTTCATGTTTTTCCCGACCCCTTTCATGTCTGTGCATGTATTTTTATTGATTTTAGTGAAAAGAAATTCAGCCAGCACTGATCGGGGCAAGAAATCCCGACACCCGAGACTATTCATGCGATTTTTTGACTTTCTGTAAGTCAAAATTGACTTCTGATGGCGCTGGACGAAAGGTCTCGTCGAGACAAGCGCGACGAGTGGCGGAACACTGCCAATGGCTGCCGGACACGCCCCCACGCGCAGCCGGAGTGAAACGGCGCCTTCTGCGCGTGCAACGCACACGCCGACTCAGAGAAGGCGCAGGCACGTGGGTCGCACGCACGTGCGCGTGTGTAGGCACGTGCGACACACGTGCACCGGGCGCGGTCGCTGGCGCGTGCGAGGCACGCGCTAGCTGACGTCATCGCGACGTCAGCTGCACGTGTGCCGCACGTGCCAGGTTAGTCCATCTGACCCGGCTCGACTGGCGACCCGGCTCGATCGGCCGGTCCAACCCACCGGCCCGACCGGCGACCAGACCTGGACGGACCGGCGACCCGACCCCTCCGACCCGGCTGACCTCGACTATTGACCGTTGACGACCGTTGACCGTTGACTGTTGACGACTTTTGACCGTTGACCGTTGACCCCCAAAAAAAATGTGTTTCTTTTTCAATTATGTCTATGTGGATTATATGTAATCCCTATTTATTCTGCATTTGTTGCAGGAACAATGCCTCCCCTTAAGTTGCGCACACCTATTTGTGTACATACCAACGCACAAAAGCAAAGGCTTTCAAGTTTGATAGCTGATTTGAATGGTTATCGATGGGAGAGCGGGGACATAATAGATCATGTTCTTGAAGTCAACAGGAAAATTCAAAAGGTCATATGGAATGGTCGTCAATGCCACACAGTGCGAGATGGTGCAATATTTCATGAACACCCTTCCACCGAATGGCAAGAGTCTTGAATCGCATATGGGATGCCAACAAAGTCGCTACATATAAGAAAATTGTGATGGAGTTCATAGATGATTATTATCTGATTATTACAAAGGAAAAGATCAAGAAATTGAACAAAAAAGGAGCTTTTCCAGTTTGTGTATTAGCTTGGGTTTAGATGTTTCAGTTGTCTTTCTTTTAATATAGTTTGTGAATACTTTGTGTAAACATTTATTACTGCTTGGTTGTTGTTGATGTAGTAACTGATATGTAAGTTGTATTATGTAGAAACATTATTATTCTATTGAATGTAAGATATTATTTGCTTTCTACTATTGTTAATTGTTGTGGATAGTTCATAGAAGTTTTTGTAACTTCATAGAATTTCGTTTGCATAAGACAATTATATTAATGACAATTTTGAGTTAGGATTTTTGGAGGATGATTGGAAACTTATTAATATGATGGGTCTGTGCAAAGTAGATGCATAAATGATAGGCATTAATTATTCATGCATGTATGTATAATGTGTTCAGATCAATGGCTTCAGCCACAAAAAGCATAGTTGCCGAGCTGAACAAAGGTGAAAAGCTCAATGGTGACAACTATGAAATTTGGCACATGAAAATCCAATATGTCTTTGGAAGAGCAAGAGGCGCTAGAAGCTCTTACCTAACCATGGAAGAGCCCGAAGATGGAACCACTGCACAACACAAGAGAAATAAGGATGCATACGCTGCATGGAAAAGGAAGAACTCCCTTGCTCGCATTACGTTGTTGAGTAGCATGGAAAATGATGTCATGCGAGAGTTCAGGCATTTTGAGAATGCCAAAGAAATGTGGGAAGCATTGGCAGCAAGATTTGGTCATACTTCGGTGACCAAACTGAGACAGCTCACCCTTAGGTTTGACTCCTACAAAAAGCCTCATGGTCAAACCATGAAGCAACACTTGAGAAAAATGTCAAACATGATAAATGAGCTGAAGGATGCTGACCATGTCCTGACCGATGAGCAGCAAGTGCAAGTAGTGATTCGTTCCTTGCCTCAAAGTTGGGAGCATATGAAGGTGCACCTGACCCACAATGAGAATATCAAAGTCTTTGAGGATGCAGTGCGCCATCTTGAGTTGGAAGAGGACTGCCTCTTGGTGGCTAAGCCGGAAACTGATATATATTATGCTGGTTCTAGCTCAAATGGAGCTTCGGGCTCCAAGCGCAAACGTCCCGACGATTCAAGAGGTGGAAAGGCAAGGGACCAAGTGCTTCAGGAAAGAAACTGAAGCTTGACCAACGTGAAAGAGGAAAGCGTCCTCGAATGAAGAAGCTGACAAGGGTGAAATGTTCCAACTGTAACAAGAAGGGTCACTATGCTCGCAATTGTCGCGAGCCAAAGAAGGTATATACCCCTTGTACTTTTCAGAACTTTGTTTATGTATCAAGTTCTGTATTCTTGACTGAATCTAATCCTTTGTGGACTGTAGATTCAGGAGCAACAGACCATGTAGCGAAGGATAGAGGATCCTTCGTGGAATTCCAACGAGTACCAACTGGAACTAAGTGGATCTATGTGGGAAACAACTCTAGAGCTGAAGTAAGAGGAATTGGCACCTGCCAACTGAACATGCGTGGTGGACGCACTTTAATCCTGCATGATGTATTGTATGCTCCGGAGATTCGTCGGAATCTAGTGTCTGTTTTAGTGTTGGTCAAACTAGGTTTTAATGTAAACTTCCATAATAGTGGTGTGGATTTGTTTTTGGATACAAATTTCTATGGTTGTGGTTATTTTCTGGATGGTTTCATTGTGTTAGATGTTGACTATGTTAATGTGAATGTTTGTTATTCCCTTCTCACGTCTCCTAATTCATATGACAATGATGTGAATGTGTGGCATGCTAGACTTGGTCATATTGGCCAACAACGTATGAATAGACTAGCCAAAGAGGGCTTGTTGGGCAACATTGAAAAAGTCGATTTGCCCATATGTGAGCATTGCCTAGCAAGGAAAACAACAAGGAAACCATTTGGAAAAGGTAAAAGAGCTGAATTTCCTCTGCATTTAATCCATTCTGACATCTGTGGTCCAATGAATGTGAGAGGAAGGCATGGGGCTGTTTATTTCATCACTTTTATAGATGATTATACTCGATTCGGATATGTCTATTTGATTTCTCATAAATCTGAAGCATTAAGTTGTTTCAAAAGGTTTATGGCCTTGGTAGAGAATCAATTAGATAGGAAAATAAAAGTATTGAGATCTGATCGAGGTCGAGAATATTTATCTGATGAGTTCAGAAAATTATGTGATAAAAAAGGAATAGAAAGACAGTTGTCTATTCCATATACTCCTCAACAAAATGGTGTTGCAGAGAGAAGAAATAGAACCCTACTGGAAATGGTTAGGTCCATGATGGCACATGCTAACTTACCTATCACCTTTTGGAGTGATGCATTATTAACAGCTGCCTATGTACTTAACCGGGTGCCTTCCAAATCAGTTACTTCCACTCCATATAAGTTATGGACAAGTAGAAAGCCGAACTTAAGTTTTCTTAAGCCATGAGGTTGTGCTGCCTATATTCATGAACCCTCTCACAAGTTTTGGAAATTGGGTCCCAGAGGAAAGAAAAGTATTTTCATAAGATACTCTGAACACTCGAAAGGATATGTGTTCATAGGTGAGCCAGAAAGTGGGAGTGTAACTGAATTTGAATCACGGGATGTCACATTCTTAAAGGATGAGTTTCCTAAGAAGGGCGAAATATGTGAAGATTACTCCCTATTTGAAACCATGGATCAAGATAATGATATTAGTGGGGTTCGTCCAAGTGGGAGTAATATGAGAAGTGATGAATTGCATACAACTGATTCTCAATTACAACCACATGATGAGACGACATTATCATTATCTAATCCTAGTGGGAGCATAATGGGAAATGATGTGCTGAGTGAACAATCTCCCATACGGCGAACAAGTCGCAAAAGTATTCCCCGTTGACGTTTTGACATTGAAGGGGAAACTTTTATGATTGCCCCACAAGATGAGGATGAGCCAAGAAATATACATGAGGCTCTAAATTACCCTAGTAAGGAAAAATGGATGGATGCATGCAATGGGAGAAGAAATGGAGTCAATGAAGTCAAAAAATGTTTGGGAACTGGTTGATCTTCCAAAAGGACGCAAAGCTATTGGGAACAAGTGGGTTCTCAAAATAAAGCGTAAAGCTGATGGCTTGATAGAAAGATATAAAGCTCACCTTGTGGTGAAAGGTTATAATCAATAGGAAGGAATTGATTATGAGAAAACATTTTCCACTGTTATGAGATTCATCTCAATTCGCATTATTCTGGCAATAGTGGCAAGTATGGATCTTGAATTACATCAAATGGATGTAAAGACTGCTTTTCTCAATGGAGAATTAGATGAGGAATTATATATGGAACAACCTGTTGGTTTCATTACGAAAGGCCAAGAAGGAAAGGTATGTCGACTTTTGAAATCGATATATGGCCTTAAGCGATCGTCAAGACAGTGGTATATACGTTTTCATAATGCTATGATGGCATATAATTTTACAATGATTGATGAGGATCATTGTGTATATATCAAAAGATCCAAAGATCAATTTATGATCATATCATTAAATGTTGATGATATACTAATTGCCAGAAGCAATATGGAGTTAATTAATACCATCAAAAGTTGGTTATCTTCTAATTTTGAGATGAAAGATATGGGTGAGGCTGCATACATACTTGGAGTTAAGATTTCAAGAGATCGTTCGAAGAGATCATTATCTCTTTCGCAAGAAACATATATAAATAAAGTTCTTGAACGATTTCGTATGCAAGATTGTAAACCCATAAACACTCATATTGCAAAAGGTGAAGGATTGAGCCATAAACTGTGTCCAAGGACTCCACAAGAAAAGGAACAAATGAAGCATGTTCCTTATGCTAGTGCTGTTGGGAGCTTGATGTACGCTATGATGTGTACAAGACCTGACATATGCTTTGCAGTTGGAATGGTGAGTAGATACCAATCCAATCCAGGTCAAGCACATTGGAAAGCCATTAAGAGAATACTGAGGTATCTGAAGGGAACTGCTGATTACAAGCTGAATTACCAAGGAAAGGATCTGCGACTTGAAGGCTATTCGAGATCTTGACGGGAGGAGATTTAGATGAAAGAAAATCTACCTGGATTTGCGTTCTTCTTGAACAATGGCGCCATATCATGGAGCAGTAAGAAACAAACGTGTATAGCCTTGTCCACGATGGAAGCTGAGTTCATGGTATTATCAGCAGCGATACAAGAAGGAGTTTGGCTTAAGAGATTTTTGGATCATTTAGGTGTTATTGAGAAAGCTGCAAATCCATTATTGGTTAACTGTGATAGCCAAGTAGCTATAGCGTACACCAAAGATCCAAAGTATCATGGCAAGACCAAACATATAGATACCAAGTATAACTTTGTCAAAGATATGATTGCACGAAAGGATGTGAACTTACAGTACATACCTACGCATAGAATGGTAGCGGATCCTATGACAAAGCCAATACCTGGAGATGTGTTTTGTGGTCATGTAAAATCTCTAGGATTGCGTAGAGTGTAATGTACTGGATATTGTAATTTCCCTGAATTGTTCACATTTATGAACTTGTGTTTTTCATCATTAATGCCTATGAATCTTTTGTTTGATCTTTATGCATCTTAATGCTCAGTGCATTATATTGAGTTGAAAAAGTATGTCGGACAGATAAGAGATTAGCCCACTCACACGGGTAATCGCCTTTATTTACTGTGTGATAAATAGAGATGAGAAGGTTTTTAAGCTTATTATCTAGGTGATAATCGAGAGCTCAAGCTTAAAATATATATGTCGCCTTAACTAAGTGTTAAGATGAGGACATGATAAATATTATGTCCGAAAGTAAAATACCCCACATATTTTACTTTATCTGTCTAAGATGCCAGATGTGAGTTCTGATGAATTATGTGAATGAGTAGATACGTGAACTCAAGTTAGGCATTGGGTATGTCTGAACTATCATCTGTACGGTATTAAAGGAATAGACATACACTCCATGGGAAAGGAGTCAATACCATAATACGCATTTCATACTACATATGCATGAGATGACCAATAAGAGTGGCAAAAGTTTGATCTCAACTTTTATGCCGTGTGAGACTCTTGGGGGAAATGAGTTCCTCAATTCTAGTACCCTCAGAACTCTTACTTATTCTCAAGATTTCTATTTAGTGTTTGCTATCTTAGAATGTTGCCAATGGTCATGAGTTGATTCGATCTAATGGGACATTTCTCGAAAAGCAAGCTAAACTGGGATTGAGAGTTTGAAGGAAAGAGGAAGATCGGATTTGGATAATCACATTGTAATTTTGTATTCACCGGTCGACCAATTATGACTGTCTTTGGGATAATCATAATTGTGAATGCAACATATATCATTATTAAAAAGAGATCAAGAGAGATATAAATGTGATCGATCGATCTAGGGTACTACATACTAAATCTACTCAGAGTGTGACGCCCATTATGAGCTGCTATATATTTCTAACAGATGTATGGCAACGAGCTCTCAAAGTATGCCGGTCGCACAGATTATTCACTAGTATGAATATTGAAAAGAGGTTAAAATGATCCTGTTCGGCCCACCATGTGCGAGTGGGAGATGATGATTTTAATTAATTAATCGGATGGGCCTAAGTTGGCCCATCCGCCCATGTTAGGCCTAAAAGCCCGGCCCGCAAAATTAGGGCCCATGGATGGAGAGATATTATGAATGGGTATGTTTTGCTTTTTGGGGGGACGTATAAAAGGAGGGGAAGAGAGGGAGAACGTACCTTTTGGCTTTTTACGTACATATTCTCCCTCTCTCCCTCCAAAAACACTCCAAAAGAGAAAACGAAGAATAGTAGGCAAAAAGAGGCGACACCCTTCTTCTTCCAAGGTGAATTGCCGTCATCGGATCAATCAGGACCATTTTTTCTCTTCCTCTTGGTGGCATGGGTGTTTAATCTGTGGATAACAAGGTACGTTTGAATCTGTGATGTGCCTTAGGATCGGTGATGCATAAATTTTTCTCGGGCTCGTCTTCCGTGCAAGTTTAGGGATTCGATTTAGGGTCAAATCTGGTTTTTGGGGATCCGACAATCCCAACAGCCCCAGAGAAGACAAACAAGACTCAAGCTCATGGCTTACCTTAGATGCAACTTGCGGACAACAGGGACAACAGGCGTGAGGGTGCGTCCGGGAGCCGTCGTGCGAGCTTCGGGCGTGACCAAACGGTCGGAGGACTCCTTTCTTTCGGGCTTGCCCTCTCTCGGTTGCTTTCTCCCTTCAGATCTCTCCCCCTCTCGGTCTCTCTCTCCCTTGGACTCTCGCTAGAGAACCTCCCCTCTCTCTCGCCTCTTTCCTTTTTAACGGCTAGCAACCGGCGTGCCTAGCTTCTCCCATCGCTAGCTCGCCCGTCCTCGCGATCCTTTGCCTCCTTCTCTAGTTTGTACGTTTCTTTCCTTCCCTTTTTCGCATAAGCATGGCTGGCGTGAAGAAGGGGGGGTGGGGATGACTTGCGTGTGGGCCGGGCCAAGCACGAAAAGGAGATAGAGAAAAAGAGAGGTGGGCTGGCCCACATAAAGAAAAGAGAAAGGGATAAAGAAGAAGAGGAGGAGGAGGAGCGCCGGGCAAGCCCAACCCCTTACCTGGCCCTATTCAATTTTCCTTCTTTCTTTTTTTCTTTTATGATCATAATTTTCAATAACAATAATATCTTTTATTTTTTTCCTTTTCTTTTTGATGATAATTTTTTTGGGAAAAATTTAGAAAATGCCAGTAGTGATACAAATATTCCTAATGCTAATATGCGATGCAATTTAGTAAAAATTATTTTTGGGCTATGGTTTAAAAATTAATCCCTAATTTTCTATGCGAGCGACAGCTGCATACTGATGAGGAACCCATTTAGCAAGTCTTATGTTGACCCACATCGTAGTAGTTCACTTGGCATATGTAAAAACTATATTAGACAAATCAAACCTCCTCATAATCATACTCAATGTTTGCAAGGGCTCCAAAAAGTGGTTTTGGGGGGTGACCCTCTACATGTCCGAAAGATAAAGGAATGAGTTGAAGCCTAGCAAGTGAAATATCTAAATTTAGAATAGGAGTTCACCTTCGCACCTATCCTAGCACAACACTCACAAACAATCGGAGCAACATAATCAAGACATAAGTATACACCCTACTTTCTTTGTAAGTATCTCACACGAACTAAGTAGCATGGACTGCCACACGACACGACACGATAAACCAATACATCATTTCTCAAAAATAGAAAATTTCGACATGTTGGGACACATTATTATTGAATAAATATTTTTATTTTTGATTAATTTGATTTAAATTCATAAATAAATAAATAAATAACAAGAGCTTATAATGAATTTACACTAGTAATATTAATAAATATATTCATAGAAAATTTGAAAGACATATTCATAATTAATGCTTAACCATATTTGAGAACATATTTTTAACTTTAACAAAAATTATGGATAAAACTAATGACTAATAAAAAAAATACAATCAACTTTATTTAAATAAATCTATGATCTTTTATAATCATCAAAATTCATTATTATTTAACATTCAATATTTTTATTTTTTGAAATCATTTTTTAACTCATTTATTTATTTTTATAAAAAAAATAATTTTGCCGCTCAAAAGTTATTCCCCCTCAAAAACCTCCCAAAAATTATTTCCCTCTCTTTTTCCCTCTATACGCTCATCCCCAAAAATCATTTGCCCTCCTCCATTTCTCTCACCTACACCCCATGCCACCCCTAAAATCCGAGCACCCAATATTTTCTTCAATATTTTCTCCCCCTTTCTGTTTCTTCCCTACTCTCTCTCTCCCCTCCCCCACGACACCACCCGCTCCCCACCTACCCCCATCAATCACCCCGCCCCCATCAATCATCCCCAACCCACGCCATCACCTACTCCCCGCTCCCATCAATCACTCCCACCTGCCCCCTCGATTTCTTCCCCCACCCTTTCCCCCTTGGTTTATCTCTCCCCCACCCCACCCCATCCACCCTTCTCTCTGACTTCGGTTTCTTTCCGTCATCACCCACTCGGTTTATCTCTCCCCCTACCCCACACCACCCCATCCACCCTCCTCTTCGGCTCCGGTTTCTTTCTGTCGTCCCCCACCACCCTTGTTCTCTTCTTACTAAAACCTAATCATGGCCTCTTCTTTTTCCTCGTTGCACGATCCTCTCAGCTCTCGCCTCATTGTAGTCGCTCGCTAAAGGGCCTCAGCTGCAGCCTTGCTGTTGGCCCTCCATCATAGTGTCGCAATCACGTCCAAGCATGTCAACATGTTCGACACACTCCGGCATGTGTCGGACATGACACGGAAGCTCCGTCGATGTGTCCACGCTTCCACGCTTCATAGCACATGAATGCATGGTCATTATCTACTTAATGCACATGTATGGCATATAATTTTTAAATGCATCAATATCATTTGGATCTTTATCAGCATGCATAAATGTATATTAATGAGCATGCCCCATCTTATTTACTTCATCTTCCGAATACTTTGGATCTTTATCGGGGCATCCCCACACGCGGGACATCTCAATATCGTATAACCCTGTAGTCATGCTTTGTTGTAAAAAATTTAGGGAATCTATAGCTTCATGTGGATAAGTGTTCTAGACGATAGGGGTTAGTGAATGGCACAACTTATTGTAACTATGTTATTTATTTTATTTAATTCCAAAATTGTAACTGTTGACTAGGGTCATAAATATATGGGTTATAAATAGTCAAACAATATTTTTGGAAAAATTGTTGAAGAAGCCATAAATTTATTGTATAACGGCTTTAGCCTTAAACCTTTCAATTGTGCTAATTTAGTTCATTTTTTTTTTAATAATTTGTCAATGTAGTCTTAAATTTCTTCAATTATGCCAATTTAGTCAAAAACCCCTTAACAATTTACTAATTTACTCCTAAACCTTTTAATGCATTGCCAATGTTGTCTTCCCAACTAATTTTGGCAAGAAATATTGATGTAGCGATCTAGTGAATGTTGAACTTCCTACATGGCGCAACCTAAGCTAACATGGACAATTTTTGAATTTTTTTTTTTTTGGATAGGAAAAGCAAGAAAAGAAATGAAAAAAATAATAAAAATAATAAAAATTGATCTTTTATTTAAATTTAAAAATCATTCACACTGGTGCTAGTTGCGCCATGTAGGAAGACTAATATTGACTAGATCACCACGTCGGCGATTTCCAGTCACAATTGCCTAGAAGAACCGTTATTTGTAAGAAGGCTTAGGATTGATTGACAAAAAAAAAAAAAAAAAAAAAGCTTAGGATTAAATTAGTAAATTGTCAAAAGGTTGGGACTAAATCGATACATTTAAAAGGTTTCGGACTAAATTGACCATTGTACAATAAGTTTAATTCTAAATTAACACAATTGAAATGTTTATGCCTGAATTGACCACTGTACGATGGGTGTGAGACTTTGCAGACAATTCCCCATCCCATTCTTTGTAAATCTTGATCAATCAATTAAAGAACTCTATGTTCTTGCAAATTTATCTTTATTTTTACTATTCTGCAACTTATCTTTTCCACTAAATAGATATCTTTCAATTTTTGTACTTTAATTGTAGTTTACACATCTTTGTCATTGATTAAATTCTAATGTTGTATCTTTGTCACCATAGTTTGTTGTCAATTAAATTCTGGCAAAGCTTCTTATGTCATCATATCGTTGATTAAATTCCGTAAAAGTGTATATATTTCTTGTGTTCCATTGATACAACATTTGTCTAGAATCACCACAAAACTTGTCTTTGCTTAATAAAAATTGAAGACGAATTTCGGTAAAAGATATTTTGTCGATGATCCAATTCTAATGAATAAAAGGGGCAATGAGATTAATTAAAAAAAAAAAAAACTACGCTCTGTCTCCTTCTCTTCCGTGTCTCTCAATTTTGTTGAAACTTCACGATTCCTTCATAGGTTTTTGGATCATGCTAAAACTTCATAAGGACGACGAGAGAGTTGAAGCTCATTTTCTCTATAACTCTCTGGTTCACGTCAAAAGTCGACGAAAGTAGCGAGAGATTCGAAACTCATTCTGCTCCATAACTCTATGGTTCAAGTTAAAGGTGCACATATGTAATGAGAGAGTCAAAACACTATACTTTTCAGTGTCGTGAAGTTGAATGATCATATTTTCTTTCTTACTGGATTTGGCATTCATGGGTAGATTTACAGCATCAATGTTACTAGAGTTTGTTCATTTCTTGTTATAGTTGAATGTGTGGATCTAGAATGCTGCAATGAGCTCTTTTGCTATTTCATATTTAGATAGTGCAATAATCATGGATTGATTGATAAAGCTCATTTACGATTTAAGATTTAGATAGTACAATAATCACGATAATTGATGGAAGTAATCTTCGTCTGTATATTTGTGTTTATTCAGCTGTGAATCATGAAAGATTCTTACCATCTCCACTTGTGTATTTTCAGGTTTGCACCAAATAATGTATATAATACGGTATGAAAGTATCTAAATTTATTACTGTTATTAATCAAATAGTGGATAAGATAGAGCTAAATATTTTATATCCTAGTCTATCTAGTCCTATTTTAACTTAAACTTGAAATGGCAAGATGTAGCTTTAATGATGATCACAGTTGAGCTCAGGTTGGCTTGATTTTATTAATTTGGAAAGTTAGTTGTTACCTAATGTCCCATGCATTCAATGCAAATTTGAGTCTCGAAAGCAAAAGAAAATCCTAAGGGACAAAAGGAAAGGTGCTCCGAGCTTCATTTTCACTATTTACAATCAAGTACGCGGTGCCGTTCATCTTATAGCGTGTAAATATGCCTAACTAAAGTAGGAACACAAAATATTGTTGATATCCAGATGGTCCATTGGATACAAAATTCGAGATACAAAGAGAATGGCATAAGAGATACGAAACAAGTTGACTGATGAAATTCATATACAAAACAATGTAAAAGCTAGGATCTTTTCGAATGGTTTGATCTTTGGTTACCCCGCAAAAGATTCATGAAACTGACTTCTTCGCAAGCCGACAATGTAATCGACCTTTTCATGCAAATGTTAGAGCCTCTTTTAGCTGTCGTTTTTAAGAACCATCGAATTAATAAATGCTTGGCAAAAAGATGCTCGCACAGGCTAAGATCCATAAATGCCAGAGCCTCGCGCAATCTCGTCTGAAAGTTAAAATCGGACACTCTCGCACTCCTCCCCCCTCCCCACCATACAAATAAAAGCTTCGATTTTTAGACTACTCCTTTAGATTCCGATTCGTGTTTTTATCCATTCAAGAAATACTGACTTCGTAAGATCCGCACACTGTTGTCATTCTCCCGCCATTCCATCCGTATTGAATCTCCTTTTCGATCTTCATGCAAGCATGGGTTCCCTGGAGAACGGCTCCGACAAACCCCTCACGCCGACGGGGCGCCTGTTCCTCCAGAAGGAGTTGAACCAGGTGATCTACTGCGCCATTGGCATGAGGCAACCCCTCGATGTGGACGCCCTCAAGTTGGCGATCCCGAGCTGCCCCATGTTTATGCACCCCGGTTACGCAGCCTCTTGGTGCGGGACTCCGCAGGTCGAGAGCACTGGAGGAGGACCCGCGTGGAAATTGACCGCCATGTCATCCCGGTCCACGGCCCCATCGTCGAAGGCCTCTCTGACGAGGCAGCAGTCAACGAGTTCCTCGCCGACCTGTCCACTGACTCGTCGGGGCTCATGGGCGACGACAAGCCCCTATGGGACGTCCACCTCCTGATGGCCCACCAGTGCATGGTGTTACGGATTCACCATGCACTTGGTGACGGGATCTCACTGATTTCCTCGTTCCTGGCAGGGTCTCGGCGGGTGGACGACCCTGAGGCACTACCGACGATCGGTCCTTCATTGTCAACGAGAAGGAGGAGAAGCGACGGTGGCGGCGAGTGGTGGAAGGCAGTAGTGAGGGTGTTGGAGGTGGTGTGGTTCACGGTGGTTTTTGTGGTGGAGTTTGTGCTTGAGGACCATGTGGGTGAGTGATCGGACGACGCCGGTGAGTGGTGGAGCGGGGGGTGGAACTCGGCCGAGGAAGCTGGCCACGGCAAGGTTTTTGCTTTGGAGGATATGAAGGTGGTCAAGTCGCGATCGCTAATGCGGTAAGTTCCAATTTTTACCGCCCAAAAAGAATAATAGCACCGCTGATTCAATACTTTCCTAAGCTGTTCAATCTTCACTTTATACATAATTTTTTTCCCAATGTGATCCCTATTAATATTTTTGTTCAAATTAAATTTTCATTTAAAAAAAGGTATGACAAGCGGTTGAATGATGATGTAATGGAGCCGTTGCGTATTTATAATTTTTTTTAATAACAAAAACACAAATGTATTTAAAAGGTTTAGGGTGCATTTGCGTTTGGTAATGATTCTGTTTCCGGGAACAATTTTTAATGAGATATGATTTTTTTTTATTTCTATTCACAGGAACAATTTTTGAGTATAAGAACGCGCTTAATAACTGCAAAATTTTTTTATTCCCGGGATTCAAATCCATTTAGTAAAATTATATAATTTTGTTATTTCTTTTTCCTTTTTCCTTTGTGGCGTGGCTCGGCATCTTTGGGGGTTGGTGACGCTTAGGCGAGGTCACCGACCCTTGTCCAGTCGGTCGTTGGTGCCAGCCATGGCCAACGCTAATGACTGGCCAAAAGGAGGAAGAAGAAGAAGAAGAAGAAGAATAAAAGAAAGCGAAGAAGAAAAGAGAAGGAAAAAAAGAAGAGAGAGAAAATTTGATTTCAGAAATTGTTTCTGGGAATAAAAAACTACTTTTTTTCTACTTCTTATTTTTATTCCCGAGAACAAAAGGTTTACCAAATATTTTCTATTTTTCTTCGTTTCCTTGTAACAAAAGAATAGAAATTTTTGTTAAGGGAACATAAATTGTTTTTAACAAACAGGCCCTTACTATCACCAAAAACTCTAAATGCGTACAATTGTGATAAATTTACTAAAAAACTAAAACTTCAAACTATGAGAAAATTACCCCTAAGTAATTTTTTAGCCACAAAAATCCCTAAATTGACACATTTATGATGAATTTACTCTCTATTAGTTTTCATTAAGTTGGATTAATACCAAGAAAAAATCACAAATCAAAAGGCGAGGAGGATGTAATATGTTGGATAAAGTTCCTTGAAGTAAAGTGAGTGTTTTGTAAAACTCTCTCATGGCTTTCTAAACTCCCTCTTCTTCTCTATTTTGGTAGGATCCTCTAAGAAATGCAGCTCGGATAGTTAGAAATGTTACAATTCTTGGTTCTATCTGGGTGTCTTTAGGCTATGAACTAAAGGTCCAAGTGGTTTTTCTGCTAAAAGGCTGTCCGATTTGAATGAAAGAGAGGTTCGACCATTGTGGGAAGACATACTGCAGGAAAATTGACTCCGTCCTCACGGGTTCTAAGTCTAGACTGAGAATAAATCACAAACGGGTACATTCATCAACTGTCACCTATCATTTAACTTGGCAATTTGATAGTAAAATTTAACGGAAACTAACAAAGATAAAGTTGTCATAGGTGTATTAATTTGAGATTTTTGGTTGTCAAAACATTAATTTGTAGTAAATTTGTTATACATGTAAGAGTTTAGGGTTCTTCATGATATCAACCCCATTTAAAATTCAAAAAATAAGAAAAGTTGAAGTTTATAAAGAAAGAGCAACATAAACCACAAATCCCCAACAGGCGTTGTTGCCAATTTCGAGGGCTGGCCGAATTCGCTCGAATGACTGCCGGGGTCGACCGATCTTGACAAGTGCTCGCCAGGGGTTCGCACGACTCTCTCGAGCGCGGCCAGTACTCCATTCATTAGTCATTTATCTTTAGAGGAAGAGCACTACATGCTTTTGTTGTATTTCATGATTACCAATGCATTTTGTTGCAATCAACTTCTAGATGATGAATATTCCATGCTAATACCAAATGATGATGAATCTCATTCACTGCTCCAAATGCAGACCATTAACGATGTTCTCTTCGGGATCATATCAGTCGGCTTGTTCAAATACATCAACCACCAGTCTCCCAACGGTAAAAAACGAACAACATTTTCGAACATACACTGATTTTTGTCAATTCAAAGATGACGAATCTCCGAAGACTAAAAATGCCCATTTGCCTTTGTTAGCCGTGCAAGAAGGGACTCGAATAACGGGAGTGGCGGTTGTTAACTTGC
Organism: Eucalyptus erythrocorys; assembly: GCA_014182555.1. Lineage (NCBI taxonomy): Eukaryota > Viridiplantae > Streptophyta > Magnoliopsida > Myrtales > Myrtaceae > Eucalyptus > Eucalyptus erythrocorys. Next base: position 25,419,874 of record CM024605.1, on the reverse strand, counting down.
AAGAACAATAGGGATTGCAAGCGGGTCTCGCCGCTGTTCCTCGTTTCTCTTTTATTTCATGATCTCACTTCCTTTTTTGCCTTTCAACTAAAGTTGACTGAATCAAGTGTGATGTGGTATTAACCAGGAACTATCCAATTTGATGAAAGGCAACCCGGGACTGAGGTGGGGCAACAAGTTTGGGATTATCCTCCTCCCCGTTCACTACAGCAGAAGCTGTGGTGACCCTCTCGAATACCTGAGAAAAGCTAAGTCAATGATGGACCGAAAGAAGAAATCCCTAGAGGCTCACTTCTCCTACAAAATCGGGGTTATGGCCATGACTTTTTAGGAGCACATGTAACGATCAATTCATGCTTCTGCAATTCGGAAAATAGAACGATAATAAGCTAACAGATGCACAATCTCTCTGTTTTTGCTGATGCAGGTCGCAAGCCTGCTCAACTACAGGATCCTCTGCAACACCACGTTCATCATCTCGAACGTGTTCGGCCCACGGGAGGAGATCACGTTTGGGGGGAACCCGATCACGTCCATAAGGGTGAATGTCTCGAGTTTACCCCAGGTAAGGCTCCAAAATACTCGTGCCTCATTGTCTGCGGTATCTAGAATGAAATCTTTATCAAGACTGATGTGGGGTGTTTGAGAGGCGATGCATGCAGGCACTCACGATGCACATGGTGAGCTATGCGGGGAGGGCGGAAATGCAATTTCTGGTGGCCAAGGACATCATCCATGACCCTGATTTTCTGGCCAAGTGCTTTGAGGATGCTTTACTTGAAATGAAAGCGGCGCTTCTACGCCTTGAACTCGAAGAAGTAAATAGGGAAACATTCTTGTGAGCTTAGGAGGGGAAAATCTGTATTTTATTCTTATAGATGTGGGATTATACACAGGGGATAAAAAGAATTGATCCCATTTATATGATGTTCTATTGGGATGAGAAGAACCATTTTAGGCCATCGATCCGAATTTCGTCTTATGTCTTACGTAATTGATATAGTTAGAGTGTTGCTTAAGCTCAAGATCCATCCACTCTAAGTTGAGCTCCAAGCAATTGAAAAGAGAAATGAAGAGAATAAAGTTGATTGTATGGCAAATAAAGCTAGGTACACTAAATTTTAAGACAATGGGACAGGTTTATGTTATTTGAAGGTCCACTTATGTCTACCTTCGATCACATCACTTTAACACACAATTTCTCTATCAATCTTGCACACGTAACATTGAAAATTATTGCTTGCCATATATAGTTGGCTTACAATAGCCGTGCATTGATGATGGACGTCTCAACCGCTACATGTGTTTAATTTTTTTTTTTTTTTGATGTGATTGAATGTAGACAAAAGTAGGGGTGAGCATGATCTGGGTTGGGGCGGTCCACCCCCTAACCCTAAGACCAACCCGCATAGTGCTGGTCCTCAATTTTTGGAATTGAGGACCGACTTTATTGAGCTTGGGACCGAGGACTGAACCGACCCAATGGGTTTGGTTTGGTTCCAAGGTCAATTTGGGACCAATTGATAATTTTTTATTTCATTTTTTGTACTCTTTAAAAAAGTGATTAAGAAACCAGACTGATCCAATAGATTCAGTCCGGTTTCAAGGTCAATCAAGACTAATCAATAATTTTTTTATTTCATTTTTTGTACTTCTTGAAAGGGCGACCGAGGATCGTATCGACCCAATGGGTTCGATGATGAGCAAGGTTAGTTAAGAAAGGCAAGCGGTGAGGGTCGAGTGGGGTGAGCGTCGAACAAAATGAGTATTGAATGTCAAATGGGGAGCAACAAGCGAAGCGAGTAATGAGCGGCAAGCGGTATGAGTGACCCGAAGTAGGGGTATGCATGGTCCGGGTGGGCGGTTCCCGATCTAGAACTGAGAACTGCTCGCTAAGAAATGGTTCCAAAAAATTAGAACCGGGAACCGCTCGCTAGTGGCATGGATCCACCCGGGAAATGGACCGGACTGCTGGTCTGGTTCCCGGGTGGATCCATAGAATCGGTCCAACCTCTGCACCTTCCCCTTTTCGCCTTCAATTGGTTGCGACCCTTGCTCCGCTTCCATCCTGCCCACCACCACCATCTTGGCCACCACCTCCGTCGTCTCCCCTCCTCCCTCAAGACCGACAATGAGGAGGACAACGGGGACAATAAGCCATTCTTAGACCTAGAGTTTGCCTGTCCCCAAAGATGAGGATGATGGGGAGAAGCTTGAGTAGGGGGAGGAGGAAGAGGGGAGGTAGAAGCAGGACGAGCCCAACAATGAAGAGGACGATAGTGACAGTGAATGTGGAGGTGGCGACAACGTGGAGAGAGAGTTCAAGTTCAATGGAGGAAAAGAGAATTAACTCACTGTTTCATCGAGTTCGAACTAGGACTCAAAGGGAGATGAGTAGATCCGGAGATGAATCGGAAAGGAAGAGGGAGCTCGGGAGATTTTGAACCGAGAGAGACGAGATGGAGTAGGAGAGTAGTGAATTGAGACAAGATGGTGATTAGAGCCCTAAATTTTAGATTTGCTAATTTCAAATTTTTAAATATTAAAAAATAATATATTATTATAATATAACCAATTCGGTTCGGGTGGGCAGGTGGGCGGATTTGCCCATGGAATCGAGAACCGGACCGGTACTCACCTGTTCCCATAAATTGGAACCAAGAACCAGATCAATTCCCTTAAGAACCACCGATTCTGGGCGGTTTTGGATCCGGTTCCAGACGGGTCTCGATTTGTTTGCATACCCCTAACCCAAAGCAAGCGAGGCAAGTGTCGAGTGGCGAGTGGAGAAATTGTTTTTTTCGATTTTAGCAAATTGAAGACTAAGAGGACAAATAAAACAGAAGAGAACGAATATTAAAGGAGGATACCATAAGGTGCCTTTTTGGACGTTGTGAGGACTCCTCACAAAAACATTTTCCTCCTTCGTAAATTATGACTATTGACACCGTAAAAGATATTAAAAACCTAAGTTATTAAAGAATAATGTAAAATTACTTGAACTCCTCACTAAAGAGCTGTTTAATGTTATTGACACCATTTATTTTAGGGTTTTCTCTATATAAAAAAAATTATAAATAATATATTAAGAGCGCGCGCGCGCGCACACACACACAAAGTTAGGATTGGTCGGGTTGGATCGACCTGGAACTCTTAGGACTAAAGATCGACCCGCATAGTGCTAATCTAGGAATTTTAAGATCAAGGACTAACCCAATCTCTCTGGGAACCAGACTAGGATCGGCAGGGTTAGGTAGGTCTAGGGTCGGTCCAAGGTCAACCTTGGACCGATGCTTACCCCTAGACAAAACTGGATATTCAAATAGAAGAAACTTGCCCCCATTGTTTTCAAATTTAATGTACCTAGCTTCATTTGCTGTCAATCTTGCACAGCTAATATTAGAAATTATTGCTCTAGTATTTAGTTGGTTGACAACAGTTGTGCATTGATGATGGATGTCTCAGCCACTCTACACATGTTTTATTCTTTTTCCCATTTTTTGTCAAAACAAGCTTTGGTCGTATGTGGCTTCAGAAGGGACTTTGAGTCTTCAATGTCTTTTGAGTGAAAATTGTAGTGTTTTGATAAAATTTTTGTGGATCATTTCACCTCAAAGCTACCATTGGCTAAGCCTAGAGCCCAAGGCAACTCCCCCCAGTTTTTGGCTTTGTAGTGTTCTTGAACTTTTTCTTTTTAAGGTTAGCAAATAACATTTTCAAATACCTACTTCCTATCTTTCCCTCGTTTCTACTATTCTTCATCTCTCTCAACACCGTTCGCTCTGAACTCCGGTCGACGTAAGGCCAAAGTTAATGGTCATTGGGAGACGGTTGACGATTGCTGATATTCGAGTTTGCGGGATTTGGGTTCATTTTCTCCCTTGTTGTTCATATTCTACAGAGGTAAATACTTTAGAAGTGTCAAAAGTTATGTACGGCGCTCACTGTGATACCAAAAGTTTCCTTTGAATCATGAGTCACTTTTAAAAAAATACAATAATTTAAGTGTCAACTCCGATCAATGTTATCGAAAATCCAACGTGGTCATATTTTATTAATTTTTTGAATCTACGTGGCTTACTGGCTTGGCCAACCAGCATATAACACCTAAATGACGCTGTGTAGACAAATTGAAGAGTGATCATTTAAATGCCAAAAATTATATATGGATCAATTCAGTGCTAATTATTGTTAAAAGTGATTACTTAAGTGCCAGTCATTAGTAAGAAAATATCACTTTAGTGCCAATCGTCATTAAAAAGTGATCACTTCAGTGACAATTTCATTTAAAAGGTGATTATTGCGTGACGTCATTTTGGACGCCCACGCGGACTGGATTTTTTTTTAAATGTGTCAAATCATATTAAAATTTTAATTATAATTGCCATATAATCAATTTGGCTAGAATATCTCACTAAAGGCACTTAAGTGATCATTTTTTCTCAAATTTGATACTTAAGTGAGTCGTCGAAAACTTTGGTACCAAAATGAGTGCCGTACACAACCTTTGACACTTTTAGTGTACTTACCCTCTTCTTCCTATCTAAGTTCTAGATTCGGTCACTGTTTTGATGGTTCACTTAACAATTATGCTATCATCATCGACAGTTCCGAGCGGTTGATAAGGGTGGCCAAGGGTCACTAAGGGTCTGGGTTTGAGGATTTGGGTCATCGATCATGGGTCTTGGTTGTCGAGCATATGGGTTCATGAGGGTCTAGATTGCCGAGGTCATGCAGCCCTTAGTGTTGTGGCTTCTTCAATAGCTCGATCGTTGCCCAACGCTGATCCGGCCTCTTATATGACTACAAACCAAGCTCGAATATAAGTACAGCCTTATGCATGTTTCTTTTGCACATGTAATCATTATCAAATAAGACCATCATCAATAAGTTCAAGGGCAATGTAAGAAAATTGTTGATAACTCTATAAAAATAGAGTTATTTGACCTATTTTAGGAAATAAATAATGCAAAATATCTATGATAAAATATTTGGATTTCCTTTTGATTATTTGAATTTTCCTTATTTATGCAACATAATGAGATATGAAGAAGATCCAGAAATGGAACATACATTTATGACACGTAGCCAACATGGGAAACTTTATGAGTTTGATCCAGAAATTAAAGGAACATTTAAAAGGCGACAAGAGAATAGAGAAATCTTGCTAAGGAGATGACAGACAATGAGAATGAAAGTCAGCGTAGATGCTTGAGAGATTATGCTATGCCTACAGTTCAGGGCACCACATCAAGCATCAAGAAACCTGCAATACAAGCAAATTACTTTGAGATCAGGCCATCACTCATTCAGATACTTCAACAATCAGTGAAATTTAGTGGGCCACCAAGCGATGATCCAAATGCTCCAATTGATGCTTTTCTTGAAATTTGTAAGACCATTAAATACAATGGAGTTATAGATGATGCTATTAGATTGAGATTATTTCCATTCTCTCTCAAAGACAAAGGTAAGTGTTGTATGTTTTAAAAATTTATTCGTAAGTTTTTTCCATCTACAAAGTCTACAAAAATGCATGACGATATTACTAATTTTATGCAAATGAATGATGAATCATTGTTTGAAGCATGGGAAAGATTTTAGGAGTTTCTCAGGAGATGCCCACATAATGGACTACCCATGTGGATGAAGATACAAACTTTTTATAATGTGTCTTAGAACAAATCTTCATTCTATGATTTATGCAACTGCAGGGGGAATTCTGAATAATAAAACACCAGAAGAAGCCTTCAATTTATTAGAGGAAATGACATCCAATAGTTATCAATGGCCTACTAAGAGGCTACCAATGTGAAAAACTAGCGAAGTTCATGAAATAGATGCTTTTGCTACAATTGCTACATAATTTTGAAACATTCAACCAAAAGCTAGATGACATGAGTGTTTCGATCATGAAAATTCAAAATTTGACATGTGATTTTTGTAATGAATGACATGTTAGCACATAAATCAAGGAGTTAATCATTTTTCGCAACCTAGTGCAAATGCTAACTTTGTTAGGAATTTTAATAGGTTACAGAATAATCCCTACTCTGACATGTGCAATTCAAGATGACGCAATTATCCAAACTTTTCATGGAATAATCAAAATGTGATGAGAGTTAATTTGGAAGGCATAGTCACCAAACTGGCTAACATCACTCATAACTTCATCAAGGGCATTAATATGAGATTTCAAAACCAAGAGACTTCAATCAAAAATTTCGAGATGCAAGTGGGTTAATTAGCAAACATATGATGTCAGGGAGACAATGAGGCTCTTTGCCTAGTAGCACAGAGAAAAATCCAATTTAAAACATAGAGGTTGTAACCTTGAGAAGTGGTAAACAAGTGGGAGAAGAAGATGCCAAACAGAGATTTTCAAAGACAGAGAAAATGAAATCAATAATCAATCAAAGGAGGTAAGCAAGGACAAACTTTTTTTTTTTTTTCAGATAATCCCAAGTCATATGTAGCCTTAATTCCATTCCCTCAGTGACTCTACTAATACAAAAGGATAAGCAATTTTCTAAATTTCTTGATATATTTAAAAAATTGCAAATTAATATTCCTTTTGTAGATGCCTTAGCACAAATACTTAGTTATACAAAAATTCTTAAGGAGATTTTGGCAAACAAGAGGAAACTAGATGATTATGAAACTGTGAAGTTGAATAAAGAGTGTTAAATCATGCTACAAAATAAATTACCTCCGAAATTAAAAGATGCATGGAGTTTTACTATTCCTTGCACTATTGAGAATTCTTACTTTGAAAGAGCATTGTGCAATTTAGGTACAAGCATTAATTTGATGTCGTTTTTAGTTTTCAAGAAATTAGGATTGGGTAAGGTAAAAGCAATCACAATGATACTTCAATTAGTTAATCGATCAATTAAATATTTGAGAGGTATTGTGGAAGGTGTATTAGTAAAAGTTGACAAATTCATCTTTCTTATAGATTTCATAGTTCTTAATATGAAGGAAGATTTAGAGGTACCACTTATCATAGGTCAACCTTTTCTAGTAACAGGAAAAACCCTTATTAAGGTACAACAAGGGAAATTGATTATTAGAGTTCAAGATGATCCCGTTTCTTTTAATGTTCCCTTTGATGATAATTCTTGTTTTAGAATTGAGACATTTGACAAGTTGGTAAATAAAATTTTTTAAAAAAATAGTTTTATAGACCTACTTGAAGCATGTTTAGTTCGACCAAGAGACAAAAAAAAAAAAAAATGAGAATGAGGAGATAAGGAGCACGCAATTCAGACATGATCATTGTGGGTGCAAGAAATAATTAATGATAAGATGCAATCTCTTGACTCTGTAGAAGTCACGGCCAAAGAGAGGAAAAAATAGGGAAGTCCAAAATCTTGGACTTTGTTGACCGAAGTTCACTTGGATTTGCTTCTTTCTCCACTTCGTGAAAAAGACTTGAAGCGCCGAAGGAAGTATCCTGGGCAGTGCGGGCTATCTTTGTTGGCTTCGTTCATGCAATTATACCAAGAAGCTTTTAGTGTTGAAGTAGAATAAATTCTTGCTATAAGTATTTGTGTATAATTTCTTCGTGAGATTGATAAATTATTTCATGAGAAACTATAGGGCTAAACTTGTATGAGTTATTGAGTGTAATTAAGATTTGGGAAACACTTAGTGTGTTTGAGTGACTTGATGTGATTGTAATCTCTGTGTATTGCTTGATTTATAGTGAAATTCATCATTGTTCGCCTCATAGACGTAGGAACCACACAAATCCAGTGTTTGATTTATTTTCTTATTATGTCTATTTCATTGTTTGATTATTCGTTTTCCGCAACATGATCGCTGAATTTAGTAGCTCGAGCTTGGGATCTATCCACTTGATGTTAAGCTCCATGCAAATGAAAAGAGAAATGAAGAGGACCAAGTCAATTGTACGGCAAATAAAGTTAGGTACATTGAATTTTAAAACTATGGGACCGGTTCTAATGTCCAATCATGTTTACTTTTGAATACACCACTTTAAGGCACAATTGACATATCAATCTTGCACACCTAACATCGAAAGTTATTGCTCGTCATATTTAGTTGGTTTACAACAGTCGCGCATTGATGATGGATGTCTCAATTGCTACACAAAAATTTTATTTTAGTTTTTTCGGTGCGATCAAATAAGGACAAAAATGGACATTCAAATAAAAGAAACCTGTCCCATCATTTTAAAATTTAATGTGCCTAGTTTTATTTGCGGTACAACAATTGAAATTTATATATTAATCTTGCACACCTAACATCGAAATTATTGCTCGTCCTATGTAGTTGGTTTACAATAGTCGTGCATTGATGATGGATGTCTGAATTGCTCTACGTATGTTTGAACTTTTTTTCCCAAACTTTTGTCAAAACAAGCTTAGGTTGTACGTGGCTTCAGAAGGGACTTTGGGTCTTCGACGTCTTTTGAGTGAAAATTGTAGTGTTTTTATAAAATTTTTGTGGATCATTTCGACGCAAAGCTACCACTGGCTAAGCCTAGAGCCCAAGGCACTTCCTCCTTGTTTTGACTTTGCAGTGTTCCCGAAAATTTTTCTTAGGGTCAGCAGATAACATTTTCGAATTCCTATTTCCTATCTTTCCCTCTATTTCTATTGTTCTTCGTCTCTCTCAACACCAGTCACTTTGAATTCCGGTCGACGTAAGCCCAAAGTCAATGGTCATCGGGACATGGTTGACGATTGCCAAGATTCGAGTTTGCAGGATTTGGGTTCATCTTCTCCCTCGCTGCTCATCTTCTTGCTATCTAAGTTCCAGATTCGCTCGCTGGTTTGATGGTTCACTTAACGGTCGTGTCGGCTCTCTGACGGTTCCCAACGGTTGATGAGGGTGGCCGAGGCTTGCCTATGGTCTTGGGTTTGAGTGTCTAGGTCATCAATCGCGGGTCTTGGTTGCCGAGCATATGGGTTTGCGAGGGTCTAGGTTGCTGAGGTCATGCAACCCTCGGTGTTGTGGCTTCTTTGACAGCTCTATTGTTGCATGATGTCGATCCGGCCTCATATATGACTACGGACCAAGCTTGAATATAAGTAGGGCCTTACGCAAGTTTCTTTTGCACACTTGATCATCATCTAATGAGTTTGTCTTCTAAAACATCATTAGTAAGTTCAAGGACAATGTAAAAAAAAATTGTCCTTTGGTTATAAATGAATTTATTACGAGTGAATTTGGAGATCAAGTGAATCAAATCCTTGCAAATTTTTATTCTTGTATTGACAATAGATCTAATTATTTCCTAAACTTGTTGAAATAACTTAGCTTTTTCAGTATATATAAGTGAAGATTCGTAAGTTTTTCAAATTGTTAATAGTAGAATTAGTGTGCCTAATTTCTTGTGGATAGGCTACAAGCATTAAGTTTTGCCCTTTCTAGCGTCCGGCCTTTTTGGCATTTAAGGACTCATCTTGAGTGTGATATAACTAGTAGGACAATGTTTGTTAGTTTGGATTAAAGTCATGGTAAAATAAAATTTATCTTATTAGATGTATGAGTCTTGTCGAAACCAAGATAAATTTAGATAATAAGAGGGATATGACTGGATAAAAATATCCCATATAAGATAGGATAAATGAGGATTTGATTTCTTACATTTATGGTACAAAAACAATTTTTCTTGAGTAAAAAATTCTTATATTAATAAAATTCAAATAATAATTAAATATAAATAATGTTTGATTTCCAAAATAGAAAATAAAATTCAAAATAACTATAAAAAAATTATTTTTTATTTGTTTCTATTCACGATAGTTATTCGAAATCTTAGTTAAAAACTAGATTTGTTTTTTTGCTTTTCATGAAAAGATACCAATTGAAGCTAGGGGTTTCTTCAAACAACAAGTAGTTGAGCTAACTATTCAATGAAATGATATTGAGCATATTTCCCATCTCTTCCCAAGAGACAAGTGCGCTATTTCTTTACAAAATTGTTCTCAATTTCAAATATACAAATTCAATTATCTCTTCATTAGCTGAGGGAAGAATTCACCTGAATTAGACTTTTTTATGAACATATCGAAAAATAATTGGATTTGTCTGTATATAATTGTGTGTGTGTGTGTGTGTGTGTGTGTGTGTGTGTGTGTGTGTGTGTGTAACAAATATTTTGAATATATTAGTATAATTTATTATTTAATTTTTTTATTAAGTAATGATGGAAGGGATTAAAAAAATAAATAGAATAGGAAAAAATTTAAAAAAGTGACTAATAATTAAAAAAAGTAAATAATAATGAAGTAGAAGAACTCTGATTTATAATGTACAAATTCAAACTTGAAAATAATTTTTTTAATTCTTGGAGGTGGGGTGTGGACACCAAAAACTGACCAACTTTTTGGTTATTATGCACAAGCATTAGACTTAATATACAATAGCAGAATTTGGTCAACAATGAACAAAACAATTGACAATGAACAAAACAATTGACAACTTAGGGCCCGTTTGTTTATTTTTGTTTCTATTCCTCAGAACAAAAATTTCTGTTCTTTTGTTCCGGGGAAAAAAAAAAAAAAAACAAAAATGCATTTGGTAATCCAATGATTGATAACCTACCCCAACATCAGCTCCTCGGCAGTGTAACCAAGAGGACCATCAAAAGCCTCTAAGCGATCCCAGCCAATCATCATCAAAGATCATGTACCGTGTTACATACTGATGAGGAACTCATTTAGCAAGTTCTACGTCAACCCATACTATAGTAGCACTTTTGATATATATAAAACCATATTAGGCAATACCACCTCCTCATAATCATACTCAATGTGTGATGGGGCTCCAAAAAGCGGTGATGGGGGAATGGCCATTCTACATGCCTTAAAAATAAATGAATGAGTCGAAGTACAGCAAGTGAAATCTCTAGTCTAAAATAGGAGTTCACCTTCACACCCACCTTGCCATAACAATCATAAACATTCGGAGCAACATAATCAAGGCATGAACATACACCCTACCTTCTTTGCAAGGACCTCACACAAATGCATGGTTATTACCTATTCAATGCACATATATGACATATAATTTCTTGATACATCAAAATCATTTGATTTTTTATTAACATGTATATATGTATATTCACAAGCATGCATCACCTTATTTACTCTAGCTCCCAAACACTTTTGGGGTATCTTGACACACAAGACATCTCAACATGGTTAAACCTTGCAAATATGTTTGCTTGTCGCAAATTTAGGGATTTTATAACTCATGTGGATAAGTGTTCTAGATGATAAGGATTAATGAATAACACAACTTATTATAACCGTCATTATTCATTTTATTTAATTCAAATATTGTAACCATTGACTATGGGTTATAAATAGCCATACCATATTCTTGGAAAAATTGTCCATAAAGTCCTAAACTTATTGTACAATGGCTTTAGTCCTAAACCCTTCAATTGTGCTAATTTAATCCAAAATATTTTGCCAATTCAATCTTAAACTTTTCAATGGCATCAATTTAGTCCTAATCCTTTTAACGCATTACCAATATAGTTTTTCCGGCTAATTTTTGCCTAGAATTGTTGACCTAGTGATCCAATTAACGTTAAACGTCCTATGTAGCGTCACCTGGGCTAATATGGACAATTTTTTAATCTTTTTAAAATGAAAAGTAGGAAAAGAAATGATAAAATCAATAAAAATAACAAAAAATTGATTTATTAAAATTTAGAAATTCTTCACATCGGCACCAACCCTGTCATGTAGTAAGACTAGCATTGACTAAACCGCCATATCAGCGGTTTCTTTCAAAATTAGCTAGAAGAACTGTAATTTATCAAAAGCTTTAGGATTAAATTGGTAAATCGTCAAAAGGTTAGGACTAAATTGATAAAATTAAAAGTTTCCAAATTGAATTAACTATCGTATAATAAGTTTGAAACTAAATTAACACAACTGAGAGTTTAGGACTGAATCGGCTACCATATAATAAGTTTATGACTTTTTGGATAATTTTCCTCCTATTCTTTGTAAATCTTGATCAATCGATTAAAGAACTCAATGCTCTTGCAAATTTATCTTTATTTTTGCTTTTATGCAACTTATCTTTTCTACTATATAAATATCCTTCAATTTCCATACTTTAATTGTAGTTTACAAATCTTCGTCGTTGATTAAATTTCGATGTTGTATATTTATCAATACGCTTTGTTGTCAATTACATTCTAGCAAAGCTTTTTATATCATCATACTGTTGATTAAATTCCATTGAAGTATACATGTTTTTTCTGTTCCATTTATACAACATTTGTTTGGAATCACCACAAAACTTGTCTCCTCTTAATAAAAATAGAAGATGAATTTCGGTGAAAGATATTTTGTCACAATCCAATTTTGGCGAAAATGGGGGCAATAATATTAATATATATATATATATATATACATATTTTTTTTAAAGAAAGAAAGCTATGCTCTCCATCTCTTTCTCTTCCATATCTCTAAGTTTTGTTGAAACTTCACAATTCCTTTCTAGTTTTGGATCACGTCAAGACTCCATGAAGATGACGAGAGAGTTGACTCATTTTCCTCCATAACTCTTTAGTTCACGTTGAAAGTCAATGAAAGCAGCAAGGGAGTCGAAACTACTTAACTTTATGGTTCAAGTTGAAGGTGCACAAAAGTGGGAAGAGAGTCAAAGTGTTGGAGAAAACTCATTTATTTTTTTGAAGTTGACAAAACCTTTCCATCAGTTTAGTCTGAAGACTTCCAAATTCAAGTGATAAAGTCTGAAGATCGCCAGACTCAAGACTCAAAGTCTGTCCAAACTGACAATTTCCAAACGAAAAATGAAGACTTATCCAGATGACGGATTATCTTCAAGGATTCGATTCATATGATTTTTGGAAGACCTTATCTTTGGATTTAATATCTATTTGATTGATTATTTTTATTGGAATCTACTCCGATTTGAAGATCTTTTGAAAGGTGAGCAAACTTGGAAGGTTCTACTTATAGAAACCAAAGATCCTGAATGTATGGGAGAACAGTATTGACAGGCTTTCATCACCAATCATCCAACGACTCGAGATCACCTTAATTGATTCTGTCTAACGAGTAGATTAAAAGAATTCCTTTGGAAAGTGCCAACAGTCGTGAAGGCATGAAGGAGTATTTAAGGCGGACTCTCCAATTGTTCGAGGTAGTGCATGAAAGAAGAATTTCAAAGTCTGAATCTCTGCAGTTCCTTGCTCTTTCATTCACCGAGCTCAAATTGTATACAAAAGAGAGAAACACATAGTGAGACTGTGTGAAGAGACTAGTAGAGACTCTCCACTGAGAAAGTCAAAGATCACAAGTTGTAACATCTCTTTTGATTTAACGTGGAATCCAGCCAGTAGACTGTCAACGTGGGAGAGTGGACGTTGGCTTGATCTAAGCCGAACCGCTATAAAACCTTATGTTCCAATTCTCTTTCCTAAACTCCTTATTTTATTTGTTGCTTTATATAACTGTTTCAAAGCTGATTACATCCATAGTCAATTATATTCAAAAGGCAATTTACTTTTATCAAGTCTTGTGAAAAGAATTTTATTTGCACCTATTCACCCCCCTTTAGTTGTACATACTAGCCCTTTCACAAAGCACTATGCTTTTTGGAGTCGCAAAGTTGAATGATCATGTTTCCTTTCTTACTAGATTTGGCATTTGCTAGTAGATGTACCACGTCGATGTTACCGGAGCTTATTTATTTCTTATTATAGTTGAATGTGTGGATATAGAATGCTGCAATGAGCTCTTTCGCTATTTTTTTTTTTTTTTTTTTTTGGTAAGAGAGCTCTTTCACTATTTCATATTTAGATAGTACAATAATCATGGATCGATTGATAAAGCTCATTTATTGTTTAAGACTTAGATAGTACAATAATCATGATAATTGATGGAAGTTATCTTCGTCTGCACATTTGTGTTTTTTAAACTATGAATTGTGAAAGATTCTTACAATTTCCATTTATGTATTTTCAAGTTTGTACCAAATAGAGGACATAATATGGTATGAAACTATCCAGTTTTATTATTACTATTAACCAAATAGTGGATAAGAAATAGCAAAATATTTTATATCCCAGTAGTTTTATCCGGTCCTATCTTGACTACAACTTCCAACGGCAAAATGCGGCTTTAATGATGGCTACTATTGAGTTTGGGTTGGCTTGTTTTGATCTAAAAAGTTAGTTGTTACTTACCGTTGTCCTGTGCATTCAATACAAATCTGAGTCTTGAAAACAAAAATAAATCCTAAGGGACGAAAGGACGAGGAGTTTGGATCTTCATTTTGACTATCTACAATCAAGCATGCGGCACCATTCATCTTATTGCGTATAAATATGCCTAACTAAAGCAAGACCACGAAAGATTACTGATATCCAGATGGTCCATTAGATACAAAATTCTAGATACAAAGAGAATGACATAAGAGATACCGAACTAGTTTTGACTTAATGAAAGTCATATACAAAACAAGCTGGAAAGATGGAATCTTATCGAATGGTTTGATCTTTGATTACACCACTTAAAGGTTCACAAAGCAGACTTGTTCGCATCCGACAATATAATCGACCTTTTCATGCAAGTGTTAGAGCCTCTTTCAGCTATCGATTTTCAGAAAGGGACCATCGAATTAATAAATGCTTGGCGAAATGACGCTCGCACTAGTGGCTCTCGCTGCGTGAAGACAAATCGCACGTGGATATCCTCTCTCTCTCTCTCTCTCTCTCTCTCTCTCTCTCTCTCTCTCTCTCCACCTCACGGACAAGAGTTTCGATTTTTGGACTACTCCTTTGGATTCTGATTCGTGTTTTTATCCATTCAAGAAGTAATAGCTTCATACGAGCCACCGGCATTGATGTTATTTTCTCGCCATCCCGACAGTACTGAAGATTCCCTCCTTTTCGATCTTCACGCAGGTATGGGATCCCTAGAGAACGGCTCCGACGAGCCCCTGACACCAACGGGGCGCATACTCCTCCAGAAGGAGATGAACATGGCGGTCTATTGCGCCATCGGCATGGAGCAACCCCTCAACGTTGACGCCGTAAAGTCGGAGATCTAGAGCTCCACCATGCTTACGCACCCCAGGTTCTGCAGCCTCTTGGTGCGGGACTCTGCGGCCGAGAGCACTTTGGAGGAGGACCTTCATGGACATTGATCGCCATGTCATCCCGGTCTATGGGCCCATCGGCTGAAGGCCTCTCGACGAGGAAGGCATCAACGAGTACCTTGTCGACTGTCCACCGACTTGCCGGGGTTCTTGGGCGACGACAAGCCCCTGTGGGACGTCCACCTCCTGATGGCCCAACGGTGTGTGGTGTTCCGGATCCACCACGCACTTGGCGACGGGATCTCACTAATGTCGATGTTCCTGGCGTCATGCCAGCAGGTGGACGACCCCAAGGTGCTGCCGACGATCGGTCCTCCATTGTCGGCTAAGAGGATGAGGGGTGGCCACGGCGAGTGGTGGAAGGCGGTAATGAGGGTGTTGGGGGTGGTGTGGTTCACGTTGGTCTTCATGGTGGAGTTCATGCTTTGCGGAGCATGTGGGCGAGCGATCGGAAGACACCGGTGAGCAGCGGCGCGCGGGGGTGGAACTCGGCCGAGGAAGCTGGCCACGGCAAGGTTTTGGCTGGAGGACATGAAAGCGGTCAAGTCGGCGGTCACTAATGCGGTGAGTTCTAAAGTTTTTGTGTTTATCGCCAGAAATAATTATAGCACCGCGGATTCGATACTTTTCTCATTTGTTCAATCATGACTTTACACACAATTCTTTTTTCAATGTTATCCCCATTATATTTTTGTTCAAATTAATATTTTCATTAAAAAAGGTATGATAGCCATTAAATTGCCATTAATCGATGATGCAATGGAGACGGGGCATGTTTTTGTAATTTTTTTAGTAACACGAAACAATCATATTTAAGAATTGCAGAAAAATTAAAAAGTTGAAGCTTAAAAAGAAAGAGAGAGAGATACTTCGGATTATCAGCAAGCAAGCGTTAATGCCAATTCTGGGAGTTGGCCGAGATTGCTCGAATGACCCTTGGGGTTGACTAACCTTGGTGAGTAGAAGTGTGCAAAAGAACTGAGAATTACCCGGAACTGGACTAGAACTAGCATTTTCCATGGGGACCGGTCCAATTCCAATTTAGTGGAATCGATGAGTACCAGTATAGTTCCCAGTTTTAAAGGTAGAATTGCCCGCCCGCCTACCCACTCGGACTAGACCGGTTTTTATATATTTGAAGAAATTCCATCTTAATTAATTATTTTGTAGTTTTTCGATCAAATATATATGTACATATACGTATATTTGTAGTTATTGGACATTTGACTAATTTTCTCTCTTGGCTGTGTATTAACCCCCTACTTTTTTTTTTTTTTTTTTTTTTTTGCATTCTAATAATCTATTTACTTATTTTCTCAACTAAAACAAAATAAACAAACGTACAGGAAAGAGAGCACCAATTTGAGATGTTAAATATCACAGTGCTTTGTCATCATGATACGAAATTAAGAGCTAATGGTCGTCTTAAGAGTATAATTAAGTTTCTCTTTAGTTATTTCATGATTAAATTAGGTTAACATTAAAAAAAAATGGATCAAGCGATTAATGTTTTAACTTTACTGAAGTTAGGACTTTTAACATGGAGTCTAATTCACCATGACCTTCGAAAAAATTAAGTTTTTAGCTAACATTGTCTATTTGTTCTACCATATAGTTTTCAATCCTTAATCAAAATCAACGGCTCACAATTCAACCCGAATATAAGGCAGAACAAGCTTTGATGCTCTAAATAGAAACTAGATTTACCATGACATTAATCAATGAATGCAATTTTATAGAGATTGGAAACCAATTCCATGAACCCACTCAAGAACCGGACCAGATTGGTAGTCTAGTTCTCTAGGTAAATCCATAGAACTAATAGGTGGATCATTCGGAACCTATACTTAGTGGGCAGCTCTCAAATCCAAGATGAGAGTCGTCCACCCGATCTATACTCACCTCTACTGGTGAGCATTGCCAAGGTTTGTACAATTCTCAAGAGCGCAACTAGTACTACATTTATTATTACTTACCTTTACCAAAAAAAGAAACTAGTACTACATGCTTTTTTCTTGTATTTTATGAATATCAGTGCATTTTGATTCCATGCTAATACCAAATGATGATGAATATCTTTAATTGCTTCAAATGCAAACCATTAATGATGTTCTCTTCGGGGTCATATCGGCCGGCTTGGTCAAATACATGGACCACCGAACTCCCAATGGTAAAAGGGGAATAACATTTCCGATAATTCACTCAATTTTTGTAAATTCAAAGGCGACGAATCTCGACTGACTAAAATGCTTATTTGCCTTTGTCAGCCGTGCGGGAAGGGACTCAAATAACCGGAGTGGCCATGGTTAATTTGCGAGAACAACCCGGATTGCAGGTGAGTCTCTCCTTTTTTTGGCCATCTAACTGAAGTTGATTGAATTGAAGTGTGGTGCTGGTATTAATCAAGAACTATCCAATTTGATGAAAGACAACCCGGGTCTGCGGTGGGGCAACAACGTCGGGCTTCTCCTCCTCCCTGTTCACTACCATAGAAGTTGTGGCGACCCTCTCGAATACCTGAGAAAAGCCAAGTCGATGATTGACCGGAAGAAGAAATCCCTGGAGGCTCACTTCTCCTACAAAATCGCGGATACGGTCATGACTTATCTAGGAGCACGTGTAAGGATCAGTTCGCGCTTCTGCAATTTGGGAAACAAAGTGACAGTAAGCTGACAAATGCACAACTTGTCTTTGTTTTTGCTGATGCAGGCTGCGACCCTGCTCAACTACAGGATCTTCTGCAACACCACGTTCACCATCTCGAACATGCTCGTCCCGTACGAGGAGATCATGTCTGCCAACAACCCCATCACGTACATAAGGGTGAACATTTCAGGTTTACCCCACGTAAGGCTCCAAAATACTTGCGCCTCATCGTTTCTCTCTCTTCCTTCTTTTTCAGAGGTATCTAGAATGAAATCTTTATCAGGACTGATATGGGGCGTTTGAGAGGCGATGTATGCAGGCACTCACATTGCACATGATGAGCTATGCGGGGAGGGCGGACATGCAGATTCAAGTGGCCAAGGACATCATCCCGGACCCTAAATTTCTGGCCAAGTGCTTTGAGGATGCTCTACTCGAAATGAAAGCAGCAGCTTCTACTACCTTGAATTCAAAGAAGTAAACAGTTAAACATTCCTGTGATGTTAGGAGGAGAAATCTGTATGCTATTCTTATATGTGCGACCCTTGACGTTGTCTTGCTTGGCCTCTTCGATGGGTCAATCATTGCCAGGGTTAGATTTGCCTCTACCGGTTTGCCTCCACGATGGTCATGAGCGATGAATACCCCTGTTCTCTAGTTCTAGTTCAACGAGTATCCCCTTCTTTTCCCTATTTTATTTTCACTTCAAAGCTATTTCGCAATAAATATATATTTTATATTCATCAAACCAAACTATAGTTATTTTAGATAAATGAACCATTTGAAAAATGAATTCAAAACTCTCCCAAAAATGCACCCTCAACGAATCATATCATTTAATGAATAAGATGTAACCTATGAAGACCTCAAATAATTTCTTTAAAAAAAAAAATCAAAGACGTTTCGAGAAGGATGAAACGCTTCACAAGAATCACGCTTCACAAAAAAAAAAATACCAACTTGCGGTTTCCAAGAAAAAAAAATTGAGAGGGAAACGAAGAGAGGGAGTGTCACGTGACTCATGAGGGCGAGCGGAAGTCGAAACATTCGCAAGCATCGCGGAATTGAATGGCTCGGACCGTGTCGCCACCCGTCGTGGGGGGCTCTTATCCACTTCGAGGAATTTAGGAATGGCGATGGACGCAGCCGCAGGTTCATGTCCGAGATTGCAGAGCCAAAGAGAAGAAGAAGAAGAATGAAGGTCGGAGTGATTCATGGCGCGACCCTACTTCCCCTGCCGCGCGCCGGAGCTGCCGTCAAATGCTCTTCCTCTTCTTCCGGTTCGATAAATGTGACTTGTTTTACCAAGACACAGCAACAGCAAAAATGATGACCGCACTCGAGTCATAATGGATCACGTTATACAACAAAAATGATGACTTCGGTCTAGTCATTTAAACGTTTTTAGTGTATCCACGTCTGTAATTACTAATTACACATGATAAGGTATCCTGAGTTTAGTCTTTTCTCGATCAATACAATTCATCGATAAGGTATCCTTTGCAACCGAAGTCCAAGTAAAACTTTCTTGGTCGACACAAAATCCGAATTTTCTCGTAAAAGGAATCTCAGCCATTCCTATTAAGCAAAATGCCAAGCTAATTTAAAATATGAGTTTAAGAGAAGTTGGCGGGTTTCACTTATATATAGTCGTGGCCGTGGGTGGTAGGTGTGGATCACAAATTGTCTTGAAGCGCCGCATGAGTGCTTGGTGTTCCGCCGTTGATCATGAAGAATTGGTCTTGAAGCGTCGTCTCGTCGTCGAGTGCTTGAGATGGATTTTCTTTGTCATTCTTGTTCGAATTACATCCAAGAAAATTTAGTGTTCAAGCCAATTAAATCTTGTGGTAAGATTTGCCCTTCCTAAACACTGAGTCTTTTCAAACTCGGGATTTGCTGGATAAACGAGCTATGGGTGTTATTCGGTTGAGTCAATACAATTCAATTGAGTTTATCACAATTATCTACTTTGCTTTAGTGGGTGAAAATTAATGTTGTCCACTGTGGCAAGAGGGGGCATCTTAGAAGCTTAAGCTGAAGAATGAGAAGGGTAAGGGAATTATGGTTGATTCTGCGCATAATGTTGCAGCTGTAGCGAATAGTACCGATTATGTCTTATCTGTCACTAATGATTCATCACTTGATGGATGGATTATGGATTCTGGTTGTTCTTTTCATGTCACACCAAATAGAAACTGGTTTATCACTTATCAGTGCATGGGTAGTGGTAAAGTTCAGTTAGGGAACAACGCTAAGTGCGATGTTGTGGGTGTTGGTGATGTTAAAATCAAAATGCATGATGGTATCGCATGTTCCAGAAAAAGAACTTAATTTCCTTGGGTGCCCTAGATTCAAGGTATTCTTCAAAAGGTGGAGTTTTGAATGTTGTTCGAGGTGCCCCGGTGATAATGAAAGGAATCAAGCATGGAGACGGATAAACTTCAAGCAATGACGGATGCATTTGTTCGAGGGTCTATGGACCTAAGTGGAAGGCACAAGTTTGATGCTGGTGTCGGGATCACGCATGGCTTTGATCGAGACGGCCATGGAGTTCCTAAATTCCATGAAAGGAGAATAGTGAAACGCACTAGTGCTAGTAAATCACAACAATTTGCAGAATTGAGGAACATTACTAGAGATGACCTCTAGCCAACTCTTTAAGCGCCCCATCAACTCGCTATTGAGAGGCGGACTCGAAGAAGTATGGTTAGGTAACGTTGCTGATTATTTTATTTTTAGAATGCTTGGTTGCCCGTGTTATTTTCGAGTGAGTGATGGTAAGCTCAATGGGAGGGCAAGGTGCATATTCCATGGCTATGCACAAGGTGAGCCTAATTGATGAGTCTCCAATACTTCGGGCTAGGAGTCCGTGTTTTTGTAGGAGGCTTTCAAACTTTGGGAAAGTAGCACGATTGCGACTTGGCTCAAACGTCGAACCAAGGTGGAGATTGTTAAAATATGTCTCGAGTTTGAGTCCAATGCGAAATTCTGAATATTCCGAATTGGATATGTTGCGGACGTTGCAAAATATATAGAGATATGTTTTGGATAAAATCATCTAAAATATGAAACATAATCCTATGAGAAGTTGGCAGGTTTCACTTATATATAGACCTCCGTGGATCAAAATTGTCTTGAAGCGTCCATCATGAAGAATTGGTCTTGAAGCGCCGTAGGACTTTCTTGATCGACACAAAAGATCCGAAATTTTCTAAACACTATGTGTATTTTTGGATGTATCTTGGGAAACATTTTGAGTGACTATTAAGCAAAATGCCAAGCTAACCACTATAGACTTTGATGCGGGTCTTATAGACTTTGATGCGGGTCTTCAGTCTACGGAAGATGATCCATTGTTCAAGGATCCATCAAGCTACCAAAGATAAGTTGGGAAACTCATCTACCTCACTATAACAAAGACCTGACATTTGTTATGCAGTTCAGACACTCATTCAATTCATGCATAGTCCAAAACAATCCCATATGAATGCTACCTTAAAAGTAGTGAAGTATTTGAAGAAATGTCTGGGACTAGGAATTCTCCTTTCTCACAAATGCAACATGGAAATGACAACCTACTGTGATGCGGATTATGCGACTTGCCCCATGAGTCGAAGGTTTATCACTGATTTTTGCATCAAACTTGGGGAATCGTTACTCTCATGGAAGACAAAGAAACAAACCACTGTATCCTTGTCATCGGCAGAAGCTAAGTTTCGATCCATGGCTAAGGCAGTTTGTGAGGTTGTCTAGTTGCAAGGCTTGCTTCTAGATCTTGGAGTAAAAGTTAAAGGACCGACTTTACTATTTTGTGACAATGATTCTGCACTTAAACTTGCTGTAAATCTTGTGTTACACGAGAGAATGAAGCACATAGAAGTCGACTATCACTTTACTTGAGAGAAGATTCAAGAAGGGATAATTGAAGTAAGAGGAATCAGAACCACGGAACAACCTGCGGATATGTTTGCCAAGCCTTTGTGTCAGAGGCAACATTCATATCTTCTAAGCAAGCTTGGCATCTTAGACATCCACCAACTTGAAGAAGAGTGTTGAAAGATATGATTTGGGATAATATCTCAAAAGATGTTGAAAATTTATTTTAGTCAATTTAGGATTAGATCCGATACACGTAGATTAGAAAAATATAATCATTTTTTTTATTACTAGTCATTTGTATTATATAGTGACTCTTTTGTACGTTACAGACACAATGAATGAATACACAGAAAATTCCCCACGTCTTTCTTCTTCCACTTCAGTTTTTGTCAGCTATGTCGTCCCGGTCCTTGGCCCTATCGCCGAAGGCCTCTCCGATGAGGCGGATGTCAATGAGTACCTCACCGACTGTTCACCGGCTTGCTGTGGCTCCTGGACGATGACAAACACCTGTGGGACATCCACCTCCTGATGGCCCATCTGAGCCTGGTGTTCTGGATCCACCACGCACCTGGCGACAAGGTCTTGCAGATGTCGATGTTCCTGGCCTCATGCCGGCAGGTGGACAACCCCAAGGCACTGCCAACGATCAGTCCATCGTCGGCTAAGAGGAGGGGCGGCGGCCGCAAATGGTGGAGGGCGATAGCGATGGTGTTGGACGTGGTGCGGTTCACGTTGGTCTTCGTAGTGGGGTTCATGCCGAGGTGCATGTGGGTGAGCAACCAGAAGACGCCGGTGAGCCGCAGCATGGGGTTGGAACTCTGGCCGCGGAAGCTGGCCATGGCGAGGTTTTGACTGGAGAACATGAAAGTGGTCAAGTTAGCAGTCGCTAATGCGGTAAGTTTCAAAGTTCTATTACGTGTTTATCGCCCAAAGAGAATAATGGCACCGCGGATTCTGTTTTTCTAATTTGTTCAATCTTGACTTTATGCACATTATTTTGTTTTTCAGTGGGATCCCTATTAATATTATTGATCGAATAAATTTTTCGACTAAAAAGAGTATGACAAGCCGTTGACTTGAGTCACTGTTAAATGATGATGTGGCGAAGATGTGGCATGTTTTTTAAATTTTTTCTAGTGACCTAAAACAATCATATTTAAAATAGAGAAAATAAGAAAAGTTGAAGCCTAAAAAGAAAGAGAAAAAGATACCTTGGATCCCCAGCAAGCGTTGTTGCCATTCTGAGGGCCAACTAGGATTGCTTGAATGACCCCCGGGTCAACCGACCCCGGCGTGTGCTCGCCTTGGTTTGCACGACCCTCTCGGCCGAGATTTCTAGTATTTCATGATTACCAATGCATTTTGATGTACTCAACTTCCAGATGATGAATCTCATTCATTGCTGCAAATGCAGACCATTAACGATGTTCTCTTTGGTGATCCCGGCCGGCTCATTCAAATACTTGGACCACCAATTTCCAACGGTAAAAGGGGAATAGCATTTCCGACGATTCACTCCATTTTTGCTAGTTCAAAGGTGATGACTCGACTGACTAAAATGCTTATTTGCCTTTGTCAGCAAAGGGGGAAGGAACTCGAATAGCCCGAGTGGCCATGGTTAATCTGCAAGAACAAGCGGGATTGCAGGTAAGTCTCTTTTTCTTGGCCTTCTAGCTGAAGTTGATCGAATTGAGTGCGGTGCTAGTATTAATCAGGAACCATCCAATTTGATGGAAGGCAACCCAGGACTGCAGTGAGGCAACAAGTTTGGGATTCTCCTCCTCCCCGTTCACTACCACAGAAGCTGCGGCAACCCTCTCGAATACCTAAGAAAAGCAAAGTCGATTATTGACCGGAAGAAGAAGTCCCTAGAGGCTTGCTTCTCGTACCAAATTGGGAATATGGTCATGACTTATCTACAGCACATGTAAGGATCAGGTCACGCTTCGCAATTTGGGAAACGGAAAAACGAGAATGAGAATAAGGCGACAAACTCGCAATCTGACTGGTTTTTTTAGCTAAAGCAAATCGCAGGCCTGGTCAACTACAAAATCGTCTGCAACACCACCTTCACCATCTCGAATGTGCTTGGCCCGCAAGAGGAGATCGTGGTTGTGGGCAACCCTGTCAGGTACATACGGGCGAACTCCTCAAGTTTACCTCATGTGAGGCTCCAAATCCCCATTGTTTTTCTCTTTTTCCTTCTTTTTCTACGGTATCTAGAATTGAATCTTTATCCGGACTGATGTGGGGTGTTTGAGATGCGATGCATACAGGCGCTCGTGATGCACATGGTGAGCTATGCGGGGAGGGTGGACATGCCGATTCTTCTGGCCAAGGAATCCTCCCCGGCCCGGATTTTCTGGCCAAGTACTTTGAGGATGCTTTGCTCGAAATGAAAGCAGCAGCGTCTACTGCCTTGGACTCAAAGAAGTAAACATGGAAACATTCCTGTGATGGTAGGAGGGGAAAATCTATATCGTATTTTAATACATGTGCGATTATACGTGGGGATAAAAAAAATAAAAATTGATCTCACTTATATGTTGTTCTTTATCGGGACAAGAAGAACCATTTTAGGCCATCAATCCGAATTTTGTCTTCTGTGTTACTTGATTTATTATAATATCTTGAGTTTAAGCCATTGTATGAACTTGATCCGACTTGAATTATGAATAAAGTTGAATACGAAAATCATGTTAGTGTTGGAATTGGCCAAGCAAAACAGAGAAGAATATATATTGTCAGACTTGTATTCGGATTGTCTTCTGGACTAATATGGAAAGTTCCGTGTGGATTTGAACACTTTGACATGATCAATGTGGGTGCAAGAAAGAATTAATGATAGGATGCAATCTCTTGATTCTATTGAAGTCACGGTCAAGGAGAGGACAAAATAGGAAAGTCCAAAATCTTGGACTTTGTTGACCGAAGCTGGTTTCTTTCTCTACCACGTGTGGCTTGTTTTGCACGCGCACACATATACATATATAACAAGTTTGAGCTTGAACATGGAAGTTTCTTAATTCAACTCAAGTAGGTTTCTGATTTTGAATAGATTTCCTAATTGAATGATGTTGACACCTAAATTTTTACTACCCATTTAGTCATTAATTAATTGCATAACACATAGATTTAGGTGCATTTATTTTTAATTTACATGTTTTGCATTTTTATTGGGCCGGTGGTGGATGGGTTCAAATTAATATTTCTGAGCTCTAGTTCGGCAGGCCGGGTTAGGCCCAATGGAAGGGCAAAGTAATCCAAGCCCGTCGTTATGTTATCTTGTGAAAAATTAAGATTTGATGCGATATTAGGATGATTTTTGAAAATTAAGAAAATCGCATTTTAATCTCATTTTTATCAATAGAGATGATGAAATCATTGAAAATAAGAAGGGAGATAAGGGATGATTGATAGGGTAGAATATTTTGGTTGCCAATGGGATTTTGAAAGATTTTAAAATTGGTTAATGGAGCTTCATCTTTAATGGTTAAACAGATTATCTCGAAAAATCTTCATAAGAAATTTTAAGTTATCCTTAGCGATTGGGTGGAAATATGCAAATTTTGACAGGTCGATCGAACTGGTTCTTACTCTATAAATAGGGTACGGCTTCGTCAGTTTTGAGGTGGGCTTCTTTTGGTGAAAAAGGAACAAAAAGGTCAAAATTCAAGAAGAGAGAAAGGAGGAAAGAGAGAGGTTCGACAAGTGAGAGAAAAAAAACCTAGCTTTCCTTTCTTCTTCTCGACAAATTGCGAGAGGAAAGAAGCGGAGTCGAGGGTACAACAGCGGAAGGAACGCGTGGCCAGCAAAAAAAAAAAAAGAAAGAAAGAAAAGCCAAAAAAACTGTTCATCTTCTCCGTTGCATCCGAGCCCCGCGCCGCAACCCTCACGATGCAGCGCGCCTCAACCGCGCCACCAACACCGCACCCGCTACTACTGTCGAGGCACCGCCGCCCATCCGACTGCCGTGACCTTCGATCAGCGACCCAGGTCGCAAGCCAGGCGGACCCGCAGCCGCGCTTCCTCTCCTGGCCACGACGAAGCGCTCCAACGCCTGCCTCGACTCAAGACCGAGTCACGAGGTCCGACGCCCGCAGCTCCCTCTTCGAGTGACGTCCGCGGCACCCGAGCGAGTCACCGCGTCCGTTCACCACGCCCTACGTCGCTCTGCCGGAGCACCTGCGCCGAGATCCGGATCCGGCCGCCGCTCCCTTCGAGCCTCCCCCTGCCGTTGCTCAGCGCCAACTCGCGACGCTCCTGCAGCTCGTAAGCCATAGCCGCCGCCCCGCCCCAAGTTTGGCTGCCGTCCCGCCGCGCCGCGCATCACGGCCGCCTCGTTGACCTACCGGAGCTCCGATTCCGTCCCCGGAGACCCACGAGCACGAATTGTGCTTGGGTAGTGAAAGAAGGAAAAAAAACAAAAAAAAGATTTTTAGGTAGTTCTTTTTTTACTTATTTACCTATTTGCCTAATTTTATTACTTTTGTTATTTTATTGTTTTACTTTATTTGTTCTTTTGTAGTTTAATTATCCCTTAATGTAAAATTGAGATTGCCTTATATGAAATTGCATTGAAATTAGTAATTATCAATTCGATTTTCGAGCACGAAATCCGACTCACAATTACTTAAAAATTGCCAATCCGATCTCCGGCCCGAGATCCGATTTGTGATTTTTCGCGAAATTAGCCAACCCGATCTCATGCGCGAGATACGGTTTGTCAATTTAGGGAATCAATTTTGCTCGATTTGCTAGGGTTGATTAACTAATTTTCTTTTAAAAAATCAAAAATAAAAAATGTAGTTTTAGGATTTGCATGCTTAGGATAGAAATTTCGTTTTTTTTAAATAATAAAAAATCAAAAAAATCAAAAATCAAATTAACTGGTTAGGTTGCATGTTTAGTTATTAGGAATTGTCAATTTCAAAAATAAAAGGAAAAAAACTCAAAAAATGTTGAATTAGGATTATGTTTGTCTTGCATATTTAGATTAAGGATTTTATTTTAGGTCATAAAAAAACAAACAAAAATCATCATGCATTTTAGAATAGAACTGCATGTTTAATTTTAAATTTAGGTCAATCGTTTAGATAGGTTGCATCTTAGATTTGAAATTGCTAAATTAAAATAATGTCTTAGTTTAAATTAGGATTTAGTGTGACTTAATCCTTAGTTTAAATTAGATGGAATTTTAATTTAGTTAGGAATTTCATATAAAAGTCTTAGGGTAAGTTACTCCCTTTTTTAGGATAAATTACATTCTTTTAGGAAAAAGAAAAATGTCATATGCATGTTATTTAGGATTAGGTTCATACAATGCACGTCATATAGTTTTTAGGTTCATTTAATTAGAAATGGTCAGTCATTAGAAATAGATCATTTAGATTGCATTTAATTATTGCATGTCTTTATGAATTACTTTAGTCATGTCATATAGTTTAGGTCATGTTGCCATGTCGCATGCATCACATGATTCTCATTAAATAAAGTGAAAACAAAAATCAGGAAATTGCGTGTTAATTGGAACCATATCTAGAATTGATGATAAGGATTTTAATCTAACAACGCAGATGCTTTCGTTGCTATGAGGTAAGTCCTGCAATTCATTTACTGCTTTACCTGAGTGTTTAATTGGTGGATTGCGCACCCGCATGATCACCTCACATGTTAGGGAGATAATTAAAATCAATTCAAGCTGCCTGCAAAACATTTTTTAAAAATTAAAAGAGAAAGGTACCGAAAGGGCGTTAGAGAGATCTAGCGTAACCAAGTCCCCGTATCTAGAATCTCTGGGAGTAAAGTAAATCTCCCATTACTTTACTTGGGTTTCTAATCGACCCACCAAAAATAGATTAGTGGCGACTCCCAATTGAAAATTATTTGCATATTAAGAATTCAAACCTAAGTCGCGAATTGGTATGGGCTTGGGAGAGCCCGAGTTAAGTTCGAGGCTTAACAATCCATTAGCCAAACCCTAGGTGGTTCACATCCGAAAAATTGGTCGTGACAAATGATTTTTCTAGTTGGAAAAGGTTTCCTAAAAAGAGGTTTCCTACTTTAAATTTGATTCTTGCTTATATATAAAATGTTGAGACAAAAAGAGTCAAAACTTTTCAAAATTGCCTTTTGTAATTCTTGATATCTACAGCCGGTTTTGTTTCTTCTCTTCCCATGGTTTTTGCCGCAAGGGTTTCTACGGAAAATTTGGTGTTGTTTTATTCTTTTCAATTTCAATTTTGTTATAATTTCCGCATCTGCCATAACAATATAGTATCAGAATTTTAAGGTTCTTCTTGATCTTTTGGTTATGGCTTCAAGTTCAACACCAAATTTGATATTGAAAAGTTTGAGGGAGCGGCATTTCAACCTATGGCAAGTTTGTATGTTGGTTGTTCTTATGCAATAGGGTTTAAAGAAAACTCTATTTGGGAAGTGGAAGAAATCGGAAAGCATGTTAGATGAAACGTGGGAACAATTGGTTGAAAGAGCTTTGTCTGCTAATTAGTTGTGTCTCATGAATGAAGTTCTACATAAGGTATTAGATTAGAAACAGCTGCAGGTTTATGGAATCAATTAGAGAGTATTTTTTTGATAAAATCCCTCACCAATCAATTGAGGTTCAAAAGACAATTGTTCACTCTTCGTACGGCCAAAGGTTCTTCTCTTAAATTTCATATTTTTGAATTCAATTCTATTATCTTTGAATTAAGAAGTATTGATGTTCAGGTTAAAGATGAGGATCGGGCTCTTTTATTGTAAATTTCACTACCTTCCTTTTATAAGAATTTTATAAAAACCACGATTGTTAGTATAGAAACTATTGATTTTGAAGATGTCTAGACTAGTTTCTTAAATAAGTAGAAAGTAGATACAAAAATGACTTTTGAATGAAGTAATGATCATGGGATTTGTTTAGTTGCTAGAGGAGAGTCTATTGAAAGAAGTAATGGTGGTAGGTCCAGATCAAAATCAAAGCATAGGGATCTAATTTGTAACTATTGTAAGTTTAAGGGCCTTATGAAGATAAATTGTCTAAAACTAAAGGCAAAATAGCAAAGAAAAGATATGAATAAGCAAAATCGGGGGAACATAAATCGGCGAACAAGTAGAACTACTAGATTAGGCTTAAATGTCATGCCCGAACCCCAGCGCGTGCCCATCTCTCTCTAGTCATTAATATTTTGCAACTTCTCAAGACGAGTCACCTACCCTTTTCGTTTTATTGCACATGAGGAAGAGAAAATAAATCCCCTAACGAAATCATCTCGGGATAGAAAAGCAAGACACAAAACGAACATGCTTTTATATTCAATAGAGTCATGCTTTTATATTCATATAAAGAGTCATGTGATCACCTTCTCTCGGCTCTAAGACCTTCACTCGACGACCCTAAAATTTTAACTCACGACGAGGTGAGATATAAATCTCAGCGAGTTCATGTTCTAAACCCCAATTAGTAGGGTACTACGCCTCAAGGGCTACCTAAGCACAAACACGAGTCAGAGAGCTTACCTTTGCCTCAAATCCTTCTTACACATCAGTATAATTCAAATACTCAATTAAACAATTCTATTTAATTCAATTCAATTCAACCATCAATCAGTTGACTCATTCGACTCCATGTCATCGATGCCATCTATAAATTCTATCGATTTGAGCACTACTCACCTAAGTTGAAATTAAAATATTCATATATCAAAGCTCCCCAAGGATGTCTAAAATTTGACCAAAAGACGACTATTGCTCAAAGTTGCTAGATAACATATGCTTGCCAAAGCTGCTAATTTACTATTGCTTGCCGTATAGTGCTCACCGAAACCGAAGTTCTAGATAACATGTGCTCAGATCTATATAATGGTCTTAATGCTCCCCGAAGCTGAATCACGATACATTGCTCCTAGCCAAGGAGTCTGTGCTTTGCACATCAATTCCTCAATTAAATATCTAACTTGGCCTAAATCCACCGTATTAAAATGTACCCGATAAAAATAATTGTGTGTGGGTACACAGTCGGCCTGAGCAAAAAATATAATATAATTACTTTAGAAAATCTCACTATTTATACAAAGTCTGAAAACATTTTTGAAGTTGTAAATTGACGCCCCAATAATTAATAATTAATTATTGAAATTATACAATTTTGGGATAAATTCACAAAATTACAACTTAAATTCAAATTGCACAATATAGCACTTAATTGTAGAAATTAACCACACCATTGCAATTAGTACGAAATTCCCGATCACCGACTATCCCAGTCTAATTTCCATAAAATAGTTAATAATTAATAAAATAATTATTCAAATTAATTAAATACTTGCAATTAATTACCATAAATGATAACCTAGGCCAAAATCACTAAATTAAATACCAAAATAGGCTCGGAAAATTTCCAAACACTTCTAAATAAATAATACAATTTATCTAGGCCTCACCTAATCTAATATAACCACCTAATATGCATAGTTGAATAATTAAATTGCTAATCTAACCTAACTAACCACCTAATCACTAATTAAATTAAACTAAACACCCCTTAAACATCATTAACCTACTAAGAAGAGTTTAGTGCATAAACTCACTGGTTTATCATGGAAATTGGTTCACCGCGATGGCGGCCAAAACTTGGGTTTGCGGCGGCGTCAATGGGCTTGGATCAGGCCTAAAACTGGCCCAACAAATCTCAGCCCAAGCTGAGACTTGTCGCTAAATTGGGCTGTGCTTGATCTGTCTTCCAAAATTGGGGTTGGCTGCGCGGGCTTCAATTGGTGGGCTGAGAAGAAAGCTTCATGGGTTGCTGAACTAGGCTTAAAATGTTGGACTGGAAAAGAATTGCGTGGGCTAAATCCACAAGGGCTGGACTGAGCTGAATTCGCTGGGCTCGTGGACTTCAATTGGGCTGAACATGCTGGAGAGGAAGCGCGGACCAAGAAGCAGCAAAGAAGTTGAAGAAGCTGGCGTTTTCGATGGACTGAGGAGAGGCATGGACGGTAGTGAAATGGAGGGTAACTTGGTGGTGGAGCAGGGCATTGTTGCGATCAACAATCGGCAGAGAAAATTGTTGTTGTTGACCAGTGAGCTAGAATCGTTGAATTCGGTGATGTTGTGGCAAAAGAGAAGACTTGGACGTTGGGCTGAATCGGTGCCTTCGTGGATTGAAGAAGTTGAAGAAGACACATGTGGGTGGACTTGGACGAGGCAGCGAATGTGAAAAGGGCAACGCGAGGCAGCTTTGGTGGGTTATGGGCTTCAAGGAGTCAACACAACAATCTTGCTTGAAGAACTTTGACCCATGGAGGATGGACGTTCGACAAATGGTAGCAAGGGGAGAGGTTCAGTGGATGAAGATGCAGAGTAAAATGAAAAATGAAAGTAGAACGGAGAGGGGTCGAGGAAGAGCGACGCACGAAAATGGAGAAATCGTGCAAAGGAAGCCAAGGAGGGGTTTCAATTTTATCAAACCTTAGCCATTCTATTAACTCACTTGTCCCCTATTACTTTCGACAATTTAAATTCCATCAATTAACTAATTTGAAGCCAAATTCCAACCAATAAACCGGCCTTCAAATTTACCTAATAGAATTTCAATTTCCTCTATGATTTCTCTAAATTGAGGTTTAATTTCGCTGAAGAAAAATCTTGAACAATTTTCTGCAAGTCCCCAACACCCAAAGGCTCGACTTGGAAGTCCAAATTTCCTTCGACTTAGCCCATCCGAATTTCCGTTAATTTTTCGGCAACGTTCGAATCGATTTTCCATAAAAATCTCAGAATCTTCGAAAATTGTTCGGAGGATGAGTCAACGTTTCTAAAATGATTTGTGACACGACAGAACTTTTAATTTCTGAAATCAAGTTCAAATTCGCAGTTAATTTTAATCTGGCGCGATTTTAGCGTGACCTAGTTCACCGGGTAGCTTTTAGAAATTTTTAATGCAATTAACCCGTGATCGATTTATCTCGAGTCACAATGTACATTTTTGACTCATTGGCGACTCTCGATTGTTGTGAAAATATCGACGTTTCAAATATGGACACCAGGTACAGAAATGACATAAAAATCAGTCTAGTGTCGTTCAACGAGAATTTTACAATTAGGCGGAATCATCCACGCACTAATCACATATCTCCATCAAATCGACCTATCTCCAGTCTCTGATCGATTTTTGATGGTGTCATAATGACTCTTGCTGATCAACATGACCGAGCAATCAATTCCTGGTCGAATTCTCAAGTCTATTGCATTTAAATTCCTTAATTGCTTCCCCAGATAATCCAGTTATCTCGTGAGTAATCAGCTCAGAGAATAGCACTATCAGCACATCGATGAAAGGCCCAATTTATTTAATTGAAAATAAAATTTGAAAATTCAAATGTCACATTAAAAAAGGGAAACGAAAACCCCACTTAAGTTGATGTTGCTGAATAAGAAAACGAAGATTGGTTATTGATTGTAGATGATAAAAAAAAAAAAAAAAAAAAAAATTAATGATAGCTAGATTCTTGATTCAGGTTTCTTGATTCGTTGTTCGTACCTCATGTGCCCTAATTGTGATTGATTCTCCACTTAAAAAGAATTTAACAATGGAGTTATTATAATGGGAAATAATGTTAAATGCAAAGCACTTGGGATTGGGATTATCAATATTAAGACACATGACAACATCATTAGGACTTTGGAGAATGTTAGACACATTTCTTATTTAAAGAAAAACCACATCTCTTTGGGTATGCTTGATACTAATGGTTGTAAGTTTACAATTGAAGGTGTGAGTTATGATGATTATGAGAGGTTTACTTCTATTGATGAAAAGGCTGAAAATTGGCACTTTGTCTCAGTTGCAAGGTAGTATAGTTATCGGTTTAGTTGCAATCTCATCTGTTATGACAAAATCAAACAATAGTAAATTATGGCATATGAAATTAGGCCATATGAGTATTAAAGGGATGGAGGAGCTGAGTAAGAGAGATCTCCTATGTGGTCAGAAGATTGGAAAACTGGATTTCTGTGAGTATTGTGTCTTTGGAAAATAGAAAAAGATTAGTTTTAAGACAGGAATTCGCACAACAAATGACACTTTGGATTATATTCACTCTAATCTATGGGGACCTGCAAAAGTTCCTTCAAAAGGCCTTGATTTGAGGTATTTACTCACTTTCATTGATAATTTTTCAAGAAAGGTTTGGATTTATTATCTAAAACAAAAAAAGTAATGTTTTCGTTACATTAAACAATGGAAACGACTAATTGAGAAGCAAACTGGTAAGAGGACTAAGTAGTTAAGAACAGATAATGGGCTGGAATTTTGTAGACGTGAGTTTAATGAGTTTTGCAAAGTTGAAGGTATTATGAGGTATCATACTATAGTGAATACACCACAACGGAATGATATTGCAAAATACATGAACATAAAGTTATTAAAAAGGACTAGGTGTCTATTGTCTAACGTTGGTTTAGGCAAGAAGTTTTAGACTAAAGCAGTTAGTACAGTTGTTTAGTTGATAAATCGTTCTCCTTGCACATTTATTGAATACAAGACACCTAAGGAGGTATAGTCAAGTAAACCTATTGATTATTATTCTCTTTGAGTATTTGGATGTCTAGCATATGCACATGTTAGTGAAGGCAAACTAGAGTCTAGAACTTTAAAAAAAAAAAAAAAATGCATCTTTCTTGGTGATGTTCCGATGTAAACTTTGGTGTGTCAATTCACTTAAGATTATTATCAATAGAGATATTACTTTTGACGAGTTTGCTATGCTTTATCCTAAGAAAGAATCATTTACTTCTTATGATGAAAATTTGGAAATTATTACAGAGAAGGTAGAGCTTGAAATAATTTCTTCGCAACCAATTCAATCATCTATTGATAATATTGAGTTTGAAGAACATGAAGAGGAACAATATTCCATTCCTAGAGATAGACCAAGAAGGATGGTGAAGCCTCTACAGAAATATGGGTTCTCAGATTTGTTGCTTACACCCTTTCTGTTGTAGAGTCAATAGAGTAAAGTGAGCCTAAAACCTACAAAGAAGCCGTCTCTTCAAAAGATTTAGCAAAGTGGTTACTTGCTATGAATAAAGAAATCTTGAAAAGAATCAAACTTTGGAGCTTGTCAAGCCACCAAAAGAAATGAAAATTGTGGGTTGTAAATGGGTTTTCAAAAGAAAGAAATGTATTCCTAGAGTTGAAGAAATCAAGTTCAAAGCTCGTCTAATTGCTAAAGGCTATAGTCAGATTGAAAGAGTTGATTTTAATGATGTATCTTAAGTATCCTTAAACACAGCTCTATTTGGATTTTTCTTGCGTTAATCGCTATGGATGATTTAGAGTTGGAACAACTCGATGTGAAAGCATCTTTTTTGCATGGTGAACTTGAAGAGAAAATCTATATGGGTCAACCATAGGGTTTTCAATTTGAAGGTAAAGAAGATTATGTTTGTCTATTGAAGAAGTTTATAAATGTCTTGAAACAATCGCCTAGAAAGTGGCATAAAAGGTTCGATTCATTTATGGTGCAAATTGGCTATCATAAGAGTAAATATCATAGCTGTGTATATTTGCGTAAACTTTCAAGTGACTCTTTTATTTATTTGTTATTATATGTTGATGATATATTGATTACGGCAAAAGATAAATTTGATACACAGAATTTGAAGGCACAATTGAATGCTAAGTTTGAGATGGAGGATTTAGGTGCAACAAAGAAAATCCTAGGCATGGAAATTCGGCAAGATCGAAAAAGGGAAAAATTTTATCTTTCCTAGAAAAACTACATCGAAAAGGTTTTAAATCGTTTTGGCATAAAAGATGCCAAATTAGTAAGTACTCCTCTTATTGCTCATTTTATATTATCAGCTAATTTATATCCACATATAGATGAGAGCAAAAAATATAGGTTACATGTTTTATACTCTAGTGCAATTGGTAGCTTTAAGTATGTTTTGGTTTGTATTCGACCCGATATTTCACATGCTATTAGCGTGGTGGGTAGATATTTATCATGTCCATGAAAGTTCATTGGTAAGCTATGAAGTGGATTTTGAGATATTTAAAGGGTATTTCTAATTTTGGTTTAGAGTTTGGGAAAACTAGTGGCATTTTAACGGGAAATGTTTATTCTGATTATGTTAGTAACCTTGATAAGCTGAGGTCTTTGACTGGATACATCTTCACTATTGGAGGTTGTGTAGTCAATTGGAAAGCTATCTTACAACATGCAGTAGCTTTGTCTATTACAGAATCAGAATATATGGCTATTGCAAAAATGGTTAAAGAGGCCATATTGTTAAAAAGCATATTTAAAGAGCTCAGTGTGGATCATGGAGTGACTATTGTTCATCATAGTAGTCAGAGTGCTATATATCTTACTAAAGACCAAATGTATCATGAGAAGACAAAGCACATTGATGTGCCATATCATTTTATTTGAGACATTCTTGCCGATGGTTATATTAAGGTATTGAAGATTGGTATAGAAAACAATCCAGTTGATATGTTAACAAAGCCTTTACCTATTGCCAAATCCAAGCATGGTTAATATTTGTTGCAGTTGAGTTTCACTCTAATGTGAGGATAAGATTGTTGATTGCTTATGTGTAATTCAAGCCAAGACAAGGAGGAGATTGTTAGACATGTCTCAAGTTTGAGCTTGAAAAGAAAAATTATTAATTCAAGTAGGTTTCATATTTTGAATAGGTATCCTAATTGAATGGTTTTCCTAGTTGGATAAGATTTCCTAAAAAGAGGTTTCCTACCTTGGATTTAATTCTTGCCTATATATTGAGATAGAAAGAATCAAAGCTTTTTAGAGCCACCTTTGTAATTCTTGCTTTCCATAATAGAATTTGCTTCACCTCTTCCTATTGTTTTTCCCACAAGGATTTCCATGTAAAATTTGGTGTTCTTTTATTCTTTTTAATTTCAAATTCATTATAGTTTCTGCATCTACCATTACTCTATATATATATATATATATATATATATATATATGTACACATGGCGTGGTTGATGTAAGAAAAGGCTTGAAGCACTGAAACAGGTGCTTGGGCAGGTGCGGGTAATCTTTATTGGTTTCGTTTATGCAATTACACTAAGAAGTTATTAGTGTTGAAGTCGACTAAATTCTTGTTGTAAAAATTTGTGTATAATTATTTCTTGAGATTTAGAAATTATTTCGTGAGGAATTATAGAATTAAACACTACCCAAGTTATTTGGTGTAATTAGGACTTGGAAAACACTTACAGTGTTTGAGTGACTCGAGTGTAATTATAATCTTCGTGTATCATTTGATTATAGTGAAATTCATCACTGCTTGTTTCGTAGACATAGTCACTACTACTAAACCACATAAATCTAGTGTTTGATTTTTTTTTTTTTTTGTCTATTTTATTGTTCAATCGTTCGCTTTCCACAACATAATCAATGAAGTTAGTAGGGTGTTCCTCAAGCTCGGGATCTATCCACTTGTTGTAAAGCTCCATGCAATTGAATAGAGAAATGAAGAGAACAAAGTCGATTGTATGACAAATAAAGCTAGGTACAATCAATTTTTAAATGATGGGACCGGTTTCTACTATTTGAATGTCCACTTATGTCTACATTTCATTACATCACTTTAACACACAATTTATATATCAATCTTGCACACTCAACATCGAAAATTATTGCTCATCAATTGGTTTACAACGGTCGTGCATTGACAATGGATGTCTCAACCACTGCGTGCATATTTTATATATTTTTTTTTTTGATGTGATCGAATGTAGACAATGAAATAGGCTAGTGAATCAACCTAGAGGGGGGTGAATAGGTTATTACGGAATTCTTTTGGAATCTTTCGCGGTGGAATACGTTGATATCAAAGATATATCAATAATAAACAGATTACGTATTCATAAAGTAAATAGAGTAGAGTAAGAGAGAATTGACACAAGGATTATAGTGGTTCGGCTTAGACCAAGCCTACGTCCACTCTCCCACGGCGGCAGCCAACGGCTGTAATCACTATGTAGCAAAAGAGTGCCGTTATAGTAGACGAATTAGACTTCTTCAATTGACAGTCTCTCCTACAGCCTTCTGCTGCTTTCGCACTATATCTCACTCTCTTTTATACACAATTTGAATATGAAAGATTTTAGAGAACAAGTGATTTTGGAGATTCTAACATGAAGATTTTTCTACCAGTCTCTCCTTGTTTCCAAGCAACGTCGATCCACCTTAAATAGTCTCCGTGCCTTCATACCCGTTGGCACTTACCAAAACATTCATCCAATCAACCCGTTGGACTGAATCAATTTAAGTGATCTCCTTGTCCCGAAAACGTAAGTAGACAGCAGCTCATCAATCTGTTCGCCCATATAATCAGGATCTTGAGTTCTAAAAATTAGATTCTTCCAAAAATAATCTTGATCTTCAATGAATGAAATCCGAAGAATCAAATCTTCTAAGCTCTTGATCACAGCCAGAGATATTCCATGGTTAAGATTAGGAAATACGAAATCCAATATCTTACTTTCCTTAGCCATAAGAATAACCTATGGCCAGCTTGTAAAATCGCGAACCGTCTTCGAGACTTAGATTTGGGTCTTGAGGGTCATCGGGCGAAATTGAGTCTTGAAGGTCTTCAAACGGAAACGAGTCTTGGCCGACTTCGGACGGAAAAACTTCAGACCGAAATTCAGGGTCCGACTGTCTTTGAAAACCTTTAGACCTTGACAACTTCGGACGTAGCCGACGAGTCTTGGAGTCCTTAGACCGTCTTGTTGAGGCTGTTTTGTCAACTTCAAAACTTCAAGGGATTTTTCTTCAACAATCTCCCCCTTTTTGATGGTGTCAAAACCCTCGACAAATTTGTGAATTAAAAAAAAAAAAACCTGCAAGGAAAACTTATATATATTTTGAGGATTATATCTGCAAAACAGAGTGTTAGTCCAATAATAATTATCCTCACAAAATATAATAATCCTGCAATCAAATTCACAAGTCTAAATCCAAATCATCATATCGCATAAGGTTATAGAAGTTCAAACAACCCAATCGAAATCCAAAATGAAAATAGTCTAAATAAAATAAAATTAAACTTCAAAATAAATCAAAATAAAAACTCTCAAAGCTTCCTCAGCTTCAAAAACTTCAAATCTTCAAAACCCGCAATCAAATCTGCGCAACTCTCCCCTTTTTGTCCCATCAAAGAGGTAGAGTGAAATGAGATAAAGTTTTGAAAATTTCTAGGGGCCCTGTAGGGAAACGAACAAGTTGAAACTTGCTAAGCTCTTGGGCCGACTTGTCAAGTTTGGCAAGATTTTCCTTCACCGAAGCTAATTCTCGCACCGGTCCGATTTGACTCCACTTGTGCTCTCAATGCATTGATCTGTTCTTGCATGTTCACCAAGTACTCGGCGGCGCCTTTTCAAGTCTCTCATTTCGAAGTCCATCCCAAAACCTGCTTTTTCAAGTCCAGCATAATATCCAACGGATGTGTGAATGCTATGGAATTAGCATTGCTTCCACTTGGACCAGCGAATAGGTTTGAAAACTAGGAGCTTCCCTTTCAGCCCTTTCCTTCTCGGCAGGTGAGGATTCTTCATGCTCAGGGAAGTGGGATGCATAGACCTCCTCAGGGTCGCACCAGACCTACTCACATCACTAAAATGTAGTGGCGATATTGTTCCTTGTTCTGCAGCAACTCCCCCTGAATGAATGCTAGTGGGTGGAGTGGAAAATTCATTGCCAACATCCATATCGGCACGAGGATGTTTCTCGGTCTCTTCCCCAGCAAAAGATGGCTCAAATGTAGCAACCATATCCTCCTGCATTTTGCTTTCTTCCTCAGCCTTCCTTCTTCTTTCTTCTTCTTCAGCTTTCCTCTGTCTCTCTTCTTCTCTTCTCTGTTCTTCTCGCTCTTCTTCTTGACTTTCCTCTGTCTCTCTTCTTCTCTTGTCTGTTCTTCTTCTTCTTCTCTCTCCTCTTCTCTTCCTCTTTCTTCTTCTCTTTTTCTCTCCTCTTCTTCTCTTCTTCTCTTCTCTCTTCTCTCTTCTTCTCTCCTCTTCTCTTCCTCTTTCTTCTTCTCTTTTCTCTCCTCTTCTTCTCTTCTTCTTCTTTCCTCTTCTCTTCTCTTCCTTTCCTCTTCTCTTCTCCTTTCTTTTTCTTCCTTCTCTTTCCTCTGTTTCTCTGCTTCCTTCTCCTCTCGCTTCTTTTCTCGCTCTCTCCTCGGCCTCTCGTTCTCGGGATTACAGGGGCTCCTCAATCTAGAGAGAGTAGACAAAGTCATGGCATCTTCTTCATCCTCCTCGTCTTGCGGGATGATCTTTCTTCTTTTCTTTTCAGCCATGGGCTCTTTGCCCTTCCTTTTCGATGAAGTAGTGGGGATCTCCCTTGAAGATGTTTCCCTCCTCAACCTTTCCAAAGTCTTTGTAGTCGGTTCTGGAAATTTCATCTTCATCACCATCTTCTCACCAACGAGCATCGAATTCAACTTTGTTAGGCACAAAGATGCAGGGAACTTGAATATCAAAATGCCTAAACGGTTTGGTGATGATTAATGAATAAGGCGGTGACCCTTATCCTTCACCACCGTCCTATACATATGGAAAAGAATGACATGTGGAAGTGAGAAAGGTCTACCCTAGTTGATGGCAAACATCGGCTTTGCCTCTGTTTTGGAAACATCGGTCTTCGAGGTCGATTTTGGCCGGATGCAGTTGATGACAACTTTATGCAACAAAACATTGGTGGCATTCATCCTAGTGTAGGATATCTTACCTTCAACAATTCTATCTTGTACAATATCCAATGTTGCATAGGCTGTTGAGACTTTGATTGGCCGAAACCCCTTCTTTCCACACCAATAATGTCAGCCAGCAAGTCAACATCAACAACATAATCTTTGTCCATGAAAGAAAAGGACAAATGATTTGCATCCAAAAAGGATAGATTCGAGTAAAAGTAAGCCGCCAATTCGAGTGGGCCACCGTCATATACGTGCAGAAATTCTCCAATTGCAATCTAGCAAACTTCCCTCTTAGATTAATCCTTATCGAATCTAGGAAGTCA
Organism: Eucalyptus erythrocorys; assembly: GCA_014182555.1. NCBI lineage: Eukaryota > Viridiplantae > Streptophyta > Magnoliopsida > Myrtales > Myrtaceae > Eucalyptus > Eucalyptus erythrocorys. Next base: position 25,380,161 of record CM024605.1, on the reverse strand, counting down.
AAATCCACACTCCTTGGATTGACCACACCCCTCTTCAATAGCTTCGTATAAACTCGTTCATGCTCCCTCGACCGAAATAAGCTCCCCGGAGGACAAACAGTATTAGCAGCCACACCAAAACGAGGTTCAAAATGAGAGAAAAGTCTCTCATCATCATCTAAAGTTTCAGCGGAGCATTCTCAAGTGGATCACTCGAGATATTTTCCGGCGTCCTCTCGTGCGTGCCTTCACCAACAACCTTCAGCTTCTCCATCTCCATCAAAAACGCATACTCACTCCTAAACCCCCTCTCCTTCAAATACTCCTCGATCGTCTTAAGGCTAACTTTCCCATCCTTAAGCCTTTTATAGAGATCGTAAGCAACATTTGGCTTAAGAATTCTTACCGGTTCTACTTCGGTAACAACTTCCTCGAGTGTGACTCTCGCTTCTCATTGAGGCGAATCTTCCTCCGTTAGGTCCACCCTTGTAGGACCCTCTTGCTGTCTCTATGGTCCCCCGCCAGTGCGGAGGACTTGCAAGACAACATTCTTGTAGAGCAAGCAAAGTTTCAACTTGAAAGTGAGGAAAAATGGAAACTTTGTGGCGAAAAAGGGACGAAATGGAAACGGCAAAAGGAAATTTTTAGGGTTTTGAGAGTGAAAGAGTATGAGGATGAATCACAAAGGAGTAGCTGAGAGCAAAAGTAACGGTTCGAGAGTATAAATAGTGAGAAAAATCACCGGAATACGAATCGTCGCCAAAAAGTAAAAGAAAATAACTGCCAAAAATAAACCGTAAAAAGAAAACTGCCCTTTTTCAAAATATAAACTGCCATTAATGCATGTCAGAAAAAGAGCAAAAAGAGATTTTGAAATACTGAAAAGTAATTACCAAAAATATGTTAAAGAGAGAATACGAAAAAGAAATTCGTAAACGAGTAAATAAATAAAGTCGACGGATGTTCGGACTTTACCTTTGAGTCTCGAACCCTTTTCGGACTTTACCTTTGCGTCTGAGTACAATCAGACTTTATGTAGAGTCTAAAACACTTTCAGACCTTGCTTGGAGTCTGAGTCGTCTTTAGACCTAGTGTTGAGTCTGAACCACTTCCAGACTTAGCGATGAGTCTGAACCACCTTCAGACTTTAATTTTGAGTCTGTTTATCTTCAAAATGCACAATTCCCAGTCTTGAACAAATTGATTCAAAGTGAGCCTTCTCTAGGGGTTTTGTGAATATATCCGCCAATTTATTCTTTGAATCTACATGCTGAATCACAACATCTCCACTTTGAACATGATCTCGAATGAAATGATGCTTGATTTCAATGTGCTTTGCTCTTGAATGAAGTATTGGATTCTTTGTGAGGTTGATTGCGCTTTGGTATTGTCACATTTGGTTTCCGTATGTGTTTCATCAACTCCAAAGTCTCTCAATTGCTGTTGCATCCATAGAATTTGAGAGCAGCAACTTCCAAGAGCAATGTACTCTACTTCAGTGGTTGAAAGAGCCACGGTACCCTATTTTCTTGAGAACCAAGATACCATCTTGTTTCCCAATAATTGACATGTACCTGTAGTGCTTTTTCTATCCACTCTATATCCAGCAAGGTCAGCATCAGAGTATCCAAGAAGAGTAAAATCTCCTTTCTTAGAATACCATAGACCTAGCACAAATGCAGACACTAAACAAGATATCAGGTCTAGAAGCTGTAAGGTAAAGAAGTGACCCGATTATACTTCTGTATAGCTTTTGGTCTACACTCTTCCCTTGTTCGTCTTTATCCAGCTTTGATGAGCTTGACATAGGAGTTTCTGTTTTCTTGCAATTCTCCATTCCAAACTTCTTGATAAGGTCTTTTGCATACTTCTCTTGATGGATGAAAGTTCCTTCACTTGATTGTTTGACTTGAAGTCCCAAAAAGAAGTTTAGTTCTCCCATCATGCTCATCTCAAATTCGTTCTACATACACTTTGAAAAATTCTTGCAAAGTTTCTCATTAGAAGAACCAAAAATAATGTCATCAACATAAATTTGAACAAGTATGAAATCATTGCCTTCTCTCTTTATAAATAAGGTTGTATCTACTTTACCTTTAGAGAAGCCATTTTGAATTAAAAAATTGCTTAACCTTTCATACCATGCTCGGGGTGCTTGTTTTAAACCATATAAGGCTTTCTTCAGCTTGAAAACAAGGTTTGGTCTTTTAGGATCTTCAAATCCTGGTGGTTGTTCCACATAGACTTCTTCTTGGATGACTCCATTTAGGAATGCGCTTTTCACGTCCATTTGGAATAACCTGAAATTTTTAAAGCAAGCAAAAGCAAGAAGTAATCTTATAGCTTCTAACATTGCCACAGGAGCATAGGTTTCGTCATAGTCGATGCCTTCTTCTTGTGTGTAGCCTTTTGCTACAAGTCTTGCTTTATTCCTTACCACTTTTCCTTGTTGATCAAGCTTGTTCCTGAAAACCCATTTGGTGCCAATGATTGATTTTCCTTTTGGTTTAGAACTAGCTCCCAAACGTTGTTGATTTTGAATTGGTTTAGTTCTCCTTGCATTGCTTCGATCCAGCTTTCATCTTTCAATGCATCTTCTATATTTTTGGTTCGATCTCAGAAATTAGTGCAAGAGCACTAGAAGCTTCTCGTCTTTTAGACCTAGTACGAACTCCTTCATCAATATTGCCAATGATGAGGTCCGGGGATGACTTGACTTTTGCTTCCAATTTGTAGTTGATTTGTCAATTTGGTGAAGCTCTTCTTCGCTTGGAATTTCTGAATTTGTTTGAGGCTCGTGTTTGAGGCTTGATTTTCTTCATGAGAATTTGTAGACACTTGCCCGGACTTTAAATCTTTAGGTTGACTCGATTTTGTAACGAATCTTCGAACTTCACATTCATGGATTCTTCCACGCTTTGAGTACGTTTGTTGAAGACTCGAACGCTTTGCTTGTCATGGAGTAGCCAAGGAAAATTCCTTCATCTGATTTTTCTTCAAACTTACCAATTCGATCACTGGAATTCTTTAGGATAAAACATTTGCAACCGAATACATGAAAGTATGAAACAATTGGTTTCTTACCTTTGAGCAGTTCATAAGGTGTCTTTTCCAATATAGGTCTTAGAAAAATTTTATTTATAATATAACAAGCGGTAGAAGTAGCTTCAGCCCAAAAATGAGGTGATATATTACTTTCGATTAAAAGAGTTCTTGCCATTTCTTGCAAAGAACGATTTTTCCTTTCTACAACTCCATTTTGTTGTAGAGTGTATGGGGATGAAAAATTATGTTGAATACCATTGTCATCACAATATTTGGCAAAATCATGATTTTCAAATTCTCGACCATGGTCAATTTTAATACTCGAAATTGCATATCCTTTTTCAATTTGAATTTTCTTTACAAACTTAGTAAAATAAATCAATGCATCAGATTTATTTGCAAGAAAGAAAACCCAAGTAAAACGAGAATGATCATCAACTATAACCAAGCAATATCTTTTACCTCCAATACTTTGAACTCTTGTTGGCCCAAATAAATTCATGTGTAATAGCTGCAAAACACGATTAGTGGATACTTAATTTATAGATTTAAAGGAATTTCTAACCTGTTTACCAAGTACACAAGGAGTGCATAATTCATGCTTTTGATACTTGAGGTTAGGAAGTCCTCGAACAAGCTTTTTGGATGATACTTTTGCAATTTGCTTCAGATTGACATGTCCAAGCTTCTTATGCTAGAGGATGACTTCATCTTGAATTGATATTAAGCATTGAGGACTGTCAGACCTTATATCTAGCAAATAGATATTCCCATGTCTTCGACCAGTAAAGGACTATGAAAGATCCTTGCTTGATCCAGAACATGTATCTTCTTGAAAATTGATTATGTATCCCGAATCGCATAATTGACTAATACTCAATAGATTGTAGTTCAATCCTTCAACAAGAGAGACATTGTTGATTGTGAGATTTCCAATCATCACAGTTCCTTGGCCAACAATCTTACCCTTGTTGTTACCACCAAAAGAGACATTTCCTCCTTTTATATGAGAGAATTTTGTAAAACAACTTGAGTCTCCTGTCATGTGTCTTGAACATCCACTGTCTAAATACCACTTGACTTTCTTCTTGAAGGTAACCTGCAATTAAAAAAAAAAAAACTCATGTCTTCTTTGGTACCCAAATCTTCTTGGGTCCATCATGGTTAGTAGTATAAACAGTCTTTGCCCAGCTCTTCTTAATAGGTCTCCAAATTTTGGGACATTCCTTTTCAAAATGATCTACACTCTTACATTTTGAATAAATAAGAGCATTTCTACCAACAGGCTTTACAAAAACCTTTTGGAAATGATTTTTATAAAAAGTTTTTGTTGGTCTATTTCTAATTCTTCCCTTTACCTTTGGGAAATCGATCAAAGGAACGGTTTCTTGTGTCATTCCTAGACCGGATTTATTAAAGTAAGGTCTTTGGATAGAAAGAATCTTATCCAACTTTTCAGAACCTATTGAAAATTTCTTTGAAACTTTCAATAAGTCTTCTTTCAAGCAAGCATTCTCTTTTGAAAAATCATTCTCATTTTCCTTCGAAACAGCAAGAGACTTGTCTAGACTTTCAACTTTTTCATGTAAAATTTTTTCTTATTGTTTCAGTTTGGAATTCTCTCTTTTTAGTTCAGAAATCCTTTTAAGAGAGTCTTTAAGATTGAGACAAAGTTCATCAATGTATTTTGATACTTTGGTAGGAATTTTTAGATTTCTAACCTTGATACCATTGTTTGAGTTAGAGTCTGAATCTCGAAGTCCGAGTCGTGTATGAGTCCGAGTCCGAGTCCGAGTCCGAGTTTGCCATAAGACATATATTTGCATATTCTTCATCACTCTCCTCACATTCGGTGTCACTCCACGTTTCAGCTTTGAGTGCTTTCTTGAACTTTTTAGGTTTTCCTTTCTTTTTCTTCAATAAGGGACAGTTGGGTCTGTGTCCCTTTTTCTTCATCAACATTCGTGTCACCTTTTTTGAGTGCTTTCTTGAACTTTTTAGGTTTTCCTTTCTTTTTCTTCAATAAGGGACATGTGTCCCTTTTTCTTGCATTCAAAGCAAACAACTTCTTTGCCGGTATCTTCTTCTTCATTTGATCTCCTTTGAAATCTTTGATTGTTTTGTTTCTTTCCGTTGAATCTTCTGCCTTTTCTATTCAATCTTCGAACTTTCTAATCGAAGTGCTAGTTCTTCATCATCCAAGTCTTCTTCTGAATCGTAACATCGAATCATCATTAGATTTTAAAGCAATTGACTTCTTACCTTTTGTGTCAAATTCCTCATTGAATTGCTCGACTTCATAGGATTGAAGTGTGCCGACCAATTCATCTACCGAAAGAGGCATGATCCTCTGTGTTTCTCTTATAGATGTTTTGACGTGATTCCAATCTTTGGAGAGCCCTCTCAACAATTTATTGACCTTCATAGGTCCCGAGATTGGCTGTCCTTGGTATGCCAAGCTGTTTACAATTTCGTAAATCGATCGAACATATCCGTGATGGTTTCTCCTGGCTTCATTTTGAAGGCTTCATATTGACCAAGAAGTATGTTGATCTTGGTTTCTTTGACTCGATCTGTTCCTTCATAGGTGACGTGCAATCTGTCCCAAACTTCTTTGGCTGTTTCACAAGATGAAATTCTATTATACTCGGTAGGAGATAATGCATAATAGAGAGAGTAAATAGCCTTTGCATCAAGAGCATGTCTTTTAGAAATTTCTGCTTGTGGTAATCCTGCTCCATCAGCTATTTCTTTTCCTGTGCTTGATGTAGCTTTAGGAATAATTCCGATCTCCACTACATCCCATTCCATAGGATCTTTACATCTTAGAAACGCCTTCATCTTGTTTTTCCATACATTGTAATCCTTGCCATCGAAGTAAGGAGGTATGGTATTGCTTTGCCCTTCAATTAACCCTGGAGCCAAAACACTAGCCATAGATCTTTAGCTTCAGAAGTAATAACACTTCTAACAAATAAGCAACCTACTCTGATACCAATTGAAATAGGCTAGTGAATCAACCTAGAGGGGGTGAATAGGTTGTTATGGAATTCTTTTGGAATCTTTCACGCGTGGAATACGTTGATATCAAAGATATATCAATAATAAACAGATTACGTATTCATAAAGTAAATAGAGTAGGATAAGAGAGAATTGACACAAGGATTATAGTGGTTCGGCTTAGACCAAGCCTACGTCCACTCTCCACGCTGGCAGCCAACTAGCTGTAATCACTATGTAGCAAAAGAGTGCCGTTACAGTAGACGGATTAGACTTCTTCAATTGACAGTCTCTCCTATAGCCTTCTGCTGCTTTCGCACTATATCTCACTCTCTTTGATACACAATTTGAATATGAAAGATTTTAGAGAACAAGTGATTTTGGAGATTCTAACATCAAGATTTTTCTACCACTCTCTCCTTGTTTCCAAGCAACGTCGATCCACCTTAAATAGTCTCCGTGCCTTCATACCCGTTGGCACTTACCAAAACATTCATCCAATCAACCCATTGGATTGAATCAATTTAAGTGATCTCCTTGTCCCGAAAACGTAAGTAGACAGCAGCTCATCAATCCTGTTCGCCCATACAATCAAGATCTTGAGTTCCCAAAATTAGATTCTTCCAAAAATAATCTTGATCTTCAACGGATGAAATCCGAAGAATCAAATCTTCCAAGCTCTTGATCACAGCCGAGAGATATTCCATGGTTAAGATTAGGAAATACGAAATCCAATATCTTACTTTCCTTAGCCATAAGAATAACCCGTGGCCAGCCCGTAAAAATCGCGAACTTGTCTTCGAGACTTAGATTTGGGTCTTGAGGGTCATCGGACTGAAATTGAGTCTTGAAGGTCTTCGACGGAACGAGTCTTGACCGACTTCGAGACGGAAAAACTTCAGACCGAAATTCTGGGTCTGACTGTCTTTGAAAACCTTTAGACCTTGACAACTTCAGACATAGCCGACTGAGTCTTGGAGTCCTTAGACCGTACTGTTGAGGCTGTTTTGTCAACTTCAAAACTCCAAGGGATTTTTCTTCAACAGACAAAGGCGGACATTCAGAGAGAAGAGACCTGTCCCATTGTTTTAAAATTTAATGTACCTAGATTTTTTTGCCGTACAATTGTCAAGAATCAATCTTGCACACCTAACATCAAAAATTATTGCTCGTCATATTAAATTGGTTCACAACAATCGTGCATCCACTCTATGCATATTTTAATTTTTTTTCCATATTTTTGTCAAAACAAGCTTAGGTTGTTCGTGGCTTCAATTGGATCTTCAATGTCTTTTGAGTGTTTTGGAAAAAAAATTAACCTTTTCTAGCATTCCGGCCTTATTTGCATAAAAAGAATCATCTTGAGTGTGATATAACGAGTAAGACAATGTTTGCTAGTCTAGATAAAAGTCATGGTAAAATAAAATTTATCTTATTAGATGTTGGAGTCCTGTCTAATACAAGATAAAGTTAGATAATATGAGAGATATGACTGAATCCAATGACCACCAAAGATCACATACCAGGGTACATATTGAAAAGGATCCAGCTAGTGACCATCAAAGATCACATATCAGGGTACATAGTGGTGAGAAGCCCATTTGGCAAGTCCTACATTGACCCATACCGTAGTAGTCACTTAGTATATGTAAAAATTATATTAGGCAATACAGCCTCCTCATAATCATACTCAATGTATACCAGGGCTCCAAAAAGCGGTGGTTGGGGAATAGTCATTCTACATGTTTGAAAAATAAAGGAATGAGCCGAAGCCTAGTAAGTGAAATCTCTAAGTCTAAAGTAGGAGTTCACCTCCGCACTTGCCCTAGCATAACAATCACAAACATTCGAAAGCATACGTCTTACCTTTTTTGCAACTACCTCACATGAATGCATGGTTATTACCTCTTCAATACACACGTATAAATATAATTTATTGATGCATCAGTATCAATTTGTTTTTTATCAACATGCATATATGTATGTTCATGAGCATGCATCATCTTATTTACTCAAGCTCCCGAATACTTCTAGGGCATTTCGACATGCGGGACATCTTAACATGGTTTGACCCTATAGTTATGTTTTGTTCGCAAATTTAGGGACTTTATAACTTCATGTGGATAAGTCTTCCAAAATTGTAACCATTGATTGTATTATTGCAAAAACTATCCAAAAAATCCTAAACTTGTTGCGCAATGACTTTAGTCCTAAGCTTTTCAATTGTATTAATTTAGTGCAAAAACCACTTAACAATAGGCTAATTCAATCTTAAACTTTTCAATTGTACCGATTTAAGCATAAACCTTTTGACAATTCATCAATTTAGTCTTAAACATTTTAATACATTGCTAATGTTGTCTTTCCAACTAAGCATGGCCGAAAATTGCTGACGTAATGGTTTGGTCAATGTTGACGTCCTATGTGGCATGGCTTGAGCTAACATGGATAATTTTCTAATTTTTTTAAGGAAAAGCAAGAAAAGAAATGAAAAATAATAAAAAATAATAAGAAATTAATCTTTAAAAAAATTAAAAATCATTCACACCAGCACCAGTCGCACCATGTAAGAAGACTAGCACCGTCTAGATTGCCACATCAACGATTTCTGATCAAAATTAGCCAGAAGAACTGTATTTTGGATTGAATTGGTAAATTGTCAAAATGTTAGGACTAAATTGATACAATTAAAAAGTTTTGGACTAAATTGACTGTTATACAATAAGTTAACACTAAATTAACATAATTGAAAGATTTAAAACTGAATTTGCCACTGTACAATAGGTTTAGGACTTTTTGGATAATTTTCCCCTACATTTTTTGTGCCCTAATCAATCAATTAAAGAACTCAATTATCTTGCAAATTCATCTTTATTTTTACTTTTCTACAACTCATCATTTCCATTATATAGATATCCTTCAATTTTCATACATTAATTGTAGTTTACAAATCTTCGTCATCAATGAAATTCCGATATAATATTTTCATCATCGCCCTTTGTTGTCAATTAAATTCCAAGAAAAATTTTTACACCATCATGTTGTTGATTAAATTCCATTGAAATATATATGTTTCTTGGGTTCCATTGATACAACAGTTGTTTGGAATCACCACAAAATTGGTCTCTTTTTTATAAAAATCAAAGAAGAATTTCGATGAAAGATATTTCATCGACGATCCGATTTCGGCGAAAAAAGGGGCAATGAGATTCAAAAAAAAAAAAAAAACGTACGCTCTCCATCTCCTTCCCTTCTATATCTGTGAATTTTGTTGAAACTTCATGATTACTTTGTAGCTTTTTGGATCATGTCAAAACTTCGTGAAGACAACAAGATAGTTGAAGCTCATTTTCCTCAATAACTCTCTAGTTCATGTCAAAAGATAACGAAAGCAACAAGAGAATCGAAACTCATTCTCCTCCATAACTTTATGGTTCAAGTTGAAGGTGCACGAAATTGGCAAGAGAGTCAAAGCACTTTACTTTTCAGAGCCGCTAAGCTGAATGATCATGTCTCCTTTCTTACTAGATTTGGCATTTGTTGGCAAATCTACCACATCGATGTTACTAGAGCTTGTTTATTTCTTATTATAGTTGAATATGTGGACCGAGAATGCTGCAATGAGCTTTTTTGCTATTTAATGTTTAGATAGTACAATAATCATGATGATTGATAGAAGTTATCTTCGTTCATATATTTGTTTTTTTTTCAGTCGTGAATGGTGAAAGATTCTTACAATTTTCATCTATGAAGCACAAACACGTTGCTGGAGCTTTTATGTCGTGTTTGAGATGCTTGGACACATAGTCAACACGTGTTGGATTTTTCGACACGTGGGCAACTCTTCTCGACACGTTCCGACATGCATGTCTAGGAGTGAGAATTGTTGAAGAAGACAATGGAGGGTGGAGGCGAGGGCAAGGGAGCAGAGGTGAGGCCACAAGCGACGACGAGGCCACGACAACGAGAGTGGGCCAGAGGAAGAGTAGAGACTGAGGCAACTAGAGAGCCATGACTACGATACTACGATGGAGGGCTAGCAGCGAGGCAGCGGCTATGAAGGAGGAATGGCCAAAGGTGAAGCAGCAAACGATTGTGATGAGGTGACCAAGAGAGAGTAGAGATCGAGAGGAAGAGAGTCATGCAAGGAGGAGGAGGAAGAAGAGGCAGCGGCTAGGATTTTTGATGGAGGAAACTCAAAAAAAAAAAAATTAAAACATGATTTTGATGGGACGTTTTTTTTTTTCTTGGAGGGTGGGTGGACGAGAGGGTGGCTTCAATTTTTTATAAAGTGTCACCCTGATAGGTGGGGGTGGGTGGGGGGGAGGGGGAGGAAAGAAACGCGGGAAAGAAACAAGGGGTGACATAAATGTGGAGGGTGGGGTTGAGCGTGGATCTCGGGGGACTTTTATTTATCAGAAAAATAAAGGGTTAATACTCTGAAAAACCTCAAACTAGTACACTTGTAACAAATTTACCCAAAACTATTTTTTTTTTACCACCAAAAATCCTAAACTGGTTTACCTTTGACAAATTTATTTCAAACTGGTACACTTGTGATAAATTTATCATCTGTTAGTTTTTATTAAATTTTATTGTTAAATTATGAAGTTAAATGATACGTGACGGTTGACTGGTATACCAATTTGGGATTTTACATTCCATATATTACAGTTTACAATTTTTGTAATTTTTTTGTGGTATTAATCCAATTTAGCGAAGAGTATATTGGTCACAAATTTACCAATCTGGGGTTTTTTGTAGTCGAATAAATTATTTTGAGGTAAATTTATTATAAATGTACCAGTTTATGGTTTTTTATGATCAATCGGGATAAAGTTGTCACAGCTGTGCCAATTTTGGATTTTTTATGGTAAAAAAAAAAAAAGTTTGTGGCAAAATTGTCACAAGTATATCAGTTTTGAGTTTTTCAAGGTATTAACCAAAAATAAAAAGGGAGGTTACAAAGTGATTTTAGAAAATAAAAATACTAAATACTGAATAATGATAAATTTTGGTAATTGTAGAAGATCATAGATTTATTTAAATAAGTTAATTTTCATTTCATTAGTTTCATCAATAACTTTTGTTAGAGTTAGAAACATGTCTCTAAATGTAGACATGCATTAATTATGAACATGTCTTTTGAATTTCCTAAGAATAGATTTATTAATATTATTAGTGCAAATTCATTATAAACTCTTTTTTATTATTTATTTAATTATGAATTTAAATCAAATTAATTAAAATAAAATAATATGTTATAACGTATCGAAATTCTCTATTATTTATAAATGACATATCGGCATATCATATAATATTGTGTTAGGTGTTCATATTGTTTGCCGGTATGACTTAGATTTTCATTTGCGTATGACACAGACCGCTTTACAAGCCGACAACGAACATGACCTTTTCATGCCAGTGTTAGGCCCTCTTCTAGCTGTCGTATTTCAGAAAGGGGCCATTGAATTAATAAATGCTTGGCGAAATGACGCTCGCACCAGCGGCTCTCGCTGCGTGAAGATAAATTGCACGTGGATATCCTCTCTCTCTCTCTCTCTCTCTCTCTCTCTCTCTCTCTCTCTCTCTCTCTCTCTCTCTCTCTCTCTCTCTCTCTCTCTCCCCTCTTCCAGCTAAAGTCTCTCAGCAAGTGCAGCCAATATATTCTCAAGCGTATGCCAGAGAGCCTCACGGAATCTCGCCTGAAAATTCCAGATCCAACACTCTCGCACTCCTTCCCCCTTCTCCACCTCACGGACAAGAGTTTCGATTTTTGTACTACTCCTTTGGATTCGATTCGTGTTTTTATCCATTCAAGAAGTAATAACTTCGTACAAGCCGCCGGCACTGATGTTATTTTCTCGCCATCCCAACCGTACTGAAGATTCCCTCCTTTCCGATCTTCACGCAGGTATGGGATCCCCAGAGAACGGCTCCGACGAGCCCCTGACACCAACGGGGCGCATACTCCTCCAGAAGAAGATGAACATGGTGGTCTATTGCGCCTTTGGCATGAAGCAACCCCTCAACGTCGATGCCATAAAGTTGGCGATCCAGAGCTCCACCATGTTTACGCACCCTAGGTTCGGCAGCCTCTTGGTGCGGGACTCTGCAGGCCGAGAGCACCGGAGGAGGACCTGCGTGGACATTGATCGCCATGTCCTCCCGGTCTATGGGCCCATCGCTGAAGGCCTTTCTGACGAGGCAGCTATCCACGAGTACCTCGTCGACCTGTCCACCGACTTGCCGGGGTTCTTGGGTGACGACAAGCCCCTGTGGGACGTCCACCTCCTGATGGCCCAATGGTGTATGGTGTTCCAGATCCACCACGCACTTGGCGATGGGATCTCACTAATGTCAATGTTCCTGGCGTCATGCCGGCGGGTGGACGACCCCGAAGCGCTGCCGACGATTGGTCCTCCATCGTTGGGTAAGAGGAGGAGGGGTGGCCGCAGCGAGTGGTGGAAGGCGGTAATGAGGGTGTTGGGGGTGGTGTGGTTCACGTTGGTCTTCGTGGTGGAGTTCATGCTGCGGAGGATGTGGGCGAGCGACCGGAAGATACCGGTGAGCAGCGGCGCAGGGGTGGAACTCTGGCCGAGGAAGCTGGCCACGGCAAGGTTTTGGCTGGAGGACATGAAAGCGGTCAAGTCAGCGGTCGCTAATGCGGTGAGTTCTAAAATTTTTGTGTTTATCGGCAGAAATAATTATAGCACCGCGGCTTCAATACTTTTCTCATTTGTTCAATCATGACTTTATACACAATTTTTTTTCAATGTTATCCCTATTATATTTTTGTTCAAATTAATATTTTCATTAAAAAAGATATGATAGCCATTAAATCGCCATTAATCGATGACGCAATGGAGACGGGGCATGTTTTTTGTAATTTTTTCAGTAACACGAAACAATCATATTTAAAAATTGCAGAAAAATTAAAAAAGTTGAAGCTTGAAAAGAAAGAGAGAGTGATACTACGGATTATCAACAAGCAAGCGTTAATGCCAATTCTAGAGATCGGCCGAGATTGCTCGAATGACCCTTGGGGTTGACTAACCTTGGTGAGTAGAAGTGTGCAAAAGAACTGAGAATCGCCCCGAACTGGACTAGAACTAGCATTTTCCATGGGGATCGGTCCAATTCCAATTTAGTGGAATCAATGAGTATCAGTATAGTTCCGGTTTTAAAGGTAGAATTGCCCGCCCGCCTACCCACCCGGACTAGACCGGTTTATATATATTTGAAGAAAGAAATTCCATCTCAATTAATTATTTTGTAGTTTTTCGATCAAATATATATGTACATATACGTATATTTGTAGTTATTGGACATTTGACTAATTTTGTCTCTTGGGTGTGTATTAACCCCCTACTTTCTTTCTTTTTTGCATTCTAATAATCTATTTACTTATTTTCTCAACTGAAACAAAATAAACAAATGTAGAGGAAGAAGAGCACCGATTTGAGATGTTAAATGTTGCAGTGCTTTGTCACCATGATATGAAATTAAGAGCTAATGTTCGTCTTAAGAGAATAATTAAGTTTCTCTTTAGTTATTCCATGATTAAATTAGGTTAACATTAAAAAAATTGGATCAAGCGATTAATGTTTTAACTTAATGGAAGTTAGCACTTTTAACATGAAGTCTAATTCTCCACATGTTTCTAGCATTGAGAAAACCTAAAAGGACCACACAATGACCTTCGAAAAAATTAAGGTTTTAGCTAATGTTGTCTATTTGTTCTATCATATAGTTTTCAATCCTTAATCAAAATCAACGGATCGCAATTCAACCCGAATATAAGGCAGAACAAGCTTTGATGCTCTAAATAGAAACTAGATTTACCATGACATTAATCAATGAATGCAATTTTATAGAGATTGGAAACCAATTCCATGAACCCACTCAAGAACCGGACCGGATTGGTAGTCTAGTTCTCTAGGTAAGTCCATAGAACTAATAGGCAGATCAATCGGAACCTATACTTAGTGGGCAGTTCTCAAATCCAAGATGAGAGCCGTCCACCCGATCTATACTCACCTCTACTGGTGAGCACTACCAAGGTTTGTACAATTCTCAAGAGCGCAACTAGTACTACATTTATCGATCATTTATCTTGAAAAGAAGAATTCTACATGCTTTTTCTTGTATTTCATGACTATCAATGCATTTTGTTTCCATGCTAATACCAAATGATGATGAATATCTTTAATTGCTTCAAATGCAGACCACTAATGATGTTCTCTTCGGGGTCATATCGGCTGGCTTGGTCAAATTCATGGACCACCGAACTCCCAATGGTAAAAAGGGAATAGCATTTCCGACAATTCACTCAATTTTTGTAAATTCAAAGGCGACGAATCTCGATCGACTAAAATGCTTATTTGCCTTTGTCGGCCATGCGGGAAGGAACTCAAATAACCGGAGTGGCCATGGTTAATCTGCGAGAACAACCCAGTTGCAGGTGAGTCTCTCCTTTTTTTGGCCATTTAACTGAAGTTGATTGAATTGAAGTGTGGTGCTGGTATTAATCAGAACTATCCAATTTGATGAAAGACAACCCGGTCTCGGGGGCAACAACGTCGAGGCTTCTCCTCCTCCCTGTTCACTACCGTAGAAGCTACGGCAACCCTCTCAAATACTTGAGAAAAGCCAAGTCTATGATTGACCGGAAGAAGAAATCCCTGGAGGCTCACTTCTCCTACAAAATCAAGGATATGGTCATGACTTATCTAGGAGCACGTGTAAGGATCGGTTCGCGCTTCGCAATTTGGGAAACGAAATGACAAAGAGGGCGACAAACGCACAACTTGTCTTTGTTTTTGCTGATGCGGCTGCGACCCTGCTCAACTACGGGATCTTACGCAACACCACGTTCACCATCTCGAACATGTTAGGCCCGTATGAGGAGATCACGGCTGCCGGCAACCCCATCACGTACACGAGGGTGAACGTTTTGGGTTTACCCCACGTAAGGCTCCAAAATACTTGCGCCTCATCGTTTCTCCCTCTTCCTTCTTTTTCAGAGGTATCTAGAATGAAATCTTTATCAGGACTGATATGGGGCGTTTGTGAGGCGATGTATGCAGGCACTCACATTGCACATGATGAGCTATGCGGGGAGGGCGGACATGCAGATTCAAGTGGCCAAGGACATCATCCCGAACCCTGAATTTCTGGCCAAGTGCTTTGAGGATGCTCTACTCGAAATGAAAGCAGCAGCTTCTACTGCCTTGAATTTAAAGAAGTAAACAGGGGAAAATTCCTGTGATGTTAGGAGGAGAAATCTGTATGCTATCCTTATATGTGTGGGATTAGACACGGGGATAAAAAGAATTGATCCCACTTATATGATGTTCTGATGGGACAAGAAGAACCATTTTAGGCTATTAATCTGAATTTCGTCTTATGTCTTACTTGATCAATGAAGTTAGTATGGCATTCCTTGAGCTCGAGATCTATCCACTCGATGTTGAGCTCTAGGTAATTGAAAGAGAAATGAAGAGAATAAAGTTGATTGTACGACAAATAAAGCTAGGGACATTAAAGTTTAAAATGATGGGACTAGTCTCCATTATTTGAATGTCCACTTATGTCTACGTTTAATCACATCACTTTAACACAATTTATATATCAATCTTGCATGACTAACATCGAAAATTATTCCTCGTCGTATTTAGTTGGTTGACAATAGTCATGCATTGATGATGGATGTCTCAATCGCTGCACGCAGATTTTATTTCTTTTCGATGTGATCAAATGTAGACAAAAGTAGACATTCAAATAAAAGAAACCTGTCCCGTTGTTTTAAAATTTAATGTACCCAGCTTTATCCGCCGTGCAACAATTGAAAATTATATATCAATCTTGCACATCAAACATCGAAGATTATTGCTCGTTGTCTTTAGTTGGTTTACAACAATCATGCATTGATGATGGATGTCTCAACCGCTCTATGCATTTTTTAATTTTTTTCCATATTTTTGTCAAAATAAGCTTAGGCTGTACGTGGCTTCAGGAGGGACTTCCGGTCTTCATTGTCTTTTATAGTGAAAACTATAGTGTTTTGGTAAAATTTTTGTGAATCAATTCGACTTAAAGCTACCATTAGCTAAGCCTAGAGCCCGAGGCAACTCCTCCTTGTTTTGGCTTTGCAGTGTTTTCGAATTTCTTTTTTAGGGTCAGCGAGATAACATTTTCAAATTCCTAATTCCTATCTTTCCCTCGTTTCTACTGTTCTTCGTCTCTCTCAACACCAGTCACTTTGAAATCCGGTCGACGTGAGCCCAAAGTCAATGGTCATCGAGAGATGGTTGACGATTGCCGAGATTCGAGTTTGCGGGACTTGGGCTCATCTTCTCCCTCTCTATTCATCTTCTTCCTATCTAAGTCACAGATTCGGTCACTGGTTTGACCGTTCACTTAACGGTTGTGCTTGGCTCGCCAATGGTTCCCAACGGTTGACAAGCGTGGCTGAGGTTCGCCACGGGTGTGGGTTCGAGCGTTTGGGTCATCGATCGTGGGTCATGGTTGCCAAGCATATGGGTTCGCGAGGGTCTAGGTTGCTGAGATCGTCCAACCCTCGGTGCCGTGGCTTCTTCGACAGCTCATTGTTGTATGATGCCGATCCGGCCTCATATATGAATGCGGACCAAGCGCAAATATAAGTACGGCCTTATGCGAGTTTCCTTTGCACACGTAATCATCATATGATAAGTTCATCTTCTAAAACACCATTAGTAAGTTCAAGGACAATGCAAAAAAATTGCCCTTGCGGTTATAATTGGATTTGTTATGAGCAAATTTGGGGATCGGGTGAATCGAATTGTTGCAAATTGTTATCCTTATATTGACAATAGACCTAATTATTTCATGAACGGTTTGAAATGACTCAGCTTTTTCAATATATATATATATAGGTAAAGATTCGTAAGTTTTTCAAATTCTTAATAGTAGAATTGGTGTGCCCAATTTCTTGTAGGTAGGATACAAGCATTAAGTTTTGCCCTTTCTAGCGGCCCAGCCTTATTTGCATTACAAGACTCATTTTGATTGTGATATAACTAGTAAGACAATGTTTGTTAGTCTAGACAAAAGTCATGGTAAAATAAAATCTATCTTATTAGATGTTTGAATCCAGCTGTCGCGACCTACCCTCGGGGGGAGGGAATAGGTTTAGGGGTATTACCTAAATGACAGGCTTATGGCCCATGATTAGGCACGTGGACTCTCCCGAACCCATACCCTACGTGACATTGGATATTTTTTAGGAATTTGCACAAAAGGAGTCACCACTAACCTATTGAGATCGGCTAGAAACCAAGTGAGACATAGGAATATACCCCACTTCCTACGCAATCAGAGAATCTAGGGTTAGGAACTTGATTACACTAATTTACCAATTAATGCCCTTTCGGTATCTAATCTTGTTTATTTTAACAAAATGACTTTTAGCAGGCAGTTTGGATTGATTTTATACTTATCCACTAACATGTGAGGTGATCATGCGAGTGGCAATTATCAAAGTAACAATTATAGCTACCAAGATCCTAATTACAATAAAATTAAACATGTGTAATTAAATATAATAAGATATGCAAGTTAAACATGTGATATAATCAACGTGTGAGCAAATAGAGACCTAAATATACTAAGAATGCAAGACATGACAATTTCCAACCAAATCCTGAATTTTTTTATTCTTGAAATTTTTTAATTTTTTTTAATTTTAATTCTTTAAAATTTTTAATTAATTTTTTAATTTTTTTAAAAGAAGGTCCAATTTTTTAATGTTTTCTGAGTTTTTGAATTTTCAGAAAATTTTTCGAATTTTTTTTTTTCTCTTTTTTTTTCCGAAATTTTTTTTTTTTTTGAAAATTTTTGAATTTTTAATATATTAAATATTTAATATTTTTAATATTTTTTTTATACTTCACGAAAATGAGTTCGGACCGGGTAAACCCAATCCGGCTTGTGGACCCAACCCGAACCTAGATCCAACACTTTTGGATTTTTTAAAGTCATTTTCATTTAAAATAATTAAATTTAAAAAAAAATTCTTTTCTCACTGCGCACTCCCCCTCTTGCGATTCCTCCTTCCCAAGTCCAACTTTTGCCCTTCTTTTCTCTATTATTATTTTTTTCTGGTTTTTCTTTTTCCTTGTTCTCTTTTATTTCCCCTTGGGCGTTCTTCTTCTTCCTCAACGCTTCTTCCTCATTTTGTGCCATCCTCACCGAACCAAAAACAACACTGCAGCGGAACCCTCACCGGTGTTTGGAGGGTCGCCAAGCCACCATTTGGCGCCGGTCATTCGTTCCGACCGACGATGACCACTGTTGGACACCCATTCCGGTGACCACAAACCCATTTCTTTTCGGCGTGAAGAAACGTCGTCGACTCGAGTATGTATGAATATTTCTCACGAACACTACGAAGAAAAACCACAAAAACGAGCAAATCAAGTAGGAATCAGCAGGCATGGGAGAAAAACGAGTTGATCTTGCGTTAAAACATACACTACTCTTCGGTTTTTTATTAAGGCATTTCATCGAACACATAAGACGCACTAACTAGAGAGGTAAGCATAGACTTGATGGGGGCTCGGGTTCACGCCAAGATTGTCACGCAATACACAAGCACTATTCTGGATCGACTCGGGGACAAGTTTATCAGCATTTAACTTGAGTTTAAACAAATATTTGCATAAAGCACACCACCTCCAACACCTGTGAACCGCACCACCTCCAACACCCTCACTACCGCCTTCCACCATTTGCCACCACCGCCTCTCCTCCTCACTGCTGATGACAAAGGACCGGTCGTCGGCAGCGCCTCGGGGTCGTCCACCCGTTGGGACCCTACCGGGAAAGACGAAACCAGTGAGATCCCATCACGAAGTGCGTGGTGGATCCATAACACCATGTGCTGGTAGGGCCTATAAAGTTATTGTGGCCCACATGATATAATTTATATTATATGGTTTAATATAATTATTACAATGCTATATAAAATAAATAATGTAGTAATTATGAGAAGGTGCGACTCTAATAAAATGAAAAGGTATAATCATTTTCTGAAGAGGTATAACTCTTATGAAAGTGAAAAGGCTCTTTGATGGAAGGCACATATTCATTGAACGTATAAATAGAGTCCGGTCCTCTCTCCACCCATAAGACCGTATTTTTTCTCCTCCATCAATTAAAATACAAAAAAAAGAAAAAAAGGAATAGTGGGTTAAGGGAGAGAAATTGGATTTCTTCATTTGGATCAAATTCGACGGTAACGCCATGGACAAAGGTATATTTTTCATCTATTTGTGAAAATCATGAAGATCAAAGATCTTCATTTTATTATCAATTTCCGCATCAAAGTATTATATGAATATAGTCTAACAGTTGTTATCAGAGCGTTGGTTTATGATCTCATGATTTTCCGTTTATAGATTTATTGTGTTTATGCATGATGTTTCGTTGAATGATTCAGTTCGTACATCGTTGAATGATTCTGTTAGTACTCTTATTGTTGTTGAGATGAGAAAGAGGGTTCTGCTGTAGAAAACCCAAATGGGGCGTTTTATTAAAAAAAAAAAAAAAAAAAAACCGAAGGAAGAAGGACGAAAATGGTAGAATTCGGAATTTTGAGGGCAAGATAGAAACTCTCCGATTACGGGCAAAATCCGGCGACCCACCGTTTGGTTTCAGACCCATACGGTCGCCCTGCCATGAGGAACGTTGGGCATGAGTTTTTCCGGCATATCGGTGTTCGCCGGAGGCGAATCGGGCAAAGGAAGTCACGGTGGTGGAGTTTTTGTGTTCTGAGAAATTTTGGCTTGATTTGGGGCTAATTCTTCGTCATTTTCTCCGAAACTTGGATCCATGTGGTCATGGTTGCATGCTCTTCAAAACCCATTATTTTTTATGTGTCTAGGATGGCTACCGGAGAAGGAACAGAGACGAAATCACGGCTGGAAATGGCGAAAACCGGCGAAAAATCGCGTCAGTGCATGAGGAAGAAGGCGCGTGGGCTCCACGCGCGCGCGGTAGTTGCAGGCGCGTGGAACCCACGCGCCATACGTCCTCGCGCGCGGAGCCCGCCGCACGCGTGGGATCCACGCGCGCGGGTCTCCCACGCAGTTGCACGCGCTCGCCGAAATGCAGGCACGTGCTCCGCACGTGCTTGACGTTCCCCGCGCTGCGATTTTTACGATTTCGCCCCTCCCACGGCTCTTAATTACCGTTTTGCCCTCTTTTGATGGTTATTTATAGTTATACCCCTGTTTAATTTATAATTACAATTCTGCCATTGCTGATTATTTACCATTTTGCCCCTGGATATTAAATTTATGGTTCTGCCCTTATGGAATTATGATTTTACGATTCTGCCCTTATGCTTTAATTACAATATTATCCTTGTGTGCAATTTGACAAATATTTGTATTTTACAATTATTAAAAATTCATATTATTAATGGTTTGTTAGTCACCAAAGTGGCCAAACCTTGAAGTCTTTTGAATTTTGATATTGTAAATTATTTTATTCAATTACCCATGATTAATTAATGCTATATATATGAAATTGATATGTTTTATATCTTTATTGGTGTTATGGGTATAATGAAGTTCATTTATTATAAGAATTTAGGGATTAACCCAAAGGTTAATTATTTTCTTATAATTTATGAACATGATAGTTGGTAATTAATATGACTTGTTAAATTTGTTTGTATATCCAAAGATAGCAAATAATTTTTAATAAGATATATATTTACAATTACCAAATAAAAGTTATTAGCATCATTATGGTTTATATATATTTGTATATCATAGGATCGCCCAAAGGAGAACTGTGATGTACATGTATAGTTAGATTGAATCTGATTATGTGATATTCTCAAAGCATTAATGTGTGAGTATTTCTTGTATATTTGCAATATCTATTCTTGTTTCACTGCATTCACATGCTTCGTCTGTTCCCTTATTCAATGGGATAAATTTCTCTGATTGGAGTGAACAAATCCAGTTTCACTTAGGTATCCTGGATCTTGATTTAGCTCTTCAAGTTGAGAAACCAGCTGCTATTACTAATAAAAGTAGCGATGAGGAAAAGTCTTTCCATAAAGCTTGGGAAAGATTTAACAGACTGACCTTAATGTTCATGCGAATGACAGTTGCAAACAACTTAAAGACTTCTCTTCCCAGGACCGACAATGCTAAGGAATTTATGAAATTTATGGAAGAGCGTTCTCAAACTGCTGATAAGTCACTTGCTGATACATTGATGAAGACACTGACCACCATGAAATATGATGGTTCACGTACCATGCATGAGCATATACTTGAGATGACGAATTTAGCAGCAAAGTTAAGGACTTTGGGAATGAATGTGGATGAGTACTTTTTAGTACAATTTATACTTAATTCCTTGCCTCATGAGCAATATGGGCCATTTCAAATGAATTACAACACTATAAAGGATAAGTGGAATGTGAATGAATTAGCCAGTATGCTAGTTCAAGAGGAAACAAGGATAAAGAATCAAAAGACTCATTCTGTTCATCTCTCAAGTCATCAAGAAGCTCGAAAGAATTTCAAGAGGAAAGGTGGAAGGAGCAAGAAGAAAGGACTACACATCCTAAATGACTCTTCAAAGGCTTCTCAAATCCACAAAAAGGAACGCAATCTTATTAAGTGTCATTTTTGCAACAAAATTGGACACTTGAAGAAAGATTATCTGAAATGTAAGGCTTGGTTCGAAAAGAAATGTAAGCCTTGTACTTTAGTATGTTTTGAATCAAACTTTACTGAAGTTCCTCATAACACTTGGTGGATTGATTCTAGTGCCACCACTCATGTGTCAAATACGATGTAGGGATTTCTTACGATCCAAACTATAAAGCCAAATGAAAGTTATGTGATTACGGGGAAGAGAAACAAAGCTCCAATTGAAGGCATTGACACTTATCGTTTGATCTTAGATACTGGACATTATTTGAATTTGTTTCGAACCCTTTATATACTTACTTTTTCTCGCAATTTAGTTTCTTTGCCAAGACTTGATGTAGCGGGATTTTATTGTAAGTTTGGATTTGAATCTTTCAGCCTATTTAAGAGTGATACTCTTATTGGAACTGGAACTTTATGTGATGGTCTCTACAAATTTAGACTTGATAATAATTTTGTTGAGACATTAATGACCTTGCATCATAATGTTGGCATTAAACGAAGTTTGGTGAGTGAAAATTCTGCTTGCTTATGGCATAAACGTTTGGGTCATATATCCAAGGAAAGAATGAAAAGATTAGTGAAAAATGGAATTCTTCCAAATTTGGATTTGACTGACCTTGGAGTGTGTATTGATTGTATTAAAGGTAAACAAACAAAACACACTAAGAAAGGTGCCACAAGAAGCACGAGCTCCTTGAAATTATACATACTGACATATGTGGTCCTTTCAATGTTCCATCTTTTGGTAAGGAAAGCTATTTCATCACCTTTATTGATGATTTTTCACATTATGGTTATATTTATCTTTTGCATGAGAAGTCTCAATCAGTGAATGCACTTGAAGTGTATATTAAAGAGGTTGAGAGGCAATTAGATAGAAAGGTGAAAATAGTAAGACCGGATAGAGGTGGTGAATATTATGGAAAATATAATGAATCGGGACAATGTCCAGGTCCATTTGCTAAATTCCTTGAAAGACATGGCATTTGTGCTCAATATATAATGCCAGGTACACCACAACAAAATAGTGTAGCAGAAAGGCGTAATTGTACTTTAATGGAAATGGTTAGGAGTATGATGAGTCATTCATCTCTACCCTTGTCTTTGTGGATGTATGCTTTAAAGACTTCTATGTATTTATTAAACGGGGTTCCTAGTAAGGCGGTTCTAAAGACTCCCTTTGAATTGTGGACGGGTAGGAAACCTAGTTTACGACACCCATGTTTGGGGTTGTCCAGCGAAGTAAGAATTTACAATCCACATGAAAGGAAATTGGATTCAAGAATGACCAGTGGTTATTTCATTGGTTATGCAGAGAAATCCAAAGGGTATAAATTTTATTGTCCTAATCATAGTACAAGAATTGTTGAATCTGGAAATGCTAGGTTCATTGAGAATGGTGACATCAGTGGGAGTGAAAGAGTGCGTGATGCTTGCATTCAAGAAGTGAGGGTAGAAGTTCCTATACCCAAAGCTTCTAAAGTTGTTGTTCCTGATATTATAGTACAACCTAACAATAATCAAGAACAACAAATTAATGAACAAACACCCCATAATGGAGATGTCAATATTGAACCTCCAATAGCTGAGTCACGAGAAATGGCATTAAGAAGATCTCAAAGAGAAAGGAGGTCAGCTATTTCTGATGACTATATGGTTTATCTACAAGAGTCAGAAATTGACTTAGGAATTGGAAATGATCCAGGTTCATTTTCCCAAGCCATGAAATATGAAGATTCTAATAAATGGTTTAATGCCATGGAAGAAGAGTTAAAATCGATGCATCAAAATCAAGTTTGGGATCTTGTCGAATTGCCTAAAGGATGTAAGAAGGTCGAGTGTAAATGGGTCTTTAAGACCAAGCGCGACTCAAAAGGTAATATTGAACGACATAAAGCCAGACTTGTTACAAAGGGTTTTACACAAAAGGAAGGCATTGACTATAAAGAGACATTTTCACCAGTCTCTAAGAAGGACTCACTTAGAATAATTATGGCTTTGGTGGCTCATTATGACTTGGAGTTACACCAAATGGATGTAAAAACTGCCTTTCTTAATGGGGATTTAGAAGAAGAGGTTTATATGGACCAACCCGAAGGCTTTTCAGTTAAAGGAAAGGAACCCATGGTATGTAAATTAAAAAAGTCAATATATGGACTTAAACAAGCTTCCCGACAATGGTATCTTAAGTTTAACAATACCATAACTTCATTTGGATTTAAAGAGAACACCGTTGATCGGTGTATATATATGAAGATTAGTGGGAGCAAGTTTATTTTTCTAGTTTTGTATGTTGATGATATTTTGCTTGCTACTAATGATCTTGGTTTGTTACATGAAACCAAGAAGTTTCTCTCTAAGAATTTTGAAATGAAAGATATGGGAGAGGCAACGTATGTGATAGGAATAGAAATATTCTGTGACAGATCACAAGGGTTATTAGGATTGTCTCAGAAAGTCTACATTGAGAAAATTTTAGAGAGATTTAATATGAGTAAATGCTCAGCAGGGATAGTTCCAATTCAGAAAGGTGACAAATTTAGCCTTATGTAATGTCCAAAAAGTGAATTGGAATGAGAACAAATGAAGAATATTCCTTATGCATCTATTGTGGGGAGCTTAATGTATGCACAAACTTGTACCAGACCAAACATCAGTTTTGCTGTCGGAATGTTAGGCAGGTATCAAAGTAATCCTGGAATGAATCATTGGAAAGCTGCAAAGAAAGTTCTTAGATATTTGCAAGGAACGAAGAATCATATGCTCACTTATAAGAGATCCGATCATCTCGAGGTGATTGGATATTCAGATTCAGATTTAGCCGGATGTGCCGATACAAGAAAATCAACATTTGGTTACTTGTTTCTTCTAGCTGGAGGAGCAATTTCATGGAAGAGTACGAAGTAGTCAATTATTGCTGCATCCACTATGGAAGCTGAATTTGTGGCATGCTTTGAGGCCATTATTCATGGATTATGGCTGCGGAACTTTATTTCAGGACTTGTGATTGTCGACAATATTGCCAAGCCGCTGAAAATTTATTGTGATAACTCTGCAGCAATTTTCTTCTCTAAGAACGACAAGTATTCTAAAGATGCTAAGTATATGGAGATCAAATACTTGTCTTTAAAGAAGAAGTTCAGAAATGAATAGTGTCAATTGAGCACATTAGCACCAATCTTATGATAGCAGATCCCTTAACAAAAGGACTGCCGCCCTAAACATTTAATGAGCATGTTGAATAGATGGGCATTGTTGGACGTCATTAATGTTTGTATTATGTTTGTATTAAGTTTATGTATTTGACACTCGAGCTCATTTATGTGTTTCGATATTTCCTATTTTCTATTTAGTATACATTATGAAAAATAGATGAATGTTAAACAGGATGGTCTCTAAGGAGACATTATGGTTGGACTATTACTGTACTTCTCATTTATGGATCATGTTAAGTAAAGTGCTATAGTTGTAGTGCATAGAAGGGACTATGTCGATTAACGACATACAACCGCTATGACTCGCATTAGTTTTCCTTACTTAATTGTGATTATTATGTGATTGCCAATTTAATGAAATTTTTTTTATATAGCATAATGTTATTGTGCACATTACAGTCTTTATTAAACCATGAAAGATAGTCATATGGGCCAAGTGGGACAATGTAAAATTATTGTGGCCCACATGATATAATTTATATTATATGGTTTAATATAATTATTACAATGCTATATAAAATAAATAATGTATTAATTATGAGAAGGTGCGACTCTAATAAAATGAAAAGGTATAATCATTTTCTGAAGAGGTATAACTCTTATGAAAGTGAAAAGGTGCTTTGATAGAAGGCACATATTCATTGAACGTATAAATAGAGTCCGATCCTCTCTCCACCCATAAGACCGTATTTTTTCTCCTCCATCAATTAAAATACAAAAAAAAAAAAAAAGGAATAGTGGGTTAAGGGAGAGAAATTGGATTTCTTCATTTGGATCAAATTCGACGGTAACGCTATGGACAAAGGAATGTTTTTCATCTATTTGTGAAAATCATGAAGATCAAAGATCTTCGTTTTATTATGAATTTCAGCATCAAAGTATTATATGAATATAGTCTAACAGGGCCATCAGGAGGTGGACGTCCCGGCGAGTCGGTGGACAGGTCAGCAAGGTACTTGTTGACTGCCGCCTCGTCGGAGAGGCCTTCGGTGATGGGGCTGTGGACCGAGACACATGGCGGTCAATGTCCATGAGGGTCCTCCACCAGTGCTCTCGGCCTGTCGATTCCCGCACCATGAGGCTACACAACCTGGGTTGCGTAAACATGGGGGAGCTCAGGATTGTCGATGCCCGCTGACTTGAGGGCGTTGACATCGAGGGGTTACTTCATGCCAATGGCGCAGTAGATCACTTGGTTCATCTCCTTCTGGAGGAACAGGCGCCCTCCCGGTATCAGGAGCTCGTGGAAGCTGTTATCCGGGGACCCCATGCCTGCGTGAAGATCGAAAAGGAGGGAATCTTCAGTGCGGTTGGGATGGCGAGAGAATAACGACAGTGCTGGCAGCTCGTGTGAAGCTAGTACTTCTTGAATGGATAAAAACACGAATCCGAATCTAAAGGAGTAGTCTATAAATCGAAACTTTGTCCGTGAGGTGGGGAAGGGGGAAGGAGTGCGAGAGTGTTGGGTTTGGAATTTTCAGGCGCGATTGCGTGAGGCTTTTCGGCATACGCCTGAGAATATGTTGGCTGCACCTGTTAAGAGACTTTAGGTGGAAGAAAAGACAGGGAGAAGATATATTAACGTGCGGTTTGTCTTCACGCAGCGAGAGGCGCTGTCGGGTGCGCAGAGAGAATCATTTCGCCAAGCATTTATAAATTCGATGGTCCCTTTCTAAAAACGACAGCTAAAGGAGGCTCTAACACTTACATCGTCGGCATGCGAACGAATCTCCTTTATGAACCTTTTGCGGGGTAATCAAAGATCAAACCATTCAAAAAGATTCCAGCTTTCCCGTTGTTTTGTATGTGAATTTCATTAAGTCAAACTTGTTCCATATCTCTTATGTCACTCTCTTTGCATCTTGAATTTTCTATCCAATGGACCATCTGGATGTTGGCAATCTTTTGTATTCCTACTTTAATTAGGCATATTTATACGTTATAAGATGAATTGTACCACGTCCTCAATTGTAAATAGTCAAAAGGACGATTGGACCACCTTGTCCTTTCGTCCCTTGGTATTTTCGTTTGTTTTCAAAACTCAGATTTGTCTTGGATGCATGAGATTTTTTTTTTTTTGGGGAAAAAGCCATGAAAAACCCCAAACTTTGCCTCGAGTGACATATTTACCCCAAAATTTTTTTGTGCCGTGAAAAACCCCAAACTTTCCAAACTGTGACACATTTACCCCATAAGAGAATTTTTGTCCTTTTAGTTTCTATTTTTTCCTTTTTCTTTTTTTTTTTCTTCTTCTTCCCTCTGCCGGCCATGGCGGGCCGGCGGAGGGAAGCCGGCATCCAGCGAGGGCCACCCTCCCAGATTTGGCGAGGGGTGCCCTCGCCGGCGGTGAGGATGGCCCTCGCCTGCGTTGGGCGAGACATCTTCCTCTAGGCTCGAGCTACTGCGTCAGATTTAGGGCTCGAGGTTGAAGAAGAAGAAGAAGACGAAGAAACGAAGAAGAAAAAGAAATGAAGAAACAAAGAAAATCGCGAAGGAAAAAGAAAGAAAACAAGATGAAGAAAAAGGAGAGAGACGAAACCCTTGGAGGAGAGGGCGCGGAGACGAGGATGAGATTACGGAGCGACATGGAGAGGGAGAAGGAAGGACGCCCTCGCTAGATCGGCGAGGGCCGCCCTCGCCCGACGCCGGCGAGGGCGACCCTCGCCCAACGTCAGCGAGGGCCGCCCTCGCCCTCGCCGGCGTCGGGCGACCCTCACCGACAGCCTTCCTTCCCTCCGCCGGCTCCACCATGGCTAGCGGAGGGAAGAAGAACAAAAAATAAAAAATAAAAAATAAAAAAATTAGAAATGAAAAGACCAAAATGCCCTCCAATTTTGGGATAAATGTGTCACATTTTGAAAGTTCAGAGTTTTTGGTGTCACAAAAAAAGTTTGGGATAAATGTGTCACGGTTTGAAAAGTTTGGAATTTTTCACGGCACAAAAAAAAGTTTGGGGTAAATGTGTCACTCGGGGCAAAGTTTGGGGTTTTTCGTGACTTTTTCTCTTTTTTTTTTTGGGGTCAGAGAATGCATGGGATGTTAAAGTACAACTAACTTTTCAAATCAATGAAAACAAGCTAACCCAAACTCAACAATAGCCATCACTAAAGCTACATTTTTCCGTTTAAAGTTTTAGTCAAAATAGTATTGGATAAACTGAGATATAAAATATTTTGCTATGTCTTATTCCCTATTTGATTAATCGGAGCAATAAAATTAAATACTTTCATATCATATTATGTCCATTATTTAGTGCACACCAGAGAATACACAAATGAAAATGGTAAGAATCTTTCAATATTTACAGCTGAAAAAACACAAATGTACAGATGAAGATAACCTCCATCAATTATCATAATTAGTACTATCTAAATCTTAAACGGTAAATGAGCTTTTATCAATCAATCCATGATTATTGTACTATCTAAATATGAAATAGCAAAAGAGCTCATTGCATCATTTTAGATCCACACATTGAATTATATTAAGAAATAAACAAGCTCCATAACATCGATACGGTACATTTGCTAGCA
The DNA here is from genome assembly GCA_014182555.1 of Eucalyptus erythrocorys. NCBI lineage: Eukaryota > Viridiplantae > Streptophyta > Magnoliopsida > Myrtales > Myrtaceae > Eucalyptus > Eucalyptus erythrocorys. Next base: position 25,351,667 of record CM024605.1, on the reverse strand, counting down.
AATGCCAAATCTAGTAAGAAAGAAGACATAATCATTCAACTTCTCAACTCTGAAAAATAAAGTGCTTCGACTTTCTCGCCACTTTCGTGCACCTTTAACTTAAAGTTACAGAGCAGAATGAGTTTCGACTCTTTTGCTACTTTCATTGACCTTTGACATGAACCAGAGAGTTATGGAGGAAAATGAGCTTTAACTCTCTCATTGTCTTCATGAAGTTTTGATGTAATCCAAAAAACTACGAAGGAATCATGAAGTTTCAACAGAATTCAGAGATATAGAAGAGAAGGAGATAGAGAGCGTAGTTTTTTTTTTTTTTTTTTAAATCTCATTGCTCCTTTTTTCGCTGAATTTGGATTGTCGATGAAATATCTTTCATCAAAATTCATCTTCGAGTTTTATTAAGAGGAGACAACTTTTGTGGTGATTCTAGACAAATATTGTATCAATGGAACACAAGAAACACATATACTTCAACAGAATTTAATCAATGATATGATTAAAAAAAAAAAGCTTTGCCAAAATTTAATTGACAACAAAGTGCAATGATAAAGATACAACATAGGAATTTAATCAACTGTGCGAGAAGGCACTCGCATAACCGGAGTGGCAATGGTTAATCTGCAAGAACAACTCGAATTACCGGTGGGTCTCACTGTTTTTTGCCTTCTAACTGAAGTTGATTGACTTGAAGTGTGGGTTTGGTATTAATCAGGAACTATCCAATTTGATGAAAGGCAACCTGGGACTGCGGTGGGGCAACAAGTTCAGGATTCTCCTCCTCCCCGTTCACTACCGCAGAAGCTCTAGCGACCCTCTTGAATACCTAAGAAAAGCTAAGTCAATGATCGACCGGAAGAAAAGGCTCACTTCTCCTACAGAATTGGAAATATCGTCATGACTTATCTAGAAGCACGTGTAAGGATCAGTTCGGGCTTCTGCAATCCAGGAAAAAAAAAAAAAATGAGAATAAGCTGACAAACTCGCAATTTGTCTAGTTTTTTGCTGATGTAGATCGTGAGCTTGCTCAACTACAGGATCATCTGCAACACCTCCTTTATTATCTCAAACGTGTTTGGTCCAAAAGAGGAGATTGTGGTCATGGGCAACTGTTGAATCTTGTAGAAACATGATTCAAATATAATTCACAAAATATGACTTTCACTATTACAACATTTTCTCATACCACATACAATATTCAAAGCAAATTAGCTCCTACAATACTCGGAGTACCTTGACTCCTACAACTTTCTCTTTCTCACCCTCACGGATGGACTACTCTCTTCTCTCTTTATCTCTTTTACTCACGCCGCACACAACACCTCACACCAAACAACACTCTTGCACACTTTATACAACTCTCTTTTCACACCACACATAGCACGCCCTGCACAAGACCCCCTACCATTCTACCCCCTACACTCTACACTCACTACACTTTACACAACACCCCTTACACGCACACAAGAGGCAAGATCCCCTATTTATAGGGTGTAAAGTCGGCACATCCACCAACTTCCCACACCAAATATCTCTTCTACCTATTAGTTTATTGCAACTTGTTGACCCATTTGTCAACAATTGCGGCTTCTCTTTGGACAAGGAAATTGGCTTGGAATTGTCTAGAGAGAGAGAGAGAGAGAGAGAGAGAGAGAGAGAGAGAGAGAGAGAGGTGGTGATCTTCTCAACACTCCTCCTCACCGACTACTCTCTCTTAATTTAGATATAGTAGTTGTGCCGATATTGCTTTTGGACTCTTTAACTGTCTTCCTCCATTCAGCATATTGCGAAGCTTCCTCATATGTGGATGGCTTTATGGCTCCATCTTCAGTTGCTTCTCCTGCTGCGACTTTCCATTGGACTTTTTGAAGCTTGGGTTTCTGTGGTGTCATTTTGACTTGTGCTTTAGTCTCCTTTTCCTTCTTTTCACTCAATTCAATCTTCATATTTAGCATATCTCCTCTAAGAATTTTGAGATTGGAACTCATTCGATCAAGCCTCTCATTTGTGACTTTTATTTCATGCTTCAACCGATTAAATCCCATCCGGAGCACTTCAATGTAGACCTCTTGATCCTTTTCCTCATAAAATTTCTTCCCCTTGATCTTATTCCACCGATCCTTACACCACGGGATGTAGGGTGTAGATGGCCTCCTTTTCTCAAAGAAACCTTTCTTTTTCTCCTTCATGTGTTTGATATCTCTTTTAGTATAACCAATTGGGAACATCATAGTGGGCTTGAGATCCTGAAGCTTTTGCAACTTCTCAAACTCACATCGAAACTTCCCTAGCTCCCTTTCTTTTGCCTTGAGCTCTCGATCCTTTTGCCTTATCATCTCATCCCTTTCCTTCAACATATTCTCCATCTTTGCTTTCTCAACTTTTAGCTTCCTTATCATCTCCTGCATCTCCTTCAGTTTCTTTTCACGACTGCTTGTTGGCGTTGTTAGTTGCTTCTTCGAGTTCTCCCTTGGCTTGCTCTTATTCGGGGTCGTGATAGAACCTGTTGATTTATCCAACTCAATTATACAAGCGGTTGCAAACTCTTCTCATTCCTTCAGTGTAACAGGCGCTTGAAAGTCCCATTCTTCTTTGCTTTCAATCTCTTTCTTGCAGGAAGTGACAACATTTCCTTCTTCCTACCTGTACCAACAGAATTTGGCAATATGTCCTACCTTGCCACAAACATGGCACCGTTTGCTACGCCTTTTGTTGCTCGTGTCTTCATCGTCATCATCGTCGTGATCTTGACGAGCTCCCCCTGGCTGATAACCCTTCTCTTCTAGTTGCCTTCACCAATCTCCATGACTTTTCCATGGTGTGCCATCTCTTGCACCTGCTCTATTTCTATTCTGACCCTTGAACCCTCTTTTATTATTGAAGAGGGCATTTTCATCCTCTTTAATTGTGACCTTAGGGATTTCTTTATCTAAGGCCTCTTGATTGGCCAATATATTTTCCAACTCAGTTAGATTTGGCTCATTTATCCATCCACGGGTGGCCATAACAATACCGTTATACTCTGACCTTAACCCATGAATTATTATTCTTCTCATTCTTGTCTCAGAGATGGCATTCTGAGGATCTAATTTTGAAATTTCTTCGTAAATAAACTTTAGAAAAGTACTGACTTACTGTCATACTTTTTTGCGAGATTGAGAGAAGCTCGTTCTCCAAGCATTGTAACTTGGCATTGTTTGTCCTCGCAAACGTCGCCAAGTTATCCCAGGCCTCCTTTGAGGTCTTCGCACTCTTTATGTGTTGCAATAATTCATCTTCAACAGTCACGGCAAGAACATAAAGAGCCTTACCTGATTTTATGTTCCATTTTCTTAATTCACTATCATTCGTGGGTGGTATGGTGTTGCTCCCGCCAACAATATCCCACAAATCTTGACCTAGCAAGTAATATTACATGTGGGTACTCCAATTATTATAATTTGAGTTGTTGAACTTCTCAACGCCACTTATCGAACTTGAGAAATCTGCAATTATGACTTGAGTACTATACCAAGTAAGCCTTGTCCCAGACCAACCAACTTCACAATCCCAGATTGTGCACTGGCAGAACTCTAACGTCCTTTGCTTCTTCCCTCCTTGGCTCGATGATCCCTAACCGCCTGCTCACTTACAATGGTCCCCGACCACTGTCTTCACACGGTCTCCGACAACCTGCTCTGATACCACTTGTTGAATCTTGCGGAAATGTGATGCAAATATAATTCACCAATATGACTTTCACTATTACAATATTTTCTCATACCACATACAATACTCGGAGTACCTTGACTCCTACAACTTTCTCTTTCTCACCCTCACGGATGGACTACTCTCTTCTCTCTTTATGTCTTTTACTCACGCCGCACACAACACCTCACACCACACAACACTCTTGCACACTTTATACAACTCTCTTTTCACACCACACAAAACACACTCTACACAAGACCCGCTACCATTCTACCCCCTGCACTCTACACTCACTACACTTTATAGCAACCCCGTCACGTACATACAGGTGAACTTCTCGAGTTTACCTCACGTAGGGCTCCAAATCCTCATCATTTTTTTCCTTTTTCCTTCTTTTTCTACGGTATCTAGAATCGGATCTTTATCACAACTAATGTGGGGTGTTTGAGATGCGATGTATGTAGGCGCTCATGATGCGCATGGTGAGCTATGCGAAGAGGGCGGACATGCAGATTTTGGTCGCCAAGGACATCATCCCCGACCCTGATTTTTTGGCCAAGTGCTTTGAGGATGCTTTGCTCAAAATGAAACCAGCAGCTTCTACTGCTTTGAACTCAAAGAAGTAAACAGGGAAACTTTCCTGTGATGTTAGGAGAGGAAAATATTTATCATATACCTGCAATGAGCTATTTCACTATTTCATATTTAGATAGTAAATAATCATGGATTGGTTGATAAAGCTCATTTACTGTTTAAGATTTAGATGGTACAATAATCATGATGATTGATGGAAGTTATCATCGTTTGTATATTTGTGTTTTTTAAATTGTGAATCGTGAAAGATTCTTACAATTTCCATTTATGTATTTTTAAGTTTGTACCAAATAACAGGCATAATATGGTATGAAACCATCCAATTTTATTATTACTATTAACCAAATAGTGGATAAGACAGCAAAATATTTTATATCCCAGTAATCTATCCAGTCCTATCTTGACTACAACTTCCAACGGCATAATGCGGCTTTAATGATGGTTACTTTTGAGTTTGGGTTGGCTTGTTTTGATTTGAAATGTTAGTTGTTACTTACCGTCCTGTGCATTCAATAGAAAATCCTAAGAGACGGAAGGACGATTTGGTCAGATCTTCATTTTGACTACCTATAATCGAGCATACGGCACCATTCATCTTATAGCGTATAAATATACCTAACTAAAGCAAGACCACAAAAGATTACTGATATCCAGATGGTCCATTGGATAAAAAATTCTAGATACAAAGAGAATGACATAGGAGATACCGACAAGTTTTGACTTAATGAAATTCATATACAAGACAATTGGAAATCTGGAATCTTATCGAATGGTTTGATCTTCGATTACACCGCTTAAAGGTTCACAAAGCAGACTTGTTCGCAAGCCGACGATGTAATCGACCTATTCATGCAAGTGTTAGAGCCTCTTTTAGCTGTCGTTCTTTAGAAAGAGACCATCGAATTAATAATTGCTTCGTGAAATGATGCTCACACCAGCGCCTCTCGCTGCGTGAAGACAAACCGCACGTGTATATATTTTCTCCCCGTCTCTTCTTCCAGCTAAGGTCTCTCAACAGGTGCAGCCAACATATTCTCACGCGAATGCCAGAGAGCCGCGCGCAATCTCGCCTGAAGAACTGTATTTTGGATTAAATTGGTATATTTTCAAAATGTTATGACTAAATTGATACAATTAAAAGGTTTCAAACTGAATTGACTGTCATGCAATAAGTTAACACTAAATTAACATAATTGAAAGATTTAAAGCCGAATTTGCCATTGTACAATAGATTTAGGACTTTTTGGATAATTTTCGCCTGCATCTTTTGTGCCTTGATCAATAAATTAAAGAACTCAATTTTCTTGCAAATTCATCTTTATTTTTACTTTTCTACGACTCATCCTTTCCGCTATATAGATATCCTTCAATTTTCATACTTTAATTGTAGTTTATAGATCTTTGTTGTCGATGAAATTCCGATATGATATTTTCATCATCGCCCTTTGTTGTCAATTAAATTTCAATAAAACTTTTTACACCATCATGTTGTTGATTAAATTTCGTTGAAATATATATGTTGCTTGTGTTCCATTGGTACAACATTTGTTTGGAATCACCACAAAACTTGTCTCCTTTTAATAAAAATCGAAGAAGAATTTCGATGAAAGATATTTCATCAATGATCCAATTTCGGCGAAAAAGGGGTAATGAGATTAAAAAAAAAAAAAAACCTATGCTCTCCATCTCCTTCTCTTCTAAATCTGTGAATTTTGTTGAAACTTCATGATTACTTTGTAGTTTTTTGGATCATGTCAAAACTTTGTGAAGACAACGAGATAGTTGAAACTCATTTTCCTCAATAACTCTCCGGTTCATGTCAAAAGATAACGAAAGCAACAAGAGAATCGAAACTCATTCTCCTATGTAACTTTATGGTTCAAGTTGAAGGTGCACGAAATTGGCGAGAGAGTCGAAGCACATTACTTTTAAGAGTCGCAAGTTGAATGGTCATGTTTCCTTTCTTACTAGATTTGGCATTTGCTAGCAAATCTACCACATTGATGTTACTAGAGCTTGTTTATTTCTTATTATAGTTGAATATGTGTATCTAGAATGCTGCAATGAGCTCTTTGCTATTTAATGTTTAGATAGTACAATAATCATGATGATTGATAGAAGTTATTTTCGTCCATATATTTGTGTTTTTTTCAGTCATGATTGGTGAAAGATTCTTATAATTTTCATCTATGAAGCACGAACATGTTGTTGGAGCTTCTACGTCGTGTTTGACATGCTTGGACACATAGTCAACCCATGTTGGATTTTTCGACATGTGGTCAACTCTTCTCGACACATTCTGACATGCATGTCTAGGAGTGAGAATTGTTGAAGAAGACGATGGAGGTGGAGGCGAGGGAAAGGGAGCAGAGGTGAGGCGGCAAGCGATGACGAGGGTGAGCCAAAGGAAGAGCAGAGATTGAGGCAACTAGAGAGCCATGACTACGATACTGCGATGGAGGGCCAGCAGCGAGGCTGCGGCTGTGAAGGAGGAATGGCCAAAGGCAAGGCAGCAAACAATTGTGATGAAGTGACCAAGAGAGAGTAGAGATCGAGAGGAAGAGGGTCATGCAAGGAGGAGGAGGAAGAAGAGGCAGCGGCCAGGATTTTTGATGGAGGAAACTCAAAAAAAAATTAAAAACATGATTTTGATGGGACGTTTGTTTTTCTTGGAGGGTAGGTGGACGAGAGGGTGACTTCAATTTTTAATAAACACAGTGTCAGCCTGAGGGGATGGGTGGGGTTGGTGGGGTTGGGTGGGGTTGAGCATGGATCTCAGGGGACTTTTATTTATCAAAAAAATAAAGAGTTAATACCTGAAAAACCCCAAATTGATAAATTTGTGACAAATTTATCAATTTGGGATTTTACGTTCTGTTTAATACAGTTTATAATTTTTGTAATTTTTTTATGGTATTAATCCAATTTAGCGAAGGGTGTATTTGTCACAAATTTATCAATTTGGAATTTTTTGTAGTCGAATAAATTAGTTTGAGGAAAATTTGTCATAAATGTACAAGTTTAGGGTTTTTTTTATGGTCAATCGGGGTAAATTTGTCACATTTGTTTCAATTTTGGATTTTTATTATCGAAAAAATAGTTTTGGGTAAAATTATCACAGGTGTACCAGTTTGGAGTTTTTTAAAATATTAACCCAAAAATAAAAAAGGGAGGTTACAAAACAATTTTGGAAAATAAAAATACTAAATAGTGAATAATGATAAATTTTGGTCATTGTGGAAAATCATAGATTTATTTAAATAAGTTAATTTTAATTTCATTAGTGTCATCAATAACTTTTGTTAGAGTTAGAAACATGTCCCCAAATGTGGATACACATTAATTATGAATATGTCTTTTGAATTTCCTATGAATAGATTTATTAATATTATTAGTGTAAATTCATTATATGCTCTTTTTTTATTATTTATTTAATTGTGATTTTAAATCAAATTAATTAAAATAAAATAATATGCCACAATGTATCGAAATTTTCTATTTTTTTATAAATGACATATCGGCATATTGTACCATATTATGTTAGGTGTTCATATTGCGTTAGATTTTTATTTACGTATGACACATACTGCTTCACAAGCCGACTACAAACACGACCTTTTCATGCCGGTGTTAGGGCCTCTTCTAGCTGTCGTATTTCAGAAAGAGACGATCGAATTAATAAATGCTTGGCGAAATGACGCTCGCACCAGCGGCTCTCGCTACGTGAAGACAAATCGCAGGTGGATATCCTCTCTCTCTCTCTCTCTCTCTCTGAATTAATAAATGCTTGGCGAAATGACGCTCGCACCAGCGGCTCTCGCTACGTGAAGACAAATCGCACGTGGATATCCTCTCTCTCTCTCTCTCTCCCCTCTTCCAGGTAAAGTCTCGGCAGGTGCAGCCAATATATTCTCAAGCGTATGCCAGAGTGCCTCACGCAATCTCGACTGAAAATTCCAGTTCCAAGACTCTCGCACTCCTTCCCCCTTCTCCACCTCGTCGACAAGAGTTTCGATTTTTGGACTACTCCTTTGGATTCTGATTCGTGTTTTTATCCATTCAAGAAGTAATAGCTTCATACGAACCGCCGGCATTGATGTTATTTTCTCGCCATCCCCACAGTACTGAAGATCCCTCCTTTTCGATCTTCACGCAGGTATGGGATCCCCAGAGAACGGCTCCGACGAGCCCCTGACACCAACGGGGCGCATACTCCTCCAGCAGGAGATGAACACGGTGGTCTATTGTGCCATCGGCATGAAGCAACCCCTCAACGTCGAAGCCATAAAGTCGTGGATCCAGAGCTCCCCCATGTTTACGCACCCCAGGTTCTGCAGCCTCTTGGTGCGGGACTTTGCAGGCCGAGAGCACTGGAGGAGGACCTGCGTGGACATTGATCGCCATGTCATCCCGGTCTATGGGCCCATCGCTGAAGGCCTCTCTGACAAGGCAGCTGTCAACGAGTACCTCGTCTACCTGTCCACCGACTTGCCGGGGTTCTTGGGCGACGACAAGCCCCTGTGGGACGTCCACCTCCTGATGGCCCAACGGTGTGTGGTGTTCCGGATCCACCACGCACTTGGCGACGGGATCTCGCTAATGTCGATGTTCCTCGCATCATGCCGGCAGGTGGATGACCCTGAGGCGCTGCTGACGATCGGTCCTCCATCGTCGGCAAAGAGGAGGAGGGGTGGCCGCGGCGAGTGGTGGAAGGCGGTAATGAGTGTGTTGGGGATGGTGTGGTTCACGTTGGTCTTCGTGGTGGAGTTCATGCTGCGGAGCATGTGGGCGAGCGACCGGAAGACACCGGTGAGCAGCGGCGCAGGGGTGGAACTCTGGCCGAGGAAGCTGGCCACGGCAAGGTTTTGGCTGGAGGACATGAAAGCGGTCAAGTCAGCGGTCGCTAATGCGGTGAGTTCTAAAGTTTTTGCGTTTATCACCAGAAATAATTATAGCACCGCGGATTCAATACTTTTCTCATTTGTTCAATCACGACTTTATACACAATTTTTTTTCAATGTTATCCCTATAATATTTTTGTTCAAATTAATATTTTCATTAAAAAAGGTATGATAGCCATTAAATCGCCATTTATCGATGATGCAATGGAGACGGGGCATGTTTTTGTAATTTTTTCAGTAACACGAAACAATCATATTTAAAAATTGCAGAAAGTTAAAAAGTTGAAGCTTAAAAAGAAGAAGAAAGAGATACTACGGATTATCAGCAAGCAAGCGTTAATGCCAATTCTGAGGGTCGGCCGAGATTGCTCAAATGACCCCTGGGGTTGACTAACCTTGGTGAGTAGAAGTGTGCAAAAGAACCGAGAATCGTCCGGAACTAGACAAGAACTAGCATTTTCCATGGGGACCGGTCCAATTCCAATTTAGTGGAATCGATGAGTACCAGTTAAATTCCCAGTTTTAAAGGTAGAATTGCTCGCCCCACCTACCCACCCAAACTAGACTGGTTTATATATATTTGAAGAAAGAAATTCCATCTCAATTAATTATTTTGTAGTTTTTCGATCAAATATATATGTACACATACGTATATTTGTAGTTATTAGACATTTGACTAATTTTGTCTCTTGGGTGTGTATTAACCCCCTACTTTCTTTCTTTTTTGCATTCTAATAATCTATTTACTTATTTTCTCAACTCCAACAAAATTAAAAAAAAAAAAAAAACCGTAAAGGAAGGAGAGCACCGGTTTTAGATGTTAAATGTTGCAGTGCTTTGTCATCATGATACAAAATTAAGAGCTAATGGTCGTTTTAAGAGTATAATTTTCTCTTTAGTTATTCCATGATTAAATTAGGTTAATGGAACAAGTGATTAATGTTTTAACTTTATGAAAGTTAGGACTTTTAACATGGAGTCTAATTCTCCACATGTTTCTAGCATCGAGAAACCCTAAAAGGACCACACCATGACCTTCGAAAAAATTAAGTTTTTAGCTAACGTTGTCTATTTGTTCTACCATATAGTTTTCAATCCTTAATCAAAATCAACGGCTCGCAATTCAACCCGAATATAAGGCAGAACAAGCTTTGATGCTCTAAATAGAAACTAGATTCATCATGACATTAATCAATGAATGCAATTTTATGGGGATTGGAAACCAATTCCATGAACCCACTCAAGAACCGGACCGGATTGGTAGTCCAATTCTCTAGGTAAATCCATAGAACTAATAGGCGGATCATTCGGAACCTATACTTAGTGGGCAGTTCTCAAATCCAAGATGAGAGCCATCCACCCGATCTATACTAACCTCTACTGGTGAGCACTGCCAAGGTTTGTACAATTCTCAAGAGCACAACTAATACTACATTTATTGGTCATTTATCTTGAAAAGAAGAATTCTACATGCTTTTTGTTGTATTTCATGACTATCAGTGCATTTTGATTCCATGCTAATACCAAATGATGATGAATATCTTTAATTGCTTCAAATGCAGACCATTAATGATGTTCTCTTCGGGGTCATATCGTCCGGCTTGGTCAAATACTTGGACCACCGAACTCCCAATGGTAAAAAGGGCATAGCATTTCCGACAATTCACTCAATTTTTGTCAATTCAAAGGCGACGAATCTCGACCGACTAAAATGCTTATTTGCCTTTGTCAGCCGTGCGAGAAGGGACTCAAATAACCGGAGTGGCCATGGTTAATCTGCGAGAACAACCCGGATTGCAAGTGAGTCTCTGCTTTTTTTGGCCATCTAACTGAAGTTGATTGAATTGAAGTGTGGTGCTGGTATTAATCAGGAACTATCCAATTTGATGAAAGACAACCCGGGTCTGGGGTGGGGCAACAAGGTCAGGCTTCTCCTCCTCCCTGTTCACTACCACAGAAGCTGCGGCGACCCTCTCGAATACCTGAGAAAAGCCAAGTCGATGATTGACCGGAAGAAGAAATCCCTGGAGGCTCACTTCTCCTACAAAATCATGGATACGGTCATAACTTATCTAGGAGCACGTGTAAGGATTAGTTCGTGCTTCTGCAATTTGGGAAATAGAACGACAGTAAACTGACAAGCGCACAACTTGTCTTTGTTTTTGCTGATGCAGGCTGCGACCCTGCTCAACTACAGGATCTTCTGCAACACCACATTCAGCATCTCGAACATGTTCGGCCCGTACGAGGAGATCGCGGTTGCCGGCAACCCCATCACGTACATAAGGGTGAACTTTTCGGGTTTACCCCACGTAAGGCTCCAAAATACTTGCGCCTCATCGTTTCTCTCTCTTCCTTCTTTTTCAGAGGTATTTAGAATGAAATCTTTATCAAGACTGATATGGGGCGTTTGAGAGGCGATGTATGCAGGCACTCACATTGCACATGATGAGCTATGCGGGGAGGGCGGACATGCAGATTCAGGTGGCCAAGGACATCATCCCGGACCCTGAATTTCTGGCCAAGTGCTTTGAGGATGCTCTACTCGAAATGAAAGCAGCAGCTTCTACTGCCTTGAATTTAAAGAAGTAAACAGGGAAACATTCCTGTGATGTTAGGAGGAGAAATCTGTATGCTATTCTTATATGTGTGGGATTAGACATGGGGATAAAAAGAATCAATCCCACTTATATGATGTTCTGATGGGACAAGAAGAACCATTTTAGGCCATTAATCCGAATTCCGTCTTATGTCTTACTTGATCGATGAAGTTTTTATGGCATTCCTTGAGCTCGAGATCTATCCACTCGATGTTGAGCTCTAGGCAATTGAAAGAGAAATGAAGAGAATAAAGTTGATTGTACGACGAATAAAGCTAGGGACATTAAAGTTTAAAATGATGGGACTGGTCTCCATTATTTCAATGTCCACTTATGTTTACGTTTAATCACATCACTTTAACACAATTTATATATCAATCTCGCACAACTAATATCGAAAATTATTTCTCGTCGTATTTAGTTGGTTGACAATAGTCATGCATTGATGATGGATGTCTCAATCGCTGCACGCAAATTTTATTTCTTTTCGCTGTGATCAAATGTAGACAAAAGTGTACATTCAAATAAAAGAAACTTGTCCCGTTGTTTTAAAATTTAATGTACCCAGCTTTATCCGCCATGCAACAGTCGAAAATTATATATCAATCTTGCACATCAAACATCGAAGATTATTGCTCGTTGTCTTTAGTTGGTTTACAACAATCATGCATTGATGATGGATGTCTCAACCGCTCTATGCATTTTTTAATTTTTTTTTCCATATTTTTGTCAAAATAAGCTTAGGCTGTACGTGGCTTCAGGAGGGACTTTCGGTCTTCATTATCTTTTAAGTGAAAGCTGTAGTGTTTTGGTAAAATTTTTGTGAATCAATTCGACTCGAAGCTACCATTGGCTAAGTCTAGAGCCCGAGGCAACTCCTCCTTGTTTTGGCTTTGCAGTGTTCTCGAATTTCATTTTTAGGGTCAGCGGATAATATTTTCAAATTCCTATTTCCTATCTTTCCCTCGTTTCTACTGTTCTTCGTCTCTCTCAACGCCAGTCACTTTGAATGCCGGTCGACGTGAGCCCAAAGTCAATGGTCATCGAGAGATGGTTGACGATTGCCGAGATTCGAGTTTGCGGGATTTGGGCTCATCTTCTCCCTCGCTGTTCATCTTCTTCCTATCTAAGTCACAGATTCGGTCGCTGGTTTGACCGTTCACTTAACGGTTGTGCTCGGCTCGCCAATGGTTCCCAGCGGTTGACAAGCGTGGCTGAGGGTCGCCAAGGGTCTGGGTTCGAGCATTTGGGTCATCGATCGTGGGTCATGGTTGCCAAGCATATGGGTTCGCGAGGGTCTAGGTTGCTGAGGTCGTCCAACCCTCAGTGCTGTGGCTTCTTCGACAGCTCGATTGTTGTATGATGCCGATCCAGCCTCATATAGACTGCGGACCAAGCGCAAGTACAAGTACGGCCTTATGCGAGTTTCCTTTGCACACGCAATCATCATATGATAAGCTCATCTTCTAAAACACCATTAGTAAGTTCAAGGACAATGCAAAAAAATTGCCCTTGTGGTTACAATTGGATTTGTTATGAGCGAATTTGGGGATTGGGTGAATCGAATTGTTGCAAATTGTTATTCTTATACTGACAATAAACCTAATTATTTGATGAACGGTTCGAAATGGCTCAACTTTTTCATGATATATATATAGGTGAAGATTCGTAAGTTTTTCAAATTATTAATAGTAGAATTAGTGTGCCTAATTTCTTGTAGGTAGGATACAAGCATTAAGTTTTGCCCTTTCTAGCGGCCTAGCCTTATTTGCATTTCAAGACTCATTTTGATTGTGATATAACTAGTAAGACAATGTTTGTTAGTCTAGACAAAAGTCATGGTAAAATAAAGTCTATCTTATTAGATGTTTGAATCCTGTCTAATACAAGATAAAGTTAGATAATAAGAGGGAGATAACTAGATCAAAGTATCCCACAAGAAGATGGGATAAATATGGATATTATTATATTAATAAAATCAAAATAATAATTAAATATAAATAATATCTGATTTCTAATATAAAAAATTCAAAATAACTATAAAAAAAATTGTTTCTCTTCGCAATAGTTATTCAAAATCTTAGTTAAAATATGGATTTGTTTTTGGCTTTTCATGGAAAGGTACCAATTGAAGTATGGGGTTTATTAAAATAACAAGTAGTCGAGCCAACTATTCAATGAGACGATATCGAGTATATTTCCCATCGCTTCTTAAGAAACAAGTGGGATATTTCTTTATAAAATTGTAAAATTGTTCTCAATTTCAAATGTGCAAATTCAACTTAGACCCTTTGTTAGCTAGGGGAAGAATTCATCCAAATCAGATCTTTTTAGGAACATATCGGAAGAGAATTTGATTTTTATGTATATAAATGTATTTATATTTACTACATATTTTGAATATATTAGTATAATTTATTATTTAATAATTTTTATTAGAAATGATGGAAGGGATTAAAAAAATAAATAGAATAGAAAAAAATTAAAAGGGACAAATAATAAAAAAATAAGTAAAAAATAATGAAGTAGAAGAATCCAGATTTACAATGTACAAATTCAAACTTGAATATTACTTTCGCCTCAACTTTTGCCTTTGCCATTGCCTTCTCAACTTGCCTTAGGCCTTAGCTCTCGCTCTCACGTTGTAGGCCTCTCGCTCTCACCTTGCCTCTCAAATCTCACCTTCATTGTGTCAACGTTGACCCTTGTGACACCCTAGATACGTCAAGCACTACATGTATCACATTACTTTCTTTCTTACTAATTTATTCGCAAGTAAAGGCACAACAAAATAATTAAACAAGTCATATAATGACCTCACACACTTATTAACGTACAATGCATCACTTACAAACACCTCATAAGAACACCCAAGAAGGGTTCAGTAACTCCTATCTGCACCACCAAACCCTTGCCCTCGAAAGCCTACTTGTACAACATCAATCCAACATCCAATAATCGATAACCTCCCCCAACATCAGCTCCTTGGCAATGTAACCGAGAGGACCATCAAAGCCTCTAAGCGATCCCAACCAATCACCATCAAAGATCATGTGCCGTGTTACATACTTATGAGGAACCCATTTAGCAAGTTCTGGATCAACCCATACTATAGTAGTACACTTGATATATATAAAAACCATATTAGACAATACAACCTCCTCATAATCATACTCAATGTGTGATGGGGCTCCAAAAAGCAGTGATGGGGGAATGGCCATTTTACATGTCTAAAAAGTAAATGAATGAGTCGAAGTCCAACAAGTGAAATCTCTAAGTCTAAAATAGAAGTTCACTTTCACACCCGCTATACCATAACAATCATAAACATTCGGAGCAACATAATCAAGGCATGAACATACACCCTACCTTCTTTGCAGTACCTCACACAAATGCATGGTTATTACCTATTCAATGCACACGTATGGCATATAATTTCTTGATACATCAGTATCATTTGGTTTTTTATTAACATGTATATATGTATATTCATGAGCATGCATCATCTTATTTACTCCAGCTCCCAAACACTTCCGGGGCATCTCGACACACGGGACATCTCAACATGGTTTGTCCTTGACTACAACTTCCAACGGCAAAATACGTCTTTAATGATGGTTATTGTTGAGTTTGGGTTGACTTGTTTTGATTTGAAATGTTAGTTGTTACTTACCATCCTGTGCATTCAATACAAAAATGAGTCTTGAAAACAAACACTTCTGGGGCATCTCGACACACGGGACATCTCGACGTGGTTTGTCCTTGACTACAACTTCCAATGGCAAAATACGGCTTTAATGATGCTTACTGTTGAGTTTGGGTTGACTTGTTTTGATTTGAAACATTAGTTGTTACTTACCATCCTGTGCATTCAATACAAATCTGAGTCTTGAAAACAAACACTTCTGGGGCATCTCAACACACGGGACATCTCAACGTGGTTTGTCCTTGACTACAACTTCCAATGGCAAAATACGGCTTTAATGATGCTTACTGTTGAGTTTGGGTTGACTTGTTTTGATTTGAAATGTTAGTTGTTACTTACCATCCTGTGCATTCAATACAAATCTGAGTCTTGAAAACAAAACAAAATCCTAAGAGAAGAAAGGACGATTTGGTCAGATCTTCATTTTGACTATCTATAATCGAGCATATGGCACCATTCATCTTATAGCGTATAAATATACCTAACTAAAGCAAGACCACGAAAGATTACCGATATCCAGATGGTCCATTGGATACAAAATTCTAGATACAAAGAGAATGACATAGGAGATATCGACAAGTGTTGACTTAGTGAAATTCATATACAAAACAATTGGAAATCTGGAATCTTATCGAATGGTTTGATCTTCGATTACACCGCTTAAAGGTTCACAAAGCAGACTTGTTCGCATGCCGACGATGTAATCGACCTTTTCATGCAAGTGTTAGAGCCTCTTTTAGCTGTCGTTCTTTAGAAAGAGACCGTCGAATTGATAATTGCTTCGCGAAATGATGCTCACACCAGCGCCTCTCGCTGCGTGTAGACAAATCGCACGTGTATATATTTTCTCCCCGTCTCTTCTTCCAGCTAAGGTCTCTCAACAGGTGCAGCCAACATATTCTCAAGCGAACGCCAGAGAGCCTCGCGCAATTTCGCCTGAAAATTCCAAATCCAACACTCTCGCACTCCTTCCCCCTTCTCCACCTCACGGACAAGAGTTTCGATTTTTGGACTACTCCTTTGGATTCTGATTCATGTTTTTATCCATTCAAGAAGTAATAGCTTCATACAAGTTCAAGGCTGCGTTCATGTGTGATTGTTTTGGGCTATGCATAAATTGGCTAAGAGTTTGAACAGCATAGCAAATGTCTGGCCTAGTCATAGTGAGATAGATAAGTTTGCCGACAAGCCTTTGATAGCTTGTAGGATCTTTCAATAATGGATCATCAGAGGAAGACATTCCAATATCATAATCAACACTGGTCAACTTGGCATTTTGTTCAATGGGAATAACTGCCGGTTTACATCCTAATAATCCTGCTTCTAATATAATCTCCATCACAAATTTTCTTTGGCTAAGGGAAATCCCCTTATCAGAACGTGCTATCTCTATTCCAAGAAAATATTTAGGTGCCCCTAAATCTTTGATATGAAAAGAGGAATGTAGATACTCCTTAAGTTTCTTCACAGCGGAATCATCGTTTCTCATAATAAGAATGTCGTCAACATAAATCATCAAATAGATAGACGACGTACCTTTTGTCCAAGTGAAAAGAGTATAATCATGCTTGGACTGTTTGAAACCGGCAACCGTAAGTGCATCTGTAAACTTGGCATACCACTGCCAAGAAGCCTGTTTCAGACCATAGAGAGATTTGCGGAGACGACATGCCATAGACTCCCCCTGTCTCCGTAATCCTTGTGGAAGGTCCATATAAATCTCCTCTTCCAGGTCACCATGAAGAAAGGCATTATGGACGTCCATTTGATGCAATGACCAGTTGCGATATGCGGCAACTGTCAAGAAAGATCGAACGGTGACATCTTTTGCTACTGGAGAGAAGGCCTCGTGGTAGTCAAAACCTTCTCTTTGTGTGAACCCCTTGGCCACCAACCGAGCCTTGTACCTTTCTACTGAACCATTGGCTTTGTATTTAATCTTATATACCCATTTACAGCCAATGGGTTTCCGATGAGGAGGTAGAGAGACAACATCCCAGGTGTGATTATCAATCAGGGCTTTAAGTTCTGCCTCCATGGCCTTTTGCCAACGTGGATCATGTACAGCCTCATGATAACTAGAGGGTTCTTGTTCTTCAGAAATCCGACTAATGCAACATAAATGTTCTGATGACAATTGATCAAAAGACACATAGGACGAGATAGGGTAACGAGTACCTGATGATGTTGAAGAACATACGTAATCTGTTTTCCAAGCTGGTGGTCGAGTAACACGAGCAGACCGTCGTGGTGGCTCATTCAACACTTCTAAGGATGGTTCTTCAATATTTGCTGATTCTATGGAATTTGTTACCTGAGATTCCTATTCCATGAAATGCTCCTCAATAAGATTTCCAGTGGATTGCTCATCATATACTGGAGGTGATACGGCATCCACTATCGGTGCCACATTGGCAGTAATAAGATATGATTCTCCAGAAGATAAGTCTTCCTCTGAGAGAAATCTATGATTAGTTCCCGTATCATTTCCAGACAGGGAAGTGGAATCCCGGAAAGGAAAAGTATCCTCATGAAAAATCACATCTCGACTGATAAAAAAATTCCTAGTGGATTGATCATAAACTCGATAACCCTTTGTGAGAGTGGGATACCCCATGAAAATGCATTTGCGAGCACAAGGGTCCATTTTATCCTGGGGTCCTACTGTAGTCACATAACAAAGACAACCAAACACTCTCACATGACTCAAATCGGGTTTCTTTCCGTATAACAATTCAAACGGAGTTCTTCCTTTCAAAATTCGAGATGGCATACGATTTATCAGATATGCTGCAGTGACCACACAATCTCCCCAGAAATCTTCCGATATGGATGCTTGAAATTTGAGGGCCCGTGCCACTTCCAAAAGGTGACGGTGTTTTCGCTCAACAACGCCATTTTGTTGAGGTGTATAGGTGCAGGTACTTTCATGCAAAATCCCATTTGATGAAAGAAAAGAAGCACATTCGCCACTGAAGAATTCTTTTCCATTGTCAATACGGATGC
This sequence comes from Eucalyptus erythrocorys, assembly GCA_014182555.1. Taxonomy (NCBI): domain Eukaryota; kingdom Viridiplantae; phylum Streptophyta; class Magnoliopsida; order Myrtales; family Myrtaceae; genus Eucalyptus; species Eucalyptus erythrocorys. The sequence goes on along the minus strand of CM024605.1, from coordinate 25,333,173 downwards.
GATTAATTGACTTTCCAAACTGAGTTTTGGATAAAGAGAAGAAAATTCTGAGATGGGAGAAGACTTGATTTTTTGATTGTATGAGAAAGACCCAGGTGGCACGTGAAAAATCGTCCACGATTGTGAGAAAATAACGTGAACCGTCATGATTCAAGGTGTGATATGGTCCCCAGACATCAGCATGGATTAAAGAAAAAATGATGTTTGCTCGAGTGTAACTATCTTTGAAAGAAGCACAAGTCTGTTTTGCCAAAGGACAAATAGGACATTGAGGACAAGGGAAAGAAGCAATGTGTCCCAACCTTCGATGAAGGAAATGTTTTTCATTGCTAGCAATGTTACACATTGATTTATTGAAAGCAACAGAGAAATTTTTTGGAATATCAATCCAAAAATACAATCCTTGATAGATTCTACCCAAGCCCATCAGTTTGCCAGTTGAAAGGGCTGAAATAGACATTTATCAGGGTCAAACAAGACATCACAAGAGTTTTCTTTGCAGGCTCGAGAGGCCCGATGAGATTAAATTAGGCCGGGGACATAAAAGGACATTTTAAGAGTGATAAGTGGGCTGAGATTCACGGTCCCACTCATACCAACATGTGTGGTATCTCCATTCGGGAGTTGTACTGATATGGGAAAGGGTAACTTTTCAATCTTGGAAAAAAATTTCGAATTGCAGACAATGTGATCACTTGCTTCAGTATCAATAATCCATGCATCCTTGGCAATCGAATTCATTAGAGAATGAGAAATACCTGTGAAACTCCCAGCCTTGTCGGAAACATCCAACTTCTTTAAAGCTTCCATTAGCTCCTGATATTCTCGTTGAGAAATTGATTTGTCTGCCGTTTTTACCCAATACCTGAAAAACAGTTGAAAATTTCCCTTTTTCTTTTTCTCCGGGCTTGCCATGCAGTTTCCAGCAATTTTCAACTGTATGATGTGGGCGCTTACAATAATCGCAATATAACTTACCCTTTCCTTTTTGATTATTTTTGTTGAATGAAGAGGGCCTGTTCACGGCTTGGACCGTGGCTGCTCCATATGGCCCATCAATATTTGCGAAAAAACTATTTCGCGGCCCATCAGAATAGAAGGAGTAACGCCCACGTGGGCCATCAAGCCCATTCACGCTTGAGCCGCGCGGCTGCCGGCATTGATGTTATTTTCTCGCCATCCCAACAGTACTGAAGATTCCCTCCTTTTCAATCTTCACGCAGGCATGGGGTCCCCGGAGAACGGCTCCGATGAGCCCCTGACACCGGGAGGGCGCCTGTTCCTGCAGAAGGAGATGAACCAGGTGATCTACAGCGCCATCGGCATGAAGCAACCCCTCGACGTTGACGCCCTCAAGTCGGCGATCCAGAGCTCCCCCATGTTTACGCACCCCAGGTTCTGCAGCCTCATGGTGCGGGACTCCGCAGGCCGAGAGCATTGGAGGAGGACCCATGTGGACATTGACCGCCATGTCGTCCCAGTCCACGGCCCCATCGCCGAAGGCCTCTCTGACGAGCAGCTGTCAACGAGTACCTCGGCGACCTGTCCACCGACTCACCAGGGCTCCTAGGCGACGACAAGCCCCTGTGGGACGTCCACCTCCTGATGGCCCACCGGTGCATGTTGTTCCGGATCCACCACGCACTCGGCGATGGGATCTCGCTGATGTCAATGTTCCTGGCATCATGCCGGCGGGTGGAAAAACCCGAGGCACTGCCGACGATCGGTCCTATGTCGTCGGCGAAGAGGAGGGGTGGCGGCGGCAAGTGGTGGAAGGCAGTAGTGGGGGTGTTGGGGGTGGTGTGGTTCACGTTGGTCTTTGTGGTGGAGTTCGTGCTACAGAGCATGTGGGTGAGTGATCGGAGGACGCCGGCGAGCGGTGGAGCAGGGGTGGAACTCTGGCCGAGGAAGCTGGCCACGGTGAAGTTTTTGCTGGAGGACATGAAAGTGGTCAAGTCGGCAATCGCAAATGCGGTCAGTTCCAAAGTTTTACGTGTTTATCGCCTAAAAAGAATAATAGCACCACATATTCAATACTTTTATAGTGTTATGTGTACAAAAAATCGTAAAACTTATCACAAAAGTGTAATTAATTCATAAAATTAACAAAAAAATATAATCAAATCATAAAACTTATTAAATTATTACAATCGAGTTATTCTTTTAACTTCTTTTATTTAGATTAACAGAAAATCCGACGTGACTTTTTTAATATTTTCTCTTTTCTACATGACAATAATGTGACTTAAATTATAATTTGTTTAACCAAAATATTAATCAAATTAAATAAAAAATATTTCAAAAAAGGAAAAAAAAATTTAAGTTATAGGCAAGGGCTCTTGCCGTTGCTGGCCCTGAAATTAAAAAATAAATAAATAAATAAAAGGAAAGAAAAATTAAGTTATTGGCAAGGGCGGTAGGCCCTTGTCGCCCCTGCTCCATTGGCCCTTTCCAGCCAGCCCTTGCCGCCAGCTCTTTTATTTGTGTTCTTTTATAAATATTTTTATTTAATTTAATTAAGCTTATGACTAAAAAATTAGTATTAAATCCAAAACGATATTGTTTGAGCCTCACTTGTTCTATGTTTTTGCCATGTCATCGCCACATAAAAGAGAAAAAATATTTAAAAAGTCACGTCATTATTTTCCTTTAGTTTAGGATGAAGTTAACAAAAAAACTCAATTATATTAGTTTGATGAATTTTAGGACTTGATTGTACTTTTTGTAAGTATTAAAATTCAATTGTACTTTCGTGACAAGTTTTAAGATTTTTAGTAAAAATATCCCCTTTTCTAATATGTTCAATTTTTACTTTATGCATAGTCCTTTTTTTTCAATGTGATCCCTATTAATATTTATGTTCAAATTAAAACTTTCATTAAAAAAAAAAAAAAAAAAAAAGCATGACGGGCCAATAAATCATAGTTAAATGATGTAATGGAGACATGGCATGTTTATAATTTTTTTAGTAACACAAAACAATCATATCTAAAAGGGTTAATACTACGAAGAACTACAAACAAATACAATTATGATAAATTTACCAAAAACCAATTTTTTGGCCAAAAAAACCCCAAACTATGATGAACTTATCCAAACTAATTTTTTAACTACTAAAAACTTTAAACGGGTATGTTTGTACTATGCATTAATTTCCTTTAGATTGGATTAACACCACAAAAAAAAAAAAAAAAAACATATGACAAATTGAAGTAAATCCCAAGCATTGTTGGCCTGGGATTGCTTAAATGACCCCAGGGTCGACTGGCCTGGCGAGTGCATGGCTCTCTCGGCTGGGATTTCTTGTATTTCATGATTACAAATGCATTTTGATGTACTTAGCTTCCGAATGATGAATCTGATTCATTGCTGCAAATGCAGACCATTAATGATGTTCTCTTCGGGATCATATCGGCCGGCTTCTCCAAATACTTGGACCACCGATGTCCCAACGGTAAAAAAAGGAATAGCATTTCCAATGATTCGCTCCATTTTTGTCAATTCAAGGGAGATGAATCTCGACTAACTAAAATGCTCATTTGCCTTTGTAAGTTGTGCGGGAAGGGACTCGACTAACGGGAGTGGCAGCTGTTAACTTGCGAGAACAACCGGGATTGTAGGCGAGTCTCAATTTTTATCTTTTTTTCCTTCTTACTGAAGTTGATTGAATTGAAGTGTGGTTTTGGTTTTAACCAGGAATTAACCAATTTGATGAAAGGCGACCCGGGACTGCGGTGGGGCAACAAGTTCGAGATTCTCCTCCTCCCCGTTCGCTACCACAAAAGCTACAGGGACCCTCTCGAACACGTGAGAAAAGCTAAGTTGATGATTGACCGGAAGAAGAAATCCCTGGAGGCTCACTTCTCCTACAAAATCTAGGATATGGCCACGACTTATCTAGGAGCACGTGTAAGGATAAGTTTGCGCTTCTGCAATTTAGAAAACAGAACGACAATATGCTGACTAACGCGCACTCTGTTTTTGTTTTTGCTAATGCAGGCCTCGAGCCTGCTCAACTACAAGATCTTCTACAACACCACGTTCAGCATCTCGAACGTGTTCGGCCCGCACGACGAGATCGCAACCGTGGGCAACCCCATCACGTACATAAGGGTGAACACCTCGGGTTTTCCCCATGTAAGGCTCCAAAATACTCACGCCTCATCGTCTCTCTTTTTCTACTTTTTATGTGGTATCTGGAATGAAATCTTTATCAGGACTGATGTGGGGTGTTTGAGATGCGGCATATGCAGGCACTCACGATGCACATGGTGAGCTATGCAAGGAGGGCGGACATGCAGATTCTGGTGGCCAAGGACATCATCCCCGACCCTGATTTCCTGGCCAAGTGCTTTGAGGATGCTTTGCTCGAAATGAAAGCAGAAGCTTCTACTGCCTCGAAGAAATAAACAAAAAAACATTCCTACTATGTTAGGAGGGAAAATCTGTATTGTACTCTTATGCATGTGTTTATACACGGGGACAAAAGAAAATTTGATCCCACTTATATGATGTTCTCTTGGGATAAAGAGAGCATATTAGGCCATCGATTAGAATTTCATCTTGTGTCACACTTTGACTCAAAGCTAGCATTGGCTAAGCTTAGAGTCCAAGGCAACTCATCCTTTCTTTAGTTTCTCGGTGTTCTCAAAAATTTTCTTTCAATTGAAAAAAAAAAAGTGTTCTCGAAAATTTCTCTTAGGATCAGTAGATAATATTTTTGAATTCCAATCTTTCCCTCATTCCTAGTGTTCTTCGTCTCTCTCAATACTAGTCACTCCAAATTCTGGTCGACGCGAGCCCAGAGTCAAAGGTTATCGGGAGATGGTCGATGATTGCCTAGATTCGAGTTTGCAGAATTTGGATTCATCTTCTCCCTATCTAAGGCTTCATCCGTTTCGCAAAAAATGTGGCGTTTCTGGAAAATATTTTCCAAAAAATCATTTTTCAAGAAAATGTAATTACTTTTTGGTGTTCAATTAAAACCTAAAAAGAAGCAGAAAATATTTCCGTTGTTCAATAAGGAAATTTTTTTATCTCATGCAGTCTTTTTCGATTTTTTTAAAAATATAATTTAATTATTTTTATATTTAAATATTAATTTTTAAATTATTTTATATTTTTATTATTTTTTTCTTTTTTTTTTTCTTTTCTTTATTTTTGTCTTCCTCTTCTTTGGCCGGTCGTTGACCAAGGTGACAGTCAACGACCAATTGAAGGCGAGCTTGAGCTTGCTCGATGTCGGTAAGCAAGCTAGAGCTCGCCGCTCGCCGGATCTACAAGCCAAAGGCTCATGCTCGCCGATCTGACGAGGCCCGAGCTCGCTACTCACCTAGCTCGCCGTCTATCAAGCAAGTGGCGAGCTAAGCTCGAGCTCGAGGCTCGCTTGTGGCCGGTCGCCAACGATCGTTGTGGTTGGTGAATGGCCAATACAGGACTTTAAAAAAAAAAAGGAAAGGAAAAAGAATTAAAAATTCAATTTTAAAAAAAAAAAAAAAAAGATAAAGATAAAAAGGTTAACATGAGTGTGAGATAAAGCAAGTGATTGGGGAAAATGTTTTCCACTTTCCACTATCTTAAAAGAATTTTTTCCCTTCATGAAAAATGATTTCTCCAACTAATTCATTTTCCATTAAACGAACAATGGAAAATCCAAAATATATTTTTCACGAAACAAATAGAGTTTAAGCTCCAAATCCGGTTACTAGTCAAACAGTTGTGCTTGGCTCTCCAGCGGTTACCCACCGTTAATGAGGATGGCCAAGGGTCGCCAGGGGTGTAGGTTCGATTGTCCATCGCAAGTCTTGGTGGTCGAGAATATGGATTTGCGAGGATCTGGATGGTTGAGGTCGTGCAACCCTCGACGTTGTCTCGCTTGGCTTCTTCAACAGGTCAATCATTGCTAGGGTTAGATTTGCCTTGACCGATTTGCTTCCACGATGGTCGCATGCAATGAATACCCTATTGGATTTCAAGTCGGCGAAAGATGACTTACCTTTTTCAATGTGCGATCAACAATTTGCCCAAGAATGGTCGTTGAATTGCGGATGAATCACGAACAAAATTACTTCACGTTGGTCTGAATGTAATCACAAGGAAACATCAAATTTCCACGGCGTAAATGCCGATTGTTCTTGTAAAGAATGAATAGAACGCCTTCTTTCTTTTATAGAAATGGAACAAACAAATGAAAGGATTTTATAAGCGTATGTTCTGCCAACTATGCCAACAATTGTCTTCGGGAGTCTTTTATATGACTCCATTACACCCTTTCCATCACACCATTTCAAATGGTGTCTTTCCATTGTAACGTATCAAGGTGAAACGGTGCGATTCAATTGCACCCCATCATGAATGTACCGCACCCCATCATGGACGTACCATTTCATACAACATATCCCACTCAGACATGATGGGCTTGATAACACTCTATCAAGAATATAAGACATTTAACATTCATCAACTTTACAAAACAATTCATACTAGCAAGTAATCCATGCGACCAGTGAGTACATCTTCACTTGGGAGCTCAAATTATGCACTTGTTAAGGATGACATAATGGTTACAACCCCAAAAAGAAATAGATAATCGATGTCTCACAGTGCCCCAAACATATTTTGTTACATCAGTCCAAGTATACTTATCCCTTAAAGGCTATACTTGACTATTTTCAAAACACTATGTATTTACAATTATATCCGCAACCACATAGGGCAATATATTGGTCGACCAGTAAATACATGCAATGGATGTATAACAACAATAGTCTTCCTTTACACTCATGTCTCTCTCCATTTTAAAACAACTACTTTCCTAATCACGTCCCATAAGGCCATATCTATTCACGACCGTCGGTAACATGCTAAAGTAGCAATATTGATCTTTCACTTCGAGAACATAGTCAGAAGTAACATAGGGTACAAAATGAGGTAAATTATAAATTACCTCAAGGGCTCACACGATGAGTAAATAGGGATGATTTCTCACATTACCTTCTTGGTCGTACAATGCACATGTAGTATGAATTACATGCTATAATAGATTTCTCTTTCTATAAAAGCGTATGTCATTTATCAAATATATCCACTGTATGGATCTTAGCCTAAACATAGTCACATGCTTCTCACGTACTCATGTTTAGCTCGAGTGCTATATCAGCTCACTTTCTATAGTGCCCAATTAAGTACTCACATCTAGCATCTTTCAAGCATACATGATTGTGGGACTATCATGTTCATCTTATTATAAAAAAAATCACAGACCTCATCTTGACTCCAATCAAGGCAATGATTATTTTATGTACCAGACTTGCTCTTCAGCGTTTATTTGTACATAATGTCTCATCTCAACATGCTAACTATAGCACTGGAGGCGATTGCTCGTGTGAGTGAGCCAATCATTGCCTGCTAACATACTTTCCAATAATATATGTGTGCTTGTGCTAGTCTCATAATGTATTTGTACTTATTGATAAAACATCAAGTCACTAATAAATAATCAAGTATAATACATATGTCCACATGTACATAAACCAATGATCCTCTATAGTAACATATATCCACATTTTACACAATCCTAGTGATATCTTGTGGGTCAAGAATATGTCTCTAGGAATAGCCTTCGTAAATGGATCAACAACCATTCTATTGGTTGAAATGTACTGTAGGATCACTTATTTCTGCGATACTATATCTCTTATAAAGTTGTTCTTTATGTCAATGTGCTTCGTCCTTTCATGATACTTGGGATCTTTCATATAGGTTGGCAACTTGACTATTGCAATAAACTATCACTGGTCTTGGAACCTCAATGATAGTGGCTAAATTTTCCAAGACACGTTTTAGCCATACTGCTTCTTGCACTGCAGCAGAACATGCAATAAATTATGTATCCATCATAGATAATACCGTGCATGTTTGTTTCTTGCTATTCCAAGAAATTGCACCTCTATTGAGCTAGAACGCATATCCAGAAGTCGATTTAAGCTTATCGAGGTCTCCACCTCAATCAATATTTGAATAGCCTAATAAGCGTAAATCACTCCCTTGGTAACAGAGACGATAGTCCATAGTGCCTTTCAAGTATCTGAAAATCATCTTCACTACTTTCCAATGAGCTTGACCAGGATTTGATTGATATTGGCTCACTAATCCCACTGCATAACATGTCGGGTCGAGTACATATCATAGCATATATCAAATTTCCGACCACACTAACGTAAGGAACAGTTTCCATTATTTTATTTTCCTCTGGAGTCTTAGGACACATCTCAGTACTTAGGTCGTTGCCTTTTTTTGGTCAATCCTACTCTATACCTATTCTACACTCACTCTCAGACTTTTGCCCTGCCTCTTGCAAGGCGTTGGAGTCGAAACCCACTCCTAAAACTTGCGCGTTCCCACCCCATCCCTCCCTGAGAAGGTGGGGGTTTGAGTCCCTCACCTCCCTCTTCCATGTTGGAAGAGTGGTCTTTGCCTTGCATGACAAGAGTTATCAATGGAATTACAGTGCTGCATATTAAAACATTCAAGAATCTTCAATATATAAGACTCTTGTAATAAAGCAAGGAGTTTCCTTGATCAATTTCTTTCGACCTTAACTCCTAATATATAAGCAGCTTCTCCCATGTCCTTCATTTCAAAATTGGAGGACAGCCATTATTTTATGGTGATAACCAAAACCTTGTCATTTCCAGCCAACAAAATATCGTCCACATAAAGTGATAAAATCACAAATTTATTTATCTTCGGACCGCTTGACATATACGCAGTGATCTTCTTCGATCATCGTGAAATCAAAAGTTGTTATGGCTCGATGAAAACGAAGATACCACTATCTAAATGATTGCTTAAGGTCATATATTGAGTGATGAAGTTTGCAAACTTTATGCTCTTGACTTTTAGCTATGAAACCTATTGGCTGCTTCATATAATTTCCTCATCTAGTTTTTCATTGAGAAATGTCGTCCTTACATCCATTTGATGTAATTCAAGGTCCAAATGTGCAAGGATGACTAGAATAAGGCGTATTTAGGCAAACCTTACAACTGGTGAAAAGGTTTCCTCATAGTCTATACCCTATTTTTAAGTATAACCTCTCGCCACAAGCCGAGCCTTATACTTTTCAATGGATCCATCTGCCCTTCGCTTAATCTTAAAGACCCATTTGTTTCCAATTGCCTTGCGATTGAGTGGTAGATCAACCAAGTCTCAGATGTGATTTGCCTTCATTGACTCCACTCATCTTTCAAAGTTCTTCTCCATTCTTCCTTGTCAGAGGAAGAGAAAGCCTCTTGAACAGTCTTTAGCTCAGCATTGTCTTTCTAAGCAATCATAAATGCTTCCCCTTCAATCTCAAAACGACGACGAGGAATACTTTTATGATTACTTTTACGCAACTGAATTTCTCTTGAATTCGGTTCGCTAAACAATGCAACACTCCCACTAGGTCTTGCATGTTGGGGTAAATCTTCATTTTCTTCTACAACATTAGTAAGTGTGTTATTAGGATCTTCCATCTCATATAATTGGAAGTCTTTATTAATCTCACCTCTACTAGGAAAATCGTTCTCCAAGAACGTGACATCTCGTAACTCCATTTCAATCACACTTCCATCAGCTTGTTCACCTATGAACACGTACCATTTGGAGTATTCAGAATATCTTATAAAGATACATTTCTTCTCTCTAAGGCCTAATTTGCCATATTTATGAAAAGAATCATGAATATAAGTTGCACATCCCCATGAATGTAGACTACTTAAGTCTGATTTCCTACCAGTCCATAATTCATAAGGGGTGGAAATGACTGATTTTGAGGACACTCGATTAAGTACATAGGCAACAATCAATAACGCATCTCCTAAATAGGAGATAAATAAATTTGCTTAAGTCATTATAGACCTAACCATTTCCAATAGGCTTCTATTCCTTCTCTCAGCTACCCCATTTTATTGTGGAGTACCAAGAATAATCAATTGTCATACAATTCCCTTTTCATCACATAGAACCTTGAATTGCTTCGATAGATACTCACGTCCACGATCAGTTCTCAATGCCTTTATTGTTTTGTTCAACTAATTCTCTACCATCGCTATATATTGTCTAAAGAAGTCTTATGCTTCTGACTTATGGGAGATCAGAAAGACAAAACCAAAATGCATGAAGTCATCTATGAAAGTAATGAAATATGAGGCTCCATGCCTCGCCCTCACGTTCAAACAACCACAAATGTCAGAATGTATGAGTTGTAATGGAAGTTCGGCTCTAGTCCCTTTACCGAATGGTTTTTTAGTTGCTTTTCCTGCTAGACAATTGTAACACCCCTCAACCACCTAAGGCTGCCACAGTCACCTATTTCTATTTTGAAGTTTAAGTTAAGCCATAAATTTTTAGGCATTTATATATATATATACATATATATATATACATATCGGTCCCAGTGCAAAGTCTCACAGCGGAAGTAAAATTAAACATCTTCATTTCCTTCCCCATCAGCTTACATCACAATGCACACCTACTAGCCCATTAGAGTAAAAACATAAGGCCTGAACACGCTACATAGCAAGAGATGGACATCGGGTGAGTCGATACAACAAAAAGCCCAAGCTACTAGTAGGCTCGGCTAGAAACAAAAGTACTCGACTCTGAGGCCTTCGATCAACTAGTCCATCATCTCGTGTTGGCCTTCCAAAAAGTGTCAGCCTACACCAGTCACACGCTCTCTTTACACCCAGCCGGGTGCATCGACCGGCGGCGGCGGCGGCGGCAACATCCCCCTCATCGTCCCATCACGGCAAACATGAACAGATAGAAATTCTTGAGTCACTGGGCCACCAGAGAGGTCCACATCAAAGAAAATCACAATGCGCACTCGAAAGAAAATCAATCCAGGGATCTCTAAGCAAGGATGCTCCGTGCACTCGACCTCTACATCCATAGGGATACCATAGAACGTACCACGTGCGACAAGTGCTAGCGGCATCTTGCTAAGCTGAAATGTTAGTCCCCAAAAGGGGTGAGTACAACCACTCAGCAGATAATTAATTCCCTATGGCTACTCAAGCATCATACAAAACAATCAAGACATCGCAATGAAGCACACATCAACACATGCATACAGTACGTCACTTACCTTGTAGCCATTTACATGTAATTGCACCATATATGAGTACAGCATCACATGTCTATGCATATATCACGCACATACATCTTTCAAAGCACATGCACACATGCCATTCAATACTCAAGCATACACCATGCATTCATGTCTTTCAATGCCCATGCATACACATCGCTATATGCATATATATATATATATATATATATATATATATATATATATATACATATCCTTCAATGTCCATGCATACATATCACCATATGCATATATATATCTTTCAATGCCCATGCATACATGTCACCATATGCATATATATCTTTCAATTTTTCACAATTTTAATTGGCTTTTAATGCACCCCCGGCACACACCATCCGAGCTTCCGGCCCCCCACATTCCGGGCACTCGCACCCCAACCTGGCATTGCGAGGAATTCACGGCACACACCATCCGTGCTTCTGGCATTTACACTCCCTGGCCGGGCATCTCGCACCCCAACTGGCATCATGAGGAATTCACGGCACACACCATCCGTGCTTCCGGCACCCCCAACGCTCCGGGCATCTCAACTCCGAGGCCATCCAGATTCACGCTCACAGGGCTACTGGGCATCCAGCATTTTCACTCCCTGGCCGGGCATCCCGACACTCCCGGGGCATCGTCGGCTCACACCATCCGACGGTCTTCTCATTTATCATGAGTTATATGCACATGCATGGTCCAATTTCATATGGCATATGACATGATGTACACTTTTATTATCCACATGATATGTCAAATATCATCATGCTTGCAACATGATAAGACTCTTAGAATAATACTAAACATTTAGTTCATGCAATCGAAAATAGTTTTCATGCCTTCTTCTTTGAAAATTGTGCAAATTTCAGCATGCATAATTTATGAAAATGTCTAAATCGGATGCATAAATGGTCTTCAAAAATTATGGGATTTGTACACTTAATAGTCAAGACATATTGGCACATTTTTCATGAAGAAAGAAAGTTCTAAAAATCAACAAATAAAAAGATATAAATTTTACACCACAACAAACCAATTTCGAGTTCAACAGCATACACGGTTTCAGCATTTTCTTCAATTAAATATCCAAATGACCTCTAAAAATCATGGAATTTCACCACAAACCAGAAAAGACATAAAGGTACAACTTTTATGAAGAACTCAAGTCCAAAAAATCTCCACACAAAAAGATATAACTTACATAATACGGCTAACACATTTCGAACACACAGTTTGCTCAGCTTTATAATCTCTTTAAATTAAATATCCAAACAATATTCAAAAATTATGAAATTTTACCACGTGATGCCAAGATGCTAAAGTAGATTTTTCATGAAGACATCTAGGTCAAATTAGTTATAGATAATTTATTTCAGTGGTCGTGAGCTTCTGTTCATGGCACTCCTACATCCAAATCAACGCCTAATGTTAATACTCGCCATTTTTCAAAATTAAATACTCAAACGGTCTTCAAAAATTATGAAATTTTACCAAATGATAAACAAGACTCTAAGATAGGTTTTTCATGAAGACACCTAGACCAAATTCGTTATAGGTAATTTATTATAATTGAGAAAATTCTCTGTTTACTGCACCGCAATTTCCAGAACTTTCTATTACCGAAAAATCTCCATATGACCTACTTATTCTCCTTCTTTTCTTCTGGATTTTGGATATGTTCTAGCTTAGAGTGTTCTCTTCAACTTTCATTTAGACATTAAGGTGAAATACCCAAAGAAAAATCATCTTATGGTCCCCTGAAGTCACTGGTGTCAAGCACTGTTCATCCAGTTTTCACATCTTCAAGAAAAACGACATTTCACTAGGCTATTCATGTTAGTTTGGTCTCAAATTTGAGTATGTTGTTCCTCTTAATGTTCTCTACAATTTTTATGAAGAAATCGAAGCAAGATTCTCAGTGGAAAGTCGAATACAGCAGCCAAATTCATAAAAACTCCACATGCATCACCAGATCTGAACGTCTTTTTAGAAAATAAGTTTCACCCCTCAAATCTCGTCCTTTTTATCTCAATTTTTAGTATGTTGTAGTTCAAGATGTGACCTACAAGTCTAATGAAGAAGTCAAAGTCAGATTCTCACTCTAAAGTTACATGCAAGACCTCACAAGCTACTGGCGCGCATGGATCTACTTGAGACAGAAAACAGCATCAAGCAAAATCACTTCAAAGCCTTACCTTCTACCCTTACAATCCACGAATTTCACCACTATACAGCACTACACTCACAATACAACATGCAAGAGTAGATAAGGGAATCAAATCTTGCCTTAATTTCAAGAAAACAAGCGCAATGGACGGACACGGGCGAGCGACGACCGACGGCTCTCTTCTCTTCCTCTCCTCCTTCTTCTTTCTCTTCTTTCTTTCTCTCCTTCTCTCTCTCACCGTCGACTAAACCCCCTCTAAACCGGTCACTCTCCACTTTTATACCCCTAATCTCATCATTAGTTGTAATCATTTCTTTTCATGCAAATTGACACTTGTTTTGCATGCAAAATTTACATGCAAAACCAGCCAACTCCTCCCCCTTTCTCCTTGCTCGACCGCCCACGGTTTTTGTGGGTTTGTGGGCTTGTGGCCGGCCCACTTGGCCTGCCATAGGCCCTCTCAAAGTCGGCCCAAGCCTTTCAAATCCAAATTAATTAAATAAATTTCTAATTCTTAAAATAACTAATTCTTAATTAGGTTAATTAAAAATTAAACAACCCGTACTTGAGTCTAGGGATGTACAACTTCTACCCCTATACTTTTCATGGCCAAAGTCTCTTTCCGTCAAAATATACCCCTTACAAGCTCATGCCGAGCCTCGCCACAAATCATGAGCAAATGGTCACTAATTACGATCACAAAAAATAATTTTTTCCTCGCTTATCCATGTCTTAAGAATCCTTGCTAAAATTTTGGGATGCCACAACAATATTCACATACGGGTAGATCAATATTAGTGAGTGATCCTAGAAAGCCTTCTCTAGCTAATCTTTGCATTCTTTGTGACCCAATGTGACCTAATCTAGCATATCAAGTACTTGCATCAATCTCAACATTATTAGAAGATGCAATTAAAGAAAAACAACTATCGACATTAACATTGCACTGATCATAGTTAATGTCTAACACCATAAAACCATTCAATACATGACTTGAACCATAATAAACTGTTCCAAAAATAATGTCAACACAATCACCATGGAAATTCAATACATAACCTGAGTTAAGAAGAACAACTATTGAGACCAAGTTTCGTCGAATATCTAGAGCATAAAGGACATCATGTAGGAATAGGTTTCGACTACCACGTAAAATTAATTTACATGTGTTGATACCCTTCACTTCAATTCTTGAATTATTCTCAACATATATCCATCTTTTTCTAGATTATATCCGACGATACTCGACAAATGATTCTCGATCTTTAGCTACGTGATTTGTTGCTCATGAGTCTACATTCTACATTAGATTAGATTCAGCAAACATCACGGTGTTAAAAACAAAAGCATTACTTAAAGTAATGGAGTAATAGGGTACCTCTTTCGACTCAGCGCATTCACGAGTAAAGTGATCTATCTTGCCACAATTGTAGCGTTCCAACTTGGCCTTGTCCTTCTTCCCACCACGCTTCTTGTGTCAGAAGATCTTAGCCCTTTTATGTGCCTGATTAGTCTTCTTCCCTTTGTCATTGAATTGATAATTCTTTTTGCGCTTAAAGCCCGAAGTTTTGCGTGAACTCAATTCAGTAACATAAGCATGGGTAGAGGATCTCACAGCCTCTAGGCGCTCTTCCTCTAATTCCAAATGACGCACAATATCATCAAAAGTGACAATATTCTCATTATGCGTCATATTGATCTTCATATGCTCCCAATTGTCAAGAAGAGACCTTATAATAGCTTGAACTTACTATTCATCAATAAGGGAGTGACCTCCCGATTTCAACTTACAAATCATGTTTGACATCTCCCGAAAATGCTGCCTCATCGTTACATTTGGGCGCTTTCGGTATGTGTCAAACTTGATGGTGAGTCTCCTCAGCTTAGTGGCAGATGTATTCCCAAACTTATCTTTCAAGGCAACCCACATAACTTGAGCTTTGTCATAACTTTCAAATTCACACATAAGATCATCTTATATATAGTTCAGCAACGTGATGCGAGCAATGCTATTTTTCTTTTTACAAACTTGATAAACTTCTATAGAGAGCTGAAGTTCCATGTTCAAATTCATCCATGGCGTGGTTAAGGGTTTCCAAAACCTCTTACTCCTCAAAGATGTACTAAACCTCTCGGTGCCAAATATCATAATTGTCACTGTTCAGCTTCTCACCCTTATTGAGATCAACCACAATGGTCTTAGATGCCAAAGCCATAATCAATTGCTATGGCATATTGACATAATAAATGCAGAATCAATTCTAGCACACTTTTCAGAGTAACACACATATTTCATTTGCAGCAAAAACAAACTAAGTTAATGATAATTCAACAAAAGACACATAAACGAAAGTTCACTATGTTCCCAATTAGCTCCCATGTACGATTGTATTGAGGGGACCTAGATTTAGAACCAGGGAAGACGGAGTCAATTTTCTGCAAGTATGCATCCCACAGTGGGCGAACAACTCCCGTTCAAGCCCTTCAGGGACAGCCTTTTAGTAGAAAATCACTCAATTTTTTAGTTCAAAGCCTAGAGACACTCAGAGATGCCAGGATGGAAACGTTTTCAACATACTGGAGCTGCATTTTTTGGAGGATCCTACCAGGCTAGAGAAGAAAAGAGAAGTTTAGAAAGCCATGAAAGGTTTTTCACAAAAACACTCACTTCATTCCAAGGGACTCTGCCCAACACAATACAAACACCTTGCCTTATATAGGCAAATGGAAGACACAAACAGACAAGGATCAACTAACATAAGTCCGAAAACAGAACAAAGGCATCGGAAATTTTCAGGAGGGAATTATTCGCACACTATGAACAGTACCCGTACTGTGAACAGTACTTTCCCTAATCTAGTGAACGGTAACTTGCTACAGTGAAATTGTACAGACAAGGGCTTTTCAGCGATCTCGCCCGTCACAAGCATTATAGTCATAGTTTGAGTCATCTGAGCTGTGTCTTGTTGCAAAGAGATGTTCTTCATACTTCTGTTCAAGAGCTTCAAGATCTTCTGGTGAAAGAAACTGGTGTGGCTGATATGATGAGGATGCTTCTTCATGTGCCCAGTGTGATGCCTCTTCTTGGTTCCAATTTGTATTGTCATCTCCTGTAGTGTCGGGAAGAATGCTTGGCTGAGGCTAGTTGGCCAGGTCCCTATAGAAGGATATGTTCATGCTTTGAGATAAGGATGAGGGTCCTTGGTCATAGGGGTCCTAGGAGAGTGGACCTCCCCATCTAGCATAGGGGTCCTGAGTCGATTGGACAATGTCACTACATCTGTCATTTCATGTTCCTGGGATGACGCAGCTTGTCTGAAGTCTTTGAGTGCTTCTTTGGCCTCTGGTGCTAGTTCATAATGATCCCACACAGTGGGTACATTATAATTCCAGACATCCTGAGGAATGGTTTTGTTTTCTTGACAAAGAATTCTCTGAAGTTCTCGGTACTAGTATTCACAACATCCAACAGGTCCTAGATAAGATTTGTGAATTTGTGCTTCCCTGCTATCCAAGTGAGGTTTATAGGTTGTGGTTCCTATAATCTGTGGTTCATTAATTATACTACCATTATTTCTGAAAAAATGCCATGGACACTTAAAAAACAGGATGGTATAGACTTCAGGGTTTGGTGTCATAGTTTTTAGTTCTTTCTCCAAAAGATGTTTCCAATGAGTTGGAGGATAGAACCAATTGAGAAAGTCTAAGAGATTTTTATCACTCTCTCTTTCAACATTACCTTTGCCAAGTAAGAAAATCCTTGTGAGGTTGGCAACGAATCTTTTGGTTAGAATTTCCATAGCTATCAAGTACTTATTGGTTAAGTACCATAATAACTTCTTGAATTGATTAGGGAAATCATCTTCCTTCCAGATGAGAGGATGTATGAATGGATAGTCTGCATTCAAGCCAAAGGGATAGAGGATGGAACCTCCATTGGATTGGAATAGTTCAGTATGGCATTGCCACATGAAGCTATCCATGTTTTCACTAAGACTGTCTTGCTGGATTTGTTCGATGATCTCCTGGGGATATTTCCAGCTGGGTAGATATTTGATCTTCTCAATCTTGTATTTTTCTCCATGATTAAGCATATGGAAAGCAGGTCTCTTGATGTACATGTTGATTTCTGCTAGTGCTTTCGGCCTTGATAAGAAGTCAGCAAGCACATTCTTCTTTTTAGGAATATGCTTGGTTGCAAAAGAGTATTTCAAAAATCATTCAGCCCATCGAAGTAGTTAGGAATTTGGGATTTGCTTCTGCTTGAATTTTGTCATTTGTGAAAAGATACCATATCTAATTCCATTAGGAAATGATGACTGATGAGATGAAACTCAGACTTTTTAATCACATTTTCTACTGCTGGGATTTCTTTGAAAGTGGAATGATAATGCATTTCTGCTTAAGAGAATTTTCCACTTTTGTGAGCACAAAAATGTCTCTTACCATCAATTTTTTCAAGCAGGATTGCTGCCTAGTATTCATCACTGGCATCAGTTTGGAGAATTCTTTTTCTTGTTGATGGTATTTGTAACGGTGAAGAGATTCTGCATAATCTCCTTAAGCTCAGCAATTGCTTTAATCTGAATTTTTCCTCAAGGTGGGGATGCTTTTTCAACATTGATTGGAGAGGAATCAGCAGTTTTGCAATGTTCGGAACAAAATCCCTGAGATAATTAATTATCCCAAGAAATTGCTGAACTTGTTTTGTGGTGAAGTTTTCTTCAGGAAACTTCAATAATTCTTGTGCAATGTGTGGTCCTGGATAGTACGTACCTTTATTAAGGTGCATACCAAGGAATTCAATTTCTGTCTGGGCAATATTCATTTTTCTCTGAGAAAGCATAATGCCATGCTTTCTCACAATCTCTACAAACTGTTCAAGGAGTTGGCAGTGCGATTGCTCATCAGGACTGTAGAGCAAGATGTCATCGATGTAAACTGCTACACTTGAGAAAATTCGACACATGACCTTTAGGAAGAGGGATGTTGCTACTTTTAGGCCAAAAGGGATAACTTTCCACTGGAAGTGCTGGTTTGGAATATAGAACCCTGTTTTGAGTATGTCTTCAGGATGAATGCCCAATTGCCCAAATTCGAAAATCCGGCTTTGAGGTCGAATTTGGAATAGATGTGAGCCTTGGTTAGACCAGCAAAGAGAGAATCTCTCGAGGGTAAGAGGAATTTATTATCTTGGAGAAAAAGGTTGAGAAGTTGATAGTTGATTACCAACCTCATTTTTCCCCTAGTTTGCTCAGCACGCTTATTGACATAAAAGGCTTCACAAGCCCATTGGGAGTTCGAGAGCTCAATAAGTCCTTGTTGCAGTAATTCTAAGCATTCCCTTTGAGCCAAGGCTAAATGGTCTGGGTTCATTCCTGTGTGACTCGCCTTGGTTGGATTGATATCTTCATTCTTTTTAAAAGGAAGGCGAACAAAAACTCTGGATTTTCCATAAAGGATGAGAGCATTTCTGGGCAAACTCAAAATGAAATTCTGAACAAGACTCAAGTAACCTTTGCATGATTGGATCTAATAAACTCATGTGAATGGAAAAGAGTCTCTGAATATTAACAAACTTAGAAAATTAGTCTTTATACCTAAGACCTTTTCCAGGAATGATTCAAAGTTGAGAAATCTGAGTCATGATGTCCCACCCAATTATCAAATCTTTATTGGAGAGACTGAATCCAAAGATTTTTATGGTTATAGAACACTAGGAAAAGAACTGGATAATTACTGGAGTAGTTCTAACATTTGTGGAGAAAGTGTCTCCAGAAGCAGAGTTGAAATACGAACATAGGGAGTCCAATATTCTTCAGGTAGGACTTTTGTATCCAAAATGGAACAACTTGCTCTAGTGTCAATAAGAGTAATGACAGTGATAGGTTTGGCAAACTTTGAAGTAAGAATTTTTACAGGGAAATGGGGACACTGGTTTTGGCTTGAGAATATGTCAGAAGTCTGTTCTGAAGATGTAAGAGATATCTTCATATTCGGAGTCGGATTCAGTTTCACTGGATGTTTGGTAAGAAGTGATGACACAAAGAGTTTGTTCCGACGGTTCTTCATCAGCGGAGAATAAAGATTCAATATCATCATTTTCAAGAGAAATCCCAGTTTCATTCTCAATATGATGAATTAGACAATTCTAACCTTTTCTCAATATCATCATTTTGGCAAAATGTCCTTTCTGGTTGCAAATAAAGCAACGGTTTGATTTCTTGTGGCCTGTGCGATCTTTCCTTTTGCGTAGGTATCGTCATTTCTTCTTTCTTCAGAAGTGTTTGGGGCCATGTTTGTACTTTTTGATGCTGAACTTCTTAAAGTGTTTCTTCTTCCGAGAAAACTTTCCACAAGTACCATCACAATCTTGCTTAGAACATTTGATCTTTAACTTTTGGCGTGAGCAAGCTGCCTCAAGACCTTTGTCTTCCATGACATAGGTGCAGGACCATCTGGCGTTTTAGGCATAATTCTTCAAGGCATAAATGGATCTCTTGTTGTATTTCTCCCAAGGGAATGTCTTGTACTCTTTTTTGTTTTCCAAAAAAGGATCTTTCCACCATCTGGGATAATTCTTTGGGGATAGATGACAGGAAAACATGCTTTAGATTTGGATCAGCTCCAATATGGTAAAAAAGCTTAAGCATTTCTCAATAATGCTTATCAAGATGTTCCTTCTGGAGAGAGCAACATTTTCTCTCAAAGAATTCTCTTCTTTTCATTTCCACAAGATTAGTGGGTTTTCCTACAAAGAAATGATATAGAAGATATCTTTGTGATGGCATGGCTGAGACGCGAACTTCAAGATCGGGTTGTTGGATAACGGATCGGGTTGCTGTTCGATGGACCGAGTGCCCAAATCCTTTAGAAAAGACTTTAATGGATTTGATAGCATCATCTGATCTGGTCTTTCTCTCTGATCTGGCCTTTCTCTAATAATAACCGAAGAGGATTCCGGAGGTACTTTTTTTTTTCCTTTCTCTTTTCAGCTTCGAGTGAGATCTTTGAGGCGATTTCGCAAAATCTGACATCGAAAATGAATCGATCTTGTTACGCTTACTATAGAGCAGCAAAGATGGATGTCTAAGGTGGAGGAGGCACGTACCCAGTTTTCACAGTGGGTGCCAATGGATCAAAAGGTCTAAACCTTCCTTCTTCAAGAAACTGAATTTGCCTCTTGAGCTTTTCTATCTCCGGTTTTGGGTTCTCCAGATGATGATACCCGAGATGTTGTCCTGATTCCAAGGCACTAAGCCTCTTTTGGAATTCAAACAGCAATTTTTTGATGGTCTCATCATACTTTCGAAGATCTTGTTGCATACTTCCAATCTTGTAATTAATTACTTTGAAAGCATTGTTTTGTGTTAATAGAGTCTCCGATTGCCAATTTAAGACAGCTTCAGCAGCAGTAGTCTTCCTCTATCTTCCGTGCTCATCCACATCAGTGGAGGTAGATATTTTGGGAGTATGGTGATATCTGCCCTGTGGATCAGTAAACTCCTCAGGAGCAGGAAAAGTAAGTTTAGAACTTTCACGGACAAAAGGGGGAAAGTCCGTATTATGAAACATTGCAATGGAAGAGACAAGTTGCTTTTCTGCTAGAATTTCAAGTGGGTAGGAGTGTTTCGTAGCCCACTTAAGGATTGGCTTATAAAATGGTATCAGAGCCATGGTTTCGTTTGTAATAGTATTCGTTCCATGCACTTGGTAGGTGAATCCAGTGCTGAGAAGATTTTTCCTACACCATGTCTTAGTTTAATTTGCGCAAATTTTAATTTCTTAGTGAGAACTCCCTCGAATTCTACCAACCTACGAACTTCCACTAGGAAAAATAATTACATTACCTTATGTAATTTCTACATTTTTCCATTAACACAAGAGCACATCATGATGTGAACCAACGTACTAAAAACAATCATGCTACAACTATAGTCAAAACCGTAATTCAACATGTAACAAGAAAATAAGGATTTCCTACCATTGTTCGAATTTTCTTGAAACTAAAAAATTGCAAATATATTAAACTATATACATGCTACCATCGAACCAAGCTCTACACAGCATGTATGACATCATTTTTATATAAGCTAGCTATTGTATTTTCAAACACACAAGAAAATACAAGCTACAAATGAATAAACAATGCATTTATACCCTAAAAATACGCGTACGTAGGGTTCCATACACAATTTCATACATTTATAAAACTAAGAAATAAAAAATAAAAATATCACAGTGTAGAGCACATCCATACGAACCAAATGCCACCAACCATGCTCCAATCTGAGCTTCCACGCGCCCACACACGCCACCTGAAGGTGCGGCGCATGTGGCGCACGCACTAGTGAGCCCAAAGGGCTTCTGGCCAATCCGACCGGTCCAACTGCCGATTGGTGACCGGTCCAATCGGTGACCGACGGTTCGGTTGACCGGTCAACAGTCGAGTCAGATATGGGTCGGGTCTCGGGTCAGGTTGCCGACCGATGACCGGCCGGCCAACTGCCACCGGCGGTGATGTCATCGATGACGTTATCCCAGCAGTTGCGACCGTTGGATGACATCAAGGTAACGTTAGCACGCGTCGTTTCGACGAAGCGCGCATGATGCGCACACGCTGGCGTGTCCAGCGCTTCAGGCACGTGGAGCCCACACGCAGCGGCTTCTAGCCCCGCATGGGGGCACGTCCAATGTCTTCTGGCGGTGCTCGACCTACCATCGGACTCGTCTCATGGAGTACTTTTATCCTATATATTCAAAAATTGATTTTGGCCCAAAAAATATTTCGAAATATGGCCCAAAATGCACGGGTGAACGCGACCCCAAACTCATTCTTCATTTCAATTCGATTTTGAGAATTCAGATTGCAATTCAGAGCATATAGACATCCAAACAGCGTAGAATTCAATCTCTTGATTTCGATATCAAGTGGTAGACAAGAAAATTCGATGAAAACAAGGTAGAAATCACGACCTTGCTCTGATACCAATGTTGGATTTTAAGTCAGTGGAAGACGACTTACCTCTTTCGATGCGTGATCAACAATTTGCCTAGGAATAGTCGTTGAATTGCGGGTGAATCACGAACAAAATTTTCTCGCGTTGGTCTGAATGTAATCACAAGGAGAACATCCGATTTTCATGGCGTAAATGCCGATTGTTCTTGTAAAGAATGAATAGAACGCCTTCTTTCTTTTGATGGAAATGGAACAAACAAATGAGAGGATTTTCTGAGCGTATGTTCTGCCAACCATGCCAATGGTTGTTTTCAGGAGTCTTTTATATGACTCCATTACACCCTTTCCATCACACAATTTCAAATGGTTTCTTTCAATTGTAGCGTATCAAGGCGAAACGATGCAATTTAATCACACCCCATCATGAACGTACCACACCCCATTATCAACGTACCATTTCGTACAACATACCCCCGTTCTCTAGTTCTAGTTCAACTATTGTTCCTCTCTTTTCCCTATTTTATTTTCACTTCAAAGCTATTCCGCAATAAATATACATTTCATTTATGTATATTCATCTAACCAAATGGTATTTATTTTAAATAAATGAACCATAAATAATTATTTTTTGGGGAAATAAATTCAAAACTCTCCCAAAAATGCACCCTTAACAAATCATATCATTTGATGAATAAGATGACAATTGTAATTTATAAAGACTTCGAATAATTTCTTTTTAAAAAAAAAAAAATCAAAGACATTCCGAGAAAGATGAAATGCTTCACAAGAATCCCACCAATAGCTAAGTAAAATACCAACTGGGGGTTCCCAAAAAAAAAAAATGAGAGGGAAATGAAGAGGGGGAGTGTCACGTGAGGGCGAGCGGAAGTCGAAAGACTCGAGGGCATCGCGGAATTGAATGGCTCGGACCGTGTCGCCACCCGTCGTGGGGGGCTCTTATCCACTTCGAGGAATTTACGAATGGCGATGGACGCAGCCACAGGTTCATGTCAGAGATTGCAGAGCCGAAGAGAAGAAGAAGAAGAATGAAGGTCGGAGTGATTCATGGAGCTCCTGGCGCAACCCTACTTCCCCTGCCACGCGCCAGAGCTGCCGTCAAATGCTCTTCCTCTTCTTCCGGTACTCTCTCCCTCTCTCTCTCTCTCTCTCTCTCTCTCTCTCTCTCTCTCTCGGTGAAATTTGCCTTTTCCCCACCTTTTTCCGGGTTAAATTACTCGCGGATAAAAGACCCATTTCTCTGTTTCGTTAAGCTTTGGACGGTACTGAAGTAATCTCAATGCGTTGATTGAATTTGCCGCATCCCGACGACTTAGTCGGGAACCCCCCGATTTCTTTGGGGGGGGAGGCAATGCGGATGTGGTGATGCCTTTCGTAATGGGATTGACTTGAGCTTGTCTGTCTTTGAGTGAGTGTATTGGAGTAGTAACGTCTAGGGAGCACGTGCGATTGAATAACGGTACCTTTCATTCAAGCTGGGCTTTATGCTTCGGCCGGCCGACAATGAATGATGGATTGTGGTTGACAGAATGACTTAATTTTATCTGAGGCGCTGTTAATTTGTTCAATGCCGATAGAATAGCGGCATGAAGCTGAAGTTCTAATCACTATGGTTAAGCTTTCATTAGTTATAGCATGTATGATATGCTCGCTGATGGTTCCTTCTCGAGGCGGGGCTCAAATATTTTCTGAAAGATTTGGTTTAGGCGATTGCCTACTCAGAGCTAAACATCTTCCCTATTGGGTTTGAAAACTGACATGTTTGCAGTGACATCTCGATGCTTTAGAAAATGATAAGCTCGTGTTATGAATTTTTTTCCCACTTCCCATCGTTGGTTTTTTATTTTCTGTATTATTATTGTTTGCTCCTTTTCATCCTTAAGCTGAGTTGCTTGGGAATTTATCAATCAAAATGCAGGCCATTTATCATTCATCAAGGATGTGGCTGCCACTGAGCCTCCTAAGCATCTTCATTATTTGCTAAAAGTGCTTCAAACGAGAGGTAGCTTTAAGTCAAACCTTACTCCCTTGGATTGATGATGTGTTGCTCACTGTTCATCGTATTTTATGCTTTGTGGAGGATGATTTCAAATGTAGGGCATGATTTGTCTGGAGTGAAACTTGTCATGGCTGTCTTCATTTGTATTGACCAACCTTTGAGCAAGAAATTGTTGATATCCTTTCTGCCTGGCATCCTAGTTATATAAGGAAGAGGTACTCATAAAAAAAAAGTCATCTGAGGAAGGGATGATTACTCTTTTCTGTTGCCAGCCGCCCTGTGTCCTAAAGTTGGACAGAGTTCATTAAAATCGTACAAAGGTCAAAATGCACAAAATCAGTGTTTCAGCTAAAAGATATCAACTAAAATCTAATGATTTTCTTTATTCCCTGTTTTGAGACATTACAGGACCCGTCCTTCTAATTATTAAACTATTTCCTTCCAGGTGAAACGATAGTATCTCCAGGATCTAGGCAAGGGTTGATCCCCCTAGTCATTCCTCTGGCACAAAATCTTTCAGGTAGCGTATGTAGTTTGTTTTAAAAGGGAGTACTTCGTGTCTAGGGCTAGCAACTCATGAAGCATCATCAGTTTCTTTTCTTTCTAAATGATGGAACTACTGGTCTGAATAAGGTGACGTTACTGGGTTGCTGAGGTGGCCAACAGCCCCACCAGGGTAAGAGACTGTGACTGTGGTGGACATTAGAAAGTTAATTGTAGGTCTTACCCCTTAAATATCTGCAACTCTTTGCTATTCATCACAGGATGGAGATGCCGGTTGTTGAAGTCCGCAAGCATGGCGCGTGGCTGTTAGCTAAGAATGTAATCCACTGAGCTGCAAGATTCACTTTATCCATAAACATGTTGGTCACCATGTTGTCTCCAGCATCTCAGGGTTATACACTTCATCTTATTGGTACTATGTACATGCAAAGCAGTCCATGAGTTGAGCTCTTGTTCTCCCCCTTTGCCATAATTGTTTGCAGTTGGTGAAAGAAGCTTAGCATTTTAGCTTCTGCAAAACAGGTTGATCAGTATATACATAGGATTCTTGTTGAAGAAGATGCCAATTCACAGAAGAGTAGTGATGAACTCTACCATGCTTCATCTGAGGCTGGTAAGGAACTTTACAACAAGGGTGATTTTGCAAAATCTCAGATGAAGAATATTGAAGCATATCTTTTGAAAAAGGTAACCAAATAAGAAAGTAGGTTAGCATTCACTTTACACTGAATGCATTTGATTCATTTTTTGTTTTGTTGTCTCTTTCCAGGTTGGTATGTTTCCAGATGTCTTAGAGCGCAAGGTGACTCGCCACTTTGACGAGGGGGATGAAGTGGGTTCCTCCCTATTTGTTTTTTTATTTCCTTTCTCTTTCCTTTCATATTGTCTGTCAATGGCATCAATGTGAACATCATAATCCTGTGTGCAAGGTTTCAGCCATGGTGACTGGAGAGTTCTATACAAAGAAAGATCTCTTTCCAGGATTTGGACGCCCTTTTGCCTTTTATGCGGAGATCTTACTAAGGTCTGTTAATTCTACTTTATTCTCATGCTACTTTCCTATTCTCTCTCTCTCTCTCTCTCTCTCTCTCTCTCTCTGTCTCTCTCTCTCTCTCTCTAGAAATACTTTCACATTTGGCAGAGTTGGACGGGCCTCAGAAGCTAAAGATGCTGCCAGGGTGGCTCTGAAATCGCCATGGTGGACTTTAGGCTGCACATATGAGGTATGCCTATTCATTTTTATGAATTCATTCTGTTTTAGTGCCTCTCGTGCTCGTTGTGAGAATGTCGGGTGGTTCAGAAAGTCACTCAAATAGCACAGTGGGAGGATGAACAAATAGAGTACATCAAAGAAAAAGTGTCAGAAGAGGGAAAACAAGAGGATATCAAGAAGGGCAAGGCACCTGCCCAGGTATCTCGGGTTGCATAGTTCATCCATCTCCAGGAAGAAAAGAATTACTGATTGTAGAAAGAGATTCCTGTTTGATTCGTCGATTTCGAAACCTAAGGAGTAAGTAATACTTTTCATTGTAATGCAGGTCTCTTTGGACGAGGCTGCTTTCTTGCTAGACTTAGCTTCTGTTGAGGGGACCTGGTCTGACTATCTCGAGCGAATCGCCGAATGTTACAAGGAAGCGGGACTTGATGATATAGCCAAGTTCATTCTATACCAGGATTGAGAACACGCGGAACGAGGATCTTGATATCTTTCATCAACCCAATGAAGCCGTGATCATTTTGATTCGAAGGTGGGTTCGACTGCAAGACCATGTCAATGTTGATGCATATTAGTCCCCGGATCTAGGGAAAGAGAGAGGAATAATTTGATCCTGGCAACAGGTCCGGATCAGATGCGACTACTCCGGGGGGACGGTTTTCTTGCATGTTTTTAAGCAGGGGTTAGATGTATTTCTAGCATTTGATTCTTTGAGTGAATGTAAAGGCTGATCTAACTGGTGAGGCTAGTCTTGTGTGGATTGATGTTTTCTGTGCAATGAGCAGGCGAGTCCTGTCCTGTGAGACTCCGCTGTCAAAGTTGATACTTTGCGATTGGCCTACGTTCATAGCTTAGCTCCACCTATAGTGTAGTTTGGTGGTGCATATGATTCTATAAAGCACAAACAACTAGGGGCATCTATATCCATAATTCGATTGTGACATGACTTGCCCTTTTTATCCAGAATTACCTCCATTTTCAATATATGTCTCGATCGATGTGGCACTTCACCATCCGGGCAAAGCAGAGACGGTGAGGAAAATTAGTAAGACAATAATTTGCATTCATGAATGACCTAAGTATCGGGCAAACTAAAAAGTTCTTACTTCATGCACCTTGTGCGTTACGTTTATTCACGAATGCTAGTGATTCAAATATAAACTATTTACCGGTTTAATAAAAACTTGGATAATATGAACTCACATATAAGGCAAATGAATTAATTATTATGATTATTTACTTGATGATATCTTCTTTTTCAAGCGATGTTTCCTTCCGTTTGATAAACCTTCATAATTACCACCGTCTATTAAAATTACTATATTTTCGTATGTGCCGGATGTGCAAGATAATGGTACCGGAAAATTTCAAAAAATAGAATTAATGTGAAGCATGGGCAAGGTAATACTAGTTCAGCTTCTTCGATGAAAATAGAGAGGTACAAGGATGGTTTCATAAAAATCTTATGTTTTTCAAATGATTTCGATGGTTAAATTCATTTTTCTAAAATGATACAGAATATTTCATAATTCTTCGATAAGGCAAGTTTGCTTTTCCCCATCAATTTTCGACGCTAAATTCCCGAACGTGCCCCCTGGCATCCACGCGTTGCCATGGAGAAAAGAACTCGGGAAACCGCCTCTCTCTCTTTTTTTAAAATCGACGCGGCGGGACGATTCCGTAATTAACCCTTCCGTCCAGGGGCAGAATCGGGACGCCAGGGAACGAACCTCCTCAATCACCTCCTCCCATCTCCACCATTTTCCTCGCAGCAGGGGGCGAGGCTGCGAGCTCTGCCTCTCCATCACCGAAGAAGAAGAAGAAGAAGAAGATCAAACCCTCCCGATCCCTCCCCGAATTCCGCATGGAGATCTCGCCGGCGGCGCCCCCACCGCGCGACGGCGGCCCGGCCCCCGCCGCCTCCGCCTCCGCCTCCGCCGCGGCCGCTGCTGCTGCAGCCTCGTCCTCCCCCGGCCCCGAATCGGCCCCGCGGCCGGAGCAGCCCGCGCCCGCGCCCGCGCCCGCGCCGGAGCACGCGCGCCGCCTCAAGTACGACGAGGACGAGGAGGAGGAGGACGTGTGCCGGATCTGCAGGAACCCCGGCGACGCCGACAACCCGCTGCGGTACCCGTGCGCCTGCAGCGGGAGCATCAAGTTCGTGCATCAGGAATGCCTCCTCCAGTGGCTCGACCATAGCAATGCTCGTCAGTGCGAGGTTGGTTCGTTCGCGCGCCTCGATCATCGTTTTTGTCGAGAGAAGAGGGTTGCCGGAATTCGTTCGGACTCTCAATTCGTATTTCCGTTTCGATAAAATTTAGGGCGTCTTCTGTAGTTATGGCTCGTTTCGTCTTTTGACTGGGAAGGGCCAGAATTTGTTGAACCCTTAATTCGTATTTTCCTTTTGGATAGAATTAGGGTTTCTTCAGTAGTCATGGATCGCTTCGTTTTTTTGACGGATGAGACGATGCGTTTAATGGAACCTGTGTCCATATATGTGCCGTTCCTGGACGTAAAATATTTATTTATTTTGAGATTCTTTAGTGAATTTGACTTTGTCATGCTTCGAACCCAATAACCCCCGATGCTTGTAACGAGTAATTGGAAGTTTCTCTGAAGATTAATTGAGAACAAATCTTCTGAAGGCATTCTTTTAGACATGACTAGTTGCTTTCATTCTCTTTTTTTCCTTTTTTGGGGAGAAAAGGAGGGGGGGTGGGGAGTAGTTATGTCGGCTATCAAATGACGTCTATTGGTCCGGTGAATTTTGTGTATTGCTTCGGGTAATCATAACTTATTTGAAGTCATTTTTTCGTTAATGATATAGCAGTTGCTTAGTGAATGGATACATGAGTAAGCTAAATAGGCAGGTGATACTCTGGTAAGCTACTGCAACGATTCGTGTTGACTTGTCGGTTTTCATTAATGATCTTAGAGGTGGCTTGGCGGATGGATACATGTTGGTTAGCTTCTGCTATTATCCGCTCCTGTTTAGCCAGTTTCTTCTCAGTGGGTACTAGTAGCTATCCTTTGTCATCACTCATTTGTAGTTGGGATGATTTTTGTGCGTAAAAGCGTACAATTTGCAGCAGAAAACTTCCGCTTGTTATGGTGTAGGATTATTCAAATTTAGGTTTAGAGAATGTGGGAAAAGTGGTTTTGCACAAGATTGAGCATATTACATTTTATTGTGCTACCTATTTCTACCACAGCTGTCAATTCTGATCGCTGGGCCCAACAGTTTTCATCATTGTATATTCATCCTTGGGGTAGCTGGACTTTTTTGGTGGTGAGTATTTATCATTTATCTGATTTATTGCAGGTGTGCAAGCATGCATTTGCCTTCTCGCCTGTCTATGCAGAGAATGCTCCAGCAAGGCTTCCTTTTCAGGAGTTTGTGGTTGGGATGGCTATGAAAGCTTGCCATGTTCTGCAATTCTTTTTGCGCCTTACTTTTGTCCTTTCTGTTTGGCTCCTCATAATTCCCTTCATTACATTTTGGATATGGCGGTTGGCTTTTGTGAGGAGTTTTAATGAAGCTCAGAGATTGTTTCTCAGTCACTTGTCGACTACAGTTATTCTCACTGATTGCCTGCATGGATTCCTGCTTTCTGCGAGTATTGTGTTTATATTTCTTGGAGCAACTTCTTTGAGGGATTACTTCAGGCATTTAAGAGAGCTTGGAGGTCAAGATGCTGAGAGGGATGACGAAGGGGACAGAAACGGTGCCAGGGCTGCAAGAAGACCTGTTGCACCACCTAATAGGAATTTGGCTGGTGATGCTAATGGTGAAGAAGCTAATGGTGCCCAGGGAATTGCTGGTGCTGGTCAAATTATTAGAAGAAATGCAGAAAATGTTGCAGCTCGATGGGAGATGCAGGCAGCTCGTCTCGAAGCTCATGTCGAGCAAATGTTTGATGGTCTTGATGATGCTGATGGTGCGGAAGATGTGCCCTTTGATGAATTGGTTGGCATGCAGGGTCCAGTTTTTCACTTGGTTGAAAATGCATTCACAGTAAGTCTCTTTTCTGCTCGGGTTATTTCCAATCTTTGCTGTCTGTGGCTGAGCTGAAGAAGTTTTGTTGTCTTTGTGCTCCTTCTTTTGTTCCTTTCTTTTGTTTAATTCCCATATTGACTCGTTGGATTTCTTCCTCTCCAGGTTTTGGCAAGCAACATGATTTTCCTTGGTGTCATAATCTTTGTCCCCTTCTCTTTAGGTCGGGTCACACTCTATTACTTATCATGGCTTCTTGCTAATGGCCCAGTATTGTCGAAAGTCATGCCACTCACAGATTCAGCTCTATCTTTGGCAAATATTACATTGAAGAATGCGTTAACTGCTGTTACGAATTTGTCTTCCGAGGGTCAAAGTGACAGTCTGGTTGGCCAGGTTGCAGAGGTATTGAGTGCAAACACAAGTGGATTAAATGAAATCTCCAGCAACATAAGCTCAAATCTCTCTGGGGATCTCTTGAAAGCAGCTCCCATTGGAACATCAAGGCTTTCTGATGTCACCACCCTCGCTGTTGGATATTTGGTGATCTTTTCTGTGGTGTTGTGCTATCTTGGGATTGTTCTATTGATTCGGTACACCAAGGGTGAGCCATTGACCAACCGGAGGTTCTATGGTATTGCCTCAATAGCAGAGACAATTCCATCGTTTCTTCGACAGTTCTGGGCTGCTATGAGGCATTTGATGACAATGATCAAGGTTGCTTTTCTTCTAGTAATCGAACTTGGGGTATTCCCATTGATGTGTGGATGGTGGCTTGATGTTTGCACAATAAGAATGTTTGGGAAGTCAATGTCAAATAGAGTTCAATTCTTTTCACTTTCCCCTCTAGCAAGCTCATTGGTTCATTGGGTTGTGGGAATAGTTTACATGCTTCAGATAAGCATTTTCGTCAGCCTTCTCAGAGGGGTATGCACCTTTCTCCTACTTTCTTAATTGCTTAGTCGTTATATACGTTGTAAATGTTGCCGCATAGCTTTTCTGTTCATCTCGTTAACCTTTTCTTTTGGATGTGTCTATCAGGTTCTGCGTAATGGGGTTTTGTACTTCCTTCGAGATCCTGCCGATCCAAACTATAATCCATTCCGCGATCTCATTGATGACCCCGTCCACAAGCATGCTCGCAGGGTTTTGCTGTCAGTGGCGGTTTATGGTAGTTTAATTGTGATGCTGGTGTTTTTACCAGTGAAGCTTGCTATGCGGATAGCACCCTCCATCTTTCCTCTTGATATATCGTGAGATTGTCTCCTTACCTATATTTGCAGTTTGAAATTTCTGTGTCATCTACTTTGCCAACACTTACAACTTTCATGTTATCTTGCAGAGTATCTGATCCATTTACCGAAATCCCCGCTGACATGCTTCTCTTTCAAATCTGTATTCCATTTGCAATTGAGCATTTTAAGTTGCGGTCAACTATCAAATCCCTCCTTCACTATTGGTTTACAGCTGTTGGCTGGGCCCTGGGCTTGACCGATTTCTTACTACCTAGACCCGATGACAATGGCACCCAGGAAACTGTTAATGGAGAGCCTGCAAGGCAGGATCGACTGCAGGTGGTTCCACATGGCGGACATGATAGAGCTATGGCAGTTGCCAATGATATTAATGATGTTGTGGAAGAGTATGATCCCGATGAGCAATCTGACTCTGAGTAAGTTTATATTGTATTCTGCAACTTTGATGCACATGCTTGGAAGGGTCATATATTTGGCACCACTGAATCTCTCTCTCTCTCTCTCTCTCTGTGCACAGGACTCTTGTTCTACTTTTTGGACAAGTTTTTTTCTTGGGTGAGTGTACTAAAAGTGCTAAAACTTGTCACGAAAGTGTAATTGAGCCCTAGAGCTTTCAAAAGTGCAATCAACTCTTAAAACATGTCAAATTGGTGCAATCGAGTCCCTTCCATTAACTCCATCAAACTTGACAAATGAAAATTGTTAACAAGTTTTAGGACTTGATTGCACTTTTTGATAGTTTCAGGGCTCAATTTCACTTCTGTGACATGTTGTAGGACTTCCAGCACACTTATCCCTTTTTTCTTCTCTCTATTCTTCAAACAATTTCATAGCTCTCAGTTTTTTGGTGTTGCTTAAAGCCATATGTCATGTCTTCTCTGGTTTTATGGACTATACGATTCCCAAATCTTTCTGAATACAAGAAAAAACTTCAGTTGGATGACATGTCATTTTAACATATTGTAGCAGGTACAGCTTTGTCCTCCGCATTGTCCTCCTCTTAATGGTGGCATGGATGACATTACTTATCTTCAACTCAGCATTAATCATAGTGCCTGTTTCACTTGGACGAAAATTGTTCAATGCTATTCCCTTTCTCCCAATAACTCACGGGATCAAGTGCAACGGTATGTGGTTAGTTCAAATTGTTTTAGCTGTGATTCATATCTTTAGATAAAGATTGATGATTTTGTTTGAACTGATATTCCATTGTTTGTAGATCTATATGCTTTCATTATCGGTAGCTACGTTATTTGGACTGGGATTGCGGGATCAAGATATACAGTTGAGCACATTAGGAGCAGGAGAGCTGCTATTTTGCTTGGTCAAATCTGGAAGTGCAGTTGTATTGTCATCAAGAGTTCTGCTCTACTTTCGTTATGGGTGAGAAGCATTCTCTTCTTTGCCTGTAGTGTTTAGCTTTCCTAGAGATAGCTATCAATGGATTGTTGCGTCACTGATTTCTGCGATTATCGTGCAGATTTTTGTCATTCCAGTGTTGATTGGCTTGCTCTTTGAACTTTTGGTGATTGTGCCTATGAGAGTGCCTACAGATGAGAGTCCTGTTTTCCTCTTGTATCAAGATTGGGCTCTTGGACTTATCTTCCTGAAGATCTGGACTAGACTGGTAAGTGTCTTATTTGGATTTAGAGGGATGAGTGTAAACTGGTAATTTCTCCATTTGGAATATATACTATCTGCTCTTGCATACTTGGTAGTATGGAGGGGGAAAGGCAGCTTGGTTGCTCCTGCATACAAGCTTCCTTCTCCTATTTAACTAATCTTTTTATATGTCCCCAGTTTATTATACCTCATTACCAATATAGCTATCTCACTTGAGTGTAGAGAGATCAAAGTGGTGGTTTGATAACGAGATCTTTTTTGCTTGAGGAAGAACTTGTCTTCTGTAGTACTTCCATTTTCTGTTATTATGTGACCGGATTTGAAGAGCTTTTAAGTCACTATGCAGGGTGGTTATGAAACACAGTCAGGCAAAAAAAACTTTACATTCTTTAACAGTTTGGGATGTATTTATTATTATCTCCAGCCGAAGATTCTAGACATTGCTATTTTATGTCTGTAATATATCAATTCTTCAGGTGATGCCATCTATTAATTGACTTTGGGAATCCCATCAATAATGAGTCTATTCATTTAAATCCCATACTACTTCTTCCGTAGGTCATGTTGGATCATATGATGCCATTTGTTGATGAGAGCTGGAGGTTGAAGTTTGAAAGGGTGAGAGAGGATGGTTTCTCCCGGCTGCAGGGGCTTTGGGTGCTTCGCGAGATCGTTCTACCAATCATGATGAAGCTTCTGACTGCTCTTTGTGTACCTTATGTTTTGGCAAGGGGGGTGTTTCCAGTGCTTGGATACCCTCTAGTGGTTAATTCTGCTGTCTATCGGTTTGCATGGCTGGGATGCCTTGGCTTGAGCATGGTATGCTTCTGCGCCAAGAGGTTCCATGTCTGGTTCACTAACCTTCACAACTCCATAAGGGATGATAGGTACCTGATTGGGCGCCGGCTGCATAACTTTGGGGAGGACACTGAAGTTAAGAAGCAAAATGAGACAGAGGCATCAGCAGATTCCCCAACTACTAGCTTGCCAGGAACTGGTTTAGTTCATCGGGACATGGAACTCGATGTGGGATTGAGGCTGAGGCGTGTTAACTGACGATGATGCTTTAAGAAAAGGAATTGAGGAGGTTTTGGTCCTATGTATTTAAATGTTGGTGCCTAGCTGTGTGCACCCTTTCACCTTTTATTGCTCGTGAAAGTTCTAACGCAAGGGTCCGGCTTATGTTAATTTAGCTAGTAGAATCGTTAGATCTTATACATGTGTAGTACATAATTCTGTTGAAACTCAGCATCTTTGATTGCGAGGGAATGCAACTCATATGTTTACCCAGTATGTGTTCATTGTGGCTACCGATCATGTGGCAACTAATGGCATTCCGGCAAAGTGGCGTCGTAAATGTGCCCAGGCCAAACCATTTGCTTTATCATCTTGTTAGATGTGGTTACGCTTTTGTGATTATCACAGCTAATTTAAAAGTTTGCGAAAGTAAAACGGTGGTGTCAATTATCGTTATCGTGAACGACATGCTTAATTGCATACCCCGTTACCATAAGCACCTGCACAAAGTCGATAAGCCACGAAGGATGCTCCCCTGGAGATAACTTGAGATAGGTGATTATCAGGTAATGAGACTAACCAGCAAAAACATACTTCCACAGACTATGGTCTCGTCAGGGGTGAGCATGATTTCAAGTTTTACCTGGAATTTTAGAATCATGAAAATTTATCCAGTTCTAAATTTTGAAGTATGGAAGTCAGGTTTCAAATTTAAAATATTGAAAAACTCATTTGGACAAATAGATTTCAGGCTTTGAGTTGATAGAATTAGAAACCTAGAATCTAGAATAAGTTTGTATGTTTTTCTTGTCTGTATCTTCACATAATTCTACGGTATTCATGGCATTTATCATTATCATTTGATGATGAATATATAATCCGAAAAACTTCCCTTTTATGATTATAATTTTTATTTTATTAATATTTCATATTTTTCGTTTGTCTAAATATAAAGAAATTGCGTTTATTAAATATGTTAATAGTCATTCACTACAATCGTAACAGTCATTCACTACAATCGTTATGTAGTTCAATAATAACAGTTATGTCGTTCAATAATAACAGTGACACGGGAATAGATCCTAAAATCAACCATGAAACTTATACCAAGAAAAGTTCCAGGTTTCTAGGATAAATTCTAGATTTCAACAAATGAAGAGCCTATTCAAACGGATATATTTCAAGATAAATAAGATAGATTCTAGATTTCAGCAAATGAAGAACCTAACAAATGAGGAACCTATTCAAACGGATATGTTCCCAAGTTATATTCCAAGTTATAGCTGAAATCTGTACGCTGTACAGAATTTGAAACCACTCACCGTGATAACATGCCCATCAGTGGATGACAATCACCCACACATGGAAACATTATAGAATAGTTTAGGTGCAACCATCCAGTATTCGCTCGAGATGAGTAAAGTCGAACCTGTCTACTTCGAGCCGACAAATCTCGATAACTAAGGTAACTCGCTAAAAATGCCCTACCGTTTTGGCTTTAGATAATAGCCAAACCAACTGCAAATGACAAAAAGAACCAATTGGGAATGGAGATCATTGTATGTACGCAGGATAAATCAAGCAAAACAAAGCGTGCAATCACACTCATAAAATCAAATCTCAAGCCAAAAATAAGAGCAAAATAATCTTCTAGGTCTTTCCCAACTCCTCACAAACTCCCGGAGAATACGCCCACATAGCAAACCCTATATCTGCCTACCAAAGGACTCAATCCCAGTCTCAAAGCCATAAATAGAACAGCCGCAAAATCCGGCGTCTCAAAATGCGCAAGCTTGTCTCCAGCACTCAGGAAACAAGGTTGTCGTTCAGAGAAAGAGATGCCAGCTGATCGGCGGTGCCAGTAGCCTGTTGCTGCGCAACACTCCTAAGGACCTCCATTGCTTCAGCTACTTTTGCTTTCAGGGCATCTGGAGACTCCAGCAAATGCAGGACCTCAGTCTGATCCATTTCGAGAAGCATGCCAGTGACTTTGGCTGCCGCATCAGGCTCCAGCTGTTCCACCAGCGGATAAAGATTCTCACCCAGCATCTGCAAGAGTTTCCCCCACACATGATGAATAACAAGTCCAGAGTCATTTTAGTGGACACGTGAAGAGATATTCAACCTAAAATCCTCCAACATGAGCTTCCAAGTGGTCACAGAAAATTCACTGAGACATCCAAAGAACCTTACCACCTAGCACTCATCGATTCAACAAAGCAATGATATATGTATTTTTTGTTTTCTGGGCCACTAATGCTCAATAGAGTATTAAGAGGATGTACCCATCCTTAGATCTGTGGTTAGGTGGGGGCAGGGAGAATAGGAAAAGCATAAAACATCGGTTAATTTAAGGCATTGTAGCTCCTACCGTTCTCTGCTGATCTGGACTAGCATTTGCTAGGTGAGAAGCCAGAGCTGTTATGGGAACAGCCTGAGAAATTGGTGTATCACGTAGCGGCATTCCACCCATGTCATATGGCATAGGTATCATTCCTCCTGCCACACCAGGCACTGACATATCAGGCAACCCACGTCCAGTAGGGTATCGATAAACACGTCCCCTCGGAAGCATCTGTCATTCAAATATAGCGTAAAAAGCTCAAAATGCATGCTCAAAATATGTATTAGAGTAAACATCAAAGCAAAAGCACCAACCTGCTGTTGCATCATTGGGACTGGCTGCTGGGATTGCTGAACAACTCCTGCACGTCTCCCACCTGGTCGCTGACCTTGCTGCCCCTGCTGATGAACCATAGGCACCAGGAAATTTGGCATGGGACCTCCACCGGGTCTCATACCGGGAACAAGCTGCTGTTGATACCCAAACCCAGGCTAACCAAAAAGGCAAAAAAGGTAACCACAATATTAATGGTTGAAGACTTGGAGTAGAGCAAAAGAGCTATTGACCATTGTTAACGAGAGGAGCTAGCACATAATAAAATGTAATCGCCCACCACGTGCCTGGAGAAAACTTAATATAGGAGAAACTTACCTGGGGAGGCATGACAGCAGGAGGGGCTTGACCATAGAACAGCTGTTGGCCAATACCTGGACCTCCAGGTGGATAAAATGACATGCGAGGAGCAATAGTGGGTGCCATTGCAACTGGCCTCATTTGAGAAAATTGAGCCTGCACAACACATCAGATGCCCATCATATTCCAGGACCTTCGCCAATACTACATACTCCAAAAATTTTAAGAAATTGCAGGACATCAAGAGGAAACACACCTGCAACCTGGCCCGTCTGTCTTCTTTTCTTTGTGCATGTGCAACATACAGAGGCTTGCTGACAACCATTTTGCCAAGCATCTCAGCGAGCTAATTAATAAGGAGAAAGAAACCAGGTGGTTAAGAAAAGAACCATCATCTTCTAGGAAATTTTACGAATGCAAATCCCAATGGACAAGTAATTACTTACAGCT
Organism: Eucalyptus erythrocorys; assembly: GCA_014182555.1. Classification (NCBI taxonomy): domain Eukaryota; kingdom Viridiplantae; phylum Streptophyta; class Magnoliopsida; order Myrtales; family Myrtaceae; genus Eucalyptus; species Eucalyptus erythrocorys. The sequence goes on along the minus strand of CM024605.1, from coordinate 25,295,856 downwards.
CTGGCTGCCTCTTCAGGAGTTGAGAAAGCAACAAATCCTGATCCTCTACTAATGCCATTAGGATCTCGCATAACCTGTTGAAATGATAAGCACCGCCAACAAAAGGAAATCAACGACATGCCCAAAATAAAGAAATACAAAGGTCGATACTGGGCACATAACTTTCAGCACAAATTAGAAACTACCGAGTAGAGATGAGAATAACCTTGCACGATGTAATGTTACCAAATGGAGAGAACAGCTCCTTAAGCTTCTCATCGTCTATGCTATCGTCTAAATTCTTAATATACAAGTTAGCCCCTTGAAGTTTATCAGCTGCTTCCTTCATGCTCTGCTCAAATCGAAGCTTCAGTTCAACTTCCCTTTCAGATTTCTTTTGAGCTTTCCCAACATACCATTCCTTATCATCAAATTTCTTCCCATTCAGAGCCTCAACTGACCTAGCAGCATCATCTGCATTCTCAAAGTTCACAAAACCAAAACATTTGGATTTACCATCCGGATCCCTCATCACCACAACACTAGTAATTGGTCCATATTCTCCAAAAACTGTTTTCAACTCTTCTTCAGTTGTCGACTCTGATAGGTTTTTCACATACACATTGTTAAATTTTGTCTTATCCTTAGCACTTTCTCTTTCCTGCTTGCGAAGGAAGGGTCCCACATACACTTGCTTGTCATTCAATAGCATGCCATTCAGCTTCTCTATAGCTTTCTGGGCAGATTCCTCATTATCGAATTGTACAAAGCCATAGCCTTTAGACTGACCAGAAGAATCTGTAGCAACTTTGCAAGAGAGAATAGTCCCAAAAGAAGAAAATGTATCATGTAATGCTTTCTGGTCAATTCCCTTGTCCAAATTCTACAAAAATCAAAAAACAGGCAAAATGGTTGGCTAGCTAATACGTAAATCGAAGATACATGAAAGCTGGAAAGAGAAACCAGTGTAAAAATATAAACAGCAGACTGGTTTACCTTGATAAATATATTTCCAGCTCCACTTTTACGGTTACTAGGATCACGCTGAGAATACATTATCCGAATTTGCTTCTCATTAAGAGGAGTAAAGTTCAGCATTTCCATAGCCCGAGCAGCTGTTGCGAATTTATTTTTAGCACATTGTAGAGAAAATATAGAGGAAAAGTAGGAAACAAGAATGCCAACTGAAATAACAAAATACGAAAGAAGTTTCTGGTGTCAATTGAATTACTAATGGTGACCCATAGCTTCAACATGTTTAATGACATCCTGCACGACTGCCACAGGACAACCCCACACATCTCTGACCAGTAAAGACTAAAAGGAAAACTAAAGGTTCCTCTGAAAGCAACTTAGACGAAGCAAAAAACAATAGCTTACTACAAAAAACTTTGACATTAAGGGTAAAAACAAACTAGACAATAATGGGAACAATTAAGTTTAAGGTAGGCAGGACCAGCTGTCCTTCCACCTCAATTTACCATAGGCACATCTGACAATTCCCAGAAAAAATAACAACAGAGAAGAAACCTCTGTTTATCAGAAACCAAAAACTCAATTACTTAAGACATTTAGTTTATTCAACTGAGAGCACACATGATAAAATATCCAGTCATTCCTATCCGGCTGAAGGAAGACGCCTAATCCCTTTTCCAAAACTCCAGATTATACAGAACATGTCAATCCACAAGAACAAAAAGGAAAAACTTTAAAAAAAAAAATTGAACAATGCGTGTGCAAGCTTGATTACAAAATTGATTACAAAAGGCTTAAATAAAAGGGAACAAAAACAAACAACAATTTCTTCAATGCATGTAAATTTCTCACAAGGTCAGGGCAGGACACCATAAACGAATTGCTTGGTCCAGAAACAGCAGATCACCCTCTACAACCAAAACAAGCAATCCAAAATCCACACAGTACGGACTTTTTTTATTGACATGAATTGAGAAAAAAACAAAGTAAAACAAAGAAAAAAAATTAGATGTTCATCAAGTAGTCTTAACATCATGACATTAGAGGTCGAAGAAGACACCCAAAGTTGCAGTCCGGCCCATTTAAGCACTCGTACAAAAGGCAATATCTACTCAAGCTACGGCATTTATGGCAACGAAAACCGAAATGTTTGACCGAATAACATCATCAGGTGGGTAAAAACATATTCAATCGCCGATGATACCAAGGCGAAAATCTCCCCAACAACGCAGACAGAAAGCATCTCAAACCCACAGTAGAACGACAAAACCCCAGAAACTCCCGAAACCGGACAGGCAGCAATTTCTTTCCCAGCGACGAAAAAGATATCGAATCGCGACTCACCATCCATTGCGTTGCTGTAATTGACGTAGCCATAGCCCAGCGATCGCCGGGTGGTCAGGTCCCGGCAGACGCGGACCGACACCACCTGGCCGACCTGGTTGAACAGATCGTACAGCTGCGAATCGGTGACGTTGAAGTCCAGATCCCCGACGTAGAGCGACGTCGTCGCGTACTGGTTCGGCCCCGCGTTCACTCCGGGCATCGCATTCTGAGGCGGAACCTGCACCTGCGCCATTCTTCTCCTTCTACTCCCGAGCCTACAAAAAATCTCCCTTTTTTTTTTTTTCCCTTTTCTCTGAACCTGAAAACCTTCAAAAGACAAGAACAAAAAACCCTCTTTTTTTTGTGGCTTTTTTTTTTCAGATACTCTTTCTTCCCTCTCCTCTGATTATTCGATGCAAAACCCTAGGAAGACGACGATAAAAGAGGATAACGATACAAGGTGGTGGTAGGGGGGAGAACCCGGAAATGCACGCGAAATGTTCGACGAAAGGCTCCCGGGAAAACGGAAGGACAAAAAAGGCTGTTTCTTTTTGGGTTTTCGTTCGCTGGGTAGAGGTAAAAAAAAATGGAGGAGAGGGAACGAAAGAGGAGGGCCGCGGAGGAGGGGGGAGGATAGATAACCGGCGGCGGGCGGCGGGCGGCGGCGGGCGGGGTAGAGAGAGAAAGCTAGAGAGAGAGAGAGGGATGGATTGTAAAGGAGGGCAGCAAAGAGACTGCTCTGAAAGAGGAGTGACGTTTGGAGGCCGTGACGGATCATATACCACCACCCTCGCTCTCTCCCTCTCTAGGGTTTCCTTTCATCATCCGATCCTACTGTCCAATCTGGGCCGTTGGATCTCCTGTCCTTGTTTTGCGTGTGGTCTTTTTTATTTTTTTTTTGCCAAAATAATAAAATAAATAAATAACCCCCCTTTTTTTTTTTTGCTCTTTTATCTTTTTCCAAAGAGAGATAGAGGGAGAGATAAGTCCTGCCGCGGAAGTTAACCTAATGACGAGGCATCTACGGGGGGAGAAATGGGTCGGTGACGTCATTAATTTTCTTTTTCAAAAAAAAATAAATAGGTTTTTTATGTTTTTTTTTCCCTCGTTTTCCTAAGAGGTAGAAATAGTCATACCGTGGGACTTGATGCCGGAGGACGTAGGAAAAAATTGATCGGTGACGTCATTAATTTCAATTTTCTAAATAAATAATAAGTAATTTTTTTTCCTCTTTTTCCAGATAGGGAGAAATAATCATGCCGTGGAAGTTAACTTAATGCCGAGGGAAATAGGAAGGAATTGATCGGTGACGTCATGAATTTCCTTTCTTCCTAAGTTTTTGCTTTTTCTGATGTTTTGTTTTTATTTTTTCTTTCCCAGAACATGGGCAGCATATCCTTTTCAGATAGTTAGATGAGGAAAATATAAATTATAATCAATGTGTTCAACTTGGGTTTTAGTTAATCTTTTTCTTTTTTGGTCGGAGTTAGTTATTCTTTTTAATCAAGCCATAGAAGATGACTTATATTCACGAAATTATCCCTCTCTTTTTCACTAAAATTGATGCCCTTGAAAAATTTTTATGCTTTTTGCAAAATAATTTCTCCTTTTTTTTTTCATTTTGTAGATAAGATCTCATAATGTCTTTCGCTCTGCAACAATGCCTTTTTTATTTATCAAAAAAACTCATTTATAAACGACTTTATCTAATGGTCTTTAGTCAAAATGAGTGACCTAGAACTTTTGACTATGATAACAATGAGATAAATGTAATTCCTACGGTTCATATTTTTCAATCTATATGACTTGAAACTTGCTCCTTCAATATCATTCAACTCTCTCTTTAAGAGAGCATCATCCACAAATTCTTCCTTAACTTCTAACTTCTCCTTATGTCGATGCAAAAGTTATAACGAATTTTTACACAGATTTAGGAAATCCACTTAAAACAAATTTAACAAACACGTAGAAGAACATATGATAAGCACAAACTATGGCGAACTAGCATTATTCCCTAAAGGAAGGCGAAAAGTACGTTTAAAACAAGAAGAAACAAAGGAAAACTTGCTTGATTGTTGGACAGGTAAAGCTCTTGAATGATTTGGCTATGTCAAGCTCCTAATACAATAAGAATCTTCGACCCTAGGTTTTACGCTCTGCCCCTCTGCGTTGCCGGGTCTTTCTTCCGTTTCGGAAGCTTATCATGGAGGAGGACGAGGTCGAGGATATGCAAACTGACGATTCTCTACAAACGTTTAGGTAATCTTTGGTCGGATTAAAAAATAGCATTTCTAGATGAAGTAGGATCCCTCAAAAAATTAAAGGAATGCTGGCTTGCTCTTTTTAGAAAAGACATGGAAAGTAGACAATGTGGTTGTTGGGTCTCTGGACAATGGCGTTTATGCTATTATAACGTCAAGAACAGCAGAAGGAAAAGACAGAATTCTTCAGATAGGCCCTTGGTCTTCCTCCAATCACTTCGTCATTCACCAACCAAAAGGTTTTGCTACCTAGAGAAATGGGAAAGCTCGAGTGACTTAGGATCTAGCCAACTCCCTGCAACCTAGGACTATTTCATGAAGTAGAGGAAAATTTTTTTTGGGTGGATTTCGAGTACGAGAGGAAGCCTTATTTCTGCAATGCTTGTGGCAAAACAGGGCACTACTCAAGATTCTATTAATAACTCACTTCTTATGAGAATAAAATGGAGGAATGCCTCTAAGGACACTAGTTAAAAGCTAAAGCTAAAGAGACAGTTCATTTTGGAAACAATTCTGTGGAGAGCTATGAGAGGATGACATGGAAGAGAAATTCATCCCTAAGGCCCAGCGGGATATCGTCCGGATTTCATCTTTACACCATGGGCTTCCATAAGGCGGCGCCTGAAACAGCTCAACAACAGAAAGGAAATGAGACGTGGCTAAAGGGAAAGAGTCCCACAAAACAAAGAACGATAGAAACTTTTCAATTGCGTTTCAGATCCCCAGTGCCGTCTGGGTAGTGAGCACCTCTAGCATTGTAATCTACAGCTGAGTTTGAAAAGAAGAAAAGTAAAGATTCCAAGTCCCTTTCCAACAAAAAGAAGGATGTTTGCAGTCCTTGTGCAAACTCAGGAGGCACATCAGAATGTTCTAGATGAGTCAAAGCTGTGGGAAGCACCAATTCAGGTGATAGTGGAAGCGAGCGAGGACTTTGGTGTCTAGTCCAAATAAGTCCCTAAACTAAATGAGAGGCTTATATTTCGGAACTATTAGGGATTGGACACACTTTTGACCGTTCAAGCGCTACAAGCTCTTATGGCTCAAGAAAGGTCCAGCATTCTTTTCTTGATGGATGCTAAGAACTAAGACCAAATTATCCATAAAATAAAGAGGGCACTTCAATTTTCAGGATTGTGTTATAGTGAATCAAATGGGAATAGCAAGGAGATAGAAATTCTTTTGGAATGAAGAGGTTTCCTCAACTACCAACTACCAAGTCCTTTTCTGAATATTTTATAAATGTTGCGTGTCTTGTTGAGGACAAAAAGACAAATAAGAGTCACACCTTTGTTCATGCCCAATCAATATTTCACAAAAGGGAGTTATTGTAGGACCAATCGCATAATATTGGGCCCTATTTGTTTAGGGTTGTTTTTGTTCCCCGGAACATAATTTTTCTTCTTTTGTTCCAGGAAACAAAAAAAAAAGAATAAAAATACATTTGTTTATACTTTTGTTTTCGAGAATAAAAAAATCTATATTTTTATTCTCGAGAACAGATTTGAAATAGAAATAAGAAAAAAAAAAAAACTTGTTTCTTGTTCTTGGGAACATTTCCGAAAATCTTTTTTTTTCTCATTTTTCTTCTTCTTTTTTTTTTCTTTCTTTTCTTCTTCTTTTTTTCTTCTTCTTCTTCTTCCTCCTTTTGCCATCACTGGCCTTGGCCATAGCCAGCGCCGGCGAGCGGCTTGACGAGAACCAACGATCTCGTCGGAGCGTCTCCGGCCTCCGGAGAGATCGAGTCACAACGAGGCTCATTGGCCTAAGCCTCGCCGTGGCCGCACGAGGCTCAGCCTCACCGAGCCACCTCCAGGATGGCATCACTTGGCAGTGGCCCGACGAGGTCGAGCCTCGCCCATGGCTAGGCAAGGTCGACCTCACCATATATGGGCGAGGTCAGCCTTGCCCAACCCAGGCGAGGCCGAGCCTCGCGCGGCCACGGCATAGCTCTGATCAGCGCGCTAGATCTTCAGGCTGTCAAAGCCGATGAGGGAGGTGTCGGCCCAAAGATCGCCGTCACACTTCCAGATCTAGTACGTGTCGAAGGGGGTGATCTTCCCGACGAACGGGATGACAGAGTTCTCAAAATGGAACGTGATCTCCATGTAGAAGTCGTGCATGCAACGGAGCATGGTGATCACCCATGGGAGGCAACGGCACCACTTGCACCAGGCAAAGCGGTGGTGGTGCTCAAGGAGGACGAACATGATCTCGGCGTTCTGCCAGCAGAGCACCTCCTGGAGCAAGTTCCACCCGATAGTGTTCTGGAGTGAGGCGTCGGTGCCGACGGAGGGCGAGCCTCACCGGTGGCTAGGCGAGCTCAGCCTCGCCAGATCTAGGTGAGCTCAAGCTCACCCAGCTAAGGCAAGGCCATCGGCCGTCGTCGGCTGGCTGCCGGTCACGGCCGAGGCCGGCAACAAACCAAAAGAAAAAAGAAAAAAAATAAAGGAAAATTAAAATTAAAATATTAACAAATTAAAATAAACAAAAAAATTATACAAGTTTACCAAACGTATTTATGTTCTTTTTCTATTTCAAGAATAGAAATTATACAAGTTTGCCAAACACATTCTTTTGTTTAAAAATTATTCTCCGAAATAGAAATAATTTTTTCTATTTCTATTTTTAAAAACAATTTGTGAACAGAAACGTTACCAAACGCAGCCTTAATCTCTCCAATTACCTACCGTGGTTATGTATTTGTGGCTTTATTAAGATTTTTTATTATTGAAAGAAGGTAGGAAAACTAATGGCTGAAAATATAAGCTCAATGTATTCCAGGATTTCCTAAACTCTCGTACCTTGATGGATATGGAAAGTAAAGGTTCTGCTTTTACGGGGAAAATAATAGAGATAGGAAAACTTTTATTAAAAAGAGATTGAATAGAGTTTTATGCATTAGGAATTGGAGAATCATTTTCCCAAGGTGGAAGCTTTCGCACGACTAGCTATTGGGTTAGATAATAATCCCATTGTGCTGGCCTTCTCTCGAGAATTAGTTAAGAGGAGAAAGGAATTCATATTTGAGACTTATAGCTAAAGGATGAAGAATATGGACAGTTTGTCAAGAATACTCGGCACTCTCTAGAATCGGAAAATGTGGATTTATCCAAAAAATTACTTGCAATTAAAAAAGTCTTATCATTGTAAAGTAAGGAAAAGAAATTCAAATTGGCCAAAAGTATATTATTACTATGAAAAGGGAGTTGCAGGTAATTACTAATTCCCTAACCATAACCCACAATAGAGATAATAGTGCAACTCCTTAAAAAGGAGGTAGAGAAGAGATGGCGGCAGAAGAAGATGTATTGGAGGATGGAGATCTAGAATTTACTAGTTAACGTGGGGGAATAAAACACCAAATGCTTCAATGCCACCACAATTTAGAGAAGATAGAGGGACAATATTTCCTTCCTAAGGGACTCAAATGGGGAAAAGGTTCGAGACTTGAAGTAGTTGAAACAGCAAACAATGCATTTCTTCGTGGAGTTATGTAGTTCTGTGGGCCCCGGACAATTGCATCCTATTTTGGAATGCTGTCCTCCTTTAGTTAGGAAGGAGACGAATTGGGTTTTGATTGTGAAATTTACCCTAAAGAAAGCAATGAAAGCTACTTGTCAATAGAGATCCACCAAAGCACCAGGGTCTCATGGCTTAAGTGGGCAATTCTATCGTCAGAACTAGGAGAAATTCCAGCAGACAGTTTTTAAAGAAGTGAAGAATTTTCTTAATTTAGGGAAGCTCAATCATGAGTTGAATAGAACACATTTTGCTCTTATGCCACAAAGTCGGACCAATTTTGACCCAAAGGTTTGTGTAATTTTGCCTACAAGATCATTTGAAGATCCTAGCTAAAAGATTGAAACCTTGGCTACCAGAATTGATTTTTGAGAGGCCAAAGTGCTTTTTGTAAGTGGAAGAAACATCCAGGATAATATTTTGGTAGTCTGAAAAGTATTACATGAACTCATTATTTGAAAGAGGAAAAGCAAGGTCCAAGTGGTGCTTAAATTGGAAATAGGGAAAATTCCGTGTGAAAGAAGATAAATGGCTTCTTAGAAGAGTCATAGGGGGTCCACAAGATGGAAACAAACCTCAAAAAGTCATAGATCTAATAGACATGAATTAAAGAGAATGAACGGATACTTATAATATGTTTGAGGAGCAACTAATTAGCAAAATTCTTAAATGACTAGACCGGAAGGATGACATAATAGTATGGACCAACACAAAATTTGGCATTTTTCAGTGAACAGCAGCTATAATAGATTAAGGGAAGATTTTTAAAAACAGTCTGATTGCAGCTTCAAGATCGTACCAGACCCCTGGACAAGGATTTGGAAGGCTAAAACATCTCCCGAAATCAAGTTTTTTCGTATAGAGAACGTACCAAAATGCATTACCTTGGATAAACTATTTAGGAGTAAAGCTGAAGGAAATGCCTGTGACCCGTGTTATCAGCAACCGAAAACGATCGAGTACTTATTTCTGCTCTGCCCCTGATGTTTGGTTAAATCATGCCTCTGCAGATCAAGATTTCAGGTCAAGGACTCACCACAGTTGAAGATTGGCTACTGAGATTCAAACATACCTCAATAAGTTTTGATCTATTCACGGTGGTGCATAGGCACATCTGCAAAGCCAGAAATAATATCATCTTCTGCAAGCAAAAACCTTACCCACAGCAAATCATAAGCTTTGGTTTGTCCATTCATAGTATTAGCCAATGGACTCAAATGGAGAAGGGAAAAAAAGCTCTGAAGGCGACGACTTACCTCAGACGTGGAAGAGCCGAGAAAGACACTGCCCAAAATCTGTGGCCCATTGCAATAGATAGTTAAATAAGGTGAGGACTGGGCTATAAGAGCCCAAAGAATGAAGGCCTTACCTCAAAATTGGCTGTTCAATCCCCCTGAAGCCCTTTAGACCTTACTTTGCTTTGAATATTCTATGATGTATATGCACTTAAAAAAATATATATATTATGTTTGTTCGTAGAGAGTAGAAAGGAAGAGAAAGAGCTGTAAAAATATAATTATGTTTGGATGGAAGGAAAGAGACAGAGGAGACCGATTAAGAGAGATTAAGAGAAATTGGTCCGGTCAATTTTATTTATAAGTTTCTCTTAATCTCTCTAAATATTAAGAAATTTGTAAAAATTAGAGTATTACTGAACAAAAGATTTTCGTTTCTCATGTATACCCTTATCTTATAATTTTTTTTTTAAGTGCTTAGGATAGTATTTATATCATAATGCAATATTTCTTCCATTTCTTTACCCTCGTTAGCATGCTCACGACTTCCTAATCCATTCGAATCATTTCTCTTATTTATTCTCATAATGATGTAAATCCCGGTAATGATCAAATTTGCAAAGGACGAGAGTAAAAATTAGACGGTTCACATTGAACTCATAGCACAATCAGATCTACTTCCAGAGCACCTGATATTTCACCCTCAATGACATATATAATCTCAGTAGAAGGTAAAATTAGAGAGAGAGAGAGAGAGATAAAATTGATGGAGAATAGCCAAGTGAACGAAAAGCAGAGCCTTCAATCACCACCACATATTTTGGCCGCCACCACCACCACCACCACCCAACCAACAAAGATGGCAACTTCACATTATGGTGAAGGTCCACCGCCTCCAATCCTCGCACGACCCTTGATCTTTGGCGCGTCACGGTTGCCATCTTTCCCTTTTCGGTCAAATCTTCAGTTAACATCACCATTCAACTTCCGACCTTTTCTCGGGGAAATTTGCAGCATCTGTTTCCTCTACGGAATCCTCACGAACTTTCGTCCGAAGCCTCCTCTGTTTTCTTTCTGAATTTTCGTCGGCACTCCCTCTCGAGTCTCTCACGTCTCTCTGTTTCATCAAATCCTCTGTTTTGGGTCGATACAGATTGATGTTCTCCATCCATAAGCTGCAGAGAAATTGGTGAAAAAAATGGGATCTTTTTCTCTCGCAAGTTCTCTCCACTCCATGCAGCTTTCTGGGGTTAACTCGTTTTCTAACAAAAACTGTGAAGTGCCCCGTTCTTGCCTCGCTTATTATCGCTGCAATAGAAGGTCTTTTGATTTTCCTGGTGGTAGTCTCTCGAGAAGGCGATATCGCCAGTCTGTCGCCGTTGCAGCTGCGGGAGCAAGTGTGACAAACTCTGTACCTGTAAGTGTGGTTGGATTCTTCCCTTTTTCTTTTTTGTTTTTGCGCTGTACTTTTTGCAGATTTTTTTTTTTTTTTTTTTGGGTTTTTGTTTTGGGGGGTTCAGATGGGATTTATTGTTGGCCTGCTTTGTGTTATCACGGAGGGAGATGTCGCATGAACTGATGAAATTCATGCATTTGGTTTCATAATTCTTTAATAAATCCTTCAGAGAAACTGTCGTAGGATGTGTTTTCTAATATGGTGGAGAAAAGGGTGATTTGTCACTATTAAGTTTTGACTCTTTCTAGTTTTAGATTATCTTTGCACAAACGGAAATATGTTCTCAACAGTCGTTCGGTTTCCTGGTTACAGCCGAGAAATGGGTCATACACGGTTGGCGATTTTATGACAAGGAAAGAAGATTTACATGTTGTCAAGGCCACAACAACTGTAGATGAAGGTGTGTTTGAGCATCCCGTTTGTGAGGGTTGTCATTTCGTGAATTACATGTTGATTTACGGATACTTGTTACCAAACCATTACAGCTCTAGAGGTGCTTGTGGAGAAGAGAATAACCGGCTTCCCTGTGATTGATGATGACTGGAATTTGGTAATTTTCAGTACCTCTTCACCTTAATAAGCCGTATTAAGGATTTGTTTCCTAAACAATCGCAAATTAATTGATTTACTCAATTTTCACTCTAGTGGTTGTTGACTATAGGTTTGAGTTCTGTCAGGCCATTCATAGCTTAAGTGATTCTGCTGCTGCTTTCTTTAAATGACATTAACCTATCATCTGTGCAATATGTTGGTTGTGCTCTGATACCATTGATTCTCTACATAATGATATTCGAGCAATAGGCACACGGCTATGGGAATAGTCTGCAGTAATTCCTTTTTTAGCTCATCTTCATTGAATAACCAACTGAGACCGACAAATTTTCACTTTAATGATGTGGGATGAACTTTGTTTAGTCAGTGACTTTTGTGCTAATCTTGTAGCGTCAATAACCCTGCACAATGGAAACAGAGGATTATCTCCAACTTTTATGTGTTAATTATGTTTACTAAGATGGAAAAGGAGGTTAATACAACTTCAGTTTCCTTGATGGCGTTTACTTCTAGCATGGATGATTTGTACTTGCAATTACTAAAATATCTCAACGCGATTAAGATAACGAAATCTTGTTGTTCATATTGCGTCATTTGGATCCCTATTTAATTTATCTGAACTCAGGAGAATCCTAGTGATTTAAATTCTCTGTGAAACTGAACAAAGATAATCTGTGGCAGGTTGGTGTTGTTTCAGATTATGACCTTTTGGCACTTGATTCTATATCAGGTATTGTACGTTGCATGGATGACTCCGTATAAAATTTCCATTTTTGCTTAGGATATTTCACTTGCACCATGATTTCCTAGCAGGTAAAGTGAGAGTTAAGTAAGTCAACTAACTCATCATATGAAAAACTTTTTAAAACAACTCAGCTTTCTTTTGATTCTTTCTTTTGACTGTATGATTCAAGTATGTGGCACACTTTCATCGTTAGTGTGATACCTTAACCATTTAGGTCTAAATGATCATTTTAGCTAATTTTCCCTCTCTTTTCATCGAATCATGTAAATCTTCGTTTGAGTCTCTCTTATCTACCATATAAGAAACAAGAGAGAGATGCTTCTTTTGGTTGTACTATCATCCTTTTTTAAACAGATCTGACACTTCCATTCTGGTGCTAGAATGAAGCTGGTCTTTCATCTTGCATCATTGGGTTTTTCAGCCTACGGCCTTATGCTTGATCATTTTAGCAGGCTTCCTAGCACTAATAGTCTACTACACTACATCTTTGGGTGATTATCCTTCTTCTGTGTACCAGGTGGTGCTCAAGGGGATGCAAACATTTTCCCTGATGTCGATAGTTCTTGGAAAGTATGTAGGAGGTCTTCCATTCTATTCTTTTCTTGGCTATTGATTGTTTAATATGTTTTCTGTTCCACGAGAATCTAAATTTGCATATTACGGATTATCATTCCACTGGTTCTGGATATCCGAGCAGGCTTTCAACAGGATACAGCGATTGCTAAGTAAGACTCACGGAAAAGTTGTCGGTGACTTGATGACACCTGCACCACTTGTTGTTCGGGAAACTACCAATTTGGAAGACGCTGCAAGGTATTGTTTTTGTCTTAGTAAAGCTAGATGTTTATATGGGATTTCAATGAACTTAGTTTGTTCATATGAACTCCGAAGTGCTAGTAATTGGAGGGTGAAAACACCGAACTCTTTGTTTCTCAAACTTGTTCATTAGTAGTAATGATCTTACTCTCGTAAAGTGCTCATAGTTTGGGGTGAAAGAACTAAACGCCTGTTTTTTTTTTTTTTTTTTTTGTCATGGGAAAAATTTTATGTTTCTAAATTTTTATAATTCGAGGATGAAATAACTGAACACTTCTGTTTCCTAAACTCTTTCCATATGAACATTTACGTGCTCCTTAAGTGCTCATAATTTGGGGATGATTAGAACTCTTAACATAAGCAGTTTTGCTCTTTTATGTGTCTCCATTCTCCACTGGGAGTAAGGGTACCTTTAAATATTTTCCGCCACAGTTGGTAGTTCTATCTTGCTCATCTGTTCTCAATGCAGATATTTTAGTCTCTACCTTGCGTTAAGACAAGTTTCCTTCGAGATTAAGTGTTATCCAAATTATGTTATGTAGTGATAATGCTATTGAAATGCACACGGTCTCTGCTTTGAAAGTTTTTTGTCTAATAAAGTTGGGGCCATCATTGGTGTTGGTTTATAATGATAGGTTATTGCTGGAAACAAAATACCATCGATTGCCAGTGGTAGATGGCAATGGCAAATTGGTGAGTTAATTCTTTCTGGATACTTTGGATGTCTGCTTAGTGTTTCCTATTCATGGACGATTTTCCTATGTTTCAGATTGGAATCATAACAAGGGGAAATGTGGTCAGGGCTGCCCTGCAGATAAAGCGTGCGAACGAGCATTCTTCTTGATTTTCAGTAATTAAAGCATTACATACTAATGTGGAAATGGGAAAATTTTTTGTCCGACCTGATTCTAGTAGATGAGAAGGGTGTGCAAGTACACGAATTCATGCCCCACACGAAACAGGCAAAGTATTGATGAGAGTTGATTGTTTGGCATCCAAACTATTGGAAAATTTTCCAGGACATGGCATGACAGAAACAGTGCACCTGTTATGTCCTGTTAGTTGTTTATAGAATTTGATCTTATTGATCCAGCAGGTAAGTCTAGGATTGAGTCCGCTGACAGAAACGGTGCATCTGTCGCCAAATTATTATCGCAGGCTTTCTCGTACTTAGAATGCTGCATAACACTCGGGCGAAAATGTTTGGTGCGAACTGTGAGCATCATTCTCTTGTTCTGTATGTTAGATACTGCTGCTCTTTGGTATGGCAATGGCTGCTTTTGTGCTATGTATTATTCTGTACGAGTGTTTCAGAACATGATGGTATCAGATACCTTGCTGCTTTGATTTATCATTAGGATTTTCAGCATATCCGTGGCTTTTCAGCTCCTACACGACTTTTAATCAAGTGAAGCGAATCAAGCTAGGATCAAAATGCAGTTCCAATGTGCTTTACTGCTTCACATATGGAAAAGCAACTTGACTTCGTGAGTTACTAACACCAAAACATGAAAGCGACTAAGTTGAAATTGGCAAGGTATGTGAAAATTTATCATCGTCAGTTGAAATATCACCAGTCATATTTGAAATATTTACTATCCCGGTTCGCACTTTCTTGACTCATCTCCAACTAGATGATTTTATAAATTTGCGATTCCTAGGCTGTTAGAGAAAATTACCAACCAAACAATGAAAGTCAATAACTCGAAATTACAACCATCTACGAAAAAAAAGAAAATCAGGGATTCTTGTTTACATTTTCGAGACTTAGGGATTCTTGTTTACATTTTCGAGACTTACTTCCAAGTGGATGAATGATATATTCATGATGTACTAATGCTTCATGAAGTTACTTACTTGAAATTACAGATGTGTACGAAAATATTGCCAATAAGTATAAAAATTACTATCATCAATTAAACATTACCAATCCTATCCTAATTTAGTAATTTCTGTATCATCATAGCTCGTATTTTCACGACTTATGCCTAATTGAACGATTTAAAAAAATTCATGATTACTAATTGAAAATGTGCGGGCCTCAAATTGAGGGGTATCAAGTCAAGCTGGAATTACCGACACATATGAAAAAAAAAACTTAGCAATGAATAAGAACAAATATTGTCATCATCTGAAATTTACACATTACATTCGAAAATCTATTACATCGACTCACAAGTTTCGAAAACTTTCCCACCTCTATTTCGAATTATGCCCTCAAATCATGAGAAATTTTAAGATACACTAGTGCATTGTGCACCACTATTCTATGGTTGTTTTATATTTGATCACGACTAATTACTATAATAAGAAAAATTGTCCAAAAAGTCCTAAATTTATTGCACTTTCGCAAATTCAGTCCTAAACTTTTTTTTTTTTTTGCCAATTGAGTCCTAAACCTTTTACAATTGTACCAATTTAGTCCATCGGCCAAAATTAGGCGGCAAGAGCTAACGTGGATGCCAGCCGAAGACAGTTGGCCGACAAACAATTTTTTAATATCTTTTTTTATTTTTTTCAAAATTTTTAATTTTTTTGAATTTTTTTTCTTTTTTTTTTTTCCACCTTCTTCTTCCTCGGCCGGCGTCGGCACCGGCCGACCAAAGGTGAGGGCCGGCGAGGTCAACCTCACTGGCCACTAGCGAGGCTCACCCCGTCGGCCACCGGCAAAGGCAAGCCTCGCCCGGCGACGGCGAGGGCGCCGTCGCCCGGCCCGAGGCAACACTCGGCCTTGCCCAACTATGGCGAGGTCGAGCCTCGCTAGATCCAATGACGGTAGCCTCGCCGTCGCTAGGGAGGCTTGCCTTCGCCAGTGGCCAACGAGGGCAAGCCTTGCTAGATCTGGCGAGGCCGCCGTCGGCGGGCGAGGCTCGCCACCGCCGGCCACTAGCGAAGACGAGCCTCGCCCGGCGACGGCAAGGCTCGGCCTCACCCGGCCATGGTGAGGTCAAGCCTCGCTAGACCTGGCGATGACGGCCTCGCCGTCACGGGGCGAGGCTCGCCTTTGCCAGTGGCTGGCGAG
The DNA here is from genome assembly GCA_014182555.1 of Eucalyptus erythrocorys. Lineage (NCBI taxonomy): Eukaryota > Viridiplantae > Streptophyta > Magnoliopsida > Myrtales > Myrtaceae > Eucalyptus > Eucalyptus erythrocorys. The sequence continues at coordinate 25,279,970 of CM024605.1, read as the reverse complement.
GGCGAGCCTCGCCAAATCTGGCGAGGTCGCCGCTGCGCGAGGCCAAGCCTGGCGTAGCCATGGCGAGGTTGAGCCTAGCTAGATCTGGCGACGGTGGCCTCACCCGTGGCCGGTGAGGCTGACCTCGTCAGCCCTCGCCTCTGGCTGGCCGGCGAATAAGGTGGAAAAGAAAAAAAGAAAAAAATTCCAAAAAATTAAAAAATTCCAAAAAAATTATTAAAAAATTATTCGCCGGTCGGTCGGCCAGCGTCCACGTCAACTCCGACCGGCCGAATGGACTGAATTGACACAATTGTAAAAGGTTTAGAACTTAATTGGCAAAAAAAAAGAAAAGTTTAGGACTGAATTGACAATAGTGCAATAGGTTTAGGACTTTTTAGACAATTTTCCATACTATATTATCATAAACTAATTTCAACGTATTTATTCACCTGATAACAGTGAAGTGTTAGCAAGGTTGTAAATAAATCAATCAAAATGGGTCGTACACTCATTTTTAACCCATATTTAACAAGTTGAGTCATTATATAGATTAATTATGTTTAGTCAATGAGTTTAAAAGGAAAATTCAAAAAACATGTAAGTGTTAAATGGCACAATTTAATCAAAATCATTCCATACTTATGACTCTCCTTTCACCGTTTTTGAGAAAATAACCAACTTCTTGGACCATTTCCAGTTCAGAGAAGTTTCGATGGGCTCACAATGGGCCCAACTTCATCATTATTAAATATATTGAGAGTCCTTTCATTAGTTATAGGAGTATATCTTTTATTGATCGCATTTGACACTATTATTTTTATGTAATATTCTAATTTTAGTTATTGTCAATATATATCATCCTATTCGATATTTTACATTTCATTTAATTAAAATTTGAATTCCTACACATTATTTGTTGTGGTAATTTTATAAAGTCACTAACAAATACTAACTTTCTCTCATTATTTTTGGTAAGAAAAAAAATTAAAAATAATAATAATAGAAAGTTAGTATTTATTTTTTCTATGAATCAATAAAAAAAAAGTGGAAAATTATAGAGTTAATACTTTGAAAAATCCCAAACCGATACACATGTGACAAATTTACCCTGAGACTATTTTTTTAACCATGAAAAATCCCAAACTAGTACACCTGTGACAAATTTACCAAAAACTATTTTTTTGATCATGAAAAATCTCAAACTAGTGCACTTGCGACAAATTTACCCTAAAATCTAATAAAACCCTACTTATACTTATGACAAATTTATCCCATATTAATTTATTCAATTGCAAAAAACCCTAAATTGGTATATCCTCCGCTAAATTAGATGAATACCATAAAAAAAAAATCACAAAAATTGTAAATTATGACAAATGGAGCATAAAATTTCAAATTGGTATATCAATCAACTGTCACATGTTATTTAACTTAATAATTTGACAGTAAAATTTAACAAAAACTAACATGAGGTAAATTTGTCATAAGTGTACCATTTTTGGATAAATTTGTTAAAAGTATACCAGTTTGGAGTAAATTTGTTACAGATGTACCAGTTTGGATTTTTCAAGGTATTAACCCAAAATTATATACAATGTTGAAAGTTAATTCTCTATTATCTTAATGTTGAAATAACGATTTTATCCAAATAATATATACACGTGAAGAGCTTAAAGCGGGTTAGGTGGATATGGATTTTCATAAGTTGGATTAAATATGGAAATATTTTCATAATACGGGTTGGATTGAGTCGGGTTCAGGTATGGTGGAATTGGATACGAGTCACTAGACTTTCATTTCATGTAAATGAATGAAAATGCGTTGAGTGAATTTAAATGGATCATTTTCGATTTGACCCAAATTTGACGACCTTAGTTATAAGATGCAAACTCTAAAATTGTCCTCTCAAAACGAAGAAAATATTAGGTACATAAAATGTGTCAACTTAACAACTTGGAAGCCCATTCATTCAGTGACACATGTCCCTCACAGGTCCACTTGTCAAATCTTTCAACCACGTCCAGCGACCTGCCATAGGCCAAGGTTGCCCTCACCAAATTTGAAGAGGGAATTTAGCGAGGGTTGCTCATGCCAGATCTAGCAAGGGTCGAGCCCTCCTCAGATGCAAAAGTTGTGAATAGGTGTGAGCAGCGGTCTAGGGTCGACCCTGGACCGACCCTGGACCGACCCAACTCTGCCGGTCCTAGTCCGGTTCTTAAGGAGATTGGGTCGGTCCTTGGTCCTAAAATTCCAAGACCAATACTGTACATGTTGGTCCTTGGTCCTAAGAGTTTTGGGTCGGTCCAACCCTGGACCAACCCTGTATATTATTATATTATATTATATTATATTATATTATATTTTTATATATTCAAACCTAAGTAAAATGTCTGTTATATTATATTATATTGAGATGTTATATCAATAGCACTAATAGTAATTTCAATTTAAAACTTTTGTTGAGTATTAATTATGTATCGTTTGTTTTGTTTTCAGGTGTTTAGAAGTTCAAGTGAATTAACAAAATGTGAAGTTATATATTCATGGTTTATATTAAATATTTTGAACTTTTTATGGTTTAATTGTATTTTACTAATGAATCTTAGCTGCACTTTGCTTTTCAATTTGTATTAAATGGTAGAAGTTTTTGAAGAGTAGAGTAGTACTATAGTTGCTACGGTGATTTGCTAGTCAAGTGGTATGAAGCTGATTTTTTGGTTGAGTGGACTCTACATGATCAAATGCTAGTCAAGTGGTGTGAAGCTCATTTTTTGGTTGAGAGGACTTTACATGATCAAATGCAGGAAAATGCTTTTGCATATGGTGTTATGAATATTAAAGATAGATGATTACAAGAACTTTTTATCTTGTCCCATATCTCGATAAGCGGTTAGCAGGTACGAAATTTCTATTATTGTGTCATCTTAAATTTGCTAAATATATATTGATATTTATAGTTTAGTTGCACAATGCTGCATTGTCGATGGATGTAAAATTTAAATTTGTAGGTTTGTTATTTTAGGAAGTATAAAAAATAAGATAAAAAAATTATTGATCGGTTCTGGGTTGATCTTGGAACCGGACCGAACCCATTGAGTCGGTCCGATCCTTAGTCCCAGGCTCAATAAGGTCGGTCCTCAGTGTTAAAAATTGAATATCAACACTGTACGAGTTGATCCTAGAATTAGAGGGTGGCCCGGACCATGCTCACCCCTAGCTGTGAAGGGAGGTGATAACTCAAAGTGCAAAGGATCTCGAGGATGCAGGGGCTTGAGCTTGTTCTTAGACATGGGGGTCGTGGAGGTGGTGAACGATTCAATGGTGGAGCCGTTGTAGAAGTTGGGCTAAGGTGAGGGAGAGGGTTGGAGGGAGGAGAGGGAGGTCACGGAGGAGAGAGGTCGTCCGTGGCTTGTAGAAAGAATGAAGAAAGTAACTAGAGAAGAAAGACCGGGTAAGAAGGAAAGATAAAAGTCTGACAAATGGACCCTCTTTATGGACATATGTCGCTCAATCAATGGTTTTTTAATTTATTACATTGATACAATTCGTGCAATCAATATTTTTTGAAAGTAACATTTTTCGAAAGTAATTGGATCCCTTTCTAGGGGCAATCAGCTGACGTCACCGCCTTCGTCAGCTGACGTCACCGCCATAGTCAGCAAAAGCTATGGTGTAGCTGTGTCGGGGCCAGCACACAGAGTGAACGTGCGGGCCAATGGGAAAAGTCCAAAGTAAGTGACGTCACAGTGCCCATCACCATGATGTGACGTTTTCCTTATCATCCGTCATTTCGCTCGTTATTTTATCATGATTGTCGCGAAGAAAAAGGACGACCTTCTCTGCGATTATGAATGGAGATGTCATGTGCCCACTCTCGAGTCTCGACGACGTGTGAATGCTCTCTAACATAGTCATTCAAAATTTCTTTTTGCGGGCTGCGTGCCGGGCCGCAATCGGCCTCTTTTCCCTCGTCTCCACATGAGATTCGGGCGGTGTTAAGATACAGGCTAATCAGTTTTTAATCCCCCTCCAACCCGTTATTATATTGAGCATCGTATTGACTAGGACTCTGCGTTTTTTTAGGATCTTGAGATGATGATGCATTTGTAGATCCATGGATATATAGAGAATGTTAAGCGTGTTTTTGAGACGTGATCGAATGAAAGAAAAAAAGAAAAAATGTTTTGATATGACTTTTGTTGGTTGAATATGGTTAGTGAATATTTCTAAGACATTTGTTGGGAAACTAGTCAAGCGAGTTGTTGAGTTTGGAAGTACTAATTTTTTTATGTCAAGTAAATTGAAGCTATTGACCAAAAAAAAAAAAAAAAAAAAAAAGTAAATTGAAGCTTGTAAAAACTGATTTTCTTTTTATCGTAGTTCGTTAATGGTTAGTCCTCAAGCAGTTAAATAAAAAATTCTTATCACTTTCAAAATTTCTTTTTTTCTAATGCTCAAATCGGAGACAAAATTATTATCTTATTTAGTTCAATTGATAAGTGCACTAAGGGTACTCGTTGATAAGATTTTTTTTTTTTTTTGGTTAAGCATGTTCAATATTTTCTCATTGAGATGATGACCATTGAAGAATTTTGAGTATGTGCATTAAAAAGGAAAAGAAAACTGAAAAAAAAAATAAACATGAATTTTTGTAACGCGCCTATAAAAAGATGGGAGAATCAGATGTTCACTCTCAAGCTGCTTGCACCATCCTAAATCCTATCTCTCTCAAGCTCTCTCTCTCTCACTGATGCATTCATCAATGGCGGACGAAGTGGAGATGTTCTTCTTTCCCTTCATGGGAGGAGGCCACCAGATCCCCATGATCGACATCGCCCGCCTCTTCGCCTCCCACGGCGTCAAGTCCACCATTGTTGCCGCCCCTAACAACGCCCTCTCCTTCCAACGCACCATCGCCCGCGACCAGGACTCCGGTCGGCCAATCTCCATCCACCCCCTCGACTTGCCCCCAGGCTCCAAGCCGCCCGACTCCGACATGTCCGCCACCCCCTTCACCGACACCTCCGTGCTCCAGGAACCCCTCAGGCTCTTGCTCATTGCAAGGCAACCCAATTGCATCGTCGTCGACATGTTCCATCGGTGGTCGGCCGATGTCATTGACGCGGTAGGAGTTCCCAGGATCGTGTTCAATGGGAACGGCTGCTTCTCTCGGTATGCTCAACAAATGATGCGGATTTACGAGCCTCACGAGAAGGTGCAATCCGAATACGAACCATTTGAGATCCCAGGCCTGCCGGATAGGATCGTGATGACGAGGTCACAACTTCCGCATTTTCACAAGAGCCGAGGCACCGGGAAGCCGCGGGGTCGGATGTGGAATTCGGAGGACAGGAGTCTCGGGGTTGTAATGAATAGCTTTATTGATCTGGAACCGGCTTATGTGGAGTGTTTCAAGAAAGAGATGGCCAAGAAAACTTGGGTGGTCGGACCAGTGTCGCTGTGCAATAGGAATGTGGAGGATAAGGCCGAGCGAGGGCAGCAAGCTGCCATTGACGAGCAGAGTTGCCTGAGTTGGCTCAATGCTAAAGAAACCAACTCCGTCCTTTATGTTAGTTTTGGGAGTTTGGCCAGGTTGACCCCGAAACAACTTCTTGAGATTGCATACGGTCTCGAGGCTTCGAGCTGTTCGTTCATTTGGGCAGTCGGGAAAATCTTCAAGCCGTCGGAAAATGGAGAGGGAGGCCGGGAGGATTGGCTTCCGAGTGGCTTTGAAGAGAGGTTGAAGGAGTCCAGGAAAGGGTTGATTATCAGAGGATGGGCGCCGCAGCTGTTGATTCTCGAACACCCTTCGGTGGGTGGGTACATGACACACTGCGGGTGGAATTCGACTCTGGAGGGCGTGAGCGCCGGCGTTCCGATGGTCACTTTCCCACACTCGGCCGAGCAGTTTTTCAATGAGAAGTTGATCACTGATGTGTTGAGGATTGGGGTCCAGGTTGGGAGCATGGAGTGGACATCATGGAACGAAGAGCCCGGCCCGCCAGTTGGTAGGGAGAAAGTGGAGGCTGCTGTGAGGAAAGTGATGGACGGAGGAGAGGAGGCAGTGGAGATGAGGAGAAGAGCCAAGGATCTTGGAGAGAAGGCCAAGAGGGCGGTCGAACAAGGCGGGTCGTCGTATGAAGATGCTGAGGCCTTGATTCAAGAGCTCAAGTCTCGCAAGAAGGTCTAACTTTGAAGTGATCTAGTCGATCATATATCATCTCGGTGGACAACATGAGCTCAGCGTTCCGTGAACGGCAAGGGAAGTTCAAACTTGTAAAAAATGGACGGAGTAGCTCTGCCTGTGACCTTGCGCACTTGTAAGTCTTAATGACCAGCAGAATTGAAATTATGTAGTTTCAGATCTGTAGTTACTAGCTCCAAAAGAAGGAGAAGAACATTGCTCAGGGCGTCTAAAAGACTTTCGGGTCTTTTAGGGTCGGGCAACATGAAAACTTATGGGAATTTTTACATTTCAACCCGAACCACCCAACCCTAACCAGAGCCAAATGAATATGCTTCAGATCCGGGAAAAGAAAGAAGCTTTTGCAAAACCACCTCCAAATCATCGTCTACTTTCACGAGAGCTGGCATCGATGGCGAGCTAAGACGGACTTCATTGACTCAATGACGTCGTTGCTATAGTGAATGAGGAGAGTAGAGATCGCCACAGCTGTTGCTGCCATGTGAAGGCTTGAGAGAGCTTCACTGCCTGTCAAGCTGGAAATCATCAGCTGTAAAGTCATCGGCTTTCTCTGCAGTTCCATTGCCAGTACTCGCCGACAGTTCCTTTCATTCCTTCAACTCTGCGCTCGTCCCCTCTTGCCAAATGGATTGCTTTGTTTCTGTAATTTTGTGAACGTGTTCGTCTTTGCCTTCGAGATCTTGGGATTCTGAGCTGAACTGATCTGAACCAAACCTTCGGGTATTACCGTATTAGAGGTACCCGACCTGAATCAAACCTTTTAACACCCTTAGCTTTTTTGTATCCAATGGCTGCAGGAGACAGATTGTATTATCTCCCCATTTATCATTATTAAATCAAGCCCCTGAAATTGCATCTTTAACCACTCCAGAACTCTTTGTTATAGGGACTTGCAAAGACGAATAAAAATGAATTGGTGCCTCTAGCAATTCTTACAATTTAATAATCTTACGCCTGAAAGAAGAGAACTACTCAGCAAGATGTCCTATGTTATTGGCCTTGAAGTAACTACCAAAATCATAGTGGTGCCTCCACCAAGGATCAGGATGGACTGATGTGGACTGCAGATGGCTTGGCTTGGAGGAATATGTCATTGAAGAAGCTTCAGGTGGTCCCAGATCAGGGAAAGTAGAGAGGGGAAACTTGAACACTTATCATGATTTCTCCGACGTAAGAGAATATGTTTCTATAAAAATGATATTTTTGTCATAACTGGCCAATCCGGTTACAGAGCAGCATGGATTCTCTGTAAGATTTTGTTCACTTCACAGTAAGACAACTTTTCTTGTCACCAAGCTTGAATAAAAATTGTTCTGCTGTTGAAGCCGCAGTTTATATTTCTAATGCTTCCAGACAGATGAGTGCGAGAACATGTGAAGTCTGGACTCTGGCCTGCAGATACAGCTTTGCTTATCCTCTGAATATGTTTGTCCTCCTATTCGGGCTATCCTCATCTGATATCATTGTGCATGGATGGACATGGGGAATCATTTATCATGGTCATCCTCGAGAAACTCTCTTCACAGCTGAACGAAACCTTAGGTTCATCTCTTCCTCCTGTCTTTTCTCAGGTGTTAGATCACCCCATCCAAAAATTTCTATGGGTTGTGAGATTGATCAATTTCACAGCTTCTTCCCGTCACTCATGGCTCATCAGTCGCAAATCCACTGATCGACCCGTGATCAGGAATCAACACATGGGGCCCCCACCCTCTTACGATTAGGCCATTCCCATCCATTATTTCTTTGAAACCTTCAAGTAACCAATCTAGTTCTTCATTTTTATTAATTTCCATATGAAATCTTGTTGAGATGAGGCCTCCGACCCCTTCGTGATTTCCACCAGCTGTTGAGAACTGAATTTGGTCAAGCTGCAGAAATACGCGTAGATAACCGAGTTGGGCCATTTCGAATCTAGCCATCTTAAGCATTCACAACTGCTGGAAGGTGTTTCCTTACCCCTCAGTGCCTTATCTACAGAATCTCTATTGCAGAGTCAGACCGGACCATATGCCAGGCTTTCCTTCCCAAGACATTCCTGTAATAATCGGCATAATCCTTTTCAAGTTCGTAGAAGCAGTTAAAAATGCTTCCATAGCTCTTTTATCTCTGATTCGACCAGGGAAGTGAGGCACAAGGAAAGTTTCTAAATAAGATGAAACTCTCTTGCGCTGTTGATTTTGTAACACCCCCAACTCTACAATCATGGAGGTGATGAGACGGCCTCAAACATAACCACCATCAACCTATTATCAAAATTGATACATTTATATATATTCGATAAAAGAGTTATCTGGTTATATCAAAGTTTCTATAATTTATATAAAAAAAATATATACATCTCTGTCTTACAACTAAACTCAAAAGTCCATCTCAAATTTAAACAGTTACCCAAAATTCATTCTATCAAAAGGTCCTCCTAATAATGTAAATGCTATTGTCTTACTTGCGATTAGCTAAATGACCTGAAAAATGAGTAAGATGAATAAAATGAGTAACCACGGCTAAGTAAATAGTACATCATTTCTAAGTAGATAAAGGATTCAGTATGCATTTTTATGAATTGATGTCATAATTCATCAACCCCATATTCAATATGCAATATACATAAAATATCAAAAGTTGATGATATCTTTTCAACAAAACTTTTTATGTATAAGATCAATTAATAATATCAACTCACAATACCAAATCAACCACCGATATTCTATTTCACTGATCAATTTCAGTTATGTCAAATGTCAATAATCCATTTTATTAACACCCACCCGTAGGTAACCATGATGGTTGGGCTTTATTATCTTATCGCCGAGGGAATGAGTTTGAATCTTCGGATGCTCGCAACTTAAGTGGAGGTCCCAAGAATGATTTAGTGGGCCAACCCCCGAGGATTTATGTCTAAATAGCGGCCTGCAATGAGGCCCCAACAATGGAGGGTCATGTGATCCCCGAATAATAATCTCCGGTGGTCCCTCGATTATCAAAAAAAAAAAAAAAAAAAATCCATTCTATTAACTAACTTAATGCTCAACATCTAACTATGTTACTGGTATGCCCGTGACAAAGGCAACATTCTTCCGGGATACGCAAGATCGGATCCCGGAGCAAGCTCAGGGCCTTAGAGAATTTACCCACCAATTCCGCCCGATTTTGGCTCGAAATGACCGCATCTGATAGATTCTCTTGATTTGCCTGGAAACGAGAGGGGTAATGATGATGGTGACTTTTGGGCCTCAAGTTGCCAAGGTCCTGGCCATGTCCTTCGTGGGTATTTATGTGGCCTTGAAGCACTGATGCCAGAAAGAAAATACGAAGTCGGTTACCTTCATTCTCCATAGAGAGGGGAAAAAGATAGATCCAGGCTTTGCTTCGTCTGTGCAGAATGAAGAGTTCTACGAAGCTGGCTAACGTACTTGTTTCGAAACATATGTCTATCGCCATATATTGACATGCGCACCACAGAATACAGAAGAAAGAAGACGGTATCAAGCTAACTTGTTTCTGAATTTTATCACGAGAAGGGCAGCAACAAATTCGCAGTCACATGTCCTCAGGTACATATCCGGGAGGAAGCACCAGAAATTTCTGCAAATCCTTCATATTTAAGGTGCCCAATGCATGAATATGACGTGCGTTAGGCTTCTCATTGTGTGATAGTTTCCACAATATTGAAATTGCTGATCTGGTTTTGGCCGCAAAAACCTCCAAACCCAAGGAATGATCGTAAGGAAAATTGCCGTGAGGACCAAAGGAATTACCTCTGTCTTTTCTCTAAAATTGTTGCTGTATGCATCTCACAAGATCATGCAACAGGCGAATGTCATTAACATTTGACGACTGACAAGGTTGAGTTTGTCATCCTCTTCTTGTCTTTTTAATTTTTTCCCTTCTTTCCTTTCACTCTCTGTTGATGTGGAATATGAAGTTGCAAAGGTCTCTTCACCTGCTGAGTCTCAAGGACAGACTATTCAGCAAAAGGGAAAGTACGCAGGGCATCTCGCCATTGAGATTGCAAACAATGAGACGGACTTTAATTTCATCGGCACAAAAGAATTCCAGAGCTAAAGAAACGAACTCACATCCTACACATTAAATGATCACAACATTGCTGGAATAAATCCCATGAAAAGAAGCAGCAAATCCAGCATTTCTCTCTACTGCTAAACCACAACAGAAACAGAAAAGAAGACTTCCATTTCTTCAGTTTTATTCTCTCGAAGCAAAAGTTCAAGATTGATTGCTCCAGGTCATGAATCAGATCTTAATGTGAGCCAATCTGTGAGATTTGATCTCTTGAATCAGAGCACCCAAATCAGACCAAGAAGACCCACCTTCTTCCACAGCCCCTCTCGCCATCTCTGCAAGTGCTTTCGCTCTCCTTCTCATTTCCTCTGCTTCCTCACCCACCAGGACTCTCTTCACTGCCTCCTCCACTCTCTCGCTTTTCACGCTGTCGCCGAACGGGATGACCCCCTGCTTCACCCCAATGTCGACCCCAATCTTTAGCACTTGGGTCACGAGCTTCTCATTGAAGAATTGCTCTGCTGCAACCGGCCATGTCGCCATTGGCACACCGGCCGCGACCGCCTCCAGGATTGAGTTCCACCCGCAATGGGTCACAAACCCCCCGGTCGCCTCATGATCGAGAATCAGCGCCTGAGGAGCCCAGCCCCTGATGATGAGGCCCCTGTTTCGGATTCTTGATTCGTACCCATCAGGCAACCACTCTTCTTTGCCCTCTTCCGCATTAGGGTCCTTCTTCACCACCCAGATGAACTGTTGCCCGGATGCTTCTAGTCCGACAGCGATCTCGTGGAGCTGAGTAGCATTGAAATTCGTCATGCTTCCGAAGCACATGTAGATCACTGAGTTGGGTTGCTTCGAGTCAAGCCACTTGAGGCACTCGTGCTGGTCAATGGATGCTTCGTTGCCTCTATGTGCTTTGTCCTCAGTCTCCTTATTGCACAGCGAAAGCGGGCCGACAAACCAGGATCGTATCCCGAGGAATGTCCTGTAATGGTCAGCGTAAGCCGGCTCGAGCTCGTAGAAGCTGTTCATGACGACTCCAAAGCAAGTCTTCTCCGAATCCAACATCACGTTGATGAACTTGGTTAAGTCGTTCTCTTCATTGACAAACTCCTGCATTTGCATCCTGCACAATGTGATTTCTCCGGGGAAGTTGGGGATGATGAAGGGCTCTGAATCGCAGGACACCTTCTTGTGAGGCTGATAAAGCCTCACACATTGTATCCCCGCCATGGAGAAGGCACTCGTCCCATGGAAAACGAGCCTAGGAATGCCGAACTTGGCTGCGATCTCGGTTGTCCAGGGGAGGAATACGTCTGAGATCAGACAATCGGGGGCGAGTTTCTCTATCAGCAGCTCGATCTGTCGGTCGAGCATCGTGACAGCTCTCAAGAACGTCATGCGCATTTCCATCGTAGTAATCTTGCTCAGACTGCCGCAGTCTTCTGGCAAGCCGACGTCTTTCAGGGGCAATGTCACCGTGACGACATTGATGTCGAAGCCCAAATCCCTGGGTTTCGCGATGGATCTCAAGAAGGTGGGCTCGTCGTGGGGCGTGGCGATGAGGGTGGACTTGCAGCCTCTCATGGCGAACATTTTGGCCATGTCGATCATTGGGATCATGTGGCCCGGAGCCATGAAGGGGAAGAAGAAAATGTGAAGCTGATGGCTTTCACTACCCATTTGGCCACGCAGGAGAACTTTCTGCAAACAAGAACCTATTCAGGAACGAGGCCGGTGAAGCGCGAGAAAGATTTAGTAGAGACTGCTGTTGACTTTTGAAAGCTGAGGTTTGTTTAAAGACTTCAAACCTGGGACAAATATATAAGGAGGGGTTTTGGGGGTAAAGAATCGAGGGACGAGAGAAAGACAAGTTCGATTTCTTTTCGGTCAATATATTGGTTAAACGGCGACCATAAAGATGAGACGAATAGGTACGTCTTCTAGTCGAGATTACATAATCTCTTACGTCAACGTCAAGCCTGCAAGCTGTAGGAAAATCATTGAAAGAGGCAATTCACTCCCTTGTCGACTTCTGCAGAAACGTCATGCATGACTAATTGCACAGAGATGGGCCTTCCTTCGGAATTGGCCGCGCGACATCCGATTTAGAAGGTTCCACATTTTTCTTGTGCATGGGAATCTCACTTCGGATAATCAAATACGTGGTCGAGGAAGCTCGAAACTTGCTCCTGTCTCGTTCCAATTGCAGCGGGAAAACGCGGCATCACCTTCAAAATTTGGCGTGGCTTGCCGACTTCACTTAAATGAATATTTTAAGAAGTTTTTGTATTAAAGCGGTGTTTATAAAGTTTTGGAACTGAATTTATCATTTACAAAAATTTTTGCTCTTAATTTAAAAAAATCCGAAATTTGACGACAGGGCGACATGAACCAACAGCTAAAATCATAAAGTAAATGCTCCGACTTTGCCATTATTTTTCTTTGTTTCGCTGGTCTCCAAAGCAAAATAATGGAGCAAACGTTGTCTCCAAATAATTTCCTTAAAAATTACGAAAATCTATATATTTCCCTAAAAAGAAAGAGAAGTAAGTAAAATGTTGTTCACCTCTTGCAACTTCGCATTTGTTTCTTTCTTTTGTTATTGAACAACAGGGATTTGGGTCTTGTGGAAATGGACTACTTCTATAGCAGAAAATGGATGGATTATGTGACATTCTTCGGTACATAAATCATGCACCACATAATATCTTTGGCATGAGAACTCGGAAAAAAAAAAATCATTTTCGTGCTGAAACTTATGAGATCAATTTAGTCCCAAAACATTTTAGTAAGTCACATCAGATTTTTTGTCACCACAATAACTTAAGTAATCATTATAAAACTTAAATGATCATTTGAAAAGTTTTGACACTAAAATAACCACCTCACAATAGTTAATATTGTCCTTATCTTGCATGCAGGCCTCTAATCACATTGACCCAATTGCAAAAGTGGAGATAAGTTACTTTATGCTACAAAAAACAATTTTAAAACTGTTTGTAGTTTCACATTCATTTGTGCAGAGTCCGAGAACGTCACTTTTATCGTCAAAGGTAATGGGTCACACACCAAGGATGGTAGGCAACAATGCACAAAAAGAATATTGTGGCGCTTCAAGTCCTGATCCTCAATCACGTATCGATTGGAGGGTTCAAGCCCATTGGGAGTGAAACTCAACATTGGAAGGAATATGTCACACCCCATATTCTACAGAAGTGAGAGAGTGACAAAGCCATCTTTTACCTAAAGGACGCAATCTCACTTATACCCAAAATATCCAACTTCCAAAAGTTCACGCAATAACACTCTCACTATGAAGGCCACTAACTAAAAAACTTGAAAAACATAATAAGAAGGAATGAGTTACCATAACCTAGTGAGTAATACATTTTTTCTAACAGATCGAACAATTACTATATGCATTTAAAATACAAACATAACTCACTTCCACCAAATCCAAAATTTAACGAACCTTCAAGACCAAAATTCGATATTTCTTACTTTAACATAACATATTCATAATAAGAATACTCAAGATAATAAAAAATCAAACACCAATGGTTCAACACATTGGTCAATCTCATAAAAACATACGCCGATGCTCCATTCCGTCAGCTAAATTTATTGTTGACACCTAAATTTCGCTATTTTCGCTATTTTATTTATGACTCAATTGCATACAAAATTAGGAATTAGTCACTAAAAAAAAAAAGAAGAGACAAAAAAAACAACCAAAAATGAAACAACCAAAAAAAAAAAGAAGAAAAAGAAAAAGAAAAAAAATGCCTAGAGGTCGGGTTGGGCCGGATCGCATTGACCCGCCCGCCGCCCGCCGCCCCCCTCCCTTTCCCCTGCGTGGCCCAAGCCTGTTTCCCTTTTGGCCTGACCCACGCCAGCCTTCATCCTTCTCCAGCCTGTCTCGCATGAACCTACAGCAAAAAGAGAAAAAAGCAGAAACCAAAAAAGCACGGGGGGACAGCAAGAACAGGGGAGTAGCAACGGAGGAGCAAGGGAATTATTGGCAGGTGAGCGGCGTGATCCGCGGGTAGGGGAAGTCGGTGCTGCAGGGGGCCTGGCACGCAAGCTAGTTCAAGAAAAACTCGAAAGGACCAGAGGCAAAAGGGGAAGAAAGGGGAACACAGCAACACAGGAGGGGGAGAGAGGATGGTGAGAAAGAGAAAGTGAACCAGAGGGAGAAGGGAAGCTTGAGGGAGCAGCTAGCCATTGCCAGAGGCTCGTCCGCCTGCCGACCACCGCCGTCTTCCTTGAAACCCAGGTTGGCATTCCTTCGAACACTTAGTGCATGTTTTTTGAAGTTGAACCGGTCGGAGCTTGTTTCGTCCAGTTCAGGCAAGCTCCGGCCTCCATAAATCCCCGTTTAGGTCGTCGTTGCTTGCTGGTTGTTTGCTGTGGACCTCGAACCCACCTCAAGTCTCGGTTAGGTCTAGGATCTTGCGAATCTCGATGCCCCCCACTTGTTCGTCCAAATGCCGAGCTGAAATCTCGCTTCACTATTCCTAACTTTAGCCTTATTTGGCCGCTGGAGCGTCATTGTGGTCTGGCCGGAGGCCGAGCTGCATCCCTACCTGGTCGAAGTAGGAGTGTCACGCCTTGGTTAGTCGTCGCCCTTGTTGGTCATTGTCGTCGCTTCCCCTGTCGCGACTAAACAGTCACGGTTCTGCCAGCCTCAACTGACGTCTCCACCGCGATCGTTGCGACTCCCGACTCCAGACATCGAGGGTCACTCCTGTTCACCCAGTTGAAGCGGCGTCATCATAGCCTTCGTTGGAGGGGTCACCTGCGTCGCGCGTCTCATCATCCCCTACAGTGAAGCGGGGCTAAGGGTCAAGTTGGGCTAGATCGCAAATTTGGCCCAACTAGCCCTCTTCCATTCAGGCCAGCGGGAGGCCTTCTCAAAAAAAAAAAAAAAGAGAAAAGAGAGTTGGGGCCCATCGGTTGGGCCCAACCCCAACAGAGCGTGGGCTCGACTAGGGCTGGTTGGGCCTTGTCCATTCGGACGGGCCGACTGGCCCGACCCCCAACTGAACCAAACCCAAGTTCGGTCGGGGCGTGGGTTCGGGCCGAGTCGAGACCAAACCAGATCCGGTCTGGCCCAAACAAATTAATAAAATATTTATTTTATTTTATTTTATTTCAAAAAATTTTAAAAAAAAAAAAATTTAAAAAATTTCGAAAATCCAAAAATTGTAAAGTTTGGTTAGGATTTGCTATGTATTACCTTTTTAGTGTAATTAGGCCTTTATTTATTCGTAGATTGATTATATTGCATGTTTAGTTTACATATTTTGTTATGTTTAATTGCACGTGTTTAATTTTATGGCAATTATGATCTTGGTAGCTATGATTGTTACTTTAATGATTACGCACCTGCATGATCATCTCACATGTTAGTGGATAGGTATAAAATCAATCCAAACTACTTGTCAAAAAATTATTTTGTTAAAATGAATAAAATTAGGTATCAAAATGGCATTAATTGGTTAATTAGTGTAATCAAGTCCCTGACCCTAGATTCTCTAATTGCGTAGGAAGTGAGACATACTCCCATGTTTCACTTGGTTTCTAACCGACCCCAATAGGCTCGTGGCGACTCCTTTTGTACAAAATTCTTAATAAAGTATCCCAATGTCCCGCGGGATATAGGCTTGGGAGAGCCCACGCCTAATCATGAGCCTTAGGCCCGTCACTTAGGCAATACCCCTAAACCTGTTCCCTCCCCTAGAAGGTAGGTCGCGATAGCTTGGCGACTCCGCTGGAGAATTGGTTTTAAACCTTAGAGGACTTAGGCCAAAATTAATCTTGTTCAAAAATATTTTTATTTGGCAACGAGGATTCCAGGTACGTCCCTAACATTAAATGTGTTAAATGTTTTTGTATAATGGGAGGTATGAGGGGAAGTGTTTGCTCACATTTGTCTTGTAGGGAGATGTAGGAATGTATGGTTTATTTTTTCATGTACGAAGTATTGTTTGCTTATAAATTGTTGTGCATGTATCCTTTGTATTGCACTACACCATGGCATACACTATCCACCGCCGGACCTGGGCCGCATAAGATCACCTAGGATGGTGTTGAAGTGGATACCACTCCGACTACAACCATGTATTACGAGTCACCCATCTCAACCCCAAAATTTCTTTCTTGATAACAAAGGTCCCCACCCTGGTCTGGAACCGCGCGACACGGGTCAGTTCTTTGACAAAGCCAGAGTCATGGGTAACACGACCTAACCGCGATCTTGTTGGTTCAGTCCGGTGATCCTATGACTCCATTTTGAACCGGATAGAATAGAAATCGAGCCACATCCCATGTGCATGTCTATGTAATTAGAAAGAATAGAGACAAAGGTCGGCACCCATTGCAAGTATCATTTTCCTTTTTATTTGCTCATTTTGTATTGAACTTCCATAAATCGTGAACATCAATCGATTGCCCTCGGTGCTGTAGGCTTATATTTAAAAAATTGGCAATCACTTTTGGTAAGTGAACATTGAATGTAAGTTCTAAACACTTTGATTTGGCCCTATTGAACACATGGTTTTGTTTAAATTTCTAGTTGTGGGCTCAATTGCATTTTGAAAAAAAAAAAAACTTTCAAGTTGCAATTATACATTGGGACACAAAATTGAAATTGCATTTTTGATCAAATTCTTTCCTTCTCACACTTTGGGACTGAAATGCAAATTACATTTTGTGTATAGATTCCTCAAAATAGAAGTCACTTCATTTTTTTTTTTTTGCAAGAGTAAAATCATAAAATCAATCTCTTCAAAAAAAAAAAAAATCAATGCCATTTTTGCATATGATACTTTTAGAATAAGAGTGGACATTCGATTGATAGTTGTCAATTGATCTTTTAATGTTGCCCCTTTTCTTATGATAAAATCTTGGCGAAATATTAAAACCTTGTAATGAGGACTATGGAGCATGTACCGTGACCTCGATTTTGTTGTAAGAAGCGACCTCATTGAGAGATCATTTTCTCTCATTCACGTACTGACATCGTTGTCGTTTTGCAGGTTAGGCGCAATACTCCTAGACATTCTCGTGCTTGACCGCATAAAGAAGTGAATTCTAGAGTTAGGACAAGAGTTGACTTTTACTCTTATCTATACAATAGTTTCTTGTATTTTATTATTGTTCTTATTCTTGTTAAGAATCATGTTTTCCATTTTGAGTTTTGATTGCGAATCCGGTTGGTGCTTTTGTAAATCATGCGACTCACATTTTTTAATGATGGAATTTAGTTTCATGAAAATCATCATTTAAAAAAAATGAAAAAACAAAACAAAAAAACAAAAACAAACAAATTTAGAAGTGTTTCAAGCGAAACTTTTCGTCTACCTTCCAAAATGAATTTCAAGAAAACTTTACTTAAGGTCCTCTCTTCACGTGGTCGCTTTCTCAGGTAGGATGAGGTGTTTATTTAAAATCGGCATCTATCCCTTCTAAACGATAAAAGTGTAGGCTCATGGAACTCAAGGAGCAAGCACGTGTTGAGGCTTCGTCGGTGCCAATCTTCCAATAGAGGTGGAATGAAATTGAATTCCTTAGGTGCCAAAATAGCCCATCGATCTTGTTCACTTTGCATGATGAGACAAATGAAGTGAGTTGTCAAGTATCCAAAAAGGCGAATTCGAAGGAAGAATAAACTGTATCGATTCCAATTATCTATTTCTGATACCGTTTCTGACATGATTTTCTTTTCATTGTCAAGGAGACATCAAGAGTCCCAAGTTTTGTAATGTTCCAACAAACGCGATGGAGCATTATTGAGTCATGTTCATCTTAAACAAAGAAAAATTCAAATGATGAAATAGGAGAGGGCAATATTATCCATTCCTCCATGAGAGATACCTTGGGATGTTGATCGCTCAACTTTGGAAAATGATGCATTTCGTTCCTAAAGTCAATTCTCAATTCTCTTTAGCATAAAAAATGATATATTCTCTTCTTTGGTATAGGACAGACTCGAACAGAACAAAAGTTTGTCAAATAAAGAGTGGGAGAGCAACGTTTGATTTAGAGAAAAATCTATCATTCCCCCTCAACAATGAAGTGTGCCGGAACAATATTGTCAAATTCATCAAGAAAGGATGTATCGTTCCTCAATTGAGCCTAATTAAGTATGGAGATAACCCATTTCATCTCTTTTTCTTACAGGGTGATAAATGAGGAAAAAGTTGCACATTGACCGTAGAAGCAACGCCTTCCACCAAGGAATTAGGCAATAAATGGGCGAAGCATCTAAAGAACAATATTTCCAAATGTGGAAACAAGGAGCAATCCTCCCTCTTTTCAAAGCAAGATCTTGAAAAAAACACATCTAATAATCCATATTTAAAATTTTCAAGCTCCTTGTCAATTAAACGTCTCTTTGAAAAGAGCATTTGAAAAAGTAGGAATTGAACTTTGTAAATTGTTATATACAATAAATAAGTGCTTTTCATGGACAAAATTAGGGCCACATAGCCATTTCACTTCAGGCAAGGTTCATACGTGAAGAATGAAAACACGTGAAGGGTAAATGGTGTCGATTCCAATTGTTCATTTTGATAGCATCTCTGACATGATTCTTTCTTTCCTTTGATAGGAAGACATCAAATGCTTAAAGGCAAGTGCAAGTGAAGGGTAACGCCAAGTTACCAAATATCCATGAGGGTGAATCCAAGAGATGTTAGCCCTCAAAAGATAAAAGCGAGTGAAGGGTAATAATGCATCGTTTCCAACATTTTAATTCCTAAAGATTTTTGCACTAACATGTTCTTTTAATTTCTTTATAGGGTTACCGGGTTGCCATGCCACAGGAAAGTACCCTTCTTCTCAATTTTTTTTTTTTTTTAGGGTGAAAAAAAAGGAGGAGAATTTCCATTACAAAAGAAACCTTTGGCGCTTTCCTAAAGACAAGCAAAAAAAGAAAAAATGATGAATAATCGAGAAAAGAAAAAATTTCTACAAACTTTTTGAGCATCATTTTTATCTCAAAATTGTTTTCTCGTTTTGCAAATTATTCATTTTGAATCAAATTTCTCTATGGAGATTGATCTACTCAGATGATCTCAACAGAGTGAGATGGAGATGTTAACCATGCCAAACAAGAAGTGCTTAGGATGAAGAAAGGTAAGCCATTCCCAAACACGTCCTGCAAACACTTTTGAGAGTTGAGTGAAAAACAACCTTATCTTTAGACAAATGATTCATTCGCATTGAGTGTAAAGATCAAAATGATAAAGGCGTTACATTTATCAATTCCAAGCATTACACTAATTTCTTACTACCCCTTTGGGCAGAATAAAGATGATCATTCAAAGTAACCCTATCAAGAACGACCCTACATTGGGGCAACATAGGAGGTTACGGTCATGTTGTAAAGCGAAAGGTTAAGAAAGATTCTATTACTTTTACTTGCATCAGTCTTCTGGTGATAGCTTCAAAGGGATTCTCATTAAATCTTGACTCATCCCAATGTGAAGAAGAGCATTTCCTTCTCTACCTAAACACTTATACCATTACTTTAACCAACTTGGACCTGATTATTCATGTCTGAACCCTGAGTGGTGATCATCTCCCCTCACCGAGGTAAGGCATAAGAATTGACCAAATACAATTAGCAGTTACGAGAAAGTGTGAAAAGCATCTCGAAAGTCATAAGAGCTCAAAGAGTTTAAAGAGCAAAAAGTTTGACAAAATATGAGGCATGAAAAGGTAGTGTGCCTGGTAAAAGCAAGGCCAATACACGTCAAGAAAAAAAGCCAAAAGGCTGCATCTTATGTAAAAGAAAAGTTATCAAAAGTCCAATTGCCTACGTAAAAATATTCATCGCAAGAGCAAAGGACATTAGAGAAAGGAGCAAAGCTCCCATGCAAAAATGATTAGTCAATGGACTTTCGAGATGTGCTATATTTCAAAAACCAAATGCTTTCGAAAGGTCGAGTGACCCGGTCACGATGCCATGATGATCACCGACACTTAAAAACCCTATTGAAAACTTTAAGCCTTTCGAGCCTTTCCCGAGCCAATATTACAACCCTCTTCCGAAGTCTCTTCTGATTAGGTTGGTTTGAGTGAAAATGAGAAAACCACAAAGAAGCTATTGCTTGAAGGAGTGGAAGTAATTCTATCTTGTATTATCTTCTAAGTTCTCGGCTCTTAAATCCGATAAAGATAGCAACAAATGTTCCTTTATTGGCCTCAAATCAATCATTCCTTTGTGTAAACCCTAACTGAGCCTATATTGCCGTCCTTTCAAAAGACATTTTTGATCAATCAGATTGTGCTCATTGCGAATGTTTCTGGAAGCCTTCCACATAAGTCATGTGAGATACCCTCAGCAACCAGTTATCTCCCACATGAATGGATGAGATCAAGCAGCCATATTATCTCAAGTGTGTGAGAAACCCTTTCTGACTAAGAAGCTCTAGTTTGGCATGCTTAATAAGCCTTTGTCACGAGTTGTAGCCGTTCTAATAAGAGCTTGACTCCCAGATAATTTGATGATTAATGATACATCCCCGAACAAGATGACAGTTTTGCGCCACATGATACTAATTGATATTGAATGTTTTTTTAAGTAGTCGGACTTAGCTTGATTAGCTTATTCAATTAATGCTGTATTATTGCCAATACGTCTTTTGATGACGTTCCTAATGACATTTGCTCAAGTTGAGTTCGACATGATTCCTCAGTGAAGCCATGCAGTTTCAAGGAGTTAGCGGGTGCTTCCCTAAAAACCAAAAGTTCATGACAGCCATAAACCATACCATTCCTAAAGGTTCATGGTCAGCCTTAAACCATGCCATTTCCAAGGTTGGTGGGTTTATCCTTAAAACCACGAGGTTGGTGGCTTTTCCTAAACCACATGGTTTGTCGGCTCATCCGTAAACCACGCTTGTCTACATCCGGTCGAAACCCGTTTGTACACGGAGAGACTATCATACCCGATTGAAACCCGTTTGTACAAGGTGAGACCTTTCTCCTAGTCGAAACCCATTTGTACACGGTGAGACTATCATACCCAGTCGAAAACCGTTCGTACATGGTGAGACATTTCTTCTAGTCGAAACCTGTTTGTATACGGTGAGACTATCATATCTAGTCGAAACCCGTTTCTACACGGCAAGATTATCATATCCAGTCGAAACCTGTTTTTAAACGGTGAAACTATCACATCCAGTCGAAATCCATTTTTATATGGTGAGACCTTTTGTCCATCCTTAAACCACACATTTCGTGGGTCACCCTTAAACCACACGGTTCGTGGGTCAATCCTTAAACCACATGGCTTTAAACCACACGGTTAGTGGGTCTATTCTTAAACCACGCTTTTAAAATGTTTATGAGTCCATCCTTAAACTACGATTTTCAAAAAGTTCATGGTCAACCTTAAACCATGCCATCTTCAAAGGTTCAAGGTCAACCTTAAACCATGTTGTCTCCAGAGGTTCATGGTTAGCCTTATATCATGTCATCTACAAAGGTTCATGGGTTTTCCTCAAAACCATGTATTTTTAGCCCAGTCGAAATCCGTTGTTATACAGTGAGACCTCATTTTCCCTCTTCTCATGACATGGAAAGCTTCTGTAGCCCGGAGTCCTTCCAATGACATGGAGAGCTTTTGTAGCCCAAAGTCCTTCTTATGACACGGAGAGCTTCTATAGCCCGGAGTCTTTCTTCCTATGACACGGAGAGCTTTGTAGCCCGGAGAGCTTTGTAGCTTGGAGTCCTTCTTCCTATGACATGGAGAGCTTCTATAACCCGGAGTCCTTCTTCCTATGACATTGAGAGCTTTGTAGCCCGGAGAGCTTTGTAACCCGGAGTCCTTCTTCCTAATGACACGGAGAGCTTCTGTAACCCGGAGTCCTTCTTCCTATGACATGGAGAGCTTGGTAGCCTGGAGAGCTTTTGTAGCTCGAAGAACTTTGTAGCCCAGGTCCTTCTTCCTATGACACGGAGAGCTTTTGTAGCCCGGAGTCCTTCCTATGACACGGCGTGCTTTTGTAGCTTGGGGTCTCTTATTCTTCTTATGACACGACATGCTTCTGTAGCCTAGGGTCCTTCTCTTTCTTCTTATGATACGGCGTGCTTCTGAAGCCCGGAGTCTTTCTTCCTCTTATTAACAAGACGCATTTCCATAGTTATAAGTCTTTTCCGTTGACCCGATACGTGCCTATGCACCCAGAGTCTCTCTACCATCGAAATAATTTATGTGTCTTCTGTCTTTGAATGCAACCTCTTTGAGCTCCCATTCAAAGAGGGATAGCTGTTGACACCTAAATTTCACTATTTTATTTATGACTTAATCGCATACAAAATTAGGAATTAGTCACTAAAAAAAAGAGAAGAGTAAAAAAAAAAAAAAAAACAACAAGCAACAAAACAACCAAAAAAAGAAGAAGAAAAAATAAAAATAAAAATAAAATGGCTAGAGGTCGGGTCGGGCTGGATCTGGCATTGACCCGGCCTGCCGCCCACCTCTCTTTCCCCTACATGGCCCAGGCTTGTTTCCCATTTGGCCCGACCCACGGCAGCCTTCATTCTACTCCTCCAGCCTGTCTCGCATGAACCTGCAACAAAAAGAGAAAAAAGCAAAACTAGAAAAGCACGGGGGGACAGCAAGAACAGGGTAGCAGCGACAGAGGAGCAAGGGATTGTTGGCAGGCAAGCGGCGTGATCCGCAGGTAGGGGAAGCCGATGCTGCAAGGGGCCTGGCACGCAAGCTGATTCAAGAAAAACCAAAAAGGACCGGAAGCAAAAGGGGAAGAAAGGGGAACACAGCAACACAGGAGGGGGAAAGAGGACGGTGAGAAAGAGAAAGTGAACCAAAGGAAGAAGGGAAGCTTGAGGAAGCAGCTAACAATTGCCAGAGGCCCATTCACCTGTCGACCGCCGCCGTCTTCCTTGGAACGCAGGTTGGCATTCCTTCGAACACTTAGTGCGCGTTTTTTGAAGTTGAGCCGGCCGGAGCTCATTCCGTCCGGTTTGGGCAAGCTCTGGCCTCTGTAAATCCTCGTTTAGGTCGTTGTTGTTTGCTGGTTGTTTGTTGTGGACCTCGAACCCACCTCAAGTTCTAGTTAGGTCTAGGATCTTGCGAATCCCGATGCCCGCCACTTGTTCGCCCAAATGAGCTGAAATCTTGCTTCGTCGTTCCTGACTTTCGCCTTGTTTGGCCGTCGGAGCGTCGTTGTGGTCTGGCCAAAGGCTGAGCTGCATCCCTACCTGGTTGAAGTAGGAGCGTCGCGCCCTAGTTAGTCGTCGCCCGTGTAGGTCATCGTCACCGCTTCCCCTATTGCGACTAGACAGTCGCAGGGCAAGGGCCACAGGTCAGCGGAAAGCCGGCCTCGACCGACGTCTCCGCCGCAACCGTTGTGACCCCCAACTCTAGACGTCGAGGGTCACTCCCGTTCACCTAGTTGAAGCGGCGCCGTCACGGCCCTCGCCAGAGGGGTTACTTGCGTCGCGCGTCTCGCCATCCCCTACAACGGAGCAGGGTTAAGGGCCGAGCGGGGCTAGATCACAGATCTGGCCCGGCCTACCCTCTTCCATTCAAGCCCGTGAGAGACCTTCTCCAAAAAAAGGAGAAAAGAGAGTTGGGGCCCATCGATTGGGCCCAACCCCCAATAGAGCACGAGCCCGACCAAGGCTAGTCGGGCCTTGTCCATTCGGACGGGTCGACCAGCCCACTCCCCAACCAGACTCGACTCGCGCCGACCGGGCTAAGCCCGAGCCCGGTCAGATCAGATCGGACCTGGTCCGGCCCAAAAAAATTAATAAAATAATTTTTTTATTTTTTCAAAAAAAAAAAAAAATTAAAAAATTTCAAAAAAATTTCAAAAATCCAAAAATTGTAGAGTTTGGTTAGGATTTGCTATGTATTGCCTTTTTAGTGTAATTAGGTCTTTATTTATTCGCATATTGATTATATTGCATGTTTAGTTTGCATATTTTGTTATATTTAATTGCACGTGTTTAATTTTATGCCAATTATGATCTTGGTAGCTATGATTGTTACTTTAATGATTGCACACCTGCATGATTATCTCACATGTTAGTGGATAGGTATAAAATCAATCCAAACTGCCTGTCAAAAAATTATTTTGTTAAAATGAACAAGATTAGATACCGAAATGATACTAATTGGTTAATTAGTGTAATCAAGTCCCCGACCCTAGATTCTCTAGTTACGTAGGAAGTGAGGCATGCTCCCATGCCTCACTTAGTTTCTAGCCAACCCCAATAGGCTAGTGGCGACTCCTTTTGTACAAAATTCTTAAAAAAGTATCCCAATGTCACTTAGGGTATAGGCTTGGGAGAGCCCGCGCCTAATCTTGGGCCTTAAGCCCATTACTCCTAAACATGTCCCCTCTCACCAAGGGTAGGTCGCGACACTTATGTTCAAGTATCCAGCCATAGCCACGCATAATGTCCTGTGATAAGGCAATCACAATTCTCCCCTAATTAAATCTCCACTTATTAATAGCCGATAGCTTAGCCCACAAAGATAATATAAACTAATATGCATATATCCACAAACCCCTTATCCGGCTTCTAGCGATATTGAACACCCAATCATTATCCTTCAGTACCAGAGATCCACATTATAAACAATCTCACATATCAGAATACATTGCATAGATCAATCACCAAAAACTTTTGCAACTCAACTCATTTGCCGGAAATACTTTTCATAAAGCATTCTTAAATCATTTCAAGATTCGTCTCATAAACTAGTTTTATAAATTGAATCAAACTAAATGCATGTCATAAAACATTTCACAAATATATATATATATATATATATATATATATATATATATTTCTCAACTTTGTTTATCAACCATAATATATATTTTCACCAAACAATTATCACACCATTCACAAATATCAAAACGTATTAAATGCTCAATCCCAATTTTATGCAACTTATTCATAACTCATTAAATATCAAATCTTTATCATTTTGAAGACATTAATTTAAAAATTCTTAGGAGAATTAGTATCATTCACCTGGGAAAAGCTAAAAACTAGAGCCAATGCACTCGCATTCCTATCATTTTTCAATATTAAGAACTGAGTAATATACAACTCTAATGAACAGCTTGACTAAGCCATGTTCAACCGTCAACAAATCGTCCTAAGCGCTTTGAAGAAACTTGGTGCATATGTCTTTTGTTGTTACACGTATTATCCATTACGCTTAACCCACACACAAAACTTCGGAATGTCATTCCAAACAAACCATATTTTGAAATAGACTTTCATCAAACCCTACCACTTCACAACGCCCTAGACTACAATTCTCCAAAAACTCCTTAATCAAATCTTGTAGTTCAAAATTTAAATAACTCCAAATTTTTGCCCCAACTTCCAAAATTACTTCAATTAGATGAAACATTAGTTTCAATATTTACTAGGTATTGCAATTTGTAGTTAATTCGGCTAGTCGAGGTGTTTGGATTGGCTACGCATGAAAAATTTTCCTTCTTTTCTCTTCTTCCCCTTTTTCCTTCTTCACGGTCGAGAGTTTCTCTCTCTCTCTTTTTTTTTTTTTTTTTTTTTTTTTCATTCTTCTGCTTCTTCTGTCCACTGCCTTGACTTCACTTCACGTGAGATAAGTGGCGAAGATTCAATGAAGATGGGCTGAGATTGTCTATTAAGATGGGCCTGGGCTTGATGGGCCCATGTATTATAGAATATGTGCTTGGGTGCAGACAATGACCGGGCCCGTGTCATCTGAACAGTTCTATAGCAACAAGTTGGTGACCGGTGTGCTCAACGTCGGATTGGCATAGGGGTTAAACTACAGTGGTTGGAAATACCTTGAGAGGAGACGCTGTTGAGAAGGCAGTGAGGCGAATTATGGTGGGTGAAGAGGCCGAGGGAATGAGAAGAAGGGTAAAAGTGCACAAGGAAATGGCAAGAGAGGCTGCCGAAGAAGGTGGATCATCCTACACAGATTTCACTTCTTTGATTCAAGAACTGAGATTAAATAGAGCAGCTCCTCAACAAAAGTGGTGGCCTCCTGCTATGTCATGTTCGTATCATCATGAGATTGGTCAAAGAGATGAACATGTTCGTGATTCACAAGGACGCAATAACTGGCCGTTCATGTGAATATGTTTCCCTTCTGTCCTAGACAGCACATATTCCTTCCAGCAATGTGAATATATTTGCCCTGCCTACTGTATATGAGAGGCACATTACTAATTACTTGAGTACGTGCATAAACGAGGGGAAAAAACAATTTACGTTAACGAAAATTCCACTGTAGCGAATGTAGCCCGTGGGAATGTCCATGCATCAGATTATATTATCTTTTGGAAAATGACTGATGATTCCTTCTACAATTGAGAGGCAGATCACTAATTACTTGAGTACGTTCATAAACGAGGGGAAAAAACGATTTACGTGAACCCAAATTCCTATTGTATATGAGCGGCAGTTTACTAATTACTTGAGTACGTTCAAAAACAGGGGGAAAAACAATTTATGTTGACCAAAATTCCAATGTAACTTTCAACTGGATTTTTTGTATTATGCCTTCTTCTTATTATCTTGTCAAATTTAAGAAAAAATTTATCATCTTAAGGGGTGCTACAAACTAAGCCTTCTATGCTCCTTATTTATTAGACAATAATTGAATTTTGTAGTCAATAGATTTTAGTTATCGTTTTTCAGGCCTGCGATTGTTAGAACTTTTTTTCTGCTATTCGTTTAAATTATGGGAAATTTGCTGCTCAGAAATTTTCTCTTGTTGTTGGAACTGCGTCGAGTCAAAATGTCAATACATAAATCATGCATTTTCTAGCACTCCACACATAGGCAGGACACGCTGATGGTGATAGAGTGAGGCCTGACTACTTTTTCCCACTTTATATCCTTCAAGACTGAAAAGTCCCAGATCAGAAAAATGACGTAAAACAAGCTAATGATGTTCACAAATCATGCAGACTTCTCTAGAATTCAGGTCAGCCTACAGAAACTTCAATGCCTTTTTTCTCCTCATTATAACTGTAGAATAAAAATATCCTTCTGGTCATACCATTAATCTGTATATTTCCTTCATTAGGAAACATTATATTCCCTTGCTGGGTAAGAAATTTCCGGTGCTTCCTCACAGATGCGTACATGAGGATATGTGATTCTGAGTGAGTTGGCTTATCCTTTCAAGGACTTGTCTTCTTATCCTGTATCCTGTGATGCTTCCCTCAATGTACGGTCATAGACACATACTTCAAATCGAAGTACGTTAGCCAGCTTCATAAAACTCTGCAATCTGCATAGACGAAGCAAAGCCTCTATCTTTTTCCCTCTGTATGGAGAATGAAAGTAACCGACTGCATATTTTCTTTCTCCCACTGGTGCTTCAAGGCCACATGATACCCATGATGGACATGGCCAAAACCTTTGCAACTAGAGGTGCAAAAGTCACCATCGTCACCACCCCTATCTGTTCGACCCTTTCTTCCAAGCAAGTCGCAAGAGTCAATCAATTGGGTCTGGATTTCAACATCCAGACTGTCAAATTAGGGTTGCCAGAAGGTTGGGAGAAATTGGATGCAGTCACTTGGAGCCAAAATCAGGCGGAATTGTTGGATAGATTCTGGAAGGCCCTGAGCCTGCTCCGGGAGCCGGTCTTGCATATCCTGGAAGAACATAGACCGGATTGTCTAGTAGCAGATTTATTCTTTCCATGGGCTACCGACGTTGCTGCTCAGTGGAAAATTCCCAGGCTAGCCTTTGGAGGGACAAGTTTCTTTGCCATGTGCACGATGAGAGTCATCGCACTATATCAACCACACAAGAGAGTTTCATCTGAA
Organism: Eucalyptus erythrocorys; assembly: GCA_014182555.1. Classification (NCBI taxonomy): domain Eukaryota; kingdom Viridiplantae; phylum Streptophyta; class Magnoliopsida; order Myrtales; family Myrtaceae; genus Eucalyptus; species Eucalyptus erythrocorys. The sequence continues at coordinate 25,251,917 of CM024605.1, read as the reverse complement.
TCAGAAACTTTCATTGTGCCTCACCTCCCTGGAGAAATAAAGCTGACAAGGACTCAGCTACCGGAATACTTAAGGCAAGAACTTGATACAGATTTTTCCAGGTTAGCAAAAGAAATAGTCGAATCAGAGCTAAAGGGCTATGGAAGCATTTTCAACAGCTTTTACGAACTGGAAAAGGATTATGCCGATTATTACAGGAATGTCTTGGGAAGGAAGGCCTGGCATATCGGTCCCGTCTCACTCTGCAATAGAGATACCGTAGATAAAGCACTGAGGGGTATGGAAGCATCCATCAGCCAGCACGAATGCTTAAAATGGCTAGATTCGAAAAAACCCAACTCAGTTATCTACGCATGTTTCGGCAGCTTGACCAAATTCAGTCCTCAACAGCTGGTAGAATTGGCAAAGGGGCTTGAGGCGTCTCGACAAGATTTCATATGGATTGTGAGGAAAGATAAAAATGAGGAACAGGATTGGTTACCAGATGGTTTCGAAGAAAGAATGGATGGGAAGGGCCTAATCATAAGAGGGTGGGCACCCCAAGTGTTGATTCTCGATCACGAGTCGGTCGGTGGATTCGTGACTCACTGTGGATGGAACTCGATAATGGAAGGAGTATGTGCTGGTGTGCCAATGGTCACGTGGCCGATGTTTGCTGAGCAATTCTATAACGAAAAGCTGGTCACTCAAGTGCTACAGATCGGGATTGGCGTTGGATCTAAACAGTACGCCGATTTTGGAATTGGTGCAGATTTTGTAAGCAGAGATGACATTGAGGTGGCAGTGAGACGAATTATGGCTGGTGAAGAGGCAGAGGAAATGAGAAGAAGGGCGAAAAAGCTTGGCGAAATGGCCAGGAAGGCTGTTGGAGAAGGTGGATCATCTGACTCGGATTTGACCTCGTTAATCGAAGAACTCAGGCAGCACAAAGCTGCTCGCGAATCAAGATGAAGCCTACTGTAGTGTACCGTGTGTTGTTGTCCTGAATGTTTCTTCCACTCTGTCGATGCGTCAATGATCGACCGACATGTCGCTCCATGCTTTCATTTTAGGAGTTACTGCCGTAATGTTCAATTCCTGCATTGTTGCCTAACATTCTTGGTGGATGCATGCATCATTACCTTTACCAATAAAGACTACGTGCATTTTGGGCGAGAAACATCGCGTTCTGGCACTCTGCGTGAATGAATGTTTTATTGAAAAAAAAAAGAATTATTTTTGTAGCTAAGAATAGTTTATCCTACAGGCAAGATAAGGACACATTAATGTTATAACTATAATAAGGTGCTCAATTTGAAACCAAAACTTTTTAAATGATCATTTAAATGTCGCTGTGATCACTTAAGTGACTCAAGTGATGAAAATTTTAAATGACTTATCAAAAAGTTTTGGCACTTAATTGATCTCATAAAATTTTGGTACTAAAATGATAATTTTTTACGCAAAATATTTTAAAATTGTGTTGCGCAATTTACGTACCAAACAACGTCACGGAATCCATCAATTTTCCACTTGAGAACTTGTTAAGTTTGTTCCCAAATGTTCCCTCACATTGATCCTCGCAATTGATCAGGAGAAGTAATCCATTATCACGAGACCCCAAGCTCTGATGTTCAATCTCAAAACAGAAAGAAACATATGCGAAATAACAAGAGGTGAGAAAAATAGGGAAATGCTTAACTAACGGTCACCGTTATTATTGCATGTAATGGTGGCATGTAAGCCACAAGATATAATTGACAGAAATGCAATTGGTGTTACTAGCATCATGATAAAAAAATTTCCTTCACTTCATTACAGAAGTTGTTATGCTAGCATTAAAACTAGTGGCTTCTTTCTTTTAAGGCAAACAAATAGATTTTTTGGTATTCTAAATGAAATTATTTGGAGAAAATGTTTGCTCCATGAATTTTGCTTTTGAGACCAGCAAAACAAAAAAAAAAAATAATAATAATTGTAATGTATACTTTATGAACTTTTTTTGGGTTCACGTCACTCTCTCGTCAAAAACTTCTAAATAAATCCATTCAAGTGACTCCGGCAAGCCACATCATGTTTTCTGATAAATCAAATCACCAAAATCATTCAAGCGATCATTTTTCAAAAGTCATAATACTTAAATAATCGTTTGACAATTGTTAACTCCAAAATGAGTGTCATGTAATGGTTGAGGCACTCTGATACTGCATTTTACCAGCTGCAGTTGGAAGGAGACGTGAGGATGTCTCAAGCTTCATTGACCATGTATTGATTATCCAAAGTGAGTTTTCCATGCACAGAAAGTAGGGAACCTTCCAAATTGGATGTCCCGTGGCCAATTCTGATGGGAGGCCCCATCTTTGTGCAAATGGTCATGCATGACGTCACTGCATAACTCGACAAGTGAGTGAATTGCCTCTTCCGATATGATTGTCCTTTAACTTGCATGCTTGACGTAAGATCGTGACTAGAAGACATACCTATTCCACTCACCTTTGTGGCCACCATTTAAATAATACTTGACTTTCTATCGTCACCCCGTTCTTTACTCCCAAGCCCCTCCACATGTATTTGTCCCAGGTTTCGAAGTCTGTAAACAAACCTCAGCTTTCAAAAGTCAACAGAATCACTACTAAATCTTTCTCGCGCTTCACCGGCATCAATCCTGAATAAGTTCCTGTAGCAGAACACTCTCCTGAGAGGCCTAATGGGTAGTGAAAGCCATCAGCTTCACATTTTCTTCTTCCCTTACCTGGCTCGGGGCCACATGATCCCTATGATTGACATGGCCAAAATGTTCGCCATGGGAGGCTGCAAGTCCACCCTCATCGCCACTCCCTATGATGAGCCCACCTTCTTGAAATCCATCGCGAAACCCAAGGATTTGGGCTTCAACATCAATGTCGTCACAGTGACATTGCCCCTGAAAGAGGTCGGCTTGCCAGAAGACTGACGATCTGAACAAGGTCATCATGGAAATGCACAAGCAATTCATGAGAGCCATCATGATGCTAGACCGACAGGTCGAGCTGCTGATAGGGAAACTCACCCCCGATTGTCTAATCTCGGACATGTTCTTCCCCTCGACAACCGAGATTGCCGCCAAGTGCGGCATTCCGAGGCTCGTTTTCCATGGGACAAGTGCCTTCTCCATGGCAGGCCAAGAATGCGTGAAGCTCTATGAGCTTCACAAGAAGGTGTCCTGCGATTCGGAGCCCTTCGTCATTCCCAACTTCCCTGGAGAAATCATTGTCCAGGATGCAGTAGCCTGACTTTGTCAGGGAAGAGACCGAGTTCACCAAGTTCTACAACATGGTGAACGAATCGGAGAAGAGAAGCTTCGGAATCGTCATGGACAGCTTCTACGAGCTCGAGCCAGCTTACGCTGACCTTTACAGGACATTCCTTGGGAGACGATCCAGGTTTGTCGGCCCATTCTCCCTGTGCAATAAGGAGATTGAGGACAAAGCACACGGGCAACCAAGCATCTATTGACCAGCACGAGTGCCTCAAGTGGCTTGACTCGAAGCAGCCCAACTTAGTGATCTACATTTGCTTTGCTAGCATCACGAATTGCAATGAGGCTCGGCTCCGTGAGATAGCTGTCGGACTAGAAGCGTCAGGGCAACAGTTCATCTGGTGGTGAAGAAGGACCCTAATGTGGGAGAAGGCAAAGAAGAGTGGTTGCCTGATCAGTACAAATCAAGAATTCAAAACAAGGGTCTCATCATCAGGGGCTGGGCACCTCAGGTGCTGATTCTCAATCATGAGGCGATCGGGGTTCGTGACGCATTGCGGGTGGAACTCGATCCTGGGGGTGGTCACAGCCGGCGTGCCAATGGTGACGTGGTCAGTCACTGCAGAGCAATTCTACAACAAGAAGCTCGTGACCCAAGTGCTCAAGATCGGGTCGACATCAGCGCAAAGCAGTGGGTCCTCCTGTTTGGTGACAGCGTGAAGAGCGAGAGAGTGGAGGAGGCAGTGAAGAGAGTCCTGGTGGGTGAGGAAGCAGAGGAAATGAGAAGGAGAGTGAAAGCACTTGCAGAGATGGCGAGAGGGGCTGTGGAAGAAGGTGGTGGGTCTTCTTGGTCTGATTTGGATGCTCTGATTCAAGAGCTCAAAATGGACAGATTGTCTCACAATAAGAAGATCCGATTCATGACCTGGAGCAATCAATCTTGAGTTTTTGCTTCAAGAGAATAAAACTGGAGAAATAGTAATCTTCCTTTCTCAGTTTCTGTTGGGGTTTAGCAGTAGAGCAAAATGATGGATTTGCTGCTTCTTTTCATGGGATTTATTCTCAGAATGTTGCGATCATTCGATGTGTAGGATGTAAGCTCATTTCTTTGGTGGTAATAGGCAAAGTATACATGATCTTGAATTCTTCTGTGCCGAGGAAATTAAAGTCAGTTTCATAGTTGCAATTTTACTGACAAGATGCCCTGCACACTTTTCCTTTTCTGAGTAATCTGCGCTTGACATATTCCATAGACTTGTATTTGCACGTTAACAGACATGTAAAAGGAAAGAAAAAGTAAAAGACAAGAAGAGGATGACAAACTCACCCACGGCAGTCGTCACATGTCAATGTTGACTAAGTCAAAAGCCAACAATTACATGTTGTCATATTAATAGATCAGGTGCTCTAGACACAAAAAAAACGAAATCGATGAGTATAAAGCATGGTGTCAACTACGAGTTGGTCATCAATGAGTTACTAATAATGGAAATACTTATCGATGACCATGGTACACGTGTGTTGACCTACAATGGCAATAGGTGGACGACTATTACCGTACGAATTGGCTAAGTGTTGGACACAAGATATGAATAAAGAGAACAGAGTAAAAAATGCCAATTTTAAGATGAAGATACCGATTGACAGTTTAGTCAAGTGTCATTCAAGAAATTGTAACTGCTTGCGAATAAGGCACCTGGTAAACTCGATTCACAAAAAAATCAAAAATCAGTCTTTGGTGAAAGGTATTTCAGTAATTCCCAGTGAAATAGTTCCCAGTAAGAGAAATTTCTGGTGCTTCGTCACAGATGTGTTGAAGATATTTCTCTAGTTTGAGGCCAAACGAAATCCGATTTAATGTGTTGTGTGGATGCTTGACCATATGAAAGTGAAAAGAAAGAACAGGGGGGCAGATTAAATGAAGATGGACAAATTTTATGCACATGCATGCCACAGAGGATTGTGGGCGCCGAATATCTCTTCCCTTCTTTTGGTCATCTTTTGCGGATTCATTGTTTTTTGTTAATACATGCGGAAAGAGAGAAGGAGAAGAAATAAGGGCTTACATGGTAACATTTTTGTTTCTCCCAATTTCTATTCTTTTGTTCTCCGGAACAAAAAAAAGAATAGAAATCCATTTAGTAACGCCAACTTATTTTTCTATTTACCGGAATAGAAAAGTAGCCCGGGAATATATTTGGAGCAAACAAAAAAAAAATTCTTGTTCTTGGGAACAATTTTTAGAAATAAGTCAATTTTTTTTTTCTTTTGGTTGTGGCAGCGGTGAGCGGCAACGGGCGGCGGCGGCCGAGGGTCGGCAGTTGGCAATCCGATAAAAAACAAATAAATACAAAAAAAAAAAACTGTTTCATATCAAACGCATTTCTATTCTTTTTCTATTTCAAGAGTAGAAATTTTGTGTAGTTACCAAATATCTTATTTTACTCAGAAATTATTCCCCGGAGTAGAAATAGAAAAGAACTATTTCTGAAAAGAAACTATTTTCCAGTCAAGAAGCGGTACCATGCGTACCAAGGAGCTAAGAGCTCTTGGTGCATCCAAGTCAAAAGAAAAGGGACACCATCATGGAGAGACAATAAGAGTGAAGAAGACTTTCTCATGCTGCAGTAGACGATGAGAGACTTTTCTTGGTTATGAAAAGAGAAGAGCCTTCGGCGTAGAGGTGCGCCAAGTTCCTTTGGTGGTAGAGAGAGAGAGAGAGCGCTCTCTGAGACTATAGAAGAGAGCAGAGGGTTAGGGTTTATTTTGTTGTAATTGCGCCCAAGTGATTTAGCCAATTAAATTTTCTTGATTAGAATTTGTGTAATTCCTTAAACAAGATTTTACTAGGAATTATTAGGGGCTAAATACTATGTGAGTTATTAGGTGTAATTAAAACTCGGAAATACCGGGAGCGAATGTTTGAGTACACAAGTGATTATAATTTCTATTGCATCGCTTGTTTTTATAGTGGAATCTCGTGCTGCTCTCCTGTGGACGTAAGTTCTGATATTAAGACCAAACCATCCAATTTCCTTTCTTTTCTTCCGACTATTGTATCCCATTTGCTTGTTTATATTTGCAGCAAGATGGGTACCTGAGGATATGTAATTACCAATTTCTTACCGTCCTTCTCGAGATAAAAGTCAGAACAAGTTAGCTTATCCTCTCAAGGATTTGTCAATCCTGTGGTGCGTATACAATATATGGTCATAAACATATTTCCAAACAAGTACGCTAGCCGGCTTCGTAAAACTCTGCAATCTGCATAGACGAAGCATCTATCTTTTTCCCTCTCAATGGAGAATGGAAGTAACCAACTTCGAATTTTCTTTCTGCCATTAATGGCTCAAGGCCACGTGATACCCATGATGGACATCGCCAAAACCTTGGCGATCCGAGGTGCAAGAGTCACCATTATCACCACCCCTCTCTATGCCACCGTTTTTTCAAAACAAATCGAACGAATCAATCAGCTGGGTTTTGTAGACCGACAAAAAATAAAAATCAGCTGGGTTTGGAGTTCAACATCCGAACCGTGAAGTTCCCATCAAGTGAGGTGGGGCTGCCAGAAGGTTGGAATTCGGATGCAATCACTTGGAGCGAAAATCAGGCGGAATTGTTGGGTAAATTCTGGAAGGCCTTGAGCTTGCTCCAGGAACCGATATTGCAGATCCTGGAAGAAAATAGACTGGATTGTCCTGTAGCAGATTTATTCTTTCCATGGGCTTCCGATGTCGCTGCTCAGCTAAAAATTCCCAGGCTAGTCTTTGGCGGGACAAGTTTCTTTGCTCCGTGCAGCGGGGGAGGTATCGCACTATATCAACCACACGAGAGTTTCATCTGATTCAGAGACCTTCCTTGTGCCTCACCTCCCTGGAGAAATAAAGCTGACAAGGAATCAGCTGTCGCATTATTTAAGACAAGAAGTTGAAACAGATTTTTCCAAGCTAGCAAGAGAAGCGGTCGAATCAGATAAAAAGAGCTATGGAAGCAGTTTTAACAGCTTTTACTAACTTGAAAGGATTATGCCGATTATTACAGGAATGTCTTGGGAAGGAAGGCCTGGCACATCGGTCCTGTCTCATTTTGCAACAGAGATACTGTAGATAAAGCGCTGAGGGGGTAAGGAAGCATCCATCAGCAGGCTCGAGTGCCTAAGATGGCTAGACTCGAAAAGGCCCAACTCGGTTGTTGTCAGAAGTTGAAGAGAAGGCAAGAGCAGAATAGGGGAAAGGAAAAAAAACAGGACGAAGAGACGTCGTAGAGGTTTTAGAGAATTTTCTGTTTTTCACTATATTGTATTCCATGTACATTACAATGTAATTATAATACAAGAGGTATATGAATAAAAGGAAAAGCAATATTTTACAAATCAATTTGATATTTCCATATCTCAATCTAATCCCTAATTGATCTGATCATGATCATCACTAGAAATAACTCGCGCATATCTTTCAGCACTCCCCCTCAAGCTGGTGGCTTGTAAATATCCAAGACTCCTAGTTTGCTTAAAAGATATGCATGCTGTCTTTGACATAGAGGTTTGGTGAAGATGTCTGCAGGTTGTTCTGCGGTTCCAATCTCTCTTGTCTCGATGATCCCTTCTTGAATCTTTTCTCGTGTGAAGTGGCAATCCACCTCTATATGCTTCGTTCTTTCATGCATCACAGGGTTTGCTGCAAGCTTGAAAGCCGCATCATTGTCGCAAAACAGCTTTGTTGGCCCTCTTAGCTTTATTCCAAGATCCACAAGTAACCGCCGTAGCCATACAATCTCACATGTAGTTTTTGCCATAGCCCGATATTCTGCTTGAGCTGAGGATAGGGAGACCGTCGCCTATTTCTTGGTCTTCCATGAGAGAAAAGATTCCCCAAATTTAATACAGAAGCTAGTGATCGATCTTCGACTCATCAGATAGGTCGCATAGTCTGCATCACAGTATACTGTTAATTCCATGTTGCATCTTCTGGATAGAAGTATCCCGAGTCCTGGGCATTTATTCAGATATTTCACAACTTTCAATGCAGCGTTCATGTGAGATTCCTTCGGGCTATGCATAAATTGACTGAGGGTTTGCACGGCATATGAAATATCAGGTCTGGTCATGGTCAGATATATAAGTTTTCCAACGAGCTTTTAATAACTTGTCGGATCTTTGAGTATAGGATCATCATCCCGAGACATCCCTCTAAGAAAATCCGCTATGATTAATTTGATGTTCTGCTCGATTGGAATAACTGCTGGCTTGCAACCTGACAGTCCAACTTCTAAAATGATTTCCAATACAAACTTCTGTTGACTGAGAGAAATCCCTTGGTCGGATTGAGCAATCTCAATCCCAAGGAAGTATTTCGGTGCTTCTAGGTCCTTTATATGGAATGTGGCATGCAAATATTTCTTGAGACTTCCTATTGCAGTTTCATCATTTCCCATGATGAGGATGGATGACATACCTTTAGTCCATGTGAACAGAGCATAGTCATATTTGGACTGCTTGAAGCCTGCAGCAGTAAGAGCATTCGCAAATTTTGCATACCATTGTCTTGAAGCTTGCTTCAATCCATAAAGGGATTTGCGGAGACGACATACTCTATTCTTCCCCTGTCTCCGTAAACCCTGAGGAATGTCCATGTAGATTTCCTCATCCAAATCGCCATGAAGGAAGGCGTTGTGGACATCCATCTGATGCAAAGACCAATTATGAACAGCTGCAACTGACAAGAATGAACGAACGGTGACATCTTTAGCGACTGGGGAAAAAGTCTCGTGGTAATCGAAACCTTCCCGTTGGGTATACCCTTTAGCCACCAACCTAGCCTTGTAATGCTCGATCGATCCATCAGATCTATATTTGATTTTGTACACCCATTTACATCCTATGGGTTTTCTGTTTGGAGGAAGGGTGACTAATTCCCATGTGTGGTTATCAGTTAATGCCTATAATTCTGCTGCCATAGCTTGTTGCCAACATGAATCTCTAGAAGCCTCATCATAGCTGGAAGGTTCTTTCTCATTGGAAATACGGCTAATGCAGCATTTATGATCTAATGAAAGCTTATTGAAGCATACGTAAGAAGATATTGGATAGCGAATACCTGGTGAGTTAAGTGAAGCACAGACATAATCTTTAGTCCAGGTTGGCGGTCTTGTAGCTCGTCCTAAGCGACGTGGATGAGCTGTTGGTGGTGGGGATGGAGACTCTTCCTCTGCCCTTGTCTCAGAAGTATGCTCCATGTTGGTGGTCTCTGCAGGAATACTATCCACAACTTCGTCTGGAGAAGAGCTAGGTAAGGTTGGGTGAATGCCTGCCTCGGGAGGTGCTGTGATAATATAGCCAGGGGATGCTTCCTCATTATCTAAGTTTTGATAAGAGTTGGTTGTGGTACCCAAGTTGTCTTGAGTAAATGAACCTTCACAAAAGGGAAATACATCTTCGTGAAAAACAATATCTCGACTTATGAAAAAATCCCATGTGCTTGTGTCGAGGACACGATATCATTTTTGTAAATTTGGATATCCCATGAATATGCATCGCCTAGCACGAGTGCTCATTTTGTCCCGAGGCCCCATTACTGTAGCATAGCATAAGTAGCCGAAGATCTTCAGATGATCCAATGTTGGTTTCCTTCCATAAAGTAATTCGAAAGGCGATTTGCCATCCAATATTCATGTTGGCATCCGATTGATTAAATAAGCTGCAGTGACAACACAATCTCCCCAATAATTCTCTGGGATGGAGCCCTGAAACTTTAGGGCCCTGGTGACTTCCAAGAGATTGCGATGTTTTCGTTCCACTACCCCATTCTATTGTTGGGTATAAACACAGGAGGTCTCAGGAAGAATGCCATGGGACAAAAACAGTGAGCGGCAATCATTATTAAAAAATTTCTGTCCCATTATCAGTACGAACTCGTTAAATCGATTTCCTAAACTGATTCTTGGTCAGAGTTAGGAACATCCTTAGATGAGAAACAACTTGTGCTTTCGGTTGCATTAGAAACACCCATGTAGCATGGGAGTAATCGTCCACAATTGTGAGAAATATCGTGAACCATCCCTATGTGGGGTGTGATAAGGTCCCCAAACATCCATATGAATCAGAGAAAAAATTTCAGTGGAACGTGTTGTATTAGTAGGAAAAGGAGTTCGGGATTGTTTTGCAAGCGGGCAAATTTCACATTTAGAGTAAGGGAAGAATGCACTGTGGCCCATTCGAGAATGCATAAGAAAGCTCTTGTCATTGGTAGACAGATTACACAATGATTTTTTATTCAAGGGTATTAAAGAAAAATCAAAATGAGTAGGATAACTGATCCAAAAATAAAGCCCTTCAAAAAGACTACCAAGCCCATCAGTTTGCCAGTCGAACGGGCCTGGAAAAAACAGGTGTTAGAGTCAAAGAATATTTGACAAGAATTTTCTCTGCAAACTTTAGAGACGGAAATAAGATTGAATTGAAATTATGGAACATAAAGGACATTTTGAAGGGTTATTTGATGGCTAAATTGGACAGTGCCTGTCAAAGTGACATGAGTGATGTTTTCATTTGGCAATTGCACAGAAATAGGTGTATCTAACTTCTTGTGCACATTGGAGAAAAATGCTCTATCACAAATAATATGATCGGTTGCCCCTGAGTCAATGATCCAAGCTTTTCTTGAAATAGAATTTATCAGGTAATGAGAAATACCTGAAAAACTTGCTCCTTTGTTCCCAACATCAATTCTCTGTAATGCCTGCATCAGCTGCTGATATTGCCCATATGTTATAGGTTGTTCATTGTTCAGGCCGATTGGTCCAGTGACCTGATAGGCTGCAGCATATTCCTTTTTCTTCCCTTTTTCTCCTGGCTTACCATGTAATTTCCAATAATTATATATGGTATGGTGAGGACGTTTACAATATTTGCAATATAATTAACCTTTTCCCTATGAATTTTGCCTAAAATTCTTTAAAGAGGCGGAAAAAAACTGACCGTCCGATCCTTTTAAAGTGGAGAAGATCCGACCGTCCGATCCTTTAATGAGGGGAAGATCTGGCCATCGGATCCCTTTAGCGATGGATGATATCCCCCGTCGGATTCGTCGAAGTGATAGGCCCCTTGTCCACCGTCAGATCCCGGCAGAGAATCTGGGCCATCCATCTCTCCCTTTTTAAGGCCTCTTTCGACCGCATTCTGTAACCCTAGCCCCCTTTCGTGATTCTCTCTCTCTCGGGCTAGGGTTTTCTCTGAGTCTCGCCGGACGCCGTGCATTGCAAAGGTGACGCTGTCGCTTCCTCGCATTTGCTCCAAAACTGCAAGCCTCTGGCTCTCCTCTTGGACGGCCAGCTGGAAGATTCGTCCAAGGGGAGGCACCGGATCCATCGCCAAGATCTGAGATCGAAAATTTAGGTAAGTCTCGTTCAAGATCAAAAGGAATCACGTGGCTTTCTCCCTCTCCTTTATGGATCTGTACTGCTGGAGCGTCTTTGCTGGTCCCTCGAGCTTCTCCTCCGTTGCTTCGAGCTGGTTCTAGAGAGAGGACGGTTTGTTGTAGTAGGCTGTGACGGTCATATTTCCTTGTTTTAACTCGCTTACTTCCTGCATGAGATAAAAGATCTTGGCTCGATCTAACTTTCCGTACATTTCTTTGATGCTATCCCACATCTTTTTTGTATCTTCTATCAGAGGAAGCTCGGCGGCCACCTCTGGAGAAACGCATTTGCCGATCCATGTTAGGATCAGGTGGTTACACTTTCTCCAATGCCTGGCTAGCCGCTCGTCCGAAGGCATGGGTACTGTCCCGTCAAGAAATCCATCTTTATCCTTGGTCACAAGGGTTCGCCGGAAATCCTGCGACCTTTTGGAGTAGTTTTCCGACTCGGTGAATTGTAGACTGATCAATTTCAGTTCTGGGCCATTGACGGTTGACACGTACAAAGGGTCGCCGGGTTCCGGACGTCCAGTGATGGCTGCGATTGGAAACGGAAGAAATCCGGGTGCGAGATTCGGGTGGGGATTCGTCCCTGTGCCCGATCCGCTAGATTTGGATCCATAACCCGCATTGGATATGCCTGGATGAGGACTTGTTCCAAAAGGAGGTTCGCCTGACCCACTCACTTGCTCCGAACCGACGGCCGAATTTGCCCCATTTGTGGCTGGTGGATTCCCGTCGGACTGGGGGTTGCTCAAGCTGCTCCCGGTCCCTGGCAATGATGCATTTGGGCCCGGCTCAATGTACCATGGATATGGTACCCATTGGTAAGGCTGCCCGGAAATGGGTAACCCCATGTTCGACTGAGCCGGGTGATATTGCCATGGTAGATTTTGAATTTGAGCTTGTTGTTGGATCGGGATCGTGTTCTATATTTGCTGTGCAGGTGTAACCTCTTCTGGGAGTTGTGTGTCGATGCCAAAAGATGGATTTTCTGGTTGACTCATGGTAAGTAATAATCTCTACTTCTTTCTTCTCTAATAAATTTTGATTCCTTCGCTGCTTTGATCCAATTTTGTAGATCAGGGAGCTTCGGTAGGCAATCAAGGCTTGCGGAAGCGGAATCAAGAGCCAAGCTCTGATACCATGTCAGAAGTTGAAGAGAAGGCAAGAGCAGAACAGGGGAAAGGAAAAAAACAGAACGGAGGAAGAAGAGATGTTGTAGAGGTTTTAGGGAATTTTCTATTTTTCACTATATTGTATTCCATGTACATTACAATGTAATTATAATACAAGAGATATATGAATAAAAGGAAAAGCAATATTTTACAAGTCAATTTGATATTTCCATATCTCAATCTAATCCCTAATTGATCTGATCATGATCATGACCAGAAATAACTCGCGCATATCTTCCAATAGTTGTCTTTGTGTGTTTTGGCAGCTTGACTAAACTAAGTTCTAAACAGCTGGTGGAAATCGCAAAGGGGATTGAGGCATCTCAACAAGATTTCATACGGATTGTGAGGAAAGATGAAGATGAAAAAGATTGGTTACCAGAAGAGTTCGATAAAAGATTAGACGGGAAGGACCTAATCATAAGAGGGCGGGCGCCCCAAATGTTGATTCTCGATCATGAGTCAGTCAGTGGATTTGTGACTCACTGCAGATGGAACTCAATATTGGAAAGAATATCTGCTAGTGTGCAAATGGTCTCATGGCCAATGTTTTTCGAGCAATTCTATAACGAAAAGTTGGTCTCTCTAGTGCCAGGGATCGGGATTGGCGTTGGATATAAACAGTTGGCTGAGTTCGGAATTGGTGCAGATGTTGTGAGCAGAGATGACATTAAAAAAGGCGGTGAGACGAGTCATGGCAGGTGAAGAGGCCGAGGAAATGAGAAGAAGGGTGAAAGTGCTTGGCGAAATGTCCAGGAAAGCTGTGTGAACAATTGAAAACAGAGAACATTTGAGATGAATCAAACATCAGGTAACGTCACCTCTCGATCTTCTTTATTGATATAGAATTGCTCTGTACATCGAAGGCTCTCTTGAGCAGATACAAAGACACACGAAAGGTGTTTGATGAAAAACCTCAGAGAGAGAGAGAACAATCGAAGAAGAAGATTTTTGCTTATTATCTCATCTCAACTATCTCTGATTGTTTTCCTTTTATACTTCAGCTACTAACTACTTGAGTTTCTTCATTTAACAGAATTAACAGCTAGAGCTATGTATCGATTCTGAGACTTGAAGCTTGACACGTGCGGGTATTTCCTGCTTCCATTCTTCAGGTTTATACAGCTTGACACGTGCGGGTGTTTACTTCTTTCCACTCTTCATGCTTGTACTTTCCGCTTTGAGTAACCCGAGTTGAATGCCCTCTTGCTTGAACTTCTTGTTCTCGCAACATCTTGTACTTCCCGCTTGACATTTTGTTTTATATCTTCAATAGCCCCCCTCAAATTGGGGAGTGAGTAGGCTGAAATCCCCAATTTGTGTCGCAGTTGTGAATGTATTTGACGTGTCAAAGGTTTGGTGAAAATGTCTGTTATTTGATATTGACTAGGAACATAACCGACATGTAATGAGCCAGCCGACACCTTTTCTCGTACAAAATGAAAGTCAATTTCTATATGTTTGGTTCTGGCATGGAGAATAGGGTTTGCTGTAAGGGATATAGCAGATTTGTTATCACAATAGAGATGAATAGGGGGAGTGAGGGAACAGCCAATATCTCGTAGAACAAAGCTGACCCAGGTGAGTTCTGCTGTAGCTGATGCCAAGGCACGGTATTCAGCCTCTGTGGATGATCTACTTACTGTAGATTGTTTCTTTGCTGTCCACGAAATGAGGTTAGATCCGAGATAGGTACAAAACCCAGTTGTCGATCGTTTAGTGTTTATACAGCCAGCCCAGTCAGCGTCTGAGTATCCATATAAATGAAGAGTACTCTGTGAATGAATGAACAACCCATGTGTAATAGTTCCTTTGACATACCTCAGAACTCTCTTCAAGTTATTAAGATCTGCAGTGGTAGGCCTTTGCAGTTTTTGACATAATTGGTTTGTAGCATAGGCTATGTCTGGTCTGGTTATTGTGAGGTATTGTAATCCTCCAACCAGACTTCGATACTCAGCAGGATTATTCAATTCTATAGAATCAGTGAGTAGAGCAACTTGTTGTAATTGAAGAGGGGTTGACACTGGTTTGGATTCCAGCATGTTAGCTCGGGTGAGAATATCAACAGCATATTTTGTTTGAGAAAGAAATAGGTGATCAGGTGTATGTTTAACCTCGATGCCCAGAAAATAGTGTAACACACCAAGATCCTTCATATAGAATTTGTGACTGAGGGAATCAATGAAGGCAGTAAGCATAGAGGGTGAACTTCTCGTAAGAATTATATCATCAACATATAGAAGTAGCAAAATGGTATCAGTATCAGAATGAAAAATGAATAACGATGGATCAGTGGAGCTACAAAAGAACCCATACTCGAGCAAAAAGCTGCTGAATTTGTCAAACCAAGCTCTAGGAGCTTGGCGTAGCCCATAGAGTGATTTTCTGAGTAAACAAACATGGTGTGGCCTTTGTATGTCTTTAAAACCTGGTGGCTGCTCCATGTATACAGTTTCAGTTAAGTCACCATGCAAAAATGCATTTTTGACATCCAGTTGGTGAATGGGCCAGTTCTTCATCTTGGCAACTGAGAGGATTATTCTTATTGTAGTGTGCTTTATTACAGGACTGAAAGTTTCTGTAAAATCCAAACCCTCTTCCTGATGAAATCCTTTGGCTACTAGTCTAGCCTTTAATCTGTCCAGGGTTCCATCTGGTGCAAGTTTCGTTTTAAAAACCCATTTACAACCCACAACATTCATTTTCTCAGTTCTAGGAATTAGCTCCCAGGTTTTGTTTTGATATAAGGCACTTATTTCATCTATCATAGCTTGATACCACCCTTTATGTGCTAGAGCAGATTTCAAAGATTTCGGTTCAGGTGGTACATGATATTCAGCAAGGCAGGTATATTTGGGATTTGGTTTAGTAATCCTAGATTTTAGCCTAGTCTGCATAGAGTGAGCAGAAGTTGTACCTTGTGCCTCTTTGAGTTGTGCCTCTCTGAGTTGAATGCTGTGGTTTTGTTCAGGATTGATTTGGCATGCTGAACCTTGCTCTTGATTTGTAGGAATTACTGCTTGTATATTTCTGGAGACATTGTGTTCTTCATGCTCTGTATTGTCTGGATATGCTAACTCTTGCTCTTGATGTGCAGATATTGGTTCTGCATTAGTAAGAGGTGTCCCTGATGAATTAGCATTGCTGAATGGGACTCCAGACACATTTTGCATTCCAGCTTCAGGTACTGCAGTTAGTGATTGTATGTCTGAATCAAGATTTGTTCTGGAATTATTATTCTGTATTTCTGGACAGAACTGATGTATGCCAGAGACACTAGTTGACTCATGAAACCGAGACATAGTTTGTTGTGTTGTGCTGGACTTGGAATACATTAGGCCTTGTAACCATTGTTTGTACAGATTAGACCCCTGTTGATACTCAGTAGAAAGCTTCTGAGAAAAGGGAAATTCTTGTTCATCGAAAGTAACATGTCTGCTGATATAGACATGGCCATTTGTTGGCAAAAGGCACCTGTAGCCTTTATATTTTTCACTATAACCAAGAAAGACACATGTGAGAGATCTTGGGTCGAGTTTATGTTGTGCATAGGGTCTAAGATTTGGATAGCAAGCTGATCCAAAGATCCGTAGATGATCATATCTCGGTTCCTTATTATATAATCTGTAATGTGGAGATTTCATAGGAAACCTTGCTGTAGGAAGAAGATTAATGATATATATTGCTGTAACAAAGGCATCTACCCAGTAGATTAAGGGCACTCTTGCATGATACAGCATTGCAACACCTAGTTCAACAATGTGTCTGTGTTTCCTCTCAGATACACCATTCTGTTCTGGTGTGTGAGGACATGAGAGGTTCTGTTTAATGCCACATTTTAGTAGATGTTGCTGAAACTTGATGCTTGTGAATTCTCCACCTCCATCACTTTGGAGTACTTTGATTTTACAATCAAGTTGATTTTCCACCATTCGTTGAAACACCAGAAATACTTCATATACCTCTGATTTCTTTCTCATTGGATATATCCAACTACATCGAGAAAAATCATCCACAAAGACAACATAGTATTGAAATTTCTGAATAGAGGTAATAGGTGATGGTCCCCAAACATCACAATGTATTTTTTTCAGGGGAACTTTGGAAACATGTTCTGAAACTGGAAATGGTAGAGCTGAACTTTTTGCAACTTTACAGCTACTACATAGATGTGAATTCTTTGATCTATACTGAATTAAATGCTGCTTCCGCAGGGCATTGACTGCTGTTGAGCTTGCATGAGCAAGTCTCTGATGCCATATATCTTCTCCCACTTCTGGTTGAACCTGTGTGAAGTATGCTTCAGCTCGGCTAGCTGTCACTTGGTACAGTCCTCTGACCTTGCTCCCCAACTTCAATGTTGTATGATTTTGGTTGTCCTTCACATACACCCCATATTTGTCAAATATAAAAGCACATGGATAGTCATCTGTCAATTTTGATATAGAGAGCAAATTCTTTTTGATTTTTGGAACTACTAACACATCTTTTAGTGGTAATGTGCTTGCTGCAGTGTGTAGTGTTCCATTACCAATGCATGAAACTGATAAGCAAGACCCATCCCCTATCATTACAGCATCATAACCATTAATTTTAACATGGTTTTGAATCATACCAGGCTCGGCAATCATATGTGAGGTGGCTCCTGTGTCATGATACCACTCTGGACCAGCTGAGTTTTCAACATGAACTGCTGTCAAAGCTTCTGGTATGTCATCCACTTGATATGAATTATCGAAGCGGTACCAGCATCTGAGTGCGGTATGGCCTGGTTTCTTACAGATCTGGCACTCCAGAGGATAATTGCTCATTGATTTTGTTTCTTGTCCACGACTGGCACCATTAGAGTTTTGAGGTGGGTATGACCTCACACCTTGATATTTTTGATTGGCATAAGGTCTGAAACCTTGTCCATAGCTGTTCCAACTGTTTTTAATGTTTGGGCCTTGCTTTATCATGTTAGAAGGAGTCATTCTATTCACCTGATTCCTCCCTGTATCAGTAAGTGGATTTCCATTTTCCCTTCTGTTAGTGAACTGTCCTTTACCAGAATTATACCCCCCTCGCATATTTTCACCAGGACTTCTGTAATTAGATTTTTGTATTCCAATGCCAGTCTTCCTCTGTCCATAGTAAGCCATGTGAGGATTATATTGATTAATAGAATATGTTTGCAGTCTTGTCTCAAACCTTTCTAGTTGAGACACAACCTCATCATACTCTAGCTGAGGCTTGAGACAATACATTGTTGTCCTGAAAGTCTCATATTCAGGGCCTAATCCTTCAAGAATGCCAAACATCCTGGTTATATCATCAACTGGCTTTCCAATGGCATTTAGTTGGTCACAAATGCCTTTGAACTCTCGAAGATAGTCATTTAATGATCTATCTCTTTTTCTACAGGCTTGCAACTTACCCCTTAGTTCAAATTCCTTCACAACAGACCTCTGAGTGAATTTATTCATCAGAACCGCCATACCTCAAATGAGGTTTCCAGTCCAATTATTAGACTGAGGATGTTTTCCGAGACCGCACCACTTATCCAGGAGGAAATCAACTGGTCGGTTTTCATCCACTCTAGATAGTCGGGATTCATTTCTTCCCCTATCTCATTTCTTATCATTTTAGCAGGAGGTAAAGTCTTACCATCAATAAAACCAACCAGATCTTGACTCTTTAAAAACCTGCTGAACTGAGCTTGCCATAGCAAAAAGTTCTCATCATTCAGCTTTATTGTCACGAAATTAGCTATGTTGACATGTATAGGAAACGGATATTTTTGTAATTGATTTGTCATCCTTTTATGACCAGATACCTTCGAAAACACAAGAGTAATTGAGATGACAGTCCTGTATTCTTGAAGATTGACTGCTTCCAGTTTCAGCAACAGAACAAAGGTAACAATCCTTATAAGCTTCGAAAATCAATTACTTCCTTAGAAATCAACTGCTCTTAGAGTCAACAAACCACAGAATGAAGATCAATTATACTAGAATCATCAAGGACCTAGTACACCAGAGTCATCAGAATCTTCATTTCTTCTTCACAATGATAGTACTTACATCGAAGCAGATGATAAACCTAAGAACTCCCAGATTGGGCTCTGATACCATGTGAACAATTGAAAACAGAGAACATCTTAGATGAATCAAACATCAGGTAACATCACCTCTCGATCTTCTTTATTGATATAGAATTGCTCTGTACATCGAAGGCTCTCTTGAGCAGATACAAAGACACACGAAAGGTGTTTGATGAAAAACCTCAGAGAGAGAGAGAACAATCGAAGAAGAAGATTTTTGCTTATTATCTCATCTCAACTATCTCTGATTGTTTTCCTTTTATACTTCAGCTACTAACTACTTGAGTTTCTTCATTTAACAGAATTAACAGCTAGAGCTATGTATCAGTTACAGCAGACTTGAAGCTTGACACGTGCAGGTATTTCCTGCTTCCATTCTTCAGGTTTATACAGCTTGACACGTGCAGGTGTTTACTTCTTTCCACTCTTCATGCTTGTACTGCTGCTTTGAGTAACCTGAGTTGAATGCCCTCTTGCTTGAACTTCTTGTTCTGCAACATCTTGTACTTCCTGCTTGACATTTTGTTTTATATCTTCAATAAGCTGTTGGCTTTCATTGCGTCGATGACACGTGCCATGCTTTCAATTTAGGAGTTTTAAATGGACGTCCTATCTCACTTGGAGCGGAGCTCCCCCTCCTCTTTGTAACACCCATCATAATAAAAGTCTCTTCCCATAAAGTCTCGACTATTCCACCAAGCTCTCCCTTTACAAAAACCAATGAACTAACTCTTTCTCCAAATCCCACATATAAACCGACATAAACTAACATCTTGAGATGTTATAGTGTCTGAAAGTGCTTCCTTCTACTTGTAGCTTTGCTTCTACAGTTATAAGCAATCCTCGCTACACTTAACACTCTCTTCTTTGATTACAAATGTTCAGACTTATACAAAAGAACATAATTTTACAAAACTTCTGTGCACAAAAACAGATAAAAACTTTGAGCAGAAACTAGTTTTTCTCTGTTTTCCCTTAACTCTACTATTTTTAGGGTTGAATTTACAATCATGAGACCTCAAATGACCATTTGAAGTTCAAATCCCACGCGTAACCCTTATTCTACCTTGTGCAATCACAAAACATCACTCTAAGCTCTGTAGTGACAAGTTTGCAAAATAGCTAGTTATACTTCTGCAGTAGTCCGTTATCCTCTATTGCCTGCCCAAATATGATAAACTGTTCTGATATTCTCCGGTCCGCTTTTTGTAGATTCTAACGGCTAAGACCAGCTAAAAAGCACCGATTCAAATTCAAACAAAATTGATAAAGACAGTGGATTTTCTCTTCAAAACTGAGACCCGACTTAAAGTTTTTGCTTTTCATTGAATTGAGCTGACTTCCAACTGAAAAATAGGAGGAAAAAAAAAAGTCAGAGAGCTTTTATCTTGACCGTTCGTTAGCTTAAAAGTAGGGAAGTACCCAATAATGCTCAAACCAGCACAAACTGATACATTATGATCCTCAATAATTAAGATGTTTTATTTGACCTTTTTATAATAATCGATAATACAAGTTTTTGTTTTTTTGGTCATGCAATAATACAAGTTAGGTCGGCTAAGATTTTATATATCTCTTGCATCAAGAAGATAATAGTTATGGCATGGCATCCACATGATCGACAATTTTATAGTGTTGTACCGTGAATGATCCACAACCTCGTCATTTTGAAAAAAAAAAGTATTATTTATGACAACTGTACCATTGATGCCCAAAAAAAAAAGGATAATCATTTTTAAAAGATATCTCCGGTGATATAATAAGGAGGGGTTTGGTAATAAAGAAAAAGGAGACGAGAGAAAGACAGGTTTGGTTTCTTCTATGCTTTAGATGTCTTGTAAAAATCGTGAACCGAATGGCGACCAGATTCCTTGTTCGCCAAGAACTTTGGGATAGCAAAAGAGAACAAAAAAGCTAAGTCAAATATTTGGAGGGATTAAGAAAAAGATGAGTGGAATGCGTCTGTCTTCTACTCAAGATCACATAATCTCTTCCGGCAAGCGTGCAAGGCATAGGCCAATCATCGAAAGAGGTAACTAGTTTACTTGTCGAATTCTTCAATACCACGAGAGATCCTAGCTCATTGAAAACCTTAAAAGTTACAAGTAGAGACGTCATGCATGACCAATTTCACAAGATGGGCCTCCCATTCATGTCTCCTTCCAACTGCAGCAGCAGCAAGCTTATTCTCAGCCACAAAAACAACTTTCCTAGATAGAACCGTCTGTGCTTCCATTTTAGTCTGCGCTGACAGCGAGGGCGCGACTTTTCTCACCCACATAGCATACTGTCTATTATCGGTAAAGGTATTGCATCAAACACCAAGGACGTTAGGCAATAATGCAGGAATTGAACAGTACAGCAGTAACTCGTAATATGAAAGCATGGTGCGACATATTCTTTATTGATCATCTAACACAACAAAAGAAAGGAGAAAAGATTCAGGACCAAAACATAACGATACACTAGACTAGGCTCTATTTTGATTCGCGAGCAGCTTTGTGCTGCTTGAGTTCTTCGATTAGCGAAGTCAAATCTGAGTCAGATGATCCACCTTCCGCAACAGCCTTCCTGGCCATTTCACGAATCACTTTCGCCCTTCTTCTCATGACCTCTGCCTCTCCACCCGCCATAACTCGTCTCACCACACTGTCGATGTCATCTCTGCTTACTAAATCGGCACCTTCTCCAAACATGGCGAACGATTTAGATCCAACACTGGCCCCGATCCCTAGCACTTGAACAACCAACTTTTCGTTATAGAATTGATCGGCGAACATCGGCCACGTGACCATTGGCACACCGGCAGATATGCTTTCCAGCGTCGAGTTCCATCCACAGTGAGTCACGAATCCACCGATTGACTCGTGATCGAGAATCAACAGTTGGGGTGCCCACCCTCTTATGATTAGGCCTTTCCCATCCATTCTTTCTTCAAACCCTTCTGGTAGCCAATCTTGCTCTTGACTTTTATCTCCCTTCACAATCCATAAGAAATCTTGTTGAGATGCCTCAAGCCCCTTCGCGATTTCCACCAGCTGTTGAGAAATGAATCTTGTCAAGCTGCCGAAACACACGTAGACAACCGAGTCGGGCTTTTTTGAATCTAGCCATCTTAAGCATTCGTGCCTGCTGATGGATGCTTCCTTACCTCTCTGCACTTTATCTGTGGTATCGCTATTGCAGAGCGAGACTGGGCCGATATGCCAGGCCTTCCTTCCCAAGACATTCCTGTAATAATCGGCATAATCCTCTTCGAGTTCATAAAAACTGTTGAAAATGGTTCCGAAGCCCTTTGCCTCTGATTCAAACGCTTCTCTTTGTAGCTTGGATAAATCTGTTTCAACTTCTTGTCTTGAATGAGGCGGCAGCTGATTCCTTGTTAGCTTTATATCTCCAGGGAGGTGAGGCATAAGGAAAGTTTCTGAATCACACGAAACTCCCTTCTGTGGTTGATGTCGTGCGATGACATCCGCGGTGCACACAGCAATGGTGCTTGACCCTCCAAAGGCTAGCCTGGGAATTTTCAACCGAGCGGCAACGTCGGTAGCCCATGTAAAATAAAAATCTGTTACTAGACAATCCGGTCTATGTTTTTCCAGGATATGCAAGACCGGTTCCCGGAGCAAGCTCAGGGCCTCACCGAATTTAGGCAGATTTTGGCTGTAAGCCACTGCATCAGTATTCTCCCAACCTTCTGGCATCCCTACCTCAGTCGATGGGAATTTGACGGTTTGGACGTGGAATTCCAAACCCAACTGATTGGATCTTTCGATCTGCTTCGAAAAAATGGCCGCAAAGGCAGGGGAGGTGATGACGGTGATTTTTGCGCCCCGAGTCGCAAAGGCTTTGGCGATGTCTATCATGGGTATCATGTGGCCTTGAGCCGGTGCTGGCAGAAAGGATATATGAAGTTGGTTACTTTCGTTCTCCATAGAGCGGGAAAAAGAATGATCCAGGCTTTGCTTCGTCTCTATGGAGATTGCAGAGTTATAGTGAAGCCGGCTAACGGTGTTTGTTTCCGAGCATATGTCTATAACCATATATAGACTCCGGCACCATTAGGATGCAGGATAGGAACACCAAGTCTTGACTGTCATCAGGAAAAGGACTGAAAGAATACTTGGTCTCCAAGAAATTTGACTCCTTCCCATTAAAATTGATAAATGGATTAGGCACAAACAATTATGAAAGGGGTAAATTCGGTGGTCAAAGCCACGTGGAGCTTTTTCCTTAATAAATAGTGCAGAGTGTCTGGGATATGAGCTGGTGCTGTTCAATCGTGCGTGTGCATTAAAAAATATCTTCTACCAACGAATTGCAGAAGAGATTTAAGTTTCTAGGAATGGTGTTGAAGTCTCTCATCATACGTGGGAAGCAAGAAATGCCAGCTGTAAAAGACTGAGGCGGCGTATGGTCCAGACAAGAAGAGTGGCCTGTTGTCGGAAGTTGTGACAAAGGGATGTTAGTCAATACTCGCAGTAGCCAGCGACTTGTCGAGAAAGAAGGAAAAAAAAAGAGAAGAAAAATTTAAAATTCCACTTTTTTAAAAGACCAAAAAAGAGATAGGGAGCTGCCTGGGCTGCACAACAGCGTTGAATAAGAGAAAGTGAGTGAGAACTTGAAATGTGAAAATCATTTTCTTCTATTTTAGAAGATTTTGTCTGTTGAAGGAAAATGTTTTTCATAATAAGTTCGTTTTCTGTAAAATGAATGCCAAAAAATTTAGAAAATATTTTCTTAAAGGTTATTTTTCATGAATGAATGGAGCTTTAATGAACTTCATGTCTCCCTTGTAGCAGAATCGCCCCTTCCCTTTGTAACATCCATCGATAATAAAAATCTCTTCCCACAAAGTCTTGGGAACTCACTTCTCCTAATACTAGTTCCTTCGCTCCCCAATTATTCCACCAAGCTATCCCTCTGCAACAACCTGTCACACCCTGATCCTCGAGTGCGTGCCGATCCCTAGCACTTGAGTGACCAACTTATCGTTATAGAATTGCTTAGCAAACATCGGCCACGTGACCATTAGCACACCAGCACATATTCTTTCCAATATTGAATTCCATCCACAGTGAGTCACAAATTCACCGACTGACTCATGATCAAGAATCAACATTTGGGGCGCTCGTCCTCTTATGATGAGGTCGTTCCCGTCCAATCTTTCATCAAACTCTTCTGGTAACCAATCTTTTTATCAATGGTACAATCATCATAAGAAATACTTTTTTTTTCCCCAAATGAAGAGGTAGTGGATTTACCATCCTTTTAAAGTACAACACTGCAAAATTGTCAAATCATGTTGCCTACTAATGCCATGATCTTATATTCTTGATGCAAGAAATACATAAAATCTTAGCCGACCTAACTTGTATTCTTGATTATTATAGAAATGGCAAACAAAAACACCATAATTATTGAGGATCAAAATGCATTAGTTTGTGCTGGTTTGAGCATTTTTGGGTATTTCCCTTGCTCTTAAGCCAACAAACAGTCAAGTTAAAAGCTCTCTGACATCTTTTGGGTTCCTATTTTCTAGTTGGGAGTTGGCTCAATTTCATAAAAAGCACAAACTTTAAATCGGATCTCAATTCTAAAGAGAAGATCCACTACCTTTATTAACTTTGTTTGAATTTGAGTTGGTGCTTTATAGCTGATCTTAGGCGTTGGAATCTACAAAAAGCAGACCGGAGAAGATCAAAATAGTTTACCATATTTGGCCAGGCGATAGAGAATAACGAACTAATACAAAAGTATAACAAGCTATTTTCCAAACCTGTCTCTCCAGAGCTTAGAGTGATGTTTTGCGACTGCACAGGGCAGAAGAATGTTTATTCATGGGATTTGAACTTGAAACGGTCATTCAAGGTCTCATGACTGTAAATTCAACCCTAGAAAGAGTAGAGTTAAGGGAAAACAGACAAACTAGTTTATGCTCAAAGTTTTCATCTGTTCTTGTGTGTAGAAGTTTTGTAAATATGATTATATTCTTTGGTAGAAGTCTGAGCATTTGTAATCAAAGAAGAGAGTGTTAAGTGTAACGAGGATTGCTTATAACTATAGAAGCAAAGCTACAAGTAGAATGAAGCATTTTCGGATGCTTTAACATCTCAAAGTGTTAGTTTATGTCGGGTTTATATGTGGGATATGTGGGATTTGGAGAGAGGGTTAATTAATTGGCTTTTGTAAAGGGACAGCAACGTGGAATAGTTGGGGAGCGAAGGAGCTAATATTAGGGGACATGACTTCACAAGATTTTGTGGGAAAAGACTTTTATGATTGATGGGTGTTACAAAGGGAAGGATGAATTATGCTACAAGGGAAATAAGACAAATAACATGTTTATTAAGGGGGTGCATGACAAACTAGAATTTATGTTCCAGAAATAATTTTTCTATTCCAGATTTATTTCTGAATAGAAATCCATTCGATAAAATTATTCCATTTTTTTTTATTTCTGAAATAGATTATTGTTTCAGAAATAGGTTTTGAGTATAAATCATAAATAAAAATTTTCTAATTTTCTATTTTTGAAAGAGAAATGAGAAATAAAAATTCTTCTTATCGTTCGTCCTTATTACGAACCGGTCATCCATCTGTCACCATCGACCACCGTCCGCTAGTTGTCGCCATCGTCGTCCGCTGCCGGTCACCCGTCGCCGATCGCCGCCATCAAACGCCCGGCCGTCGGTCGCCACCATTCGTCGATCGCCGGTGTTATCAAACGAATTTCTATTTTTAGAGTAGAAATTTTGTGTCGTTATTAAACGGCTATTTTACTTAGAAGCTCGTCTAAAAATAAAAATAGAAAAATATATTTCTCTTCCCGAAATGAATTTTAGGCTAGAAAACAACTTTCTAGAAAAATGCTTTTTGAATTTTATGGCATTCATTTCACGAAAAGTGAACTAATGAGGGAAAACATTTTCCATCAACAGAAAAAGTCTTCTAAAATAGAGAAAAATGATTTTCACTTTTTAAGTTAGGAAAAATATTTTCCTTATCCACTCTCTTTTATCTAACACTATTGTGTAGCCCTACTAGTCCCCTCTTTCTTTCTTTTTTTTTGTACTTTAAAAAGGTCGAATTTTTAATTCTTTTTTTCTTTTCTTTTTTTTTTCCCTTCTTTCTCAGCAAATTCCCAGCCACGACAAATATTGATTAACATCCCTTCCTCACAATGTCGGACAACAAGCCACTCTTCTTGATCATCACATATTCAATGACCCTTCAAGGAAAACCTGCTGTAGGGATGACTTGAAGTGAGGAGTTACCAACGTTTGCTTCTCTTTAGTGTAAAATCATTGGTATTTCTTGATAGTGGGGACTTTTTACTCTCAATATACAGGTGAGACTTGCGGGGACTAATAAGTGAAAATAAGGAATGTAGTCTTGTTAGGCATCTCACTAGGGGATTACCCAGAACACTCGTCAGGTGGAAGCACCCTCCTGGCTACCACCTCCAGCCAATCAACTAGTCGGTAGTTCGAGGCCCCCTGGTTGATTGGCTAACATCCCTTTGTCACGACGTCGGACCAGCCACTCTTCTTGACCATCCGCCGCCCAAGACTTACACAGCTGGCATTTCTTGCTTCCCACGTATGACGAGAGAGTTCAACACTATTCCTAGAGACTTAAGCTCTTTTATATTTTTGTTGGTAAAAGATATTTTTTAATGCATACGCACGATTGAACAGCACCAACTCATACACTATACACCCTGCGTTATTTATTAACGAAAAAGCTTCACGTGTCCTTAACCAACGAATATACCCCCTTCATAATTGTTAGTGCCTAATCCATTTATCAATTTTAATGGGAAGGAGTCAAGTATCTTGGGGACCAAGGTCCCTTTCAGCCCTTTTCACGGTAAAAGTCAGAAAAGTGTCAGATATCTTGGAGACCACGTATTATTTCAGCCCTTTCCGCGAATAAGGCAGACTTGGTGTTCCTATCCTGTATCCTAATGGTGCCCAAGTCTATATATGGCTATAGACGTATGCTCGGAAACAAACACGTTAGCCGGCTTCACTACAACTCTGCAATCTCCATAGAGACGAAGCAAAGCCTGGATCATTCGTTTTCCCTCTCTATGGAGACCGAAAGTAACCGACTTCATATATCCTTTCTGCCATTACCGGCTCAAGGCCACATGATACCCATGATAGATATCGCCAAAGCCTTTGCGACTCGGGGCGCAAGAATCACCGTCATCACCTCCCCTGCCTTTGCGGCCATCTTTTCGAAGCAGATCGAAAGAGCCAATCAGTTGGGTTTGGAATTCCACGTCCAAACCGTCAAATTCCCATCGACTGAGGTAGGGATGCCAGAAGGTTGGGAGAATACTGATGCAACGGCTTACAGCCAAAATCTGCCCAAATTCGGTGAGGCCCTGAGCTTGCTCCGGGAACCGGTCTTGCATATCCTGGAAAAACATAGACCCGATTGTCTAGTAACAGATTATTTCTTTGCATGGGCTACCGACGTTGCCGCTCGGTTGAAAATTCCCAGGCTAGTCTTTGGAGGGACAAGCATCATTGCCGTGTGCGCGGAGGAAGTTATCGCACGACATGAACCACAGAAGGGAGTTTCGTGTGATTCAGAAACTTTCCTTATGCCTCACCTCCCTGGAGATATAAAGCTGACAAGGAATCAGCTGCCGGAGCATTTAAGACGACAAGTTGAAAATGATTTTTCCAAGCATGCAGGAAAAGCGTTCGAAGCAGAGGTAAAGAGCTTCGGAAGCATTTTCAACAGCTTTTATGAACTCGAAAAGGATTATGCCGATTTTTACAGGAATTTCTTGGGAAGGAAGGCCTGGCATGTCGGTCCAGTCTCGCTCTGCAATAGCGATACTGCAGATAAAGTGCAGAGGGGTAAGGAAGCATCCATCAGCAGGCACGAATGCCTAAGATGGCTAGATTCGAAAATGCCCAACTCGGTTGTCTACGTGTGTTTCGGCAGCTTGACAAGATTCAGTTCTCAACAGCTGGTAGAAATCGCTAAGGGGCTTGAGGCATCTCAACAAGATTTCTTATGGATTGTGAAGGGAGATAAAAGTCAAGAACAAGATTGGCTACCAGAAGGGTTTGAAGAAAGAATGGTTGGGAAAGGCCTAATCATAAGAGGGTGGGCACCCCAACTGTTGATTCTCGATCATGAGTCGATTGGTGGATTCGTGACTCATTGCGGATGGAACTCGACGCTGGAAAGCATATCTGCCGGTGTGCCAATGGTCACGTGGCCGATGTTTGCCGACCAATTCTATAATGAAAAGTTGATTGTTCAAGTGCTAGGAATCGGGGCCAGCGTTGGATCTAAATCGTTTGCCATGTTTGGAGAAGGTGCCGACTTAGTAAGCAGAGATGACATCGACAAGGTGGTGAGACGGGTTATGGCGGGTGAAGAGGCAGAGGTCATGAGAAGAAGGGCGAAAGTGATTCGTGAAATGGCCAGGAAGGCTGTTGCGGAAGGTGGATCATCTGACTCAGATTTGACTTCGCTAATCGAAGAACTCAAGCAGCTTAAAGCTGCTCGCGAATCAAAATAAAGCCTAGTCTAGTGTATCGTTATGTTTTAGTCCTGAATCTTTCCTCCTTTCTTTTGTTGCGTTAGATGATCAATAAAGAATATGTCACGCCATGCTTTCATATTACGAGTGACTGCTGTATTGTTCAATTCCGGCATCATTGCCTAACGTCCTTGGTGTTTGATGCAATACCTTCACCGACAAAAGACGATATGCTATTTGGGTGAGAAAAGCGGTTGCCCTTGCTGTCTGCACGAACGAAAATGGGAACACAGACGGTTCTGTTTAGGAAAATTGTTTATGTGGCTGAGAATTAGCTTGCTGCTGCTGCAGTTGGAAGGAGACATGAACATGTTTCAAGCTTCATAGACCAAGTATTATTATTTAGAAACTCTGATGGGAGGCCCATCTTGCGTAACTGGTCATGGATGACGTCTCTACTTGTAACTTCTCTCGTGCTATTGCAGAATTCGACAAGTAAACTAGTTACCTCTTTCGATGATTGGCCTATGCCTTGCACGCTTGCCGGAAGAGATTATGTGATCTTGAGTAGAAGACATACACATTCCCCTCATCTTTTTCTTAGTCCCTCCAAATATTGACTCAGCCTTTTTGTTCTCCTCTGCTATCCGAAAGTTCTTGGCGAACAAGGAATCTGGCCGCCATTCAATTCGCGATTTTTACAAGACATCTAAAGCATAGAAGAAACCTAACCTATCTCTCTCATCACCTTTTTCTTTATTC
The DNA here is from genome assembly GCA_014182555.1 of Eucalyptus erythrocorys. NCBI lineage: Eukaryota > Viridiplantae > Streptophyta > Magnoliopsida > Myrtales > Myrtaceae > Eucalyptus > Eucalyptus erythrocorys. The sequence goes on along the minus strand of CM024605.1, from coordinate 25,222,744 downwards.
CCAAACCCCTCCTTTTCATATCACCGGAAAAGCGAGGCATCTTTTAAAAATGATTATACCTTTTTTTTGGCATCAATGGTAGGGGTGAGCGGTTCCCGGTTCCGGTTCGGTTCCGCCTAGAACCTGGAACCTACCATCGGATACAGGTTCATCATTTTTTTGAACCTAGAACCTACCCGTCAGAACCAAAAACCTGGAACCTACCCTGTCACAGGTTTCAGGGTCGGTTCCAAGTTCCGATAGGTTCTTTTTTTTTTCATTTTTAGTTTAAAAAAACGAAAATGAACACAGCAATAATAAACAATCTTATGCCTCTTAATCCTCACTCTTTTTTTGAGCTTATCCTTCAAATCATGATTAACACATAATATAGCTTGAACTCACCATGACAGGCTCAATACCTTGACAATCCTTCAAGGAGCAGTACTCCAAAACTGTAGATGTCTAATTTTTATGTGGGTTTCCGAGTTTTCATGACTTCGGGAGCCCGATAACCTACACTTCTAGTTCTAGGAGGCACTGTAGGAGTGCAGATCAGAGGAGTCAAGCCAAACTCTAAGATGCAACCTTCAAGGTATGTTGCCATGGATAAACCTCCCACCACTGGCCGAATGGATGTGAGCAAAGCCTTTAGCCACTCCTAGAGAAATCTTCACCCGCAATGCCCAGTCCAATGGTTGTCTCCCACCTTCTGCAAATCATTATTAGGAGGTAACTATCAACAATGCAACGAATAGGAGACAACCTACACTTCTTTCAACAAACCTTCCCCATGTATCCCACCTCACATTGTCGTGGTCAAGATAATCATCCACGTATGACAATTCTCCAACATACAATAGAGTCTGTCCTTTCTGCAGATTATGCTCACAATGGGCGAGTGTTTGGTTTGAATCAAAAGTCTGACTAAGATCCCCTGCAATGGTCATCGGCATGCTGAGCACAGAAAGAAGTAGAACTGTGGATGCATGTAAATTACCAGCAGAACTAAATTACCCAAGTTCATCCGGAGTCACCCATGACACAATCACTCCTTTTCCCACATGATCTCATTGGGTGATATGTACCTAAAGACTTGCGCCAAAATCAAAACCAAATCAAAAACCACAACAAATAGAACAAAATTAACAACAGTGACCTCTAACATTAATTCACATCGAATCCGAAACCGAATTAATGTGACTCTAGCTCATCCTAGTGTGTCTACACATAGATGTAAACCATTTCACAAGCCACAAATGAACAGAAGGAAAAGCTTGTGCTATACTGAAAGAAAAAGCAAGAAAACAAGCTCAGTTGAGACCTGTTGAGGGGCATTATGGCCAGGAGGCACTCGGAAAACATTGCTATTTAGAGGCATGTCCACAGTTTTCTGGTCTTCCCTCCATTGCACAAATCGGCCCCATTCAACACCAGAACAAGAACAGCCCCAACAATAGCCACTGAACAACAAGATGAAGATCCCAGAACAGCCATCTTGGTCTTATTTTGGGATACGGAAGAACCTACGTGACACAACCCCACAAATTCCCTTCCCTCACTATGTACGTACTTGGATTAGGGCACACAAGCATGACACTCACATCTCGGAAATCGACCAAATAAAGTAGCTAAAATGTTAGATTGGATCTAACAGTTAAGAGCAGAAACAACAAGAGATTAGACCTACGATTGAAGCTGGAAGAGGCGAGTTTCTTCAGTGTTGAGGGCGGCAAGCTGTATCAAGAGACATCGGGTGGCGTCGAGGGGGTCAAGCGGGCGTTGAGGGGGCCGTGCGGCGTCGAGGGGTCAAGCGGCGTTGAGGGGGCGTTGAGCGAGCGTCAAGGGCGTCGAGGGGGCCGAGCAGGCGTCGAGGGGGCCGAGCGAGCATCGAGGGGCCGAGAGGGGTCGAGGGGCGGCGGACGGCGCGACAACTCGTCGGGCTCAACGGCGAGACGGCTCGTCGGATGAACGGTGGGTGGTGGTGGTTCGGTGGCCAAGAGGTGGTGGTGAGTAGGGCGTGGGGCGGCGGTGTGGTGGTGGGTTAAGCGGCAGCCATCAAGAGGAAGGAAGAAGAAGAAGAGGAGGAGGAGGAGGAGGAGAAGGGGGGTTCGGCCGAGGGGGAAAGAGAAGAGAGGGAGAGAGAGAAGAAAAGAAAAAGTTGGGGGGCAAGGAAGTGACGTTAGGAGGAAAAAGGGGGAAAAGAAAGAGAGAGAGAGAAAGAAAAGGAAAGGGGGCAAGATTTTGACAGAAAGGGGGATATTACTCGGGAAGTGAGGGCTACGATTTTTTTTTTTTTTTTAATTTTTACAGGTTCCGGTTCCGGTTCCGGTTTCTATGGGAACCGGAACCGGATTTTGTGGAACCGGGAACCGAACCGGACCCTCCTCCGGTTTGGTTCCGGTTCCCGGGTAACCCGGGAACCATGCTCAGCCCTAATCAATGGTGCAATGGTATAAATAATACCTTTTTTTTTTAAATGAAGAGGTTGCGAGATCGATAGTCATAAATAATACTTTTTTTCCAAATGAAGAGGTTGTGGATCTTTTTAAAGTACGGCACAATAAAATTGTCAAATTATGTTGGATGTCATGCCATGACTCTTATCTTCTTGATGCAAGAGACAAAATCTTAGCCAACCTAACTTGTATCATCGTTAAAAAAAAAAAAAAAAATTGTATTATCGTATGAAGCAAATAAAACGCCTTAATTATTAAGGATCCAATGTATTAGTTTGTACTGGTTTGAGCATTTTTAGGTATGTCGCTTGCTTTTAAGCTAACAAACGGTCAAGATAAAAGCTCTCCGACATTTTTATTGCTCCTATTTTCTAGTTGGAAGCGGGCTCAATTGTCTCAATTATGAAGAGGAAATCCACTTTCTTTATCAATTTTGTTTGAATTTTTTTTTTTTTTTTTTGTCGATCTTACTATATTTCTATTTAACTCTCACCCTCAGACTTTTAACTCACCCTTGAAACTAAATCGTCCCCATCCCAACCCCCTTGAAAAGGTGGGGATTTAAACTCCATACATCTCCTTTCCATGTTAGAAGGATGCCCATTGGGGCATTTTAGCAGGTCTTAGACGTTAGAATCTACATAAAGCAGACTGGAGAAGATTAGAACAAGTTACCATTTTTGGGCAGGTAATAGAGGATAAGGGACAATTGCAGAAGTATGACTAGCTATTTTGCAAACTTGTCGTGGCTGAGTTGATCAATCTGAAATCTAAGCAATGGAATGTACGTAAGCTATCAATAATTTTTGAAAAGAATCTAGTGCACGAAATTCTCGGTGTTCCACTTAGCCCTATTGCAGGAACTGATAAGCATGTATGGACTATGAATAAATTGGGATCTATCTTAGTCAAAAGTGGATATAACAAAATTTATACACCAGACACCCACAACAACAAAAACCAGGCCTCCACATCATACCAGCCTCTAAAAACACTATAGAATATGATATGGCATCTCCATACCCACCCGAAGATCAGATTTTTCATGTGGAGTTTATGCAATAATGGGCTTCCCACAAAAACCTATACATAAGAACAATGTTACCTAACCCAATCTGCCCCGTATGCCATCGAGCGTTGGAAACTCTAGAGCATCTCTTCATGTTGTACAACTAGATGAAAGATATATGATCAGATCCAAGACTTAAAATTGATTCCACCCCTCAGCATCTAAGTAGAATCGACAAATGGATACTAGATATTCTCATCGAAGGCTGTGACCCATCGTTAAAGGAGCTGCTTACTGGGACCCTTTGGTTAATCTGGAAGGAGCAAAACACCATGGTCTTCCAAGACCGGCCACCGAATCCAAGGGATATAATAGAAGCAGCACATGTAGAAAACATACTATTCAGAAGGTGGAACCCAAAAACGAGAAATCAAAGAATAGAGGTAACGGAGCTACCTTTGTGATGGGTTCCACCTGAGAAGGGAGTCCTGAAATACAATGTCGATGGCTCACGGTCCGGCGACTCACTTGAGGGATCCGTAGTTGGAATCTGCAGGAACTCCGAAGGTATTGTCACCGATGGGTTCGCCATGAAAGCTCACGCCTCTTCAGCACATGCAATCGAAACCCTAGCCCTCCGTGCGGTTTTGTCGAGGTTGGCGGAGACACACAAACTGAAGACTTTAGTTGACTTGTGCGTGAAAGTGGAAGTAGTTATGGATAGCTTATCAACCATGGAGTGCTTATCAGGCTGGATTCAAAGCCCATGGACCGTGCGGACGATTATTGAAGACTGTAAAGTTACTTTGGCCCAAACTCAATAGAATTTCAATTAGGTGCGAGCCCCGCGAATCTAATCTGACTATGGATCGGGTTGTCAAAGCCCATCAGAAAAATCAACTCCCCGTTAATTGGCTAACTAAGCCCCCTCGCCTGTCAAGATATATCAATATGCAGATGCTACTATGCTACTGAAGCTAAGCATGCTACTGAAGCTAAAGTTTGCACTGAAGTTACTGAGGCTCGCACTAAGGCTGCTGGTGCTACTAAGGCTGAGGCTGCCAAGGATGATAAAAGAACAAAAGCCAAGTATTGAAGTGGCTGTTACAAATCTAAAAGAAAGGACTGCAAATGAACGGCAGAGAAAGAAAGTCTAAAGAACAGTCGAGATTATCATCAACGATGGTGGATTAAGCAACAAAGATTGACACGGATTGTCAGCCTATGAAGATTATGTGAAGCTGTTAATTCTGTTGTAAGACAAAATAGAATTTAGTTTTTTCTGTTAGTCTTCATCTTCTTAAATAGAAAAGTCTTCAGTAGAAGAAGGAGTTAAGAGAGAGATATGTTCGTGTTTTGTTACTCTGTACTTTTGTCAAGAAGAAAAACTCCGTGTAGCGGAGTATATGTTGCATACAAATAGAGAAAGAGAGATAGAGAGAAAGAGATGAAAGTGAAGTCCTTTGTACTGATCTTTTGAATATACAAGCTGCTGTAATACAAGTGATTGAAATGAGATGTATACAAGGATTTTCTTGATCAATCCTTGAAGTTTTCCACATATCTTCTTGTCTCTATTTTCTTCGATTCTTCATACAGCTCTCTCTCATCTTCACATCGCCAACTGTAGGATTTATTATGTGTTGATTCCGAACTTTCTTGCGCTTCTTTCGTTGTTCAGTAATGAAAGTTATTTCCTTGACCAAAAAAAAAAACCATAGAGTTTAGAGTGATATTTTGCGATTGCACAAGGCAGAATAATGGTTACATGTGGGATTTGAACTTCAAATAGTCATTTGAGGTCTCGTGACTGTAAATTCAACCCTAGAAGTAGTAGAGTTAAGGGAAAAAAGACAAACTAGTTTATGCTCATAATTTTCATCTATCCTTGTGTGTAGAAGTTTTGTAAATGTGATTTTATTCTTTTGTAGAAGTTTGAGCATTTGTCATCAAAGAAGAGAGTGTTAAGTGTCGTGGGGATTCCTTATAAGTTTAGAAGCAAAGCTACAAGAAGAAGAAAGCGTCTTCAAATACTGTAACATCTCAAGATGTTAGTTTATGTCGGTTTATACGTGGGATTTGATGAAAGGGTTATTTAATTGGTTTTTGCAAAGGGACAGCTTGGTGGAATGGTTGGGGAGCCATGGAAATGGTATTAGGGGATGTGACTTCCCAAGCCTTTGTGGGAAGAGATTTTTATTATCGATGGGTGTTATGAAGGGAAGGAGGGATTCTGTTACAAGGGAGAAAGGGAAGTTCATTAAAGCTGCATTCATTCCGTGAATAACTTTTAAGAAAATATTTTTCAAATTTTCCAACATTCATCTTACAGAAAATGAATTAATTACGGAAAATATTTTCCGTCAACAAACAAAGTCTTCTAAAATAAATGAAAATGATTTTTATATTTCAACTTCTCACTCAACGTCTCTTAGGCCCTATTTGGCAATTTCTGTTTTTGATCCTCGGAACACAAATTTTTGTTCTTTTGTTCCGGAAACAAAAAAAAAAAAACAAAACGCGTTTATTTACACTTTTGTTATTGGGAACAAAAATTTATTTTTTTGTTCCTGAACAAATTTGGAACAAAAATAAGAAATAGAAAAAACTTATTTCTTATTCCCGGGAACACCGCCGAAAAACACTTTTTTTCTTCTCATTTTCTCCTTCTTTTTTTCTCTTTCTTTTCTTCTTCTTCTTCTTCTTCTTCCTTTTTTGCCGGTCACCGGCCTTAACCATGACCGACACCAGCAACCGACCGGACAAGGGCCGGCGACCTCGCCGAGTGTCGCCGGCCCTCGAAGAGGCCAAGCCACGGCAAGGCTCGTCGGCTTGAGCCTCACGCAGCCATGGCTAGGTGAAGCTACCTCGTCGGCCAATCGCCGGCCATGGTCGAGGCCGGCGACAGGCCAAAAGAAAGAAAAAAATAAAAATAAAAAAGGAAAAATAAAATAAAAATATTTAAAAATTAAAATAAATAAATAAATTATATAAGTTTACCAAATATATTTCTGTTCTTTTTTATTTCATGAACTTAAATTTTGTACAGTTACCAAACACATTCTTCTATTCAAAAATTATTCTCCGGAATAGAAATAGTCCGAGAATAATTTTTGAACAGAAATCTTACCAAACGCGCTCTTATTCAATGCTCTTATACAGCCCAGGAAGCTCCCTATTTCTTTCTTGGTCTTTTAAAAAAGTTGAATTTTTAATTTTTAATTTTTTTTTTCCTTCTTTCTCGACAAGTCGCTGGCCGCGGTAAATATTGACTAACATCCTTTCTAACACCTTCCGACGACAGGCCACTCTTCTCTTCTGGACCATCCGCCGCCTCAGAATTTAAAGCAGCTGCCATTTCTTACTTCCCATGCATGACGAGAGACTTCAACACTTTCTAGAAACTTAAAACTCTTTTACAATTCGTTGGTAGTAGATATTTTTTAACGCATCCGCTGGATTGAACAGCACCAGCTCATATTCTACGCACTCTGCTTCGCGTGGCTTTGACCAACGAATTGAAGGAGTCAACTATTGTTTCAGCCCTTTTCTTGATAATAATCAGACTTGGTGTTCCTATCCTGCATCCTAATGGTGCCTGAGTCTATATATGGTTATAGACGTATGCTCGGAAACAAACACGTTAGCCGGCTTCACTATAACTCTTCAATCTCCACAGAGACGAAGTAGAGCCTAGATCATTCTTTTTCCCGCTCTATGGAGAACGAAAGTAACCAACTTCATATATCCTTTCTGCCAGTACCGGCTCAAGGCCACATGATACCCATGATGGACATCGCCAAAGCCTTTGCGACTCGGGGTGCAAAAATCACCGTCATCACCTCCCCTGCCTTTGCGGCCATTTTCTCGAAGCAGATCGAAAGAGCCAATCAGTTGGGTCTGGAATTCCACGTCCAAACCGTCAAATTCCCATCGACAGAGGTAGGGATGCCAGAAGGTTGGGAGAATACTGATGCAGTGGCTTACAGCCAAAATCTGTCCAAATTCGGTGAGGCCCTGAGCTTGCTCCGGGAACCGGTCTTGCATATCCTGGAAAAACATAAACCGGATTGCCTAGTATCAGATTTTCTCTTTGCATGGGCTGCCGACGTTGCCGCTCGCTTGAAAATTCCGAGGCTAGCCTTTGGAGGGACAAGCATCATTGCTGTGTGCGCCGGGGAAGTCATCTTACGACATGAACCACAGAAGGGAGTTTCGTGTGATTCAGAAACTTTCCTTATGCCTCACCTCCCTGGAGATATAAAGCTAACAAGGAATCAGCTGCCTCCTCATTCAAGACAAGAAGTTCAAATAGATTTTGCCAAGTTTGCAAAAGAAGCGTTTGAATCAGAGGCAAAGAGCTTCGGAAGCATTTTCAACAGTTTTTATGAACTCGAAAAGGATTATGCCGATTTTTACCGGAATGTCTTGGGAAGGAAGGCCTGGCATATCGGTCCCGTCTCGCTCCGCAATAGCGATACCGCAGATAAAGTGCAGAGAGGTAAGGAAGCATCCCTCGGCAGGCACGAATGCTTAAGATGGCTAGATTCGAAAAAGCCCAACTCGGTTGTCTACGTGTGTTTCGGCAGCGTGACAAGTTTCAGTTCTCAGCAGCTGGTGGAAATCGCGAAGGGGCTTGAGGCATCTCAACAAGATTTCTTATGGATCGTGAAGGGAGAAAAAAGTCAAGAACAAGATTGGCTACCAGAAGGGTTTGAAGAAAGAATGGATGGGAAAGGCCTAATCATAAGAGGGTGGGCACCCCAACTGTTGATTCTCGATCACGAGTCGATCGGTGGATTCATGACTCATTGCGGATGGAACTCAACGCTAGAAAGCATATCTGCTGGTGTGCCAATGGTCACATGGCCGATGTTTTCTGATCAATTCTATAACGAAAAATTGGTTGTTCAGGTGCTAGGGACCGGGGCCAGCGTTGGATCTACATCATACGCCATGTTTGGAGAAGGTGCCGACTTAGTGAGCAGAGATGACATCGACAAGGCGGTGAGACGGGTTATGGCGGGTGAAGAGGCAGAGGTCATGAGAAGAAGGGCGAAATTGATTCGCGAAATGGCCAGGAAGGCTGTTGCGGAAGGTGGATCATCTGACTCAGATTTGACTTCGCTAATCGAAGAACTCAAGCAGCACAAAGCTGCTCGCGAATCAAAATAAAGCCTACTCTGGTGCATCGTTATGTTTTGTTCCTGAATCTTTCCTCCTTGCGAATCAAAATAAAGCCTAGTCTAGTGCGTCGTTATGTTTTAGTCCTGAATCTTTCCTCCTTTCTTTTGTTGCGTTAGATGATCAATAAAGAATATGTCACGCCATGCTTTCATTTTACGAGTGACTACTGCTGGCATTCTCGCCCAAAATTTGTTCCAATTTTCCCTCTGTTAAAAGAGAGACTATTCTACGTATTGTATTAACTTAATCAATCAAGGATTACAATATATATATGAGTTACCCTAAGATTTAACTATTGACTATTTTATCCTTATTATTATTTCCTAACACTCTCCCTCAAGTTGGGATGTAGATATAAAACAATCCCAACTTGTTTACATAAAAAATTCACTCTATTTCCTCGTAAAGACTTGGTAAAAATATCTGCAAACTAATCCTCCGTTCTTATATGTTGAAGAGTGATATCTCCTTTCTGAACTTTTTCTCGTATAAAGTGACAATCAACCTCAATGTGCTTAGTTCGTTCATGGAAGACGGGATTGTTTGCAATATGAATAATTGATTGATTGTCACAATATAATATCGATGGTTCTAATGTTGACATCCCAATTTCTAACAATAACATCCTCAACTACAGCAATTCACCAGTCACATGTGCCATTGCTCTATATTCTACTTCTGCACTTGATCGAGAAACCACATATTGTTTCTTACTCTTCCAAGCAACTAAATTACCTCCAAGAAATATACAATAACCTAATGTAAATCTTCTACTAGTAGAACATCCAGCCCAATCCGCATCAGAAAAACCTATGGTATTCAGGTGGCCATAATTCTTGAAAATTAGTCCTTTACCTGGTGCTTCTTTCAAGTATTTGATAATTCGAAGCACAGCATCCCAGTGAGTAGTTCGAGGAGAACCCATGAATTAACTTACAACACTAACAGCAAATATATTAGGTCTCGTGACGGTAAAATAATTCAACTTACCAACTACTCTCCGATATATCATTGGGTCATGTAATAATTCTCCATCTTCTACATCAAGTTTCACATTGGGTTCCATTGGAGTATTAACCGATTTCGCTCCAACAAGTCCAACCTCATCAAGGATGTCAAGAACATATTTTCTCAGAGTTAAATTTATACTTGTATGTGAGTAGGCAACCTCAATACCTAGGAAATACCGCAAACGTCCCATATCCTTAGTACTAAACAGTGTATGCATAAATTGTTTGAGTTGTTGAATACCATCCGAATCACTGCTAGTAATGATAATATCATCCACATATACCACCAGAAGAATACAACCAACTAAGGAAATAGAACTGAAGACTAAATGATTTACTTGACAACGCTTTAATCCAAACTCGATAACAACATCACTAAACTTACCAAACCAAGCACGAGGAGATTGCTTGAGTCCATACAATACCTTACCCTTGAGCAACAAATCCAAGTGGTTGCTCCATATACACCTCTTCAGCCAAATCACCACGTAGGAACACATTTTTTTATGTCTAATTGATGAAGAAACCATCCAAAATGCGCTGCTAGAGAAATAAAGACACGAACAGATGGAATTTTGGCTACTGGAGAAAAAGTGTCATCATAATCAACACCATATGTTTGAGTATATCCTTTAGCAAACAACCATGCCTTCAATCAATCTACAATGCCATCAGGGTGGACCTTAACTGTGAAAACCCAATGACAACCAACAGGTTGTTTTCCCACAGGAAGGGTAGTAAGCTTCCAAATGCGATTCTCAATGAGTGCTTTCATTTCATCCTCCATGGCTTGTCTCCAACCAGGATGAACAAGAGCTTTAGTAACATTGCTAGGCACAAAAATAGAGGATAAGGACGAGACAAAAGTAGAGAAGGTAGGAGATAAACGATCATAAGACAAAAAGTTGTTAATAGGATGACAAGTACGAAGACAATCAGACAAACCAAAATAAAGTGTATAATGATCCATAGGACGCCCAACACAAGATCGTGTACTTTTTCGAGTAGCAATGGGTTGATCAAGATCAGGATCAGGGGATGGCACAGCAACCGATGACGGATCAAATGAATCAGGTGATGGCCGTACCTCTGTAATGGGAGCTTTTCCTTGTCTATGGTAAGTTTAATTAGCAAACTGAAATCCTGTAGACGATACTGGAGGAAGGGAGATTGGTGGAGTTATTGGTAAGACACTTGTTAGTGGCAGGAGACACTGTAGAGACTGTTTGAGTACTACAGTATAGCTGGTCCTAAAAAAATGTCACATCTGCTGATACAAACAATCAACGAGTAGTAGGATTGTAACATTTATAGCCCTTCTGAGCTCGAGAGTACCCAACAAAGATACATTTATCAGCACAAGGAGCCAACTTATCAAGACCTGGAGTCAGAGAATGAACGAAACAAACACATCCAAAGACACGTAGGGGTAAGTCCGGCAAGTCGACGACGACGAGTCGTTGCTCCATCGTCTAGGGTTATGTCCTAGGCTCTAATACCATGTTAAAAGAGAGAGTATTCTACATATTGTATTAACTTAATCAATCAAGGATTACAATATATATATATATATGAGTAACCCTAAGATTAATTATTGATGATTTTACCCTTATTATTATTTCCTAACACCCTCCAAAATGGAGATCTTGAATTTGCCCCCGTGGGGAGGCATCATGTAGTCTCGAATAAGTGTATGTCGACGCTGATTCCAGAACGGGTTGGAATCCAACTCGAACATTCTCGAAAGGATTTTCTCCTTCCGATTGATAATAAGGGCGATTTCGTCATCCGAAACAATTCTACCCTTTTGACCTAGTCGATGTATAATAAGTTTTTTTCTTAACACTTCTTTGACAGAATTGAGATTAGGTTTCGAAGAGATATCCTCAACCGGAAAAGGGTTTTGATTGGGAACCAGCGACAGGGCATCTCACGAGGGCAGTGCATTTGGAACCTGCGGTAACGCCTCTTATGCAGCATTCAAAAAAGGCGCAACGGCCTCCAATAATTCATCAAACATGAGCTTTTCCAATATCGACATTATCTATGATGACTCTTGTGATCCGATCAGGCATAGTTGGCATTCTCGACAATGGATAAGCTAATGTTGGTTGAAACCTTGGGTTCAGTTCTTGTTGGGTGGACGTAGGTGGGTGTGCGGCATGCTGTTGATCAATAAGGTAAGCATTCACCTATGGTAAGAGGTGCGTGGATGATACACTGGGCTAACCCCTGTCGGATAGTTAGAGACGTCCGGGGAGGCGAACTCCGAATTAGATCTCGAATCTCTTGCCTTCTTCTCTAAAAATGATGGTAAGAGGTGTGTGGATGATACACTGGGCTAACCCCTGTCGGATAGTTAGGGATGTCCCGGGAGGCGAACTCTGGATTAGATCTCGAATCTCTTGCCTTCTTCTCTAAAAATGCCTATGTACTGGTGGAGCATAGTTGACTCTCTCATTCAGCTCAGTTTGCTAAGAGCATGGTCGGTTGTAACTTCAAGTGACATCAAAAGAAACTCAAACTTTCAATGAATTCAAATTTTATGCCTAAAAACACAGTTTTCCTTAAAGCTTTCCCTAAGTCTGTTCTAGATATCCATGCCAAAAATCCTGGGTTTCTTAGTTTTTTCTTATTTCAAGTGTTGTCTAAGAAATCAATCCCAAAATCATGGCATTTTATTGTGTTAGACTGATAGCAAGACACGACTTTTTTAGAAGAGGATTGAGGCCTAATAGAATGTCTTTTCTATGGCAAGGAAAGGAGACCGGAGCTAGGCAAGTAAGCTAGGCAAGATCTTGGATCGATAAGATGTTCAATTCTTATATTATTGCCAACGTCCTTGGTGTTTGATGCAATACCTTTACCGATAAAAGACTATGCTATTTGGGTGAGAAAAGCCATGCCCTCGTTGTCTGTTTAGGAAAATTGTTTATGTGGCTGAGAATTAGCATGCTGCTGCTGCTGCAGTTGGAAGGAGACATGAACATGTTTCAAGCTTCATAGACCACGTATTATTATTTAGAAATTCTGATGGGAGGCCCGTTTTGTGTAATTGGTCATGCATGACGTCTCCAGCTTTTAATTCCGAAGGTTTTCATTGAGCCAGGATCTCTCGTGGTATTGCAGAATTCGACACGTAAATTAGTTACCTCTTTCGATGATTGGCCTATGCCTCGCATACTAGACGTAAGAGATTTTGTGATCTTGAGTGGAGGACATACACATACCACTCATCTTTTTCTTAATTTCTCCAAATAGTAACTCGGCTTTTTTTGTTCTCTTTTGCTATCCCAAAGTTCATGGCGAACAAGGAGTATGATCCACATTTTAGTTCAGGATTTTCACAAGACGTCTAAAGCATAGAAGAAACTAAACTTGTCTTTCTCCGGTATCTCTTTTTCTTTATTCCCAAACCCTCCTTATTATATCACCAGGAAAGCGAGGTACCTTTCAAGATTACTAGGTTGAATTGAATGGATAAGGTTGTGGAAAGGACCTTTGCTGATTTTTTGGCAGGAAAATAAGGTTACGTATACTAATAATATTACTATATAAAATTTATGTTCCCAGAATAGAAATACATTTGGTATGACACTAGATATTTTTGTGACTTAGAATTTTTTTTAAATTTATCAATAATTTTATTACATTTTTTCTTTTTTCTTTTTCTTCTCCTTTCTCTAGTAGGTTGCCGGCGAGGCTTAGTAGCTACAACGAGGCTCGGGGGAGGGGGCCTCGTCGGTGGCTGGCGAGGCTCTACCAATCGTCAACCATCATCGAGGCTGGCAACCAACTAGGGGAAGAAGAGAGGAAGCAAAAGAAAAGAAAAGCTTGTTTTTTGTTTCTTGAGTTGTTCTCGGGAAAAAAAAAATTACCAAACACATTTTTGTTCTAATTCTATTCCGAGAACAAAAGACTTGATACAGCGTTCCCCAGAGCGTTACCAAACAGCACCTAAATAGCTGGAAATTACAATAATCTAAGTGCGAGTGCTAAAAATTTGAAGTGTAGGAAAGTTAAATTTGCGGGAATTTGAAAGATATACATATATTTGCAAGAATGGATATTATGCGATTGATTGAGCGAACTTTTACAAAGATACGTTAGGGGTAGTTAATAGTTATAGCCCACCATTTACTATTATTTACAGATAACTATCGAATTTGAATTTACATATAACTTCCTAAGCCTATGAACGATTGTTGATAAGAACCTACAAACTCTAAGCACAATCTCCTAAAATTAACAATTATCTTTCGCATAGTGCGCGCCGAGGAGCTAGTAGTTTTTGAATTCGGCGCACGAGCTCCCGGTTTCTTAGTTCTTAGTTTGTGAATTGCTCATTTCATGTGCCATCATTTAGAGAAAATTTGTTCCTGTTAAAATAATTAAATATTAAATCACGCATTTATCTAATAATTTTAGCTTTTGAAACACTTGGTTGCGATCTTATCAAAGCCTCACATGATATTAGAGCAGGATGTCTTAAGTTTAAATTTTTCCAAACCTCATTTATCTCCCCAATGAAATATGTCCACACTTAATACTAGGCAAAAAGACTAGACTAAGTATGATGGAAAGTGTTAGAATAATTAAATATTAAACTACGCATTCATCTAATATAACTTAAGCTTTTAGAACACTTGGTTGTGGTATTATCAAAATCTTACAGTTCCTCCATCTGTTGGGATTGTTGAAAGACTAGATAGGAACAACAATCACTTGCTAACAACGGAAGAGATTACAATCACTTTGATGGCCAACATTTCACTTGTTGGGTCCAAAATGAGTTCCCATCACTTGCAATTGCAATGCATCCCCATAGCATTTACACCCCGTCATGTTTTTTGGGACTTGCTTCCGAGCGGTATGTATAGGCCCTATAGGGTTTAAAATCCCATATCAACAATTAAAAACACTCTTTCAAGAATAGGGTATGCAACTTCAGTCTATTTCTAATGTGATAAATAAGGTTAATATTGTAAGTTGCATGGAGATTATATCATAGCGCACTCGAGTCACATGAGCTTTATGAAATGGATCGTGCACGCCGTATTAGAGACATCGTCCAACAATATGACATGTGTTTACATGAACCCTGTTTTACTTTAGAAATCACCAATTACAAGTCCAAACTTTGGTCTTTAAGAACTAGCATGACAAGCCTTTTTGGTTTGCAGAAAACATTAGAAATCACCTATTACGCGTCCAAACTATAGTCTTTCAGAACTAGCATGACAAACCTTTTTGGTTTGCAGATCAACAATTATATGTCCTTTCTTTTTATAATTTAGCGAAAACTATGGTAATTTCTTTCTTTCTTCCCCACTTTTTTCGTCACGGTTGTGTGATAATGTAGTGTGACAACAGCTTCAGTTCCAATTCGGCTCCTAATCCATCTTTTACCCTTATTGCAATTGCCCATACGCAATAAAGCAGGCCAGAAAATTATTTAGTTGCTCTGCTTATTATGCTTCGTAACTGTAAAGGAGCTCTATAGTTCATTCTCAAAACAGAGCAAGATCGGACAAAAAACAAATGCGAAATCAGGGAGGTGAAGAAAATTTTACTTAACTCTCCTCTTCTTTCTAGGAAAACAAATAGATTCTTGTGAATTTAATGAAATTGTTTGAAGAAAATGTTTGCTTCATGATTTTGCTTTTGAGTCTTACCGAACAAAGAAATATAATAGCAAAATAAAAATACTTGCTATGCAATCTTTTTCTCTTGACTCACATTGCTGTTTTGTGAAAATTTTAATTTCAAAAGTTCTAGAGATATATTTTTTTTTATAAATGATCAATTTATACCCAAGTTTTTATAAACAATCACTTTAGTGTGAAAACTTTTTAAAAACGTCCAAGTCAGATTTTCTAATAAAATTAGATTTGCAGAGTCAAATTTTCTCAAAAGCTGTGGCATTTAAATACTTGTCCCAAACCACCGCCTACGGTGGTCGCGATGGTTTGGGCTCTCTTCTCCTAACGTAAGAGAGGAGTTCAAATCCCCTCACGGTCACTAGGAATTCTTAAGTGTGGCGTCGGGGTGGTGGGTCCTCCGCTAGCGTCACCCCAAGGTTTACTCTCCGGCTGTCGGCCGTGCAGGGGTTCCCTGAGTCACCAAAAAAAAATAATAATAAATAAATAATAAATACTTGTCCCAAAATTTTCGTCACCGAAATGTGCACTGTACAAAAATTATAGTATCCATACCTTCCTTTGAAAGAAATGAAATATCCAAATAGAATGTCCCCTGGCCGATTCTGATGGGAGGTCCATCTTGTGCAATTGGTCATGCATGACGTCTCTAGCTTTTGACTTTTAAGGAATGTGTTAAATAAATTAGGACCTCTCGTTTACTTAACTTTACCAAAAAAAATTAGGACCTCTCGTAGTGTTGCGTGGGTTCCACAATGTCCCCTCATCTTTCTTAGTTACTCTAAATCTAGACTTGGCTTTTTTGCTCTCTTTTGCAAACCCAAAATCCTGGTTACCATTTAAATCGGGATTTTCCTGGGGCGTCGAAGTCCAGCCCCCTCCTTATAAATTTGTCCTAGGTTTGAAGTCCTCAAACGAACCTCAGCTTTCAAAAGTCAACAGCGTCACAACCAAACCTTTCTCGTGCTTCACCAACATCATCCGTGAGTAAGTTCTTGTACAAGTGATCCTCCCAACAGACCAAATGGGTAGGGAAAGCCGTCAGCTTCATATTTTCTTCTTCCCTTTCGTGGCTCCGGGTCACATGATTCCGATGATCGACATGGCCAAACTGTTCGCCATGAGAGGCTGCAAATCTACCCTCATCGCCACCCCTCATGACGAGCCCACCTTCTTGAAATCCATCGCAAAACCCCGGGATTCAGGCTTCGACATCGATGTTGCCACCGTGACATTGCCCCTGAAAGACGTCGGCTTGCCAGAAGATTGTGACAATCTGAACAAGGCCACTACGATGGATATGCGCAAGCAATTCATTAGGGCCATAATGATGTTGGACCGACAGCTCGAGCTGCTGATAGAGAAACTCACCCCCGATTGTCTAATCTCGGACATGTTCCTCCCCTGGACAACTGAGATTGCAGCCAAGTGCGGCATTCCTAGGCTTGTTTTCCACGGGACTAGTGCCTTCTCCGTGGGAGGCACAGAATGCGTGAGGCTCTATGAGCCTCACAAGAAGGTGCTGTGCGATTCGGAGCCCTTCGTCATCCCCAACTTCCCTGGGGAAATTACACTGTCCAGGATGCAGTTGCAGGACTTTGTCAGGGAAGAGACCGACTTCACCAAGTTCTACGCTCAGGTGAAGGAATCTGAGAAGAGGAGCTTCGGAGTCGTCATGAACAGCTTCTACGAGCTCGAGCCAGCTTACGCTAAGCATTATAGTACATTCCTAGGAAGACGATCCTGGTTCATCGGCCCGCTCTCGTTGTGCAATAAGGAGATTGAGGACAAAGCACACAGGGGCAGCCAAGCATCCATTGACCAGCATGAGTGCCTGAAGTGGCTTGACTCGAAGCAACCCAACTCAGTGATTTATATTTGCTTCGGAAGCATGGCGAATTTTAATGCTGCTCAGCTCCACGAGATCGCAGTCGGACTAGAAGCATCGAGGCAACAATTCATCTGGGTGGTGAAGAAGGACCCGATTGTGGAAGAAGGCAAAGAGGAGTGGTTGCCTGATGGGTACGAATCAAGAATCCGAAACAAGGGCCTCATCATCAGGGGCTGGGCTCCTCAGGTGCTGATTCTTGATAATGAGGCGATTGGGGGGTTTGTGACGCACTGTGGGTGGAACTCGATCCTGGAGGCAATCACGGCTGGGGTGCCAATGGTGACGTGGCCAGTCGCGGCGGAGCAATTCTACAACGAGAAGCTCGTGACCCGAGTGCTCCAGATCGGGGTCAACGTTGGGGTGAAGCAGTGGGTGAGGTACTTCGGCGACAGCGTGAAGAGCGACAGAGTGGTGGAGGCAGTGAAGAGAGTCCTGGTAGGTGAGGAAGCAGAGGAGATGAGAAGGAGAACAAAAGCACTGTCAGAGACGGCGAGAGGGGCTGTGGAAGAAGGAGGGTCGTCTTGGTCTGATTTGGGTGCTCTCCTTCAAGAGCTCCGACTGCAGAGATTGGCTCGCCACAAGGAGATCTGATTCAAGACCTGAAGCAATTAATCTTGGAAGTTTTGCTTCCGGAGAATAAAAATGAAGAAATAGAAATCTTCTCTTCTCAATTGTAGAGTCTCTGACTTGGTGTTGAAGTAGAGAAAAATGCTGGATTTGCTGCTTCTTTTCCTGGGATTTATATTCTGGAAATACATCTTTTTCATTTCTTTTGAGGTAGTAGGCAAAGCAATACATGATCTTCAATTCTTTCGTGCCGAAGAAATTAAAGTTTCTCAAAATTGCAATTTCAACAGGATGATGCCCTGTCCCTTTTCTGAATTCTCTGTCCTTGAGACACAGGTAGCGTGGAAATCTTGGCAAACAGACAAAAGAAAGGAAAGAGAGGAAAAAAGCAGGAGTAAGAAGACAGGAAGAGGATGACAGACTCAACCGCATCAGTCGTATCATGTTAATGACAGATTTGGCTGTTGCACGACTGATCTTCCGAGATGTATATATAGCTTTTCAGTTGGCAACAGTTTTAGAGAAAAGATGGCGAGGTACTAATCCATTCAGTCCTCTCGGCAACTTAGCTTATGACCATAGTTGGGGCTCCAGGTGTATTCGGCCCAAACAAAATCATTATTTCGGTTTGTCATCGACTTAATTCGATTTCAAATTCTTGACATCAAACTTTCACATATATAAGAAGCTTAACACATGTCCATATTCATGAATTAGGTACCTCCAACATCAAACGAGAAACAGACGAGGAAAAAAGGGAATAGCACCCCTTTCAATCCTTTTCCATTGGGCCTCAAGGCTCTGCACTCGTATAACGGTATTGCTTTGGCCCCAAACGATGATTGCTTGGGCCTAACTTGCCATGACCCCTCAAATTATTAAGCCTTGAGGACTCGTGTAGCAGATGATTCGGCAGGAAGTTTCAGAGATCCAGGTAGGATTGTCATCAATGTAGTTTCTTATTCTTGGGCCATCACACCCGTCAAATGGGTGAATCGGGTTGGGTCGGGTCGGATTTGGGTCAAATCGAAAATTGGTTAACCCATATTTGACCCATTTAATCCGTTTTGACCTATATTCATGTAATATAAATCAAGTGATCCATACCCAACCGACCCGTACCTGACCTGACCTGTATTACTAAAACTTATCAATATTCTAGGAAAATTCATTTCTACTATATGCTAATTGGATTAAAACTTCAAATTAAATTAAAAATAAAAAATAAAATAAAAAAGTTAAAGAAATATTTATAAAAAAAAATTAGATTATGCACATGCTTCTCTTATTTGAAGTAAACATACCATTGAATAACTAAAAACTGTAACATGAAAATTTTTTAACTAAACCTAAAAAGCTCATTTTTATGATTTTTCTTAAAAAAAAAAAAGTATTGTTAAAACATCTTTATGCAATACGAATTTTTTAACAATTTTTATGCAATAAAAATTTAATGGAAATTTTTTATAATTCTTTTTAAAATATTTTTAAAAAATCAAAATTTTTAATTTTTAAATATAATATATTTTTATTTTTATTTTTTAAAATATAATTTTAATTTTTAATAATTATTTTGTCTTTTAGTCTTTTGTCTTTTCTTTTTTCTTCTTCTTCGGCCGGCTGTTGGTCACGACAACGACCAACGACTAGCCACAAGCAAGATCGAGCTACCAACATTGGGCGGGGCTCGATCTCGCCGATCCAACGAGATCCAGCCTCGCCCAACACCGGCGAGCTCGAGCCTTGCCCGACACCGCAAGTAAGGCCGAGGCCCCGCCCGACGTCGGCAAGCTCGAGCCTCGCCAATCATCAGCGAGGCCGAGCCTCGCCGGCGTTAGGCGAGGCTCGATCTTGCCATGTCCTTGTTACTCTTCGCCATCTCTTTCCCTCTCCCTCTCCCACTACTTAGGTTGAGGCTCACCGGCATTGGGCAAGGCCCGATCTCGCTGATCTGGCGTGGCCGAGGCCCCGCCCAACACCAACGAGCTCGAGCCTCGCTAATCGTTGGCAAGGCCAAGGCCCCGCCCAATGCCGGCGAGCTCAAGGCTCGCTAGATCTAATGAGGCTGAGGCTCCATTGGTGTCAGGCAAGGCTTGATCTCATTGATTTGGCAAGGTCGAGGCTCCACTTGACACTAGCGAGCTCGAGCCTCGCTAGTCATCGACAACCCGCCGGTGAGCTCGAGCCTCACTTGGCTGTCGTCGGCCGTCGCCTGCCGGCTATCGACTAAGGAAGGAAGAAAAAGAAAGAAAAAAGAAAAAGAAATTGAAATTGAAATTGAAATATGAAAAATAATTATAATTTATATTTTTTTATAAAAAACATTTTTATAGTTAAAAAAGACCATAGGTTTAAACTTTAAAGTGGGTTTCTTAATAACTCATTTAGACTCATTTCCTTTTGTGTTTTACTTTCTTAGACCCATTTTCTGACTCATATTTAACTTTTACTTGACCCATATATAATTCATTTAACTAAAAATGGGTCATAATATGGGTTTATAACCCATTTTGCCAGCTCTAGCCATCACTGATGCAATTCTTAGTATGCTTGGACTAGAGCAGAATATGTAGGTGGACCAAACAGACTTATCTCATTTGTTTCATGCGCCCTCACCAGCACCGTTGAAGCTATTAGCTACATGAGTCATTCGACGATCCATGTACAATCGAGTTTCAATTTCCCTGAGATGCTAATTTTGTTTCAAGACTTGTGAAATCTCCATAGATAAAAATTGACAGGGCCCCGTTACCAAAAAAAAAAAAAAAAAATTGACAGGGCCCTCTCCGGAGATTCATCTGCATGAGAAGGCTAAAGCCAAGCCGAGTCTATCTCATGATTTCGACATCATTCTATATGAACATTACGACTAATTATAAAAGCAGGATATGAAAGATGTAAGGACAATGAGTGCTTCCATTACCACAACCAACCAACCAAGCATTATGAGCCACTTTCTAGGACGATTAAATAGATTCCCTGTCCCTTTAGCAGATAGTGGCCTCAAAAAAGTTGGTTTTAATTAACATAATAGATGGGCGGAGTTGCCCCTTGTAGCCAGTTTACTGGACCAGCTTTTGTTAAAGTTGCACCTCGGTAGGAATGCATAGCGTACGCGCAATTACGCACATTTTGAATTTTCTAATGAAAATCGATTTCGTGGGACAGATGCACAGCTCGTCATCAATTAAAATTAGAAAAGCTTGGACTCAAAGTCATTTATTCTTTTTCTTTACATCAACGGTACGATCAATATAAAGTACAATTCTATAAAATCGCCAAATCATGTTGTATGCCATAACTCTATCCTGATGATGCTGGAGATAGGTGAATTCCAGGCCGACCTAATTTGTATCATTGATTGCTATGGAAGGGAACACGAGAACATCATAACTCTAGGGGGATCGAAATGTACCATTTTCTGCTGGTATGAGCTTTTGTTGGGTACTTTTCTGGATTTCCGAGCCAATAATAAACGCTCAAAATAAAAGCTCTCTACCGCCCTTTTGGGTTCCCTATTTTCCGGTTGGAGGTCCTTATCATTACAATTTCACCCTCAATTTGTTCCTCCGTTTGCTGGGAATTATTGAAAGGCGAGACAGTAACAGGACAGGACCGCAATCACTCGCTAATTGCGGAAGAGATCATGTACTTTTGATCCCTTTTATGACCCAACATTCACTTGCGACGCAACCACCAAATGGAATGATGACCCCTTTGAATTAACTTGTTGACTCCTTTATTTTCCACGAGCATTTGCATGCCCACCATGTAATTTGTGACTTTTGCTCCTGACTGGTATATATATGTGGTTCGTAATCCAAAATCAACAATTAACAAAAGCATCCTCTTTCAAAAAAAAAAAAAAGGCTTTGCAACTTTAGTCTATCGCCAACGTGATAAATGGGGTCAGTATTGTAAATCACATGGAGATTATGCCATATCGAATCACATGAGGGTTATGAAATTTGCATGTAGTTGTTGGTTGTGCCCACCATGTCATAGTCGTCATCCAAATATATAGCATGTGTTTTTATGAACAATTTTTTTGCATTAGAAGTCACCGTTCATGAATGCAAAAGGTAGCCTTAAGAATTAGCATGACAAACCTTATTTAGCCTAACAATCATGTTCAGTTTTTCTTTATAAATTAGCAAAAAATATGCTGGTTTTTTTTTTCTTTCTTCCTTTTTTTTTCCCGTTGGGAAGAGAAGGAGCAAAGCCCAAGTGTTACATTTAAACCAATCCGATTTCTTATCAATTGGGGAATTAAATCTACGGTGGCCAATCTAATGCCAGACTAATATCGTAGCGTGACAAACAACCCCAGTATTCACTTTAGTTCCACAAATCCGTTCCTACCATAATGGCAATTGCCCAAACCTACCAAGGCAAGCCAGAAAATCATTGAGTTGCTCTAATTTCACGTGGTGTCTGTCCGTTTCCATGTACCTGACCCAAGAAAACAGGCCAAATCCATCGAAAATTCAAACTGGCCCTTTGCCGTGCTCTGTATGTTGTTAACTGCGAAAGGGGTCAAAGTGAAATTCACTTCCGAAGGTGGTTCTGTCCTTTACTTCCTTTTACATCGTCAGTCACCAGTGCCACTCTCGTGGCCGTATCTTCTCCATCCAGTAAAAGACCAGTCGTCCATCGCTTGAACTCAGGCAAGAACCACGGTTGGATTTCCTCTTACCGTAGCCCGCATTCACTTTTTTTCCCCAAGAGGACTCACAACCATCCCCTCTTTCTCTCTCCATCTCTATCTCCTCGGGATCCGGACGGGGTCTGGCTCGATATCCTGCGCGATTCCTCTGTCGCTTCTCGTTCCCGACGTCCATGCCCTCGGCCTTCGTTAAATCCAACCTCCCCATCTACAAGACATTCAAAAAGTTTTGAAAACCCAAATCTCCGAAACCAAGAAACGGCTTCACAGGGAGATGGCGAAGCCTCTCTGAGAAAGAGACAAAGCAGATGGGCCTGAAGGACAAACGCGCGGAACTCATATCTTTCTCGTATCTCATTTTCCAAACGTAGTCCTCAATCTTTGAATCTCTCTCTCTCTCTCTCTCTCTCTCTCTCTCAAGCGCTCTCAAGATGAAGAGCAACGCCAACGCCAAGCTCATCGTCTTCCATCCTTCACTCCACAAGCAAGCAAGCGCCGCCGCAGCCTCTCACCGCCTGTGGGTCCTCTTCTTCATCACCTTCTTCACCTTAGCCTTCACTCTCACCCTCTTCAACTCCGCCATCCCCTCCTCCTCCTCCTCCTCCTCCTCCCGCTCCGCGTCCGCCGCATCCTCCTCCGCCGCCGCCGCCGCCGCCCTCCCTGCCGCCGTGGCCGACGCCCTCCTCCACTACGCCACCACCACGAACGCCACCCACATGACCCAGGCCGAGATCGCCTCCATCGCCGCCGTCCTCCGCCGCTCCCCCTCCGCGAACTTCCTCGTCTTCGGCCTCACCCACGAGACCCTTCTGTTCAGGGCCCTCAACTTCGACGGCCGCACGGTGTTCCTCGACGAGAGGGAGTTCTTGATCTCGCAGCTCGAGCAGCAGCACCCGGGGATCGAAGCCTACGACGTCCAGTTCACGACCCGGCTTAGCCAAGCGTCGGGCCTGATTAAATCGGCGAGGGACCAGATCAAGACCGACTGCAGGCCGGTGCAGAACCTGCTCTTCTCCGAGTGCAAGTTGGCCCTGAACGATCTGCCGAACTACATATACGAGGTGGACTGGGACGTGATCTTGATCGACGGGCCACGCGGGTACCTCCCGTCGGCCCCGGGGAGGATGTCGTCCATATTCACGGCGGCGGTCCTGGGAAGGAGCAAGAAGGGCGGCGGCGGCGGCGACGGGCAGACGCACGTGTTCGTGCATGATATCGACAGGGAGGTGGAGAGGATCTGCAGCGAGGAGTTCCTGTGCGAAGAGAACTTGGTGGAGAAGGTGGATTTGCTGGGGCACTTCGTGGTGGAGAGGATGGAGAGGGACAGCTTCGAGTTCTGCCGGAACAGGACGAAGCCGTCGCCGTCGGCGACGTCATTGCCGGGCAACGAGGAAGATGATTGATATGTAATCCAGGTTAACGCCGAATGCGGACACTTGCATTTGCCTTTTGCAATCTGCATATTGTTATTGGGAAATTGTAACTAGCATAAAATATAGAAAAGCCTGAATTGCTGTCCAATCATCTGTGTCTGAAACGTGATGTCTGTTCCTCTTTTCCTTATTTTTCGTTCGGGGTTTGCGTTTCTGGGCTAGGGTTCAAAGTGGGTTCTTTGCTTTGCCAACGTCACGGATGCCGCCGAAGATTGCAAGATCGTCGGTGACAAGATTAGATTTTTCACCGTGGGTGTGCACGAGAAAAGTAACAGGAGTGAATGGTCCCGGGTTGAAATTCGGACAGCGAGAGGCGCGGTCATCGGTCCAGGAAATTGATCGAGGCGGGGGCTGTCGGTGATTGCGGTCTGCGGTGGGCTCGGAGAGGATTGAAATTGAAATCGAATTAAAGCAAAAGAAAAAGAAAAAAAAAAAAAAAAAAAGAAGGAAGAAGAAGACGACCCGTCTCTTTTTCTAAAGAAAATACAGAAAAGAAATCGATGGCGAAAGGCCGCGTGGGGCGGAGGACGAGAGAGGAAGAGAGCCCCGTAGTCTCGCCGTACCTTCCTAATCCTTTCCTACTGTTTACTCCTGCAGATATTCCGCTCCATCTCTCACGCGTGATTGGTTCCCGACCACGTCTAATAAAAAGTCCGATCATTATTTTTCTTTGTGTTTCCACCCGTATATCTTATTATCAAAAATATGATCAGCAAATTCAGAATTCGAAATAAATCAAATATTTCCATTCAAATGTCTCATTATCTAATTACAGGCTCTTATCTTATCGAACATTATAAAATAAAATCATTAATTTTTAAAATAAATAAAAATTAAAAATTCATATAGTTGGTCCGATTCTTTCTTGAAATCGAGAACCTGATTAGAACCTGATTATTGGATTATTCGGATGTTGATTTTTCTTTTAAGAACTGAAAATTAGCCCGATGATCTGGAAAATTATACCAAGCTGGCCTATTTGGTCCACAGTTTGGGGTGATTCTTTGTGCACAGTCCTCAGCCATGCCTGTCTTTTCAGATCACGTGAAGCGCGTGACCGAAAGCGTACGTCGCCAGTGGAAAAGGGAAAGAAGGGAAAGGGAAAGGGAACGCGCGAGAGCGTGAGAGGAAAGATTGTCGGTGGCAGGCCCTCTGATTTTCGATTCGGTGATGGTGCTGCCTGCCTGCGCGTCTTGGAACGACAGAGGCAGTGGCGCCGGATGGAGAGACGTGGGGGGGTCGTTTTGGAGCGGGGGGGCGATGGACAGGCTTCTTAAATTTTTGGGAGGTGGGGAACTGGATTTTGGGGTTGCCCATCTTCGTCCAGATTTCGAGTGGGTAGCGATGTCTGTGTACGACGCGCGATTCCAATTCCGACCGTACTGCACCAGAGACTTGATGGTGACGTGACATGCGCACGTTTAATTTTTCTTTTTTTTTAATTTTCCCACTAAGCTTGTGCAATCTTAGTTTTCCGGATGGAGACACACGGGAAACAGGTCCCATCTTCTAACCTCCCTTCTATGATTGTATCCATTATTGACAACGCGTCTGCAAATTCAGTTGGATGGACGAGCGCTTCGGAGGATTTATTGAGTACTCAAACAGATAGTTAAAAGAAAAAGGATATGTGGAGCGATAGGGTGTGCTTGACCTAATTTTCGAGTGACTCGATTAGTTTATCTCTTTGAACAATCTTAAGGGCACACCATCCATTATTGATTTGGTGCCTTTAGAATGTCATTTCTTTAATGCTCCCGACAACACTTAAACTCAAGACCACTAAAGAGAAGAAGAGCAAGATTTTTTCACCATCAAGGTCAAGACCTTATTGGTAAAATTAAAGTTTCAAAAATGTATATTTTTCTTTCACATGGATATGGATAGTGTAATCAATACTTTAACGATTGAAATATTATTAAAAAATCTTCCAAAAAGAGCATTAGAGGGAGAGAAAAAGAAAAAGAAAAAACGAATGCTCGGCTTGGCGCATTCACTTACGTATTAATAACACCAAACATTTCAGGGTTTTAGCTCGCCCTGACATCGACTCTATAACGTGACTTGAATAAACATGGCAATTAAGCCCAACCGACACCTTGCCTTGAATGAAATATAACATAGCTCGAGCTGAGCGTGATGCTCATCTGTAGCTTTGTACCCTACCATATTGATGTACTCTCGTGCTCACATGGTCCCCCCCCCCGTGGCTGTATCTTTCATTGAGTTGCAGCTGCGGCATCCCTTCTTTCTTTTTGTACTTATTAAATTCTGCAATTCAGCAGCCATAAATGCTTCGAATTTTGGTTAAAAGTTGCAATTTCAAAGGCCAAGACACTGGGGCTTGCCAGGTACGACGTTTGACAGAAGGTGTATGCATACATAAATACGTACATACACACGCAACCAGTTTCTCCGAGAGCTCTATGTAGTTGTGACACCGTAGGCGTCTGACGAGAAAGATTTCATACTTTTCGGGCCTGGTCTGTGGCCGACAACTTCTACGAAACTGCGCGGAACCTTATAGCTGAGTTGGAGATGAGCGGCCCAATCACAACGCTACGCTGGGCCGGATCGGAGGATCTACTTCTCTTCTTACGCCTCAAAAGCTTAACCTTCTCGCAGGACGTCAGCTGAAGACCGGGGAGACCTCGACCATTTTGATCGTCTCGGTCCACGCGTGCCTTGCCTCTTTAGATTACTATCGTTAGTCTGCACCGTCCATCTTGGGCCAAGTCCTGATCTAGAAGACACTGTTAAGGGATTTTCCATGAGTGATCCCAGTAATTTGAAAGTTCAATATTGATGAGCTTGTTGGCATTGACGTCACCGCAACATCAAAGGCCGTATAGAGTGGGATGAATTCATTGTTTTCTGCCAGTTATTTTTATTAGAGTATGGTTCATATTCCCATGAATACACGAAGGTCTTGCTCCCTCCGTGATGAGTGAGTGGGGTTTGAGGCTGCTCGCAAATGCCTCTGAGCCAAAGGACTCTTGTGACATCTTTGGATTGACTCACTCGAAATATTGTTTGTTTAGGCTGTCTCATACCAAGCCTCACAGCTTTGTCATTTGGCATACAAATAGGCATTTTCCACAAATTACTTATCCTGATAGTGCTTTAGCATAAACTCACTTGACTTTAGAATACCAAAACAAAGCCCATATTTTATTGATAATTTAGACTTTGATGCATGAATAGCTATTGAGTATTTATAATATATCTCTTATAATTTAGGGATATAATAGAGATGTGTAATATGTTAATTATAATGAAATTCTCTGCTAGACGTAGCCTTAACTTAAAAGTGAATCAAGATAAAACCTTATATCTCGAATGTTGGGAATTTCCTATAATATAGGCTTACATTAATTAACTGATTTCCTATTTTAAATAATCGGGTTAATAAATATTCCAATATTTGTTGAACCCTACAGTGATTTGATTAAATTTGGTATTGGCATCTATTGATAACGGGCCTAGTTGAGCAGTAAAGTGTAGGCAATTGTGTTTAACTAAAGTACGTAATGGGAAGGGCCCAGTTGATACGTTGTTAAATAGAGTTTGCTAGGTTCCTTCTCTAGCTTATAAAAGGATAGGTTATATCTATTAATTGCTTTAATCTCATTGAAAGCTGCTATACTGAAATATATCATAAATAGGAAGATCCGACATTCCAATAAATCCCTGATCATCAGAGTGATCTACTTTTCTTCAAATGAAGCAATGGCAGATATGCTTTAATTCCGCCGTGTTTATTGATATTGATATTTTACAATTATATATAGATCCATTTCCACTTGATTGATTAGTTGTTTATGTGAATAATATTCTACATCGAATTCTCTCTTGCTGTTATTTTATTTCCTTGTGATTGTTCACTAAATGCCAACAATTTCGACTCGGCAATTGCATAATATTTTGCCGTATCATCGTGTCGCCATCATCATTGATTGTAAAGATTCGACGGACTCGATCAAAAGCTTCTGCTTGTCTACATGACGTGAAGAGCCATGCAAAATTTGCGTTGGCTAGATCTAAACTACCCACGCCCTATTCTTCTTCTGGCGTAAGGTCGAGTCAACTCGGCGGAAGTCGTTTCGGCGATGGGTTAAAATTTTCTACAGGGTCCCCAGGCCCAGAGCACGCGAAAAACGCACGCCACCTTGACGAATCATTGCATCTAGGCGAGCGACCGGTCAACGAGGGAGAGGAATATACCCATAAGGAACGAGGCAAGCGTTTATTTTGTCCTCTCGTTCTCGTTCTCATCTCGTTCCGTCCACGACTCTGAAGAATTAAACGGCGATTTGAAATTGGGGAAAAAGAAAGAAACAAAGGGATTCTTTCTTGGAATTTTCGTTATCATTTACAGGCCGCGTCGTGCTTTGGTCTTTTTCCCTCTGGGTACTAAAAGGGAGACGGCTTCGTGCAAAAGTCGATGCAGCATTACCTTCTCTCCAGCGAGTCTTCGAACCCTCAGATGTCGATTCAAGGCCAGCTTCTTGAGGTCACAGGTGCGTAAATCAAACCCCCCCTTTGACCTGCAACGGATGGTTGATCCTTTTTGGTTCTTTCTTGCCAGCATATTGTTATTGTTCCGTTGCCCCTCTTTGCTTTATATCTTGGGTTTTGCATGTTCTTTCTTTTTGATTTATTTCTCGAATATTCTCGGTTTGCGATTCAGTTGTCGGGTGTACTAAGTCGAAGGATACCTAGTGTATTTCGAGACAGGATCCATACGTCTGTCTGGAATATGGCAGCACCAAGTTTCGCACCAGGACTTGCACCGGTAATTTCCTAAATTGCACTCACCCAATTGCTTGTGAAATTACCCTCTCTCCCCGGTTCAGATCTGGACATGGCATTTTTTTACATGGGTTTTGATGGGTGAAGATGAAGTTTCTGGTGTTGAGCTAATTGGCAAAATCTGAGCAAAACGGGCATCTTGATTTTGATTTGATTTGGCGTGTAGACGGTAGTAAAAACCCCACATTTCAAGGTAAGTTTGTGTTTCCATTCAAATGTCCTGTTGGGCCTATTTGGTTTAGCTTTCCCAAGAGACTTTGGGTCTCCAAAGCTCTTTGGGGAAAATATTTGGTGTTTGGCAACCATTTTTGAAATGTCAGCATCCCCAATGCTGAAAGCCCAATACTGGGGAGGACTAGCTTTGAGCATTTGACATTTCGAAAATGCTTGTTCACTGTTCATCTTCTTCTTCTCTCCGTTCGTCTTCTTCGTCTTCTCCCATCTTCTCCATTCGTCTTCTTCATCTTCTTCTTCGGCAGCTGCCACCGCCACGTGGGGGTCTTGCGTCCCCAGTGACCACCGCCCGGGGTGGCGGGACCTGTGACCCAGGCGACGTCACTTGGTGCGTGCGAGCCAGGTGACGCCGCCTGAGGTCGAGACCTGAGGTCGCCAGATCTGGCCGTCGGATGGCTAAATTTGGCGATCTTGAGGCCAGATCTAGCCTCCGCGACCTCAGGCCACTAGATCCGACCATCCGGCGGCGGATCTAGTCGTCCGACGGTTGGCCGACGGTCGGAACTTGATTTCTGACTTAAATAAAAAATAAAAAAATAGCAAAAGTCAATTACAAAGTGAATTTTACCAAATGGTGTTTATGCTAAGTTGCATTTCAATGTTACAATTTACCAAATGGTGTAATATTTTCGCAAATTCCTTTATCTCAAAGGTATTTGCATTCTCCAATGGCATATATCCAAAGCCGAACCAAACGGGACCATTATCTAATTACATGCTCTTATTTTCTTGAAAATTTAATAAATGAAAAATAAATATATATAATCGGTTTGATTCTTTTTGAAATTGAGAACCTGATCATTGGATTATCCGGATATCAATTTTTTTTTTCAGGAGCTGAAAATTATACCGATAATCCCGAAAATTATACCAAGCTGGCCTATTTGGTCCACAGTGTGACATCCCGATTTTTGAGCCCTAATTTCGACTAGATAAATGGAGCCGTCTTCGTTCAGTGGAAGTCGGGGATTGTGAAATTGAGGAATATGAGGGATTTTTGGATAAAGAAAATAATCAATTTGATAAGTGAGACATCAATTAATTTTATGGGAGTCAATTTGAATTGAATCAAGAGAAATTAGTAGGTCCGCTTTTAGTTGTGCTTTTAGGATTTAAATTGGTTTTATGGACGAGCCAATGTGTGAATTAAAATATGGGGACATTGGATTAATTTCATGGACTTCAATTGGACTTAATTGAAAGAAGAATTAAAGAAAATTGAGATGTACAAAGTTTTAGGCCACTTTAAAAATGAAATGCACCCATCAAGAAGAAAGTTGTTAAGGATTTGAGGTAGTGGACCATGACATCATCGATGATGTCATGGTGGGCCATTGTTGGTTTAAAAGAAAAGGAGAAAAAGGAAAAGAAAAGGAGAAAAGGAAAAGAAAAGAGAAAAAGGAAGAGAGAGAAGGTCTCTTCTTCCTCCCCCTCCCCATCCATGCGACACCCCCCTCCCTTCTTCTTCTTCTTCTTCTTCTTCTTCTTCTTGGACGCCACAGCCACCGCTGGAAACTGGCCAAGGCTCGCCGCCGCACGCCATCGCCAAGGCTCGCCGCCATCGCCGTTGTCTGCGCGCGAAGGGCCGTGCGCGCGCTCCGCCCAGCTCGCCGTTCCAGTGAGCTATTCAGCTCGTTCGGCCCACCTCCGGCCGTCGTGAGACCCCGCCATCGGCCACATGACACCGCCGTAGCTCCCCCGCCGTTCCTCCGCCCAAAATCACCCCGAATCTCCTCATTTCGGCCTCAAATCGCAGTAAAACCATATCTGGAATTTGTGGGTATGGCAGCCCATTCGTGGGCCGTTTTGGCCGACTTCCCGGCCCCGGATGCTAGGCCCGCTTTGGAGTTTATCGTTCCCCTCGTCGTCCTCGTCGTTTTGGTCCGTTCGGTTTGTTAATCGGGTAAGTTACCTCACTAATCCTTGATTAGACGGTTAATTATGCCCTAAGTATGTTTAGTTTGAATTAAGTGTGTTTAGGTGGTTAGATTAGATTATTTTATTATAAGTTGGATTAAGGAATTGGTTTAAGTTAATTTGGGTTTAATTAAGGTTAAGAATGATTTATTTAATGTTAATTGTGATGTGACTTATTTAGATTTTAATTTAGAATTATTTGATTGGTTGGAAATTCGGATTATTAAAATAATATTAAAATATTTCGAAATTAATAAAATATTATTATTTAAAATTTAAAAAAAAAAAACCGAAAAATTTATTTTTAGCCCCTAGGTTGCTCGAAATTTCATGCTGATCGCTGCTGTGATGTTAGAATTTAAATTTGATGCTTGATTTGTGGTGAATTGAGTGTGATTGCGTAAATTAGGGGTTATGTGTAGAAATTCCAATTGTAGAAATTGTGGGGATTTTGGCTGTAATTGACCGCCTATTAGAGGCCGTGCCGAGTGGGGCCGTGATGCCACTAGTTGTTGACCGCCTATTAGAGGTCGTGCCGAGTGGGGCCGTGATGCCACTAGTTGTTGAACCGCCTGTGAGAGGCCGTGCCGAGTGAGGCCGTGATGCCATTAGTGTTGAACCACCTTTTCGAAGGTCGTGCCACGTGGGGTCGTGATTACTACCGATCGTTGAGTCTACCCTTAGGGTCGTGGTTGGGAGCATTGATTGGTTTGTAGAATGACATGTAATCGGCCGAGCCGATTGATCGCTGAGACAATCCTAGTGGTTGATTGGTTGATGATGTGATTGTGCTTGGATTGTTTAATTATCAATTGTCACGTGATTGAATGATATGAATTGTACTAACCTGCAGGCGCGGACTGTTGCGAGGTAAGTCTTCTTGACATGTGGTTAGGTCATGCTGGGGTGTATTTTCTTTCTAATAGGGGCTTAGGAGGGGTGAAATTGCTGAGACAATGTCTCACCCCGTTGTGGGAAACACATTTCAAGGTCGTAGATGATGATTCCAGCGGAGTCAGGTGGATTGCCGGTGCAGTTGGGCAAGGAGTCGCGGAGCCAAGAAGATGGAGGATCGACGATCGAATCTTTTTAGTAGTCTTAGGACTGTTCTTTCTTTTTAGTGGTCCGATCCCTAGAGTATAGACTCCGACCCAGTTTGGCTGCATGTAATCCTTGGTTGATTTGATGTCAGCTTGTTGGTTTGTATTAAATTGATTTTTGTTCCTGCTGTTCTATCCCGCTTTTAAATTGTCAGGGGATTCTTAATATGTTCCGCATGCGTTTATTAAATTAAATTGGGTCGGCGACACTACCTGGGAATGTCGCAATATCACGACCATGGCGGGTTGTTCACGTGTCTCGGGGTTCGGGGCGTGACACACAGTTTGGGTGATTCTTTGTGCACAGTCCTTAGCCATGCCTGTCTTTTCAGATCACGTGAAGCGCGTGATCGAAAGCATACGTCGCTAGTGGAAAAGGGAGGGAAAGGGAAGGAGCGAGAGCGTGAGAGGAAAGGTTGTCGGTGGCAGGTCCTCTGATTTTCGATTCCGTGATGGTCACTGCCTGTGTAAGGACCCGGGTCCCACTATATAATATTGTCCGCTTTGAACACCCGTTTCACGTATGCTTCCGCTGCGCTGAAAACAAAGCCTTGAGGGAGGGAAATGATTTCGTGCAATCTCATACAAAGAGGACAATATCCCTTTGGGGAAAGGAATAACCGAGTGCAACCTTGTCCCCATGTGACGCGTTTCACGTATGCTTCCGCTGTGCTGAAAACAAAGTCTTGAGGGAGGGAAATGGCTTCGTGCAATCCCATCCAAAGAGGACAATATCGGTTTTGGGGAAAGGAATGGCCGAGTGCAACCTTGTCTCCAGGTGACGCGTTTTACGTACGCTTCCGTTGCGCTGAAAACAAAGCCTTGAGGGAGGGAAATGGCTTCGTGCAATCCCATCCAAAGAGGACAATATCAGTTTGGGAAAAGGAATGGCCGAGTGCAACCTTGTCCCTAGGTGACGCGTTTTAAAACCGTGAGAAAAAGATTGTGGCTGAGATGGCGGTTCGTCCGCGCCAGTGCGGGTGACCCAAAGCGGACAATATCATACAGTAGGGGCTCGGGTCCTTATAGCCTGCGCGTCTTGGAACGACAAAGGCAGTGGCGCCGGATGGAGAGACGTGTGGGGGTCGTTTTGAGGTGGGGGCGATGGACAGGCTTCTTAAATTTTTGGGAGGTGGGGAATTGGTTTTTTTTGGGGTTGCCCATCTTCGTCTAGATTTCGAGTGGGTAGCGATGTCTGTGTACGATGCGCGATTCCAATTCCGACCGTACTGCACCAGAGACTTGATGGCGACGTGACATGCGCACGTTTAATTTTCTTTTTCTTTTTTTTTTTTTTTTTTTTAATTTTCCCACTAAACTTGTGCAATCTTAGTTTTCCGGATGGAAACACACGGGAAACAGGTCCCATCTTCTAACCTCCCTTCTATGATTGTGTCCATTATTGATAACGCGTCCGCGAATTCAGTTGGATGGACGAGCGCTGCGGAGGATTTATTGAGTACTCAAACAAAAAGATACATCCATGGGATGCATTTGACCTAGCTTTCAAGTGACTCGATTAGTTTATCTCTTCGAGCGATCTTAAGGGCATATTATCTCATTGATTTGGTGCACTTAGAATGTCATTTCTTTAATGTTCCCGACAACACTCGAACCTAAGACCACTAAAGAGAAGAAGGGCAAGGTTTTTTCACCATCAAGGTCAAGACCTTATTGGTAAAATTAAAGTTTCAAAAATGTATATATTTCTTTTACATGGATATTGATAGTGTAATCAATACTTTGACGATTGAAATATTATTAAAAAATCTTCCAAAAAGAGCATTAGAGGGAGAGAAAAAGAAAAGAAAAGACAAATGCTCGGCTTGGTGCATTTATTTACGTATTAATAACACCTGACATTCCAGGGTTTTAGCTCACCCTGACATCTACTCTATAACGTGACTCGAATAAACATGGCAATTAAGCCCAACTGACACCTTGCCTTGGATGACATATAACATAGCTCGAGCTGAGCGTGATGCTCATCTGTAGCTTTGTACCCTACCATATTGATGTACTCTCGTGCTCACATGGTCCCCCCCGTGGCTGTATCTTTCATTGAGTTGCAGCAGCGGCATCCCTTCTTTCCTTTTGTACTTATTAAGTTCTGCAATTCAGCCATAAATACTTCGAACTTTGGTTAAAAGTTGCAATTCCTATGGCCAAGAGTCCAAGACACTGGGGCTTGCCAGGTACGACGTTTGACAGAAGGTGTATGCATACATAAATACGTACATACACACGCAACCAGTTTCTCTGAGAGCTCTATGTAGTTGTGACAACGTAGGCGTCTGACGAGAAAGATTTCGTACTTTTCGGGCCTGGTCTGTGGCCGACAACTTCTACGAAACTGCGCGGAACCTTATATTTGAGTTGGAGATGAGCGGCCCAATCACAACGCTACGCTGGGCCGGACCGGAGGATCTGCTTCTCTTCTTAGGCCTCAACAGCTTAATCTTCTTGCAGGATGTCAACTGAAGACCGGGGAGACCTCGACCATTTTGATCGTCTCGGTCCACGCGTGCCTTGCCTCTTTAGATTCTCGGTCCACGCGTGTCTTGCCTCTTTAGATTACTATCGTTAGTCTGCACGGTCCATCTTGGACCAAGTCCTGATTTAGAAAACACTGTTGGGGGATTTTCCATGAGTGATCGCGGCCACGCCAGTGATTTAAAAGTTCAAGATTGATGAGCTTGTTGGCATTGACGTCACCGCAACATCAAAGGCCGTATAGAGTGGGATGCATGCGTTGTTTTCTGCCAGTGATTTTTATTAGAGTATGGTTCATATTCCCATGAACACTAGGACACGAAGGTCTTGCTCCCTCCCTAGTGAGCGAGCAGGGTTTGAGGCTGCTTGCGGACGTCTCTAAGCTAAAGGACTCTTGTGACATCTTGGATTGACTCACTTGAAATATTGTTTGTTTAGGTCGTCTCATACCAAGCCTCATAGCTTTGTCATTTGGCGTACAAATAGGCATTTTCCACATATTACTCATCCCGATAGTGCTTTAGCCTAAACTCACTTGACTTTGGAATACCAAAACAAAGCCCATATTTTATTGATAATTTAGACTTTGATGCATGAATAGCTATTGAGTATTTATAATATATCTCTTATAATTTAGGGATATAACAGAGACGTGTAATATGTTAATTATAATGAAATTCTCTGCTAGACGTAGCCTTAACTTAAAAGTGAATCAAGATAAAACCTTATATCTCGAATGTTGGAAATTTTCCTATAATA
Organism: Eucalyptus erythrocorys; assembly: GCA_014182555.1. NCBI lineage: Eukaryota > Viridiplantae > Streptophyta > Magnoliopsida > Myrtales > Myrtaceae > Eucalyptus > Eucalyptus erythrocorys. The sequence goes on along the minus strand of CM024605.1, from coordinate 25,187,568 downwards.
TAGGCTTACATTAATTAATTGATTTCTTATTTTAAATAAGGGAAAAAACCACCAAAAACCCTAAACCATGCACAAAGTGACAAAAATACCCCAAACTTTTTTTTTTTGCACCACCAAAAACCCCCAAGTTTGCCATCTCGTGACACATTTATCCCATCGAGGGTATTTTCGTCTTTTTATTTATTTTTTTTTTTTTTTTCTTTTCTCTTCCCTCCGTCGGCGTCCGGCGAGGGTCGCCCTCGGCAGGCGTCGGCCGGCGAGGGCCGCCCTCGCCAAATCGGAGGAGGAGGCCCTCGCCCGACGCCGGCGAGGGACCCTCGCCGATCCCACGAGGGCGCCCTCGCCGCGTCGGGCGAGGGCACCGTCGGGCGTCGGGCAAGGGTGCCCTCGCCGGATCCGGCGAGGAGGCCCTCGCCGCCGGCGAGGGCGGCCCGCCCGGGCCGACGCCGCGAGGGGCACCCTCACCGGACGTCGGCGGAGGGAAGAGAAAATTAAAAAAAAAAGGAAAAAAAAAGAGAAAAATGTTTTTAAAAGTAAAATGACCAAAATGCCCCTAAGATTTAGGGTAAATGTGTCACAGAAATGAAAGTTCGGGGTTTTTGGTATCACAAAAAATAGTTTGGGGTAAATGTGTCACGGGTGGCAAAATTTGGGGTTTTTGGTGGTGCAAAAAAAAGTTTGGGGTATTTTTGTCACTTTGTGCATAGTTTAGGGTTTTTGGTGGTTTTTTCCCTTTAAATAATCGAGTCAATAAATATTCAAATATTTGTTGAACCCTATAATGATTTGATTAAATTGGGTATTGATATTTATTGATATCAGACTTAGTTGAGCAGCAAAGTATAAACAATTATGTTTAACTAAAGCCCGTAATGGAAAGAGTCCAGTTGACACGCTGTTGAATAGGGTTTGCTAGGTCTCCTCTCTAACCTATAAAATGATACGTTATACCTATCAATTATTTTAATCCCATTAAAGTTGTTATACTAAAATAGGTTATAAAGAAAAAGATTTAGCATTCTAATTACGTTTTAATTTCGTTGTGTTTATTGATATCGGTATTTTATAATCATATATTGATCCAATATTCTTGATTGATTAGTTGTTTATGTGAATAATATTCTATATCGAATTTTCTCTTGCTTTTTTTCTATTTCCTTGTAAATGCCAATAATTTCAACTCGGCAATTGCATAATATTTTGCAGTATCATCGTGTCGCCATCATCATCGATTGTAAAGACTCGACGGACTCAATCAAAAGCTTCTACCTGTCTACATGACGTGAAGAGCCATGCAAAATTTGCGCTGGCTAGATCTAAACTACCCACGCCATATTCTTCTTCTGGCGTAAGGTCGAGTCAACTCGGCCGAAGTCGTTTCGGCAATGGGTTGAAATTTTCTACGCAGTTCCCAACTAAGTTGCACGGACACGTTACTCTTGCTTACGTGTCGGACACGACACGTATCGGAGCGTGTCGGACACGTCGACACGCTCGGATACGCGTTGACCGCGTGTCGGATTTGTCGACACGTGGTCAACGTTTGTTGACACGCGTCTGAACGCGTCCAAAAGAGAATGGAGGGTGAAGGTGAGGGCGAGACCAGAGACGAGGCGCGAGCCCGCGACAGCGAGAGACGGCCAAAGAAATAGAAGAGACTGAGGCGAGGAGTGTGAGGGGGAACTTCACGAGGGAGGCGCGCATGGGGGAGGGCGGCGTCGTCGAGTGGGGCGGCGGCGGCGGCGGCGGCAGCAAGGGGGAAGAGGAGGAGTTCACGGCGGTGTGCAACCTCTCGGCGCATAGGGACTGCGCGTTCCATCCCTGGTAAGTAGAGATCGAGAGGAAGAGGAAGAGGAAGAGGAGAGGAATGGCGTTCTGCGGCGAGGAGAGAAGAAGAAGGCTCGCGTTAGGGTTTTGAGAGGAAAATAAAAGAATAAAAAATGGAGGGGAAGTGACAGGAGGGAGGGGAAAGTGACGCCCATCAATTGGAAGGAAAAGAAAGTGGAAAAAGTGGAGGGTGGGGGAGGAAAGAGACGAGAGAAGAGAGGGATTTTTATTTGATTTATTAAATGAAATTGAAAAGGGAGGGGGAAGTGACAGCCTGACGAGAAGGAGGGGGAAATGACGGTCACATGGAGGGAAAAGAAAGTATAAAAAAGTGGAGGGAGGGAAATGAAAGTGAAAAAAATTGGGAGGTGAGGAAAGAGACGAGGGAAAGGGGGAAGAAAGTGAAAAAAATTTGATTAATTAAATTAAATTAAAAAATAATTTTGAAAAATAAAAATATTATATATATTTAGTGATTAGTGTAAATTCATTATAGGTTCTTTTTTAATCAAATTAATTAAAAATAAAAATATATATTTAATATACGTGTCCCAACGCGTGTCGGAATTTTCTATTTTTCAGAAATAATGTGTCAACGTGTTGTGTCGTTTATCGCGTGTCCGTGTCCGTGCCCATGGCACGCGAAAAACGCACGCCACTTTGACGAATCATTGCATCTAGGCCAGCGACGGGTCAACGAGGGAGAGGAATATACCCATAAGGAACGAGGCACGCGTTTCTTTTGTCCTCTCGTTCTCGTTCTCATCTCGTTCCGTCCACGACTCTGAAGAATTAACCGGGGATTTGAATTGGGGATAAAGAAAGAAACGAAGGGATTCAACGAAGGGATTCTTTCTTGGAATTTTCTTTCTTGGAATTTTCATTATCATTTACAGGCCGCGTCGTGCTTTGGTCTTTTTTCCTCTGGGTACTAAAAGGGAGACGGTTTCGTGCAAAAGTCAATGCAGCATTACCATCTCTCCAGCGGGTCTTCGAACCCTCATATGTCGATTCAAGGCCAGCTTCTTGAGGTCACAGGTGCGTACATCAACCCCCCCTTTGACCTGCAACGGATGGTTGATCCTTTTTGGTTCTTTCTTGCCAGCATCTTGTTATTGTTCCGTTGCCCCTTTTTGCTTTATATCTTGGGTTTTGCGTGTTCTTTCTTTTTGATTAATTTCTCGAATATTCTGGGTTTGCGATTCAGTTGTCGGGTGTACTAAGTTGAAGGATACCGAGTGGATTTCGAGACAGGATCCATACGTCTGTCTGGAATATGGCAGCACCAAGTTTCGCACCAGGACTTGCACCGGTAATTACCTAAATTGCGCGCACCCAATTGCTTGTGCAATTACCCTCTTTCCCCGGTTCAGATCTGGACATGGCATTTTCTTACATGGGTTTTGATGGGTGAAGATGAAGATTCTGGTGTTGAGCTAATTGGCAGAATCTGAGCAAAACGGGCATCTTGATTTTGATTTGATTTGGTGTGTAGACGGCGGTAAAAACCCCACATTTCAAGAGAAGTTTGTGTTCACGCTCATTGAAGGGCTTAGGGAGTTGAATCTTGCAGTGTGGAACAGCAATACCCTCACTTACGACGACTTCATCGGCTGTGGAAAGTAATTACTTTCTGCCTTGAATCCATTTTGCTCACCGAAACTGTTGTTGAGATGTTGCCGTTTTTTGGTCCTCGAGTGGCTAGTGGTCTTATCTTAGTCGTGTTTGTCATTGTCTCAAGGGTTCAGCTCCAAAAGGCCCTTTCTCAAGGCTTCGATGATACGACCTGGCCTCTTCAGACTAAAACGGGCAGGTACAATTTGTAGAATCTATTCCTCTTATCTTATGCATGTAAGATTATTTAATAGGTTCAAAAGCAAAAAGAGAAAGGGTTAGAAGATGGCCTTTATGTAAGAATAGTGGTTTGATTTCTTTAATTCACTCTATTTCCTGCAATCTAAAGGGAGATCTTAGCAGTACAGCTCCCATGTTTTGTTCCATTAGAACGATACAGGCAGCCGACCGCTTAGCCTCACTTTAGCCTCCCGATTAGCCAGATGTATAACATCGCCTGCTCTACAAAAAATTGCTGATCTGATTAGCTTCCTTCCCTGGAATATACATAAAAGCGGGGGGCGGAAGGAAGAATTGAAGATAGTCCAGTGGCAACTTGCCAGTTTCTTCCATCTCATTCTTTCTCCCATATTGTGATGTATATGGATTTTCTAGCAGATGCTCCTCTCCTTCACTATTTCTTTATACGTGTATAAAATGTCCACCAAATTGATGTCCCCGGTCGATCTCCATGGCATCATATTCTGTAGTAGGGCAACTGTCACACAGCATTTGTATTAGAACCCTCTAAAAAGGAGGTTTTGATTGTCTAAATTAAAGTGCCTCTATTTTCTCCGTTTCAAGATATGCTGGAGAAGCACGCGTGATGGTACATTACGCAAATGCAATAGTAAGTACCAATTTCATTTCAGTAGACCTTTACCATGATCATTCTGTGGTGGATTCTGAACAATAACATGCTTCTGCTGCTGTAGAAACCAGCAACGAGCTGTGCACCATCTGCACCGCCATTTGTAGCTTCTTCAGCTCCTCCTCATGTGTCTATGTACAGCGCACCTCCTCCCCCATCAGCTCATCTTTACGGTGCATCTGCTACAGCATACCCTGCGACTGCTCCTGCATACCCATCGTATGCGCCGAATCCAGCGGCATATCCATCGCATGCACCGAATCCAGCGGCATACCCACCTCCACCGTATTTTCCCCCTCCACCATCAGCCTATCCTCCTCCAGCATATCCTTCGCCGCCTGCGGCTTATCCTCCGCCTTCATATCCTCCACCTCCTGGCCCTCCAGGTATGTGCTGAGTTTCAACCATTGTGCATGAATTACCTCATTATTAGGCTCAGCAATGAATAACGTCATTATAATGCTAATTCTATGTTGTCCATTTCTCAGGTCCTTATCCAGGGCATTACCCTCCACCACCTTACTGAGAGAGAGCTTCTGCTGGACGAAATGCTAGAGGTTCCGCGGGAAGTCAAGTGTTGTATATTAATCTTGTAATTACAATCTCTTAACACCGGAAGCCTTTGACCTGGAAACTTAACTTTTCGTTTTCTTCTTTGGTTGTTGCTTGTCAAGAACTGTTTGGGTAGCAAATTCGTAGACTCTGGTGTTCTATACCGGTTCCTTTTTCTTTTCTTTTTTTTTTTTAAACGCTTAAAGTCTATATCAACCTAAAAATCTTTCTAGTGTGAGAGGAAAAAACAGTTGTATTGCAAATGGACGTCTTCCACGGTGGGTGTACGAACCCCGTTGATTCGTACGTCTTGTAAATGATTGTCCTAACTGCTATTCTTCTGGTCATATGTAAACCAAAATCTCCTTTTCAAATATCTGCATTGACCGCCACAGTTTCGGCATCGATCTCTCATTTCATGATTTATGTCATATTTTGCATTTTCAAGCAGAAACTAATGGTAACTACATCGATAATTACAACACCATGGAAGAAAATTTGCATGGACCTAGTGAAAAATATGTTCAAATGAACTCAAATAGCTGGCAGTTTTTTAGGGTCCATGAAGAGAAAATTTGCATGGACCTAGTGAAAGATATGTTCAAATGAACTCAAATAGCTTACAGTTTTTTATGATCCGTTTGATAACATTTCTGTTTTGAGAAATAATTTTTTTTTTTCAGAAATGATTTTTTTTTTTTTCTATTCCCTAGAATAATTTTTAAATAAAAGAATGTGTTCGGTAACTATATAAAATTTCTATTCTCGAAATGAAAAAAAAAAAAAAAAAAAAAGAAATATGTTTGGCACGATTTACAAAAATTTTATTTCTTTTAATTGTTTAAGATTTTTTTCTTTTTTATTTTCTTACTCTTCATTGCCAGCAATCAACGGTCGGCGGTGGCCGTCTACGGCTAGAGGTCGACGCTAGTGGTCGATGGCCGACAATCAACCAACGAGTAGCAATCGACTGTCGACTAATCAACGACAAAGGGCGACACAGGCGGCAGGCCAACAGCAAGCCAATGGTGGCCATATAGTAAGGGGCAACGGCGAGGGGCGAGGGGCAACAAGGAATAAGAAAATAAAAGAAAAAAAAATTTATTTCTAAAAATTATCCCTAGGAAGAAGAAACTACTTTTTTTTATTTGTTTATGTTCCAAATCTACTCCGCGGTCACTTTTCTATCAAAATTAATTGACGTTACCAAACAGAATTCTATTTTTTTATTTTTATTTTTTATTCCAAATAACAAAAGAACAAAAATTGGGAGAACCAGAAACATTATCAAACAGGACCAACCGAAATGCAGAACACAGGAAACAATCTAGACGAGTCTTATTTTGGTTGCGTAACATCATTTTTGTAACCATAGCCTCCGTTTTGCCTCTAGGAATAATTAAACATATTCACACGATCGCCGAAGTTCCACTTTCTCAGCAAATCTGTCCCTTCAAAAGAACATCTGAATTATGAGGAGAACGTGCGTGCAATGACTTCTCTCATCTGGCGCTTTGGGAAGCTTCGGAACAGCTAAAATCTTGTTAGCACTTTGGCATTATCAAATGCAGAGTCACGCAAACAACAAAGAATTTTCGACTAACTCCTCTATGCTAACCAAGCAGATACAAATCAATCTCGCGTGACAATGATAATCGTAGATAAAGCAATCGTTGTCAAATTAATTCCCTTTCAAAAGAACAAAACTCACTTGTATAAGTTATTTGATGAGGATGCATCTTATAGGTGATCCTTCTGCACCCAGCAATCTCAAAGGTGGACAATGGATGGTATACACTCCTGCAGGGGCATTTTCGAGTTTCAAGCCCTCAACAAGAACAATTTGCTACAGCATTACTATAATGTCAGTTTCTTGAGCCAAGAGCTCCATATGAGAATGCAATGATGTGAAATTTAGGCAAAATTACCAACACTAGTTTATGTCTGAGACAATAATTTGGCGATGAAACATGGTCATTCTCAACTTTGAGCCAAAAATTTCAAAACGTCAAATCATTTTCTTACCTGGCTTTCAAGGAAGATGAGATGGGATGGAATCAAATTATCATATGCAGTAACAGACGGGTAATCAATTCCTGCATTTTATAGCACAGACTGCATCATGCAAGAGTGCATCTCAACCTCGACGCAATAATCTACAAGTTGCAGAACAAGAAAGAAAAATAGATGGTCAAGATGCACTATTGTTCAAGAGGTAGGTTCAGAAAATAAAAGAACCTGCAGTAAAGCTCAACAGCCTTATAGAAACATATGCTCAAGCATTTTCTTACACATGCATGTCTTTAAAAGTCAAACAGAATATCACGTATTCATGTTGATGGATATTACAGCACCATACTACAACTTGTGTCATCAGAGTAAAAATCAATAAGATGCAAGAGTAGGCATTTCTTGTCATGCCCAAGAGAAATAACATATGCTTGCAGTGAAGCTGCAAATGAAGATTGGTGGTGATAGAAAAGGTAGCTGCCCAACAGAGAAATAGATCCTAGCATTGTTTTGGGTGATGATTAGGAAACATCATGAAATACACTGTAAAGCAGTGAGTCTCTGTAAAAAGGTGAAGATAAGATGATAATGAAGCAAAATACCATAAAAAGAAAATTAACTTTCTCACTGAAATTTGCATTAGAATAGTACTTTAGTAAAGAGGAACGAATCCTACCTACAAGTTTAATGTCTGTGTTCTCTACCACCATTTTGCTCAATCTCTCATGAATTCCACATAGTTTGTGTCGAACTCATTTTTGTACATAAGCCATTTGAGAATGAAACAGAGCATAGATCAAGCTTTGTCCTTCTGATCATCACACTCAGTAATACCAGATTATATTAAGGGCCTACATGGTAAAAAGTGTTCCTGGGAACAGAAACACTTTTTTTTTTTTTTTTGTTTCTGGGAACAAAAAAGGAACAGAAACGCGTTTGGGTGCGTTTTTGTTCCAAAAGTATTTTTTTGTTCCCAGAAACATATCTGGAACAGAAACAAGAAACACTGGAACAGATTTGAAGAACACATTTTCTCTCTCTTCTCTCTTTTTTTTTTTCTTTTTTCTTCTTTCTTTTTCTTTGGCCGGTCGCCGGCCTCGGCCATGGCCGGCGACCGGCCGTCGAGGGCCGGCGACCTCGCCGGAGCGTCGCCGGCCCCTGGCGAGGCTCGGCCTCGCCTTGGCTGGGCGAGCTCGGCCTCGTCGGATCCGGGCGAGCTCGAGCTCGCCCGGCCCAAGGCGAGGCCGACCTCACGCCGGCCTGGGCGAGCTCGGCCTTGCCCAGATCCGGCGAGGCCGAGCCTCGCCGGCCGTTGGGCGAGCTCGCCCAGCCAAGGCGAGGCCGAGCCTTGCCTAGCGGCCGGCGAGGCTCGGCCTCGCCGAGGGCCGGTGGGCCTCGCCGTGGCTGGGCAAGGCTGCCGGCCCTCGTCGGCCGGTCGCCGCCGCCATGGCCGAGGCCGGCGACCGGCCAAAAGAAGAAAAAAAAAAAGGAAAAATAAATAAGAAAATAAGAAAAATAAATAAGAAAATACGAAAAATAAAATAAAATAATTAAAAAATTAAAGGAAATAAAAAAATTTTACTAATTTACCAAATGTGTTTCTATTCTTTTTATATTTCTGGAATAGATTTACCAAACGCGTTTTTTTTGTTCAAAAATTATTCCCTGAAGCGAAAATACTTTTTTTCTATTTCTGTTCCCAGAAACAATTTTTAAATAGAAACTATTACCAAACGCGCCCTAAGATACTCAGATCAGTGCTCCAATAGCACATGAATGGGTAATGCGGTTTACAACAATATGACAACATCAAATTAGTTCAGCTGACCATGACCCAAAAAGGATGCCTAGGAACAGAAGTTTATTAGTATTTAGGGTTCTGAACAACACCCTTCTCACACCCTTGAGAATACATAAAAGACTATTAATTCAGCTGCAGGAACTAGTCTATCATTCTCACAGAATTGGTTGGACAATATCACTATGTTTTATTCGCAAGTTGTATCAAATGCAGGCTGAATGCTGCAACCATGTAAACTATCAGCAGCCCAATAGATGACAAATGATGCAAAAACCATTGGTTATTGTTAAGACCCAATAAAATTTCAGTTAATTGTTATCTAGCTCAGATGTTGCATGAATTAAGACAAAATCTGCTACCTAAGTATCCAATGCCAAGCACTCTTAAAGCAGTTAGCCCAATAAGACGTATTGATGTAATCATGCTATTCCAAATATTTCATAACTTTGTAGAAAAAGCATGTCAAGACTAAGTCAAGACTATGTTTTTGGATAACTTAGCATGCATAACATATAAGTGATCAGCATGCTGCAAGAAACTAAGAAACTCAACTGAGGGACAAAACTGTGATATTATTATCCCTTGGAACATCAACCGGCAAAGCAGGACCACAAGAAGGAGAAACCAATGATCATCAGAATTTCACAAGACAGAGCATAACATAGTGATACCTCAATGAAGATGAGGATTTAACACAAATGAACAGCAAAGAAGGAACCAAAACTAATGGGAAAGCTCAGGATATGAAAAGTAAGAACAGAGACCCTTAAATCAACTCTAATTAACTTCAATGTCTTTCTCCACTGTATAAAAACTGGTCTACTCTGATTAACAAGACTTTTGCCTTTTCAATTAAGCTTCTAATTTCTTGGCCACAAAAGAAATTATTGAAGTTAACAAACCTTGATTTACAAGTGAGACTCGTGAGGCAATGAAGTTCACAAGATGAAGGTCAGTGCAAATTATCACTCAACAGAGAACAATTTTCAAGATGCTGAAAGCTATAGTCAGCAGAACCACACGATCATCAGCTACAGACGCTAGAAACACAAATTAAAAACTCCTCCCAAAACCTACTAATATCCAAAAGAAGAAATCAAACCCACCATCAAGAAACAACACAAAAAGCCCATAAATATACCATTGAGGACTGCCAAATCAAGCGTGTCCACATCAAAACCAGCATCGAAGTAATGATGAAAGATGTGACCAGGAGCATCCACATAATTCCCCATGTAAGTGGGCAACTTCATCTCCGAGTTATTTGCTAAAGACCCATTCTGCAGACTCGCCGCAAGCCTCAGAAACTAACCCAACCCATCTTCTGATCCCTGTGACGGCATGTCACTAGTGATTCTATGACTACTATCTAAGATCATCCCACCATCATACACTTCTCAACAAATGGGGCTTGAGCTCCTCGCACCATCAGAGACCGAGCAATCGCCGACATTGGCATTGGTGGGTAGGTGTCTATGGCTGCGGCTATGACAACAGTGAGGAGGTGAGCAAAGAGAAGTGGGGAGAGAGTCTTCATGGTGACTCACGGTGTCGAGAGGGAACTGTAATAGACCAAAAAAATCGAAGGTAAAAGAGAGCTTTTTCACTTCCAACTGATACAATGTTTGAAGGGATCAATGCGATGTTGATGAGGACTGAATTGTTGACTTTGATATCATGCTTCAAAGTTCAATCACTTGATGTTTTGTAAAACAAAAAATTTTGACTAAAACTCACAGATCTGAAAGATATCATGTTCCCAACATTTCTTATGAAGTGCACGAGTGCAGGATCAAATGTTACAATTGTCTGCGACGTTAGCTTTACTCAATGATTTGTAAATTCTCAAGAGGATTAATACTGACAAGGAGGTTGGAGGAGGATATGTCCACGAGTTTCTCTACTTCCACCTTTATAGCTGTCTCTTGGTAACTCGATCTTCTATCCGTTTTAACTACAATGGTCAACTACCTTTCGAGAAGCAAAATTTGTCATGAAACAGCCATATAGCATATTGTCTAGAGGGACTATCTCTTCGCCAAATCAAGTGTTCATAAACTCGAATTGTTTGGTCATAAGTAATAGTGAACAAAATGATCAAACAAAAACAAAAGCTAATCAATTGAAGAGAAGAACACATTACCATTGAAAACTTCCAAATCTGGCATCATAATAGTGATTGAATACATGCCCAGGATTGTTAACATGGGTGCCTGTGTGAGCAGGAAGCTTGATATCAGAGATATTCGCGATGAAGCCGTTCTTCACGCTGAGGAGAAGCCAGATCAATTGTCCCAGGTTCTCTTCAGAGTCGAATGAGGGTAGGTCTGGCATGATCCTATGCGTGAAGTTAAAACATCACCAAATACGACACCACATCCTCCGATAGAAGTTAAACTTTCAACCAAGAATATCCTCCTATTGTATGAAGACCAATGTAACAATTTCACCACAGTCGAAGAGTATATCACCATAAAATGAAACAGGGACAAAATCAGCACCACTTAATGAGCCAGCCAAACAGAAAATGCTGCATAATGGGGACCTTTTCCAAGACCTCTGGCTTATACATCTTCAGCAACCCGATATTCGCCTGTTCCAATTAGGCACTCCACTAATATCTTCCAGCAGCGCCGAATGCCCCGCAACAGTGCCTTCTTCACCTTCTTAGCAATGCGAGAGAAATATATGTACTCATTGGAGAAGTTCTCCAATGTGTCTTCATTGAAAAATGACTTGGGCTCCGTTTACTTAAGGCCAATCAGCTGTGATGGTCCAAAAATGAAAGGCGAGAAATAATAATCATCAAGACCCCCAACACCATGGGAAGCAGCAGGCTCCAAAGAACACACCAACTGCAATTTTCCTCATCAACTCTAGATACTTCACAAAAAACCTAGCCACTACAGCTTAGTAATCTTCTTCCGTATGAACTCCCATCCTCGCTAAGCGATACAACCATGCAGCAAAATCAGTCTAAAGCCCACTGCCATAATCAATACGACTTGAATTGCCAAAACTATCAGTAATTTCAGGTACAGCGTCGACCGTTGCAGATGGCAGATCAGCAGGAAGAAATGTAAGCATCAGAGACTCACTTCTACCACACGCTCATGCCAGCTTCTGTACGAGACATTACCGTTACGCTCTGCTTGCTGGACCGGAGGAATTTCCTCGATCCGACGAGCCGGAGTCTCGACAATGGACACGATCCCGGACACAGTGGATGATTCGTGGCACGAGTCAGAAATCTTGTGGCCAGGAGCCGACTCAGAGAGAGCGACGACGACGCCAAGGAAGTTCTCAGAGACGTCGGAGCCGTGGAACCCGCGGGTATCGTCCGGAGACCAGATTCTCTTGACCGGAACCTGGAACTGATAAGGCAGAGAGATGATCGGGACCTTCTGCGACCGAGGGACTGGTGCCAGAATGATCGCTTGTTGCTGAAAGTGCAGAGACTCCTGGCGACATATTGACGGCGCGAGAGCGGATGGGACGGTAGGTAGGCGGCGGGGAGACGCCGGAGAAGGGAGGCGGGGGAGAGGGGTAAGAGGTGGGGCCGCCGCATCTGGCGCTGGTGGCGCCGGAGTGTTCGGAGGCGGCGCCGGCGGCCACGCAACTGGTGGAGGAAGTCGGCGACGTGAACGGTGGGGATTTACCGGCGTGAAAATTTGTGAAACGGGAACGGCAATGGTTGGGACCGAAGAACGGATTTGAAGGCGCCGGACGGTTATACATCCGTCAATCGCGGAGCATTTACATTTTCAAGCACAGCCAAAGGTCGCTGCCAATGTCATGCCATGACATTTAATACATTTTATATATTATTTATATATATATATATATAATAACAGATTAAATCCAAGGGTTAAACCACGCAATCTCACGTGGCATGATTTATTTAAGATACATGATGAGATAATAAATCCCGCTCCTCTAACAGCGACTGAACACCCACAAGCATATGACCAAGAAAAGAAAGAAAGCAACTTCAACTCTGAACCCACGTAATTTTAACTCAGCTGGTCATTAATGACTAGTCCACTTCAGCCTATAATAACGGATTAAATCCAATGGTTAAACCACGTAATCTCCTGTGGCTTGATTTCTTTAAGATACATAATGAGATAATAAATCCCGCTCCTCTGACAGCCATTGAACACCCACAAGCATATGACCAAGAAAAGAAAGAAAGCAACTTCAATTCTGAACCCAAACGTAATTTTAACTCAGCTGGTCAGTAATGACTAGTCCACTTCAGCCTCGGACAGTCTTGCGATTCTTGAGCTCCTGAATCAAGGCCTCAACATCTCGATACGACGACCCGCCTTCTTCGACCGCCTTCCTGGCCTTCCCTCCGAGATCTTCGGCTCTTCTCCTCATCTCCGCCGCCTCCACTCCTCCATCCATGAGTTTCCCCACGGCCACCTCCACCTCCTTCGGATCCACTGCCGGGCCCGGCTCGGTGTTCCAGGATGTCCACTTCATTTTCCCGACCGGGACCCCAATTTTCAACACGTCAACGACCAGCTTCGCATTGAGAAGCTGCTCAGCTGAGCGCGGGAGAGTGACCATCGGGACACCAGCGCTCACGCCTTCCGGGATCGAGTTCCAGTCACAGAGCGTCATGTACCCACCCACCGAAGGGTGTTCAAGAATCGACAGCTGCCGCACCCATCCTCTGATGATCAACCCTCTCTCGGACTCCTTCAATCTCTCTTCAAACCCGCTTGGAAGCCAATCCTCTCAGCCTCCCTCTCCATTTTCGGACGACTCAAGGATCTTCCCGGCCGCCCAAATGAACGAACAGCTCGAAGCTTCGAGACCATATGCAACCTCAAGGAGTCGTTCCGGGGTCGCCTGGGCCAATTGTTGTAATTATGGTTAATGGATTAACGAAATCCAATAAATTAAGATACGTCTTTTCTATTTACGTATCTTTTTGATTGATGAATTTCCTATTGTTTTATGTTCACGTATCTATTGAGTTCATGAATTTCTTAGATTCATGTATCTTTTAGTTCATGAATTTATTGAGTTAATGAATCTCTTGAATTCATGTATATTTGGATTCATGAATCTCTTAGATTCACGTATTTCTTTATTCATGAATCTCGTGGATACACGCGTCTATTTAATTCATGTATCTCTTTTGCACATGAACTAAAATTCTCTATAAATAGATGGAAGCATAGAGCTTCATATATAGTTTTTAGATTTCTCAACTTGATTCTAAAAAGTTATGATATACTTTTTTCCTCTTCTGATTTTTCTGAGTGTGCTGGTTCAATTGAACGATTCGACTAAGTCCTGTTTGCATAATGCTAATCCAAACAGGTTCGAGGTGTTGTATCTTGAGAGGCATAGTTCGTGAATCTGCGGAGCACCATTGACAGGAACTAATCGCCTTAACGAGATTCGGATATCCGTACCTCACCTCCAATTTTATGTTATATCTTATTTTCTTCTTTTATAAGAGTTGTAAGTTTACATAAAGAGAAGAATATTATATAACTGTTATCGTCTTTTTAATTTTATGCTCTGATTACAACAAACAAAATGTCTTCTTTGGATTATAAATTCCAACACCAATAATCCCAAACTGACGAAAAGAACGGAGTTGGGTTCTTTACCTTTGAGCCGGCTCAAGCAACTCTGCTCATCAATGGAAGGAGATGAGACTTGAAAGCGAGAGAAGAGCGCGAAAAAGTCGAAGGCCCAAAAACCTCTTCCCCCCAACCCTCCCTCCCTTCTCTTTCTCTCTCTAGGGTTTCGGCTTCGTCGTCAACGACCAAGCCACCGCCACCGCCGCTGCCTCCCACATCTCTCAATCGTAATAGCGATATGGCCTCCAAAAGAGGGTGTCCTGTAGCGACCGCAGCCTGTCCGCTTCTGCGCAACGCAAAGCACAAGCAAACCTCACTCACCCCGAGAGCCGCACAGAGCGATCGATCAATCACGAATCAGCTCCGTCGTCCGTGAACCAGATGGCAGAGAAGACAGCACGGACTTCAGCGTTAATGGCGACACATGCAATCCCAATCCCCCCCAACCCCATCAACTCGAATTAAAAACCTATAATTAAACCATTACGCGAAGTGATGTGTGCCCATCAATAGAGTTCCCTCGCGTAGAGTTCTGTTCGTTTTTCGTCCTATTGTTTATTCGCGAGCAGGGGATTAAAAAAAGAGGGGAAGAGTACGCGGAAGAGAGAGAGAGAGAGAGAGAGAGAGAGAGAGAGAGGGAGATGGGCACGCATCACTTTCAAGTCTGCTCATCAAAAGAACAGTTGGATTGCTCTGCTGAACATTTTCCTCTGTCCTGTTGCTTCTTCCTGAGAGCAGTGTTTAGTTAAAGTTAGCAGCTCCGGGCGGCATCGTTAATCATGCGACATGAGAGTCGGAGCCAATGCCGTTTGCAAAGTACAAATTAGCCTTGTCCCGGTACAACCTTTCCTGGAAGTAACCGAAACGAAATTCAGAAACAGTCGAGCATTAGATCCGTTGTCAAACACCCCCCGGCCTCGGGTAAATATATGCTGCTGTGTCTTGATGTGTATCTGCTGATCCACTAGGCCGCAAAGTTTCAGATGGAAAAAGCTGGACAAACGTGTGCTTTTTTAAAATCTGCTGCTTTCTAACAAAGCGAAGCCGTGGCGGATTGGATAGAGGAGCGGTGCTTTTGGAGATCCAATGAGCATAAAGGAGCAAGAGCGTAAGTCCCGCTGTCGCATTCTACATCAGATGTAGTAGTCACTCGGATCATCTTCGCATCCCCCCGTCGCTCTGCGTTTTTCTTTTGGCCGATCGCTCAGAAACTGCTCGAGGGATTTGCCAGTTGTTAACTTTTTTCCTCTGTCAAAACGTATGTATCGACACGAATATCACCATGAAAAGGGGAACTTCTTAAGGTGGAGAAAGCGTGGAGTGCATCCCCCTAGACTGACCTTTCCAGTATCCCCATGGGAATCAACTTTCTCAGGATGATTGGTCTCGCCTTTATCGGAGGGAGTCTTTCTATTGCTTTCAGGTTAAGAAACTGGACCGAGCGAGAGGAATAAATCCAGAAGCTGATATTCTAGTGACGTCAGATTCCTGAGACCAATGATCTAATTGCATATTCATTTTTTTGGGACGGTCCAATCGCGGAACAAACGCTAGGACATCTTAGTATCGGCAGCTAGGACATAAATAGCTATTTATGACATGGTCAATAAGCCTATTAGGAGAAATGAATTGAAGAACTTGTGGCAACATGTGTGGAGAAGACAAACTGTAAGCTCCTAACTTGCTTGTAAAATATTCTGATCATTTGAGATATATTACTAACAATGGCATAGCATGTTTCCATCTCATTTATATGTTTACTTCAAAGTTATTGCTTGTTCTGGTGAGACCTTGATATCTTTACTGTTTAGCAGTCAACTGCCAGTGCAAGTGGCCAAGAAGATGAGACTAATGCATTGCAGAAGGTCGAAGCAACTGCTGAAAATAATGCTACGAGTAATCAGTCGAGTGGGTACATGGCTTGTGTTGAGAGAGACAAGGAATTGATTGAGAAAGGAAGCGATGCTCAGGTTAGTATCCACTTCCACATGGAGGAAGCACACTTCCTTGCTAAGAAGAATAAAAGCACCATCTGTGCAGTCAAATCTGATTTTCGTCATAAAATTCACTGGCAATCTGAGATTGTATATGCAGCTTGGAGTTCCTTTTATTGTCAATATCTACCTGCGGATCCACTGTGTTTTAATTTCTCTATTGATTGTGTGTTTGCTTTCCTTCTCCTGTAGAGTTCTTGTACAAAGCCAGACTTGGAAGCTGAGGTTACAGAAATAGAACAGGTGCCAGATTTTTCTCGGCCTGGGTGGGACAAGTCTTCTGTGAATGACAATAAGGTAGCAATGCCCGAAGAGAAAATAAAATCAACTCAGGAAGGACTTGTCTTGCAAGAGGATGCTGATGATGGTATGCTATTCTTCTGCATTTTTCTTTTGTTGCATTTAATCATTTAACAGAACACCTGACTCTCCACATTATTTCTCAAAAAAGCAGCTATGGTGGATGCCCACAGAAGTTCTCATGCATCAACTCAGATCAAGGATGCCAGGTCTGAAGTTCACAGGGGTGATGAAAATGCTGCTAGTGACTGGTGTGGTGATAATGATGGAATAATGAACTCATATAGACAAGCGATCAACTTAATTGGAGCATTTGAGAATAATTCACATGTCTGTTATGTTGACCGTCCATCCAATTATGGCACGAGACAGTCGGACTTATCACCACACCTGGATCTTTCCTTGAAAAGATCTGATCCTAGTGCGTTCGGAAATCAAAATACTGAAGAGAGGCAAACACTCAAGCATTCTGATGCTTCGGCATTTTCGCGGTGAGCTTACTTTTCAATCTCTGATACATGTCATGCATTATAATTTTGGCTGTGAGGAATAAATTTGAAGATGCAGGTGGTCTGTGTTGCATTTTTTCTGTTATTGCATTCTGCTTCTTTGCACATTTAGAGAGAGAGAGTGGAGAACTGACCTCTGACGTCATTTGGACCGTCCCAAAAAAATGAATATGCAATTAGATCATTGGTCTCAGGAATCTGACGTCACTAGAATATCAGCTTCTGGATTTATTCCTCTCGCTCGGTCCAGTTTCTTAACCTGAAAGCAATAGAAAGACTCCCTCCGATAAAGGCGAGACCAATCATCCTGAGAAAGTTGATTCCCATGGGGATACTGGAAAGGTCAGTCTAGGGGGATGCACTCCACGCTTTCTCCACCTTAAGAAGTTCCCCTTTTCATGGTGATACTCGTGTCGATACATACGTTTTGACAGAGGAAAAAGTTAACAACTGGCAAATCCCTCGAGCAGTTTCTGAGCGATCGGCCAAAAGAAAAACGCAGAGCGACGGGGGGATGCGAAGATGATCCGAGTGACTACTACATCTGATGTAGAATGCGACAGCGGGACTTACGCTCTTGCTCCTTTATGCTCATTGGATCTCCAAAAGCACCGCTCCTCTATCCAATCCGCCACGGCTTCCCTTTGTTAGAAAGCAGCAGATTTTAAAAAAGCACACGTTTGTCCAGCTTTTTCCATCTGAAACTTTGCGGCCTAGTGGATCGGCTGATACACATCAAGACACAGCAGCATATATTTACCCGAGGCCGGGGGTTGTTTGACAACGGATCTAGTGCTTGACTGTTTCTGAATTTCGTTTCGGTTACTTCCAGGAAAGGTTGTACCGGGACAAGGCTAATTTGTAGTTTGCAAATGGCATTGGCTCCGACTCTCATGTCGCATGATTAAAGATGCCGCCCGGAGCTGCTAACTTTAACTAAACACTGCTCTCAGGAAGAAGCAACAGGACAGAGGAAAATGTTCAGCAGAGCAATCCAACTGTTCTTTTGATGAGCCAGCTCAAGCAACTGTTTTTTCGCGCTCTTCTCTCGCTTTCAAGTCTCATCTCCTTCTATTGATGAGCAGAGTTGCTTGAGCTGGCTCAAAGGTAAAGAACCCAACTCCGTTCTTTTCGTCAGTTTGGGATTATTGGCCCAGGCGACCCCGGAACGGCTCCTTGAGATTGCATATGGTCTTGAAGCTTCGAGCTGTTCGTTCATTTGGGCGGCCGGGAAGATCCTTGAGTCGTCCGAAAATGGAGAGGGAGGCCGAGAGGATTGGCTTCCGAGCGGGTTTGAAGAGAGATTGAAGGAGTCCGAGAGAGGGTTGATCATCAGAGGATGGGTGCGGCAGCTGTCGATTCTCGAACACCCTTCGGTGGGTGGGTACATGACGCTCTGTGACTGGAACTCGATCCCGGAAGGCGTGAGCGCTGGTGTCCCGATGGTCACTCTCCCGCGCTCAGCTGAGCAGCTTCTCAATGCGAAGCTGGTCGTTGACGTGTTGAAAATTGGGGTCCCGGTCGGGAAAATGAAGTGGACATCCTGGAACACCGAGCCGGGCCCGGCAGTGGATCCGAAGGAGGTGGAGGTGGCCGTGGGGAAACTCATGGATGGAGGAGTGGAGGCGGCGGAGATGAGGAGAAGAGCCGAAGATCTCGGAGGGAAGGCCAGGAAGGCGGTCGAAGAAGGCGGGTCGTCGTATCGAGATGTTGAGGCCTTGATTCAGGAGCTCAAGAATCGCAAGACTGTCCGAGGCTGAAGTGGACTACTCATTACTGACCAGCTGAGTTAAAATTACGTGGGTTCCCAATTCCAGCTCTCTCTCTCTCTCTCCCCACGTCCTCGGCAAGTGTAAACGCCAGCAACGAAGATCGTCAAGCTACGGGTTTGTCACTAATTTCGCTAAATGATACACGACCCACGAACCATTTTACACCCGCAAAAGAAGACATGCAATCGCGCACGAGCGTCTCGAACGAGTGCCCCATGAACCGAGGGAATTAGAAGGAAAGGCGGGGATTACCATGGCAACGGAAGCGATAGGTACGAGGATGGGAA
This sequence comes from Eucalyptus erythrocorys, assembly GCA_014182555.1. Lineage (NCBI taxonomy): Eukaryota > Viridiplantae > Streptophyta > Magnoliopsida > Myrtales > Myrtaceae > Eucalyptus > Eucalyptus erythrocorys. The sequence goes on along the minus strand of CM024605.1, from coordinate 25,168,425 downwards.
AAAACCCTAAAGATGGTCACAGGAGAGCGACTTCTACCCTAAATCGCAGGCCCAAAAAAGGGGACTTTAACCATACGACCTTCAATGCATGAACGAGCAGGGATCGGAACCTCATCTAAAACAGCGAAATCGGAAACGAAAATTCCCGGCGAAAGCTAGTCGGTGAGCCAGATATGGCAGCCGCTAGAGAGAGAGAGAGAGAGAGAGAGAGAGAGGGTACCCTGTCTAGAGAGAGACTTTCTGCCGGAAGGAGATCCGTAACTAACAGTCCGGTGGAGGAAGAGAGGAGATTGACCGCTGACTGGAGGACGAGCGACACCGTGCAGGACGAGTAACACTGCGACGAGGCGACAATGGGCGGCGGCGAGCGGCGACGACGGGCAGTAGCGAGCGGCAACGAGGCAACGAGAGGCGGCGGCGAGTGGCGACGGGCGATGGAGGTGGCGGGTGGTGGCGAATTGAAAGCGAAAAGGGGTAGACTCGTGGGTTTCTCCCTCGTGGGTTTCTTCTACGTTATCTTCAATGGGTTGGGAACGGGTCTTAAATGGGTACAGAACAGATCCATTTAAGACCCACATAATTTAGTCCTTTTATTTATAAAACCCATTAATGGGTGTCGTGAGAAATAAGCTCGACCCATTAACGGCCCATTTAAGGAAAAATGGGTCCATAAATGGGTTATTGACCCATTTAACACCTCTAACTGTTTACCTAACATTAAAAGGATTAGCGCTTCATGAATTCGACAACTTGCTTTTTGACAAAGAAAGAAAAAGAATTCGATGACTTGCTAGATCCGTTTCCCAACGAATGTCCCAAAAATATTTACCAGTAATGTTCAAATGAGAGCCTTAATGATATTTATTATTTATTTTTGCTATTGGTGCTCGTCCCATATATACTCGTCACTAAAATCCAAACAAGAGCCTTAACGATATTTTTTATTTATTTTTGCTATTGGTGCATGTGCAAATATATTACGAGAGAAATTCACTCATCAATATCCTAATTTTTTTATAGGGAAAATGCCACCAAAAACCCTAAATTTTGTCCAAAATGACAAATTTACCCTAAACTTTTTCTTGTGACACGAAAATTCCCAAACTTTGCAAATCGTGACACATTTACCCCAAACTATTTTTGTGACACAAAAAAATCTCGAACTTTCATTTGTATGACACATTTACCCTAAATCATAGGGGCATTTTGATTTTTTTGCTTTTAAAAATATTTTTCTTTTTTTTTTTCTTCTCTCTTCCCTCCGCCGGAGCCGGCCGAGGGAAGGCATTCGGTGAGGGCTACACTCACCAACATCGGCCCAGGCGAGGGATTCCCTCGCCCGAAGCCGGTTAGGGCGCCCGGCGTCGGGCAAGGGCGGCCCTCGTCGGTGGCGGGCGAGGGCAGCCCTCACCCAACGCAGGCGAGGGCAGCCCTCGCCGGACACCGGCTTCCCTCCGCGGGCTCCGGTAGAGAGAAGAGAAAAGAAAAAAAAAATAGAAAGAATAAGACGAAAATGCCCTTAATTGGGTAAATGTGTCACGATTTGTAAAATTTGGGGTTTTTCATGTCATAAAAAAAAGTTTACGGTAAATTTGTCAATTTGAGCAAAATTTAGGATTTTTGGTGGCATTTTCCCTTTTTTATATTTGATTTACTAATACGTGTCCTAAACAACACACTCTACATTCTTTATGGATTTATGAGATAACCGCATAGGAAATTTTAAAATTTGTCACGAAAATACGGTCGAATCCTAAAATTTTCAAAAATATAATTAAATTTAAAAAATTGTTACAAAAGTATAATTGAGTTCTAAAACTTTTAGAATGTGTAATTAAATCCTAAAAATTGTCATGAAAGTGCAATTTAATTTTAAAACTTTGACAAATGTGCAATTAAGTTATAAAACTTATCAAATTAATTAAATCAAGTCCTTTCGTTGATATTGCATTTTGAAATTTTTATGACTCAATTGTACTTTCCTGATAAGTTTTAAAATTTGATTATATTTTTTCAAAATTTTAGAACTTAACTGTACTTTTTAAAAGTTTTTGCACTTTCATAATAAATTTTAAAATTTTTAGTATACTTATCTCCAAATTTATTATCTACAAATGCATTACTAGTGCAGTGCTCGATTAATAAAAGGATTTAGGGGATGGTGAAGAGATTTTTTTTTTCTCAACTACACATGAAAAAAGAAAAGACGGATAAAGCAAAACGTCACATCTTTAAAGTTGTGTTTTTTTTTTTTTGGTCGTACCCATATGGGTGTGGTCCTAGACGCGACACTTTCGCATTTATGCAAACAAATGTGTTCAGAGTCGCGTCTACCATCAACCCCAACCCAGAATGTCACATCTTCAAAGTTGTGTGTTTTTTGTTTGTCGTACACATCATGGGACAGTGAACGCAGGTCCTAGACTCATGGCAGCTGCGTTCACTATCACCACACCCATGGTAGCTGCGCCCACTATTAGCCTAAACCCAAACAAGACGGGACATGGATTAGGTTACACACGGGCTAATTCCCCCCCAAAAAAAAAAAAATCAATTTTATGTCGAAGGACAAGTTGATTGATAATTCTGACCTAATTTTTTTTTTTTTTTATCTCGTAAAAAATTATAAACTTTCACCTTTATTCCAAATCTGACTCCTACAATTAAATCTCTCTTTGAAGTTAACCTTGTTTTGGGAAAAAAAAAATGTTCTAATCGTGAGCTTAACGGATCTTGTTCATGGTGTCTCTTGATGGATAGTGGCCTATGTTGGACGCAAATTGCGCAACCCCAAGATCTCCATAACCAGAACGAGAACATACATAATTAAGTAAAAATATTAATGCACCTGGAATCCATTGTTCTTGAAGCGGAAGCGGAAACACAATATTCCTTGAGCAAATCCTTATCCTCTATTGCTCTTCGTATCACTGGCTCAATGAGGCGCCCCCTCACGATTAACGTTAGAATAACGCCCCTTAGGTGAGGATATGTGAGAATTAGGGTTAGAGGAGAGACTTGAGTACTATTTATCGAGTTTCTAGCCAGTCCCCCTCAGTACGGGTCAGGCTCAACTCGGCCTACACTAGCTAGCCACATATTAGACTAATTAAAAAACATTCTATCTCACCTTAGACCAAACCCTGTAAAACGGTAAATGTTAAACAATTAATTTAGTCCACATTAAGAAAAACTCTTACATTCTCCCACTTGGACTATAATAATTGAAATTGTATTGTATGTGCGCATATTGGTCCAGAGATAATTCTTAATAGTCAATCCTATCCCATAAAGTCTCCAACACCGAATCATAGCGGTAACTGCATGTATACACACAGAGTCTTCCACGGTCACAAGTATTTTCAACTTTATTGATATGGATTCAATATGGTAGTGTGGCAAAAAGCTAACATTTCTCACAAAGAGATCTCATTTGTCAGTCACCATTCTCTTACCTTAGGCGACACAAAAGCTTGTGCCACAAGAGAATGAAATTATGGTTCCAATGAACCCACATATGTCTTGTCCTTATGGTTAACCTTTTTTTTTTTGTATCACAAGACATACGTACAAAACTAATAACTGGATGCCCCTAGCTTTCGCTCAAGGTTTACGTAATACCTTGAGACTTTATCAATATGTATTCAACATGATAACAACACATTTAAAATTATTTTATTGAATGCAAAAGTTGATACATATCAAACCGTTACAAAATGTAACGACCCACAGATGTGAACTTTATCAGAGTAAAGCCAAAATAGCTCCCACTAAATAACAGTATCCGAAGATACTCCTAGGCCCATGTTAATGACATGTCACTCAAATATACATGAGCGTAGGCCTTTAGTTAGTGGATCTGTAACCACATCATCTGTGAAAATATGTTATATTATAAGTCACATTTCTGTACCGTTTCTTTATGGTAAAAAATATTTGACTGCCATATATTTAGACCCCTTGAGACATTTGTTATTAATAAACAACAAATTTATGAACACAGTACAACCTAGGTAAAATACAAAATAATTCCGAGTAAATCTAAATTCCAACACATTTAATATTGGATTAGATAACCACCTCTAAATTTAATAAAATTCAAGTAATTTACATCATGTTCATAACTCAAAAGAAGTTTATGAAACAATTTTGATAAGAAACACGTTTTGTGTGTGAAAAAGTTGTTTTAAAAATACCATCCCATAAAAGACCGAATAAATTAGTCTTACAAATCATACTCATCACCATGTTAATTATGATGCAATTATGCCTTTCGGTCAAATCTTTTGTCAGGATTTACATGTATAGTAATTAAGTTACCACCCTAGAATCTACCAAGTATTTGACAAATGACCCTTTAAGCTATTTCGCATTGTCATATTTGCCAAAATACTCACGGCCACTATTAAGCCTAACAACCTTTTAAGACTAATTGTAATTATTTATTCTTTATCTTGGTCATTTTCTCTAAATAGAAAACTTTTGGAAACAACATTTTAACCATATACCAGATGTATATGTCATTAGGAGTTAAACACAATCTTTGCAGATTTGTCCTAATTGCGGTATTATACAAGACATAATTACAAGCCACTAAAGTTTTCATCATCTCTTAGCAGTGAAGTTAGTAGGTAAACCACTTTTCAAGTGTTCCAGAATGGAACATTTTATGGACAATAAGCAAATTCTAGTGCTCTTTTCTTAAGCATGAAATCATATGTTCACAACTTAAAATTTGAAGCAGTAAAAGCCTCAATAATTACAGAAAAAGTGACTAAAAAACAAGCAATGTATATAATTAGCATCATGTGAGCACCGTGTAACTTGACCTACAAGTACACATCTAGAGAGTTACACGCATAATCATATAATCACCTTTGTGCGGAATACATGACATGCGGTTGTATACTCCCCACATGATAGCGGTTATGAAGATATGTTCCAATCTTCGTGAATTTATCACCTTTGGGCATATAAACCACTAGGATCAATCACTTCTCACCCACATCATCATATATCTCTTCATGAACTAATACACAATCACCTCTGTTGGGAGTATGACCATGCATTAGACCAAGAGACATCCCAATCAGCATACGAGACCGAAATTTCTCAAACCCAATCAAGCGTGCCACTTTGGCGGTCACTACTCAATTGAATCCTTGAAACTCTCTCATACTAGAGATATAAAATCTACATCTCACATACACTATATACATGTGATTTCAACTTTAGTGATAGGGGTATATATCATTGAAATCACATATCATACTAATTACATTGTTTTATTCATTAATAAAATTAATCATACATGTACATATATATAATCTGAAAGACAGATTCCAATGAGATCACCAATCACAGAAACATAGGAAACTTCTCTTGTGCATCCAAATTACAAGCTACCAGAACAACATAAAAGGATGTTGATCTAGAGAATCTATCATAAATTAACATTAATAACAATACATGGTTATAAAATCGAGAAGCCTGATAGCTGATTCATTATAGTTAATGAGTTTCATAAGGCAAAACATGACTCCAAGGCTAATAACTGATTTATTAATCAATTTTAGGTAACAAAAATTATTACTTCAACCAGTGGCCTATAAATTAAGTCAAATCACATAACTAAATATCTAAACTATAACAGTAGGTACTATTGCTTTGTATAAATATTGCCATACTCCTTAACCATAAAAATATTCAATTTGATGGACATTAACCAGTGACTATATGAATTTAGGTATAATATGCAATAACTTAACTGACATGCATTACTCACATTCAGCAGATGTGTAAATCAATACAATCAGTAAGACTTCCATCATTCAAAGGTTACTAGCATGTAAAGGAGTATACATGAGCAACAAAAGTTTCATGACTTTTACTGTTTTTCATTATCTCAAGATATAATTCAATTACTATCTCATTAAGCTAGCTTCTCATAGGATTCTGTTTCCTATCTTAAACGATTTTATCCAAAACATATTTCTATATATTTTAAACAAAATCCAAGTCCTAGTGAAAGTTGGACTTTCCTATTTTAGCGGTCAGACTCTCCAATGCAGATTCAAATTTTGAGGATTTGATCTTCGGATCTTCTTTGCTCGATTTCAAACGTCCGCAACATATCCAATTCGAAATATTCAGAATTTCACATTGGACCCAAACTCGAGATATATTTTAACAATCTCCACCTTGGCTTGACGTTTGAGGCAAGTCGTAATCACTTCGCAAAAATTCAAACTCTACCGCTACTTTCCCAATCCGAATTTGTGATTTAATTTAATTTTTTATTGAACGAAAAGTCTCGAACATCACAAATTAGGGCAAGATCCGTACTAATTAGGGCTAATCCGTACAAATTATGGTAAATACGTACAAATTAGGGCAAAATCAATTGCGTTCAAGTTCTAGAGTTATAGAGGCTCTGATACCACATGTTGGACGTAAATTGCGCAACCCCAAGATCTTCACAACCAGAACGAGAACATACATAATTAGGTAGAAAGATTAACGCACCTGGGATCCATTGTTCTTGAAGCGGAAGCAGAAACATAATGTTCCTTGCGCAAATCCTTCTCCTCTATTGCCCTTCGTATCACTGGTTTAATGAGGCGGCCCTCATGATTAGCATTAGAATAACGCCCCTTAGGTGAGGATATGTGAGAATTAGGGTTAGAGGAGAGACTTGAGCACTATTTATAGAGTTTTCAACCAGTCCCCCTCGTTACGGGCTAGGCTCAACTCGGCCCACACTAGCCAGCACCATATTAGACTAATTAAGAAACCTTCTATCTCACCTTAGACCAAACCCTGTAAAACGGTAAACGTTAAATGGTAAATAATAACGTCAATTAATTTAGTCCACATTAAGGAGAACTCTTATAGCCTATAGCTTCATATTACGACCAAATGACAAAGTTTAGTCAGAAAAATTTAATCCAGAGTTTTTTTAACTTATTAGTGAAGTGTGGGAGATGATAAACACAATCATCGTTATTTTCCAAGTCACGGCACAATAATGAATAGTGCTTTAAATCCAGTCAGCAAGTGCACATGCATTTATTGCTAAGGACATTTATTGCTAAGGACAATCAATAGATCTAAGTTAAGGAGGGGCAAATTTAGAATTTAAGTGAAATTTAATGATTTTTTAAAGATAAAAAAGTTAGAGCTAGAATTATCCCTTGACCTAAAGTTGGTGTTTTTTTACATGACATAAAAAAATTTTGGGCCAAATTTATCACTCAACTTCAAGTTGGTGCTTTTACCAGATAATTTAATATTTAAGCCAGATTTGTCCTTGAACTCAAATTGGGGAATTTTTTGGGAATTAGCCCTATTTTACACAGCACGTTTAAGATTTTAGATGCACGTCAGATCCGACCCTAAAAGGAGCTTTTGGAGGTGCGGGTACTATGCAGCGTGTGACGCGTTATCTTCATCAAATACGAGAATGCCGTAAATCAACTTATGACGTAATTAATTAAATATAAAATAATCGTAAAGAAATAGCGGTATGGTACGCTAAGGTACCTTAAAATTTCTCCCACTTCGAGAGAATTATTAGAAGTGGACATCCAAAAATTTTAAAAATTTGTGAGCTATAATAACAGATTTTCAAACATGACTTGTAATTTTTCACAAATTATAAATATATAATAAGAAGGTTGAATAGAACACGTCTTTGTAATTGAAGCGCATTATCACAAACCTTCATTTTCTTCCAATTCTATTTACATTACAAAAGAACCATTACCTTCTGTGTTAATTAGATTAAAAAACTTTAATTACATATCTAACATTGATGTTTCTGGGGAAAGAAAAAGTGTTAAAATTGATTCATGTCATATATGGAAAGGTCGTAACCAAACAGTAGCAAGTCGATTACATCCGCGAGATCAACACTGAGTGATAGTGACATCGCTCCGGAGCAGTCCAGGTAATCCGTCTTGCCCCGGGCGTATTTAAATAACGAGTGGTTCCAAAAATCCAAGCGCACTGCCCAAGCCCTGTTTTCCGATACAGTAGCTGATAAGGTTCAGTTTCAGTTTTGCTTGGCACAAGCTCGAAAGAATATTTTGAATGACTTTTGAAGAGAGCATTCGCACGTTGTGAAGACTAAGAGTGCACAGATGACACATCCAATAATAATCGCAGAGAGGACGTCTTTCTTTTCTCAATCACATAACATATCCAAATTATTATAAATTTGCAATAAGAAAGTCGAATAGAACACATCTCTGTAGTTGAGGCGCGTTCCCTTCCAATTTTCTCACATTATTGAAGAACCATTACCTTCTACATTAATTGGATTAAAAAAAACTTTAATTATATATCTAACATTGATGTTTCTAGAAGAAAAAAAAAGTGTTAGAATTGATTCATGTAGTATATAAAAAGGTCCTTACTAATTATTTTTATTTGCTAAATGAGAAATAACTATTGAATTTCAAATCATCTCCTCTGTTTTTTCTTTTTTCTTTTGGGTCGATAAATTCATCTCCTTTTTTGAAGAGTGAACGGTAGCAAAAGGAGACCCTGGACAGCGGAGTGGCATCTTGCCACTCCTTGGATGAGTGACCGGGCATGTTGGCCTTTTGGCTTCCGGCGTGTTGGAAAAATGAACCAGCCAGCCAAGGGCACTCCAGAAGCATTACTTCCTTTCCTGGACAAGAAAAGGCAAGTTTGACTTTCGGTAAGCAACTAAAGCAAGGTTTACAACTGTGGAGTACACTCTCCTAACAACGATAACTTGATCTTTGAAGAGATATCTTAAATTGCATTTGCGAGTTATGTACATACGTATTTTTTACCACTTCACGTTTTCTAATCCTTAATACATTGCTTAAGATGTGTTTGTTTCGTGAAAAATAAATGATTTGAAAAACATCATTATGAAAATGATTGCTTGTATCGCTCATAGAAATAAATAAATGAAGGATATTTTCATAGTTCATGGAAACGGTTAAATATAAATTGCATTCGATTATGAAAACGTATTTTGTCCATAATTATTTCAAACGATACATTTGAAAACTTCAAAAATCAATTTATGAAGTAATTAGGTATGAAATAATTGTAAAGAAGTAGAGGTATAGTACGTTAAGGTACCGTAAAATTTGCCTTGTTTCAAGAGAATAATTAGAAGTGGACATCCGAAAACTTAAAAAATTTGTGAGCTAGGATGACAGATTTTCAAATATGACTTGTAATTTTTCCCAAATTATAAATATATAATCACAAACCTCCACTCTCTTCCAATTCTCTTCACATTACTAATGAACCATTGCCTTCTACATTAATTAGATTAAAATTTTTAATTATATATCTAACATTCGTGTTTTTAAGAAAAATGTGTTAGAATTGATTCGTGTAATATATAAAAAGGTCGTTACCAATTATTTCTATTTGCTAAATAAGAAATAACCATTGAATTTCAAAATCATCTCCTTTTTGAAAAGTAAACAGGTGCAAGTGCGAACCAAGGGCAATTCGCAGATCTTTGATCGCGGACTGTAGGCACATTCTTCCGGTGCAAGAGCTTCACTTTCGGTTTGCGATCTTTGACTAAAACTAATCTAATTAATGGGAAATGCGATTTCGGTATTAAAAGCCGTATCATAGGCAAGCAACTAAAGCATGGTTGTGAATTAGGTTTATGATTGTGGATTACACTCTCTTAATAACGATAACTTGATTTGCAAAGAGATATCTTAAATTGCATTTGCAGGTTATGCACATACATATTTTTACCACTTCACATTTTTTAATCCTTGATATATTACTTAGGGTGCGTCTATTTTGCGAAAAATAAATGATTTGGAAAACATTATTCTAAAAATGATTGTTTATATTACTTACAAAAATGAATGAATAGAAGATATTTTCATAATTCACATAAACGGTTAAATATAAATTGCATTCGATTGTGAAAACATATTCCGTGCACTAATTATTTCGAGCGATACATGTGACTATTTAAAAAAAAAAAATTCCAAATCATTCAGTTTTCGTAAAATAAATAGAGCCTTTATTTATCATTTCCCTCTTTACGTATTGTATGGAAGTGGAAAATAGAATGCGGCAAGTTTCCTCTCGTGCAAAATATCATAAATTGGGAATCATACCGTTTCATTAGTTGAGTTACTATTTTAGGTTCGTTCAGTGCTTCACGTTTGAAACATTGCAAAGAAGATTACTCTACATGATACTTGCTCTTTTTATGAACCTTGCTAATTGATTGTTAGCTATTAAATAATGCAACCTGCAAGCTAAATACCGAAACAACATTCCTATAACATGGGGATGAACAGTCGCAACTTTTAGGACTTTAGCCATAGATAATTCTAATATTCATACATAATTGGAAATAGTTATGCGCATAAACCCATTTCGTGCTTCACTTAGAAAGTAAATATCTCGCACCAAAAGGATGACTTCGGTTTTGCGTACATTCAAGATAAGGATTTTTTGTTTGGCTTTGAAAAAGGAGGTAAATGAAGGAAAACTATTTTCAAAATATGGTTTCCAACTTTTCAATATTTGGATGATAGAAAACTTATCAATTTATGTTTCCATGAACCGATAACAACCTTAGATTGGTCATTCTGATAAAAAGGAAATCACTTTCCCTAAACCACTAAATAAATGAAAACTAAAAAAAGAAATTTTATGAAAAAAATTTCTTTTTGATAAATTTTGGGAAAATGACTTAAATAATCCATGAACTTTAACCCAATATACAATATGGTCCCTAAATTTTTAATTATTTAATGTGATCTCTAAACTTTTGGTATATATTCCATTTAGTTTCTAAACTATATAAAAATGTGTAATATTGTACCACCGGCCGTTGCAGCGTGGATGGTAGAGCCTCAGGACTCCACCGTGGAGGTCCAGGTTCGAAGCCCCTGCGAAACAGGGAGGCTGAAGCGCTGTGTGGTGACTTACCTGGTGGCATGGGGTGGTGGTTTCACCCATGCTGCCCCCAGGGTTTATTCCCTCTATACCCCGGGCCTTTCGGGCCGTCCGTGTGGTTGGAGTGCGGGGTTCCCTGGGTCATAAAAAAAAAAGTGTAATATTGTCCTTAAACTTGAATTAATGAAACAACGATATTCAATATTTTCATAGAATTTAAAGACTAAATAGAATATGTGCCAAAAATTAATGAATCACATTAAATAAATCAAAAGTCCATGAATTATATTGCACATTAAGATAAAGTTCATAAATCATATTACACATTAAACTAAAGTTTAAGGATGATTTATATCGTTATCCTAATGTTTTTAGCAAAAGAAAGGGATCCGAAGTTTTGGTTATATTTAAAATGCAAGGAACAGTACTTTTGCAGTAAACCAGTAAGCATGAAACAAGATGAAATGATAACAGGCACCAATTGAGATAAATGAAAAGTCGGCAATCGGGTGTGTATCAAGGGGCTTGATTGTAGTGAGTATACATTGCTCGTTCACACGAGTCGGATGCAATTATTGCTAGACGTCTCATTCGAGAAGTCAGGGGTGTCCTTCCCTTATTTTTGGTTCCAACGCCATCTGTCTCACAAAAAGTAATTAATTTGAACAATAGTTTCATAAAAATGAATAATTATATCACTTGAAATAATTAATTAATAAAATTATATATTTATTACTAATAATAATTTATATTAAATATTTTGATGGACGACGTAAATATTTTTCGTTGATTTGTTTTTAAGATAATAATTTTCAAATCATTATTTTTCTCCCAAAGTCCCTCCTAATATAACATGAAAATTTCCAACCCATTGAGTATCTAAAAGGCTCACTCAATTGAAAGTTGGATAGGGAACCATAAAAGCAATTATTTTTTTTTATACACCCCAAACAACCATAGCAATGACTTTTTTTTTCTTTTTACTCCATCATTCCTCCCAAATTTCTATCAAGCTTAAATAATTTTTTTTATCCCAAAAGAAAATCAACGTGTTCATAGGGCATGGGATAAGGATATAATTCAATAACGGCTAGGCTAAACATATATGGGTGCGAATGAAAAATTGGGTAATAATTAAGGCTCAACGGGGTGACTAGGGATAAATAAATAAGGTTAGCTTGAAAGGCTCAATCGATCCAAAAATTGCCTAAATCATTTTCTCAGTTAGATTTAGCTTAGGATTTCGCCTCAAGAGAAAATCAAACAAATTCTAAGATTTTGGTGAAATTTAAGAAAATCACATACTTCACATGAATGTTCTCTAAATTTACACACAATTCAAAAATTAAGGACTTTTAGTGCTCGGTAAGTGGATCAACAGAATCAGAATTAAGATTAACTCACGCATCAATTGCAAGTTTAAATAAAATTTAAATTTTCCTAAGAATTGCAAAAAATTCACAACCAGGAAAGCAATCATGATAAAAAATTATTCAAAAAATAAATTTGTCTCCCCCCCAAACTTGAATGAAGCAGTGTCCTCAATGCGAAAGATAGAAAGATGAAGAAGAAAACTCCCCTGGTTGTAGGATAAGTCCATAGATGACCTTGATGATTAAACTCTTGAAAGGTGCTCCCTAAAAAGTTGACCTGGATAAAACAGCGAAAAATTAATCTTTTTTTTTTGCAAAACATAAACTTAAAAATAAATAAAAACATAATTAAAATTCTTTGGTTGCCTCCCAAGAAGCGCTTGCTTTATAGTTTTCAGCTAAACTATCTCAAATGTCGCTATTCTGGAGGATGAAGTTTGATGGTGGTCTTCTGCTTGTTGTAACCACCTTCGAAGTAAGACTTCAAACGTTGACTGTTCACTTTGAATGTGCCCTCAATGTCATGCGCAACTTCAATTGTTCCATATGGGAATACCTGTGTAACTGTAAAAGGACCAAACCATCGAGACCGCAACTTTCCTGGAAAAAGTTTAAGACGAGAGTTATAGAGTAAGACTTTTTGACCAATTTTAAACTCTCTTATGAATATGTGCTTATCATGCCATCTTTTTGTACGCTCCTTGTACAACTTAGAATTTTCATAGGCTTCATTGTGAAATTCCTCCAATTCATTCAGTTGCAAGAATCTTTCTTCACCTGCAGACTGCATGTCAAAATTCAGAAATTTCAATGCCCAATATGCTTTATGCTCTAATTCCATTGGTAAATGACAAGCTTTTCCAAACACTAGCCTAAAAGGAGACATCCCAATTGGAGTTTTGAACGCTATCTTATAGGCCCAAAGTGCATCATCAAGTTTTATTGACCAATCTTTCCTAGAGGCATTCACTATTTTTTCTAAAATTCTCTTCATTTCCCTATTTGAAATCTCTACTTGACCACTAGTTTGAGGATGATAAGGGGTTGTAACCTTATGTGTGATTCCATACTTACTCAAAAGTGCCTCAAATTATTTGTTATAAAAATGTGTCCCCCTATCACTTATGATTGCCTTAGGAGTGCCGAATCGGGTAAAAATATTTTTCTTCAAAAATTTGACCACAACCTTAGCATTGTTAGTTGGCAATGCTACAGCTTCTACCCACTTAGACACATACTCCACAACCACTAAAATGTATAAATTTCCATAAGAAGGTGTAAAGGGTCCCATGAAATCAATACCCCAAACATCAAATAATTCACACACAATAATGTTGTTTAAAGGCATCTCATTTTTCTTAAAATATTTCCAGTTCTCTGACATCTATCACATGAAGCTACATAGGAGTATGTATCTTTAAAAAGTGTAGGCCAATAAATTCCAGATTGCAAAATCTTAGCTGCAGTTTTGGTGGCTCCAAAATAGCCACCTGTCTCTCCATCATGACAATGATGTAAAATGTTTGCCTTCTCTTCGTCTGGAACACATCTCCTTATGACCTGATTTGCACATACTTTAAACAAGAAAGGTTCTTCCCAAAAATAATTTTTAACATCAGAAAAGAATTTTTTCTTCTGTTGATATGATAATTCAAGAGGAAGAACATTACTTACCAAATAATTTACAAAGTCTCAAGCGTACCGGGAATTTTTGTGGACTTAATGGAAAATATTTTCTCATCAGGGAACTCTTCCAAAATTGGTCTTACCTCTTCATTTGAATTTGGAATTCTTGATAAGTGGTTTGCAATTAGATTTTCAGTCCCCTTCTTATCTTTGATTTCTAAATCAAATTCTTGCAGTAAAAGAATCCACCTGATCAACCTAGGTTTTGATTCTTTCTTTTCTAGCAGATACTTAAAAGCAGAGTGGTCAGAATAAACTATAACTTTTGAGCCAATTAAATAAGAACGAAATTTATCAAAAGCAAAAACTACCGCCAAAAGTTCCTTTTCTGTTGTTGAATAATTCAATTGTGCACCTGACAAGGTTCGACTGGCATAGTATATGGTTTGGAAAATTTTATTCTTCCTTTGTCCCAAAACAGCCCCTACTGCAGAATCGCTAGCATCACACATCAGCTCAAAAGGTAAATCCCAATTTGGTGCCGCCATAATTGGTGTTGATATTAACTTCTCCTTTAAAGTGTTAAAAGCCTGCATGCATTCAACGGAAAAATTAAAAGCAGCATCTTTTTCCAAAAGATTAGAAAGAGGTTTACCAATTTTTGAAATTTTTTTTATAAATCGCCTATAAAATCCTGCATGCCCCAAAAATCCTCTGACAAGTTTCACAGATGTTGGCGGAGGCAATTTTGTAATGACCTCCACTTTGGCTCGATAAAAAACTATTCCGTTTTGAGAAATTTTATGCCCGAGCACTATTCCTTCTTGCACCATAAAGTGACACTTCTCCCAATTCAAAATAAGGTTAGTCTCCTCACATCTTTGTAAGACCAAAGCCAAATTATTTAAATAAGAATCAAATGATAAGCCAAAAACGGAAAAATCATCCATGAAAATCTCAATATATTTTTCAACCATATCAGAAAAAATAGCCATCATGCATATCTGAAAAGTAGCTGGTGCATTACAAAGACCAAAGGGCATTCTTCTAAAAGCAAAAGTACCATAGGGACAAGTGAAAGTAGTTTTCTCTTGATCTTCTGGTGTAATAGGAATCTGATTATACCCTGAATATCCATCAAGAAAGCAATAAAACTCATGTCCTACAAGTCTTTCTAACATTTGATCAATAAATGGTAAAGAAAAGTGATATTTTCTAGTGGAATCATTCAATTTTCTATAATCCATACACACACGCCACCCAGTAACTGTTCTAGTTGGAATCAATTCATTGTTGTCGTTTTTCTGAATAGTCATATCACCTTTCTTTGGCACAACTTGTACAGGACTTATCCAAGAACTATTAGAGATAAGATAGATGATACCTGCATTAAGTAGCTTAATTATCTCAGCTTTTACTACTTCTTGCATCTTCGGGTTCAAACGCCTCTGAGGTTGGATAGCGGGTTTATATTGTTCCTCCATCAAAATTTTGTGCATGCAAATTGAAGGACTAATTCCCTTAATATCAGCTATTTTCCATCCAATTGCACCTTTATGCTCTCTTAATATTCTGAGCAATTTCTTCCCCATCAAATTTGTCAAAGAAGAAGATATAATTACCAGTAAAGAAGAAATTCCATCTAAATAAGCATATTTCTGTTGAAGAAAAATCCCTTGGAGTTTTGAAGTTGACAAAATAGCCTCTACAGTATGGTCTGAAGATTCCAAGACTCAGTCGGTTACGTTTGAAGAGTTCAAAGATCCAAAAGTTTTCCGTCTGAAGATAGTCAGACCCAAAGTTCGGTCTGAAGTTTTTCCGTTTGAAGACAGTCAAGACTCAGTTTCAATCTGAAGACCTTCAAGACCCAAATCTAAGTCTGAAGACCTTCAAGACCCAAATCTAAGTCTGAAGACCTTCAAGACCCAAATCTAATAGCTTGCGATTTTGACAGGCTGGCTACAGGTTATTTTTATGGTTAAGGAAAGTAAGTTATTGGATATTATATTTCCTAATCTTAACCATGGAATATCTCTGGCTGTGATCGTGAGCTTGGAAGATTTATTCTTCGGATTTTATCCGTTGAAGATCAAGCTTATTTTTGGAAGAATCTAATTTTGGGAACTCAAGATCCTGATTGTATGGGCGAACAGGATTGAGGAGCTGCTGTCCACTTACATTTTCGGCGACAAGAAGATCACTTAAATTGATTCAGTCCAACGGGTTGATTGGATGAATTCTTGGAAAGTGCCAACGGGTATGGAGTCACAGAGGCTATTTAAAGTGGATCAGTGTTGCTCGGAAACAAGGAGAGACTTGGTAGAAATATCTCGATATTAGAATCTCTAAAATCTCTTGATCTCTAAAATCTCTCATGTTCAAATTGTGTATCAAAGAGAGTTACATATAGTGCGAAAATAGCAGCAAGCTATAGAAGAGACTGTCTATTGAAGAAGTCTGGTTCGTGAACTGTAATAGCTCTCAATTGCTACATAGTGATTACAGCCCAGGTTGGTGCCGGCGTGGAGAGTGGACGTAGGCTTGGAATAAGCCCACTAAATCCACTATAATCCTTGTGTCAATTCTCTTTTACCCTACTCTTTTTACTTTATGAATACGTGTTTTATTTGTTATTGATATATCCTTGATATTAACGTATTCTACCGCAAAAGATTCCAAAAGAATTCCGCAATAACCTATTCACCCCCTCTAGGTTGATTCACTAGCCTATTTCAATTGGTATCAGAGCTTGGCTGCTTATTTATTAGAAGTGTTATTATTTCTAAAGCAAAAGATCTATGACTAGTGTTTTGGCTCTAGGTTTAATTGAAAGGCAAAGCAATACCAGACCTCCCTACTTCGATGAAAAGGAGTACAACGTATGGAAAAACAAGATGAAGGCATTCCTAAGATCCAAAGATCCTCTGGAATGGGATTTTGTGGAAAATGGAATTGCTCCAAAGGTTGCATCAATTACAGGGAAAAATTACCTGAAGGAGTGGGAATGTCTCGAACTGATATTCCAAAAAGACAAGCCCTTGATGCAAAGGCTATTTATTCTCTCTATTGTGCTTTATCTCCTACTGAATATAATAGAATTTCATCTTGTGAAACAGCCAAAGAAGTTTGGGACAGATTGCATGTCACCTATGAAGGAACAGATCGAGTTAAAGAAACCAAGATCAACATCCTTCTTGGACAATATGAAGCCTTCAAAATGAAGCCAAGAGAATCCATCTCGGATATATTCAGCCGATTTACAGAAATTGTAAATGGCTTGACATACCAAGGACAGCCAATCTCAGGACTTATGAAGGTCAATAAATTGTTGAGAGGACTCTCCAAAGATTGGAATCACGTCATGACATCTATAAGAGAAACACAAAGGATCATGCCTCTTTCAGTAGATGAATTGGTCGGCACACTTCAATCTTATGAAGTCGAACAATTCAATGAGGAATTTGACACAAAAGGTAAGAAATCAATTGCTTTAAAATCTAATGATGATTCTGATGCTACAGATTCAGAAGAAGACTTGGATGATGAGGAGTTGGCTCTTCTGATTAGAAAATTCAGAAGGTTAAATAGAAAAGGCGAAGGTTCAATGGAAAGAGACAAAACAATCGAGATTTCAAAAGAGATCAAATGAAGAAGAAGATACCAGCAAAGAAGTTGTTTGCTTTGAATGCAAGAAGAAGGGACACATTAGACCCAATTGTCCCTTATTGAAGAAAAAGAAAGGAAAATCTGAAAGATTCAAGAAAGCACTCAAAGCTGAAACTTGGAGTGACACTGAATGTGAGGATAGTGATGAAGAGTATGTAAATATCTGTCTTATGGCAAACTCAGACTCAGACTCAGACTCAGACTCAGACTCAGACTCAGACTCAGACTTAGACTCAAACAGCAGTATCAAGGTTAGAAATTTAAAAATTCCTACCAAAGTATCAAAATACATTGATGAACTTTGTCTCAGTCTTAAAGGCTCTCTTAAAAGGATTCCCGAACTGAAAAGGGAGAATTCCAAACTGAAACAACAAGAAAAAATCTTAATTGAAAAAGTCGAAAGTCTAGACAAGTCTCTTGCTGTTTCAAAAGAGAATGAGAATGAATTTTCAAAAGAAAATGCTTGCTTGAAAGAAGACTTATTGAAAGTCACAAAGAAATTTTCAATGGGTTCTGAAAAGTTAGATAAAATTCTTTCTATTCAAAGACCTTATTTTAATAAATATGGTCTAGGAATGTCACATGAAACCGTTCATTTGATTGATTTCCCAAAGGTAAAGGAAAGAATCAAAAAATAGGCCAACAAAAACTTTTTATAAAAATCACTTCCAAAAGGTTTTTGTAAAGCCTGTTGGTAGAAATGCTCTTACATGTTCAAAATGTAAAAGTGTAGAACATTTTGAAAAGGAATGTCCCAAAGTTTGGAGACCTGTTAAGAAGAGCTGGGCAAAGACTGTTTATGCAACTAACAATGATGGACCCAAGAAAATTTGGGTACCAAAGAAGACATGAGTCTTTCTTTTAAATGCAGGTCACCTTCAAGAAGAAAATCAAGTGGTATTTGGATAGTGGATGTTCAAGACACATGACGGGAGACTCAAATTGTTTTACAAAACTCTCTCATGTAAAAGGAGGAAATGTTTCTTTCGGTGGCAACAACAAAGGGAAATTTGTTGGTCAAGGAACCGTAAAGATTGGAAACCTCACAATCGACAATGTTTCTCTTGTTGAAGGATTGAACTACAATCTATTGAGTATTAGTCAACTATGCGATACTGGATACAAAATCAACTTTCAAGAAGATACATATTCTGGAACAAGTAAAGATTTTTCACAATCCTTTACTGGACGAAGACATAGAAACATTTATCTGCTAGATGTAAAGTCTGAAAGTCCACAATGCTTGATATCGATTCAAGATGAAGACATTCTCTGGCATAAGAAGCTTGGACATGTCAACCTGAAGCAAATTGCAAAAGTGTCATCCAAAAAGCTTGTTCGAGGACTTCCTAACCACAAGTATCAAAAGCATGAATTATGCACTCCATGTGTACTTGGAAAACAGGTTAGAAATTCCTATAAATCTATAAATCAGGTATCCACTAATCGTGTTTTGCAGCTATTACACATGGATTTGTTCGGGCCAACTAGAGTTTAAAGTATTGGAGGTAAAAGATATTGTTTGGTTATAGTAGATGATTATTCTCGTTTTACTTGGGTATTCTTTCTTGCAAATAAATCTGATGTATTGAATTATTTTACTAAGTTTGCAAAGAAGATCCAAATTGAGAAAGGTTATGCAATTTCAAGTATTAGAACTGACCATGGTGGAGAATTTGAGAATCATGATTTTGCTAAACATTGTGATGACTATGGTATTCAACATAATTTTTCATCCCCATACACTCCACAACAAAATGGAGTTGTAGAAAGGAAAAATCGTTCTTTGCAAGAAATGACAAGAACTCTTTTGATTGAAAGCAATATTTCTCCTAATTTTTGGGCTGAAGCTACTTCAACTGCTTGTTATATCATAAATAGAATTTTTCTAAGACCTATTTTAGAGAAAACACCTTACGAACTGCATAAAGGTAAGAAACCTATTGTTTCCTATTTTCATGTATTTGATTGTAAATGTTTTATCCTAAAGAATTCCAGTGATCGAATTGGTAAGTTTGAAGAAAAATCAGATGAAGGAATCTTCCTTGGTTACTCTATGACAAGCAAAGCCTTCAGAGTCTTCAACAAACGGACTCGATCGTGGAAGAATCCATGAATGTGAAGTTTGAAGACTCTGCTCAAAATTAGACTCAACTCAAGATTTTGAGTCTGGCCAAGTGTCTACAAATTCTCTTGAAGAAAATCAAGTTTCGACACTCGGCCTCAAACCAATTCAGTAGTTTCAACTGAAGAAGAGCTTCATCAAAATGACAAACCAACTACAAATTGGAAGCACAAATCAAGTCACCCTGCAGACCTCATCAATGGAAACATTGATGAAGGAGTTCGTACAAAATCTAAAAGGCGTGAAGCTTCTAGTGCTCTTGCACTCATTTCTGAGATCGAACCTAAAAACATAAAAGATGCTTTGAAAGATGAAAGCTGGATTGAAGCAATGCAAGAAGAATTGAATCAATTCAAAATCAACAATGTTTGGGAGCTAGTTCCTAAACCAAAAGGTAAACCAATTATTGGTACCAAATGGGTTTTCAGAACAAGCTTGATCAACAAGGAAAAGTGGTAAGGAACAAAGCAAGACTTGTGGCAAAAGGCTATACACAAGAAGAAGGCATCGACTATGATGAAACCTATGCTCCAGTGGTAAGGTTAGAAGCTATAAGACTACTTCTTGCTTTTGCTTGTTTTAAAAATTTCAGGTTATTCCAAATGGACGTGAAAAGTGCATTCCTAAATGAAATTATCCAAGAAGAAGTCTATGTGGAACAACCACTAGGATTTGAAGATCCTAAAAGGCCAAATCTTGTTTTCAAGCTGAATAAAGCCTTATATGGTTCAAAACAAGCACCTCGAGCATGGTATGAAAGGCTAAGTAACTTCTTACTCCAAAATGATTTCTCTAAAGGTAAAGTAGACACTACTTTATTTATCAAAAGAGAATGGAAGGATTTCATACTTGTTCAAATTTATGTAGATGATATTATATTTGGTTCTTCTAATGAAAAACTTTGCAAGAATTTCTCAAAGTGTATGCAGAATGAATTTGAGATGAGCATGATAGGAGAATTGAACTTCTTTTTGGGACTTCAAGTCAAACAATCAAGTGAAGGAATTTTTATCCACCAAGAGAAGTATGCAAAAGACATTATCAAGAAGTTTGGAATGGAGAATTGCAAGAAAACAGAAACTCCTATGTCAAGCTCATCAAAGCTGGATAAAGATGAAGAAGGAAAGAGTGTAGACCAAAAACTATACATGAGTATAATCGGGTCACTTCTTTACCTTACAGCATCTAGACCTGATATTCTATTTAGTGTTTGCATATGTGCTAGATTTCAATCTAATCCTAAAGAATCTCATATGACTGATGTTAAGCGTATTATTAAATATGTTGCAACTACATCTAAGCTAGGTCTGTGGTATTCCAAACAAGGAGATTTTACTCTCCTTGGATATTCTGATGTTGACCTTGCTGGTTGTAGAGTGGATAGAAAAAGCACTACAGGTACATGTCAACTATTGGGAAATAGGATGGTGTCTTGGTTCTCAAGAAAATAGGGTACCGTGGCTCTTTCAACCGCTGAAGCAGAGTACATAGCTCTTGGAAGTTGCTGCTCTCAAATCCTATGGATGCAACAACAATTGAGAGACTTTGGAGTTCATGAATCAAATATGGAAATCAAATGTGACAACACAAGCGCAATCAACCTTACAAAGAATCCAATACTTCATTCAAGAGCTAAGCACATTGAAATCAAGCATCATTTCATTCGAGACCATGTTCAAAATGGTGAAGTTGTGATTCAGCATGTAGATTCAAAGAATCAATTAGCAGATATATTCACAAAGCCCCTAGAGAAGGCTCACTTTGAATCAATTCGCTCAAGACTGAGTATCGTAAAATTTGAAGATGATTAGACTCAAAATTAAAGTCTGAAGGCGGTTCAGACTCAACGCTAGGTCTGAAGGCGGTTCAGACTCAACGCTAGGTCTGAAGGCGGTTCAAACTCAATGCAAGGTCTGAAAGTGTTTCAGACTCTACGTAAAGTCTGATGGTGCTCAGACGCAAAGGTAAAGTCTAAAAAGAGTTCAGACTCAGAGGTAAAGTCTGAACAATTATCAGACTCTGTATCTTTAGTCTTTTTACGTATTTTAATTTCCCCGTATTCTTTACTTTATTTTATTTTTGGTAATTACTTTTTGAATTTTCAAAATCTCTTCTTACTCTTTTTCTGACATGTATTTATGGTAGTTTATATTTTCAAAAAGGCAGTTTTCTTTTTCGAAATTACGGTTTATTTTTAGTAGTTTTTTCTTTACTTTTTGGCGACGATTCATATTCCCGTGTTATTCTCTCTCACTATTTATACTCTTGAATCGTCACTTTTCATCCACTACTACTCTTTTGCAATTCATCCTCATACTCTTTCGCTTTCAAAACCCTAAAAGTTCTATTTGCCGTTCTTGTTTCATCCCTTTTTCGGCACAAAGTTTCCATCTTTTTAAGCGATCAAGTTGAATCTTCGCTTGCTCTCCCAGTATGTCGTCCTGGAAGTCTTCTTGAATCGCCAGCAGGGGACCACAGAGACAACCAGAGGGTCCTACAAGAGTGGACCTCACGGAAGAAGATTCTCCTCAAAGGGAAGTAGAAAGTCCGCATGTTGAGGAAGTGATCATAGAAGCACAACCGGTAAGAACTCTCAAACCGAATGTTGCTTATGATCTTTACAAAAGGCTGGAGGATGGAAGAGTAAGCCTAAAACGATTGAGGAATATCTGAAAGAAAGAGGATTTAAAAGCGAGTATTTGTTTTTGATGGAAATGGAGAAGTTGAATGTTGTTGATAAAGGAACAGCACAAAGGGCGCTGGAGAATATTTTGAGTAATCCAATTGAAAATACTCCTGCTGAGACCCTAGACGATGATGAGAGACTTTTCTCTCACTTTCAGCCTCGGTATGGTGTGGCTGCTAATTCTGTTTGTCCTTCGGGAAGCTTGTTTCGGTCTAAGGAGCACGAGCGAGTATACGTGAAGTTGTTAAAGAGGGGTGTAGTCAATCCAAGAGGTGTGGACTTCGACTTCCTTGATTCATTGAAGATTAATTTAAGAGGGAAGTTTGCTAGGCTACAGTTGGAAAGTTTCTGCACGGATATGACAGTGGCCCACTCTGAACTCACGGCATATTTTTACTCGAACTTGTCTTTTTTGGATGCAAATCGGTTGTCCTTTTCTTTCATGGAGAAAAATTATATAGTTGATGTTGATTTGCTGACTGACATTATTGGGGTGGAAAGAAGGAGTTTCCAACTAATCAAAGTTTCTACAGCTTATGCAACTTTGGATATTGTGCGTAATAGAACTGTTGAAGGCAAGATATCCTATTCTAGGATGAATGCCACAAATATTTTGTTGCACAAAATCGTCATCAACTGCATTCGGCCCAAGACAACATCGAAGATCGATGTTTCCAAGACAAAAGCCAAGCTGATGTTTTCCATCAACCAAGGCAGACCCTTTTCTCTCCCACATGTCATTCTTTTCCACATGTACAGAACAGTGGTTAAGAATAAGGGTCAATTGCCTTATTCATCTATCATCACCAAGCTGTTTAGGCATTTTGATATTCAGATCCCTGCATCTCTATACTTGACCACTTTAAATATGATACTTGTTGGTCACAAGATGGTGTTGAAGATGAAGATTCCAGAGCTGAATGCTGCACTGGAAAGGTTGAGAAGGGAAACACCTTCCAAGGAGATCCCCATTGCTTCATCAAAAAGAAAAGGCAAAGAGCCCATGGCTGAAAAGAAGCGTCGAAAAATCATCCTGCAAGATGAAGAGGATGAAGATGATGCCATGACTTTGTCAGCTCTCTCAAAGTTGAGGAGCCCTGTTAGTTTGAGAACAGAGGCTGGAGAGAGAGCAAGAAAAGAAGCAGAGGAAAGGGAAGTTGAGAAACATAGGAAGAGAGAAGAGGAAAGGAAGAAAAGAGAGGAAGAAAGGAGAATAAGAGAAGAGGAAAGAAGAAGAGAAGAGGAACAGAGAGAAGAAGAAGAGAGACAGAGGAAAGCTAAAGAAGAATAAAGAAGAAGGAAAGAAGAAGAGGAAGATTTGAGAAGAGAAGAAGAAGGAAGAAGGAAGAAGGATGAGGAAGAAAGGAGATTGCGGGGAGGATATGGTTGCAGGATTAGAGCCATCTTTTGCTGGGGAAGAGACCGAGAAACATCCAAGTGCTGATATGGATGTTGGCGATGAATATTCTACTCCACCCACTGGCATCAATACATGGGGAGTTGCTGTAGAACAGGGGACTATATCGCCATTACATTTGAGTGATGTGAGTAGGTCAGGTGCTGACCCTAAGGAGGTCTATGCATCTCACTTCCCAGAGCATGAAGAATCCTCACCAATTGAGAAGGAAAGGGCTGAGAAGGAAGCTCCTAGTTTCCAAACTCAATCTGCTGGTCCTAGTGGAAGTAATGCAAATTCGACAGCCTTTACACAGCTGTTAGATGTTATGTTAGACCTGAAAAAGCAGGTGTTTGTGATGGACTTCGAGCTGAGGGATTTGAAGAAGGCGCTGCTGAGCACTTCCATGAATATGCAAGACCAGATCAATGCACTGAGAGCTCAAGTGGAATCGAATTAGACCAGTGCAGAATTGGTTTCAGTGAAGGAAGCTCTTGCAAAACTCGAGAAGTCAGTACAGGAGCTCAGCAAGTTTCAGCTTGTTCGTTTCCCTGAAAAGCCCTAAAATCTTTTCAAAACTTTCCCATATTCACTCTACCTCTTTGATGGGACAAAAAAGGGGAGAGTAGTTTGCAGATTTGATTGCAGAATTGAAGATTTGAAGATTTGAAGCTTTTGATTTAAAGCTTTGAGTTTTTCTTTGAAGTTTATTTCGTTTGTTTTTGTTTACTTATAGACTGTTTTTGATTTGGATTCATTTTGGATTTTGGTTGGGTTGTTTATTTGAACTTTTGTGATTTTATGCTGATTTGATGTTTGGGTCTAGACTTGTGAATTTGCATTACAGGATCATTATATTTGTGAGAATAATTGTTATTGGACTAACACTCTGTTTTGCAGAATTAATCCTCAAAGTATATATGAGTTTTCCTTGCGGGTTTTTAAATTCGCAAATCTGTCGAGGGTTTTGTCACCATCAAAAAGAGGGAGATTGTTGAAGAAAAATCCCTTGGAGTTTTGAAGTTGACAAAACAGCCTCTACAGTATGGTCTGAAAATTCCAAGACTCAGTCGGTTATGTCTGAAGAGTTCAAAGATCCAAAGGTTTTCCGTCTAAAGACAGTCAGACCCAAAGTTCGGTCTGAAGTTTTTCCATTTGAAGATAGTCAAGACTCAGTTTCAGTCTGAAGACCTTCAAGACCCAAATCTAACAACCTGCAATTTTGACAGGCTAGCTACAGGTTATTTTTATGGTTAAGGAAAGTAAGTTATTGGATATTATATTTCCTAATCTTAACCATGGAATATCTCTGCTGTGATCGTGAGCTTGGAAGATTTATTCTTCGGATTTTATCCGTTGAAGATCAAGCTTATTTTTGGAAGAATCTAATTTTGGGAACACAAGATCCCGATTGTATGGGCGAACGGATTGACGAGCTGCTTGTCTACTTACATTTTCGGCGACAAGAAGATCACTTAAATTGATTCAGTCCAACAGGTTGATTGGATGAATTCTTGGAAAGTGCCAACGGGTATGGAGGCACAAAGGCTATTTAAGGTGGATCGGTGTTGCTCGGAAACAAGGAGAGACTTGGTAGAAATATCTCGATGTTAGAATCTCTAAAATCTCTTGATTTCTAAAATCTCTCATGTTCAAATTGTGTATCAAAGAGAGTTACATATAGTGCGAAAACAGTAGCAAGTTGTAGAAGAGACTGTCTATTGAAGAAGTCTAGTTCGTGAACTGTAACAACTCTCAATTGCTACATAGTGATTACAGCCAGTTGGCTGCCAGCATGGAGAGTGGACGTAAGCTTGGAATAAGTCGAACCACTATAATCCTTGTGTCAATTCTCTTTTACCCTACTCTATTTACTTTATGAATACGTGTTTTATTTGTTATTGATATATCCTTGATATTAACGTATTCTACCACAAAAGATTCCAAAAGAATTTCGCAATAACCTATTCACCCCCTCTAGGTTGATTCACTAGCCTATTTCAATTTCAAATGAGAAGGTAAGGGTTTGAGTTCAAGAATTGAAGGCTCTTCAATTGATGGTTTAGGCTTTGTAATGTGTTGTCCCAACTCCTCAAATTTAATTGCCTTTTGCCTTGAATATGATGGAATTGCCTCCATGAAATTTGCAGACTCCTTTATCTCCTCATTCTGAATATCTTTGTCCGTTGGTTGAATCAGACATACTTTAAGTGGATCTTTAAAAATATTTTCTTGAAAAACCTTATTCACCAACTTATCAACTGTCTCAACTCTAAAACAAGAATTATTATCAGATGAATATTTCATTGCTTTAAAAACATTAAATGAAACAAGATCATCTTGAACTCTAAGGATCAACTTCCCTTGTTGTACATCAATAAGAGCTCTTCCCGTTGCTAGAAAAGGTCGACCTAAGATAAGTAGTGCCTCAAAATCGTCCTCCATGTCAAGAACTATGAAATCTACAGGAAAGATGAATTTGTCAACTTTTACCAAAACATCTTCCACAATACCTCTCGGATATTTAATTGATCGATCAGCCAGTTGAAGTGACACTGTGGTTTCTTTTACCTCGCCCAATCCTAATTTCTTGAAAACAAAATAAGGCATCAGATTAATACTTACACCTAAATCACATAATGCTTTTCCAAAGTAAGTGTGGCATCCCAGAATTTTACAAAAAATCCCTGAGTCATGGAGAGGCAAGGAAAAACTTCTGTGACTGTAATTAGTGGCCTTTTGTCCATGATTCGTGACGAGATTCATGGCTGAGTTTGTAAGGAATGTATTTTGAAGGAAAAAGACTTTGGCCATGTGAAGTATAAAGCTAGAATTTATACATCCATAGACTCAAGTGCATAGATTATTTAATCTTGTAATTAACCTAACCAAGACTTAGTTATTTTAAGGATTTAAAATTTGACTTGGGCTTGAGAACTTTGGGCCGATTGGAGTGGGCTTAAGGCAAGCTAAATGGGCCGACCCACAAGCCCATAAAGCCAGCCACGGTCGACCAAAGCAAGGGAGAGAGTGGCCGGTTCAATGCATGCCCAAATTCCATGTGTCATTAACTTGGTGATGTGTCAATTGCATGCAAAAACTCATCATTACACTTAATGATGAGAATTAGGGGTATAAAAAGAGAAGCTGGCCGATTTTAGAGGGTTAGTCAACGGTGAGAAGTGAGAGAAAGAGAGAAAGGAAAAAGAGAAAGAAGAAGGAAGAGAGGAAGAAGGAGGAAAGGAGCCCGTCGTCGCCCGCATTGCCGTCCGTTTCTATCTTTGTTTTTGCTGAGATTTGAGGCAAGAATTGATCCCTTAACTACTCTTGCTTGCTGTGTTGTGAATGTAGTGTTGTGTAGTGGTTGAATCCGTGGGTTTTGAGGGTAGAAAATAAGGTTTTGAAGTGCTTTCGTTTGAAGGCGTATTCTGTTCCGAGTAGACCTGTGTGCGCCAGGAGATTGTGAGGTCTTGCATGTGACTTTAGAGTGGAAATCTGACTTTGACTTCTTCATGAGAGTTGTAGTGCACATCTTGAACTACAACATAACAAAAATTGAGATAAAATGGACGAGTTTTGAGGGGTGAAACCCATTTTCTACGGAGACGGTCGAATCTGGTGTTCATGTGGAGTTTTGATGATTTTAGCTTATGTACTCGACTTTTTACTGGGAATATTTCTTTGATTTCTTCATAAGAATTGTAGAGAACATCAAGAGGATCAACATACTCAAAATTGAGACAAAACTAACAAGTATAGCTTAGTGAAATGCATTCTTCCTTAAAGATGTGGATTCTGGACGAGTTTTGTGGAACATCAGTGTTTTCGGGGACAATGAGATGGTTTATCTTTGGGAGTTTCACCTTGTCTTCTAAATGAAAGTTGAAGAGAACACTCTAAGCTAGAACATATCAAAAATATAGAAGAAGTGAAGGTGAATAAGTAGGTAAAATAGCGAATTTAAGATTAAGTGTTGATCTGGATGCAACGGTGCCATAAACAGAAGCTTTCGTCTACTGTAATTAATTATCTATAACGAATTTGATCTTGATGTCTTCATGAAAAATATACTTTAGAATCTTGACTATCATGTGGTAAAATTTCATAATTTTTGAAGATTTTTTGGATATTTAATTTGAAGTGATTCTAAAGCTGTGCAATCTGTGTGTCCGAAAACTGTTAGCTGTGTTACATAAGTTGTATCTTTTTGTGTGGAGATCTTTTGGACATGAGTTCTTCATGGAAGTTGCACCTTTATGTCTTGACTGTTTTGTGGTAAAATTTCACGATTTTTAGAGGTCATTTGGATATTTAATTGTGGAAAATTTTGAAACCATGCAAACTGATGTATCCGAGATTTGTGTGCTGTGAAGTCTGAACTGTATCTTTTAATGTGATGATTTTCAGAACTTGCATTCTTCATGAAAAATGTGTTGTTATATCTTGACTATCATGTGTACAAATCTCATAATTTTGAGAGTCATTTAGGCATTCAATTTAGACATTTTCAGAAATTATGCATGCTGGAATTTGTAAACTTCAAAGAAGAAAATATGTGAGCTATTCTAGATTGCATGAATCAAATGATTGGTATTGTCTCAAGTGTTTTATCATGCTGCAAGAGTGATGGTATTTAGCATATCATGTAGATATTAGAAGTGTACATCATGTCATATGCCATATGAAATTGAACCATGCATGTGAATATAACTCATGATAAATGAGAAGGCCGTCGGATGGTGTGAGCCGACGATGCCCCGGGAGTGTAGGGATGCCCGGCCAGGGAGTGTAAATGCCGGATGCCCAGTGGCCCTAGGGGCGTAATTCTGGATGGTCTCGGAGTTGAGATGCCCGGAGCGTAGGGGATGTCGGAAGCCCGGATGGTGTGTGCCGGGGAATTCCTCGTGATGCCAGTTGGGGTGCGAGATGCCCGGCCAGGGAGTGTAAATACCGGAAGCCTGGATGGTGTGTGCCGTGGATTCCTCGTGATGCCAGTTGGGGTGCGAGATGCCCGGAATGTGGGGGTGCCGGAAGCTCGGAGGTGTGTGCCGGGGATGTGTTAAAGGCCAATTAAAATTGTGAAATTGGTAATGAGTCATGCATAGGGTGATATGTATGTATGGAGTATGCATGGGTATTTAAAGATATGTATGCATGATATATGCATGGGCATTTGATAGTAAGTGCATGGATGAATGAATACCTATGGCTTAATGTTGACATATGCATGGATATTTGATGATGTACTCACCTATGGTGCAATTATATGTAAATGGCTGCAAGGTAAGTAGTGCATTGCATACATGAGACGATATGTGCTACATTGTGATGTCTTGATTGTCTTGTATGATGCGTGAGTAGCTATAGGGAATCATTTATCTGCTGAGTAGTTATACTCACCCCTTTTGGGGACTAACCTTTCAGCTTAGAGATGCCGCTCCTACCTGTCACATGGGGCACCTATTATGGCATTCCGACCGATGTTAAGGTCGAGGTGATGGAGATTGACTGTCCTTCTATTCCTGGTCTGACTTTCATTCGAGTTCGTGCGATCGTGTCCTACGAGGTGGGCCTGGCTGATGGTCCAGTTGTTCAGGAGTTCATCTCCGTCCATGTTCGTCGAGATGGGATGATGCGGGGGATGTTACCACTGCCACCACCTGATGTGCCAGGATGAGTGTAGAGGCCTGCGTGAGGAGCTAGGAGTTGACATTTTTTGACATAGCCGATACCGGTGGATGGATTTGATATGTATGTGATCAGTTAGGAGGGTAGAGGTTTTCTTTTTGGGCTCAAACCAAGCTAGTTATGAGTTGGCTTTTCTTTTGCTTGTACCTACCCTAGTTAATCCATCCTGTAAATATGTAAATAAGAATGGTTCAATTTTTATCCTATGATGTTTTAGTTGGTGTGCATTGCCTCATGTTTGTTTGAAGGGAGAGATTTGATTATGCTTTCGTAATTAAACTGCGCTGGGACTGTTTTTTAAAAAAAAAAAAAAGCCCAGGAATTTATGGCTTAACTTCATGGAGATGGATGACTGTGGCGACCTCAGTTGGTTTAGGGGTGCTACAGTAAGAATCTCTAATAGTGCAATGAATAGTAAAACTCCTCGGATCTTTTAATTTCGGAGGTAATTTGTTTTGTAGAATGGCTGAACACTCCTCATTTAACTTCACAGTTTCATAATCCTCAAGTTTCCTTTTGTTTGCCAAAATTTCCTTCAAAAATTTTGCATAACTAGGCATTTGCGCTAAAGCATCTGCAAAAGGAATGTTAATGTGCAATTTTTTAAATACATCAAGAAGTTTAGAAAATTGCATATCTGTTTTGTGCTGCTGGAGTCGCTGAGGGAATGGAATTGGCGGCACATATGGCTTGGGATTATCTTGAAAAAGTTTACTCTTGCTTATCTCCTTTGATTGTTTATTGATCACCTCTTCCTTGTCTTTGAAAATCTCTTCTTCTCCAACTTGTTTACCACTTCTCAGGGTAATAGCTCAGGGTAATAGCCTTTATGTTTTCAATTGGATTTTTCTCCGTGTTGCTCGGCAAAGAACCCCGTTGTCTCCCGACATCATGCTTGCTAACCGACCAACTTGCATCTCCGCAGTTTCTGATTGAAGCCTCTTGGTTTTGAAATCTCACATCCGTGCTTTTGATGAAGTCATGAGTCGTATTAGCAAGTTTGGTGACTATATCTTCCAAATTTGACTTTGTCTCTTCTAATTGTTTGAATCCCGGTGGTCTTGTCACATGCTGATTATTCCATGAAAAATTTGGATGATTACGCCATCCCGGATTGTACGTGTTGGAGTAGGGATTATTTTGTGACCTGTTAAAATTTCCAACAAAGTTAGAATTTTCACTATATTGTTTAAAAGTATTACCTACCTGACATGCTGTGCTAACATGTCCTCCACCACAAAAATCACATGTCAAAGTCTGAATTTTCATGGCCGAAACACTCATATGATCTAGCTTTTTGTTAAGTGCTTCAAATTGTGCAGCAATTGCAGCAAAAGCATCCACTTCATGAACTCCGCTAACTTTTCGCATTGGTAGTCTCTCAGTAGGCTACTGATAACTATTAGTCACCATCTCCTCTAATAAATTGTAGGCTTCTTCTGGTGTTTTATTATTTAGAGTTCCTCCTGCAGCTATATCAATCATAGAACGAAGATTTGTACTAGAGCCATTATAAAAAGTTTGTACCTACATCCATACGGGTAGTCCGTGATGTGGGCATCTCCTAAGAAATTCTTTGAATTTTTCCCATGCTTCATATAATGATTCATTATCCAACTGCATAAAATTAATAATATCGTTACGCATCTTTGCAGACTTTGCAGGTGGAAAGAACTTACCAAGAAATTTTTGAGCCATATCATTCCATGTAGTAATTGATCCTGCAGGAAGAGAAGAAAGCCAACTCTTAGCTTTGTCTCTAAGAGAGAATGGAAATAATCCAAATCTAATAGCATCATCTGTAACTCCATTATATTTAATGGTGTCACAGATTTCAAGAAAAGCATCGATGTGAGCGTTTGGATCATCGCTTGGTAGCCCGCTGAATTGCACTGATTGTTGAAGCATCTGAATGAGTGATGGCTTGATCTCAAAGTTGTTTGCTTGAATTACAGGTCTTCTGATACTTGATGTGGTTCCTTGAATTGTTGGCGCAGCATAATCTCTTAAGAGTCTACATGGATTTTCATTCTCACCGTCTACCATCTTTTTAGCGTGATTTCTCTGTTCTTTCAGTCGCCTTTTGAATGTACGCTCGATTTCTGGATCAAGCTCAACAAGTTTCCCTTGTTGGCTACGTGTCATAAACCGATGTACACCCTGAAAAATAAAATAAAACGAAAGCTAGATTAAACTTAGAATTATCTGGTATCAATATTAATTAGTATTAAACAAACGATCCCCGGCAACGGCACCAAAAACTTGTTCGTGAAATTCTAACGCAAGTGCACATGTCGAACAAGTAATATAATGATGAGAAAAAGTATCGTATCACGGAGATCGATGATTAATAAACCAATTAAATACTAAAATAGACTAATTCTAAAATTTATCTAACAAATCAAAATATAATTAAGAATAAATTAAAAATGAAAATTGTAGACTAAATGTAGTAAATCGATCAGATAAATATGTTAGAGTATCTGATTTCACCATAACCACTAGATATGAATTTCAGATTATTATGAATACAAGAACGATATCAAACATGTGATAGCGGAATTTCCTAACCTATTTACTACCCTATCTCTAGGTATAGCAAACCTACTTAGCTTATTAATCAACTATATTTCTATGTGAATTAAGATAAACATGAGTGCATTAAAAACTATGAATATTCCCAGCTTACAATGAGTCTTTTGGATCACCTTCTCACCGAAAGCTACACAAATAACGCGGTATATTTCTATCCACGTTTAATTCATGGTTATATATTATAATGAGCAATTGCATATTATCACTTCTCAGTCTTAAACATGCACATCAGATCATCTAAGTGGTGGCCAGTCACTCAAAAGCATTATGTACAATAATATGTAACTCACATGAATGAAATCAATTGTAAAACATAAAAATCATGAAATTCACATCATCATGGTTATGCTACATCGTAGCCCTAACAAAAGAAAATTAGAACATGGTAGAATAAGAAATAAAAATATAAATCAAACCCAGCATCTTGAATAAAAAAGAACAAGAATTCTGTCACCACTTTAGTCTTCTCTTCAAAATACTTGAAAAACTCTCAGAAGAATAAAAAAAACGATGTAACCAAAAACCTAACTGTTTTTCTCCTTTTTTCAATATTCTCCCCTTTTGAGAATATATCCAAGCTCCAAGCAATTGTGCATAAAATCAAGGAGTAAATAAGATGATTCTGATTTGATATCTATCTTCCACTGCCTTTTTTATTTGAATTCCTGATATTTACCATTCTTTTCCTTATCTTCTCCATATCTCATTATTCTACACAAACAAGGAAAATTCAAATAATCAGAAGGAAATCCAAATATTTTCTCATAGATAATGCATTAATTGTTGCCTAAAATAGGTAAAATAACTCTATTTTTATAGAGTTATCAGGCTACCATTAGCTGCTAACTTTGTTTTAAAAACCCACTTACAGCTAATAACATTCATCTCATCAGTTCTAGGAATTAATTCCAAGTTTTGTTCAGATAGAGTGCATCCATTTCTTCTGTCATTGCTTGATACCAGCCTTTATGTGCTAAGGCTGATTTGATTGTTTTTGGTTCAGCAGGTACTTCATATACAGCAAGGCAGGCATATCGAGGATTGTTCTTGACAATACCATGAAATGGGCTAGTGAATCAACCTAGAGGGGGGTGAATAGGTTGTTGCGGAATTCTTTTGGAATCTTTTTCAATGCAATACGTTAATATCAAGGATATATCAATAATAAACAGATTACGTATTCACAAAGTAAATAGACTAGAGAGAGAAAATTGACACAAGGATTATAGTGGTTCAGCTTAGACCAAGCCTACGTCCACTCTCCACGCTGGCAGCCAAACGGCTGTAATCACTATGTAGCAAAAGAGTGCCTTTACAGTAGACGGATTAGACTTCTTCAATTGACAGTCTCTCCTATAGCCTTCTGCTGTCTTTGCTGTATATCTCACTCTCTTTGTTACACAACGTAAACATGAAAGATTTTAGAGAACAAGTGATTTTGGAGATTCAAACATCAAGATTTCTCTACCGGTCTCTCCTTGTTTCCAAGTAACGTCGATCCAACTTAAATAATCTCCGTGCCATCATACTCGTTGGCACATTCCAAAAATTCATCCAATCAACCCGTTGGACTGAATCAATTTAAGTGATCTCCTTGTCCCGAAAACGTAAGTAGACAGTAGCTCGTCAATCATGTTCGCCCATACAATCAGGATCTTGAGTTCCCAAAATTAGATTCTTCCAAAAATAAACTTGATCTTCAACGGATAGAATCCGAAGAATCAAATCTTCCAAGCTCTTGATCACAGCCAGAGATATTCCATGGTTAGGATTAGGAAATACGAAATCCAATATCTGTAGCCATAAGAATAACCCGTAGCCAGCCTCGTAAAAAAAATCGCGAACTATCTTCGACTTAGATTTGGGTCTCGAGGGTCGTCGATCGAAACCGAGTCTTGAAGGTCTTCGACGGAAACCGAGTCTTGACCCGACTTCGACGGAAAAACTTCGGACCGAAATTCTGGGTCCGACTGTCTTTGAAAACCTTTAGACCTTGACAACTTCACACGTAGCCGACGAGTCTTGGAATCCTTAAACCACACTTTGTTGAGGCTGTTTTGTCAACTTCAAAACTCCAAGGGATTTTTCTTCAACAATCTCCCCTTTTTGATGGTGACAAAACCCTCGATGATTTGTGAATTAAAACCTGCAGGGAAAACTCATTTATACTATATCTCGCAAAACAGTGTTAGTCCAATAACAATTATCCTCTCAAGATATAATAATTCTGCAATCAAATTCACAAGTTTAAATCCAGATCATCACATCAGTATAAGGTCATAGAAGTTCAAACAACCCAATCGAAATCCAAAATAAAATAGTCTAAATCAAAATAAAAAAAAAATTTCCAAGCTTCCTTAGCTTCAAAAACTTCAAATCTTCAAAACCTTCAAAACTTGTAAACAAATCTGAGCAACTCTCCCCCTTTTTGTCCCATCAAAGAGGTAGAGTAAAATTGAGATAAAGTTTTGAAAATTTTAGGGGCCTGCAGGGAAACGAACAAGCTGAAACTTGCTAAGCTCCCGGACTGACTTGTCGAGTTTGGCAAGGTTTTCCTTCACCACCGAAACCAATTCTGCACCGGTTTGATTTGACTCCACTTGAGCTCGCAGGTGCATTGATCTATTCTTGCATGTTCACCAAGTACTCGGCGCGCCTTTTTCAGATCTCTCATCTCGAAGTCTATCCCAAAACCTGTTTCTTCAGTCCAAAGATAACATCCAACAGCTGTGAGAATGCTTTGTGGAGTTAGTATTGCTTCCACTTGGACCAGCGAGAATAGGTTTGAAAGCTAGGAGCTTCCCTCTCAGCCCTTTCTTTCTCGGCGGGTGAGGATTCTTCATGCTCGGGAAGTGTGATGCATAAACCTCCTCGGGGTCGCACCGCACCT
Organism: Eucalyptus erythrocorys; assembly: GCA_014182555.1. Lineage (NCBI taxonomy): Eukaryota > Viridiplantae > Streptophyta > Magnoliopsida > Myrtales > Myrtaceae > Eucalyptus > Eucalyptus erythrocorys. The sequence goes on along the minus strand of CM024605.1, from coordinate 25,133,454 downwards.
ACTCACATCACTAAAATGTAGTGGCGAAATTGTCCCTTGTTCTCGCAGCAACTCCCCCGAATGAATGCCGGTGGGTGGAGTGGAAAATTTATCGCCAACATCCATATCGGTACAAGGATGTTTCTCGGTCTCTTCCCCAAAAAGATGGCTCAAATGCAGCATCCATATCCTCCCCGCATTTTGCTTTCTTCCTCAGCCTTCCTTCTTCTTTCTTCTTCTTTTTCCTTCCTCTGTCTCTCTTCTTCTCTTCTTCTTTCTTCTTCTCTTCTCTCCTATTCTTTTCTTCTTTTCTCTTTTTCTCTTCTCTCTTCTTCTTCTCTTCTCTTCCTTTTTCTTCTTCTTTTCTCTTCCTTTCTTCTTCTCTTCTTCTCCTTTCCTCTTCCTTTTCCTTCTTCTCGTTTCTCTCGCTTCCTTCTCCTCTCGCTTCTTTTCTCGCTCTCTCTTCAGCCTCTGTTCTCGGGATTACAGGGGCTCCTCATCCTAGAGAGAGTGGACAAAGTCATGGCATCTTCTTCATCCTCCTCGTCTTGTAGGATGATCTTTTTTTTTTTTTTTTTTTTTTTTTTTTTTTCAGCCATGGGCTCTTTGCCCTTCCTTTTCAATGAAGTAGTGGGGATCTCTCTTGAAGGTGTTTCCCTCCTCAACCTTTCCAAAGGTCTTTGCATCGGTTCTGGAAATTTCATCTTCATTATCATCTTCTCTCCAACGAGCATCAAATTCAACTTTGTTAGATGCAAAGATGCAGGGACTTGAATATCAAAATGCCTAAACAATTTGGTGATGATTGATGAATAAGGCAGCTGACCCTTATCCTTCACCACTGTCCTATACATATGAAAAGTATGACATGTGGAAGTGAGAAAGGTCCGCCCGGTTGATGACAAACATCAGCTTTGCCTCTGTTTTGGAAACATCGGTCTTCGAGGTCGTTTTTGGCCGGATGCGCTTGATGACAACTTTATGCAACAAAACATTGGTGGCATTCATCCTAGTGTAGGATATCTTGCCTTCAACAGATCTGTCTCGTCTCGTAAATATCCGGTTGCATAGGTTGTTGAGACTTTGATTGGCTGGAAACTCCTTCTTTCCACACCAATGATGTCACCAGCAAGTCAACATCAACAACATAATCTTTGTCCATGAAAGAAAAGGACAATTGATTTGCATCCAAAAAGGAAAGATTTGAGTAAAAATAAGCCGCCAACTCAGAGTGGGCCACAGTCATATCCGTGCAGAAATTTTCCAATTGTAACTTAGCAAACTTCCCTTTCAAATTTATCTTTATCGAATCAAGGAAGTCAAAATCTACACTCCTCGGATTGACCACACCCCTCTTCAACAGCTTTGTATAAACTCGTTCATGCTCCCTCGACCGAAATAGACTTCCAGGAGGACAAACAGTATTAGTAGCCACACCAAAATGAGGTTCAAAATGAGAGAAAAGTCTCTCATCATCATCTAAAGTTTCAGCAGGAGCATTCTCAAGTAGATCACTCGAGATATTTTCTAGCGTCCTCTCGGCAAAGGTGCCTTCACCAACAACCTTCGCTTTTCTATCTCCATCAAAAATAAATATTCGCTCTTATATCCTCTCTCCCTCAAATACTCCTCGATCGTCTTAAGGCTGACCTTCCCGTCCTTGAGCATTTTATAGAGATCGTAAGCGTATGTGGCTTAAGAGTTCTTACCGGTTCGCCGGTAACAACTTCCTCGAATGTTGATGCTCTGCTTCTCGTTGAGGCGAATCTTCCTCTATTAGGTCCACCCTTGTAGGACCCTCTTGCTATCGCTGTGGTCCCCTGCTTGCAATTCTGGAGGACTTGCGAGACGACATTTTCGCAGAGCAAACAAGATTTCAACTTGAACGAGAGGAAAAAATGGAAACTTTAAGGCGAAAAAGGGACGAAATGGAAATGGCAAAGGGAGATTTTTAGGGTTTTGAGAGTGAAGGAGTATGAAAATGAATCGTAATGGAATAGCTGAGAGTAAAAGTGACGGTTCGAGAATATAAATAGTGAGAGAAAAATCACCGGAATACGAAACGTCGCCAAAAAGTGAAAGAAAAGAAATGTCAAAATAAACCGTAAAAAGAAAACTGCATTTTGAAAATATAAACTGCCATTAATGCATGTCGAAAAGAGCGAAAAGAGATTTTGAAATACTGAAAAGTAATTACCAAAAAATGTGTTAAAGAGAGAATACGAAAAGAAATTCGTAAAGAGATAGGATAAAATAGAGTCGACGGATATTCAGACTTTACCTTTGAGTCTCGAACCCTTTTTCGACCTTACCTTTGCGTCTCGAGTACAATCGACTTTACGTAGAGTCTGTAGCGCTTTCAGGCCTTGCTTTGAATCTGAGCCGTCTTCAGACCTAGCGATGAGTCTGAACCACCTTCAGACTTTAATCTTGAGTCTGATTATCTTCAAAGTTTATGATTCCCAATCTTGAACGAATTAATTCAAAGTGAGCCTTCTCTAGGGGTTTTGTGAAAATATCCGCCAATTGATTCTTTGAATCTACATGCTGAATCACAACATCTCCACTTTGAACATGATCTCGAATGAAATGATGTTTGATTTCAATGTGCTTTGCTCTTGAATGAAGTATTGGATTCTTTGTGAGGTTGATTGCGCTGGTATTGTCACATTTGATTTCCGTCTTCTTTCATCAACTCCAAAGTCTCTCAATTGTTGTTGCATCCATAGAATTTGAGAGCAGCAACTTCCAAGAGCAATGTACTGTTTCAGCGGTTGAAAGAACCACACGACTGTTTTCTTGAGAACCAAGACACCATCCTGTTTCCCAATAATTGACATGTATCTGTAGTGCTTTTTCTATCCACTCTACAACTAGCGAGGTCAGCATCAGAATATCCAAGAAGAGTAAAATCTCATTTCTTATAATAACATAGACCTAGTTTAGATGTAGTTGCAACATATTTAATGATACGCTTTACAACAATCATATGAGATTCTTTAGGATCAGATTGAAATCTAGCACAGATGCAAACACTAAACAAGATGTCAGGTCTAGAAGCTGTAAGATAAAGCAAAGACCCGATTATACTTCGTATAGCTTTTGGTCTACACTCTTCCCTTGTTCGTCTTTATCCAGCTTTGATGAGCTTGACATAGGAGTTTCTGTTTTCTTGCAATTCTCCATTCCAAACTTTTTGATAAGATCTTTTGCATACTTCTCTTGATGGATGAATGTTCCTTCACTTGATTGATTGACTTGAAGTCCCAAAAAGAAGTTTAGTTCTCCCATCATGCTCATTTCAAATTCGTTCTGCATACACTTTGAAAAATTCTTGCAAAGTCTCTTATTAGAAGAACCAAAAATAATGTCATCAACATAAATCTGAACAAGTATGAAATCCTTGCCTTCTCTTTTTATAAATAGTGTAGTATCTACTTTACCTTTAGAGAAGCCATTTTGAATTAAAAAATTGCTTAACCTTTCATACCATGCTCGAGGTGCTTGTTTTAAACCATATAAGGCTTTCTTGGCTTGAAAACAAGGTTTGGTCTTTTAGGATCTTCAAATCCTGGTGGTTGTTCCACATAGACTTCTTCTTGAATGACTCCATTTAGGAATGCGCTTTTCACGTCCATTTGGAATAACCTGAAATTTTTAAAGCAAGCAAAAGCAAGAAGTAATCTTATAGCTTCTAACCTTGCCACAGGAGCATAGGTTTCATCATAGTCGATGCCTTCTTCTTGTGTGTAGCCTTTTGCTACAAGTCTTGCTTTATTCTTTATCACTTTTCCTTGTTGATCAAGCTTGTTCCTGAAAACCCATTTGGTACCAATGATTGATTTTCCTTTTGGTTTAGGAACTAGCTCCCAAACGTTGTTGATTTTGAATTGGTTTAGTTCTTCTTGCATTGCTTCGATCCAGCTTTCATCTTTCAATGCATCTTCTATATTTTTTGGTTCAATCTCAGAAATTAGTGCAAGAGCACTTTGGAAGCTTCTCGTCTTTTAGATCTAGTACGAACTCCTTCATCAATATTGCCAATGATGAGGTCCGGGGATGACTTGACTTTTGCTTCCAATTTGTAGTTGATTTGTCAATTTGGTGAAGCTCTTCTTCGTTGGAATTTCTGAATTTATTTGAGGCTCAATGTCTCGAGGCTTGATTTTCTTCATGAGAATTTGTAGACACTTGCTCGGACTCTAAATCTTCAGATTGAGTCGATTTTGTAACGAATCTTCAAACTTCACATTCATGGATTCTTACACAGTTTGAGTACGTTTGTTGAAGACTCTGTAAGCTTTGCTTGTCAAGAAGTAGCCAAGGAAAATTCCCTTATCTGATTTTTCTTCAAACTTACCAATTTGATCACTGGAATTCTTTAGAATAAAACATTTGCAACCGAATACATGAAAATATGAAACAATTGGCTTCTTACCTTTGAATAATTCATAAGGGGTCTTCTCTAATATAGGTCTTAGAAAGATTCTATTTATAATATAACAAGCAGTAGAAGTAGCTTCAGCCCAAAAATGAGGTGAAATATTACTTTCGATTAAAAGAGTTCTTGCCATTTCTTGCAAAGAACGATTTTTCCTTTCTACAACTTCCATTTTGTTGTGGAGTGTATGGAGATGAAAAATTATGTTGAATACCATTGTCATCACAATATTTGGCAAAATCATAATTTTCAAATTCTCCACCATGGTTAGTTTTAATACTCGAAATTGCATATCCTTTTTCAATTTGAATTTTCTTTGCAAACTTAGTAAAATGAATCAAAGCATCAGATTTATTTGCAAGGAAGAGTACCCAAGTAAAACGAGAATAATCATCAACTATAACCAAGCAATATCTTTTACCTCCAATGCTTTGAACTCTAGTTGGTCCAAATAAATCCATGTGTAATAGCTGCAAAACACGATTAGTGGATACTTGATTTATAGATTTAAAAGAACTTCTAACCTGTTTACCAAGTACACAAGGAGTGCATAATTCATGCTTTTGATACTTGAGGTTAGGAAGTCCTCGAACAAGCCTTTTGGATGATACTTTTGCAATTTGCTTCAGATTGACATGTCCAAGCTTCCTATGCCAAAGGATGACTTCATCTTGAATTGATATCAAGCATTGAGGACTTTGTCGACTTTATATCTAGCAAATAGATATTCCCATGTCTTCGACCGTGAAGGAAGGACTGTGAAAGATCCTTGCTTGTTCCAAACATGTGTTTTCTTGGAAATTTATTTTGTATCCAGAATCGCATAATTGACTAATACTCGGTAGATTGTAGTTCAATCCCTCAACAAGAGAGACGTTGTTGATTGTGAGATTTCCAATCATCACGGTTCCTTGTCCAACAATCTTACCTTTGTTATTACCACCAAAGGAGACATTTCCTCCTTTTATATGAGAAAATTTTGTAAAATAACTTGAGTCTCTGTCATGTGTCTTGAACATCCACTGTCCAAATACCACTTGACTTTCTTCTTGAGGGTAACCTGCAATTAAGAGAAAAACTCATGTCTTCTTTGGTACCCAGATCTTCTTGGGTCCATCATTGTTAGTAGTATAAACAGTCTTTGCCCAGCTTTTCTTAACAGGTCTCCAAACTTTGGGACATTCCTTTTCAAAATGATCTACACTTTTACATCTTGAACAAGTAAGAGCATGTCTACCAACAGGCTTTACAAAAACCTTTTGGAAATGATTTTTATAAAAAGTTTTTGTTGGCCTATTCCTTATTCTTTCCTTTACTTTTGGGAAATCGTTCAAAGGAACAGTTTCTTGTGTCATTCCTAGACCGGATTTATTAAAGTAAGGTTTCTGGATAGAAAGAATTTTGTCCAACTTTTCAGAACCTATTGAAAATTTCTTTGAGACTTTCAATAAATCCTCTTTCAAGCAAGCATTCTCTTTTGAAAGTTCATTTCCATTTTCTTTTGAAGCAGCAAGAGACTTGTCTAAACTTTCAACTTTTTCAAGTAAAATCTTTTCTTGTTGTTTCATTTGGAATTCTCCATTTTTAATTCAGCGATCCTTTTAAGAGAGCCTTTAAGACTGAGACAAAGTTCATCAATGTATTTTGATACTTTGACAGGAATTTTTAAATTTCTAACATTGATACCATTGTTTGAGTCTGAGTCTGAATCTGAGTCCGAGTCCGAGTCGAATCGCGTCTCGAGTCGAATCTGAGTCCGAGTCTGCCATAAGATATATATTTGCATATTCTTCATCACTCTCCTCACATTCAGTATCACTCCATGTTTCAGGCTTGAGTGCTTTCTTGAACTTTTCAGGTTTTCCTTTCTTTTTCTTCAATAAGGGACAGTTGGGTCTGATGTGCCCCTTTTTCTTGCATTCAAAGCAAACAACTTCTTCGCTGGTATCTTCTTCTTCATTTGATCTCTTTTGAAATCTTTGATTGTTTTGTTTCTTACCGTTGAATCTTCTACTTTTTCTATTCAACCTTCTAAACTTTCTAATCGAAGTGCCAATTCTTCATCATCCGAGTCTTCTTCGAATCGTAACATCGAATCACCATTAGATTTTAAAGCAATTGACTTCTTACCTTTTGTGTCAAATTCCTCATTGAATTGCTTGACTTCATAGGATTGAAGTATGCCGACCAATTCGTCAACTGAAAGAGGCATGATCCTCTGTGTTTCTCTGATAGATGTCTTGACGTGATTCCAATCTTTGGAGAGCCCTCTCAATAATTTATCGACCTTCATAGGTCCTGAGATTGGATGTCCTTGGTATGCCAAGCCGTTTACAATTTCTGTAAATCGACTGAACATATCTGAGATGGTTTCTCCTGGCTTCATTTTGAAGGCTTCATATTGACTAAGAAGGATGTTGATCTTGGTTTCTTTGACTCGATCTGTTCCTTCATAAGTAACATGTAATCTGTCCCAAACTTCTTTGGCTATATCACAAGATGAAATTCTATTATACTCAGTAGGAGATAATGCACAATAGAGAGAGTAAATAGCCTTTGCATCAAGAGCATGTCTCTTAGAGATTTCTGCTTGTGATAACCCTGCTCCGTCAGCTATTTCTTTTCCTGTGCTTGATGTAGCTTTAGGAATAATCCCGTTCTCCACTACATCCAATTCCATAGGATCTTTAGATCTTAGGAACGCCTTCATCTTGTTTTTCCATACGTTGTAATCCTTGCCATCGAAGTAGGGAGGTCTGGTATTGCTCTGACCTTCAATTAACCCTGGAGCCAAAACACTAGCCATAGATCTTTAGCTTCAGAAGTAATAACACTTCTAACAAATAAGCAACCTGCTCGATACCAATTGAAATGGCTAGTGAATCAACCTAGAGGGGGTGAATAGGTTGTTGCGGAATTCTTTTGGAATCTTTTTCAATGCAATACGTTAATATCAAGGATATATCAATAATAAACAGATTACGTATTCACAAAGTAAATAGAGTAGAGAGAGAAAATTGACACAAGGATTATAGTAGTTCGGCTTAGACCAAGCCTACGTCCACTCTCCACGCTAGCAGCCAAACGGCTGTAATCACTATGTAGCAAAAGAGTGCATTTACAGTAGACGGATTAGACTTCTTCAATTGACAGTCTCTCCTACAGCCTTCTGCTGTCTTTACTGTATATCTCACTCTCTTTGTTACACAGCATAAACATGAAAGATTTTAGAGAACAAGTGATTTTGGAGATTCAAACATCAAGATTTCTCTACCGGTCTCTCCTTGTTTCCAAGTAACGTCGATCCAACTTAAATAATCTCCGTGCCATCATACCCGTTGGCACATTCCAAAAATTCATCCAATCAACCCGTTGGACTGAATCAATTTAAGTGATCTCCTTGTCTCGAAAACGTAAGTAGACAGTAGCTCGTCAATCCTGTTCGCCCATACAATCAGGATCTTGAGTTCCCAAAATTAGATTCTTCCAAAAATAAACTTGATCTTCAACGGATAGAATCCAAAGAATCAAATCTTCCAAGCTCTTGATCACAGCCAAAGATATTCCATGGTTAGGATTAGGAAATACGAAATCCAATATCTCGTAGCCATAAGAATAACTCCGTAGCCAGCCTGTAAAAAAATCGCGAACTATCTTCGACTTAGATTTGGGTCTCGAGGGTCGTCGGGCGAAACGAGTCTTGAAGGTCTTCGACGGAAACTGAGTCTTGACTGACTTTAGACGGAAAAACTTTAGACCAAAATTCTGGGTCTGACTGTCTTTGAAAACCTTTAGACCTTGACAACTTCAAACGTAGCCGACTGAGTCTTGGAATCCTTAGACCACACTGTTGAGGCTGTTTTGTCAACTTCAAAACTCCAAGGGATTTTTCTTCAACATACCAGACTTAGATCTTGTTTGCATAGGGTGAGTTGATACTGTACCTTGTGAGTTAAGCTGAGCATTTGAAGTATGTTGTTCAGCATCTGACTTACCTTGTGAATTCACCTGAGCATTTGAAGTATGCTGTTCCACATCTGGTTCATTTGCTGTTTCAGGTATGGAAGCAAATATTTCATCTTGTTGTGGATAAACCTGAGTAGCAGTAGATCTTTGATCCATATATGGTTTAGACAAAGCAACATAAGTTATTTGTTCTGTACACTCAGGTGAGACTACCTCACTTGTTTGCTCAACTATACAGTTTTGTCCACAACCTGTATAACAAGAAGTCAAGTATTTTGAGTGATTTGTAGTTGGAGCAGCTAAGAATTTTTCTTCTTTTATCCATAGTTTATACAGGTGTGTATGAGAGGGATAACTTGCTGTTAACTTCTAAGAAAATGGAAAGTAATTCTCATCAAATGTTACATGTCGACTGATGTAGACATGGCCAGTAGTAGGAACAAGACATCGACATCCTTTGTAGTGATCACTATATCCCAGAAAAACACAGGTTAGTGATCTTGGATCTAATTTGTGCTGAGCATAAGGTCTAAGGCATGGATAACAAGCACAGCCAAAGGTTCTGAGGTGGTCATATCTTGGCTTAGACTGATATAATTTGCTAAATGGAGATTGCATCAGTAATTTTTGAGTAGGAAGAACATTAACAATGTAGTTGGCTGTAACAAATGCATCTACCTAGAATTTCAGTGGAACTTTTGCATGGTATAATATGGCCAAACCAAGTTCAACTATATGTTGATGCTTCCTTTCAGGTATCCCATTCTGTTCAGGTGTGTATGGACATGAGATGTGCTGTTGAATACCACAATTCTGTAAGTGTATTTTGAATTTTTGGCTAACAAACTCTCCTCCACCATCACACTGGAAAGTTTTGATTTTACAGCTGAGCTGGTTTTCTACCAGCTTTTGGAACATGAGAACGACATTATAGAAGTCTGACTTCAGTTTTAAAGGATATATCCAACTGAACCGAGAAAAATTGTCAACAAAGATGACATAATACTTGAAATTCTGAAAAGATTTAACTGGAAAGGGTCCCTAGATGTCACAATGGATCTGTTCCAGAGGTTTTATAGCAGTAGAATTCGATAAAGGAAAAGGCAAAGCAGTACTTTTGGCTATTTGGCAACTTTTACATATAGACTTTGGTTCATTACTATACTGAATTAGATCTTGATTCCTCAAATGCTTCAGGATACTTTGATTTGTATGAGCCAACCTTTGATGCCAGATTCCTTCTGCTACAATTTTCTGTCTTTGAGTGAAGTAGATTTCTATAGCATGAGGATATATTCTGTACAACCCTTTAGCCTTCTTTCCTATCTTCACAATTGTGTTGGTGGTGTTGTCCTTGATATACACACCAATTTTGTCAAAGATAAAAGAACAAGGGTAATCATCAGTTATTTTTGAAACTGATAAGAGATTTTTCTTAATCTCAGGTACAATAAGTACATCTTTTAAGGGCAAGGCATCAATTGCAGTATTTAGAATTGCATTGCCAACATATTTGATAGGTAAACAAGAACCATTGCCTATCATTACTGCATCATTACTATTACTTTTAGAAAGACTGTGGAGTATACCAGCATTGGAAGTGATGTGTGCTGTTGCTCCTGTATCGGGATACCACTCTTGATCATTTGTTTCCTCAATATGTAGTGCTGCTAGAGCTGTTGGTATTTCTTCAGCTTGATAAGAATTATCAAACCTATACCAGCAGTGTAAGGCATCATGACCAGGTCTCTTACAAATCTGACATTCAAGTCGAGTATTCTCTGTTGCTTTTTCCTCTTGCATCTTTTTGTGAGGAGTTGAATTTGATACAGGATAAGCCCTGGTATCTGAGTACCTTTGAGCTGATACATTATATGGCCTGAATCCTTGAACAGAACCCAAACCAGTAGAGGTACTAAGTTGTTTAAATTGCTGATTTTCTCATGCATAGTTTGAGTTGTTGTTTCTGTAACTCATATTAGTTCCAGGGTATCCAAAATTTATGTATCTTGCATTATATATTCTCCCTCTTCCATAACTTCTACCTCCACGATTGTTTGCTCTTGGTCCTCTAAAAAGAGCATCTTGTTGTATATATTCTCTAACAGATTCATCTTTATGTACAGCATCAGTTTTCCTTTGGCCGTAGTAAGCTAGATTAGGAGTAAACTGATTCAAAGAGTAATTCTTCAACCTAGCTTCGAATCTTTCCAAATGTGAGATGACTTCATTATATTCTGGTTGTGGCTTTAGGCAATAGATTGTAGTTTTGAAACTTTCATATTCTGGTCCCAAGCCTTCTAGAACTCCGAAAAGCTTTGTTATTTCATCAACTGGTTTTCCTATGGCATTCAATTGATCACAAATGGACTTATACTCTCTGAGATATGCTGATAATGTTTGTTCTCGTTTTTGACAGGCCTGTAATTTTCCCCTTAACTCAAACTCCTTTGCTATTGATTTTTGAGTAAATCTATTTAGAAAAGTCTACCACACCTCATAAGCAGTATCTAATCCAATTATGAAGCTTAGTATGTTCTCTGATACAGCACCACTAATCCATGAAGATACAAGCTGATCTGTTTTTATCTAGTTATTATAATCAAGATTAGGAATCTCAGTAGTTCGATCTCCTTCTTCGACCTGCAATGTCTTTGAAGGTGATGGAATTTCCCCATTCACAAAATCGAACAGATCTTGACTTCTTAAAAACCTATAGAATTGAGCTTGCCATAGAAGGAAGTTGTCCTCAGCTAATTTGATATTAACAAAGTTTGAGATATTGATATGAATAGGAAATGGATATCTCAAACTTCTTGCTGCCATTGTAATCTTCCTGAAATTCGATCTATACTATTTGTAGCCACAAACTTTACCACTTCTGCAGTATGTTTCTACGAGTATATTGCTGATGAAGAAGTAGATGTGGATGAGAAATATTACTCACAGATCTTTGCTAGAAGATATAGATATTCTTCACAGATGAATCTTTGACTCTGATCTTCAACTTCATATGATTTCTTCAGGATATGGCTCTAGATACCATGAAGAAATTCATGCGCAGAGAAGAACTGGAGAAGAGAGATTTCGGGAAGAAGGTAATTCTCTTTCTACTGTATTTCTTCATTAATGAAAAATCCAATGAATCAGATACATGGATTAGCCTTTTATACTCGAAGGCTTTCTTTATACAAATGCTTTCAGTTGGGGAAAGGAAACAAACTAACTGAATGAAAAGGGAAGTTAACTAACTAACTAACAGAGAAGACTTTGTAGTTTAGAAACAGAGGATAGAAAACAGGGGAATAAAGCACAGAGGCTTGGCTACTTTCTGCATCATTGCTTTCTACTCTTTCTTCTCTTTTGTATACTTCCTCATGTACATCTTCACTTTCCTTATTCTGTTCTTATTTGATGTTAGTAATTGCATCAGTAATGATCACCAGCATCAATGATCTTCTTGAGCATCAGCAGCATCTCTACTCTTTTTGTTCTTCATCACCTTAACAACAAGGAGGTTGTAGGAGGATATGTCCACGAGTTTCTCTACGTCCACCTTTATAGCTATCTCTTGGTAACTCGATCTTCTATCCGTTTTAACTACAATGGTCAACTACCTTTTGAGAAGCAAAATTTATCATGAAACATCCATATAGCATATTGTCTTGAGGGACTATCTCTTTGCCAAATCAAGTGTTCTTAGACTCGAATCGTTTGCTCATAAGTAATAGTGAACGAAGTGATCAAACAAAGACAAAAGCTAATCAATCCAAGAGAATAACACATTATCATTGAAAACTTCCAAATCCGGCATCATAATAGTGATTGAATACATGCCCAGGACTGTCAACATGGGTGCCTGTGTGAGCAGGAAGCTTGATATGAGAGAAATTTGCGATGAAGCCATTCTTCACGCTGAGAAGAAGCCAGAGCAATTGTCCCAGGCTCTCTTCAGAGTTGAACGAGGATAGGTCTGGCATGATCCTATGTGTGAAGTTAAAACATCACCAAATACCACATCACATCATCCAATAGAAGTTAAGACTTTCAACCGAGAATATTCTCTTATTGTATGAAGACCAATGTAATAATTTCACCACAGTCGAAGAGTATATCACCATAAAATGAAACAGGGACAAAATCAGCACCACTTAATGAGCCAGCCAAACAGAAAATGCTGCATAATGGGGACCTTTTCCAAGACCTCTGCCTTATACATTTTCAGCAACCCGATATTCGCCTGTTCCAATTAGGCACTCCACTAATATCATTCCGCAGCGCCGAATGCCCTGCAATAGTGCCTTCTTCACCTTCTTAGCAATGCGAGAGAAATGTATGTACTCATTGGAGAAGTTCTCCAATATGTCTTCATTGAAAAATGACTTGGGCTTCGTTTACTTAAGGCCAATCAGCTGTGATGGTCCAAAAATGAAAGGCGAGAAATAATAATCATCAAGACCCCCAACACCATGGGAAGCAGCAGGCTCCAAAGAACACACCAACTGCAATTTTCCTCATCAACTCTAGATACTTCACAAAAAACCTAGCCACTACAGCTTAGTAATCTTCTTTCGTATGAACTCCCATCCTCGCTAAGCGATACAACCATGCAGCAAAATCAGTCTAAAGCCCACTGCCATAATCAATACGACTTGAATTGCCAAAACTATCAGTAATTTCAGGTACAGCGTCGACCGTTGCAGATGGTAGATCAACAGGAAGAAATGTAAGCATCAGAGACTCACTTCTACCTCACGCTCATGCCAGCTTCTGTACGAGACATTACCGTTACGCTCTGCTTGTTGGACCGGAGGAATTTCCCTGATCCGACGAGCTGAAGTCTCGACAATGGACACGATCGCGGACACAGTGGATGATTCGTGGTACGAGTCAGAAATCTTGTGGCCAGGAACCGATGCAGAGAGAGCGACGACGACGCCAAGGAAGTTCTTAGAGACGTCGGAGCCGTGGAACCGGCGGGTATCGTTTGGAGACCAGATTCTCTTGATTGGAACTTGGAACTGATAAGGCAGAGAGATGATCAGGACCTTCTGCGACCGAGGGACTGGTGCCAGAATGATTGCTTGTTGCTGAAAGTCAGAGGTGTTAAATGGGTTGTGCAACCCATTTATGGTTAAATGGGTCATTAATGGGTCAAGCTTTATTTCATAAAGCACCCATAATGGGTTTTAATGGGTCAAGACTAAGATATATGAGTTTTAAATGGGTCAGCTCTCTAACCCGTTTATGACCCATTTATCAACCCATTAAAAATCAACCCATTTATTTTCACTCAAAACCTCACCATCTCTCTCTCCTCTCTTTAACTTTACAAAATCTTTTTTTTTTTTTAATTTATAAAAACCAAAATTATAATTATTTTTTTTTTTTTCTTTCTTTTTTTTTTTTTTTTTTCTTCCTCCTGTCGCCGGCACGGCGTGGCCGGCGACCGGCCGGGCAAGCCTCGAGCTCGGTGTCGGGCGAGCTCGAGCTCGGATCTAGCGAGGCGGAGGCCTCGCCGACACCCGCGAGGCTCGAGCCTTGCGATCGGCAAGGCTCGCGAGGGGCGAGCTCAGCTCGCTTGACGCCGGCGAGCCTCTTCGGATCCGGCGAGGGGCAAGCTCAAGCTCGTCCCGACACCGGCGAGCCGTGAGCTCACCGACGTCGGCAAGTCGGGCAAGCTCGAGGCTTGCCTCGTGGCCGGCCGCCGACTATCGTCGTGGCCGACGGTTGGCCAAAGAAGAACCAAAAAGAAAGAAGAAAAAGAAAATTAAAAATTAAACATTATATTTAAAAAATAAAAATAAAAATAATTTAAAATTTAATTTTTAAAAAATAAACATAATTTTTAATAAAAATATAAATAATTAAAATTTGATTTTTAAAATAATTATTTTAAAAATTATAAAAATTGTCCAATGTATAAGACTATTTTAGTTTTTAAATATATATATGAGAAATAATTTTTTTGAAAAATTATAAAAAATTGAAAAATTATTATTGGATTTGTATTGCTTTGAAGTTTTTTAGTAATATAATCTTTAAAAAAAAAAAACGTAAGAATAATTATGGGTCGGGTCGGGTATGGATCGAAAAATTTACATTAGACATAAATGGGTCATAAATGGGTTAATGGGTTAATTTGGGTCGACCCATTAATGACCCAACCCAAACCCGACCCGACCCGACCCACCCGTTTAACAGCTCTCTACGAAAGTGCGAGACCCTCGGCGACAGATTGACGGCAAGAAAAGGCTACTCGAATTGGAAAATTTGGGATTGGCCTGTTTCGGGCCGCATTTAATGTTGGATTCGGTTTTTGTCTTTTTGGTTTTTATTTAGCTAGAAACGCACGTGGTATTTTTGTGTGTGTGTCCGGTTTTTTTTTTTTTCAAAATTTGCCCGAAGGAGATTTAGATGTGGACACGGTGCCGATTCCGTGCATACATGGAGCTCAATAGGAAATAGGATTAGCGTCGAGCGATTCACATATAAATTGTCGTGCCCACCTTTGTCCGACGAGGGATTTGGGTATGGTCATTTCATAACGTCTCCCTCTCTCTCTCCCTCTATGGGAAGATGGATTACTAGTTTTGCCTTGGAGGAGTTGTTGAGGCAATTCCGTGTTAGATTTGGGTTGGTGCGTTTGGAACTTAGTGCCCGCGAAAAGAGATGCGAGGGTTCGCCGGAAAGGGCTCTTGCCACGGAGCTTGCTCTTGCGATCATTGGATCTTAAGGTGATTGCGCAATGCTACACGAGATACAAAATTCTTCGGATCGGTAGGATTCTAGTTCCCCTTCTTTTCGATATGTTACTAGGGATCGAACTTTCGAATTCTACTTTGCGAGTAAACCTCAGTTATAACTATGTCAGCGCCATAGTGCTTTATACGTATTCTAGTCATCATAACGGATTCAAAGCTTTTCTTTTTTGGTTTAAGGATTAAAAGTTCATATCGAAGCATTTGAATGTTTCCTTCCCCAAAGCACAACACTTACTAAATCCCAATGCATCACTTGACCAATTAAAAAAAAAAAAAACAAAAGAAACAAGATAAGTTGTGATTGTTTTTAAAGCATCAAGGAATTATCTCAATTCCACTTTAAGATTTTATTTGTTTCATAAAAATAACTTTCAGGAAAATATTTTTCGAATTTGTAGGCGTTTGTTTCACAAAAAATAAATTGCTTGGAGAATACATTTTTCATGAAGGGAAGAAACCTTGTAAATTAGAGAAAAAATATTTTCACTTTGACAAATGAAAAGTATTTCTCACTCAATTTCTCTCATCTCACACCCACTACAAACCCACACTTCCTCCCCTTCCTTCTTGTAAATTATTATTTGTTTATTTATTTAAATTTGAATTATTTTTTCCTTTTCCTTTTCTTTCCTCTGTTTCCTCACTTCTTCTTTATTGAGCCGATGGTTGGCCACAGCAATGGTTGGCGATCGGCAACTCACCGACCTCGCATGGTCCGTCGAGAAGGGTGCCTCAAAACTGAGCTTCTTGATATTATCATTATCAGGAGAGGCCAACATAGAGGCCGGAGTCCAAAGGGTAAGTCTAGAAATCGGTGAAGAATCCTTGCCCTCCTTCGGAGGAGCTCTATGGAGGCCAAATGGCAAGAACGCCCCCCCTTTCTTCTTGTAGCTACACGGCTCAATTGGGTTCTTCTCGGCTGCATACTGATCCTAAAATTTCACACAAGATGGATTCATTTGTTGCAACCAAAAAGAACAAAAATCAGAGGACTTTAACACGAACTAGTGATGACAAGTCTTATTACCAGATTCTGATCAGGAGAGCTCATCCACTTCTTCTGCTCACAAGAATCCTTGTTTTCCACTTCTGCCCTCTTATCTTTATCAGAATTCCTATTCGGTCGAATAAATTCCATTTCCTTGCACTGCAATCGCTCCTCCTTCAACCTCTCCATAGCTATTAGAGATTAACGAAAAACAAAAAACTAATTCAGAAACCCATTTCTTTAAGCAGAAAAATTTCAGCTCTTTTCAGAAATCAGTCGGGTCAAAAAGAGATAAAACGCCATGTCTCTTTTTCATTTCCACGCGACAAAAATATCGAAGAGAGAAAGCTTCTAAAAAAAAAAAGGGTTTCGCCGAATTCAGCCAACCGTCTCGATCGTTCGGCTCCTGCCCAGACCAGAGAGAACCCACTGAAGAGAGAGACTCACCGTCGTTCAAGAGAAGCATGCAAAGAGGGAGCTCGCGCTTAAAAGGGTCTATCTTCCTCATCTCCTCCTCCAATCTTACCACATAGTCATCGAGTTTCGACAATTTCTCGTCGCGATCTGGGATCGCGGACACCTCCCTGAAGAATTCGGCCACCGGCTGAGGCTCGCGAGCCAAGCTCAAATCAAAGCTCAGTTCCATCTCTCTCCCCAAGATTTCCTTCCCTTCCCTTCCCTTTCCTTTCCTTTTTCTTCTTCTTCTTTTCGATGGGGACTTTCGATTTTCCTGCGATGATTCTCTCTCTTACATTTGTCTGAGCCGCAAAAACTGAGGTGCAAGGAGCTCCTTCTTATAAAGAATGTTTTTAGATTCAGGATGGGGAGATTTGTTCTCTCTCTCTCTTCTCGCCCCCTCGCTCGGGTCGTCGCGTATTTTTACGGAGGAGGACAAACTCAGTCGACTCAGTGCCCCGACTCAGGCGAGTTCCCCGAGTCGGATCTGCAAGAATCTCTGAGATTTCGGAACTCATGCGGCGAAAATGAAAAGACAGCCTGCAATGGTTGACGTACGTGTCCTTATATGGTGGGATTAGGTTCAGGGTGTTTTGGTCATTTCGCGCTCCTGGGGTAGAGCTATCAACTTGGCATCGTCGATTTATGCTCTCATTTAAAATATGGTCAGGAATTGTGTGGCGTTGCGTTAGTTCCTAACATTACTATATTGGCATGACAAAGTAAATCCAATCATTGTTTTCTTGGCATTATTAATAATGTTAGGAACTAATGCAATGCCACACAACTCCTGACCATATTTTAAATGAGAGCATAAATCGACGGTGCCAATTTGATAGCTCTACCCCAGGAGCGCGAAATCACCAAAACACCCTGAACCTAATCCCACCATATAAGGACACCTACGTCAACCATTGCGGGCTGTCTTTTCATTTTCGCCGCGTGAGTTCCGGAATCTCAGAGATTCTCGCCGATCCGACTCGGGGAACTCGCCCGAGTCGGGGCACTGAGTCGACCGAGTTCGTCCTCCTCCGTAAAAATACGCGACGACCCGAGCGAGGGGGCGAGAAGAGAGAGAGAGAGAACGAATCTCCCCATCCTGAATCTAAAAACATTCTTTATAAGAAGGAGCTCCTTGCACCTCAGTTTTTGCGGCTCAGACAAATGTAAGAGAGAGAATCATCGCAGGAAAATTGAAAGTCCCCATCGAAAAGAAGAAGAAGAAGAAAAAGGAAAGGAAAGGGAAGGGAAGGGAAGGAAATCTTGGGGAGAGAGATGGAACTGAGCTTTGATTTGAGCTTGGCTCGCGAGCCTCGGCCACTCAGGGAGGTGTCCGCGATCCCAGATCGTGACGAGAAATTGTCGAAACTCGATGACTATGTGGCAAGATTGGAGGAGGAGATGAGGAAGATAGACCCTTTTAAGCGCGAGCTCCCTCTTTGCATGCTTCTCTTGAACGACGGTGAGTCTCTCTTCAGTGGGTTCTCTCTGGTCTGGGCAGGAGCCGAACGATCGAGACGATTGGCTGAATTCGGCGAAACTCTTTTGTTTTTTTTAGAAGCTTTCTCTCTTCGATATTTTTGTCGCGTGGAAATGAAAAAGAGACATGGCGTTTTATCTCTTCATGACCCGACTGATTTCTGAAAAGAGCTGAAATTTTTCTGCTTAAAGAAATGGGTTTCTGAATTAGTTTTTTGTTTTTCGTTAATCTCTAATAGCTATGGAAAGGTTGAAGGAGGAGCGATTGCAGTGCAAGGAAATGGAATTTATTCGACCGAATAGGAATTTTGATAAGGATAAGAGGGCAGAAGTGGAAAACAAGGATTCTTGTGAGCAGAAGAAGTGGATGAGCTCTCCTGATCAGAATCTGGTAATAAGACTTGTCATCACTAGTTCGTGTTAAAGTCCTCTGATTTTTGTTCTTTTTGGTTGCAACAAATGAATCCATCTTGTGTGAAATTTTAGGATCAGTATGCAGCCGAGAAGAACCCAATTGAGCCGTGTAGCTACAAGAAGAAAGGGGGGGCGTTCTTGCCATTTGGCCTCCATAGAGCTCCTCCGAATGAGGGCAAGGATTCTTCACCGATTTCTAAACTTACCCTTTCGACTCCGACCTCTATGTTGGCCTCTCCTGATAATGATAATATCAAGAAGCTCATTTTTGAGGCACCCTTCTCGACGGACCATGCGAAATTGCCTCAACAACTCCTCCAAGGCAAAACTAGTAATCCATCTTCCCATAGAGGGAGAGAGAGAGAGGGAGACGTTATGAAATGACCATATCCAAATCCCTCGTCGGGTTGTATGCTGCCAATAGGAAGGGTTTCTTGCTTAGCTAGTAGTAAATGCCAATAGACATGGGGAGTAGAGAGGAAAACAACTTACGAGTTGCAGCCCTGTGCAAAAAGCTTGGTCACCTGTGATTGGACGAAGATGTAGTAGCAGTTTCAGCTGAGATCACCCCACAGAAAAAGGAGGAATGCCTTCGAACCCTGTATGGAAAACTTTACTCCCGCCCTAATGTGAACTATACAGCCTTCATCACCACAATGAAAAAATCCTGGAAGGCCGAAACAGTTGTCTGTACCCAGAAGGAACCAGGTCATTTCTCCTTTATTTTTCAAAATGAGGAAGACAAACAGCGAATACTGATGAACTCACCGTGGTGTTACTCTAACAACCTGCTGGTCCTGAAACAATGCGACCCAGAAATTCCTGAACACTGCTATGATTTCTCAAAAGCAGCCTTCTGGGTGCGTTTAGGGGGAGTACCACCTGGATGGAGAACCGAGCAGGTGTGTCAGGACATGGGTAAAAGGCTAGGCAAAGTGCTAGAAGTTCAACTAGACAATTTGCAAAAAGGAGGCCGAATCAGAACTAAAATAGATTTAAACTCACCTTTGAAGGCAAGGGCTCTCCTGGATATTGGCAATAGGCGACTTTGGGTGGAGTTCAAGTACAAGAGACTCCCACACTACTGTTACTCCTGTGGAAGGATAGGCCATTACGCACCTAATTGCCCTTATGTCCCCCATGCGAATTCCCCATGGGCAAAAGACAAGATAGGACCCTATGGCTCATGGCTAAAAGCCGAAGCAAGCGATCACAGTCCTTACTGGAAAACATTCTATGGGAAACTAGAAGAAGAAGTGATGGTAGAGGAAACTATACCTGTTCCATCCAATCAGTCTTGTGGAATAGAAATTGTGGTTCGGGAAACGCCCCCAGATCTGATGCCTAGTGCAGGTAGCAAAAAAAGAACAGAACCGAGCCTTGAACAAGAGGCAAGGCACGACACAACAACTACTGAAGAAATGCAGCGAGAGAGGGGAAAGCAGGTAGCGGATTCTGCAATACAGAAAACAGTCCTATCAAAAGTAGGGAAATGTAGTAAGAAAAGCATGAAAGTTCAGAAAGCAAAAAAACAAAAATGCTTACCAGAATCTTCCTCGACCCTACTTGATGATGAGGACTTGATGGAAACCCCGGTGTATCATTCCAAGATGGATCTGAATGGGCTATGGTGGCTTGTCCCAACAAGCCACCCCTGTCGCCATGAAAATAGTAAGTTGGAATTGTCAAGGGCTGGGCAACCCCCTGACAATCCAGGAATTGAGAGCCTTGGCAGCTCTTGAAAGGCCCAGTGTCATCTTTCTCATGGAAACCAAAAATAAAGCCTCGGTGTTGGAATCTGTTTGCAGAAAACTACAATATCAGTTAAGTTTCTTAATCAATCCAACGGGAAGAGTAGGGGGTTTGGCAATTTTATGGCAAGAGGAAGTTGAACTACAGGTGCAAGAACATTCTAATCAGTTTATTGATGTATCTTGTATTGACCCTGAAAGTCGACAAGAAATGAAGATTACCTTTGTCTATGCATCAACTGACTTTGGAGAACGGCTCTCTTTGTGGCAGCAGCTCGGCACTTTGAAACCCCATCCATCAGTCCCATGGATCTGCATGGGAGATTTCAATGAGATCTTGTACATGTGGGAGAAACAAGGGAAGAAAAGACCTGACAGCCAAAGAATGACAGCATTTAGAACCATGGTTGATGAATTAAACTTAACGGATGTAGAAAGTCAAGGATGCGCATTTACTTGGGCGAACAACAGGGAGGGGGCAGAATTGGTTAAAAAACGACTTGATCGAGTATTATGTACCTTAGAATGGAGGGTCACATTTCCTGATGCAGAAGTACAAGCCAGTCCAGCAATTGGATCTGACCATAGTCCCCTGGTCCTTCGCCTACACCTTGGAAAAAGGAGAAGGAAAAAACAGTTTAAAATGGAGGCTTTTTGGGGAGAACATGAAGAATATCAAGGGGTTATACAACAAATTTGGTCTGTCCTACCAAGCCACAACTTCCTTTTCTCAGATAAACTACAAGAGACAGAACAGAAGCTAACCAAATGGAGTAAAGAAAAATTCGCCAATGCCCCCCTCAAGATAAAGAAGCTCAGCCAAGCTCTAACAGACCTTACAAATTAGATAGACCAGCAGCCAAGTCGAAAGTACAAGCAAGATCTCATTCATCAAATTGACACTCTTAGAAAGCAAGAGAAACAGTTCTGGGGAATGCACTCACGTGTCAAATGGTTACAATGGGGCGATAGAAATACCAGCTTTTTTCATGCCACAACAGTACAGCGAAGGCAGAGAAATCGAATCACAATACTGCAATTAGATGATCAAAGTTGGTGCCGAGACCCCGCCACCATTCAAAACCATATTCAAAGTTTTTATATGAATTTATACAGGACTGAAGGAACAAGACATTACCAACCAGTTCTTGATCAATGCCCCTCCCCCATAACAGAAGAAATGAATGCAGAGTTAGTCGCCGTACCTTTATTGGAAGAGATCAAAGCAGCAACATTTCAACTAGGAGCAACTAAATCCCCTGGCCCCGATGGTTTCAATGGTGCCTTTTATCAGCAATCATGGGAAACCCTAAACACTCACCTGACGCATCTTGTCTAGGACTTCTTCCAGAGAGGGATCATTGATCCTCGCCTGAACCAAACACACATTACCCTGATCCCCAAAGTAAAACACCCTGAAAATATCAGCCAATTTTGCCCTATTAGTCTATGCAACTTTAGTTACAAAATCATATAAAAAATCCTAGCA
Source organism: Eucalyptus erythrocorys (assembly GCA_014182555.1). Taxonomy (NCBI): domain Eukaryota; kingdom Viridiplantae; phylum Streptophyta; class Magnoliopsida; order Myrtales; family Myrtaceae; genus Eucalyptus; species Eucalyptus erythrocorys. The sequence continues at coordinate 25,111,727 of CM024605.1, read as the reverse complement.
AATAGATTAAAGAAATGATTGCCACTTATCATTGAACCAGAACAGACAGCTTTTGTGCAGCGGAGGCAAATCCAGGATAACATTCTCATAGTACAGGAAGTCCTTCACCAGCTGCGAATAAAATAAAAAAACAAAACTAAGCATCAAGCAATTTTGAAGCTCGACATGCAGAAAGCTTATGACAGGGTAGAATGGGACTTTGTACGGGATTGTATGCTACATATGGGCTTCTCTTCTAAATGGGTGACCCTAATTATGCATTGCATCACTACGGTTTCATTTAGTGTGAAGATCAATGGGGAGCATACCTCCTTTTTTCAACCATCCAGAGGCCTCCGACAAGGTGACCCTTTATCACCTTATATCTTCATACTGATATCCAATGTATTAACCTGGTTGATGAGAAAAGCATTAGAAGATGGGACGATTAAAGGTATACAGCTTAACCGACACTGTTCTCAGCTTACTCACCTGCTCTTTGCTGATGACGCCATTTTCTTCATGGATGGAACTTTTCGGGAGTGTCAGAATTTAGCGCTCACACTAAACCAGTACTGCTATGCTACAGGCCAAGCGGTAAATTACAATAAGTCAGGGATTTTCTTTAGTGCCAACTGTCCGTCACTCCTGAGACGAAACTTGGCCACAGAATTACGAGTTAATGAGTTGGAGCGAACAGGCAAATACCTTGGCATACCCACAGAATGGGGTCAGTCAAAAAGAGATATGTGTCAGTGGATAATGGAAAGAGTCAACTCGAGACTAGCAGGTTGGAAGGAAAAACTACTTACAAGGGCTGGTAAGGAGATCTTAATCAAAAGCGTGGTGCAAGCTATTCCGACATATGTCATGTCCATATTCAAGCTCCCACTCTCCATCTGTAGATCAATAGAGAAACACATTGCGTCATTTTGGTGGCAAAAAGGCGATAACAAGAAAGGAATGCACTGGAAGAGATGAGAAATTTTGAGAACAAGAAAGGACATAGGAGGTCTTGAGTTTAAAGATTTGCATACCTTTAACCGAGCTATGCTAGGCAAACAGGCCTGGCGATTGGCCAACTCTCCAAATACTTTATGCAGCAGAACACTTAAAGGAATTTATTTCCCCAATGGGGATGTCTGGACAGCACATAGGGGTCGTCGGCCATCTTGGGGTTGGCAAGGCATCATGCTCGGCAGAGAAACAATCAAGAATCACACACAATGGTCAGTAGGAGACGGGGAGTCATTAACATTCGAAAAGACAGATGGCTCAAACAGGGGATTATTGGAGGAATAGCTCATCCATCAGAACCTCCACTGGTATCTCAGTTAATAAATTCAACAACTCGAGAGTGGAAACAGCAACAAATTTACCAGTTTTTCGACACACAAATAGCAGACGAAATCCTAGCTATCCCTCTCAGTCAACAGACCAGGCCAGACAAACTCATATGGACAGGCAACACAACAAGGCAATATTCAGTAAAGAGTGGGTGCAACAAAGCTACTGTGAGCACAACTGGTCAAGATCGAGATCGACCTTCCATCTCCTACAACGCACCACGCACCCTATGGACACAAATCTGGAGTTTGAAAGTCTTACCGAAGATCCGCACTTTTCTCTGGAGTCTCTGCCACAACGCTCTGCCCACGAAGGAAAATCTGCATAGACGGGATATTATCTCAGACCCGTTATGCCCTTTCTGTCATACTGGTATAGAAACAACAGAACACATATTTTTTCTATGTAAATGGACTCGTCAGATCTGGCAAGATCCGAGACTCGGAGATATCCAACCCAGGAAAACTATCCAGAGAGCGGATCAATGGTTATTCGAAGCGTTTTAGGGAGCTAAAACATTACCTAGACGAGAGGTTACCGAGAATCTCCTATGGCGCATCTGGAAGGCGAGGAACGACTGGATATTCCGTGGTCGTGCTCCAAAACCCATAGATATGGTCAACCTCGCACACGAAAACCACATCGGGGTAAGCATAGGAAGGCAGGAAAAAAAAAAACACAGCTAATCCCATGTCCCGTACCTGAACAGAGTAAAGCCTCTAACACACAGCCTCATAACTCCATATCAGGGGCCACAGCAACTTCAGATTCACAGATCTGGACTCACTGAGATACAACAAAAACGTCAACGCCTTTGGATCTACCAGATCTGAACTCCAAAACAGGGCATCTTGCAGGAAAAAGGAAGCAAATAAGTAGTAGCCAACGCCAGGGAAAACAGAACCCCTGTACAGGCATCAGAAACCTACCGGAGCAAAGACGAAACTTGGAGCTACCAAATCCTCATCCCAGGTTCGTAGATCTTGCACCATTCGTACCTATTAACGAGATTCGTGTGTGGAGAAGAAAAATGAAACAAAAAATCGAGAGCACAAAATCTCGAGCCGACGAAAATACCCATGCCAGATGGAAACCACCAACACCGCAAACCTTCAAACTCAACGTCGATGCAGCCTGTTGCAAAGGGGAATTCCTCTGCTCGGTGGCCGGAGTGGTGCGCGACGCAACTGGGAGGGTTCTTGAAGGCTTTGTGTCAACTGCTAGGGCTTCTTCGTTGAATGAGGCAGAAGTGGAAGAGATCCGGCTTAGAGTTCTATTTATATGGGACTTGCGATCTCGACACATGGACGATCTAGGAAGCCAATCAGTTCCATGGGTGATTGAAAGTGACAGTTCAGTTGCTGTTGACACGATCTCGGGCCGGGCTTCGCCTTCTTGGAACATGGAAGTAGTCGTCTCAAATTGTCAAAACCTGCTAGCCCAAAATACCCTAATTTCACTGACTCATTGTCCACGAGGAGCAAATGCCACGGCGGATTGGGTTGCACATCACCACCGAATTCATCAACTTCCTCTTTCTTGGTGGCTTACACCTCCTGCTACTTTAAACTCTATATTATGCTCCGACCTCTATCGGGTCGGTTCCTGTAAACACTGACTATTAAGCTTCAATATATTACATCCTTTTGACCAAAAAAAAAAAAATCCCTAGTCGGACAAAGGTGGGCATGGCAATTTATATGTGAATCGCTCGACGCTAATCCTATTTCCTATTGAGCTCCATGTATGCACGGAATCGGCACCGTGTCCACATCTAAATCTCCTTCGGGCAAATTTTGAAAAAAAAAAAAACTGGACACACACACACAAAAATACCACGTGCGTTTCTAGCTAAATAAAAACCAAAAAGACAAAAACCGAATCCAACATTAAATGCGGCCCGAAACGGGCCAATCCTAGATTTTCCAATTCGAGTAGCCTTTTCTTGCCGTTGGTGCTCGGCTCACGCAACGCGCAAGACGCTAACCGTCCTCCTAATTTTCCTTTCGAGAGATTCCCTCTTATCCCGTTCCGAGGTACAGCCTCCTCCCCCTGGCCTTTCACCATCTACAGTCAACAAGCTCTTCCCTTTGTTATAGAGACCCATCAGGTAACAGAAAAATCCCGACTTTTGGAAATTATAAAAGGATTTACAAAGAAATATATTGTTGAATGGAGAAAAAATAAAAATAAAAATAAAAACTTTAAAACCCGAAATCATATCTCTCGATCTCAAATTCGCCTGTTATATTTGCATGTACAGCAGCTTTACCTAACATTAAAAGGACCAGCGCTTCATGAATTCGACAACTTGCTTTTTGACAAAAGAAAGAAAAAGGATTCGATGACTTGCTAGATCCGTTTTCCAACGAATGTCCCAGAAATATTTATCAGTAATGTTCAAATGAGAGCCTTAATGATATTTATTATTTATTTTTGCTATTGGTGCTCGTCCCATATATACTCGTCACTAAAATCCAAACAAGAGCCTTAACGATATTTATTTATTTATTTTTGCTATTGGTGCATGTGCAAATATACTACGAGAGAAATTCACTCATCAATATCCTAATTTTTTTATAGGGAAAATGCCACTAAAAACCCTAAACTTTGTCCAAAATGACAAATTTACCCCAAACTTTTCCTTATGACACGAAAATTCCCAAACTTTGCAAACCGTGACACATTTACCCCAGACTATTTTTTATGACACAAAAAACCCCGAACTTTCATTTGTGTGACACATTTATCCTAAATCATAGGAGCATTTTGATTTTTTTGCTTTTAAAAATGTTTTTCTTTTTTTTTCTTTTTTTTTTTTCTTCTCTCTTCCCTCCACTAGAGCCGGCAGAGGGAAGCCGGCATTCAGTGAGGGCTACCCTCGCCGGCATCGGCCCAGGCGAGGGCAACCCTTGCCCGACGCCGGTTAGGGCTGCCCTCACTAGCGTTGAGTGAGGGTGGCCCTCGTCGGTGGCGGGCAAGGGCGGCCCTCGCCCAACGCAGGCGAGGGCAACCCTCGCCGAACACCGGCTTCCCTCGGCGGGCTCTAGCAGAAGGAAGAGTGATAAAGGCTAGTAAATACACCTAGAGGAGGGTGAATAGGTGTTTATGAAATTATTTTCAAATCGTTGGCCAAAATATCCTTTAGTATGAGAATCACATCAGAAATAAATAACTCATGCATCAAAATAAAATAAATAGAGTAGGGTAAGAGAAAATTGACACAAATATTATAGTGGTTCGGCTTATTGTAAGCCTACGTCTACTCTTCACGCTGGCAGCTAACTGGCTGTAATCACTATGTAGCAAATGAGAGCTTTTACAATTCACAAACTCGACTTCTTCAGTTGAAAGTCTCTTCTACAGCTTCTTGCTGTTTCACACTGTAAATGTCTCTCTTTGATACACAATTTTGAGCACAAGAGATTTTGAAAACAAGAGATTTCAAAGGTTCTAACTTCGAAATTTTTCTATCGGTTCTCTCATACTTTCGAACAATTTCGACACACCTTAAATATCCTTCGTGCCTCCATAGCCGATAGCACTTTCCAAGAATTCATCCAATCAACCCGTTGGACTAAATCAATTTAAGTGATCTTCACGTTGTCGAATATATAAGTAGAAAATATCTCGTCAATCTTGCTCGCCCATACAATCAGGATCTTGAGTTTCCAAAATTAGATCCTTCCAAAAATTCGCTTGATTTTCAACGGATAAAATCCAAAAGAAAAAGTCTTCCTAGCTCACAATCACAGCCAAAGATATTCCATGGATAAGTTAGGGAAGATAATATCCAAATCTTAATTTCCTTAACCATAAAAATAACCTGCTGTCAGCTTGGCAAAATCGCTAACTGTTTTCAGACTTTGATTGGGTTTGGAGATCTTTAGACCGTAAAAATTCAAATCTGGGTTTGACTGTCTTCAGACGGAAAACTTGGGTCTTGAACTCTTCAGACTTAACGACTGAGTCTTGAATTCTTCAGACTTAACTGACGAGGATGTTTTGTTAACTTCAAAACTTATAAGGGTTTTTCTTCAACAATCTCCCCCTTTTTGATGGTGACAAAACATCTCGGCAGATTTGCAAATTTATAACCTGCAAAGAAAACTCATGTATATTTTGAGGATTACTTCTGCAAAACAGAAGAATGTTAGTCCAGTAACAATTATCCTCACAAATATAATGATCCTGCAAATTCACAAGTCTACAGATCCAAACATTAAACCCGTGCATAATTAAAGTTATAGAAGTTCAAATAAACAACCCAACCAACAGTTCAAAGTCATAAACAGTCTAAACAAAAAACAAACGAAACAAACAAAACAAAAAGTTCAAAGAATTCAAATTCTCAAATCTGCAAAACTCTCCCCCTTTTTGTCCCATCAAAAGGAGGTAGAGTGGTTAAGAGTGGGTTTGAAAAAAAATTTAGGGCTCCTCTGGGATGTGAATAAGATGATATTTGCTGAGCGATTGCACGGTCTTCTCAAGGCTTGTAAGAGCTTCCTTCACTGAAATCAATTTAGCACCCTTCTCATTTGATTCTACTTGAAGTTTGAGTGCATTGATTTGGTCTTGCATGGACACCGAAGTACTTAGCACTGCCTTCTTAAGATCTCTCAGCTCATAATCCATTCCAAAGACCTACTTTTTAAGATCTAGCATAACATCCAACAGTTGTGAAAATGCTGTTGAGTTAGCATTACCTGTACTAGGACCAGCAGAGTCTGTTCTTGGAGTTTGAAAGCTCGGTGCATCATTTTCAGCCCTTTCCCTTTTTGATGGAGAGGATTCTTCAATCTCAGGGAAGTGAGATGCATAAATGTCCTCAGCATCAGCACTTGACCTACTCACATCACTGTAATGTAATGGCGAGATAGTTCCTTGATCAGCAGCAACTTCCCCTGTTTTGTTGCTAGTTGGTGGAGTCGAATATTCTTCGCCAAGATCCATTTCAGCACTGTGATGTATCTCGGTCTCCTTCCTAGAGTATTCTTGAGCAAAAGATGGCTCAAATCTTTCAGCAATATCCTCCTGAGCCTTGCTCTCCTCTTCATCTTTCTTCTCTCTTCCTCTTCTCTTCTCCATGCTTCCTCTTCTTCTTTCCTCTGTCTCTCCTCTTATTTCCTCTGTTCTTCCTCTTCTCTTCTTTGTCTTTCTTCTTCTTCTTCTTTTCTCTTCCTTTCCTCTTCTTCCTTCCTCTGTTCTTCCTCTCTTCTCACTCTCTCAGCTTCTTCTTTTTCCTCTGCTTCTCTCCTTGCTCTCTCTTCAGCATCAGTTCTCAAACTAACTGTGCTCCTCAACTTTGTGAGAGTAGAAAGAGTCATGGCATCGTCAAAATCTTCTTCATCATCCTCATCTTGCAGGATGACTTTTCTTCTCTTCTTCTCGGTGACAGCCATGGGCTCTTTGCTCTTTCTCTTGGCAGAAGCAGTGGCAATCTCTTTGGAGGGAGTCTTCACCTTCAACCCTTCCAATGCAGTGTTCAGTTCTGGAATCTTCATCTTCATCACCATTTTATAACCCACAAGCATTAAGCTTAGATTGGTCAGGCATAAAGGTGCAGGGATTTGAATCTCGAAGTGCTTGAACAACTTGGTGATGAGAGACGAGTAAGATAATTGGCCCTTATCCTTAACTACAGTCCTGTACATGTGGAATAAGATAACATGGGGAAGAGAAAAGGGCCTGCCTTGGTTAAGAGCAAACATCAGCTTTGCTTCTATTTTGGAGACATCAGATTTGGAGGTTGTCTTCGGCCTGAGACAGTTGATAATGATCTTGTGCAGCAAAACATTTGAGGCACTCATCCTAGTGTAGGATATTTTGCTTTCCACATTCCTATCACGCACAATTTCAAGAGTAGCTTATGCGGTGGACACTTTAATTGGTTGGAAACTCCCTCTTTCCACCCCAATTACATCAGCCAGAGTGTCAACATCAACAACATACTCTTTGTCCATAAAGGTGAAGGACAACCTATTAGCATCTAGAAACGACAAATTTGAGTAAGAGTATGCCGTCAGTTCAGGATAGGCATTTGTTGATTCTGTGCAAAACTTCTCCAATTGCAACCTTGCGAATTTCTCCCTAAGATTCACCTTGATTGAGTCAAGGAAATCAAAATCCACGCTCCTCGGTTTCACAACATCTCTTTTCAGCAACTTAGTGTACATTTGTTCATGTTCTCTAAATCGAAAAAGACTGCCTTGAGGACAAACATTGTTCACAGCCACACCCATCTGTGGCTAGAATTGAGAGAAAAGTCTCTCATCATCATCCAATGGCTGGTTTGCAGTACTATAAAGGGGATCACTAAGTATATTTTCAAGAGTTTTCTGAGCGAACCCTTTATCAACCATACCTAAATTCTCCATCTCTTTCAAGAAGATATATTCACTCTTATATCCTCTCTCATTCAAAAAATCCTCTATCATCTTTAAGTCTGTACCTCAGTCCTTCAGCCTTTTATATAGATCATACGCAAGCTTGGGTCTTAGGGTTCTTACTGGTGCTGCCTCGATAATTTGTTCCTCAAAATGCTGACTTGGAGCCTCCCTTTGTGGAGATTCTTTGCTTGTGAGGTCCACCCTGGTAGTACCCTCTTGCTGCCTTTGTGGTCCCTTTCCAGCGAGTCTTGAAGATTTACGAGAAGACATACTTGAATCGCAAGCAAAAGCTCAACTTGTTCGCAAACAAAAGATGGATTTTTGCCGAGTAAAGTAATCGAACAGGGACGGTAATGGAGCTTTTTAGGGTTTTAAAAACGAGAGTAAACGAGATGGATTTTTAAATGTTGTAGCAGATGAAGATGACGATTCGAAGGTATAAATAGCAATAAAAGATAAAAGGAGATACTAAACCGTCGCAAAAAAGAAAAAAATAAAATCTGCCAATTTTGAAAAAGTAAACTGCAATTTTGAAAAAGTAAACTGCCATTAATATGTCAGACGTTGAAAAAGAGATATCGATATTTCAAAAAGCAATTAAAAAGTTAATGCATAAAAAAATATCGAAATACACAACCAGACTTTAAGATAGAGTCTGAGAATGTTCAGACATTACCTCATAGTCTGAACTCTTTCAGATCTTACCTTTGAGTCTGAGCACTTTTAGACCTTACATTGAGTCTGAACACCTTCAGACTTTACGTTGAGTCTGAATACTTTCAGACCTAACTTTTGAGTCTGAACTTTTCAAGACTCTAGTTTTGAGTCTGAATCTCTTCAAGTCTTGCGATATTCAGTCTTGAGCGAATTGATTCAAAGTGAGCCTTTTCTAGGGGCTTTGTGAATATGTCTGCCAATTGGTTCTTTGAATCAACGAACTGAATTACCACTTCACCATTTTGAACATGATCTCTAATGAAATGATGCTTGATTTCAATGTGCTTTGCTAATGAAGTATTGGATTCTTTGTGAGGTTGATTGCGCTTGTGTTGTCACATTTGATTTCTGTGCACGATTCCTTAACTCCAAAGTCTCTCAATTGTTGTTGCATCCATAGAATTTGAGAACAGCAACTCCCAAGAGCTATGTATTCTGCTTCAGCGGTTGAAAGAGCTACGGTACCTTGTTTTCTTGAGAACCAAGACACCAACCTGCTTCCCAATAGTTAACAAGTACCTGTAGTGCTTTTTCTATTCACTCTACAGCCAGCAAAGTCAGCATCAGAATATCCAAGGAGAGTAAAGTCTCCTTCTTTGGAATACCACATACTTAGCTTTGATGTGGTTGCAACATATTTAATGATACGCTTTACAGCAATCATGTGAGATTCTTTAGGATTAGATTGAAATCTAGCACAAATGCAAACACTAAATAAAATATTAGGTCTAAATGCTGTAAGGTAAAGAAGTGAACCGATTATACTCCTGTATAGTTTTTGGTCTACACTCTTTCTTTCTTCATCTTTATCTAGCTTTGATGAGCTTGACATAGGAGTTTCTGTTTTCTTGCAATTCTCCATTCCAAACTTCTTGATGAGGTATTTTGCATACTTTTCTTGGTGGATAAAAGTTCCTTCTTTTGATTGTTTGACTTGAAGTCCCAAAAAGAAGTTCAATTCACCCATCATGCTCATCTCAAATTCATTCTGCATACAACTCGAAAAATCCTTGCAAAGATTTGTATTAGAAAAGCCAAATATTATATCATCAACATAAATTTGAACAAGTATGAAATCATTACCTTCTCTTTTGATAAATAAAGTATTATCTATTTGGTTTTCTTGGATCTTCAAATTCTGGAGATTGTTCCACATAGACTTCTTCTTGGATAATTCCATTTAGGAATGCACTTTTCACATCCATTTCGAATAACCTGAAATTTTTAAAGCAAGCAAAAGCAAGAAGTAATCTTATAGCTTCTAACCTTGCTACCGGAGCATAGGTTTTATCATAGTCGATTCCTTCTTCTTGCGTGTAACCTTTTGCCACAAGTCTTGCTTTGTTTCTTACCATATTTCCTTGTTGATCGAGCTTGTTCGTGAAAACCCATTTGTTACCAATAATTGATTTACCTTTTGGTTTAGGAACGAATTCCCAAACATTGTTGATTTTGAATTGATTCAATTCTTCTTGCATAGCTTCAATCCAGCTTTCATCTTTCAATGCATCTTCTACGTTTTTAGGTTCAATCTCATAAACAAGTGCTAGAGCACTAGATTCTTCACGCCTTTTGGATCTTGTACGAACTCCTTCATCAATGTTGCCAATGATGAGATCTGCAGGGTGACTGGATTTATACTTCCAATTCGCAATTGGTTTATCACTTTGATGAGACTCTGTTTTAGTTGAAGCTGTTGATTTGGTTTGAGGCTGAGTGTCTGAGATTTGATTTTCTTCAAGAGAATTTGTAGATGCTTGGCCAGACTCATACTCTTCAGGTTGAGTCTGATTTTGAACTGAGTTTTTAAACTTCACATTCATGGATTCTTCCACATTCTGAGTCCGTTTGTTGAAAACTCTGAAGGCTTTACTTGTCATTGAGTAGCCAAGGAAAATTCATTCATCTGATTTTTCTTCAAACTTACCAATTCGATCGCTAGAATTCTTTAAGATAAAGCATTTACAACCAAATACATGGAAATAAGAGACAATAGGTTTCTTACCTTTGAACAGTTCATAAGGTGTTTTCTCTAAAATAGGTCTTAGAAAAACTCTGTTTATAATGTAGCAAGCAGTAGCTTCAGCCCAAAAATGAGGAGAAATATTACTTTTAATCAAAAGGGTTCTTGCCATTTGTTGCAAAGAACGATTTTTCCTCTTTACAACTCCATTTTATTGTGGAGTGTATGGGGATGAAAAATTATTATGAATGCCAGAGTCATCACAATATTTACAAAATCATGATTTTCAAATTCACCACCATGATCAGTTCGAATACTTGAAATTGTATATCATTTCTCAATTTGAATTTTCTTTGTAAATTTAGTAAAATAAGATAAAGCTTCAGATTTATTTGCGAGAAAGAATACTCAAGTAAAACGAGAATAATCATCTACTATTACCAAACAATATCTTTTTACCTCCAATACTTTGAGTTCTTGTTAGACCGAACAAATCCATGTGTAATAGCTACAAAACACATTTAGTGGATACCTGATTTATAGATTTATAAGAATTTCTAACCTGTTTTCCAAGTACGCAAGGAGTGCATAATTCATGCTTTTGATACTTCAGGTTAGGAAGTCCCCGAACAAGCTTTTTAGATGAAACTTTTGCAATTTGCTTCAAGTTGACATGTCCAAGCTTTCTATGCCAAAGAATGGCTTTATCTTGAATTGATATCAAGCATTGAGAACTGTCAGACTTTATATCCAGCAAATAAATGTTTCCATGTTTTCGTCCAGTAAAAGATTGTGAGAGATCTTTGCTTGTTCCAGAACAAGTATCTTCTTGAAAATTGATCTTGTATCTAGTGTTGCATAGTTGACTAATACTCAGAAGATTATAGTTTAACCCTTCAACTAGAGAGACATTGTTGATTGTGAGGTTTCCTATCTTCACAGTTTCTTGACTAATAATTTTTCCTTTGTTGTTGCCACCAAAGGATACTTTTCCTCCTTTTACATGAGAGAGTTTTGTGAAACAATTTGAATCTCCCGTCATGTGTCTTGAACAGCCACTATCCAAATACCACTTGATTTTCTTCTTGATAGTGACCTTGACACTGCTATTTGAGTCTGAGTCTGAGTCTGAGTTAGCCATAAGACAAATATTTGCATACTCTTTTTTACTCTTTTCACATTCAGTGTCACTCCATGTTTTAGCTTTGAGTGTTTTCTTGAACCTTTCTGGTTTTCCTTTCTTTTTCTTTAATAAGTGACAGTTAGGTCTGATGTGTCCCTTCTTCTTACATTCAAAACAAACAACTTCCTTATTGGCGTCTTCTTCTTCATTTGACTTCTTTTGAAATCTTTGATTGTTTTGTCTCTTTCCATTGAATCTTCTTCCTCTTCTATTTAACCTTCTGAACTTTCTAATCAAAAGTGCCAACTCCTCGTCATCCAAGTCTTCTTCTGAATCTGTAACATCAGAATCATCATTAGATTTTAAAGCAATTGACTTCTTACCTTTGGTGTCAAATTCCTCATTGAATTGCTCGACTTCATATGATTGAAGTGTGCCGACCAACTCATCTACAGAAAGAGGCATAATTCTCTGTGTTTCTCTTATGGATGTCTTGATGTGATTCCAATCTTTGGAGAGTCCTCTCCACAGTTTATTGACCTTCATCGGTCCTGAGATTGGCTGTCCTTGGTATGCTAAGCCATTTACAATTTCTGTAAATCGACTGAACATATCCGTGATGGATTCCCCTGGCTTCATTTTGAAGGTTTCATATTGTCCAAGAAGAATATTGATCTTGGTTTCTTTGACTCGATCTGTTCCTTCATAAGTGACATGCAATCTATCCCAAACTTCTTTAGCTGTTTCACAAGATAAAATTCTATTATACTCAGTAGGAGATAATGCACAATATAGAGAATAGATAGCTTTTGCATCAAGGGCTTATCTCTTTGAAATATCGGTTTGTGACAATCCCACTCTATCAGCTAATTCTTTCCTTGTGGTTGATGTAGCTTTAGGAACAATTCCTTTCTCCACTACATCCCATTCCTGAGGATCTTTGGATCTTAAGAATGCCTTCATCTTGTTTTTCCATACATTGTATTCCTTTCCATCGAAGTAAGGAGGTTTGGCATTACTTTGGCCTTCAATCAAACCTAGAGCCAAAATACTAGCCATAGATCTTTAGCTTTAGAAGTAATAAACACTTCCATTAAAATAAGCAACCTGCTCTGATACTAATTGATAAAGGCTAGTAAATACACCTAGAGGGAGGTGAATAGGTGTTTATGAAATTCTTTTCAAATTGTTGGCCGAAATATCCTTTAGTATGAGAATCACATCAGAAATAAATAACTCATGCATCAATAAAATAAATAAAGTAGGGTAAGAGAAAATTGACACAAAGATTATAGTGGTTCGGCTTATTGTAAGCCTACATCCACTCTCCACGCTAGCAGCCAACTGGTTGTAATCACTATGTAGCAAATGAGAGCTTTTACAATTCACAAACTCGACTTCTTCAGTAGAAAGTCTCTTCTACAGCTTCTCGCTATTTCACACTATAAATGTCTCTCTTTGATACACAATTTTGAGCACAATAGATTTTGAAAACAAGAGATTTCAGAGGTTCTAACTTCGAAATTTTTCTATCGGTTCTCTCATACTTTCGAACAACTTCGACACACCTTAAAAATCCTTTGTGCCTCCATAGCCGTTAGCACTTTCCAAGAATTCATCCAATCAACCCATTGGACTGAATCAATTTAAGTGATCTTCACGTTATTGCATATATAAGTAGAAAATAGCTCGTTAATCCTGCTCGTCCATACAATCAGGATCTTGAGTTTACAAAATTAGATCCTTCCAAAAATTCGCTTGATCTTCAATGGATAAAATCCAAAAGAAAAAATCTTCCGAGCTCACAATCACAGCCAGAGATATTCCATAAATAAGTTGGGAAGATAATATCCAAATCTTAATTTCCTTAACCATAAAAATAACCTGCTATAAGCCTGACAAAATCGCTAACCATCTTCAGACTTTGATTGGGTCTGGAGATCTTCAGACCGTAACTCTGGGTCTGACTGTCTTCAGACGGAAAACTTGGGTCTTGAACTCTTCAGACTTAACGATTGAGTCTTGGATTCTTCAGACTTAACTGACGATGATGTTTTGTTAACTCCAAAACTTACAAGGGTTTTTCTTCAACAAAGAGAAAAAAAAAAGAAAAATAGAAAGAATAAGACGAAAATGCTCTTAATGGGGTAAATGTGTCACGGTTTGTAAAATTTTGGGTTTTTCATGTCATAAAAAAAAAATTTGCGGTAAATTTGTCACTTTGGGCAAAATTTAGGATTTTTGGTGACATTTTCCCTTTTTTATATTTGATTTACTAATACGTGTCCTAAACAACGCCCTCTACATTCTTTATGGATTTATGAGATAACTGTATAGGAAATTTTAAAATTTGTCACGAAAATACGGTCGAATCCTAAAATTTTCAAAAAATATAATTAAATCTAAAAATAGTTACAAAAGTATAATTTAGTTCTAAAACTTTTAGAATGTGTAATTAAATCCTAAAAATTGTCATGAAAGAGCAATTTAATTTTAAAACTTTGAAAAATGTGCAATTAAGTTATAAAACTTATCAAATTAATTAAATCAAGTCCTTCCGTTGATATTGCATTTTGAAATTTTTATGATTTAATTATACTTTCATGATAAGTTTTAAATTTTGATTACATTTTTTCAAAATTTTAGAACTTAACTGCACTTTTTAAAAGTTTTTGCAATTTACAATTGCATTACTAGTGCAGTGCTCGATTAATAAAAGGATTTAGGGGATGGTGAAGAGATTTTTTTTTTTCTCAACTACACATGAAAAAAGAAAAGACGGATAAAGCAAAATGTCACATCTTTAAAGTTGTGTTTTTTTTTTTGTACCCATATGGGTGTGGTCCTAGACGCGGCACTTTCGCATTTATGCAGATAAATGTGTTCAGAGTCGCGTCTACCATCAACCCCAACCCAGAACGTCACATCTTCAAAGTTGTGTGTTTTTTGTTTGTCGTACACATCATGGGACAGTGAACGCAGGTCCTAGACTCACGGCAGCTGCGTTCACTATCACACGACAGCTGCGTTCACTATCACCACACCCATGGCAGCCGCGCGCACTATCAGCCGAAACCCAAACAAGACGGGACATGGATTATGTTACAAACGGGCTAATTACCCAAAAAAAAAAAATCAATTTTATGTTGAAGGACAAGTTGATTGATAATTCTGACCTAATTTTTTTTATCTCGTAAAAAATCATAAACTTTCACCTTTATTCCAAATTTGACTCCTACAATTAAATCTCTCTTTGAAGTTAACCTTGTTTTGGGAAAAAAAATGTTCTAATCATGAGCTTAACGGATCTTGTTCATGGTGTCTCTTGATGGATAGTGGCCTACAGCTTCATATTACGACCAAATGACAAAGTTTAGTCAGAAAAATTTAATCTGGAGTTTTTTTAACTTATTAGTGAAGTGTGGGAGATGATAAACACAGTCATCTTTATTTTCCAAGTTACGGCACAATAATGAATAGTGCTTTAAATCCAATCAGCAAGTGCACATGCATTTATTGCTAAGGACAATCAATAGATCTAAGTTAAGGAGGGGGAAATTTAGAATTTAAGTGAAAGTTAATGATTTTTTAAAGATAAAAAAGTTAGAGCCAGAATTATCCCTTGACCTAAAGTTGGCGTTTTTTTACATGACATAAAAAAATTTTGGGCCAAATTTATCACTCAACTTCAAGTTGGTGCTTTTACAAGATAATTTAATATTTAAGCCAGATTTGTCCCTGACCTCAAATTGGGGAATTTTTTGGGAATTAGCCCCATTTTACACAGCATGTTTAAGATTTTAGATGCACGTCAGATTCGACCCTAAAAGGAGCTTTTAGAGGTGTAGGTACTATGCAGCGTGCGACGCGTTATCTTCATCAAATACGAGAATGCCGTAAATCAACTTGTGACGTAATTAATTAAATATAAAATAATCGTAAAGAAATAGCAGTATGGTACGCTAAGGTACCTTAAAATTTCTCCCACTTCGAGAGAATTATTAGAAGTGGACATCCAAAAATTTTAAAAATTTGTGAGGTACGATAACAGATTTTCAAACATGACTTGTAATTTTTCACAAATTATAGATATATAATAAGAAGGTTGAATAGAACACGTCTTTGTAATTGAAGGGCATTATCACAAACCTTCATTTTCTTCCAATTCTATTTACATTACAAAAGAACCATTACCTTCTGTATTAATTAGATTAAAAAACTCTAATTACATATCTAACATTGATGTTTCTGGGGAAAGAAAAAGTGTTAAAATTGATTCATGTAATATATGAAAAGGTCGTAACCAAACAGTAGCAAGTCGATTACATCCGCGAGATCAACACTGAGTGATAGTGAAATCGCTCCGGAGCAGTCCAGGTAATCCGTCTTGCCCCGGGCGTATTTAAATAACGAGTGGTTCCAAAAATCCAAGCGCCCTACCCAAGCCCTGTTTTCCGATACAGTGGCTGATAAGGTTCAGTTTGAGTTTTGCTTGGCACAAGCTCGAAAGAATATTTTGAATGACTTTTGAAGAGAGCATTCGCACGTTGTGAAGACTAAGATTACGCAGATGACACATCCAATAATAACCGCAGAGAGGACGTCTTTCTTTTCTCAATCACATAACATATCCAAATTATTATAAATTTGCAATAAGAAAGTCGAATAGAACACATCTCTGTATTTGAGGCGCGTTCCCTTCCAATTTTCTCACATTATTGAAGAACCATTACCTTCTACAGTAATTGGATTAAAAAAAAACTTTAATTATATATCTAACATCGATGTTTCTAGAAGAAAAAAAAAGTGTGAGAATTGATTCGTGTAGTATATAAAAAAGGTCCTTACTAATTATCTTTATTTGCTAAATGAGAAATAACTATTGAATTTCAAATCATCTCCTCTGTTTTTCCTTTTTTCTTTTATGTCGGTAAATTCATCTCCTTTTTGAAGAGTGAACCGTAGCAAAACGTGACCCTGGACAGCGGAGTGGCATCTTGCCACTCCTTGGATGAGGGACCGGGCATGTTGGCCTTTTGGCTTCCGGCGTGTTGGAAAAATGAACCAGCCAGCAAAGGGCACCTCCAGAAGCATTACTTCCTTTCCTGGACAAGAAAAGGCAAGTTTGACTTTCGGTAAGCAACTAAAGCAAGGTTTTGCAACTGTGGAGTACACTCTCCTAACAACGATAACTCGATCTTTGAAGAGATATCTTAAATTGCATTTGCGAGTTACGTACATACGTATTTTTTACCACTTCACGTTTTCTAATCCTTAATACATTGCTTAAGGTGTATTTGTTTCACGAAAAATAAATGATTTGAAAAACATTATTATGAAAATGATTGCTTGTATCGCTCATAGAAATAAATAAATGAAGGATATTTTCATAGTTCATGGAAACGGTTAAATATAAATTGCATTTGATTATGAAAACATATTTTGACCATAATTATTTCAAACGATACATTTGAAAACTTCAAAAATCAATTTATGAAGTAATTAGGTATGAAATAATTGTAAAGAAGTAGAGGTATAGTACGTTAAGGTGCCGTAAAATTTGCCGTGTTTCAAGAGAATAATTAAAAGTGGACACCCGAAAACTTAAAAAATTTGTGAGCTAGGATGACAGATTTTCAAATATGACTTGTAATTTTTCCCAAATTATAAATATATAATCACAAACCTCCATTCTCTTCCAATTCTCTTCACATTACTAAAGAACCATTGCCTTCTACATTAATTAGATTAAAAAATTTTAATTATATATCTAACATTCGTGTTTTTAAGAAGAATGCGGGTTTAATATATAAAAAGGTCGTTACCAATTATTTCTATTTGCTAAATAAGAAATAACCATCAAATTTCAAAATCATCTCCTTTTTGAAAAGTAAACAGGTGCAAGTGCGAACCAAGGGCAATTCGCAGATCTTGATCACGGACTGTAGGCACATTCTTCCGGTGCAAGAGCTTCACTTTCGGTTTGCGACCTTTGACTAAAACTAATCTCATTAATGGGAAAGGCGATTTCGGTATTAAAAGCCGTATCATAGGCAAGCAACTAAAGCATGGTTGTGAATTAGGTTTATCATTGTGGATTACACTCTCTTAATAACGATAACTTGATCTGCAAAGAGATATCTTAAATTGCATTTGCAGGTTATGCACATACATATTTTTACCACTTCACATTTTTTAATCCTTGATACATTACTTAGGGTGCGTCTATTTTGCGAAAAATAAATGATTTGAAAAACATTATTCTAGAAATGATTATTTATATTACTTACAAAAATGAATGAATAGAAGATATTTTCATAATTCACATAAACGGTTAAATATAAATTGCATTCGATTGTGAAAACATATTCCGTGCACTAATTATTTCAAGCGATACATTTGACTATTTTTAAAAAAAAAAATTCCAAATCATTCAGTTTTCGTAAAATAAATAGAGCCTTTATTTATCATTTCCCCCTTTACGTATTGTATGGAAGTGGAAAATAGAATGCGGCAAGTTTCCTCTCGTGCAAAATATCATAAATTGGGAATCATACCGTTTCATTAGTTGAGATACTATTTTAGGTTCGTTCAGTGCTTCACATTTGAAACATTGCAAAGAAGATTACTCTACATGATAGTTGCTCTTTTTATGAACCTTGCTAATTGATTTTTAGCTATTAAAAATGCAACTTGCAAGCTAAATACCGAAACAACATTCCTATAACATGGGGATGAACAGTCGCAACTTTTAGGACTTTAGCCATAGATAGTTCTAATATTCATACATAATTGGAAATAGTTATGCGCATAAACCCATTTCGTGCTTCACTTAGAAAGTAAATATCTCGCACCAAAAGGATGACTTCGGCTTTTTGAATGAAAAAAAAGGGTTTTGCGTACATTCAAGATAAGGATTTTTTGTTTGGCTTTGAAAAAGGATGTAAATGAAGGAACACTATTTTCAAGATATGGTTTCCAACTTTTCGATATTTGGATGATAGAAAACTTATCAATTTACGTTTCCATGGACCGATAACAACCTTAGATTGGTCATTCTGATAAAAAGGAAATCACTTTCCCTAAACAATTAAATAAATGAAAACTAAAAAAAAAAATTTCTATGAAAAAAATTTCTTTATGATGAATTTTGGGAAAATGACTTAAATAATCCATAAACTTTAACCCAATATACAATATCGTCTCTAAATTTTTAATTATTCAATGTGATCTCTAAAATTTTGATATATATTCCATTTAGTTCCTGAACTATACAAAAGTGTGTAATATTGTCCCTAAACTTGAATTAATGAAACAACGATATTCAATATTTTCATAGAGTTTAAAGACTAAATAAAATATGTGCCAAAAATTCATGAATCACATTAAATAAATCAAAAGTCCACGAATCATATTGCACATTAAGATAAAGTTCATAGACCATATTACACATTAAACTAAAGTTTAAGGATGATTTATATCGTTATTCTAATGTTTTTAGCAAAAGAAAGGGATCCGAAGTTTTGGTTATATTTAAAATGCAAGGAACGGTACTTTTGCAGGATACCAGTAAGCATGAAACAAGATGAAATGATAACAGGCACCAATTGAGATAACTGAAAAGTCGGCAATCGGGTGTGTATCAGGGGGCTTGATTGTAGTGAGTATATATTGCTCATTCACACGAGTCGGATGCAATTATTGCTAGACGTCATCCGAGAAGTCAGGGGTGTCCTTCCTTTATCTTTAGTTCCAACGCCATCTATCTCACAAAAAATAATTAATTTGAACAATATTTTCATAAAAATGAATAATTATATCACTTGAAATAATTAATTAATAAGATTATATATTTATTACTAATAACAATTTATATTAAATATTTTCATGGACGACGAGAATATTTTTCGTTGATTTGTTTTTAAGATAATATTTTTCAAATCATTATTTTTGTCGAAATAAATAGAGCCGATTAAATTGACAATATTGGATCATTGTTGAAACACCTTCCTTCCATCAACAACCCTTCCAACTTGTAGTCGAAATAGTTCTCTTCGACAAGCTCCCAATGAATTGTAAATATCGTTGCTAACTAGGTATCAAATTCAATTTCATCAATAAGTGAGTTCCGAGCAAATTGTACTTACATTTATCCTCAGTCATTTTGTTCTCAACCTCTCGCTCAAATCCCAATATCTCTAGAGTTCAAATTTTCCCTAAACTTGAATTTTTCTTCAAATTACATTTATTTCATTACATTAAATGATTTGAAAAATATTTTCCTGAATGATCACTTATATCACTTGTTATTGATAATAATTTATATCTAAATATTCTTTTGAACGATGAAAATATTTTTTGTTCATAAATTTTTTATAAGTGATATAAACGATTATTTTAAGAAAATATTTTTTAATTCATTCATTTTTCAAGGATAAAAAAACACATCCTCAATCTCCATGGCTGCTGTTGTCAAGGTTAAACGATGCTTTAAATGTCATCCTAAGAAACATTAACTGAGTCGTTTTACCAAAATCAAGGAGCTGGATGAATACAGTAGGCTTTCTATTCAATTTCTCAACAAATCGGCTATTTATTCTTGGACAATACTTCAAATTCTCTCCCATTCCTTACTCCTTCACCGTTTGCTTTGCTTGTTCTCAACAAGAAAAACTTTCTGATCATGAGGATTTTGTTTTGGAGCGTATTTGGTCTGGAAAAAAAAAAAAAAAACATTTTAGAGCCCTCCCAAATTTACACGCCAAATCTCCTCAGTGGTAATTAAGGATGAAACCCCAAATGGCTTCTCTCTGGGAGCAAATTCGAATTTATTTTTCTCTGGAATTTTGTTGTTTTGACTTGAACCTTGAACCTGGCCTAATAGGAGCTTCTTTTTTCTAGGCGGCCAATGTGATCGTCCAAATGATCTTTATGGTTCATAAATTGACAAATGTATAAGGATAATACTGCCCTTTTTATTATTGACCCAATGTATAATGTAATTCCTGAATTTTAATCGAATGTACAATATGATTTTTGAACTTTTAATTTGTTCAATTCTGGACTTTTGGCACATATTCAATTTAGTTCCTAAACTATATGGAAATGTTCAATGTTTATGTTTAATGGAATGATAACATTAAAAATTTTCATATAATTAGAGACTAAGTTAAACAAATATCAAAAGTCCTGAGATGAATAAATTAAAAATTCATGGACCATATTACATATTAAGTCAAAGTTCATGGATCATTTGTGTTATTATCCATTTATCTTTTATCATCCTTTCATAAAGTTTTCTAGGGACTCCGTAAGCTGGCCTCTTTCCTTGTCGATGGTTGGTCTGTGGCATTAGGTATTGTGATCCCCTCCACTCTTTACAGGGCTATTACTAATTCACAATCAGCAATGCATGAGAAAAAACCTAGGGTCTTTTTTGGTCCCTTTTTCTCGAAGAAACTAATGATCTAGCTAAGTTGAATAATGTTGAAAGGCTTAGCGACTCCTCTTGCCGAATCCGGATGGTTCTTCGTCTTTCCAGTACTTTCTTCATTTTCTCTCTGCTCTTTCTGCTGATGGATTTAACTCTTGCCTCGTAAATAGACCTGTCCTTGACTTCACTCCTTCTAACAATTCCGCCAGGTCTGCAAAACATCGGGCTAATGTTTTAACTGATGCTGATTTCTCTCTTCGGATTTTCCATCGAAGGCATCCTGATCTTGGACACTTGGAAGTTTCTCCGATCACATATGCCTTCAAGCCAAGCCATCTGCTATCGGCATTAGTCTATCCAGATCCTTGGTCGACGTATCAGTAGGATTTTGGTAGTTACTTCAAGTCCAATAAGGAAAGTCAACTCCCGTTTTTTTCTTTTTTTTTTTTCCCTGGTCACATAGGAAAGCTTGCTGAGTATGTAATAAAATAAAGGACCTAGTGGTTGGGCAAGCAATTAGAGGTCCAACTCAACCCCTTCTCAGCCGAAGTAAATTTCAAGAATTCTTCTTCTCTTGCAGAAGCCATCGTGAGAAAAAAAGAAAACAGAGTGTGAGCACAGAGAAATCGAGAAGGTGAGAAAGAAGAAAGAAGAGAGAAGAAAGAGAATAACATATCCTTGTAGTGAAGCTGCAAGTGAAGATTGGTGGTGATAGAAAAGATAGCTGCCCAACAGAGAAATAGATCCTAGCATTGTTTCGGGGTGATGATTAGGAAACATCATGAAATACACTGTAAAGCAGTGAGTCTCTGTAAAAAGTTGAAGATAAGATGATAATGAAGCAAAACACCATAAAAAGAAAATTAATCTTCTCACTAAAATTTGCATTAGAATAATACTTTAGTAAAGAGGGACAAATCCTACCTGCAAGTTTAATGTCTGTGTTCTCTACCACCATTTTGCTCTATCTCTCATGAATCCCGCGTAGTTTGTGTCGAACTCTTTTTTGTACATAAGCCATTTGAGAATGAAACAGAGCACAGATCAAGCTTTGTCCTTCTGATCATCACACTCAATAGTACCAGATTATATGAAGATACTCAGATCAGTGCTCCAATAGCACATGAATGGGTAATGCGGTTGACAACAATGTGACAACATCAAATTAGTTCAGCTGACCATGACCCAAAAAAGGATGCCTAGGAACAGAAGTTTACCTGTCAGTAATTAGGGTTCTGAACAACACCCTTCTCATGCCCTTGGGAATATGTAAAAGACTCCATTACTTATAGAATTGGTTGGACAATATCACTATGTTTTAATCACAAATCATATCAAATGCAGGCTGAATGCTGCAACCATGCAAACTATCAGCAGCCCAATAGATGACAAATGACGCAAAAACCATTGGTTATTGTTAAGACCCAATACAATTTCAGTTAATTGTTATCTAGCTCAGATGTTGCATGAATTAAGACAAAATCTGCTACCTAAGTATCCAATGCCAAGCACTCTTAAAGCAGTTAGCCCAATAAGATGTATTGGTCTAATCATGCCATTCCAAATATTTTATAACTTTGTAGAAAAAGCATGTCAAGACTAAGTCAAGACTATGTTTTTGGATAACTTAGCATGCATAACATATAAGTGATCAGCATGCTGCAAGAAACCCAACTGAGGGACAAAACTGTGATATTATCTAGGTAGCACCGACACGCGACACGGACATGTGACATGACCCGATACGATACGTCGACACGTTATTTTTAAAAAATAGAGAATTCCGACACGTTGCGACACGTTATATATTAAATTAATATTTTTATTTTTAATTAATTTGATTCAAATTCATAAATAAATAAATAATTAAAAAAGAACCTATAATAAATTGACACTAATAATATTAATAAATCAATTCATTAGAAATTCGAAAGATATAGTCATAATTAATGCGAAACATGTTTTTAACTTTAATAAAAATAATTGATGATATTAATGACTAATAAGAAATTAGAATTTATTTATTTAAATAAATCCATAATTTTCTATAATGACCAAATGTTATCATTATTCAAAATTCAAAATTTTATTTTTCGAAATTATTTTTATTCTCATTTATTTAATTTTTCAATTGAAAACAAATCCCCAAATGTCCACCCTTCTTTCCGTCGTCCTTTCCCTCCACCCCAAATTTTTCTTTTTTTCCCTCCCCACCACCTGACAGACAGCCTGTCATTTCCCTCCCCCAAATTTTTTTCTTTTTTTTGGTCGAACCCTCCCCCAAATTCAAAAGTCTCGCATCAGTACCCTTTTTTTTATTACTTTTACTTCCCTCAGCAAAACCCTAGCCATCCTCCTTTTCCTCCTTCTCACGGCTGGCCGCACGACCCCCTCCCCTTCCTCTCCTCTTCCTCTCCTCTTCCTCTTCCTTTCGATCCTTCTCCTCCGCCTCCTCGCCGCACGACCACCTTCCTCCTCCTCATCGCTGATCCATCGCAACAGTGGCCGCCCTCGCCTGAGTTTCTGCTCTCTCTGGCCGTCTCACGCCGTCGCGGTCGTCCGTTGTGTGGCTTTCTCTCTCTTCTTTCTCTCTGTTCGGCTCTTTCTTTGGCCGTCTCTCGCCGTCGCTTGCGGCCTATCTCTGCTCCCTCGGCCTCTCTCGCCTGAGTCGCCTCCACCCTCCATCGTCTTCCGGACACGCATGTCGAAGCGTATCGGGAAACGTTGACCGCGTGTCGGAAAATCGGACACGCGTTGACTGCGTGTCCGACCGTGTCCGGGCGTGTCGACGTGTCCGACACGCTTCGACACATGTCGGACACGACACGGAAGCACGGACAACGTGTCCGTGCTACCTAGGATATTATTATCCCTCGGAACATCAACCAGCAAGGCAGGACCAAAAGAAGGAGAAACCAATGATCATCAGAATTTTACAAGACAGAGCATGACATAGTGATACCTCAATGAAGATGAGGATTTAACACAAATGAAAAGCAAAGAAGGAACCAAAACTAATGGGAAAGCTCAGGATATGAAAAGTAAGAACAGAGACCCTTAAATCAACTTTAATTAACTTCAATGTCTTTCTCCACTGTATAAAAACTGGTCTACTCTGATTAACAAGACTTTTGCCTTTTCAATAAAGCTTCTAATTTCTTGGCCACAAAAGAAAATATTGAAGTTAACAAACTTTGATTTACAAGTGAGACTCTTGAGGCAATGAAGTTTACAAGACAAAGGTCAGTGCAAATTATCACTCGACCAAGAACAATTTTCAAGATGCTTAAAGCTATAGTCGGCAGAACCACACGATCATCAGCTACAGAAGCAGAGACACAAATTAAAAACTCCTCCCAAAACCTACTAATATCCGAAAGAAGAAATCAAACCCACCATCAAGAAACAACACAAAAAGCCCAGAAGTATACCATTGAGGACTGCCAAATCAAGCGTGTCCACATTAAAACCAGCATCGAAGTAATGATCAAAGACGTGACCAGAAGCTCCACATAAGTCCCCATGTAAGTGGGCAACTTCATCTCCGAGTTATTTGCTAAACACCCATTCTGCATGCTCGCCGCAAGTCTCGGAAACAAACCCAACCCATCTTTTGATCCCCGTGACAGCATGTCACTAGTGATTCTATGACTAATATCGACGATCATCCCACCATCATACACTTCTCAACAAATGGGGCTTGAGCTCCTCACACCGTCAAGACACCGAGCAGTCGACGACATTGGCATTGGTGGGTAGGTGTCAATGGCTGCGGCTATGACAACAGTGAGGAGGTGAGCAAAGAGAAGTGGGGAGAGAGTCTTCATGGTGACTCACGGTGTTGAGAGGGAAGTGTAATAGACCAAAAAAATCGAAGGTAAAAGAGAGCTTTTTCACTTCCAACTGATACAATGTTTGAAGGGATCAATGCGATGTTGATGAGGACTGAATTGTTGACTTTGATATCATACTTCAAAGTTCAATCACTTGATGTTTTGTAAAACAAAAACTTTTGACTAAAACTCACAGATCTGAAAGATATCATGTTCCCAACATTTCTTATGAAGTGCACAAGTGCAGGATCAAGTGTTACAATTGTCTGCGACTGCGTTAGCTTTACTCAATGATTTGTAAATTCTCAAGAGGATTAATACTGACAAGGAGGTTGGAGGAGGATATGTCCACGAGTTTCTCTACTTCCACCTTTATAGCTGTCTCTTGGTAACTCGATCTTCTATCCGTTTTAACTACAATGGTCAACTACCTTTCGAGAAGCAAAATTTATCATGAAACAGCCATATAGCATATTGTCTTGAGGGACTATCTCTTTGCCAAATCAAGTGTTCTTAGACTCAAATCGTTTGCTCATAAGTAATAGTGAACGAAGTGATCAAACAAAGACAAAAGCTAATCAATCCAAGAGAATAACACATTATCATTGAAAACTTCCAAATCCGGCATCATAATAGTGATTGAATACATGCCCAGGATTGTCAACATGGGTGCCTGTGTGAGCAGGAAGCTTGATATGAGAGAAATTTGTGATGAAGCCATTCTTCACGCTGAGAAGAAGCCAGAGCAATTGTCCCGGGCTCTCTTCAGAGTTGAACGAGGATAGGTCTGGCATGATCCTATGTGTGAAGCTAAAACATCACCAAATACCACATCACATCATCCAATAGAAGTTAGACTTTCAACCGAGAATATTCTCCTATTGCATGAAGACCAATGTAATAATTTCACCACAGTCGAAGAGTATATCACCATAAAATGAAACAGGGACAAAATCAGCACCACTTAATGAGCCAGCCAAACAGAAAATGCTGCATAATGGGGACCTTTTCCAAGACCTCTGCCTTATACATCTTCAGCAACCCGATATTCGCCTGTTCCAATTAGGCACTCCACTAATATCATCCAGCAGCGCCGAATGCCCCGCAACAGTGCCTTCTTCACCTTCTTAGCAATGCGAGAGAAAAATATATACTCATTGGAGAAGTTCTCCAATATGTCTTCATTGAAAAATGACTTGGGCTCCGTTTACTTAAGGCCAATCAGCTGTGATGGTCCAAAAATGAAAGGCGAGAAATAATAATCATCAAGACCCCCAACACCATGGGAAGCAGCAGGCTCCAAAGAACACACCAACTGCAATTTTCCTCATCAACTCTAGATACTTCACAAAAACCTAGCCACTACAGCTTAGTAATCTTCTTCCGTATGAACTCCCATCCTCGCTAAGCGATACAACCATGCAGCAAAATCAGTCTAAAGCCCACTTCCATAATCAATACGACTTGAATTGCCAAAACTATCAGTAATTTCAGGTACAGCGTCGACCATTGCAGATGGCAGATCAGCAGGAAGAAATGTAAGCATCAGAGACTCACTTCTACCACACGCTCATGCCAGCTTCTATACGAGACATTACCGTTACGCTCTGCTTGCTGGACCGGAGGAATTTCCTCGATCCGACGAGTTGGAGTCTCGACAATGGACGTGATCGCAGACACAAGGGATGATTCGTGGCACGAGCCAGAAATCTTGTGGCCAGGGACCGACGCAGAGAGAGCGACAACGATGCCAAGGAAGTTCTCGGAGATGTCGGAGCCGTGGAACCGGCGGGTATCGTCCGGAGACCAAATTCTCTTGACCGGAACCTGGAACTGATAAGGTAGTGAGATGATCAAGACCTTCTACGACCGAGGAACTGGTGCCAGAATGATCGCTTGTTGCTGAAAGTGCAGAGACCCCCGGCGATAGATTGACAGCGGGAGCACGGATGGGGCGGTAGGTAGGCGACGGGGAGATGTCGAAGAAGGGAGGTGAGGGAGAGGGGTAAGAGGTGGGGCCGCCACATTTGGCGCTGGTGGCGCTGGAGTGTTCGGAGGCGGCGCCAGCGGCTGCGCAACTGGTGGAGGAAGTCGGCGACGTGAACGGTGGGGATTTACCGGCGTGAAAATTTGTGAAACGGGAACGGCGATGGTTGAGACCGGCGAACGGATTTGAAGGCGCCGGACGGTTATACATCCGTCAATCGCGGAGCATTTACATTTTCAAGCACAGCCAAAGGTCGCTGCCAATGTCATGCCATGACATTTAATACATTTTATATATTATTTATATATATAATAACAGATTAAATCCAAGGGTTAAACCACGCAATCTCACGTGGCTTGATTTGTTGCTCATGCATATTCCTTTACATGCTGGTAACATTTAAATGATGGATGTCTTAAAAATCTGTGACCAAACTGATTGTACTAATTAATACATCTGCTGAATGTGAGTAATGCATGTCAGTTAATTTATTGCATATTGTACCTAAACTCATATGGTCACTGGTTAATGTCTATCAAGTTAAATATTTTTTTATGGTTAAGGAGTATGGCAATATTTATACAGAACAATAGTATCTACTGTTATAGTTTAGATATTTGGTTCTATGGTTTTACTCAATTTATAGGCCACTGGTTGAAGTAATGATATTTGTTACTTAAAATTGACTAATAAATTAGTTGTTGGCCTTGGAGTCATGTTTTGCCTTATGAAACTCATGAGCTATAATAAATCAGCTATCAGGCTTCTCGATCTAGTATACCATGTATTGATATTGATGTTGATTTATGATAGATCCTCTAAAACAACATTATTTTATATTGCTCTGGTAATCAGTAATTTGGGTGCACAAGAGAAGTTTCCTGTGTTGCTGTGATCTCATTGGAATCTGTCTTTCAAATTATATATATATAATCATAAATATATGATTAATTTTATTAATGAATAAGGCAGTTTAATTAGCATGATATGTGATTTGAGTGATATTTGCCCCTATCACTAAAATTAAAATCGCATGTATATGGTGTATGTGAGATGTAAATATATCCCTGATATGAGAGAGTTTCAAAAATTCAATTGAGTAATGACCGCCAAAGTGGCACACTTGATTGGGTTTGAGAAATTTCAGTCTCGTATATTGATTGGGATGTCTCCTGATCTAATGCGTGGTCATACTCCCAAAGGAGGTGATTGTGTATTAATTCATGGAGGGATACATGATGGTGTGGTGGAGAAGTGACCAGTCCTAGTGGTTCATCTGCCCAAAGGTGATGAATTCACGAAGATTGGAACATATTCTCATAATAGCTATCATGTGGGACTGCATGTCATGTATTATACCCAAAGGTGATTATATGATTATGCGTGTTAACTATAGGGATGTGTACTTGTACGTCAAGTTACACGGTGCTCACATTTTTCAGTCACCTTTTCTGTAATTAATAACTCAACTATTATTGAGGTTTTTACTGCTTCAAATTTTAAGATGTGGACATATGATTTGTTGCTTGAAAAAATAGCAATAAAATGTGCTTACTGTCCATAAAGCATTCCATTCTGAAACACTTGAAAAGTGGTTTGCCTACTAACTGCACTGCTAAGAGATGATGGAAGCCTTAGTGGCTGGTAATTATGTATTATTTAATATCGAATTAGGACACATTTGCAAAGATTGTATTGAAGTCCAAAAACACTCTTACCCACTTGAAATCCCACCAGAAAAGCAACCTGTCTCTTCCATTGCCATGTTTCAGGATAAGGACTCCCCCCCTCTTGTCCGTGAAAATTCTAAACTCACATTCCCTGCTCCAAAAGAGTTTACTGACTCATAGAAAAGGTACCGTCATACTCTTAAAGTATCTACCCCCACTGAGGTAGATGAGCATGGAAGACAAAAAAGAACTATTGCTGCTGAAGCTGTCCTAAATTGGCAATCTGAGACTTTGTTAGCACAGAACAATGTTTTCAAAACCATTGACTACAAGATCGGAAATGTGCAACAAGATCTTCAAAGACATGATGAGTCCACCAAAAAATTGCTTTTCGAATTCCAGAAAAGGCTTGATGCCTTGGAATCAGGTCAATGCCTTGGGTATCATCATCTTGAAAGCCCGAAGCCGGAGATAGAGAAGCTCAAAAAACATATTCAAATCCTTGAAGAAGGAAGGTTTCGACCTTTCGATCCGCTGGCACCTACTGTGAGAACCGGTTATGTACCTCCTCCACCGCAAACATCTATCTTTGCTGCCATTCCAGAAGATCCTTATAGGAAGGAACCAGATATGGCAAGTATGAGAGATCGCCTCAAAGATCTCACTCGAAAACAAAAGGAGAAAGGAAAAGAAAAAGAAAAGCCAACTTCTTCGTTGTTATCGAGAGAAAGGTCGATCGATGATGTTATCTAATCCACTAGAATCCTTTCTAAAGGATTTGGGTACTCAGCACCAATCTGATCCTGATCTTGTGAGCCAACAGCCTAATCAACAGCCCGATCCTGCCATTCAAAATAATCAGACTCTTTTCTCGACAGAACAAACTTTTCTTGATATCTTTGATTCTGAATCAGATTCGGTATCCCTTGCATCCTCCTCATCCTTTTCGATCCCTGCTATTGATTCCCCCCTGTTGCACCAATCACTTCATTGATATTCATGGCAGATCCTCCAGCTCCAGATATTGATATGGAATCAAATTATTCTGAGCTAGAAATTGTTCAGAATAATACCGGACATGTGTCCATGGTATCAAAACAGTTTTTCACCATTGATGATATTCCTTATCACAAATGGCCAGAAAGACTTGAAGAATTTCATACTTGGTTGAACACCCAATCTATCACCAACCATGATATTGTTGAAGAAAAATCCCTTGGAGTTTTGAAGTTGACAAAACAGCCTCTACAGTATGGTATGAAGATTCCAAGACTCAGTCAGTTACGTCTGAAGATTTCAAAGTCTAAAGGTTTTCCGTCTGAAAACAGTCAGACCCAAAAGTTCGGTCTGAAGTTTTTCCGTCTGAAGACAGTCAAGACTCGCCATCCGAAGACCTTCAAGACCCAAATTTAAGTCTAAAGACAGGTTTGCGATTTTGACAAGCTGGCCACAGGTTATTTTTTATGGTTAAGGAAAGTAAGATATTGGATTTTATATTTCCTAATCTTAACCATGGAATATCTCTGGCTGTGATCTTGAGCTTGGAAGATTTATTATTCGGATTTTATCCGTCGAAGATCAAGCTTATTTTTGGAAGAATCTAATTTTGGGAACTCAAGATCCTGATTGTATGGGCGAACAGGATTGACGAGCTGCTGTCTACTTATATTTTCGACGACAAGGAGATCGCTTAAATTGATTCAGTCCAACGAGTTGATTGGATGAATTTTTGGAAAGTGCCAACGGGTATAGAGGCACGGAAGCTATTTAAGGTAGATCGGTGTTGCTCGGAAATAAGGAGAGACTGGGTAGAAAAATCTCGATGTTAGAATCTCTGAAATCACTTGATCTCTAAAATCTTTCATGTTCATATTGTGTATCAAAGAGAGTGAGATATAGTGCGAAAACAGCAGGAAGCTGTAGGAGAGACTGTCTATTGAAGAAGTCTAGTTCGTGAACTGTAACAACTCTCAATTGCTACATAGTGATTACAGCCAATTGGCTGCCAGCGTGGAGAATAGACGTAGGCTTGGAATAAGCCGAACCACTATAATCCTTGTGTCAATTCTCTTTTACCCTACTTTATTTACTTTATGAATACGTGCTTTATTATTGATATATCTTTGATATTAATGTATTCTATCGAAAAAAGATTCCAAAAGAATTCCGTAATTAACCTATTCACCCCCCTCTAGGTTGATTCACTAGCCTATTTCAATTGGTATTAGAGCTTGGCTGCTTATTTGTTGGAAGTGTTATTATTTCTAAAGCAAAAGATCTATGGCTAGTGTTTTGGCTCCAGTTTTAATTGAAGGGCAAAGCAATACCAGACCTCCCTACTTCGATGGCAAGGAGTACAACGTATGGAAAAACAAGATGAAGGCTTTCCTAAGATCCAAAGATCCTCTGGAATGGGATGTAGTGGAAAATGGAATTGCTCCTAAAGTTGCATCAATTACAGGGAAAGAATTAC
This sequence comes from Eucalyptus erythrocorys, assembly GCA_014182555.1. Lineage (NCBI taxonomy): Eukaryota > Viridiplantae > Streptophyta > Magnoliopsida > Myrtales > Myrtaceae > Eucalyptus > Eucalyptus erythrocorys. Next base: position 25,080,813 of record CM024605.1, on the reverse strand, counting down.
CTGAAGGAGTGAGAATGTCTCGAACTGATATTCCAAAAAGACAAGCTCTTGATGCTAAGGCTATTTATTCTCTCTATTGTGCTTTATCTCCTACTGAGTATAATAGAATTTCATCTTGTGAAACAGCCAAAGAAGTTTGGGACAGATTGCATGTCACCTATGAAAGAACAGATCGAGTCAAAGAAACCAAGATCAACATCCTTCTTGGACAATATGAAGCCTTCAAAATGAAGTCAGGAGAATCCATCTCGGATATGTTTAGCCGATTTACAGAAATTGTAAATGGCTTGGCATACCAAGGACAGCCAATCTCAGGACCTATGAAGGTCAATAAACTGTTGAGAGGACTCTCCAAAGATTGGAATCATGTCAAGACATCTATAAGAGAAACACAAAGGATCGTGCCTCTTTCGGTAGATGAATTGGTCGGCACACTTCAATCTTATGAAGTCGAGCAATTCAATGAGGAATTTGACACAAAAGGTAAGAAGTCAATTGCTTTAAAATCTAATGATGATTCGATGCTACGATTCGGAAGAAGACTTGGATGATGAAGAATTGGCACTTCGATTAGAAAATTCAGAAGGTTAAATAGAAAAGGTAGAAGGTTTAATGGAAAGAGACAAAACAATCAAAGATTTCAAAAGAGATCAAATGAAGAAGAGGATACCAGCAAAGAAGTTGTTTGCTTTGAATGCAAGAAAAAGGGACACATTAGACCCAATTGTCCCTTATTGAAGAAAAAGAAAGGGAAACCTGAAAAGTTCAAGAAAGCACTCAAAGCTGAAACATGGAGTGACACTGAATGTGAGGAGAGTGATGAAGAGTATGCAAACATATGTCTTATGGCAAACTCGGACTCGACTCGATTCGACTCGACTCAAACAATGTATCAAGGTTAGAAATTTAAAAATTCCTACCGAAGTATCAAAATATATTGATGAACTTTGTCTCAGTCTTAAAGGCTCTCTTAAAAGGATTTCTGAACTAAAAGGAGAATTCCAAACTGAAACAACAAGAAAAGATTTTAATTGAGAAAGTTGAAAGTCTAGACAAGTCTCTTGTTGTTTCAAAAGAAAATGAGAATGAACTTTCAAAAGCAAATGCTTGCTTGAAAGAAGATTTATTGAAATCTCAAAGAAATTTTCAATGGGTTCTGAAAAGTTGGATAAAATTCTTTCTAATCAAAGACCTTACTTTAATAAATCTGGTCTAGGAATGACACATGAAACCGTTCCTTTGATTGATTTCCCAAAGGTAAAGGAAAGAATTAGGAATAGGCCAACAAAAACTTTTTATAAAAATCATTTCCAAAAGGTTTTTGTAAAGCTTGTTGGTAGAAATGCTCTTACATGTTCAAAATGCAAAAGTGTAGAACATTTTGAAAAGGAATGTCCCAAAGTTTGGAGACCTGTGAAGAAGAGCTGGGCAAAGACTGTTTATGCTACTAACAATGATGGACCCAAGAAGGTTTGGGTACCAAAGAAGACATGAGTCTTTCTTTTAAATGCAGGTCACCTTCAAGAAGAAAATCATGTGGTATTTGGATAATGGATGTTCAAGACATATGACGGGAGACTCAAATTGTTTTACAAAACTCTCTCATGTAAAAGGAGGAAATGTTTTTTTTGATGGCAACAATAAAGGAAGAATTGTTGGTCAAGGAACTGTGAAGATTGGAAATCTCACAATCAACAATGTCTCTCTTGTTGAAGGATTGAACTACAATCTATTGAGTATTAGTCAACTATACAATCGGATACAAAATCAACTTTCAAAAAGATACATGTTCTGGAACAAGCAAAGATCTCTCACAATCCTTTACTGGACGAAGACATGAAAATATTTATTTGCTAGATGTAAGGTCTGACAGTCCACAATGCTTGATATCAATCTAAGATGAAGCCAAACTTTGGCATAGGAAGCTTGGACATGTCAATTTGAAGCAAATTGCAAAAGTTTCATCCAAAAAGCTTGTTCGGGGACTTCCTAACCTCAAGTATCAAAAGTATGATCTATGCACTCCTTGTGTACTTGGAAAACAGGTTAGAAATTCCTATAAGTTTATAAATTAGGTATCCACTAATCGTGTTTTGTAGCTATTACACATGTATTTATTCGGGCCAACAAGAATTCAAAGTATTAGAAGTAAAAGATATTGTTTGGTTATAGTTGATGATTATTCTCGTTTTACTTGGGTATTCTTTCTTGCAAATAAATCTGATGCATTGACTTATTTTACTAAGTTTGCAAAGAAAATCCAAATTGAAAAAGGTTATGCAATTTCAAGTATTAGAACTGACCATGGTGGAGAATTTGAAAATCATGATTTTGCTAAATATTGTGATGACTATGGTATTCAACATAATTTTTCATCCCCATACACTCCACAACAAAATGGAGTTGTAGAAAGGAAAAATCGTTCTTTACAAGAAATGGCAAGAACTCTTTTGATTGAAAGTAATATTTCACCTCATTTTTGGGCTGAAGCTACTTCTACTTTTGCTTGCTATATCATAAATAGAATCTTTCTAAGACCTATATTAGAAAAGACACCCTATGAACTGCTCAAAGGTAAGAAACCAATTGTTTCATATTTTCATATATTCGGTTGCAAATGTTTTATCCTAAAGAATTCCATTGATTGAATTGGTAAGTTTGAAGAAAAATCAGATGAAGGAATCTTCCTTGGCTATTCTATGACAAGCAAAGCTTTCAAAGTCTTCAACAAACGAACTCAAACTGTGGAAGAATCCATGAATGTGAAGTTTGAAGACTCAATACAAAATCGGATTCAACCTGAAGATTTTGAGTCTGGCCAAGTATCCACAAATTCTCTTGAAAAAAATCAAGCCTTAAACACTCAGCCTCAAACCAATTCAGTAGTTCCAATTGAAGAAGAGCTTCATCAAACTGACAAACCAACTATAAATTGGAAGCAGAAATCAAGTCACCCTGCAGATCTCATTATTGGCAATATTAATGAAGGAGTTCGTACAAGATCTAAAAGGCGTGAAGAATCTAGTGCTCTTGCACTCATTTCTAAGATCGAACCTAAAAATATAGAAGATGCATTGAAAGATGAAAGCTGGATTGAAGCAATGCAAGAGGAACTGAATCAATTCAAAATCAACAATGTTTGGGAGCTAGTTCCTAAACCAAAAGGTAAATCAATTATTGGTACCAAATGAGTTTTCAGGAACAAGCTTGATCAACAAGGAAAAGTGGTAAAGAACAAAGCAAGACTTGTAGCAAAATGTTACACACAAGAAGAAGGCATCGATTATGATGAAACCTATGCTCCGGTGGCAAGGTTAGAAGCTATAAGATTACTTCTTGTTTTTGCTTGTTTTAAGAATTTCAGGTTATTTCAAATGGACGTTAAAAGTGCATTCCTAAATGGAATTATCCAAGAAGAAGTCTATGTGGAACAACCACCAGGATTTGAAGATCCTAGAAGTCCAAACCATGTTTTCAAATTGAAGAAAGCTTTATATGGATTAAAACAGGCACCTCGAACATGGTATGAAAGGTTAGGCAACTTCTTAATTCAAAATGGCTTCTCTAAAGGTAAAGTAGATACTACTTTATTTATAAAAAGAGAAGGCAAGGATTTCATACTTGTTCAAATTTATGTTGATGATATTATATTTGGTTCTTCTAATGAAAAGCTTTGCAAGAATTTTTCAAAGTGTATGCGAATGAATTTGAGATGAGCATGATGGGAGAATTGAACTTCTTTTTGGGACTTCAAGTCAACCAATCAAGTGAAGGAACTTTTATTCACCAAGAGAAGTATGCAAAAGACCTTATCAAGAAGTTTGGAATGGAGAATTGCAAGAAAACAGAAACTCCTATGTCAAGCTCATCAAAGCTGGATAAAGATGAACAAGGAAAGAGTGTAGACCAAAAATTATACAGGAGTATAATCGGGTCACTTCTTTACCTTACAGCTTCTAGACCTAATATTTTATTTAGTGTTTGCATATGTGCTAGATTTCAATCTGATCCTAAAGAATCTCATATGACGGCTGCTAAGCGCATTATTAAATATGTTGCAACTACATCTAAGCTAGGTCTGTGGTATTCCAAACAAGGAGATTTCACTCTCCTTGGATATTCTGATGCTGACCTTGCTGGTTGTAGAGTGGATAGAAAAAGCACTACAGGTACTTGTCAACTATTGGGAAACAGGATGGTGTCTTGGTTATCAAGAAAACAGGGTACCGTGGCTCTTTCAACCGCTGAAGCAGAGTACATAGCTCTTGGAAATTGCTGCTCTCAAATCCTATGGATGCAACAACAATTGAAGACTTTGGAGTTGAGGAAACAAGTACAGAAATCAAATGTGACAACACAAGTGCAATTAACCTCACAAAGAATCCAATACTTCACTCAAGAGCAAAGCATATTGAAATCAAGCATCATTTCATTCGAGATCATGTTCAAAGTGGAAAAGTGGTAATTCAGCATGTAGACTCAAATAATCAATTAGCAGATATTTTCACAAAGCCCCTGGAAAATGCTCACTTTGAATCAATTCGTTCAAGACTGAGTATCGTAAAATTTGAAGATGTTCAGACTCAACGTTAGGTCTGAAGGCGGTTCAGACTCAATGCAAGATCTGAAAGTGTTTCAGCCTCTACGTAAAGTCTGATGGTACTCAGACGCAAAGGTAAAGTCTGAAAAGGGTTCAAACTCAGAGGTAAAGTCTGAACAACTATCAGACTCTGTATTTTTAGTCTTTTTACGTATTTTAATTTCCTCGTATTCTCTACTTTATTTTATTTTTGGTAATTACTTTTTGAGTTTTCAAAATCTCTTCTTACTCACTTTCTGACACGTAATTATGGCAGTTTATATTTTCAAAAAGGCAGTTTTCTTTTTCGAAATTACGGTTTATTTTTAGCAGTTTTTATCTTTACTTTTTGGCGATGCTTCATATTCCCATGTTATTCTCTCTCACTATTTATACTCTCGTATCGTCACTTTTCATCCGCAACTACTCTTTTGCAATTCATCCTCATACTCTTTCGCTTTCAAAACCCTAAAAAGGTTCCATTTACCGTTCTTGTTTCATCCCTTTCTCGTCACAAAGATTCCATTTTTCTTCACGAACAAGTTGAATCTTTGCGTGCTCTCCAAGTATGTCGTCTCGCAAGTCTTCTAGAATCGCCAGCAGGGGACCACAGAGACAACCAGAGGGTCCTACAAGGGTGGACCTCACGAAAGAAGACTCTCCTCAACGAGAAGCAGAAAGTCAGCACTTTGAGGAAGTGGTTACAGAAGCAGAACCGGTAAGAACACTCAAACCGAATGTTGCTTATGATCTTTACAAAAGGCTTAAGGATGGAAGGGTAAGCCTTAAGACGATTGAGGAATATTTGAAGGAGAGAGGGTTTAAAAGCGAGTATTTGTTTTTGATGGATATGGAGAGGTTGAATGTCGTTGTGAAAGGAACAACACAAGGGGCGCTGGAGAATATTTCGAGTAATCCACTTAACAATACTCCTGCTGAGACCCTAGATGATGATGAGAGACTTTTCTCTCACTTTGAGCTGCGATTTGGTGTGGCTGCTAATTCTGTTTGTCCTTCGGGAAGTCTGTTTCGGTCGAAGGAGCATGAGCGAGTATATGTGAAGCTGTTAAAGAGGGGTGTGGTCAATCCGAGAAGTGTGAATTTTGACTTCCTAGATTCGTTGAAGATTAATTTAAGAGGGAAGTTTGCTAGGCTACAACTGGAGAATTTTTGCACGGATATGACAGAGGCCCACTCTGAACTCATGGCTTACTTTTACTCGAACTTGTCTTTTTTGGATGCAAATCAGTTGTCCTTTTCTTTCATGGACAAGGACTATATAGTTGATATTGACTTGCTGGCTGACATTATTGGTGTGGAAAGAAGGAGTTTCCAACCAATCAAAGTTTCAACAGCCTATGCAACTTTAGAAATTGTGCGTGACAGAACCGTGGAGGGAAAGATATCCTATACTAGGATGAATGCCACGAATGTATTGTTGCACAAAATAGTCATCAACTGCATCCAGCCAAAGACAACTTCGAAGACTGACGTCTCCAAAACAGAAGCAAAGCTGATGTTTGCCATCAACCAAGGCAGACCCTTCTCTCTCCCACATGTAATTCTTTTCCACATGTACAGAACTGTGGTTAAGGATAAGGGTCAATTGCCTTATTCATCAATCATCACCAAGCTGTTTAGGCATTTTGATATTCAAGTCCCTGCATCCTTATGCCTGACCAAGTTGAATTTGATGCTTGTTGGTCAAAAGATGGTGATGAAGATGAAATTTCCAGAGTTGACTGTTGCACTGGAAAGGTTGAGGAGGGAGACACCTTCAAAGGAGATTCCCACTGCTTCTTCAAAAAGAAAGGGCAAAGAGCCCATGGCTAAAAAGAAGCGACGGAAAATCATCCTGCAAGATGAGGAGGATGAAGAAGATGCCATGACTTTGTCCACTCTCTCAAGGTTGAGGAGCCCTGTTATTTTGAGAATAGAGGCTGAAGAGAGAGCAAGAAAAGAAGTAGAGGAGAAGGAAGCCGAGAAACAGAGGAAAGAGGAAGAAAAACAGAGGAAAAGAGAAGAGGAAAGGAAGAGAAGAGAGGAAGCAAGAAAAAGAAGAGAAGAGGAACAGAGAAAAGAAGAAGAGAGACAGAGGAAAGCTGAAGAAGAAGAAGAAGAAAGAAGGAAAGAAGAAGAGGAAGAATTGAGAAGGTAAGAAGAAGAAAGAATGAAGAAGGATGAGGAAGAAAGCAGATTGCAGGAAGATATGGCTGCAGGATTAGAGCCATCATTTGCTGGGGAAGAGACCGAGAAACATCCAAGTGCTGATATGGATGTTGGCGATGAATATTCTACTCCACCCACTTGGCATCAACACAAAGCGAGTCGCTGCAGAACATGGGACTATGGCTGCGCATGGCAACCATTCAGGGCTGGGAATAATTTTTTTTTCAGAAATGGTTCTTTTCTATTTCTATTCTGGGACAATTTCGTGTAAAAAAAACCTGTTTGGTAACTACACAAAATTTCTACTCTAGAAATAGAAAAAGAATAGAAATGCGTTTGGTAAAAAATAGTTTCTTTTTTATATTTATTTGTTTTTTATTTTTGTTGGCCGATCGCCGCCGGACGCCGCCGCCGCCGCCACCGGCCGACCTCCGCCCGCCGCCGCATGTCGCTGCCGGCCGACCGCCACCGGCCGACCGGCTGCGGCCCGCCGACCGGTGGCAGCGGCGGCGATTGGCTGGTAGTGACATGCGGCGGCGGCGGCGGTCGGCCGGCGACCGCGGCGGCAGGCAGCGGGCGACGGCGAGCGGCAGTCAACAATGGTCAATGGGCCGTGGGCAAGAGAAGAATAAAAGAAAAAAAATTCACTTATTTCTTAAACTTGTTCTCGGGAACCAAAAGCAACTTTTTTTTACTTCTCATTTCTATTCCCGGGCTAACTTTTTATTCCCAGGAACAAAAAACTAACTTGCGATTATCATGCAGGTTTCTATTCTTTTTTTGTTCCCAGGAACAAAAGAATAGAAATTCTTCTTCCCGAGAGTGTTACCATGCAGTACCTATATCGCCACTACACTTTAGTGATGTAGTAAGTAGGTCAGGTGTTGATCCTGAAGAGGTTTATGCATCTCATTTCCCAGAGCATGAAGAATCCTCACCAGGCAAGAAGGAAAGGGCTGAGAAGGAAGCTCCTAGTTTCCAAACTCAATCTGCTAGTCCAAGTGGAAGTAATACAAATTCGACAGCCTTTACACAGTTGTTGGATATCATGTTGGACCTGAAAAAACAGGTTTTTGGAATGGACTTCGAGCTGAGGGATTTAAAAAAGGCGCTGCTAAGTACTTTAGTGAACATGCAAGACCAGATCAACGCACTGAGAGCTCAAGTGAAATCGAATCAGACCAGTGCAGAGTTAGTTTCAGTGAAGGAAAATCTTGCAAAACTCGAGAAGTCACCCGAGCTCAAAGAAGTTTCAACTTGTTCATTTCCTGCAGGCCCGTAAATCTTTTCAAAACCTTCCCACATTCACTCTACCTCTTTGATGTGACAAAAAGGGAGAGAGTTGTAGATTTGATTGCAGATTTTGCAGATTTGAAGATTTGAAGCTTTTGATTTGAAGCTTTGAGAATTTTTCTTTGAAGTTTATTTTATTCATTTGCTTAGACTGTTTTCGTTTTGGATTTTTTTTGGGTTGTTTATTTGAACTTCTATGACTCTATGCTGATTTGATGTTTGGATCTAGACTTGTGAATTTGCATTGCAAGATCATTATATTTGTGAGGATAATTGTTATTGGACTAACACTCTGTTTGCAGAAATAATCCTCAAAGTATATATGAGTATTTCTTGCAGGTTTTTAAATTCACAAATCTGCTGAGGGTTTTCTCACCATCAAAAAGGGGGAGATTGTTGAAGAAAAATCTCTTGGAGTTTTGAAGTTGACAAAACAGCCTCTACAGTATGGTATGAAGATTCCAAGACTCAGTCAGTTACGTCTAAAGATTTCAAAGTCTAAAGGTTTTCCGTCTGAAGACAGTCAAACCCAAAAGTTTGGTCTGAAGTTTTTTCGTCTGAAGACAGTCAAGACTCAGTTTCAGTCTGAAGACCTTGAAGACCCAAATCTAAGTCTGAAGACAGTTTGCGATTTTGACAAGCTGGCCACAGGTTATTTTTATGGTTAAGGAAAGTAAGATATTGGATTTTATATTTCCTAATCTTAACCATGGAATATCTCTGGCTGTGATCGTGAGCTTGGAAGATTTATTCTTCGGATTTTATCCGTCGAAGATCAAGCTTATTTTTGGAAGAATCTAATTTTGGGAACTCAAGATCCTGATTGTATGGGCGAACAGGATTGACGAGCTGCTGTCTACTTACATTTTCGACGACAAGGAGATCACTTAAATTGATTCAGTCCAACGAGTTGATTGGATGAATTTTTGGAAAGTGCCAACGGGTATGGAGGCACGGAAGCTATTTAAGGTGGATCGGTGTTGCTCGGAAATAAAGAGAGACTGGGTAGAAAAATCTCGATGTTAGAATCTCTGAAATCACTTGATCTCTAAAATCTTTCATGTTCATATTGTGTATTAAAGAGAGTGAGATATAGTGCGAAAACAGCAGGAAGCTGTAGGAGAGACTGTCTATTGAAGAAGTCTAGTTCGTGAATTGTAACAACTCTCAATTGCTACATAGTGATTACAGCTAGTTGGCTGCCAACGTGGAGAGTGGACGTAGGCTTGGAATAAGCCGAACCACTATAATCCTTGTGTCAATTCTCTTTTACCCTACTTTATTTACTTTATGAATACGTGCTTTATTATTGATATATCTTTGATATTAACGTATTCTACCGAAAAAAGATTCCAAAAGAATTCCGCAATTAACCTATTCACCCCCTCTAGGTTGATTCACTAGCCTATTTCAGACATGAATGATGTCCTTTACAACTTTGTCACGAGGTTTACAGAAAGCCTCAAAGCCTGGTGGAAATCTATATCCGAACAAGATCAGATTCATTTTCTGATGTCACCAAATTTTAGCCATGCCATCACCATCCTATATCATTTCTTTGTGGGGAAACCCACTGATCTTGTGGAATTAAAAAAGAAGAGAATTCTTTGAGAGAAAATGCTGCTCTCTCCAAAAGAAACATCTTAACAAGCATTATAGAGAAATGCTTAAGCTTTTTTATCAGGTTGGAGCTGATCCAAACCTAAAGCATGTCTTCCTGACTTCCATCCCTAAAGAATTGTCTCAGATGGTTGAAAGATCCTTTTTTGGAAAACAAAAAAGGGTACAGGACATTCCCTTGGGAGAAATACAGCAAGAGATCCATCTGTGTCTTGAAGAACTTTGTCTAAAGCGCCAGATCGTCCACACTTACATCATGGAAGACAAAGGCCTTGAAGCAGCTTGCTCTCGTCAAAAGTTAAAGATTAAATGTTCCAAACACGATTGCGATGGCAATTGTGGAAAGTACTCTCGGAAGAAAAAACACTTCAAGAAGTTCAATATTAAGAAGTACAAACATGGCCCCAAACACTTCCGAAGAAAGAAGAAATGGCGATACCTACGCAAAAGGAAAGATCGCACAAGCCACAAGAAATCAAACAGATGCTTCATTTGCAACCAGAAAGGACATTTTGCCAAAAATTGTCCTCAGGCGAAAAAAGGTCAGAATCGTTTAATTCATCATATTGAGAATGAAACTGGGATTTCTCTTGAAAATGATGATATTGAATCCCTATTCTCCGCTGATGAATAACCATCGAAACAAACTCTTTGTGTCATTCCTTCCTATCAAACTTCCAGTGAAACTGAATCTGACCTAGAATCTAAAGATATTTTTCATTTATCTCTTACATTTTCAGAACAAGCTCTTGACATATTCTCAAGCCAAACACAGTGTCCCCATTTCCCTGTAAAAGTCCTCACTTTCAAGTTTGCAAAACCAATCAATGTCATTGCTCTTATTGACACTGGAGCAAGTTGTTCCATTCTGGATACCAAAGTTCTGCCTGAAGAATATTGGACCCCTCATGTCCAATACTTCAACTCTGCTTCTGGAGATACTTTCTCCACAAATGTCAGAACTACCCCAGTAACTGTCCAATTTTTCCCTCAGTGTTCCATCACTACCAAAATCTTTGGATCTAGTCTCTCTAATAAAAATCTGATAATTGGGTGGGACTATGACTCAGATTGCTCAACTTCGCATCATCCCTGGAAAAGGTCCTAGATATAAGGATCAATTCTCTGAGTTTGTCAATATTCAGAGACTCTTTTCTATTCACATGAGTCTATTAGATCCAATCATGCAAAAATTGCTTGAATCATGTTCAGAATCTCACTCTGAGTTCGCTCAAAAATGTTCTCATCCTTTATGGGAAAATCCAAAGTTCTTTGTTCGCCTTCCTTTCAAGAAGAATGAGGATATAAATCCAACCAAGGCGAGTCACTCGGGAATGAACCCAGAACATTTAACTCTGGCACAAAGGGAATGCTCGAACTTCTCCAAAGAAGGACTTATTGAATTCTCCAACTCTCAATGGGCTTGTGAAGCCTTTTATGTCAATAAGCGTGCTAAGCAAACCAGGGGAAAAATGAGATTGGTAATCAACTATCAACCTCTCAATCTTTTTTCTCCAAGATGATAAATTCCCTTTACCTTCAAGAGATTCTCTTTTTGCTGGTCTAACCAAGGCCCACATCTATTCCAAATTCGACCTCAAAGCCGGATTTTGGCAATTGGGCATTCATCCTGAAGACAGACCTAAAATAGGTTTTTGTATCCCAAACCAGCACTTCCAGTGGAAAGTTCTTCCTTTTGGCTTAAAAGTTGCACCATCCCTCTTCCAAAAGGCCATGTGCTGAATTTTCCAGCCAATCTTATCAAGTGCTACAATTTACATTGATGACATCCTGCTTTACAGTCCTGATGAGCAATCGCACTGCCAACTCCTTGAGCAGTTTGCTGAAATTGTGAGGGAGCATGGCATTATGCTTTCTCAAAGGAAAATGAATATTGCTCAGATAGAAATTGAATTTCTTGGTATGCACCTCAACAAAGGTACGTACTATCCAGGACCACATATTGCACAGGAATTATTGAAGTTCCCTAAAGAAAACTTCACCACAAAGCAAGTTCAGCAATTTCTTGGGATAATTAATTATCTCAGGGATTTTGTTCCAAACATTGCAAAACTACTGATTCCACTCCTGTCAATGCTAAAGAAGAATCCCCCATCTTGGGGAAAGATCCAGACTAAAGTAGTTGCTGAACTTAAGGAGATTATGCAAAATCTCCCACCACTGCGAATACCATCGACAGGAAAAAGAATTCTCCAGACTGACGCCAGTGATGAATACTGGGCAGCAGTCCTATTCGAAGAAATTGATGGTAAGAGACATCTTTGTGCTCACAAAAGTGGAAAATTCTCTCAAGCTGAAATGCATTACCATTCCACTTTCAAATAGATCCTAGCAATTAAAAATGGGATCAAAAAATTTGAGTTTCATCTCATCGGTCATCATTTCCTAGTGGAACTAGATATGGCATCTTTTCCACAGATGACAAAATTCAAACAGAAGCAGATCCCAAATTCTCAACTGCTTCGTTGGGCTAAATGGTTTTCAAAATACTCTTTTGAAACCAAACACATTCCTGGAAAGAAAAATGTGCTTGCTGACTTCTTGTCAAGACCGAAAGCACCAGCAGAGATCAACATGTACATCAAGAGACCTGCTTTCCATATGCTCAATCATGGAGAAAAATACAAGATTGAGAAGATCAGAGATTTGCCCAGCTGGAAATATCCCCAGGAAATTATTGAAGAAATCCAGCAAGACCGCCTCGGCGAAAATATGAATAGTCTCATGTGGCAATGCCATACTGAACTATTTCGATCCAATGGAGGTTCCATTCTCTATCCTTTTGGGTTAAATGCTGATTATCCATTCATCCATCCTCTCATCTGGAAGGAAGATGATTTCCCTGATCAACTCAAGAAGTTATTATGGTACTTAACCAACAAGTACCTGATAGCTATGGAAATCCCAACCAGGAGATTCATTGCCAACCTCACAAGGATTTTCTTACTTGGCAAAGGTAATGTTGAAAGCGAAAGTGACAAAAATCTTTTAGACTTTCTCAACTGGTTCTATCCTCCGACTCATTGGCAACACCTTTTGGAGAAAGAACTAAGAACCATGACACCAAACCCAGAAGTCCATACCATCCTGTTTTTTAAGCGTCCATGGCATTTTTTCAAAAATAATTGTAGCATAATTAATGAACCACAGATTATAGGAACCACATCCTATAAACCTCACTTGGATAGCAGAGAAGCTCGAATCCACAAATCTTATCCAGACTCTTGGATGCAGTGAACACCAGTATCGAGAACTACAACGAATTCTTTGCCAAGAAAACAAAACCATCCCTCCGGATGTCTGGAATTATAATGTACCTACTGCGTAGGAGCATTATGAATTAGCTCCAGAGGCCAAGGAAGCACTCAATGACTTCAGACAAGCCGTGTCATCCCAGGAACAAGAAATGACAGATGCTTATGACATTGTCGAATCCACTCAAGACCCCTATGCTAGATGGGGAGGTCCTCTCTCCCAGGACCCCTATGATCAAGGACCCTCATCCTTATCCTTCTACAAGGATCTAGCCAACTGGCCTCAGCCAAACATTCCTACTGACAACACAAACTGGGCACAGGAAGAAGCATCACATTGGGCACACGAAGAGGCATCCTCATCATATCACCCAAGGCAGATTCTCTCACCAGAAGTCCTTGAAGCCCTTGAACAGAAGTATGAAGAACATCTTTTTGCAACAAGACACAGCTCAGATGACTCAGACTACGGATGAGACCGCTGAAATACCGATGTCCTTACAAAGTCACTGTAGCAAGTTACTGTTCACTAGGCTAGGGAAAGTACTGTAGCAGAGTACTGTTCACAGTACGGGTACTGTTCATAGTGTGCGAATAATTCCCTCCCGGAAATTTCGTTCCGGTGCCTTTGTTCTGTTCCTGGACCCGTTAGTTGGTCCTTGTCTATTTGTGTCTCCCATTTGCCTATATAAGGCAAGGAGTCTGTATTGTGTTGGGCAGAGTCCCTTGAATGAAGTGAGTGTTTTTGTGAAAAACTTCTCATGGCTTTCTAAACTCCTCTCTTCTTCTCTAGCCTAGTAGGATCCTCCAAGAAATGCAGCTCGAGTATGTTAGAAACGTTTCCATCCTGACATCTCTGAGTGTCTCTAAGCTCTGAACTAAAAGACTGAGTGGTTTTCTGCTAAAAGGCTGTCCCTGAAGGGCTTGAACGGGAGTGTTCGCCCACTGTGGGATGCATACCTGCAGAAAATTGACTTCGTCTTCCCTGGTTCTAAGACTAGATCCCCTCTTTGGTATCATACATCTGGTATATGGTTGAAAGGTTGTTTCCAAAAGTTTTCTATTTAGGAAAAACGACCGAGATAAAGAATAAATAATTATAATTAGTCTTAAAAGATTGTCAGGCTTAATAGTTGCCATGAGTATTTTGGCAAGTATGACAATGCGAAATAACTTAAAAGGTCATTTGTCAAATACTTGGTAGATTCTTGGGTGGTAACTTAATTATTATACCTGAAAATCCTGACAAAAGATTTGGCCAAAAGGCATAATTGCACCATAATGTACATGGTGATGAGTATGATTAATAAGACTAATTTATTTGGTTTTTTATGGAATGATATTTTGAAAACAACCTTTTCACACACAAAATGTTGTTTCTTATCCTCAATTAAGTATGTGATTAGATGCCATAAAAGGCGATATACAATCTATGAAACATGTTTGGAAACTTACTGACTTGTCTAAAGATCACAAGTTCTTTAGTTGCAAATTGGCTTACAAAATTATTAAGTTTTCACTCTGAAAGAGGGGTGGATTGTTAATACTAAAGAAATAATTATTTCTTTAAAAGATTCTTTCAGAGTGAATATGGCATTAATAGTTTATTTATTTATTTATTTTTATATGGAATTACGCCAAATAGATACAAAATCTATATAGTGTAACTGGAGAATTTTCCAACAAATTTAAGTAAACTTGTGTGTAGACTGAAAGTCTTATTAATAGTTTTATGCAAGTTTCCAGACAATATTATTAAAGTTTCATAGTGTTGTTATTTGTTCAATTAGGAACAAAGTAATTCAATATACTGCAAGGTCAGTGGGAGGAAATTTATTTTTCTCATATTCTATGTACATGATACATATTTATGTTAGTAGGAAGTGCAGTGTAGTAAATAAAGTTCTATGTCTACTATCTAAGTAGAGTTTGTAACTTTCTTTTAGGTTGTTAATTGAGCTATTATGCTTCAAAACTTTATGAAGGAGTTGACCGTTTTGACTTTATGGATAGACCCATACGGTTAAGTTGAGACAATAAATTTGTTGTATTTTTATTAATAACAAATGTCTCAAGAGGTCTAAATATATGGCGGTCAAATATTTTTGACTATAAAGAAGCGGTACAGAAAGGTGACTTATAATATAACATATTTTCAAAGATGATGTGGTTGCAAATCCACTAACTAAAGGCCTACGCCCATGTGTATTTGAGTGACATGTCATTAGCATGGGCCTAGGAGTATTTTCGGATACTGTTGTTTAGTGGAAGCTATTTTGGCTTTATTCTGATAAAGTTCACATCTGTATTCGTTACATTTAGTAACGGTTTGATATGTATCAACTTTTTCATTCAATAAGATATTTTTGAATGTGTTGTTATGTTGAATACATATTGATAAAGTCTCAAGGTATTGCTTAAACCTTGAGTGAAGGCTAGGGGTATCTGGTTATTAGCCTTGTGCATATGTCTTGTGATACATAAAGAAAGGTTAACCATAAGGACAAGACATATGTGGGTTCATTGGAACCATAAAGTCATTCTCTTGTCGCACAAGCTTTTGTGTCGCCTAAGCTAAGAGAATGATGACTGACAAATGGATCTCTCTATGAGAGATGTTAGCCATTTGCCACACTACCATATTGAATCCATATCAATAAAGTTGAAAGCACTTATGACCATGGAAGGCTCTCAGTGTATACATGCGATTACCACCATGATTCGATGTTGGAGACTTTATGGGATAGGATTGACTATTAAGAATTATCTCTGGACCAATGTGCGCACATACAATACAATTTCAATTAATATAGTCCAAGCGGGAGAATGTAAGAGTTTTCCTTAATGTGGACTAAATTAATTGACATTGTAATTTACCGTTTAACGTTTATCGTTTTACGGGGTTTGGTCTAAGGTGAGATAGAAGATTTCTTAATTAGTCTAATATGGGGCTGGCTAGTGTGGGTCGAGTTGAGCCTGGCCCGTGATGAGGGGGACTGGCTAAAAACTCTATAAATAGTGCTCAAGTCTGTCCTCTAACCCTAATTCTTACATATCCTTACCTAAGGGGCGTTATTCTAACGCTAATCGTGAGAGGCCGCCTCATTGAGCCAATGATACGGAGGGCAATAAAGGAGAAGGATTTGCGCAAGGAACATTGTGTTTCCGCTTCCGCTTCAAGATCGATGGATCCTAAAACAAATGCGTTAATCTTTCTACCTAATTATGCATATTTTTGTTCTGGTTATGGAGATCTTGGGTTGTGCATAATCTACACCAACATGGAGGTGTCAGTGAAGGGGGCGGCGGACATGTCGGAGCCTGGGGGCAACTCGAGGGTGTGGATGGAAATGGGCGGACCCGAGTCTTGTCCGCCATTGATGAATGCACAAAGAGAAAGAGGGAGGGAGGGAGGGAGATGAGAGGGAACGCATACTGCGCCCATCATTTTATAGCCTTGTGGGCAGTTAAGCGCCGAATTTTTGTTTTTTGTTTTCCTTTTCTTTTTAATGTACATGCTCAAATTTCTTTAATGGTCATCATCTCAGTGAGAAATTATTGAACCTGCTTAACAACTGAAGAATTATCTTATCAACGAGTACCCTTAGACTCTGTACATGCAAATACAACAGGCGAATTTGAGATCGAGAGATATGATGTCGGGTTTTAAAGTTTTTATTTTTATTTTTTTTTTTTTCCTCCGTTCAATAGTATATTTCTTCGTAAATCCTTTTATAATTTCCAAAAGTCGGGATTTTTCTGTTACCTGATGGATCTCTATAACGAAGGGAAGAGCTTGTTGACTGTAGATGGTGAAAGGCCAGGGGGAGGAGGCTGTACCTCGAAACGGGATAAGAGGGAACCTCTCGAAAGGAAAATTAGGAGGGCGGTTAGCGTCTTGCGCGTTGCGTGAGCTGAGCGCCAACGGCTCACGCAACGATGGGAAACTTGTCAATGATGGGAAACTTGTCGTCGCGTGATTGTACAACTTCGCTTTCATGCCACCGTCCACTTGATTGACAAAAGGTTGGAGTGAAACTCTTGACTCTCGACACAAGGGAAGGAAAGTAAGTAGCAATTGCATATTTAAAATGCTTACGGAACTATGATTCAAGCGTTGTTCTTCGATGGCAACTCGACTCAACATGACACTCACTGTCCACTGGTGATGGCTACTTCTTTTCTTCACAGAAAAAAAAAAAAAAAAAAAAAAACATTTAACGCGATAAAGACGGTGTTGTTAAAAGAAAAATGGGGTGATTTGAACTTTGGAAAGGTGTAATCATATCTTTACTAATAATGCATTAGATCTTATTAGAACTCCAAAGTTAAATATATCTGACGAGAGTAATTCTAAGGTGAATGAGAAATTATCATATTACACCTCTCTTTGAGGAGGGCATCTAATGCTGGGGTTTTAAGTGACAAAAGGACAACTCTAGGTTAGAGTTTCCTCTCTTTCCCTTGAAGTCATTGCCTCCGTAGTGCCGTCCCTAAGATAGAGTCCCTCCCTCCTCCCCTCCTTCTCTATCTCCCTATTGCCTCTTTTGAAGTTCTCTTTTTATTTCTCTCCTGATTTGTTATGGAAGTTGCGTGTGAATAAATTTGTGCAGTTGATTGTCCATATATGTGGAGACCAGTTCGACCAATCATTCACTCAATAGCCATCGAGAAGGATGTTTGTAATGCGACTCCACAACCTCTTCGAAATTTGGTCTTTCTCCTCTCCTAATTTAGATTTAGGTCAAGTTTTGGAGGTTTTACTCTCTCTCAAACTAGATCCACATTTAGATTTGTAATGCTTGGAAGTATTTTAGTAATATAATCTTTAAAAAATATATATATATAAGAATAAGTTTTCCTAAATTTAGTTAAATATGAAAATATATTATTAATTGGGTTGGGTCGAGTATGGGTTGGGTATGGGTCGGGTCGGGTATGGGTTGAAAATTTTGCATTAAGTATAAATGGGTCATAAATGGGTTAATGAATCAATTTGGATCGGACCATTAATGACCCGACCCAAACCCACCCATTTAACACCTTTAGGCTGTACATGCAAATACAACAGGCAAATTTGAGATCGAGAGATATGATGTTGGGTTTTAAAGTTTTTATTTTTATTTTTATTTTTTTCCTCCGTTCAACAGTATATTTCTTCGTAAATCCTTTTATAATTTCCAAAAGTTGGGATTTTTCTGTTACCTGATGGATCTCTATAACGAAGGGAAGAGCTTGTTGACTGTAGATGGTGAAAGGCCAGGGGGAGGAGGCTGTACCTCGGAACGGGATAAGAGGAAATCTCTCGAAAGGAAAATTAGGAGGACGGTTAGCGTCTTGCGCGTTGCGTGAGCCGAGCGCCAACGGCAAGAAAAGATGACTCGAATTGGAAAATCTGGGATTGGCCCGTTTCGGGCCGCATTTAATGTTGGATTCAGTTTTTGTCTTTTTGGTTTTTATTTAGCTAGAAACGCACGTGGTATTTTTGTGTGTGTGTGTCCGGTTTTCTTTTTTTTTTTAAATTTGCCCGAAGGAGATTTAGATGTGGACACGGTGCCGATTCCGTGCATACATGGAGCTCAATAGGAAATAGGATTAGCGTCGAGCGATTCACATATAAATTGTCATGCCAACCTTTGTCCGATGAGGGATTTGGATATGGTCATTTCATAACGTCTCCCTCTCTCTCTCCCTCTATGGGAAGATGGATTACTAGTTTTGCCTTGGAGGAGTTGTTAAGGCAATTCCGTGTTAGATTTGGGTTGGTGCGTTTGGAACTCAGCGCCCACGGAAAGAGATGCGAGGGTTCGCCGGAAAGGGCTCTTGCCACGGAGCTTGCTCTCGCGATCATTGGATCTTAAGGTGATCGCGCAATGCTACACGAGATACAAAATTCTTCGGATCGGTAGGATTCTAGTTCCCCTTCTTTTCGATATGTTACTAGGGATCGAACTTTAGAATTCTACTTTGCGAGTAAACCTCAGTTATAACTATGTTAGCGCCACATTGCTTTATACGTATTCTAGTCATCGTAACGAATTCAAAGCTTTTCTTTTTTGGTTTAAGGATTAAAAGTTCATATCGAAGCATTTGAATGTTTCCTTCCCCAAAAGGTTGATGGGAAACTCTTGACTCTTGACACAGGGGAAGGAAAGTAAGTAGCAATTGCATATTTAAAATGCTTATGGAACTATGGTTCAAGCGCTATTCTTCGATGGCGACTCGACTCAACATGACACTCGCTGTCCACTGGTGATGGCGACTCTCTTCTTTTCTTCACAGAAAAAATAAAAAAACATTTAACGCGATAAAGACGGTGTTGTTAAAAGAAAAATGGGGTGATTTGAACTTTGGAAAGGTGTAATCATATCTTTACTAATAATGCATTAGATCTTATTAGAACTCCAAAGTTAAATATATCTGACGAGAGTAATTCTAAGGTGAATGAGAAATTATCATATTACACCTCTCTTTGAGGAGGGCATCTAATGCTGGGGTTTTAAGTGACAAAAAGGACAACTCTAGGTTAGAGTTTCCTCTCTTTCCCTTGAAGTCATTGCCTCCGTAGTGCCGTCCCTAAGATAGAGTCCCTCCCTCCTCCCCTCCTTCTCTATCTCCCTATTGCCTCTTTTGAAGTTCTCTTTTTATTTCTCTCCTGATTTGTTATGGAAGTTGCGTGTGAATAAATTTGTGCAGTTGATTGTCCATATATGTGGAGACTAGTTCGACCAATCGTTCACTCAATAGCCATCGAGAAGGATGTTTGTAATGCGACTCCACAGCCTCTTCGAAATTAGGCCTTTCTCCTCTCCTAATTTAGATTTAGGTCAAGTTTTGGAGGTTTTACTCTCTCTCAAACTAGATCTACATATAGATTTGGGAGCTCTTTACAGGTATTTGATATGTACTTCTTCTTCTTTTTTAACATTTTGATATTGATGTCTATGTACAACGATGGTGATGAGGACGTTAAATCTGGATGCACACTGCAAAACATTATAAAAAGAGTGGGAGATATTTGTGTGTTTTCATCACACATGAATGGGTGAGCTTTCCTTTCATCTTTAGACATTAATTAAGCAAGGTTAATCTTGTGATGAGCTTGATAACAAAAGGTTGTCCCTATCAAATCATCGCTTTTGGCATTAATTAGTTAAAATCGAACAACACTATAACACAAGCAAACACCTAAGCTTCATGAACTAATTATTCCAAACGATATAAGTTATCATTTTTACAAAAATATTTGTCAAATCATTCATTATCCCTTTTCATCTAAAAAATCACTTATATATCTTACAAAATTGAATGAATAAAAAATATTTTCATGTTTAGATATAAATTGTTATTAATGATAAAAATAATTTTCATTAACTAGTAATTTCAAACGATTATTTTTTGCAAAATATATTCTAAGTTATTCATTTTTTGTGAAATAAATAGAACTTTTTTTTTTCAGTAAATAGAACTTCAATGTGAGATTAATTGTTACACATTTCTTATGAAAAAAATCATTGGATACATGCAACTTTTTTATTAATAGCCAGGGTTATTACTTTAAGTTGCTTCTATGTTTTATTTCTATTAACACCCAAAAATACTCCTACAAGCACGTGCTAATTACAAGGGATAGAAGATTCTAAAATTGTCTTTGTTGCCATATGTGGGCTATAATTTATATCGGCCTAGCTCATAAGTGGTTATAAGAATAAAAGATAGTCTAAGTATTTCGAGAATCCTTAGGCTGAATTTCAATTGACATACAGCAGTTGATTGTCACGTGTCGAAGTTAAAGGACGCTATTGAAGACACAACATTAACAGTGGAATTAGGGGAGAACAGTTAAAAGAGGAAGCAGTCAATCCTTGTTGGACAAGTCATGAGAACGTTGTCAAACAAGTCAGAAACCAGATAGGGATAAGGCGGTTCAACATAGAACATGAAGTGACTCTTAAGGGGGAAGTACGGTTATCAAATTGGCCTATAAATACCAAAGCAATCCAACAAAGACCCTCTAAACAACATACAAAATTACTTTATCTTGCTTTCATCCTTACTTAATATGGCTTAGCTATAGCTTAAGATTCCCATTGTAAATTCAATTATGGAGAATGTCCATATCTTGAACAGTGTTGTTGCTTAGATTCTAAGGCTAATCCATTGTCCAACGTCGTTGATTAGATTCTAAAGTTGTGTCTTCAAATCAATCTAAGAATGTTTACTTGGTGATGTTACCACTATCCAACATCATCAATTACATTCCAACGTTGTGTTCTCATACCCATTTAGGAGCAATGTCTACTAGGTGTTATCTTCATTGTTTAGCGTTGTCAATTAGATTCTGATATTGTATTCTCAAACTGATTAGAAAGCAATGCTGTCTAGGCGCATTTGCATTATTGAATCCTCTTCAATCTTGTATAAACTACTTTAATTTTAGTGGGCTTTCATTATTATGTTAAAGCAAGTGTAGATGACATTGTTGAATAGATTTGACATTGATTATCATCGGTGTTGAGCTTATGTTCAGCATATCAAGCGACTTCTTTAGATTCTGAATTATATGGTGCATAGTCTCGTTTGCACTTAATCTTCTATGTCCAAAGTTAACATAGAACTTGAGCCTCTTTTAATAAAAATCAAAATATTTGATGAAAGAGATTTTGTTGTGAGATCTATGGTGAAATAATTTCATAAATAACTATCATATGATTTCAGCTCTTAGATGCAGTTGTTAAAATTATTAAATAAAAAAAAAAGATGGAGTTCATCATTAGACCTTTGAATTTTTTTTTGCTTCATGTCAGAATTGATTTCAGCTCTTTTAATAACCGTACTTCCCCCTTAAGAGTCACTTCATGTTCTATGTTGAACCGCCTTATCCCTATCTGGTTTTTGACTTGTTTGACAACGTTCTCATGACTTGTCCAACAAGGATTGACTGCTTCCTCTTTTAACTGTTCTCCCCTAATTCCACTGTTAATGTTGTGTCTTCAATAGCGTCCTTTAACTTCGACACGTGACAATCAACTGCTGTATGTCAATTGAAATTCAGCCTAAGGATTCTCGAAATACTTAGACTATCCTTTATTCTTATAACCACTTATGAGCTAGGCCGATATAAATTATAGCCCACATATGGCAACAAAGACAATTTTAGAATCTTCTATCCCTTGTAATTAGCACGTGCTTGTAGGAGTATTTTTGGGTGTTAATAGAAATAAAACATAGAGCAACATAAAGTAATAACCCTGGCTATTAATAAAAAAGTTGCATGTATCCAATGATTTTTTTCATAAGAAATGTGTAACAATTAATCTCACATTGAAGTTCCATTTACTGACCAAAAAAAAAAAAAAAGTTCTATTTATTTCACAAAAAATAAATAACTTAGAATATATTTTGCAAAAAATAATCGTTTGAAATTACTAGTTAATGAAAATTGTTTTTATCATCAATAACAATTTATATCTAAACATGAAAATATTTTTTATTCATTCAATTTTGTAAGATATATAAGTGATTTTTTAGATGAAAAGGGATAATGAATGATTTGACAAATACTTTTGTAAAAATGATCACTTATATCGTTTGGAATAATTAGTTCATGAAGCTTAGGTGTTTGCTTGTGTTATAGTGTTGTTCGATTTTAACTAATTAATGCCAAAAGCGATGATTTGATAGGGACAACCTTTTGTTATCAAGCTCATCCCAAGATTAACATTACTTAATTAATGTCTAAAGATCAAAGGAAAGCTCACCCGTTCATGTTGATCTCTCCCTCTCCCTCTCCTTCTCCTTCTCTCATTTCTCTTCTCCACTCATTCTATCAATTCAGCTTTTCCGAGCAAAGAAAAGGCCTCATCACCATCCAGCAAGGGAGAAAAAAGCAAAAGGGGGATCGCAAAAATCGAAAGTTCATTTGCCTAGAAAAATCAATGCAACGAGAAAGCTCCACACAGTACAAGATTGAAAAAGTTAAAAAGAAAGAAAGATTGCACGAAACTGTAAATTGAGATAAACGAGATGTCACTTTCCTGATATAATGTAGAACAGATGGCCCTGCAAGGTGGAACCCAGTTTTCAATTCGAGTGGCCCGTCCAATCAATGCAACTAAACTACCATCATAAAAACACCTCTGTAGCCCTAACATTAGAACTTACTAATACATACCTTAATCAAACTTTTCAATTCTTCAAAGGTCAATGAGATTAAGATTAAGTTGTACTCAGATCACGCCTAAGGCATCCACATTTTTATCGTGGGAGTTTTAAAATGCACTAAGAGGCGAACTTTTCCTGTCCCATCACGAAACGAAAGCCGGCGACGGTCTTACCCTCTTAAGGAGGAGAAACTTTCTTACGATGCATCCTCAGGAGAATGTTCCTTCACCCCGCATGATCATTAGTCAAAACGGGGACAAGTTCGGTAGATCGCGAATCGAACGATTTTGGAAAGATTACTCGTGAACATGTGAGCACAAGAGGCAAATTGCGTCGACACACATGCATGCAAGCAGACCTCCCGCCCTGACCACAACAACAACCTCATCAGCAACCAGATTTTTAAAGCAAAAAAGGACAGAGACAGAGCGCACACTCGGGTGCCGGAGTGACCGAAAGAAAAGCGGAAAGAGGGACATCGCAAATAGGCTCCAACCAGATATTATACAGACACTAGAGAGCTCGTCTTCCTCAGATTCCCTTCTGCTTTTCGTACTTTCTCCTCGTCTTATATGACCAAACGAAGGCGGAAATGACCACATGCTCCCGTTTTGTTTACGCATATGATGAAATCCGTAACAAATGAGAATATTGAAACGAGAGTGATTTGAAATCAAAGTGGTTTGTGAAAATCAAGACTTCACATGGGTCAAGACCCACCTTTTACTTTTTATTTTTATTTTTTCTGGGAAAGAAACAAATGTCCTAATAATCAAAGGCTTCAAATTTTTTTTCTTTGTTGTTGATCGAAATAATACTGGAGAGGTATATAAAAGGCTTTCAAATTTAGGAAATCCCGAATAACCTATAGAACAAAGCAAAAGCCAGCAAATAACAAAGCATAGTTTGTAGTTACAAGTACATTCTTATCCCTAAAAAATTAGATATGATACCGTAAACAATCGAGGCAGATCATTAGATTCGGTGATGAAAACACACAAAGATCTCCCACTCTTTTTATAATGTTTTGCAATGTGCATCCAGGTTTAACGTCCTCATCACCATCGTTGTGTATAGACATCAATATCAAAATGTTAAAAAAGAAGAAGTACATATCAAATACCTGTAAAGAGCTCCCAAATCTATATGTAGATCTAGTTTGAGAGAGAGTAAAACCTCCAAAACTTGACCTAAGTCTAAATTAGGAGAGGAGAAAGGCCTAATTTCGAAGAGGCTGTGGAGTCGCATTACAAACATCCTTCTCGATGGCTATTGAGTGAATGATTGGTCGAACTGGTCTCCACATATATGGACAATCAACTGCACAAATTTATTCACACGCAATTTCCATAACAAATCAGGAGAGAAATAAAAAGAGAACTTCAAAAGAGGCAATAGGGAGATAGAGAAGGAGGGGAGGAGGGAGGGACTCTATCTTAGGGACGGCACTATGGAGGCAATGACTTCAAGGGAAAGAGAGGAAACTCTAACCTAGAGTTGTCCTTTTTGTCACTTAAAACCCCAGCATTAGATGCCCTCCTCAAAGAGAGGTGTAATATGATAATTTCTCATTCACCTTAGAATTACTCTCGTCAAATATATTTAACTTTGGAGTTCTAATAAGATCTAATGCATTATTAGTAAAGATATGATTACACCTTTCCAAAGTTCAAATCACCCCATTTTTCTTTTAACAACACCGTCTTTATCGCGTTAAATGTTTTTTTATTTTTTCTGTGAAGAAAAGAAGAGAGTAGCCATCACCAGTGGACAGCGAGTGTCATGTTGAGTCGAGTCGCCATCGAAGAACAGCGCTTGAACCATAGTTCCATAAGCATTTTAAATATGCAATTGCTACTTACTTTCCTTCCCCTGTGTCAAGAGTCGAGTTTCCCATCAACCTTTTGGGGAAGGAAACATTCAAATGCTTCGATATGAACTTTTAATCCTTAAACCAAAAAAGAAAAGCTTTGAATCCGTTACGATGACTAGAATACGTATAAAGCAATGTGGCGCTAACATAGTTATAACTGAGGTTTACTCGCAAAGTAGAATTCTAAAGTTCGATCCCTAGTAACATATCGAAAAGAAGGGGAACTAGAATCCTACCGATCCGAAGAATTTTGTATCTCGTGTAGCATTGCGCGATCACCTTAAGATCCAATGATCGCGAGAGCAAGCTCCGTGGCAAGAGCCCTTTCCGGCGAACCCTCGCATCTCTTTCCGTGGGCGCTGAGTTCCAAACGCACCAACCCAAATCTAACACAGAATTGTCTTAACAACTCCTCCAAGGCAAAACTAGTAATCCATCTTCCCATAGAGGGAGAGAGAGAGGGAGACGTTATGAAATGACCATATCCAAATCCCTCGTCAGACAAAGGTGGGCACGACAATTTATATGTGAGTCGCTCGACGCTAATCCTATTTCCTATTGAGCTCCATGTATGCACGGAATCGGCACCGTGTCCACATCTAAATCTCCTTCAGGCAAATTTTGAAAAAAAAGAAGACCGGACACACACACACAAAAATACCACGTGCGTTTCTAGCTAAATAAAAACCAAAAAGACAAACTGAATCCAACATTAAATGCGGCCCGAAACGGGCCAATCCCAGATTTTCCAATTCGAGTCATCTTTTCTTGCCGTTGGCGCTCGGCTCACGCAACGCGCAAGACGCTAACCGTCCTCCTAATTTTCCTTTCGAGAGATTTCCTCTTATCCCGTTCCGAGGTACAGCCTCCTCCCCCTGGCCTTTCACCATCTACAGTCAACAAGCTCTTCCCTTCGTTATAGAGATCCATCAGGTAACAGAAAAATCCCAACTTTTGGAAATTATAAAAGGATTTACGAAGAAATATACTGTTGAACGGAGGAAAAAATAAAAATAAAAATAAAAACTTTAAAACCCAACATCATATCTCTCGATCTCAAATTTGCCTGTTGTATTTGCATGTACAGCCTAAAGGTGTTAAATGGGTGGGTTTGGGTCGGGTCATTAATGGTCCAATTCAAATTGATTCATTAACCCATTTATGACCCATTTATACTTAATGCAAATTTTTCAACCCATACCCGACCCGACCTATACCCAACCCATACTCGACCCAACCCAATTAATAATATATTTTCATATTTAACAAAATTTAGGAAAACTTATTCTTATATATATATATATATATTTTTTTAAAGATTATATTACTAAAATACTTCCAAGCAATACAAATCTAATCAATAATTTTTCAATTTTTTTATAATTTTCAAAAAAAATTGTTTTTTCTTTTTTCTTTTTCTTTCTTTTCCTTTTTTTCTTCTGCACCCAGAGAGGTTCGCCGGCCAACCTATTTAAAACCCATTAAATCCACCGACCCAAAACAAAATAAGAAAGATGCTAAGCAACCCATTTATGACCTATTTAAACTTGCCTTTTCAATTATCGATTATGAGGTTCTAATACCCATCCAAAAGTGCACAAATATAAATTAATGAAGTCAATAATTATAATAATAAATTTATAAAAACTAAAGCAAAGGTAGGAAAAAGAAAGAACCTAAGCTGTATCTGGTAATGTTAATACAAGCGCTACATTGAACCCGTAAATATGCTACGACTTCTCCAAAAATTGATCCACTCCACGTTTCAAGTTGGGCAAAACAAAGAAAACCCTCCTTAAGGAGCACTTCATTGTTTACTAATCAAGGAAAAAAATCATAGTTTGCTCACGCTCTTCGCTGAGAACTTTGGACGATGAGCCGGTACTAGGAAAATTTTGTTGTGAGAAAGAACTTAAGAGAGAGAACTTCAGCTTCAAGGAGAGAAACTTTGAATGCAAGAAGTTAAAAAGCCCCCCTTCATGCCTGTCGATTAAACACAACTTCATGAAAACCGCGTCAATCCACAGAAAATAAAGAAAGCATAAATTATGCAGACAAAATAAGCAAGAAATGACATAAGTCAACTAACCCCCACCTTCTCAGGGAGGGATGGGGTGGGGACGCGCAAGTTTCAGGAGTGGGTTTCGACGCCCATGCCCTGCAAGAGGCAGGGCAAAAGTCTGAGGATGAGTATAGATTAGGTATAGAGTAGGACTGACCAAAAAAAAAAAAAAACTAACCCGCTAGCAATTAATGACATTATCTCTATTAGTTGCCAGATTTAAAATGAGAATGCAACGAGTACTGCTCATCCAAAGCTAGTGCACCAAAAAGTTACTTACAAAACTAGTGCACCAAAAAGTTACTTATGCACATACACAAACAGAATTTGCGTAAAGAGACTGAAATGATCGAGGCTTGGAAAGCTATCTTTAGCAAACCAACAACTACCATTTGCTCAAATTCATAGCCTAACAAAGCAACTTGAGTGATATTAATACTTACTTGCACCATCTATAGTGCGCAAATGTGAAGAGCAACACCAGTGGACAACCAGCAAGGAGACTGCAAATCCTTTCGATAAAAAAAAAAAACTGGCTCAGAACAAACTTGAAGTTAACAGACCTGAAGGTAAATAAAGTTGATTTTCAACTAATATTCAGCAATCCTTTATGTACGAGTTAAATCCAAGCAACTTGTAAAAAAGGATGGTGCCACAATTGATTTTCAACTAACATAGTGTAATTTTGTTGTCACTACATTTCGAATGGGCATTGAAATTTGGTTTCAAAAGATTCTTTCACCCTAGCATGCACCAAGTTGACTTACAATGTGCAACATATCTCAAAGCGGAAAACAGGCCATAGAATAACAAACCCAGAATACATCTACTAAATCCAATATAAAAAGTCATCAATGGGTGCCATATATTTTGCATAGTCAAACAGAGTGTGTTACATGACAACACTAAACTACTTTTTTGGCAGCTCAATAGCAGGGTTCATGCACTATTATACCAGATGTTCATTAAGCTGCTAAGCATGAACCTGAAATACAACTTATGAGAGAGAAAATGAACAAGATTTTCCACCCAGTGACTATAGTCTCATCTACTTTGAAATTCATTCTTACCTTCTTTAGAGAGCACAAAACATAATAAAGACACAAGTGCGAGTTCTTTACCATTTCACACCACAATGTCGCAGTAGTTCCCATGAAATCATAACGTGCCCCCTACACTAGTTACAAACATGGACCTTGAACGTAAAGCGCGTAGTGACAATCAGGTGTCAGGCGACACTGACCGAAGGCATGATAGAGTCATTCAAACATAGAATTGCCACAACCCAAAACACATCGGCAAAAGAATCTTCTACGCTCTGCTCCCAATTCCAGCTCTCTCTCTCTCTCTCTCTCTCTCTCTCTCTCTCTCTCTCTCTCTCTCTCTCTCTCCCCGTCCTCGGCAAGTGTAAACGCCAGCAACGGAGATCGTCAAGCTATGGGTTTGTCACTAATTTCGCTAAATGATACACAACCCACGAACCATTTTACACCCGCAAAAGAAGATATGCAATCGCGCACGAGCGTCTCGAACGAGTGCCCAATGAACCAAGGGAATTAGAAGGAAAGGCGGGGATTACCATGGCAATGGAAGCGATGGGTACGAGGATGGGAAAAAACCCTAAAGATGGTCGTAGGAGAGCGACTTCTACCCTAAATCGCGGGCCCAAAAAAGGGGACTTTAACCATACGACTTTCAATGCACGAACGAGCAGGGATCGGAACCTCATCTAAAACAGTGAAATCGGAAATGAAAATTCCCCGCGAAAGCTAGTCGGCGAACCAGATACGGCAGCTGCTAGAGAGAGAGAGAGAGAGAGAGAGAGAGAGAGAGAGAGAGAGAGAGGGTAACTTGTCTAGAGAGAGACTTTCTGCCTGAAGGAGATTCGGAACTAACAGTCCGGTGGAGGAAGAGAGGAGACTGACCGTTGACCGAAGGATGAGCGACACCGTGCAGGATGAGCGACGCCGCGACGAGGCGACAATGGGCGGTGGCGAGCAGTGGCAACAGGCGGCGGCGAGCGGCTACGAGGCGACGAGAGGCGGCGGCGAGCGGCGACGGGCGATGGAGGTGGTGGGTGGTGGCGAATTGAAAGTGAAAACGGGTAGACTCGTGGGTTTCTCCCTCATGGGTTTCTTCTAGGTTATCTTCAATGGGTTGAGAATGGGTCTTAAATGGGTACAGAACAGACCCATTTAAGACCCACATAATTTAGTCCTTTTATTTGTAAACTCATTAATGGGTGCCGTGAAAAATAAGCCCGACCCATTAACGACCCATTTAAGGAAAAATGGGTCCATAAATGGGTTATTGACCCATTTAACACCTCTAAGTTTACCTAACATTAAATGGATTAGCGCGCCATGAATTCGACAACTTGCTTTTTGACAAAAGAAAGAAAAAGAATTCGATGACTTGCTAGATCCGTTTCCTAACGATTGTCCCAGAAATATTTCTCAGTAATGTTCAAATGAGAGCCTTAATGATATTTATTATTTATTTTTGCTATTGGTGCTCGTCCCATATATACTTGTCACTAAAATCCAAACAAGAGCCTTAACGATATTTTTTTTATTTATTTTTGCTATTGGTGCATGTGCAAATATATTACGAGAGAAATTCACTCATCAATATCCTAATTTTTTTCTAGGGAAAATACCACTAAAAATCCTAAACTTTGTCCAAAATGACAAATTTACCCCAAACTTTTTCTTGTGACACGAAAATTCCCAAACTTTGCAAACCGTGACACATTTACCCCAAACTATTTTTTGTGACACAAAAACCCCGAACTTTCATTTGTGTGACACATTTACCCTAAATCATAGGGGCATTTTGATTTTTTTGCTTCTAAAATATTTTTCTTTTTTTTTTTTTTTTTTCTTCTCTCTTCCCTCCGCCGGAGCCAGCAGAGGGAAGCCGGCATTCAGTGAGGGCTACCCTCGCCGGCATCGGCCCAGGCGAGGGCGACCCTCGCTCGACGCCAGTTAGGGCCGCCCTCACCGGTGTCGGGCAAGGGCGGCCCTCGTCGATGGCGAGCGAGGGTGGCCCTCACTCGACACAGGCGAGGCTGCCGGACGTCGGCTTCCCTCCGCGGGCTCCGGCAGAGGGAAGAGAAAAGAAAAAAGAAAAACAAAAAGAATAAGACAAAAATGTCCTTAATGGGGTAAATGTGTCACGGTTTGTAAAATTTTGGGTTTTTCATGTCATAAAAAAAAAAGTTTGCGGTAAATTTGTCACTTTGGGCAAAATTTAGGATTTTTGGTGGCATTTTCCCTTTTTTATATTTGATTTACCAATACGTGTCTTAAACAACGCACTCTACATTCTTTATGGATTTATGAGATAACTACATAGGAAATTTTAAAATTTGTCATGAATATACAATCGAATCCTAAAATTTTCAAAAAATATAATTAAATTTAAAAAATTGTTACAAAAGCATAATTGAGTCCTAAAACTTTTAGAATGTGTAATTAAATCCTAAAAATTGTCACGAAAGTGCAATTTAATTTTAAAACTTTGAAAAATGTGCAATTAAGTTATAAAACTTATCAAATTAATTAAATCAAGTCCTTCCATTGATATTGCATTTTGAAATTTTTATGACTTAATTGTACTTTCATGATAAGTTTTAAAATTTGATTACATTTTTTCAAAATTTTAGAACTTAACTACACTTTTTAAAAGTTTTTGCACTTTCATAATAAATTTTAAAATTTTTAGTATACTTATCTCTAAATTTATTATCTACAATTGCATTACTAGTGTAGTGCTCGATTAATAAAAGGATTTAGGGGATGGTGAAGAGATTTTTTTTTTTTTTCTCAACTACACATGAAAAAAGAAAAGGCGGATAAAGCAAAACATCACATCTTTAAAGTTGTGTTTTTTTTTTTTCTTTTGTCGTACCCATATGGGTGTGGTCCTAGACGCGGCATTTTCGCATTTATGTAGACAAATGTGTTCAGAGTCGCGTCTACCATCAACCCTAACCCAGAACGTCACATCTTCAAAGTTGTGTGTTTTTTGTTTGTCGTACACATCATGGGACAATGAACGCAGGTCCTAGACTCACGGCAGTTGCGTTCACTATCACCACACCCATGGCAGCTGCGCTCGCTATTGGCCGAAACCCAAACAAGACGGGACATGAATTATGTTACACACGGGCTAATTCCCCAAAAAAAAAAAAAATCAATTTTATGTCGAAGGATAAGTTGATTGATAATTCTGACCTAATTTTTTTTTTTTTTATCTTGTAAAAAATCATAAACTTTCACCTTTATTCCAAATCTGACTCCTACAATTAAATCTCTCTTTGAAGTTAACCTTGTTTTGGGAAAAAAAAAAATGTTCTAATCCTGAGCTTAACGGATCTTGTTCATGGTGTCTCTTGATGAACAGTAGCCTACAGCTTCATATTATGACCAAATGACAAAGTTTAGTCAGAAAAATTTAATCTGGAATTTTTTTAACTTATTAGTGAAGTGTGGGAGATGATAAACACAATCATCATTATTTTCCAAGTTATGGCACAATAATGAATAGTGCTTTAAATCCAGTCAGCAAGTGCACATGCATTTATTGCTAAGGACAATCAATAGATCTAAGTTAAGGAGGGGCAAATTTAGAATTTAAGTGAAAGTTAATGGTTTTTTAAAGATAAAAAAGTTAGAGCTAGAATTATCCCTTGACCTAAAGTTGGCGTTTTTTTACATGACATAAAAAAATTTTGGACCAAATTTATCACTCAACTTCAAGTTGGTGCTTTTACGAGATAATTTAATATTTAAGCCAGATTTGTCCCCGACCTCAAATTGGGGAATTTTTTGGGAATTAGCCCTATTTTACACAGCATGTTTAAGATTTTAGATGCACGTCAGATCCGACCCTAAAAGGAGCTTTTAGAGCTGTAGGTACTACGCAGCGTGCGACGCGTTATCTTTATCAAATATGAGAATGCCGTAAATCAACTTATGACGTAATTAATTAAATATAAAATAATCGTAAAGAAATAGCGGTATGGTACGATAAGGTACCTTAAAATTTCTCCCACTTCGAGAGAATTATTAGAAGTGGACATCCAAAAATTTTAAAAATTTGTGAGCTACGATAACAGATTTTCAAACATGACTTGTAATTTTTCACAAATTATAAATATATAATAAGAAGGTTGAATAGAACACGTCTTTGTAATTGAAGCGCATTATCACAAACCTTCATTTTCTTCCAATTCTATTTACAATTACAAAAGAACCATTACCTTCTATATTAATTAGATTAAAAAACTTTAATTACATATCTAACATTGATGTTTCTGGGGAAAGAAAAACTGTTAAAATTTATTTATGTAATATATAAAAAAGTCGTAACCAAACAGTAGCAAGTCGATTACATCGGCGAGATCAACACTGACTGATAGATGACAAATGACGCAAAAACCATTGGTTATTGTTAAAACCAGCATCGAAGTAATGATCAAAGACGTGACCAGAAGCTCCACATAAGTCCCCATGTAAGTGGGCAACTTCATCTCCGAGTTATTTGCTAAAGACCCATTCTGCATGCTCGCCGCAAGTCTCAGAAACAAACCCAACCCATCTTTTGATCCCCGTGACAGCATGTCACTAGTGATTCTATGACACATATCGACGATCATCCCACCATCATACACTTCTCAACAAATGGGGCTTGAGCTCCTCACACCGTCAGACACCGAGCAGTCGCTGACATTGGCATTGGTGGGTAGGTGTCAATGGCTGCGGCTATGACACAGTGAGGAGGTGAGCAAAGAGAAGTGGGGAGAGAGTCTTCATGGTGACTCACGGTGTCGAGAGGGAAGTGTAATAGACCAAAAAAATCGAAGGTAAAAGAGAGCTTTTTCACTTCCAACTGATACAATGTTTGAAGGGATCAATGCGATGTTGATGAGGACTGAATTGTTGACTTTGATATCATACTTCAAAGTTCAATCACTTGATGTTTTGTAAAACAAAAACTTTTGACTAAAACTCACAGATCTGAAAGATATCATGTTCCCAACATTTCTTATGAAGTGCACGAGTGCAGGATCAAATGTTACAATTGTCTGCGACTGGGTTAGTTTTACTCAATGATTTGTAAATTCTCAAAGAGGATTAATACTGACAAGGAGGTTGGAGGAGGATATGTCCACGAGTTTCTCTACTTCCACCTTTATAGCTGTCTCTTGGTAACTCGATCTTCTATCCGTTTTAACTACAATGGTCAACTACCTTTCCAGAAACAAAATTTATCATGAAACAGCCATATAGCATACTGTCTTGAGGGACTATCTCTTTGCCAAATCAAGTGTTCTTAGACTTGAATCGTTTGCTCATAAGTAATAGTGAACGAAGTGATCAAACAAAGACAAAAGCTAATCAATCCAAGAGAATAACACATTATCATTGAAAACTTCCAAATCCGGCATCATAATAGTGATTGAATACATGCCCAGCATTGTCAACATGGGTGCCTGTGTGAGCAGGAAGCTTGATATCAGAGAAATTTGCGATGAAGCCATTCTTCACGCTGAGAAGAAGCCAGAGCAATTGTCCCAGGCTCTCTTCAGAGTTGAACGAGGATAGGTCTGGCATGATCCTATGTATGAAGTTAAAACATCACCAAATACCACATCACATCATCCAATAGAAGTTAGACTTTCAACCAGAATATTCTCCTATTGTATGAAGACCAATGTAATAATTTCACCACAGTCGAAGAGTATATCACCATAAAATGAAACAGGGACAAAATCAGCACCACTTAATGAGCCAGCCAAACAGAAAATGCTGCATAATGGGGACCTTTTCCAAGACCTCTGCCTTATACATCTTCAGCAACCAGATATTCGCCTGTTCCAATTAGGCACTCCACTAATATCATCCAGCAGCGCCGAATGCCCCGCAACAGTGCCTTCTTCACCTTCTTAGCAATGCGAGAGAAATGTATGTACTCATTGGAGAAGTTCTCCAATATGTCTTCATTGAAAAATGACTTGGGCTCCGTTTACTTAAGGCCAATCAGCTGTGATGGTCCAAAAATGAAAGGCGAGATATAATAATCATCAAGACCCCCAATACCATGGGAAGCAGCAGGCTCCAAAGAACACACCAACTGCAATTTTCTCATCAACTCTAGACACTTCACAAAAAACCTAGCCACTACAGCTTAGTAATCTTCTTCCGTATGAACTCCCATCCTCACTAAGCGATACGACCATGCAGCAAAATCCGTCTAAAGCCCACTGCCATAATCAATACGACTTGAATTGCCAAAACTATCAGTAATTTCAGGTACAGCGTCGACCGTTGCAGATGGCAGATCAGCAGGAAGAAATGTAAGCATCAGAGACTCACTTCTACCA
Source organism: Eucalyptus erythrocorys (assembly GCA_014182555.1). Classification (NCBI taxonomy): domain Eukaryota; kingdom Viridiplantae; phylum Streptophyta; class Magnoliopsida; order Myrtales; family Myrtaceae; genus Eucalyptus; species Eucalyptus erythrocorys. Next base: position 25,046,388 of record CM024605.1, on the reverse strand, counting down.
CACGCTCATGCCAGCTTCTGTACAAGACATTACCGTTACGCTCTGCTTGCTAGACCGAAGGAATTTCCTCAATCCGACGAGCCGGAGTCTCGACAATGGACACGATCACGGACACAGTGGATGATTAGTGGCACGAGTCAGAAATCTTGTGGCCAGGAACCGACGCAGAGAGAGCGACGACGACGCCAAGGAAGTTCTCAGAGACGTCAGAGCCGTGGAACCGGCGAGTATCGTTCGGAGACCAGATTCTCTTGACCGGAACCTGGAACTGATAAGGCAGAGAGATGATCGGGACCTTCTGCGACCGAGGGACTGGTGCCAGAATGATCGCTTGTTGCTGAAAGTGCAGAGACCCCCGGCGACAGATTGACGGTGGGAGCGCGGATGGGGCCGTAGGTAGGCGGCGGGGAGACGCCGGAGAAGGGAGGCGGGGGAGAGAGGTAAGAGGTGGGGCCGCCGCATCTGGCGCTGGTGGCGCCGGAGTGTTCGGAGGCGGCGCCGGCGGCCGCGCAACTGGTGGAGGAAGTCGGCGACGTGAACGGTGGGGATTTACCGGCGTGAAAATTTGTGAAACCGGAACAGCGATGGTTGAGACCGGCGAACTGATTTGAAGGCGCCGGACGGTTATACATCCGTCAATCGCGGAGCATTTACATTTTCAAGCACAGCCAAAGGTCGCTGCCAATGTCATGCCATGACATTTAATACATTTTATATATTATTTATATATAATAACAGATTAAATCCAAGGGTTAAACCACGCAATCTCACGTGGCTTGATTTATTTAAGATACGTGGCTTGATTTGTTGCTCATACATATTCCTTTACATGCTGGTAACATTTAAATGATGGATGTCTTAAGAATTTGTAACCAAACTGATTATACTAATTAATACATCTGCTGAATGTGAGTAATGCATGTTAGTTAATTTATTGCATATTGTACCTAAACTCATATGGTCACTAGTTAATGTCTATCAAGTTAAATATTTTTTATGGTTAAGGAGTATGACAATATTTATACAGCATAATAGTATCTACTATTATAGTTTAGATATTTGGTTCTGTAATTTGACTCAATTTATAGGCCACTGGTTGAAGTAATGATATTTGTCACTTAAAATTGACTAATAAATTAGTTGTTGGCCTTGGAGTTATGTTTTGCCTTATAAAATTCATAAGCTATAATGAATCAGCTATCAGGCTTCTCGATCTGGTATACCATGTATTGCTATTGATGTTGATTTGTGATAGATCCTCTAGATCAACATTCTTTTATATTGTTCTGGTAATCAGTAATTTGGGTGCACTAGAGAAGTTTCTTGTGTTGCTTTGATCTCATTGAAATATGTCTTTCAGATTTTATATATATATATATATATATATATATATATATATTATTAATTTTGATTAATGAATAAGGCAGTTTAATTAGCATGATATGTGATTTGAGTGATATTTGCCCCTATTACTAAAGTTAAAATCGCATGTATATGGTGTATGTGAGATGTTATATCCCTGGTATGAGAGAGTTTCAAGAATTCAATTGAGTAGTGACCGCCAAAGTGGCACACTTGATTGGATTTGAGAAATTCCGGTCTCGTATGTTGATTGGGATGTCTCCTGATCTAATGCGTGGTCATACTCCCAAAGGAGGTGATTGTGTATTAGTTCATGGAGGGATATATGATGGTGTGGTGGAGAAAAGACCAGTCCTAGTAGTTCATCTGTCCAAAGGTGATGAATTCACGAAGATTGGAACATATTCTCATAATCGCTATCATGTAAGGAGTGTACAACTGCATGTCATGTATTCTACCCAAAGGTGATTATATGATTATGCGTGTTAACTCTATGAATGTGTACTTATACATCAAGTTACACGATGGTCACATGATACTAATTATATACATTGCTTATTTTTCAGTCACCTTTTCTGTAATTAATAACTCCACTATTATTGAGGTTTTTACTGATTCAAATTTTAAGTTGTGGACATATGATTTGTTGCTTAAAAAAAGAGCAATAAAATGTGCTTATTGTCCATAAAACATTCCATTCTGAAACACTTGAAAAGTGATTTGCCTACTAACTGCACTGCTAAGAGATGATGGAAGCCTTAGTGGCTTGTAATTATGTATTATTTAATATCGAATTAGGACACATTTGCAAAGATTGTATTGAAGTCCTACTGTCATATATATCTGGTATATGGTTGAAAGGTTGTTTCCAAAAGTTTTCTATTTAGGAAAAACGACCGAGATAAAGAATAAATAATTATAATTAGTCTTAAAAGGTTGTCAGACTTAATAGTTGCCATGAGTATTTTGGCAAGTATGACAATGCGAAATAGCTTAAAGGGTCATTTGTCAAATACTTGGTAGATTCTTGAGTGGTAGCTTAATTACTATACCTGAAAATCCTAACAAAAGATTTGGCCAAAAGGCATAATTGCACCATGTACATGGTGAAGAGTATGATTAGTAAGACTAATTTATTTGGTTTTTTATGGGATGATATTTTGAAAACAACCTTTTCACGTACAAAATGTTGTTTCTTATCCTCAATTAAGTATGTGATTAGATGCCATAAAAGACGATATGCAATTTAAGAAACATGTTTGGAAACTTACTGACTTGTTTAAAGATCACAAGTTCTTTAGTTGCAAATTGGCTTACAAATCTATAAAGTTTTCACTCTGAAAGAAGGGTGGATTGTTAATAATGAAGAAATAATTATTTCTTTAAAAGATTCTTTGAGAGTGAATGTGGCATTAATAGTTTATTTATTTATTTATTTTTATATGGAGTTACGCCAAATAGATACAAAATCTATATAGTGCAACTGGAGAATTTTGCAACAAATTTAAGTAAACTTGTTTGTAGACTGAAAGTCTTATTAATAGTTTTATGCAAGTTTCCAAACAATATTATTAAAGTTTCATAATGTTGTTATTTTGTTCAATTAGGAACAAAGTAATTCAATATACTGCAAGGTCAGTGGGAGAAAATTTATTTTTCTCATATTCTATGTACATGATACATATTTATGTTAGCAGGAAGTGCAGTGCAGTAAATAAAGTTCTATATCTACTATGTAAGTAAAGTTTGTAACTTTCTTTTAAGCTGTTAATTGAGCTATTATGCTTCGGAACCTTATGAAGGAGTTGAACGTTTTGACTTTATGGATAGACCCATACGGTTAAGTTGAGACAATAAATTTGTTGTATTTTTATTAATAACAAATATCTCAAGGGGTCTAAATATATGGCGGTCAAATATATATATATATATATTGGTGACCCAGGGAACCCCGCACTCTGACCAACGCGGACGGCCCGACAGGCCCGGGGTACAGAGGGAGTAAACCCTGGAGGTGACACGTGCTAGCCACCACACACGTGCCACCAAGTAAGTCACCCTGCGACGTCCGGGATTCGAACACTCGACCTTTTGCGAGAGGAAGAGCGCCCGCTCTAGCGGCACCACCCAGGTGGGTGGTAGCGATCAAATATTTTTTATTATAAAGAAACGGTACAGAAAGGTGACTTATAATATAACATATTTTCAAAGATGATGTGGTTGCAAATCCACTAACTAAAGGCCTATGCCCATGTGTATTTGAGTGACATGTTATTAGCATGGGCCTAGGAATATCTTCGGATACTGTTGTTTAGTGGGAGCTATTTTGGCTTTATTCTGATAAAGTTCACATCTGTGTTCGTTACATTTAGTAGCGGTTTGATATGTATCAACTTTTTCATTCAATAAGATATTTTTGAATGTGTTGTTATGTTGAATACATATTGATAAAGTCTCAAGGTATTGCTTAAACCTTGAGTGAAGGCTAGGGGCATCCGGTTATTAGCCTTGTGCATATGTCTTGTGATACATAAGGAAATGTTAACCATAAAGACAAAACATATGTGGGTTCATTGGAACCATAAAGTCATTCTCTTGTGGCACAAGCTTTTGTGTCGCCTAAGATAAGAGAATGGTAACTAACAAATGGATCTCCCTATGAAAGATGTTAGCCATTTGCCACACTACCATATTGAATCTATATCAATAAAATTGAAAGCACTTGTGACCATGGAAGGCTTTGTGTGTATACATACAGTTACCGCCATGATTCGGTGTTGGAGACTTTATGGGATAGGATTGACTATTAAGAATTATCTCTGGACCAATGTGCACACATACAATACAATTTTAATTAATATAGTCCAAGCGGGAGAATGTAAGAGTTTTCCTTAATGTGGACTAAATTAATTGACATTGTAATTTACCGTTTAATGTTTACCGTTTTACGGGGTTTGGTCTAAGGTGAGATGGAAGGTTTCTTAATTAGTCTAATATGGGGCTGGCTAGTGTGGGCCGAGTTGAGCCTGGCCCGTAATGAGGGGGACTGGCTAAAAACTCTAAAATAGTCCTCGAGTCTCTCCTCTAACCCTAATTCTCACATATCCTCACCTAAGGAACGTTATTCTAACGTTAATCGTGAGGGGCCGCCTCATTGAGCCAATGATACGGAGGACAATAGAGGAGAAGAATTTGCGCAAGGAACATTGTGTTTCCGCTTCCGCTTCAAGAACGATGGATCCTAAAACAGGTGCATTAATCTTTCTACCTAATTATGCATGTTTTTGTTCTAGTTATGGAGATCTTGGGTTGTTCATAATCTGCACCAACATGGAGGTGTCAGTGAAGGGGGCGGCGGACATGTTGGAGCCTGGGGGCAACTCGAGGGTGTGGATGGAAATGGGCGGACCCGAGTCTTGGTCAAGGGCGATAGAGCGTTGGACTGACAGGATGTTGGTAGGGGCGGCGACGATGGTGGACATGACGCCGTGGGAGGCGAAGAGGCGGGCGATGCCGATCGGGGGGTGGCCTCCTTCCAAGAAGAGGAAGAACATCTTCACTTCTTCCGCCATTGATGAATGCACAAAGAGAGGGAGGGAGGGAGGGAGGGAGGGAGATGAGAGGGAACGCATACTACGCCCATCATTTTATAGCCTTGTGGGCAGTTAAGCGCCGAATTTTTGTTTTTAGTTTTCCTTTTCTTTTTAATGCACATGCTCAAATTTCTTTAATGGTCATCATCTCGGTGAGAAATTATTGAACCTGCTTAACAACTGAAGAATTATCTTATCAACGAGTACCCTTAGACTCTGTACATGCAAATACAACAGGCGAATTTGAGATCGAGAGATATGATGTCGGGTTTTAAAGTTTTTATTTTTATTTTTATTTTTTTCCTCCGTTCAACAGTATATTTCTTCGTAAATCCTTTTATAATTTCCAAAAGTCGGGATTTTTCTGTTACCTGATGGATCTCTATAACGAAGGGAAGAGCTTGTTGACTGTAGATGGTGAGAGGCTAGAGGGAGGAGGCTGTACCTCGGAACGGGATAAGAGGGAATCTCTCGAAAGGAAAATTAGGATGGCGGTTAGCGTCTTGCGCGTTGCGTGAGCCGAGCGCCAACAGCTCACGCAACGATGGGAAACTTGTCAATGATGGGAAACTTGTCGTCGCATGATTGTACAACTTTGCTTTCATGCCACCGTCCACTTGATTGACAAAAGGTTGGAGTGAAACTCTTGACTCTCGACACAGGGGAAGGAAAGTAAGTAGCAATTGCATATTTAAAATGCTTACGGAACTATGGTTCAAGCGCTGTTCTTCGATGGCAACTCGACTCAACATGACACTTGCTGTCCACTGGTGATGGCTACTCTCTTCTTTTCTTCACAGAAAAAAAAAAAAAAAAACATTTAACGCGATAAAGACGGTGTTGTTAAAAGAAAAATGGGGTGATTTGAACTTTGGAAAGGTGTAATCATATCTTTACTAATAATGCATTAGATCTTATTAGAACTCCAAAGTTAAATATATCTGACGAGAGTAATTCTAAGGTGAATGAGAAATTATCATATTACACCTCTCTTTGAGGAGGGCATCTAATGCTGGGGTTTTAAGTGACAAAAAGGACATCTCTAGGTTAGAGTTTCCTCTCTTTCCCTTGAAGTCATTGCCTCCGTAGTGCCGTCCCTAAGATAGAGTCCCTCCCTCCTCCCCTCCTTCTCTATCTCCCTATTGCCTCTTTTGAAGTTCTCTTTTTATTTCTCTCCTGATTTGTTATGGAAGTTGCGTGTGAATAAATTTGTGCAATTGATTGTCCATATATGTGGAGACCAGTTCGACCAATCATTCACTCAATAGCCATCGAGAAGGATGTTTGTAATACGACTCCACAGCCTCTTCGAAATTAGGCCTTTCTCCTCTCCTAATTTAGATTTAGGTCAAGTTTTGGAGGTTTTACTCTCTCTCAAACTAGATCTACATATAGATTTGGGAGCTCTTTACAGTATTTGATATGTACTTCTTCTTTTTTAACATTTTGATATTGATGTCTATACACAACGATGGTGATGAGGACGTTAAACCTGGATGCACATTGCAAAACATTATAAAAAGAGTGGGAGATCTTTGTGTGTTTTCATCACCGAATCTAATGATCTGCCTCGATTGTTTACGGTATCATATCTAATTTTTTAGGGATAAGAATGTACTTGTAACTACAAACTATGCTTTGTTATTTGCTGGCTTTTCCTTTGTTCTATAGGTTATTCGGGATTTTCTAAATTTGAAAGCCTTTTATATACCTCTCCAGTATTATTTCGATCAACAACAAAGAAAAAAATTTGAAGCCTTTGATTATTAGGACATTTATTTCTTTCCCAGAAAGAAAAAAAAAAAAAACTAAAAAGTAAAAGGTGGGTCTTGACCCATGTGAAGTCTTGATTTTCACAAACCACTTTGATTTCAAATCACTCTCGTTTCAATATTCTCATTTGTTACGGATTTCATCATATGCGTAAACGAAACGGGAGCATGTGGTCATTTCCGCCTTTGTTTGGTCATATAAGACGAGGAGAAGTACGAAAAGCAGAAGGGAATCTGAGGAAGACGAGCTCTCCAGTGTCTGTATAATATCTGGATGGAGCCCATTTGCGATGTCCCTCTTTCCGCTTTTCTTTCGGTCACTCCGGCACCCGAGTGTGCGCTCTGTCTGTCCTTTTTTGCTTTAAAAATCTGGTTGCTGATGAGGTTGTTGTTGTGGTCAGTGCGGGTGGTCTGCTTGCATGCATGTGTGTCGACGCAATTTGCCTCTTGTGCTCACATGTTCACGAGTAATCTTTCCAAAATCGTTCGATTTGCGATCTACCGAACTTGTCCCCGTTTTGACTAATGATCATGCGGGGTGAAGGAACATTCTCCTGAGGATGCATCGTAAGAAAGTTTCTCCTTAAGAGGGTAAGACCGTCGCCGGCTTTCGTTTCATGATGGGACAGGAAAAGTTCGCCTCTTAATGCATTTTAAAACTCCCACGACAAAAATGTGGATGCCTTAGGCGTGATCTGAGTACAACTTAATCTTAATCTCATTGACCTTTGAAGAATTGAAAAGTTTGATTAAGGTATGTATTAGTAAGTTCTAATGTTAGGGCTACAGAGGTGTTTTTATGATGGTAGTTTAGTTGCATTGATTGGACGGGCCACTCGAATTGAAAACTGGGTTCCACCTTGCAGGGCCATCTGTTCTACATTATATCAGGAAAGTTGTACTCAGATCACGCCTAAGGCATCCACATTTTTGTCGTGGGAGTTTTAAAATGCATTAAGAGGCGAACTTTTCCTGTCCCATCACGAAACGAAAGCCGGCGACGGTCTTACCCTCTTAAGGAGAAACTTTCAGGACGTCAGAAAAGAAGATATCATCCACATCAGTCCACAGCTAATCAAGTATTTATGAAGCAATCAACTGTATCATTTCTAATTATTCAGGACGTCAGAAAAGAAAATATTATCAACTGTTGTCAAGCAAGGCCCTAGCCTAAAATAAGGGACATGTTACATTAAAAGTTTGGGATGAATCCTTTAGCAAGAAATTTTTTTTAACCTTTTCTTTAAATGAACCCAAAGAATGTATTAGCAAGGTAGATCTTAAGTCATGAAATGATATTCTGGAAAAAATTAATTTTTGTACTACATTATCGCATCTTTCTTATTGACATTAGGCACTTGCTTTCCCATATCAAATTTTGTGACACTGCATGCAAAAGTTCTTTTTCCCAATATGGTACCTAGCAACCGGTGGAGAGAGAGAGATGAAATAAGAATGGGTTGCTAAGTTCAGTGTAAAGGTGTACATAGCAAAAACAATGTTCAAAGAAAAGCAAAGATGTATAGAAGACTACACATTTTCACCTTTTTCCTTGGCTCTCTTAAAAGTAATGTTATAGGCATAAGACTAGGCTCTGGAAGTCTCCGACTGTGCTAATGTTGAGTCGACAACTGCTTTTCTAAAAACTTCGCCCTTTTACTAAAATAATATACCTCCTTTCTCAGTTTTGTTTAGAGAAAGGAACAAAAAGGGTCAAAGAACATGACCTAATTTCATCTTTTTCCTTAAGGGAATGCCTCGAAGAATGACCAGCCTTACTTGAGGTGCTTTTGAAGTCGCCACATTGGGTGCCTGCCCAGGCAACTCCTGTGCTTTTGAGAACACTAATGACACCTAAACAGAACAATTGATCTCACTTCAACTCATAAACTAGACCAAGCACTTAGTGGCTTAATGTGGCAGAAGATGCTTGAAGGCCTAGATTATTTTCTCTTTGCAAATTGAACCCAATGCATCGATCAACCCCAAAATAACTCAAGGTTGCATTATTAATGACTTAAGTGGCAATGGTTGAATCAAAGCTAAGTCAACATGTCATTACATTTAAGTGGTTATTTATTATTTTCCCTTAACATCAATATACACACTTCTTATTTATACATGGAACTCACATTACAAAGAAGAATGTATGAAGAAACCAAGATACCTCTTTGAATCATAGATAACAGGGAACACAGGCAAGTTCTCTATTATGTGCAAGAACTTCTTCAATTTCAAATCTGACTGCAACAAAGTAGCGAAAACAGGTAAAACAACATGGCAAAAATGAGGAACTATTACATAATTCTTCATTTACAGGAAGATATCAACTAGCACACTGAATAAGCAAGTTCCAAGCATAAGATATATGTAACAAAACAAATATGACAGTTATAAAAAGACCATTAAAAAGAGCAGCTATTGAGGACCCACTTTATAAAATTCCATTAGTTCATTAGCTCTGAAGTTCTGCACCTGATATCAGAACAGAAACTAAGGCGCGATCAGCCAACACATCAATCACAGTTGGTAGAGAAAACAAAACAAATATATAAATGAAAGCAATCTCATCAACTCAAAAGTCGCATTGACATGTTAAGCATACTTAATTTGGAATAATTCACTTTGCAAAATAGTAATTAGAAATAACACGCTAATGCATTGGAAACTACAAAATTTCCTTTTTAGTTACTTAGTAAGTCTCCTTAGAGCACTGTTAACAAAAGGGCACTTGTTAAGCATACTTATTTAATATGATTCACTTTCCAAAGAAAAAATTACAAATACCACAAGAACAATCTATGCATCCAATTGAAAACCATAAAAATTTCTTAATCAACTACTTAAGAATTGCCCCTAGAGAACAGTCAACAAAATCCTTGCAAATACATAGATCTTCACTACAGATCAGACTCGTGGCACATGCATGAATGAAAAAATACAATCTTTATCATGAAACTACCTGCTTCAAGGGGATGAAACTTATACTGGAAGGCGGCAAAGCCTAAGACCAAAGGAAAAGGAACATGAGTCGGTGATACGCTACACTTCTCGTAACATTTTATCATACTTTGCTCTAAGAAACATTTAGCCGTGGCAGATATATAACTCGTACATATTAAGAAGAAACATTTAGTAGTAGCAAATATACAACTCATGCATATTAAGCTAAACCAAATGCGCAATTCCTTGTCATGTCTATTTTCGTCTATGCTTTATCTAGTAGATGAGCACTCCTGATAGCGAAACATAATACTATGAATTTTTGGGATCAAAATAGAGTATCTCGGATATATATAGTAATACCATCCTCTGGGACAAGCTCAAAGGATGACAAAACTTGAACTGGTCAAAGCTTGTCTAGCTAGCTGCAACTCCTCAAAAACATGTAATAGATGCTGAGGCAAAGTGTGGGGTAGGAAGAAGCTTCAAGAGGGAATCCTTTAGGCATTTAAATACATAGAGAGAAAAAAAAAAAAGGAAAGAATAGGTGAGCACAAGCTTCCAGCCTGGATAACACTCTATAATGACAAGATCCATTATGCCAGCAATCTGAAAATCTTCCATTTAAGTTCTAGCTAGGCCTTAGCTTCAAGCGAGGATAGTAGGACATGTGCAGAATTCTTCATTTTAGATTCTAGTTTAGGCGATTAGTTCAAACACACACCTCATAGCTGAAGGGGCCTTCAAGCGTATCCAAGTCATGAGTCCCAATTGCAACCGGTGTTCTTTGCCTAAAATATCGAGAGAATCTGAGCATGTCAATCCAAGTAGAACATTTTGAGGATCTAGCATAAGCACAAGCATCTGATGTACTAAGTGGAGGGATTGGGGGCTGGGCATCTATTACATGCAAATAAAATATCAAATTGAATATAGATCTCGAGAATGAAAACTAGTTCAAGCAACATATCTACCATCACCACTTCACCAAATTATTCAAAACAACTCAGCGGAGTCCTCTCTTCACATCCAGGCATTTCTCACAATTTAAAGCCCTCCTAAGGGTAATAATATATATATATATGGCCCCTATATATATATATATATGAGCACATAGAGCATAAGCAACAGTGAAGCCATGACTTATTTAAATATATAAAATATATATATATATATAAATAAATAATGCTTCCCTCACATCTTTAATTTATAAAGTAACATTATTGTATCACACTAAAATGCACGCTTGCAAAGACAATTGGCTGCATGCTGGAAATTTTTTAAAACAATTGCTCTGGACAAGCCATATAGGTCGTTGCGTCTCAATGTAAGATCACAGTCGCTCTTCTTTACATTTAAGGTTCAAATGAATATAGTAAAAGCTTCCCAAAAATGTGTTGTCCTCCCGCCACTCCCTCTCAAACCTAAAATCTTGAAATAGAGAAGGAAAACAGGTATTATGCTGCATGTTAAAGATCCAAAAATTAATACCGGCAAATGTTCTGATGGAGCTTGTCTTGAAGATCAATGAAGCTGTTATAACTAGCTTCATCAAATGTTTGTAGAATATTATTCACATAAACAACTAATCAGTCAAGAAGAAACGGATCCATATATGATTGTAAAACACCAATATCATTGAACACAGTGGAATTAAAGCGTACTGTTTGAGCCATCGCTTCAAGTGAAGAAAAGTAGATTACTCTGATGATAATCAAGGATCTATTGGAATGGCAGATCTTCCTCTCTATGACCTATTTTAGTATAGTAGCTTGCAATGGGAGTAAAACAACTGATAGGTATAACCTATCCCTTTTTATAGGCTAGAGAGAGGACCTAGCAAACCCTATTTAATAGCGTGTCAACTGGGCCCTTCCCATTACGGGCTTCAGTTAAACACAATTGCCTACACTTTGCTGCTCAACTAGGCCCGTTATCAATAGATGCCAATACCCAATTTAATCATATCATTGTAAGGTTCAATAAATATTGGAATATCCATTAACCCGATTATTTAAAATAGGAAATCAATTAATTAATGTAAGCCCATATTATAGGAAATTTCCAACAATGTTATCCCTCTTAAGACATCAGAAACAACGTATGGATAGATTTGTGAGGTTTGCAACACATAAATGGTCCCTCAAGTAATAAATGATTCTAGCATAGATCAATCTAGACATATCAATCCTCACATATTAGTACCTCTAGTTTTACATGCATCTTAAGCATTGATCCCCTACTGATGTTACGAAGACTGTATTGAGGTGTCTCCTCCTGCTTATTGAATACACGTAGGGCCTAAGCAAGCCCTTCGAGGCAAAGCAAGTCGTATCTGTGCATTTCCCAGATGATACCTTATTATTATAATAGTATAGTCATTTCTACACTACATGCATGAATTTATCAAGAAGAATAATCATTAATTACCAATACAAAATAAAATGATGATAAACCCATCATCTCTTTGAAAAACTTGACTTATAACTAAATAATGAAGTTTCTAGATGACATGATTCAAAATAAAGCCAACAGCATTAAGGAGTCAATATCGCAACCCGCTGACCAAATCTAAAAAGGCTTGTTACGTTTCTTGCCAACGATAACACCTATAAAATTTGGGGATTGACCCATCTAGCATGACAAAATGTTGAACATAAACTAAATTCAAGATCAACCCCTTTTAGGACCATTGGAATCCCAAGGGTCAGAATATCAACCCGCTTCCCCATACAACTAGAATTCTTCACAAAGTGGTGAAAAAGATGTCCTAATTTGTACCAATCTTTCGAAACTATTAAAGGAAACTATTAACACATAAGTAAGAAAAGCCTCGACGCACACTATAAATGCTACATCACATGGACAACTCAAAAGCTGAGCCTTTTTCAGGTGGTAATGTGTTTATGAAGTCTCTAATTACATGCAATTGGTCCTTCACATTGATTGACCGAAAAGATAACAAAAAAAACCTTCGGCAACATCATAACATCGAAGAAAAGATCAAACCGCATAGCATCTCGATAGCCATGATGAGCAACATGGTCCGCGAAAGACTTTAACCCATCCAAAGTCGGACACTAGCATCTTAAACCCCCAAACCAAAATTCACCCATGACTCGCGAAACAGCTCCAAACCCATCCGAAACACACAACATCTAACCGAATGCCGAATTAGCTTCGCAGTCACCTGTTTGCCGGAGCTTCAATTTTGTAGATGACTTCCTCGTCCTCATTAGTCTCCTCTTCCAGGTGCTTCTCCTTTCTGATGACACCTTCTCCGTCGTCTAGCCAGCACAAACAAAGAAGCCCAACCCCCTCAACCTTAAAAAAAAAAAAAAACCCCCAAAAAAAAATGTCACGCCCCAAACTCTGACACACGTGAAACAACCTACCATGGTCATGTAAATGCGACATTCCTAGGTAGTGTCACCGACCCAAATTAATTTATTATGCGCATGCGGAACGTAATAAGAAATCCCTGACAAAATAGAAGCGGGATAAAACAATAGGAAGAAAATCAATTTAATACAAACCAATATATTGTCATAAAATTAACCAAGGTTTACATACAACCAAAATCGGTCAGAGTCTATGTGCATCAAAAAGGGGTCAGTCTGCACACTAGGGATCGGTCCACCAAAAAGAAGGAACAGTCCACCAAAAAGAAGGAACAGTCCTAAGACTACCAGTCGGACTCGTTCGTCGATCCCTCATCTTCAGGCTCTACCACCCATGAGACCGGAGGCGAAGCGTTGATCACTCGACCATCAGGAAGGTCCGCCACGCCTTCTCCCAAAATGGCGTCCATCACGACTAGAGGGATATCCATACTATCCAGAGGGCCAACTCTAACACCATCGACCCCAGAACGATACCAAGCCCTAAAGCTATACGAGACTCTGGCACCCACGGACACTTGGACCCAGATCAGAAACCTAACCAAATGGTAAACCCAAGGACTCCCAGGGTCAAGAGCACTCTGCGTCGCCTTGAGAATCTGCTCCGTTTGGCCACTAATCTTCGCTGGTGCTACCATCTACAGCCCTGAAATATTTTTCCCACAACGGGGTGAGACGTTGTCTTAGCAAGTTCACCCCTCCTAAACCCCTATTAGAAAAAAATACACCCCAGAGTGACCTAGCCACAACATCAAGAAGACTTACCTCGCATTAGCCTTCGTCTACAGGTTAGCACAATTTATATAAATCAACCACGTACGATTATGATAACCAAGCAATTGAGGCACAATCACACCATCAGAGCAATTCAATCACTTGGATCATCTCAGCGATCAATCGGCTCGGCCGATTACATGTCATTCTAGCCAATCGATCTCTGCATCCCAATACAACCCTATAGGTAGGCTTAACAATCGGTGGTAATCACGACCCCACTCGGCACGACTTTTAATAAGGTGGTAAATCACGGCCTCATTAGGCACAACCTCTAATAGGTGGTTAATCACGGCCTCATTAGGCACGACCTCTAATAGGTGGTTAATCAAGGTCTCAATAGACACGAACTCTAATAGGTGGTTAATCACGGCCTCATTATGCACTACCTCTAATAGGTGGTTCATCACGGCCTTATTAGGCATGACTTCTAATAGGTGGTTAATCACGGCCAAATTCCCATCAATTTCCACACTTGGAATTTTTGTAAAGAACCCCTAATTATCGCAATCACACTCAATTTACCACAATCAATCATCAAATTTAAATTGTAAATGTACAACGGCGATCGGCCCGCAATTCTGAATAAGCAATTCGAATAACCAGGACTAAAAATAAAATTTTCCTTTTTTTAATATTATTTAATTAATTTCGGAATATTATATATTATTTTAATCCACAGAATTTCGAAGCATTTAAATAATTCTAAATTAAAATACAATTATGCCCCATCACAACTTAACATTAATTAATCCCCTTTTAACCTTAATTAAATATAATTTAACTTAAACCAATCTCTTAATCCAACTTAGAATAAAATATACTAATCTATCCACCTAAACATGCTTAATTCAAACTAAACACACTTAGGACATCATTAAAACTCTAATCAAGGATTAGTGAGATAAACTCACTAGATTTAGACACCGCTTATACCAAAACAACGAGGGCGACGCCGAGACCGACTTTCCCCAAAGGCGGTCTCGCGTCCGGGGCCGGGAAGGGGGTTGAAACGAGCTTTGAAGTGGCTGGAAACCCCACAACTTGAGCTGCTGAGCTTGGCCGGAGGAGGTGCGACGGGGGGAAGCTACGGCGGCGGTTCGGCGGAGGAGAGGCGGCTCGGCTTGGCGGCAGTTCAGGCGACGGCTCAGGCGTGGGGCGAGGACGGTTACGGCTGAGGACGCGGGCTGCTGGGCACGGGGGAGCTGCGGGTGCGGCCGAGGCGAGCTGGCGAGATGGCGAGGCGAGGCAGCTGAGGCGGGACGACGCCGGCGACGGAGGCGGTGCGGTGCGACGACGACGACGTCTCGGCGAACAGCGGACAGCTCACACGCGGGGGAGGCTGGCGTCGATGAGGGGGGCTTCGACCGATTCCTTTCCCTCTCCTCTCTCTCTCTTTTCCTTTGTCCCAAGGTTGAAGATGGATTTGATGTTTGCTTTTGGAGATCCAATCCTCACCTTCCACTTGTCCTCACCTCCTTCAACTTGGCCACCTTACCATGACATCATGAGGATGATGTCATCTTCCACTATCTTCTCTTCCACAACCTCTTTCAATGGGTGCAATTACATTTCCGCCAGGGTCCAAAATCTCGTGCGCTCAATTTCTTCAATTTCTCATTCAATAATTGAATGATGTAACTGCTACATCTTGGTACTACTAGGATGAATGCTGTAACTGCTACGATGCGCTTCTGATAAAATCTCCTCCCTAAGCTCCACATCGTCAGGTACAACCAATCGTCCTTGGAACCTCAACATTCCATCATCAGAAATATGAAAGTCAGCTTTTCTCTTCTCCGGATCCTCTTGCACGGTTTTCTGAACATCTGGATCTGTCTGCTGAAGCGCCCTGATCCTAACCTGTACTTCTTGCTCAATTCTGAGGGTGGCCATAAGGTTCGAAAGGTGGCCTACCTCGAACTTGAAACTCGAATCCCGTGCTCCCTCGAGTAGACTCCACTCCTTGAGTACCATCTATGCAACCGAAAACTTTCTGCTCAAGGCATCGGCGACCTTGTTCGCTTTTCCAGGATGATACAAAATCTCATAGTCATAGTCCTTTAGGAGTTCCATCCATCGACGCTGTCTCATATTCAACTCCCTCTGAGAGAATAAGTACTTAAGACTCTGATGGTCAATGAAGATCTGGAATCTTTCCCCGCACAAGTAGTGCCTCCAAATCTTAAGGGCAAAGATGATCGCTGCAAGTTCCAAGTCATGCGTCAAGTAATTCAACTCATGGGGTCTCAGCTGTCAGGACGCATACGTAACAACCCGACCATGCTGCATCAACACGCAACCCAATCCTTTAAACGATGCATCACTGTAGATCTCAAATCCTCCTGGACCTGATGGAAGAGTGAGTACCGGTGCGGTAGTTAGCTTTTGCTTGAGCTCCTGGAAACTACTCTCACACTTATCTGTCCATACAAACTTCTCTTCCTTCTTCAGCAGTCTCATCATCGGCGATGCCGACCTTGAAAACCCTTCAACAAACCGTTTGTAATACCCCGCTAAACCCAGAAAATTTCTGATCTCTGTCACTGTAGTCGGTCTCGGCCAGTTGATCACTGCTTCAATCTTGGTTGGGTCCACTGAGATTCCTTCTCCCGAGATAACATGACCTAGGAAAGCCACATGAGTTAGCCAAAACTCGCACTTACTGAACTTAGCGTACAACTCGTGGTCCCTCAAAGTCTGGAGCACTATCCTTAAGTGTCTCATGATCCTCAGTACTCCTCGAATACACCAGGATGTCGTCGATGAAGACAATTACAAACCAATCCAAATATTCTCTGAACACTCGGTTCATCAGATCCATGAAAGCAACTGGGGCGTTCGTCAACCCAAACGGCATCACAGTAAACTCGTAATGGCTGTATCGAGTTCGAAACGCCGACTTCGGTATATCTTCCTTCTTGATCCTTAGCTGATGATACCCCATCCTCAAGTCCATCTTAGAAAATATCGACGCTCCTTGAAGCTGATCAAACAAATCATCAATCCTTGGCAATGGATACTTGTTCTTAATTGTCACCTGATTGAGCTGTTGGTAGTTGATGCACAGGCGCAATGAACCATCCTTCTTCTTCACAAACAACGCCGGTGCTCCCCAAGGTGATGCACTCGGACGTATAAATCCCTTATCCAGTAACTCTTGCATTTGCACCTTTAGCTCCTTAAGCTCTGACAAGGCCATCCGGTGTGGTGCTTTGGAGATAGGCTCGGTCCCGGGGGCTAACTCAATTACAAACTCTATCTCTCTTTCTGGCGGCAAACCCGGTAATTCCTTCGGGAATACATCTGGGAACTCTTGCACCACTAGAATGTCCTCTAACTTTGACTCCTCTACTGTCGTGTCCACGACAGTCACCAGGTAACCTTGGCAACCCTTGTCTAGCAAGCGAGTTGCCTCAAGCGATGAGATTAAGGAAATCGAGGGTCCTCCTCGACTCCCAATGAATTCGAAACTCTCATCCCCTAATGGGTTAAACTGGATCGCCTTGCGATAACAGTCCATCTTAGCTCGTTGCTTGGTGAGCCAGTCCATGCCAACTATCACATCAAAATCATACATGGCTAGGACTATCAAGTCTATCCTCCCCTCTCTCTCACCAATCACTAACTTCCAACCAAGGCAACCCACTGTAGCTAACACATTATCTTTCAATGGCGTAGATATACTAATCACAGAGTCCAACAACTCAGGAATTAATTCTACCAACTTAACAAATCTTTCAGCTATAAACGAATGCGAAGCTCCAGGATCAAACAAAGCATAAGCAGGTTGGTCGTTCAGTAAGACCATACCTGTGACCACATTAGGCGCATCCTCCGCATGTCCTCTAGTGAGCGCATAAGTCCTTCCCTGAGCTGGAGGTCGGTTCGGTCCACTCGGCGGCATGATCCGCAGCGCGAATCCTCTGTTCTGACCCAGCAATGGCGGCGGCGGCAACTACGGCTGTCTCATCAATCTCTTGGGGCAAACTCTAACAATGTGGCCCTGCTGGCCACACTCAAAGTAGGCAGCCGTCCTAAGAGGGCACGGGGCTGAGCCATGTCGCCTTCCACACGCACGACATGCTCCGTTGAAGCTCGATGATGACTTCCCCACTCCACCCTTCCTGTTGGGTGGAACAGGGTACCTTCCTTCGGACATCGGCCTCTTCCCAAACCGATTATCATCCATGTTCGAATTAAACCGCGATCCAGATGCGGCGGCTCTCTCATTCTGGTCCTTCTCAATCATCTAGGCCCGCTTGTAAAGGTCGTTGTACTCTTTCAGATCTAGAGGTACCAACAAGCTCCTCACCTCCGGTCGCAACCCATCCCTAAACCTTTGAGCTCGGTCTGCCAGTCGCTGGACCAACTCAGGGGCATACTTCGACAGATCGGCAAACTTCGCTTCATACTGGTCAACCGACATCGTACCTTGACGAAGGCTTTGAAACTCTGCCATCTTCACCTCTCTGGCACACTCAGAGAAGTACTTCTCATTGAAGACTTCGAGAAAGGCGTTCCACTCTAGAACCACGCCTTCAGGAAACACTATTCTCTTGTTGGTCTTCCACCAAGTAGCTGAGGTCCCCCTCAACTGATAGGCTGCCAGGACAACCTTTTCTGCTTCAATGCACAGTAGCAATTCAAAAGCATTCTCTAACTCCAAGATCCATAGTGCTGCTGCTTCGGGATCTCCAGCTCCTGTGAACGTTGGCAGATTCATCCTCAGGAAATGCTGCACCAACTTCTGTCTAATCCTCCTAGCGGCCACATTCTCAGGTGGAATTTCATCAGGATCCTCCTTTGGCTCGGCAACTGGTGCGGCGGCAGCTGCTGCGACGGCAATAGCAGTGGCATTGGCGGCATTGGCGGTGTTCACTGCGGTGGCGATAGCGGCGGCCTACTGATCCATCCTGTCCCTCATCGCCTCAAGCATATGCATGATCCCAAGAAACCTCTAATCCTCTGGGGCTGCTACACTGTCTGGAGGCAAAGCTGTACCACCTACACTGGTCCCAGCTTGCGCTCCTCCCAAGGCACCACGGGCATCGGCTCTCAACGAAGACCCACCCCGAAACACGGGGCCTACTGCTCTCTTTCGAGCAACTCTCGGCACTCGGTCACTCATGCTAGAGGCTCAATACAGACGCCTATTGGCGAATTCCAATACCACATTAAAATTTAAGTAACCTCACAACCAAGTTAACAAACAACTAACAATCACATGCATTAGGATAAGTAAAGTCTTTCCTACTAACTATCCCATGACTCATCGCCCTTATCACTCCATACACAGACCATGCTCCGATACCACTTAAACTGGGTTGTCACGCTCCGAACTCCGAGACACGTGAAACAACCCACCATGGTCATGTAAATGCGACATTCCCAGGTAGTGTCGCCGATCCAAATTAATTTATTATGCGCATGCGGAACGTAATAACAAACCCCTGACAAAATAAAAGCGGGATAGAACAGCAGGAAGAAAATCAATTTAATACAAACCAACATATTGTCATAAAATCAACCAAGGTTTACATACAACCAAAATGGGTCAGAGTCTATGTGCATCAAAAAAGGGTCAGTCTGCACACTAGGGATTGGTCCACCAAAAAGAAGGAACAGTCCTAAGACTACTAGTCGGACTCGTTCGTCGATCCCTCATCTTCAGGCTCTGCCACCCATGAGACCGGAGGCGAAGCGTTGATCACTCGACCGTCAGGAAGGTCCACAACGCCTTCTCCCAAAATGGCGTCCATCATGGCTAGTGGGATATCCATACTATCCAAAGGGCCAACTCTAACACCATCGACCTCAGAACGATACAAAGCCCTAAAGCTATACGGGACTCTGGCATCCACGGACACTTGGACCCAGATCAGAGACCTAACCAAATGGTAAACCCAAGGACTCCCAGGGTCAAGAGCACTCTGCATCGCCTTGAGAATTTGCTCCGGCAGGCCACTAATCTCCGCTGGTGCTGCCATCTACGGCCCTGAAATATTTTTCCCACAACGGGGTGAGACATTGTCTCAACAAATTCACCCCTCCTAAACCCCTATTAGAAAGTAAATACACCCCAGAGTGACCTAGCCACAACATCAAGAAGACTTACCTCGCATTAGCCTTCGTCTGCAGGTTAGCACAATTTATATAAATCAACCACATACGATTATGATAACCAAGCAATTGAGGCACAATCACACCATCAGAGCAATTCAATAACTTGGATCGTCTCAGCGATCAATCGGCTCGGCCGATTACATGCCATTCTAGCCAATCGATCTCTGCATTCCAACACAACCCTATAAGTAAGCTTAACAATCGGTGGTAATCACGGCCCCACTCAGCACGACCTTTAATAAGGTGGTAAATCACGGCCCCATTGGGCACGACCTCTAATAGGTGGTTCATCATGGCCTCATTAGGCACAACCTCTAATAGGTGGTTAATCACGACCAAATTCCCATCAATTTCCACACTTGGAATTTTTGTAAAGAACCCCTAATTATCGCAATCACACTCAATTCACCACAATCAATCATCAAATTTAAATTCTAAATGCACAGCGGCGATCGGCACGCAATTACGAACAACCGGGGCTAAAAATAAATTTTTCCATTTTTTGAATATTATTTAATTAATTTTGGAATATTATATATTATTTTAATCCACAGAATTTCGAAGCATTTAAATAATTCTAACTTAAAATTCAATTATGTCCCATCACAACTTAACATTAATTAATCCCCTTTTAACCTTAATTAAATACAATTTAACTTAAACCAATCTCTTAATCCAACTTAGAATAAAATATACTAATCTATCCACCTAAACATGCTTAATTCAAACTAAACACACTTAGGGCATCATTAACACTCTAATCAAGGATTAGTGAGATAAACTCACTAGATTTAGACACCACTTAGACCAAAAAGACGAGGGCGACGCCGGGACCGACTTTCCCCAAAGGCGGTCTCGCATCTGGGGCCGGGAAGGGGGTTGAAACGAGCTTTGAAGTGCTGGAAAACCCATAACTTGAGCTGTTGAGCTTGGCCGGAGGAGGTGCGATGGGGGGAAGCTACGGCGGCGGTTCGGCGGAGGAGAGGCGGCTCGGCTTGGCGGCAATTCAGGCGACGGCTCAGGCATGGGACGGGGACGGTTACGACTGAGGACGCGGGCTGCTGGGCACGGGGGAGCTGCGGGCGCGGCCGAGGCGGGCTGGCGAGACGGCGAGGCGAGGCGGCTGAGGCGGGACGACGCCGACGACGGAGGCGGTGCGACGCGACGACAACGGCGTCTCAACGAACGACGACGGGTCGCACACGGGGAGGCTGGTGTCGACGGGGGGCTTCGGCCGGTTCCTTTCCCTCTCCTCTCTCTCTCTTTTCCTTTGTCCCAAGGTTGAAGATGGATTTGATGTTTGCTTTTGGAGATCCAATCCTCACCTTCCACTTGTCCTCATCTCCTTCAACTTGGCCACCTCACCATGACATCATGAGGATGATGTCATCTTCCACTATCTCCTCTTCCACAACCTCTTTCAATGGGTGCAATTACATTTCCACCGAGGTCCAAAATCTCATGCGCTCAATTTCTTCAATTTCTCATTCAATTCTCTTCTAATTAAGTCCAATTAAAGTCCATAAAATTTATCCAAGATCCTAATAAGATTTGTGACATAACCAGGCCTCCAATTTTTAAATTCAATTTCAATTTTCACGGTTAAATTCAATCTGGTGCGATTTCAGCACGCCTGATCCACTATGTAGCTTTCAGGGAAATTTTCTTGCATCCGACCAGAGGGTGATCAGTCCCCAAGCCTGACGCTTCAAAATCCCTTAATTACTTCATCCAATGAACCAGTCCTCTAGTGAGTGGCCAACTCAGAAAGACGACTACATGCACAGATGAATTGCTCGACTCAATTGACTGAAAATAAATTCAAGAAAAATCAGGATATCACAAAAAAACCCAGGTCTGATTTGCTCGCAGTGGTTCGCTGGTCGGAAAGAGGGAGGCGTTTGCTCCGTGTGGTTCGTCGATTGCTCACGGTCCTCTCGCCGTCCGTGCGGTGGTTCGCCGAAAAGAGGGAGGGCACAGAGAAACTAGGAGATCACATCCTGTTCGTCGGAGAGAGGGAGAGGGAGGGAAGAGTGAGAGAGGCGAGGCAGGAGAGAGAGAGAGAGAGAGAGAGAGAGAGAGAGAGAAAAAACCCAGCAAATTTGAGTGAGGAGAGATAAAATTTTGAGCGGGAGGAATACGCTGATCATCCTTTCTTCTGCGATGGAGCCGAGCCGAGCCAACCAAAAATCAGCGCCTTCCCTTCTCAGCGGGTCTCGCTCGGGGACACGTGCCGGTATTTCATTGGTTCATGCACACCAGGTCAGCGGATGACCTGGCGCATACTAACCACTTAATATTTTCTCGTTTCACACAGGCTAATTCAAAAAAACAAAGTACCAACTTTATGTTGAAACACAACTTGAGTGATAATTCTGACCTTAATTTTTTTTCTCTAGTAAAAAATCATAAACCTTCACTCTTATTCCAAATCTGACCCCCTATCATTAAATCTCTATTTGAAGTTAACCTTGTTTTGGGAAAAAAAATGTTCTAATCGTGAGCTTAACATATTTCGTTCATGGTGTCTCTTGATGGATAGTGGCCTACAGCTTCATATTAGACCAAATGACAAAGTTATAGTCAGAAAACTTCAATATGGAGATTTTTTAACTTATTAGTGAAGTGTGGGAGATGATAAACACAATCATCATTATTTTCCAAGTTATGGCTCAATAATGAATAGTGCTTTAAATCCAGTCAGCATGTGCACATGCATTTATTGCTAAGCACAATCAATAGATCTAAGTTAAGGAGGGGCAAATTTAGAATTTAAGTGAAAGTTTGTGGTTTTTTAAAGATAAAAAAAGTTATCCCTCGACCTAAAGTTGGTGTTTTTTTACATGACATAAAAAAATTTTGGGCCAAATTTATCACTCAACCTCAAGTTGATGCTTTTATGAGATAATTTAATATTTAAGCCAAATTTGTCCCCGACCTCAAATTAGGGAATTTTTTGGGAATTAGCCCTATTTTACATAGCATGTTTAAGATTTTAGATGCACGTCAGATCCGACCCTAAAAGGAGCTTTTGGAGGTGTGGGTACTATGCAGCGTGCAACGCATTATCTTCATCAAATTCGAGAATGATGTAAATCAACTTATGACAGAATTAATTAAATATAAAATAATCATAAAGAAATAGCGGTATGGTACGTTAAGGTACCTTAAAATTTCTCCCACTTCGAGAGAATTATTAGAAGTGGACATCCAAAAATTTTAAAAATTTATGAGCTACGATAACGGATTTTCAAACATGACTTGTAATTTTTCACAAATTATAAATATATAATAAGAAGGTTGAATAGAACACGTCTTTGTAATTGAAGCGCATTATCACAAACCTTCATTTTCTTCCAATTCTATTTACATTACAAAAGAACCATTACCTTCTATATTAATTAGATTAAAAAACTTTAATTACATATCTAACATTGATGTTTCTGGGGCAAGAAAAAGTGTTAAAATTGATTCATGTAATATATAAAAAGGTCGTAACCAAACAGTAGCAAGTCGATTACATCTACGAGATCAACACTGACTGATAGTGACATTGCTCCGGAGCAGTCCAGGTAATCCGTCTTGCCCCGGGCGTATTTAAATAACGAGTGGTTCCAAAAATCCAAGCGCACTACCCAAGCCCTGTTTTCCGATCCAGTAGCTAATAAGGTTCGGTTTCAGTTTTGCTTGGCACAAGCTCGAAAGAATATTTTGAATGACTTTTGAAGAGAGCATTCGCACGTTGTGAAGACTAAGAGTACGCAGATGACACATCCAATAATAACCGCAGAGAGGACGTCTTTCTTTTCTCAATCACATAACATATCCAAATTATTATAAATTTGCAGTAAGAAAGTCGAATAGAACACATCTCTGTAATTGAGGCGCTTTGCCTTCCAATTTTCTCACATTATTGAAGGACCATTACCTTCTACATTAATTGGATTAAAAAAAACTTTAATTATATATCTAACATTGATGTTTCTAGAAGAAAAAAAAAGTGTTAGAATTGATTCGTGTAGTATATAAAAAAGGTCCTTACTAATTATTTTTATTTGCTAAATGAGAAATAACTATCGAATTTCAAATCATCTCCTCTGTTTTTTCTTTTTTCTTTTGGGTCGATAAATTCATCCCTTTTTTGAAGAGTGAACGGTAGCAAAACGAGACCCTGGACAGCGGAGTGGCATCTTGCCACTCCTTGGATGAGGGACCGGGCATGTTGGCCTTTTGGCTTCCGGCGTGTTGGAAAAATGAACCAGCCAGCAAAGGGCACCTCCAGAAGCATTACTTCCTTTCCTGGACAAGAAAAGGCAAGTTTGACTTTCGGTAAGCAACTAAAGCAAGGTTTTGCAACTGTGGAGTACACTCTCCTAACAACGATAACTCGATCTTTGAAGAGATATCTTAAATTGCATTTGCGAGTTACGTACATACGTATTTTTACCACTTCACGTTTTCTAATCCTTAATACATTGCTTAAGGTGTATTTGTTTCACGAAAAATAAATGATTTGAAAAACATTATTATGAAAATGATTGCTTGTATCGCTCATAGAAATAAATAAATGAAGGATATTTTCATAGTTCATGGAAACGGTTAAATATAAATTGCATTTGATTATGAAAACATATTTTGACCATAATTATTTCAAACGATACATTTGAAAACTTCAAAAATCAATTTATGAAGTAATTAGGTATGAAATAATTGTAAAGAAGTAGAGGTATAGTACGTTAAGGTGCCGTAAAATTTGCCTTGTTTCAAGAGAATAATTAAAAGTGGACATCTGAAAACTTAAAAAATTTGTGAGCTAAGATGACAGATTTTCAAATGTGACTTGTAATTTTTCCCAAATTATAAATATATAATCACAAACCTCCATTCTCTTCCAATTCTCTTCACATTACTAAAGAACCATTGCCTTCTACATTAATTAGATTAAAAAATTTTAATTATATATCTAACATTCGTGTTTTTAAGAAAAATGCATTAGAATTGATTCGTTTAATATATGAAAAGGTCGTTACCAATTATTTCTATTTGCTAAATAAGAAATAACCATCGAATTTCAAAATCATCTCCTTTTTGAAAAGTAAACAGGTGCAAGTGCGAACCAAGGGCAATTCGCAGATCTTGATCGCGGACTGTAGGCACATTCTTCCGGTGCAAGAGCTTCACTTTCGGTTTGCGATCTTTGACTAAAACTAATCTCATTAATGGGAAATGCGATTTCGGCATTAAAAGCCGTATCATAGGCAAGCAACTAAAGCATGGTTGTGAATTAGGTTTATGATTGTAGATTACACTCTCTTAATAACGATAACTTGATCTGCAAAGAGATATCTTAAATTGCATTTGCAGGTTATGCACATACATATTTTTACCACTTCACACTTTTTAATCCTTGATACATTACTTAGGGTGCGTCTATTTTGCGAAAAATAAATGATTTGGAAAACATTATTCTAAAAATGATTGTTTATGTTACTTACAAAAATGAATGAATAGAAGATATTTTCATAATTCACATAAACGGTTAAATATAAATTGCATTCGATTGTGAAAACATATTCCATGCACTAATTATTTCAAGCGATACATGTGACTATTTTTAAAAAAAAAAAAAAATTCCAAATCATTCAGTTTTCGTAAAATAAATAGAGCCTTTATTTATCATTTCCCTCTTTACGTATTGTATGGAAGTGGAAAATAGAATGCGGCAAGTTTCCTCTCATGCAAAATATCATAAATTGGGAATCATACCGTTTCATTAGTTGAGATACTATTTTAGGTTCGTTCAGTGCTTCACATTTGAAACATTGCAAAGAAGATTACTCTACATGATAGTTGCTCTTTTTATGAACCTTGCTAATTGATTGTTAGCTATTAAATAATGCAACTTGCAAGCTAAATACCGAAACAACATTCCTATAACATGAGGATGAACAGTCGCAACTTTTAGGACTTTAGCCATAGATAGTTCTAATATTCATACATAATTGGAAATAGTTATGCGCATAACCCCATTTCGTGCTTCACTTAGAAAGTAAATATCTCGCACCAAAAGGATGACTTCGGTTTTTTTAATGAAAAAAAAGGGTTTTGCGTACATTCAAGATAAGGATTTTTTGTTTGGCTTTGAAATAGGAGGTAAATGAAGAAATACTATTTTCAAAATATGGTTTCCAACTTTTCGATATTTGGATGATAGAAAACTTATCAATTTATGTTTCCATGGACCGATAACAACCTTAGATTGGTCATTCTGATAAAAAGGAAATCACTTTCCCTAAACCACCAAATAAATGAAAACTAAAAAAAAAAAAATCTATGAAAAAAAAATTTCTTTTTGATAAATTTTGGGAAAATGACTTAAATAATCCATGAACTTTAACCCAATATACAATATGGTCCCTAAATTTTTAATTATTTAATGTGATCTCTAAACTTTTGGTATATATTCCATTTAGTTTATGAACTATATAAAAATGTGTAATATTGTCCTTAAACTTGAATTAATGAAACAACGATGTTCAATATTTTCATAGAGTTTAAAGACTAAATAGAATATGTGCCAAAAATTCATGAATCACATTAAATAAATCAAAAGTCCATGCATCATATTGCACATTAAGATAAAGTTCATAGATCATATTACACATTAAACTAAAGTTTAAAGATGATTTATATCGTTATCCTAATGTTTTTAGCAAAAGAAAGGGATCCGAAGTTTTGGTTATATTTAAAATGCAAGGAACAGTACTTTTGCAGGATACCAGTAAGCATGAAACAAGATGAAATGATAACAGGCACCAATTGAGATAACTGAAAAGTCGGCAATCGGGTGTGTATCAGGGGGCTTGATTGTAGTGAGTATATGTTGCTCGTTCACACGAGTCGGATGCAATTATTGCTAGACGTCATCCGAGAAGTCAAGTGTCTCCTTCCTTTATCTTTAGTTCCAACGCCATCTGTCTCACAAAAAATAATTAATTTGAACAATATTTTCCTAAAAATGAATAATTATATCACTTGAAATAATTAATTAATAAGATTATATATTTATTACTAATAACAATTTATATTAAATATTTTCATGGACGACGAAAATATTTTTCGTTGATTTGTTTTTAAGATAATATTTTTCAAATCATTATTTTTTTCGAAATAAATAGAGCCGATTAAATTGACAATATTGGATCATTGTTGAAACACCTTCCTTCCATCAACAACCCTTCCAACTTGTAGTCGAAATAGTTCTATTCGACAAGCTCCCAATGAATTGTAAATATCGTTGCTAACTAGGTATCGAATTCAATTTCATCAATAAACGAGTTCCAAGCAAATTGTACTTTACATTTATCCTCAGTCATTTTGTTCTCAACCTCTCGCTCAAATCCCAATATCTCTAGAGTTCAAATTTTCCTTGAACTTGAATTTTTCTTCAAATTACATTTATTTCATTAAATTAAATGATTTGAAAAATGGTCACTTATATCACTTGTTATTTATAATAATTTATATCTAAATATTCTTTTGAACGATGAAAATACTTTTCGTTCATAAATTTTTTATAAGTGATATAAACGATTATTTTAAGAAAATATTTTTTAATTCATTCATTTTTCAAGGATAAAAAAACACATCCTCAATCTCCATGGCTGCTGTTGTCAAGGTTAAACGATGCTTTGAATGTCATTCCAAGAAACATTAACTGAGTCGTTTTACCAAACTCAAGGAGCTGGATGAATACAGTAGGCTTTCTATTCAATTTCTCAACAAATCGGCTATTTATTCTTGGACAATACTTCAAATTCTCTCCCATTCCTTACTCTTTCACCGTTTGCTTTGCTTGTTCTCAACAAGAAATACTTTCTGATCATGAGGATTTTGTTTTGGAGCGTATTTGGTCTGGAAAAAAAAAAAACATTTTAGAGCCCTCCCAAATTTACATGCCAAATCTCTTCAGTGGTAATTAAGGATGAAACTCCAAATGGCTTGTCTCTGGGAGCAAATTCGAATTTATTTTGCTCTGGAATTTTGTTGTTTTGACTTGAACCTTGAACCTGGCCTAATAGGAGCTTCTTTTTTCTGGGCGGCCAATGTGATCGTCCAAATGATCTTTATGGTTCATAAATTGACAAATATATAAGGATAATACTGCCCTTTTTATTATTGACCCAATGTATAATGTAATTCCTGAATTTTAATCGAATGTACAATATGATTTTTGAACTTTCAATTTGTTCAACTCTGAACTTTTGGCACATATTCAATTTAGTCCCTAAACTATATGGAAATGTTCAATGTTTATGTTTAATGGAATGACAACATTAAAAATTTTCATATAATTAGAGACTAAGTTAAACAAATATCAAAAGTCCTGAGATGAATAAATTAAAATCCATGGACCATATTACATATTAAGTCAAAGTTCAGGGATCATTTGTGTTATTATCCATTTATCTTTTATCATCCTTTCATAAAGTTTTCTAGGGACTCCGTAAGCTTGGCCTCTTTCCTTGTCGATGGTTGGTCTGTGGCATTAGGTATTGTGATCCCCTCCACTCTTTACAGGGCTATTACTAATTCACAATCAGCAATGCATGAGAAAAAACCTAGGGTCTTTTTTGGTCCCTTTTTCTCGAAGAAACTAATGATCTAGCTAAGTTGAATAATGTTGAAAGGCTTAGCGATTCCTCTTGCGGAACCTGGATGGTTCTTCGTCTTTCCAGTACTTTCTTCATTTTCTCTCTGCTCTTTCTGCTGATGGATTTAACTCTTGCCTCGTAAATAGACCTGTCCTTGACTTCACTCCTTCTAACAATTCCGCCAGGTCTACAAAACATCGGGCTAATGTTTTAACTCATGCTGATTTCCCTCTTCGGATTTTCCATCGAAGGCATCCTGATCTTGGACACTTGAAGTTTCTCCGATCACATATGCCTTCAAGCCAAGCCATCTGCTATCGGCATTAGTCTATCCAGATCCTTGGTCGACGTATCAATAGGATTTTGGTAGTTACTTCAAGTCCAACAAGGAAGGAAAGTGAACTCCCGTTTTTTTCTTTTTTTTTTCCCTGGTCACATAGGAAAGCTTGCTGAGTATGTAATATTTGGGCCCAAATAATAAAATAAAGGACCTAGTGGTTGGGCAAGCAATTAGAGGCCCAACTCAACCCCTTCTCAGCCGAAGTAAATTTCAAGAATTCTACTTCTCTTGCAGAAGCCATCGCGAGAAAAGAAGAAAACAGAGTGTGAGCACAGAGAAACTGAGAAGGTGAGAAAGAAGAAAGAAGAGAGAAGAAAGAGAAATAACATATGCTTGTAGTGAAGCTGCAAGTGAAGATTGGTGGTGATAGAAAAGATAGCTGCCCAACAGAGAATAGTACTTTAGTAAAGAGGGACAAATCCTACCTGCAAGTTTAATGTCTGTGTTCTCTACCACCATTTTGCTCTATCTCATGAATCCCACATAGTTTGTGTCGAACTCTTTTTTGTACATAAGCCATTTGAGAATGAAACAGAGCACAAATCAAGCTTTGTCCTTCTGATCATCACACTCAATAGTACCAGATTATATGAAGATACTCAGATCAATGCTCCAATAGCACATGAATGGGTAATGCGGTTGACAACAATGTGACAACATCAAATTAGTTCAGCTGACCATGACCCAAAAAAGGATGCCTAGGAATAGAAGTTTACCTGTCAGTAATTAGGGTTCTGAACAACACCCTTCTCATGCCCTTGGGAATATGTAAAAGACTCCATTACTTACAGAATTGGTTGGACAATATCACTATGTTTTAATCACAAGTCATATCAAATGCAGGCTGAATGCTGCAACCATGCAAACTATCAGCAGCCCAATAGATGACAAATGACGCAAAAACCATTGGTTATTGTTAAGACCCAATACAATTTCAGTTAATTGTTATCTAGCTCAGATGTTGAATAAATTAAGACAAAATCCGCTACCTAAGTATCCAATGCCAAGCACTCTTAAAGCAGTTAGCCCAATAAGATGTATTGGTGTAATCATGCCATTCCAAATATTTTATAACTTTGTAGAAGAAGCATGTCAAGACTAAGTCAAGACTATGTTTTTGGATAACTTAGCATGCATAACATATAAGTGATCAGCATGCTGCAAGAAACCCAACTGAGGGACAAAACTGTGATATTATTATCCCTCGGAACATCAACCAGCAAGGCAGGACCAAAAGAAGGAGAAACCAATGATCATCAGAATTTTACAAGACAGAGCATGGCATAATGATACCTCAATGAAGATGAGGATTTAACACAAATGAAAAGCAAAGAAGGAACCAAAACTAATGGGAAAGCTCAGGATATGAAAAGTAAGAACAGAGACCCTTAAATCAACTTTAATTAACTTCAATGTCTTTCTCCACTGTATAAAAACTGGTCTACTCTGATTAACAAGACTTTTGCCTTTTCAATAAAGCTTCTAATTTCTTGGCCACAAAAGAAATTATTGAAGTTAACAAACTTTGATTTACAAGTGAGACTCTTGAGGCAATGAAGTTTACAAGACAAAGGTCAGTGCAAATTATCACTCGACGAAGAACAATTTTCAAGATGCTTAAAGCTATAGTCGGCAGAACCACACGATCATCAGCTACAGAAGCAGAGACACAAATTAAAAACTCCTCCCAAAACCTACTAATATCCGAAAGAAGAAATCAAACCCACCATCAAGAAACAACACAAAAAGCCCATAAGTATACCATTGAGGACTGCCAAATCAAGCGTGTCCACATTAAAACCAGCATCGAAGTAATGATCAAAGACGTGACCAGAAGCTCCACATAAGTCCCCATGTAAGTGGGCAACTTCATCTCCGAGTTATTTGCTAAAGACCCATTCTGCATGCTCGCCGCAAGTCTCGGAAACAAACCCAACCGATCTTTTGATCCCCGTGACAGCAGGTCACTAGTGATTCTATGACTAATATCGACGATCATCCCACCATCATACACTTCTCAACAAATGGGGCTTGAGCTCCTCACACTGTCAGACGCCAAGCAGTCGCCGACATTGGCATTGGTGGGTAGGTGTCAATGGCTGCGGCTATGACAACAGTGAGGAGGTGAGCAAAGAGAAGTGGGGAGAGAGTCTTCATGGTGACTCACGGCGTCGAGAGGGAAGTGTAATAGACCAAAAAAAATCGAAGGTAAAAGTGAGCTTTTTCACTTTGAGCTGATACAATGTTTGAAGGGATCAATGCGATGTTGATGAGGACTGAATTGTCGACTTTGATATCATACTTCAAAGTTCAATCACTTGATGTTTTGTAAAACAAAAACTTTTGACTAAAACTCACAGATCTGAAAGATATCATGTTCCCAACATTTCTTATGAAGTGCACGCGTGCAGGATCAAATTTTACAATTGTCTGCGACTGCGTTAGTTTTACTCAATGATTTGTAAATTCTCAAGAGGATTAATACTGACAAGGAGGTTGGAGAAGGATTTGTCCACGAGTTTCTCTACTTCCACCTTTATAGCTGTCTCTTGGTAACTCGATCTTCTATCCGTTTTAACTACAATGGTCAACTACCTTTCGAGAAGCAAAATTTATCATGAAACAGCCATATTGCATATTGTCTTGAGGGACTATCTCTTTGCCAAATCAAGTGTTCTTAGACTCGAATCGTTTGCTCATAAGTAATAGTGAACGAAGTGATCAAACAAAGACAAAAGCTAATCAATCCAAGAGAATGACACATTATCATTGAAAACTTCCAAATCCAGCATCATAATAGTGATTGAATACATGCCCAGGATTGTCAACATGGGTGCCTGTGTGAGCAGGAAGCTTGATATCAGAGAAATTTGCGATGAGGCCATTCTTCATGCTGAGAAGAAGCCAGAGCAATTGTCCCAGGCTCTCTTCAGAGTTGAACGAGGATAGGTCTGGCATGATCCTATGTGTGAAGTTAAAACATCACCAAATACCACATCACATCATCCAATAGAAGTTAGACTTTCAACCGAGAATATTCTCCTATTGTATGAAGACCAATGTAATAATTTCACCACAGTCGAAGAGTATATCACCATAAAATGAAACAGGGACAAAATCAGCACCACTTAATGAGCCAGCCAAACAGAAAATGCTGCATAATGGGGACCTTTTCCAAGACCTCTGCCTTATACATCTTCAGCAACCCGATATTCGCCTGTTCCAATTAGGCACTCCACTAATATCATCCAGCAGCGCCGAATGCCCCGCAACAGTGCCTTCTTCACCTTCTTAGCAATGCGAGAGAAATATATGTACTCATTGGAGAAGTTCTCCAGTATGTCTTCATTGAAAAATGACTTGGGCTCCGTTTACTTAAGGCCAATCAGCTATGATGGTCCAAAAATGAAAGGCGAGAAATAATAATCATCAAGACCCCCAACACCATGGGAAGCAGCAGGCTCCAAAGAATACACCAACTGCAATTTTCCTCATCAACTCTAGATACTTCACAAAAAACCTAGCCACTACAGCTTAATAATCTTCTTCCGTAAGAACTCCCATCCTCGCTAAGCGATACAACCATGCAGCAAAATCGGTCTAGAGCCCACTGCCATAATCAATACGACTTGAATTGCCAAAACTATCAGTAATTTCAGGTACAGCGTCGACCGTTGCAGATGGCAGATCAGCAGGAAGAAATGTAAGCATCAGAGACTCACTTCTACAACACGCTCATGCCACCTTCTGTACGAGACATTACCGTAACGCTCTGCTTGCTGGACCGGAGGAATTTCATCGATCCGACGAGCCGAAGCCTCGAGAATGGACACGATCGCGGACACAGTGGATGATGATTCGTGGCACAAGTCAGAAATCTTGCGGCCGCGAATCGACTCGGAGAGAGCGACGACGAAGCCAAGGAAGTTCTTGGAGACGTCGGAGTCGAGGAACCGGCGGATATCGTCCGGCTTCTGCGACTGAGGGACTGGTGCCAGAACGATCGCTTGTTGCTGAAACTACAGAGACCCCGGCGACAGATTGACGGCGGGAGCGCGGAGGGGGCGGTAGGTAGGCGGCGGGGAGACGCCGGAGAAGAGAGGCGGTGGAGATGGGTAAGAGGTGGGGCCGCCGCATCTGGCGCGGGTGGCGCCGGAGTGTTCGGAGGCGACGCCGGCGACGGCGCAACCGGTGGAGGTAGGTGCTTGGTGAGCGGCGGTCGTCGTGAGATTCCATCGGAGGTGGATGAAGTCGGCAACGTGAACGGTGGGGATTTACCGGCGTGAATGTTTGTGAACGGGAACGGCGATGGTTAAGAACGGAGAACGGATTTGAAGGCGCCGGACGGCTCTTCGTGTTTTACGCTTTTAAGCGCGGCGAAAGGTCACTGCCTGCCATGCCATGACATTTAACATATCTCGATGTTATTTATTTATTTTTATTTTTTTTTTGGCCTAGGGAACCCCGCACGGCGGATGGATGGGAAACCACTCAGGGCGACACGTGCTAGCCACCACACACGTGCCACTGCGGGTAAGTCACCCCGCGACGCACGGGGTTTCGAACCCCTCCTCTTCGTGAGAGGGAGGAGGCCCAAAGCCAACTGCGCCACCCAGGTGGGTGGTATCTCGATGTTATTTATATAATTAATAACAATTTAAAGTAAAATTAGGTCGTATCATTTCTTATAGGGTTGGGATGTGGCAACGGGATACTGCTCTTCTTTCTGGTATAAGATTATTAAACGATAAAAATTGCTACTTACGGCAATTCATTTTTATTCACCGTCTTTGCGTGACCTATTTATAACGATTTGTCTAATGATTTTTTTTTTTTTTTTGTCATTCCTACTCTATTCCTACTTTACACTCACTTTCAAACTTTTGCTCTCCCTCTTGTAGAGCGTGAGAGTCAAAACCCACTCTTGAAACTTAAGCGTCCCCATCCCATCTCCCTTTAGAACTAATGAGGATAAAGTCAATTCTTTCTGCAAGTATGCATTCTCACAGTAGGCGAACCTCTCTTAATTCAAGCCCTTCAAGGACAGTCTTTTAGCAGAAAAACCACTTACACCTTTAGTTCGAGCCTAGAGACACCCAAATGGAACCGGGAATAGAAACATTTATAACTATCCGAGCTGCATTTTTTAGAGGATCTTACCAGGCTAGAGAAGAAATGGGAGTTTAGAAAGCCATGAGAGAGTTTCACAAAACACTCACTTTACTTTAAGGGACTCTGCCTAACACAATACATACTCTTCGCCTTATATAGCAAAAGATGTCACAAAACAACAAATAAAAAAGGACCAAAGTCCTTCGAACCAACAAAGACGCCGGGAAAGACGCAAACACCGAAATTACTGGTAGGAAATTATTTGCACACCTATGAACAAAGACTTCCCTAGCCTAATAGTCCTATACTACAGTAGCCTAATGACATGAACTTTCGACGGTCTCTTCCGTCATGAGCATTTCTGAGCTGGGCATGGCTGCTAGGACATGTTCATCATATTTTTGTTCAAGTGCTTCAAAGTCTTCTAGTGAGAGAATCTAATTCAGCTGATGTGATGAGGATACTGTTGCTGATGCTAACTCCTGCGCCCAATCTGTAGTGTCAGCAGGGATGCTTGGCTGAGGCCAATTGGATAACTGTACATAAAAAGATGTGTCACTTTAGGATAAAATCAAGGGTCCATGATCATAAGGGTCTTCAGAGAGGGGACCTCCCCATCTGGCGTAGGGGTCTTGAGTGGACTGTGCAATCTGAGAAGATTGTGCAATATCACTTATGTCTGTTGACCGGTGGTCCTATGATGATGATGCTTGTCTAAAATCCTAGAGTGCTTCCTTTGCCTCTGGTGCTAGGCTATAACGATCCCATTCAGTGAGTACATTATAATTCCATACATCCGAAGGAATGGTTTTGTTTTCCTGGCATAGAATTCTCTGGAGTTCTCGATACCGATGTTCACAACATCCAACTGATCCTGGATAGGATTTGTGAATTCAAGTTTCTATGTTGAGTGGCCAAGGTTTATGGGATGTGGTTCCTATAATTTGAGGAGCTTTAATAATGTTGTCATTATTTGTGACAAAATTCCATAGGCGATGGAAGAACATGATGGTATGGACTTCAGGATCTGGCTGTGTTGTTGCTAGTTCTTTTTACAGGATATATTTCCAGTGAGTGGGAGGATAAAACCAATTAAGAAAATCTAAGAGATTTCTGTCACTTTCTTTTTTGATTTTACCTCTACCCAATTGAAATATCCTAATGAGATTAGCAATGAACCTTCTGGTTGGAATTTCAATGTCTATTAGGTACTTATTGGTTAAGTACTATAATAACCATCGAAGTTAATCAGGAAAATCATCTTCCTTCCAAATCAAATGATGGATAAATGGATAATTTGTATTTGATCCAAAAGGATAAAGAATCAAGGCTCCATTTGATTCGAATGGTTCGTGTGGCATTGCCACATGAGTTTATCCAGATTTTCAGCAAGACTGTCATTCTGAATGTACTCGATGATTTCCTGAGGGAATTTCCAACTTGGCTAATCTTTAATCTTCTAGATTTTATACTTTTCATTCCAATAGGAAGTATGAAAAGCATGCCTCATGATATACATATTGATTTCTACCGGTGCCTTTGTTGGAATCAACACCTAATATAATATAATATAATATAATAATAAGTGTGTGAATGCACGAAGTCGGTTGTAAACCGCGGAAGAAAGGTGTGCAGCAGTGCAAGCTGTAAACCGCCGAAGAAGAAAACCTATTGAAGAAGCTACGAGCTGGTCATGAACGGCACAGAACAATATAATAATAAGAAGCCAAAAGGAAATGAAGTCAACAATTGCGGCTGAAAAGAAATTTGTACGTGGACAGCAAGTGTCTGCATGAAGGAATGAAGGGGCACACATTAAAGAATTATTATAATGGCTGCTGAGTACTCAAGAACAGCAAGCAAGGGGAAACTTGCGAAGGCTTAAACGTGAAGAAAGGTGTTGCGGTTGACAATTTTTGTTCACACTGAAGGCGGCAGAATCCAGGCGGTGCAGAGGCGACCATCGACGCTTATATATATAGGGTTATGTTACCTTATTTTAGAGAGAGAGATATTTTTTGTAAAGCATATAGAGAGTTAGAGAGTTTACGCTTAGCAAAGCTTGTGTGTACTCTACAAAGACATTTTGAGTAATATAATTCTCTCTTTGTGTTTGCACTCTCTCCGAACCAAATATTTTTGGTTCCTACAGCCTTTGGTTTTGACAAAAAATCAGCAAGCACATTCTCTTTTCCAGCAATGTGTTTGGTTTCAAAAAAGTATTTTGAAAACCATTCAGCCCATCGAAGCAGTTGAGAGTTTGGAACCTGCTTCTATTTAAACTTGGTCATCTGAAGAAATGATGCCATTGAAGATGGAGTCACAAATTGTGGGGGTAGGGTCAGTGTGTAGGAAACCATGAATTGAAACTTGTCACTTTCTCCAAGAGTATCAACGGAGGAATCTCCATTGAGATACTTTTGATACAAAGGGTCCTTTGGCTTTTTTGATTTTCTTCGTCGAGGTCTATCATATGGACTTACCTCGTCGAGAGAATTCAAGCAATAAAAGCATTGACAAAAAGGATCCCAAAAACAATGGCCATGCTTGGAGGTTGAGACACCTGGAGTGCCAAAACTTGGCACGGAGGGACACTTAAGTGCCAAAACTTTAAAACGGCTCACTTAAGTGCCAATATCGAAGTAAAATGGATCACTTAAGTATCACTCCGGCCAAAATCCGGCCAAATTGCTGACGCAGCAATTTTCCGGCAAGTTGGGTGCAAAACAACGTCGTTTTGCATGCTGACATGGTGACAAATTACAAAAACGGCATCGTTTTGTGTCTAATGTGTAAATAATTAATATAAAAATTAATTAAATTTAATTTAAACTTAATTTTATTTAAAATATTCTAAAATTAAAAAAACATTTTTAAAAAAAAGGGTGAGGGAGCCGAAAGGGGCGGCTAAGGGCTGAGCCTTCGCCGTCGCCGCCTCCCCACTGCCGCCGGGAAGAGCCGGCGACGGCGGGCGGACGGTCGGTCATGGTCGGCGGCCCCGGCCAATCGGCCGCGAGCCCTTGCTAGATCACGGTGAGGGCCACGACCCTCGCCCTAGTTTTGGCCGAAGGTCCGCGGTCCCTCATCGCCTCCTTGCCGTCGCCGGGAAGGGCCGACGACGGTGGGGGAGCATCGGGCCGGGGTCGCCGAGCCTTGGCCGGGAGCCGCCGATGCCGGGCGATCGGTGGCGAGGGCCCGCGAGCCCTCGCCGGATCTGGTCGAGGGCCGCGACCCTCGCCCCCGGATCTGGTCGAGGGCCGCGACCCTCGCCCCTGATCTGGCGAGGGCTCACGGGCCCTCGCCGCCTCTCTACCGTCGTCGGGAAAGGTCGGCGACGATGGGAGGAGCATCGCCCGGGGTCGCCGAGCCACGGCTAGGGGCCGGCGATGAGGGCCCGCAAACCCTCACCCAAATGCGGGGTGAGGGTCGCGGCCCTCACCGCGATCCGAAAAGGGCTCGCGGCCCTCCCGACCGGCCGGCGACCCCGACCAACCCTCCCCCTTCATCGCCGGCTCTTCCCGCGGCGGCGGGAGGCGACGACGGCGAGAGCTCGGCCCTCAACCGTCCCTTCGGCTCCCCTCCTTTTTTTAATTTTAAATTTTTAGTTATTTAATTTTAGAATATTTTAAATAAAATTAAGTTTAAATTTAATTTTATTAATTTTTATATCAATTATTTACACATCAGATACAAAACGATGTCGTTTTTGCAATTTGTCGCCACGTCAGCGTGCAAAACGACGCCGTTTTGCACTCAACTCGCCGGAAAATTGCCACGTTAGCAATTTGACTGGATTTTAGCCGGAGTGGCACTTAAGTGATCCATTTTACTCCGATATTGGTACTTAAGTGTATCGTTTTAAAATTTTGGCACTTAAGTGTTCCTCCGTGCCAAGTTTTGGCACTTGGGCTATTCTTACCTCGCCATGCTTGTCTTTATAATAATGGACATGATGTCCATCACTTTTAAAATATTTGACAAGCTTTTTTGGATCTGGCTCAAAAATAAATTCAGGAACACATGGTTCAATCATAAAAAGAGTTTGGAAGATAGAAGGACTCTCTTCCTTTTCCATACCAAATTTGATGGAAACAATTCCATCATTTTTTCTGACAAATTCAGAGTCGATAGACTGGAAAGGTTTGTTATTCTGGTGAAGCTTTTCATAGTTGATAATCCACGTTTCTGGAAGAAGAGTGGCCAACTTTTCCTTTGGAATTTGTCTGGGAACATGGATGCAAGAAGCTTGGTCATTTTGCATGAATAAAGCATCTTCATTTCCATTGTTGAAATTTAAATCAAAGGCATGATTTTGCACTCGATAAACCATCTGATAATGGAGTGGCCACAACAAAGTCTGCAGTTTGGGGTGCTCCTGTAAGCTGAACTTGGACCTTCAAAAAAGAAAGTAACTGTGGATCCGAAAGAGCTATGTTGAAATTTGGATACAAAGTCACAAAGACTATTCCAGCATTCAACGTAGTCTAAACAATACCAATACAAGCATGCTGGTACTCGAGAAATCGAGTATCCAATAATGCAATTCTTACCACAACTGGTAAACCTTTTCGGCCATGAAAAGTAAGAGCAAGACGAACAACTCCATAATGGACATGAGAGTAACCTTATTGAGCCCATTGTCTGGGAAAGTCAGGAAAGATTTGAAGAATAACAAAGTACTCATTTTCAGGAGTAGGGATGGAATGTTAATCAAACTTGGAGGACTGCACGTACTCTTTCACTTCCTTTGGGGTTTGACGAATAAGTTGACGTATGGAACGGATGGGATAAAAAGACGAAGTGGGTTTGGCAAAAGCAGAATAAGGGTTCATAAGGGGAAGTTGGGTTTCAGAGATTTTAGTTTCATCACTAAGAGAGACTTCATAAAGATAGTCTATCTTAGACGCATTTGAAACGCGAAAATCTGAAAGAGTGGAAGAAGATGGAGATGTAGCAAGAGTAACAGGCGCTTGAATTACTTCTGAATCGGTCATGGTGTGAAGAGATCTTCTCAGCACTGGATTCTCCTACTAAGCGCATGGAACGGACATGGTTAGAAACGAAACCATTGACTTTGATACCAGAGAATGGACCTAAGCTTAGAACTAGTGAGGATAGAGTCAATTCTTTGGGAATGGAGGACAAAAAGACATATTTCAAGTTTGCATCAGCTCCAACCTAATAGAAGAGTTTAAGAATTTCTCGATAATGCTTATCAAGATCTTTTAT
Organism: Eucalyptus erythrocorys; assembly: GCA_014182555.1. Lineage (NCBI taxonomy): Eukaryota > Viridiplantae > Streptophyta > Magnoliopsida > Myrtales > Myrtaceae > Eucalyptus > Eucalyptus erythrocorys. Next base: position 25,007,082 of record CM024605.1, on the reverse strand, counting down.
TTGAAAAGAGCAACATTTTCGCTTAAAAATCCGCTTGATGGAACATGGCTATGGAAGAGGTTGATAGAGTTTCTTTTGGAGTAGAGAGTAGGTCGGAAGAAGTTAGTAAGTCTTCTTTTGGAGTAAGAAGTGGGTGGCCATTGGAGCAAATCACACTGGTTAATTTGTCTAATGGTTAAATGATGCAATTTCCGTGGTTTGATTTATTAATGGTATATGAGAAGACAATGGAATCTATCTCCCCGTGCAGCCATTGAAAACACACAAGCGATGCCATACGGCCATTAATGATAATTGGGGAGCTAGTAACTACAAATCTGAAATTACGCAATTTTAATGTGGTCCTTAATAACTTACAAGCGTTTTTGTTTTTCTTTTTTTTCCTGGCATATTTGATATTCACTACAAATGCCGAATAGAGACTCATTCCATTAGACCAGACCGATCACTCCTACCCAATTTCAATTCAGCTGGTCCTTATTTAAACTATAAGCGAGCAATGTACCGTCCCATAGGGTCAATATCATGTTGCACGCTGAGGTAATATATTACCGACTCGATCCCTGTAAACTTAGACCTTTGAATCAAGGCCTCGGCATCTTCTTACGACGACCTGCCATGTTCGACCGCTCTCTTGGCCTTCTCTCCAAGATTCGACTCTTCTCCTTATCTCCTCCGTCCATCACTTTCCTCACGGCAGCCTCCACTTTCTCCCTGCCCACTGGCGGGCCCGGCTTGGTGTTCCAAGATGTGTACTCCATGCTCCCGACCTGGACCCCAATCCTCGACACATCGGTGACAAGCTTCTCATTACAAAACTGCTCGGCTGATTGCGGGAAAGTGACCATCGGAACTCCGGCGCTCATGCCCTCTAGAGGCTGCATTTGGGACCAGCATTTGCAAGTAGCTTTTGGTATCCAAAGCCCATTTGCTTAAATATTAGGTGTATGGGAACATTTTTAAAACCCACCTTAAAGGAATACTAGCCTTCCAAAGGCTGAAAGTCCATGGTAGGTTGGGGACTGCCTTGGGCTTCTAGCATTCTCGGCATGCGGAGCTGAGGGTAAATGAAAAAAATATATATTCTTCCCAAATTAACCTTGCTGATATTTCAATTTTCCTATTTTGCCCTCACTATTCATCTTCTTCTTCTCCATTCTCCATGAGCCATCGCCGACAAAGGGCAAGCAATCGTCGACAACCATCGTGCCCGCTTGTCGCGACCTAATTTTTCAGTGCACCACCTAAAACTAGATTAATGGATTACTAAGTCTCTAACTTAGCTCGGGCTCTCCTGCACCCATACCAATTCGTGACTTATGTTCAAATATTTAACATGCGAGATGAATTTTATTTAAGAGTCGCCACTAATCATTTTTGGTAGGTTGATTAGACACCTAAGAAAAATAACGGGAGAATTATTTTACTCCTACGAACTAGAGACTAAGGGTATGGGGACATGGTTACACTAGATTCCTCTAATGCCCTTTCGGTACCATAAGTTTTCAAAAAATATTTTGGAAGACAGCTTGGATTTATTTTAAGCTAAGCTAACTAACATGCAAATGGTGACCATGCGGGTGCACACTCAATGAAAATAACATTCAAATTAAAGCAATTAAAAGATTAACTTCAAAGCAATAATAGCACTGCAATGTTAAACCAGAATTCACATCAAAGAATCCTATATATGATTTCTAATTAACAAGCAATTTTTGCTTTCACTTTGTTTAATGGGAACTTAATCTATATGTAATGCATACTAATAATCTAATATGACATGGTAACGTGACCTAAGTTACATGACATGGCAATGTGACCTAAGTTACATGACATGGCAATGTGACCTAAACTATATGACATGAATAGATTAAATCATAAAGAAATTAAATGCAATCTAAATTATCTAATTCTATTGACGGGCAATTTCTAATTAAATGGGCCTAAAAACTAAATGACATGCATTTGATGTTTCTATTCCTAAATGACATGTTCATGACACTTTTATTTTTTTTCTTTTTCCTAAAAATTGCAATTTATGCTAAAAATGGAAATAACTTATCCTAAGACATTTTTTTGGATTTTTTTTTCATGAAATTTGAAATTAGAAAAATGTGAAAATTATCTAGCTAGGTTAAGATTTTATTTAATTTATACTAAGGATTAGGTTATGCTAAACCCTAATTTAAACCAAGATATTATCTTAACTTAGCAATCCCTAACCTAAGGTGTAGTCTATCTAAGTCAATCTAAACTTAAAATGAAATATGCAATTTTATTCTAATGTGCAATGACGTGCAAATGATACTCTAATTCTATATGCATGATGATTTTTTGTTATTTTTTATTTAATTTCAAAATTAAAATTTATATGTGATTAAACATACAACTCAAATAAAAAAACTAACCACCTGAATGAAATCCCTATTCTAGATATGTAAGATAACAAAAAAGAACTAAATCCTAATTTAAATATATTTTTGATTTTCTTAGTGGTTTTCCAAAATAAGCAATTATCAATCAAATCTAAACAATCAAGATATTCCACAAATAAAGGATTAAAATAATCGAAAAAATAACCTGTTGTCTCACAGGTCAAATTAGTGATTATTCTAACCCTAATTATCACGACAAAGATATTCAAAATAACTAAAAATCTGATCCGAAGTCTTACCGATTAAATTAATAATTATATTGATTGCAATTAAAATACTATCAACAAACCCCAAAAATTAATATAATAAAAAAATGACCCGATATCTTACGGGTCAAATTAATAATTATACTAATCTTAGGAAAATCCCTATGGATAATGTCTAAGATATTCATGAAATAAAGATCACTTCAAGTTTACACAATATCGACTAAACTTAAAAGAAATAAATAAAATAAAAGTTAATAGAAAAAGAAAATAAAACTACCTAATCTTTTCCTCTTTTTTCTTTTTTCTTTTTTTGTTTCTTGCTTTTTCACCCAGGCAGCTGAGTCGTCGGATCAGGATCTCGGCGAAGGGCACTCCGGCGAGGGGCAGCGGGATGCGGTTCTGGATCTACCGGCGTTGGGCTGTGACTTCGTCGGGCTGGTGGAACGGCTCGGAGAGGATCTGCTGGGTGTCGGAGCAGAGGCGTCGCGAGTGAAGCAAGGCACGGCGCGGCAAAGGAAAACTCGAGCAGTTGCAGCGACGAGCGAGCGAGAGAAGGTGTTGGGCTGTCGCACGCGGATCGGCGATGAACGGACCAGGAGCAGCGTCGGGTCGTCGCGGATCGGCGCAGTGGCGGCTTCATCAGGCTGGTGGAGCGGCTTGGCGACAGCGTCGATTGGCTCGGGACTAGGTCGGAGGCGACCCGCGGGCACGCGGCGATGCGGGGGAGTCGAATTGGCGGTAGTGCGGGCCGATCTGGAGCAGCGTTGAGGAGCGGGATCTGGTGGAGATGTGGTGAGCTGGTTCGAGATCTGCAGGCGTCGGCGCTGGGCTGAGCAGGTCATGAGTGCAGAAACGCGACGGGGTGAGCAGTGGCGTCGGGATCGGCGGTCCAGATCTGCCGGCGTCGCGAGGCTGAGGTGGAGACGTTGGGTTCGCGGGCGAGGGTCTCGGACGCGGCGGCGTTGGTGTGGCGAGACGGCGGCGTCCAGCGGTGGTGGCGCGGCTGGGTCGCTGGAGCAGTCTCGCGAGCGGCTCAGGCAACAGGCCAAAATGCAAGGAAGATGAACAGCCTTTTTTTATTTTTTTTTGACCTTTTACTGCTGCTTGACGTCACTTCCTCTGCAGTTTTCCTGCTGACTTTTCCTTTTTGCTTTCTCTTTCTCTCTCTTGCTGACTTTTCCTTTCCTCTGCAGTTTTTTGTCAGGAAAAGAAAAGAGAGAGCTCTCCTTTTTTTACGAAGATGGATGGGAAAAAGAGCCCCTTTTTCTCTCCTTTTTTTACTTTGGCCGAGAGAAAAATTCCAGAAAAAACCCCCTTGTGTGTATTTTGACTTCGAAAAAAAAAAAACCGAGAAGAAAGCCCCCTTTTTTTAACTTCGACGAAGAGAAAAACCCTCGAAAATAAAACCTCTCCCCTTGTGTGGATTTTTACGAATCGAAGCCCCCCATTTCGAAGCCTTGCCTTCCCTATTTATAGAGCGAAAAGAAAACAAATCCCCAAAGATTTCATATGTCGACTCAACAACCGAGGATAATCTAAAATTTTTTTGTTGAAGATTTCCAGATAATTCTTTCAACCATTAAAGATAAAACTCCGTTATCCAACCTTAAAATCTTTTGAAATCTCCATCCACAACAAAATGTTTTAGATTATTCCTTATCCTCCTTAATATTCCTAATGATTTTATCACCAAAAGACTAAAGATAAGATTGCAAATCTGATTTTTTTAAAATCCCAAAAACCACCGTAATATCGCCTCAAATCTCAATTTCTCATTAATTAATTAATAAAAAGAACAACGAGCTTGGGCTAATTTGCTCCTTCCATGGGCCTAGCCTGGCCTGCCGAACTAGAGCTCATAAATATTAATTCGAACCCATCCACCACCGGCCCAACATAACTGCAAATTGGTTTACACCCGAGGTGGTTCACACCCGAAAAATTGGTCACGACACAACTTGGCGACTCACGCCGGGGACTTGTGTTAAAACACTTAGTGGACTTAGGCCAATTTTTCTTTTCTTTTGAAAAATGTTTTTGTTTGGTAGCGAGGATTCCAAGTATGTCCCTAACATTTAAGATGTTAAATGTTTCTGCAGATTGGGAGATATAAGGGGAGTAGTTTTTGCTAACCCTTGTCTTGCAGGATGGAATTGGGGATGTATGTTTTAGATTCAAATTATTGAAGTGCTGTGTGATTTAAGTTGTTGTGCATGCTTTGCATTTAACACTACACTTTTGCACACACAACCTGCCGCCGGACCTGGGCCGCACTAGGATATTTAGGATGGTATTGAGTTGGATACGACTTCGATCGCGAGGCCGCGTAGTAGAGTTTGCCCAACTCAATCCCGAAAGTTTCTTTCTTGGTGTCAAGAATGTTTACCTCTGCCCGCGAGGCTGCGTCGCATTTGGGTATCATTCTTGACTGAGCCGGAGTTAGAAGGGCTTGACTTAGTATGCGAGGCTGCAACTAAGTCATCCCACCCTTTTAGCTCCACCTTGCTTAGCCTTCCTAGTTAGAAATCGAACCTCACGTTTCATGGGCTTGTCTATGTGATTGCCATTGATTTTCCTTGGTGAAGTAAGTCTTCTATCCCTATATTATGCAATTTACTTACTTTGTCATACTTTTGGTCTGTCCATGACAATCTAGTTTAGTCATTTGATTTAATTCCTTTGTCAATCAGAAATGAAATAAGGAAATTGCCGTGCAATGAATCATTTTGAAAATAAAAGATTTTGGAGAATTTGTTTTCAATTCATGTCTAGGAAATTTGATCTTGCTAGGGTGTCTATTTTTCTATCTCTCTTTAGGAAATTCCATTCTTGTACAAACCTTTCATGAAAAAAAAAAGAAAAAGAAAAAAGTTGATAGGTCATTGTCATGGATTGACTTTCTATTTACACCTCATGCTTACATGTTCATTTAATTTAGGTGATTATGGAGCGATCTTGCTCACCCATCTGTACACGGTCGAGAGCTAAAATGGCGGATCAAAACAATGTGCTGGACCGTATTATTGACAATTTGAACAAGCAAATTGCACACCTCCAAAGTCAAGTTGATGAATTGTCGATTCTGTGGCTTTTCTCATCAAGCAAAAAGGTTGTGATAACATAGGTACCCTATCTTCAGTGAGAAACTACAACTCGAAGAAGAGAGCCAAGAGAACTTTTGAATTGTCTTATTTTCCTGATGTAGCTGAGTTTGATGCCACCATGAAGAGACTAGTGACATATTTAGAAGGAAGAATCTCTAAGCTGGAGGATTCGCATCACAAGATCAAGGAGGGTGAAGAACTCAAGCACGCATGATTCATGGTCTCAAGTAGATCGCTTCCTCATTTAATTAGGGGCATGTTTAGCTGCACCTTCCCCTGCGTGGGAATTTCTATTGCTTTTTAGATATTGGTTTCAATTTTCCTCTGTTTTGCTTTAATGCTTGAATATCACATTTTTCATTCCAATAAATTTAATTAATTGATGGATATCAATAAAATTACAAGTTTTGTTTTGAGGACATGATGGGGTATACCAAACTGGCCTAGTGACGATATCCAACAATGAAAAGAAAATATCATCCGTGGAGAAAATCTAAGGGCTGGACTTCTTCATGCTTCCTTATATATAAAATAAATAAATAAAATCATTTTTCAAGCCATGCATTAGGTTAGCCCCATTTAATTTTGTGATTCATTTACTTTATGTTTCAGAGCATTACTTTCTTGGCCCGATAAGAAAATATCTGGAAAAGGCGCATTGGGTTGCGATGATAGATCAATTGGCCCAATTGTTACTCAACAAGTTTGAGAACACATTTCAAAAGACTTAATGAAATGAGGGATGACAAATTGGGGGCATGACAGGTTTTGGCAGTGACCTGACTAAGACAAAATCTCCATCCAAACCAAAATGGATATTCCATGTGCATTTAGTTTGATGTTGCACAGTATCCTATTCATGCACATTGTTTTGTGCAGGGGAAAAAACAAGGATTCATCAAATCAAAGTTCGAGTTTTCATCCTTGATTGATCAATTTGTGTGTTTGTTCCCTTTTGATAGGGGCAATCCAAGGACACCCATTGCTGAGACAGTCCCTTCGTGGGACAATTCATTGAATGAATGCTTGCAATCATGTTTTTCATACTTATGAGAGCATGTTTTGTCTGTTTGAAGTCACAAAAGCTTTTCATGCTTAATGTTGTTGGACTCTTTTGAAAAGAGAATTTTCATATTGATTTAGCTCACCAATTTCATGAGGAGATTTTGTCAAGATAGACAACTTGATTAAGAGACATCAATGCTTAAGAATGCTGAATGAGACGTACCAGGATGATGAAAGGCAAGCCTTATCCTATACACAAATCCTTACTTATACACTTGTGAGATGAGTGTAGGAAGTTCCATATCCGCAAAGTAAAGAGTTCTCTCGCGAAAGGTACGATAACCGAAATGATGAGGGGCAATTCATTTCTCTATCCTAAACACTACATATAATCCATTGTTTAACCCCTTTGAGCCTTATACACTTATGAAATTCTTTTCAAATTATCCCTGTCAAGAACCACCCCACATCGGGGCAAATTGAAGGGTAAGACAGTATCATAAGGTGAAGAAAATGGATTGAAATTTTCTTGCTCTCACTTGCATCAATCTTCTAGTCGTGCTATTACATTGAACTCATGCGGTAATTTAAGTGCCTTAGGATGACGAAGAGCATTTCTTTCTTTATCCTATACACTTATATCCTTTGCATAGCCCACTTGAGCCTGCAATTTCATTTCTGTAAACCCAGTTGGTGATCATCCCCCACACTAGGGCAAGGCACAAGGTAGATGAAGACCCTGGAAAGTTAGAGTGTCATTCAAAGTGTGATTGCTTGACGCATGGATTATGCGCAAGAATTGAAATCGAAATAGAACTAAGGGGCATGAAAAAGCAATCTGCCTAGTAAAAGCAAGGCCAATGCCCATGAAAAAAGAAGAGAAGAAAAAGTGAATGAGAATTAGGGGCACGAAAAAGCAGTGTGCCTGGTAAAAGCAAGGTCAATGCCCATAGATGAAAAAAGAGTCAAGATAAGTGACTACCAATTGCAAGAATTGAATCCCAATGGAGCAATATTCAAAGCAATCATATGTTGAGTTTTTACAATCAATGGGGCACTTCATGAAGACAATCCCCAATGTTGAAAAAGAAAATTGGTGGCAATGCCAAGATGATCATCAACTCTCACCCTTTACACACATTTTAAGCCTAATGATCCTTTCATTTCTTGACCCACGAACCCTGGCCTACGTTACGTCACTTACAAAGTCTCTTCTGATTAGGGCACTTGAATTAATGTAGGAGTTCATATGTTTATAAGCATTGCTCGAAGAAGTGCGAGCAAGATTATTTCTTTCTCATTTTGCAGGGTTCTTGACTTGTAAACCCGGAGATGAATACAAAATTGTTCTTTCAATAGCCTTGACTCAAAGAGTCCCTTTGTTAAGCCATTGACCAAGCCCACAATACAGTCCTTGTTAAAGACCTCCTCAAATTGGTAAGATCGTACCGCTTGCGAGATTACTCGGACCCTTGTTGGTATGATGATAGTGAAATTGAGTGATTCTCATAAAATAGCCATTTTGAATTAGATTGAGTGAAAGTCCTTTCTAACTGAAAGTCTCTCATTCAGCATTCTTAGAAAATTCATGTCATGAACATTGTCTTGAACGACAATTCTCTCCAATGGAAATTTGGGTGATGCAAATATGGTAAAGTCATTATGCATAAACCTTGATTGAATTAATAAAAACCTCGTTGAATTTTACATTTTAAGGTAGCTCAGATTGACTACCTTTTTTATTAATGCATATAAGTTTTTGCTCTGATCATGTCTAACAGGTAATGCTTTCTCAAATACCTGAGAGCTCCTGACATTCAGGTTCCTTTTGGAATGCCTCATGAAATTAGAAGATGAGAAACCTTCGTGAACATTCAAGGTGCATCCTCGATGTTCCAAAATTTATTTCTACTAGGAGGTGAGAGACCTCCACAAGATTCCAGAAGACATATCCCCAAGAATCAGAGATATCACCAGGTAAGTATATCTCCACCCATATTCTAAATACTTGTCATTGTGCAGGTATTCTCTCTCAAGTGCATTAACATTTGACTCGGTCAAGCTGTCATTTATATTGACCTGGCGTGCTTTCGTAGCCCAGTGTCTCATTTCATTGACCCGGCGTGCTTTCATAGCCTGGTGTCCAGCTCTTGACTCGGCATGCTTTCATAGCCCGATGTCCCTTTATGTTGATCTGGTGTGCTTTTGTAGCCCAGAGTCCCTTTCATCGACCCAGCGTGCTTCCATAGCCCGGTGTCCTTTATATTGACCTAGCGTGCTTTCGTAGCCCAGAGTCCCTTTCATCGACCCGGCGGTGCTTTCGTAGCCCGGTGTCCATTTATATTAGTCTGGCGTGCTTTTGTAGCCCAGGTTCCCTTTTATTGAATTGTCATGCTTCCGTAGCCCAGTTCTCTCTTATTGACCTGGCGTGCTTTCGTAGCCCAGAGTCCTTTATATTGACACTCAATGGAGTTGTCCCCCAAAGATTTTTCTCCAGATTTAATCTGATTAAGGGGACCGAAGAATGGTTCGGGTCCTGGTCAGATGATTTTTGTCGCAAGGCTAGGCGACCGAAGAATGGTTCGGTCCTAGCCAAGCAAAATCTCGCTAGGTGACCGTAGCATAGAACGGGTCCTAGACAGCATTTATTGCTTTAACAGGTGACCGTAGCGTAGAACGGATCCTGGAAAAGCAATTTCTCCATTCAGGTGACCGTAGCATAGAACGGATCCTAAAAAATAAATTTCTTCGTCAAGGCGACCGTAGAATGGTACGGGTCCTTGACAACACTTATTGCTCTAACAGGTGACTGTAGCATAGAACGGATCCTGGGAAAGTAATTTCTTTCTGCCATACTAGGCGACCGTAAAATGGTACGGGTCCTGGGAAAGCAGAATCTTCACAAAGCCATGTTACTATTCTGGGCGACCGTAGAATGGTACGAGTCCCGACGAGGTAACACCCACTACCTTGAATCACTCTATTCTCCCCAAAGGTAAGTTATTCCAGGTAAGTTCATTTATCATTTGCATTAGTATTTGCATGCATCATAAAAATTGCATTAAAAAATGGAATTCATTTTCCAACAAAAAATCATTCATTGCATGTGCATGACCAAAATTTAGGTCTCAATTTGTCTTTAAAGGCAACTTCTACGAGCTCACCTTCAAAGAGGGGCAGCTGTTGACACCTAAATTTTGGCGACCCGTTTAGTCATTTATCATATTAAAAATTAGGGGTTAATTTCATCCCTGAAAAAAAATTATTAATTGCATAACACATAGTTTTAGGTGCATTTATTTTTAATTTGCATTTACATTGGGTCGATGACGGATGGGTTCGAATTAGTGGTTCTGAGCTTTAATTTGGTAGGCCAGACTAAGCCCATGAAGCAAGTAAATTGGCCCGAGCCCATTTTCTTTTAATGACAAAAATTACCTAAATGGAGATTTGAAATGATATTACGGTGGATTTTTGGAATTTAAGAAAATCGGGTTGCAATCTTATCTTTAGGCAATAAAATCAGGAGATGTGGAAAATAAAAAGTGATATTGCGTTTGGAAAAAAATTTCTGTGGATACTGATTTGGAAAGATTAAAAACCCTAGTTCGCGGCCTATAAAAAAAAAAAAAAAAAAAAAAAAACATGTAGGGTTGGGGAGGCCACACAATTCCATAAGAGAGACAGAGAGGATTCGGAGAGGAAAACACAGCCATTGAGAAGTACACGTGAGAAAAATCAATGAGAGAGTTTCTCTCTCGGCCAAGGCTTGGCCGAGAGATCCTTTTTGCCATGCTTGCTGCCTCTCACGCCGCATGTGCCGATCCGTGATGCGAGTTTCAACGTGAACTCGCTACGGGTCCTATCGCCAAAGCCTACTCCAGTGACGTTGTTGATCCTTGACGGCAACCACCATCGCAAGTGTGCCGTGACAGCATCGAACACTGGAGTTGCAGCCTTTTTGCTGTTGTCTACGTTGACACATCGGTCTGCTAGCTTATGTCCAGAGCCTATAACGATAAGTCACCAAAATCCCAAACGACATCCTTCGTATATACCACGTCCTAGTGCATAGATTTGTGGAGAACCCCACTGAAGCACCACAATCTACTCGGTGACAAAAATCGGTGGAAATTTGGGGAGCAAGGCGCCCAAGCGGTGATTTTTGGCTTGGTTTGTCAGTCCTTGCAGCGCAACCAAAATCTCCAGCAATTCCAGGCCAGTGAGCAACTTCCAACAAAGCCCAAGCACTGCTCAGCGAGACCCAGATTTCCAATTGAATTTCATCCGAATCCAGCGAGCGAAGGCAGTCGAAATTTCTCCGCCGTCTGGACGTTGAGAAGGGTACACGTGACAAGAGAATCTCCACTGAGTCATCATCCGAGGGAAGCATTTGACCCAAAAAGAACAAAAAAGAATTTGAGGGGGAGCAGCAAAGAAAAGACACAAAGAAGAAAACAATAGGAAAAGACAAACGAGGCTGTTCATATTTCGAAATTCATGATATTTGTCTTTGCTTTTTGACCACCGAACAAAGGACTCTGCAGGTTATCCCCGACGGTGCAGGTCTTACTCGTTGTCACCTTGAACGCCGTCTTGCTCCAATCGGCCATTGTGAGCTGCACTAGCGAGCCCTCATCGCTCAACCTGCAATTCCAGTGAAGCGCTTTCACGGACGCACCAGATCAGTCGCTCCTTCGTCCAGCGACGTGGCTCACTGCAACCACCAACCATGATCTACTCCAGCTACTTGTGAACAGCAATCCAAGAGCCCCTCAGTTGGCCTTCTCAACATCGACGCCGATCCTTGCCTCGTTTCACTGACCTGTTGTTTATTACTGAACCGTTGCAATTCCGGTGAGTTCGCCGGGGTTAATATCTCAGACGATTCCTTGTGTTCTCTCTCTCTTTTGTAGGTTTACCGGTGCTTTTGTCCACGACCAGCAACAAAATTGTGGTGTCCCATGAATTCAAAAAGGGAACAAAGTTGAGAAAAACCACGGGTGTAAAAGACTGATGAGCTTGAAGAAAGCAATCCGTTCTAGTAGAAAAGGTCACAACTCGGCCAAATAAGTGCAGGCGGTGGATTTGTCTTCTCTTGAATTTTGTCTAGATTTGACAATTTGCGGGTTTTGTGATTTTACTTCATGCAATAAGAAGGATTCCTTTTTGGCCAGGAGATTGTGAAGATGTTTACTCACTATCATGTTCGACACAAGGACCCAGGAAGATGCTTCCTTCGAAATAGTGGATTTTGTCTCCACGATCAATAACCTAGGCGAAGCTCCTGCACTCGTCCGAAGCCCCGATGCTACCATTCCCGCTCGTGTCCGAATTGAATTGATTTTATAAACTTTCTATTCTTGCAGGTTCATTGGTCGTGAGCCCGTCATCGTCTGCCTTGACGCAAACTGTTATTCATGAATCCTTCACGCTAGTGCCATTGCGGAAACTAATCATTCGCCCATGGCTGCTCGTCTCCGCATCTAGCCGAACACAACCACGCATCGCCGTCACCCGTTGAGCAGATTCCGTTCGATTTGAATTTGGTAGCATTATTTGTGGAATTAGGTAATTATCTTATCTAAATTTGATTTTGATATTTTATTGCCTAATACAAGCTTTTCAATATCTTACGTGCATATTTCAAGAATAGATGTATTTCCAATTAGAATTTATTGCTTAATTCGCAACCACACACCGATTTTTTATTCTATCTATAAGGCTTTAGATGGAATAATTAATCACACGGGAATAAGATTGATATCTTGATCTTTAAGGCTTAAGATCAATTTATTGATTTTATTAGCGGAACAATCAAGCCTGATTAGATATCGTTTCCAAATTTGAACGATTAATAATATCTTTGATGGGTGTGGATGATTTGGTGCTTATCTTTTTATTGTTATGTTTATCTCGAAAATACAAAAAAATTGCATTGGCATTCCACGTAGATTAGGATAAAATTGCATAATAGAATAGGTTTTCTTAAATGCATGTAGTTCTAGGTTAGGTAATATATTTAGGATTACATGACGAGATAATTTTCTAGAAAATATTGGATTGGTCTATTCCTAACTTAAAATAGATAATGTCTCGCTTTAGTTAGATTTTTATTTTTAGTGATTTTTAATTACGAATTTTCATAAAAAAGAAAACAAAAAAATCACAATCATGCATGTTAGAATAGAATTGCTTGTCTCATTTTAAGTTTAGATAATATTAGATAGATTGCATTTTAGGATTATTTAAGTTAAGATAATATTTTAGTTTAAATTAGGATCTGGCTCAACCAAATTTCTAATATAAATTGAATAGGATCTTAATCTAGTTAAATAATTTTTCACATTTTACCTAATTTCGAACTTCATAAAAAATCCAAAAAATGTCTTAGGATAAATAATTTCCATTCTTTATGATAAATTGCATTCTTTTAGGAAAAAAAAAAAATTGTCATGTGCATGTCATTTAGGATTAGATCCATCAAATGCACGTCATTTAGTTTTTTTTAATTTTTCTTTAGGCCTATTTAATTAGAAATTGCCCGTCAATGGAATTAGGTCATTTAGATTGCATTTAATGATTGCATTCCTTTGGGACTTACTTTACTCATGTCATATAGTTTAAATCATATTGACATGTCATGTAATTTAGGTCATGTTGCCATGTCATATTAGATTATTAGCATGCATTGCATATAGATTAAGTTCCCATTAAATAAAGTGAAAATCAAAAAAGAGAAATTGCGTGTTAATTAGAAATCATATCTAGAATTGTTGATGTGAATTCTGATCTAACAATGCAGATGCTTTCGTTGCTACAAAATAAGTCTCGTAACCTTATTCATTGCTTTATTGGGTGTTAGATTGGTGGTTTGCGCACCCGCATGATCACCTCACATGTTAGGGAGATAATTAAAATCAATTTAAACTGCTTGCCAAACATTTTTCAAAAATAAAAAAGAATGGTACCGAAAGGGCGTTAGAGAAATCTAACGTAATCAAGTCCCCATACCCATAATCTCTTATTCGTAGGAGTAAAGTAAATCTCCCATTACTTTACTTGGGTTTCTAATCGACCCACCAAAAAATAGATTAGTGGCGACTCCTAGTTAAAAATCATTTGCATGTTAAGAACTTGAACCTAAAGTCGCGAATTGGTATGGGCTTGGGAGGATCCGTTATTATCGTGTAATGATGGGTGACCGTGGAGGATCCGTTATCACCTAATATAAATAGGAATATGTAAGCATGAGGTGTAAATATAGAGTCAATCCATGACAACAATCTAATCGATTTTTTTATTCATGAAAAGTCTATACAAGAAGAGAATTTCCTAAAAAATGGATATCCAAATTTTCTAGACATGACATAAAGACAAATTCTCCAAGGTTTTTTCAAATGCATCATTCCCTAGCAATTTCTCATTTCATTTCTAATCAAATCAATGATTGACCTAGATTGTCATAAACTGACCCAAAAATACGACAAAATAAATTGCATGGTATACCAAAGAAAATCAATGGCAATCACATAGACATACACATGAAATGTGAGGTTCGATTTCTATCTAGATGGCTTAACAAAGTGGAGCTAAGAGGATGATCTCGATCGTTGCGCCTCTCGCATTAACGTGTCAAGTCCTCCTAACTCCGGCTCAGTCGAATGGAATGTCCAATAATCACGCAGTCTCACGGATATGGACAAACACATTCGACACCATGAAGAACTTTCGGGGAAGAGAAGGTCAACCTCTATATAGCAGTCTTGCTTTAGAGGGAGTATCCTTCTCAACGCCATCCTAAGAATCCTATCGCAGCCTAGGTCCGGCGGCAGGTTGTGTGTGCAATAGTGTAGTGTTAAATGCAAAGGCATGCACAACAGTTTATATCAAGCAACACTTCATACATAAAAATAAACCATTCATTCCTACACCTCCCTGCAAAACAAAGGTCAGCAAACACTTCCCCTTATACCTCCCAATCTGCAAAAACATTTAACACCTTAAATGTTAGAGACGTACCTGGGATCCTCGCTGCCAAACAAAAACATTTTTCAAAAGAAAAGAAAAATTGGCATAAGTTCATTAAGAGTTTTAACTCAAATCCCCAGCGGAGTCGCTAAGCTGTTGCGACCTAATTTTTCAGTGCACCACCTAAAACTAGGTTAATGGATTACTAAGTCTCTAACTTAGCTCGGGCTCTCCCAGGCCCATACCAATTCGTGACTTATGTTCAAATATTTAACATGCAGATGAATTTTATATAGGAGTCGCCACTAATCATTTTTTGGTAGGTTGATTAGACACCTAAGAAAAATAATGGGAGAATTATTTTACTCCTACGAACCAGAGACTAAGGGTACGGGGACTTGGTTACACTAGATTCCTCTAATGCCCTTTCGGTACCATAAGTTTTCAAAAAATATTTTGGAAGACAGCTTGGATTTATTTTAAGCTAAGCTAACTAACATGCAAATGGTGACCATGCGGGTGCACACTCAATGAAAATAACATTCAAATTAAAGCAATTAAAAGATTAACTTCAAAGCAATAATAGCACTGCAATGTTAAACCAGAATTCACATCAGCAATCCTATATATGATTTCTAATTAACAAGCAAATTTTGCTTTCACTTTGTTTAATGGGAACTTAATCTATATGTAATGCATACTAATAATCTAATATGACATGGCAATGTGACCTAAACTATATGACATGAATAGATTAAATCATAAAGAAATTAAATGCAATCTAAATTATCTAATTCTATTGACGAGCAATTTCTAATTAAATGGGCCTAAAAACTAAATGACATGCATTTGATGTTTCTATTCCTAAATGACATGTTCATGACACTTTTATTTTTTTTTTTTTCCTAAAAATTGCAATTTATGCTAAAAATGGAAATAACTTATCCTAAGACATTTTTTTGGATTTTTTTTCATGAAATTTGAAATTAGAAAAATGTGAAAATTATCTAGCTAGATTAAGATTCTATTTAATTTATATTAATGATTAGGTTATGCTAAACCCTAATTTAAACCAAGATATTATCTTAACTTAGCAATCCCTAACCTAAGGTGTAGTCTATCTAAGTCAATCTAAACTTAAAATGAAATATGCAATTTTATTCTAATGTGCAATAACGTGCAAATGATGCTCTAATTCTATATGCATGATGATTTTTTGTTATTTTTTTATTTAGTTTCAAAATTAAAATTTATATGTGATTAAACATACAACTCAAATAAAAAAAACTAACCACCCGAATGAAATCCCTATTCTCGATATGTAAGATAACAAAAAAGAACTAAATCCTAATTTAAATATATTTTTGATTTTCTTAGTGGTTTTCCAAAATAAGCGATTATCAATCAAATCTAAACAATCAAGATATTCCACAAATAAAGGATTAAAATAATCGAAAAATAACATGTTGTCTCACGCGTCAAATTAGTGATTATTCTAACCCTAATTATCACGACAAAGATATTCAAAATAACTAAAAATCTGATCCGAAGTCTTACGGATCAAATTAATAATTATATTGATTGCAATTAAAATACTATCAACAAACCCCAAAAATTAATATAGTAAAAAAATGACCCGACATCTTACGGGTCAAATTAATAATTATACTAATCTTAGGGAAAATCCCTATGGATAATGTCTAAGATATTCATGAAATAAAGATCACTTCAAGTTTACACAACATCGACTAAACTTAAAAGAAATAAATAAAATAAAAGTTAATAGAAAAAGAAAATAAAACTACCTAATCTTTTCCTCTTTTTTTTTTTCTTTTATTTTGTTTCTTGCTTTTTCACCCAGGCAGCTGAGTCGTCGGATCAGGATTTCAGCGAAGGGCACTCCGGCGAGGGGCAGCGGGATGCAGTTATGGATCTACCGGCGTCGGGCTGTGACTTCGTCGGGCTGGTGGAACGGCTCGGAGCGGATCTGCTGGGTGTCGGAGCAGAGGCGTCGCAGGTGAAGCGAGGCACGGCGCAGCAAAGGAAAACCCGAGCAGTTGCAGTGACGAGCGAGCGAGAGAAGGTGTCGGGCTGTCGCACGCGGATCGGCGATGAACGAACCAGGAGCAGCGTCGGGTCGTCGCGGATCGGCGCAGTGGCGGCTTCTTCAGGCTGGTGGAGCGGCTTGGCGACAGCGTCGATTGGCTCGGGACTAGGTCGGAGGCGACCCGCGGGCACGCGGCGGCGTGGGGGAGTCGGATTGGCGGTAGTGCGGGCCGATCTGGAGCAACGTTGAGGAGCAAGATCTGGTGGAGATGTGGTGAGCTGGTTCGAGATCTACAGGCGTCAGCGCTAGGCTGAGCAGGTCGTGAGTGCAGAAACGCAACGGGGTGAGCAGTGGCGTCGGGATCGGCGGTCCAGATCTGCCGGCGTCGCGAGGCTGAGGCGGAGACGTTGGGTTCGCAGGCGAGGGTCTCGGATGCGGCGGCGTTGGCGTGGCGAGATGGCGGCGTCCGGCGGTGGTGGCGCGGCTGGGTTGCTGGAGCAGTCTCGCGAGCGGCTCGGGCAACAGGCCAAAATGCGAGGAAGATGAACAGCCTTTTTTATTATTTTTTTTTTTACCTTTTACTGCTGCTTGACGTCACTTCCTCTGCAATTTTCCTGCTGACTTTTCCTTTTTGCTTTCTCTTTCTCTCTCTTGCTGACTTTTCCTTTCCTCTGCAATTTTTTGTCAGGAAAAGAAAAGAGAGAGCTCTCCTTTTTTTACGAAGATGGATGGGGAAAAGAGCCCCTTTTTCTCTCCTTTTTTTTACTTTGGCCGAGAGAAAAATTCCAGAAAAAACCCCCCCTTGTGTGTATTTTGACTTCGAAAAAAAAAACCAAGAAGAAAGCCCCCTTTTTTTAACTTTGACGAAGAGAAAAACCCTCGAAAATAAAACCTCTCCCCTTGTGTGGATTTTTACGAATCGAAGCCCCCCATTTCGAAGCCTTGCCTTCCCTATTTATAGAGCGAAAAGAAAACAAATCCCCAAAGATTTCATATGTCGACTCAACAACCGAGGATAATCTAAAATTTTTTTGTTGAAGATTTCCAGATAATTCTCTCAATCATTAAAGATAAAGCTCCGTTATCCAACCTTAAAATCTTTTGAAATCTCCATCCACAACAAAATATTTTAGATTATTCCTTATCCTCCTTAATATTTCTAATAATTTTATCACCAAAAGACTAA
The DNA here is from genome assembly GCA_014182555.1 of Eucalyptus erythrocorys. Taxonomy (NCBI): domain Eukaryota; kingdom Viridiplantae; phylum Streptophyta; class Magnoliopsida; order Myrtales; family Myrtaceae; genus Eucalyptus; species Eucalyptus erythrocorys. The sequence continues at coordinate 24,989,125 of CM024605.1, read as the reverse complement.
AGATAAGATTGCAAATCTGATTTTTTAAAATCCCAAAAACCACCGTAATATAGACTCAAATCTCAATTTTTCATTAATTAATTAATAAAAAGAACAACGAGCTTGGGCTAATTTGCTCCTTCCATGGGCCTAGCCTGGCCTGCTAAACTAGAGCTCAAAAATATTAATTCGAACCCATCCACCACCGGCCCAACATAAATGCAAATTAAAAAATAAATGCACCTAACACTCTATATTATGCAATTAGCCTATGATTTTTAATGCAATAAATAACTAAATGGGTCGTAAAAATTTAGGTGTCAACACCGCTGCACTACGACCTTTGCACGGAGGTTGCTGGGGCTGCGTGATCCATCTAGTCGTAGATCTGGTCATGACCCTCAAGGTCGTGCGACCCATCTGGTTGCAACCAAACGCGGTCGCTGATGACCGTTGCACCCACCGCACCGCGACCTCCATGCAGAGGTCGCTGGGCCCGCGCAACCCATATGGTCGTAGATCTGGTCGTGACCAGATGCAGTCATCGTGGAGGTTGTGACCCTCAAGGTCAAGCGATTGTCGCGCCCGCTGCACCGCGACCTTCACGCAGAGGTCGCTAGGGCCACGCGACCCATATGGTCACAGGGCTGGTCACAACCAAATGTGGTCACCGAGACACTTACCGAACGCTCGCACGGCAACCAGATGGGTCGCACGAAGGTTGCGACCTCATATCTGATCGCCGTGACTCTCGCTGGAGGATCACCCAATGCATCGTGACCTCCACCAAGGCCGCGCGATCTAGGTCTTGCGACCCTCTAGCGAGGGTTGCGGCGACCAGATCTGGCCAACCTTCTGGCAAGGGTCACAGCGACCAAATTTGATCGCCGTGATGCGTGCCGAAGGGTCACACAATCCTCGCCGGATCGCCTATCTCTGCCAGACGGCCTGCATCGGACTGCCCACCCTTCGCCGGACCGTGTGCTCCTCACCAACGACTACTTGTTCTTGGCCGGCCAATTCTCCTCTTTTATATATATATATATGAATAACAAAAGCCTTTTGCAAATATAATTTTTCCAAATACTATTTTACTCAATGATATTTCACAATGGACTTTCAATATAATTTACCAAAAATAATTTACATTTTGTAAAATATCTTTTAACTCAACGACCTTTGCATTTCCCCAAAAATTTTCTCCAAACGCCCCAGAGTTGAGTTCCACCCGCAATATGTCATGTACCCACCCACCGGAGGGTGTTCGAGAATCAACTGCTCCGGCACCCGATCCAACCCTCTCTGGGACTCCTTCAGTCTCTCTTTGAACCCACTCGGAACCCAACCCTCTCCGCCTCCCTCTCCATTTTCCGACGACTCAAGAGATTTTCCCAACCTCCCAAATGAACGAACAGCTCGAAGCCTCGAGACCATATGCAATCTCAAGGAGCTGCTCCGAGGTCAACTTGGCCAGACTCCCAAAACGAACATAAAGAACGGAGTTGGGTTCTCTAGCATTGAGCCAACTCAAGCGACTCTGCCCGTCAATAGCCGCTTGTTGCCCTCTCTCGGCCTTATCCTCCACATTTTATTGCACGGCGGCACTGGTCCGACCACCCAAGCTTTCTTCGCCGTCTCCTCCTTGAAGTACTCCACATAAGCCGATTCCAGATCGAGAAAGCTATTCACTGCAACCCCAAGATTCCTGTCCTCCAAACTCCACATCCGACCTGGCAGCTTCCAGCCACCTGGACGCTTGGGAAAATGCAGAAGCTGCGACCTTGTCATCACGATCCTATCCGGCAGGCCCGGGATCTCAAACGGGTCGGATTCAGATTCCACCATCTCGTGAGGCCTGTAAATCCGCATCAGTTCTTGGGCACACCGAGAGAAGCAGCCGTTCCCACCGAACACGATCCTGGGAACTCCCACCGCGTCAATGACATCGGCCGACCAGCAGCGGTGGACATGCTGGAGTCAGGCGGCTCAGAGCATGAGGGCAAGTCAAGATTTAGTTGATGGAATATTCGATTATCGACAGCCGAGATTTAGTACTGGCAATCCAACGATTTTAGAATCTTAAACGGAGGCCCAAACGACAAGGAAGAAAGAGGAGATGGATATGGACTATAAAGAGCTGTAGCTTAAATTTATTTAAGGCCTTAACTAAAGACCGGTCAATTACTTGGGAAGCTGAAAACTCGGTAGCAGATTGCTTCACACCAGCCAAAACTAAATAATAAAGAAAGACTGTCGCCGGTCGTCTCAATCAAGATACGAATAGTGGACTTATAAACAATCTAGTAACAGCAGAGGCCACCCATGAAAAAGTGGATCTACTTTGCTGCTCAGTCACCACCATCAATGTCGAAGTCTCAAATATTTCCTCCACTACCAAAAGGATAAACATAGATTCAGCATTGAGAAAATTATCAAAACAGTTCTAAATCTTTTTTTTACCAATTCAGTCCTAAATTTTTTATAATTATGCCAATTCAGTTAATCCGGCCATTTTTTATCCATCAGCACTCACGTGTTGCAACGGACTGAGATGATTTGCAAGAGTGGTGGAAGGCGATTTGCAAGAGTCTGAGCTGAGGTCGTCCCTGGCGAAGTGAGAGGAGGAGGAAGAAGAAGAAGAAGAAAAGTTAAAAAAGAAAAAGAAGGAAAAAACGAGTAAAAAATTAACTGAAGAGAGAGGATGCAAAGTGTCTAACAGAAGAGAGAGGAGAGAGAGGGGAATGCAAGGGTATTTGACGGGTGGGCCCAAAAATAACACGTATTAACCGTTAAATGGACAAACTGATGTGTCTATCGTTTGGGCACCTTATATTTTCTCCTGACATGGAGACTGGAAAAGAAAAAATAAGCAAGAGAGAAACGACGGGAAAAGAAGTCTCATTCTTCCTTCGGTGATAGCTTTGTCCCACGCCTGGAGGAACCTTGACGGCGCTGCCATAATCCTTTGGCCTAACGCCCCCTTCCTTCTGCCAACAACGACGCCGCTTGCTCGTGTTATTCCCGCCGTCGTCTGCACTCATTGACATCGCTGTTCTCTCCTGAGACGATCCAGCCGCTCAACAATCTCAGCCAACCCGAGCCAATCGTCCGAGCTGCTGCCCCACGACGCATCCTGCTGCGCTAATCCACTTGCTACCGTTTGTGTTGTTGCCATGGCTCGTTAATGCTGTGAACGAGCCTTTGGTCGGGTCTACTTTCCCTTTGCAGGTCTTCACGGTGTCCCAACGTAGACGTCACGTTGTCCCAACGGAGACGTCCCAACGTAGACAAGACAGCAGTCAACTTTGAGAGGTGGGTTGACCGTGTTTTACCATGCTTCAGTCATGTCCCCCTTGCTAGCAGTGGGTCCTTATCGTACTCGGTAAATATCTTGAATATTTGTCTTCTCGCTCGCGGGATCCAACGAAGTCAACAGAATTCTTGGGTCAAATCTGAGTTACATGCAGGTTTCTTTGGTCTTGCTAAGAAGTGCAACAAGTCCTCACTCGGGAGTCCGTCGTTGGTGAACGTCCATCATCGTTATTCATCGCAAGCCACCACATCGCTGTCTCTTTCCGATCCACTGTTCCCCACGTCTTAGACCGCGAGCCGTGCACTACCACGTCGAGTCCCAATTGTGATTTACCAACCGCCCTTCAGAGATACAAATTTGGAAGTCAATATTCAAATCAGGTAAACATTTTGTCTAGTTTGATTTTCGAATATTCTATTGCCTAATTTAAAATATCGTTGACGTCCATGATTGAATTTCCGAATATATTATCCTATCCAAAATATCAAGTAGATTTTTAAATTATGAATTATTCCCTAATTTCTTAATGTGCATCAATCCTACCTGCTTCAAATGCGATTCGCGATTGCACGCAAAATCATCAATCCGATCTCATGCTTGTGAATATGATTTGCGATTTCATGAAAAATTATATAACCCAATCTTATACCCGAGATATGATTTGTCAATTTATTTCTAATATTAAATGAACATAGATAATATTTTGCATGATTTGGTGCCATGTTAGATGTTGATGTGATTTCTCATTTTTTTTTTGTTTGATTTGAATTGATTTTGCTTCCATAAAGGAAAACCCAAAACATATTGCAATTTGAGTTGATTCTTGTTTTGGACTAGGTTGCATGTTAAATTAGGTATTTTATTCTGAATTTTTAAATAAAAATCCAAAAAAAAAAATTGCTTTAGGATGAATTAAGTTTCCTTTCTTAGGATAGTTTGCATGTTTAAATATAGGGTATTTTTAATTCCGAATTTTAATTAAAAAAGAAAATGTAAAAAATATCATTTACTTGTCACGTAGAGTAAGGTCACATAATTTGATACTGCAAGTCATTTAGAAATTGTATGATAGGTCTACTTAAATAAGTTGGATGTCAAGTAGAGTAGTATTAGGTTAAGGCATTTAATTAATGTTGCATGACATATAGTTTGCACATTAGTTTGCACATTGCATGTCATTTTTAATTAAGCGTTTTTGCATGTCATTGCATTGCACATAGATTATGTTTCATTTAAATAAGTGAAAATCTAAATAAAAAAAAATTGAATGTTTGCATGTTAATTAGAAATCATATTTAGGGCTATTGATGTAATTTTGAGCTAACATGTTTCATTGCTTTGAGGTAAGTATTTCTTTCCTACACTCACAATTTATTTATTGCTTTGCTTTATTAAGTGTTAAATGATTGTTGCATACCCATATAATCACCTTACATGTTATGAGTAATTTAAAATCAATGCAACCTAGCTGTAAAATATGTATATTTAAATAAAAGTGAAAATGTATAGAAATGGCGTTAGAGAAATATATCATAATCAAGTCCTTAAACTCAATTAATCCGATTCGTAGAAGTGAATAATTCTCCATTTGTTTTACTTGTGTTTCTAATCGATCCACCTAAAATAAATTAGTGGCGACTTCTAATTGATAATGATTTGCATGCTAAATAACTTGAATCTAAGTCGCGAATTGGTATGGACTTGAGAAAACTCGAGTTAAGTCTAAGCTTAAAATTCATTAGTCAAACCCCTACATGATCCAACCACCTTCGGGGAGGTCGCGATAGACACAATTGCAAAAGATTTAGGACCGACTTTGCTAGAAAAAAAGAAAATTATGACCAAATTGAAAAAATTACAATAAGTTTATAATTATTTTAGTAATTTTTCCATTGAGCACTAGTCCTAAGCTCCTCGTCTGCCATTATTAGTACAAGGAAATAAATAAAATAGGAACTTTTAATGCGTAAATCTCCATTCTTTCCTCCACTGCTAATGGGTGAAGCATGCTGGCTTGCTATCCCACTTCTTGAACCACCCCTTAAACCTTCTAATTAATTAAATTTATCAATTTGTGAATCTTTGCATAGAATATTTATATGGTGGACGAATTGTGGTTAGGTTGACGAAACAATAAACATATCTTAATATGATCCCAGATCAAATAAAATGAGGAAGCTTTATTATGGATATAATTATTGTAAAAGGGAAAAATAAAATGGTGCTTGAAGGTTCGTAATTTAATTCCATCTACGGCAACTCAATTTTTGCCACTAATTTACTGCATAATGTATCTTTCAGAGCCAAGCTAGGTAGCAATGACAGTAACAAAAAGAAAGTAATATTTTTTTTTGGCCATTATTTAAAAATGATTTTGTTATCAAGTCTTTGAGGACACTTGTGGAGCAACTAACTACATAAACTATACGGCCATTAAAGCATTGAGTTCTCATGTAATATGGAATAATGGTTGGGACTTATACGATGATATCGGTCTACATAAACTAAATTATATATTAATTTCTCATTCTTTCAATAATGTAATGGAGTTCATGAGGCTTCGGCAATGAGACGATGATGCCATATCCATTTGATGCATGATCATGATGGATGGGTGCTGATAAAGCTAGTATGAACACTAGAGGGGGTAACTAGGTGTTAAAATAAAATATTGACAAATAAATACATAATAGAATAAGTCAAGATCAAAGTCTGAACAAAGATCAAAATCTGCTAAGTAATGAAACAAACTTCTGAAATAAGTTGTAAGTGTGCAACAGACTTAAATAAAATGAGTTAAGGGAAGAGAAAATTACACACAAGCTTTGTAGTGATTCAACTTAAATTAAGATTATCTCCACTTTGCCATACTGACAGCTTCCTAAATGAATTCCACTATAGGATCAATAATACTCGATGGTAAATCACACTAACTCACTAACTCACTTTTTTTAGTATTTCTCTCTCAATCACAACTTGTAAAGCTCACAGAGGAAGACAAGTAATATTGAGATCAACTTCAGACTTTGGAATTTTAAGTTCACATCTCTATCTCCTCGATCGATTAATCTCCTTAAATACTCCTTCATGTTGCACTAGCCGTTTAGCCAACCATAAGAGGATTTTCTTCCAATCTACCCGTTGGGTAGAAAGATTCAAAGAGATATTATGGCCATTGAAGACAGAGAGAATCTCCACTTGATTCCGATCATCCATACAATCAGAATCTTAATCCATAAGTATAGCTTCCTCATTTGAAACTTGTCTCCGAGATTGATTTCATCAATTGGTGATTGACTCATTCAACATATATATTTGGAAAGTGAAATCCTTATCTAGATCAGTAGCTGTTGTTGATTATATTCTGAATCTATCTCGTTCTAGTCCTGTGTTGTATTCTCGATAAGTCTCGTTATGGACTTACTTCGTTCCGGTCTTGTTACATTCTGGACACGTCAGAGTGGGATATTCACTTGGATTGTATATGTGTTTTTAGAATATAATAGACTTTTTGCTTAGAATTATGTATGCTTGTTCCAACACTTATTCTAATATAAACATTAGAATTATAAAGTTTTGTCAATTTCAAAATCTGGATGGAATTTTCTTTAACGGTTGCAAAATGGGGGTGAGAAACAAATTGAAAGAACAACCTTTTTCTAATTCCAAATCGTCATCGGCCAAAACTAAATAACCAAGAAAGACTCTGGCTCTTCACCTCAACTGAGTCGAGAATAGTGAGCAGTCCCCCCCCCAACTATCGGTGTCGTAAGTCTCAATCCCTTCCTCCACCTCCCTTGCTAAAGGACAAACATGGATTGAATTATGTATGCTTGTTCCAATACTTATTCTAATATAAACATTAGGATTATAAAGTTTTGACAATTTCAAAATCTGGATAGAGTTTTCTTAACGGTTGCAAAATGGGGGTGAGAAACAAATTGAAAGAACAACCTTTTTCTAATTCCGAGTCGTCATCGGCCAAAACTAAATAACCAAGAAAGACACTGGATGTTCACCTCAACTGAGTCGAGAATAGTGGGCAGTCCCCCCACCCCCCATCGGTGTCGTAAGTCTCAATCCCTTCCTCCACCTCCCTCACTAAAGGACAAACATGGATTGAACCTGCTCCTTTGTCTACCATTATTAGGAGAAGGAAATAAATAAATAAAAGGTAAGAACTTTCAATGTGTAAGTTCTGTTCAAAAAATAAAATAAAATGTGTAAGTCTCCAAGACTAAGGGGACCCACACTTTGAATTATTTCGGTCTAACTAATGTAGTTTAATGCTTAAATTTAAAACTTTTGATGCTGCCGTCCTGAAAATAAGAACTTTTGATTCCTCTATGTTCAAAACACCCTGACTCAAGCCATCCGGGCACTCTTGTCTTGTGTAATTCTCTACAGCTCGCGAACCAAGCCATGCCCATCGTGGACCTCTTTCTTGGCGCCCTTCTCCCCGTGCTATTCGAGATGTTGGCCTCTCATGAGCTGCTCAACTTTGCACGGCGTGTGGGGATTGATAAGCTGCTGAAGAAATGGGAGAAGATGCTAACCAGTATTGACCAGGTGCTAGTTGATGCAGAGGACAGACAAATGAGCGGCGATCCCGGCGTAAAGTGGTGGCTTGAAGATCTCAGGAACTTGGCCTACGACATCGAAGACTTCCTCGATGAGTTCACCATAAAATCTACAGAAAACAAGTCCAAGGCAGAAGCTGGCACTAGCAAGGTGCGTGCCCTTCTTCCGAGTTGTTGCTTTAAATTGAGCCCGAAAGCATTGATGTTAGACCACACGATGAGATCCAAGACAAAAAAGATGGATGGCAGATTACAGGAGATCGTAGCTCGTAAAGATGTTCTGAGCCTAATAGAGAACAGGGGGAGGCGATCAGCCTACCACCAGCTAGATAAGCCGATTCCCTCAACGAATGGGGCCGAGCCTTGTTTCGTTAGTAGAGAGGATGAAAAAAGGGAGATCCTCAAATTATTGACAAGAGAAGAAGACGACAGAACATACATGGAACTAGAAGTGATTGCCATTGTAGGGATGGGGGGTGTTGGGAAGACAGCTCTAGCTCAACAAATCTACAATCATCCTCATCTCACCTTCAATGAGAAAGCATGGGCTTGTGTTTCCGATGATTTCGACATACTTTCTATTACAAAGAGTATCCTAGAGACAATTGATTGTCATTTGTCCTGTGAAGGTAAAACCTTAAATTGGCTTCAAGATGAGCTCAAGAAAAACCTTTCAGGGAAGAAATATGTTATCGTATTAGACGATGTTTGGCACAAGAATTATGAAAACTGGACTATCCTGTTGAAGCCTTTTCAATCAGGAGCAAAGGGAAGCAAGATTATCATCACGACTCGTGACCTCGATGTGGCTTCAATGGCCAACGCTCGACTAATAACTCTCAAAGTGCTATCACTAGATGATTGTATGACTTTGTTCGCATTTCATGCTCTTGGAGTCCAAAATTTTGCTCATCATCCCGATCTTGAAGTATTAGGCTGGAAAATAGTGGAAAAATGCAAAGGTTTGCCATTAGCTGTGAAGGCATTGGCCGGGTTGCTACGTACTAAAGTTAGTCCCCATGAATGGGAAGCTATATTGAACAATAAGATTTGGGATCTACCAGAAGAAAGAATTAACATCCTTCCGGCTTTGAAACTTAGCTACCTCCATCTCCATTCCCATTTAAGGAGATGTTTCGCTTACTGTGCTATATTTCCCAAGGGCTATGAAATCCAACAGGACGAGGTGATTCGTTGGTGGATTGCAGAGGACTTGGTGAAGGAAAAAGAAGGAAAGGACCATTGGAATGCGGGTTTGAATTATTTCAATGAGCTAGTATCTAGATCATTATTTCAAAAGTCGAGTAGCAGTGAATCACGATTCTTGATGCATGATCTTGTGAATGACCTGGCAAAACTAGTTGCAGGTGCAACCCATGTTAGCTCAGGGGAGTTTGAAGTCGAGTGGGATCAAAATAATCCATCTTTAGTTCGTCACGCCTCATTCATTCCTAGTAGTTACCTTGTGTCAAAAAAATTCGAGATATATCATGGAATGAAAGGACTTAGGAGCTTCATATCGTTAGGGAAGCAATCTTGCCATTGTTATAGGTCATTTTTGTCCTAGAAAGTTCTATGCGAATTGTTGTCGACATTAAAGTATTTGAGGGTGCTTTCATTAAGTCACTATTTCATAAGGGAAATACCAGATTGCGTAGGCAAATTGAGGCACCTAAGGCACCTGGATCTATCATATACTCATATTGAAACACTTCCAAAGTCAATTGTTGCTTTATATAACCTAGAGGCTTTGATGTTGCGAGGCTGTCAATACCTTATTGAATTACCAAATGGTATGGAGAAATTGATCAGTCTAAGATTTCTCGATATTAGTGACACTAGCAGACTAAAAGTGATGCCACTGTATATAGGTAGTTTGGTGGGTCTTGAGATGTTGTCAAAGTTTATAGTGGGAATGGGAGATGGCTTGAGGTTGAATGAGTTAAAAAACCTAGAGAACCTTGGAGGGGAATTGTGCATTTCTAATTTGCATTTGGTTCAAGAAGCCAAAGATGCCAAAGATGCTAACTTATGCACGAAAAAGGGAATATGCCAGTTGACCATGCAATGGAGTATAGATTTTGAGAATTTACGGAATGAAGAGCTTGAGGCAGAGGTTCTTGACTTTCTTCGCCCTCACCAAAACCTTGAAAATCTTGGAATTTCCCACTATGGTGGCCTGGAATTCCCGTCATGGTTAGGAAGTCCCTCACATGTTAATATAGTGCATTTACGTTTACACATGTGTCGGAGGGTCAAAGCATTACCATTGCTCGGGCAACTATCTTATCTTAAAGAACTATACATCAAAGGTCTAAATGCAATATGCACGGTAGGGTATGAATTTTATGGAACTAAAAGCCCTTTTCCATCCTTAATAATTTTGGAATTCGAGGACATGCCATTGTGGGAGGACTGGTCTCATTGTGTTGGCAGTGAAGAAGTAGGAGTTATACTCCCTCGTCTTGAGCATCTCGTCATTCGGGATTGTCCTATATTGATTAGAAGATTGCCTAGTCAACTAAGCTCTCTCAAAAAGTTGGAAATCAACTCCTGTCCTCGTATGGATGCATCATCCTCTATTATTAACCTTCCATCCCTCAATGAATTAAACTTTGGAGGTTGTAATGACGGGGTGCTAAAGAGTTTGGGAAACCTGACATCTCTAACCACTCTTGTCATACAAGATGTTGCTGAAATAACTTGTTTAAATCATGGGTCTACAAGCTCCTGGATCAAGCTGGAGAAGTTGGAGATCAAAAGTTGTAAAAACTTAATGTACTTGTGGCAAGATGGAGATGTAATTCGGAATCTTGCTTGTCTGAAGAGCTTAGTCGTTGAAAGTTGTCCCAAATTCATATCTTTTATAGCTGGAGAAGAAGATATAGAGTTGCCTAGCAACTTGGAGACTATGAACTTGCGCAATTGCATTAATTTAAAGAAGCTCCCAAGTAAGATTCACACCCTCTCCTCTCTTAGAGACTTCACCATCCATGGGTGTCCAAAACTTGTATCCTTCCCAGAAGCAGGTATGCCAATGTCAAAGATATCATTAAATATCAACAATTGCAAGATGTTGCAATCATTACCCAAAGGATTAAAAGTTCAAATGGATGAACCAAGCAGTAGCAGCAGCAATAACCATAATGACATGACATCTTGTTTGCAAGAATTAATAATCTTCAGATGCGATTCTTTGCCAGCGTCTCTATTCAGCCAGGGTAGATTTGCACCTGCAACCCTCAAGAAACTTGAAATTGAGTCGTGTAGTGGAGTGGAGTTGCTTGCGGAGAAACTTGTAGACCGTCTTCAGTCAATTCAAGAGATTAGAATTTCGTCTTGCGATAATTTAAGAAGCTTACCGCAAGGCCTGCACGCGCTGTCCCATCTCACTTCCTTGATATTGTGCTGCTGTCCTACACTTGAACTGGAGTGCTTTCCTCCTCTTCCTCCCGGCATCTCGAGTGTTTGTCTTCATGGATGTCCAAAAATAAAATCGTTACCTAATCAATTACATCGACTTACATATCTCCGAGATTTGACTATAGCCTGGTGTGAAAGTATTACGTGCTTCCCTAATGGAGGATTGCCACCCCAGCTACGAAGACTTGCGGTATGGGGATGCGAGAATATGAAGCAACCAATAAGGGAGTGGCTTACCCCCCTCACCTCCCTTCAATGGCTGGAGATCGGTGACACCTTGGGAGGAGCGGGAGCAGAGGAGGACCTTGTGCTTCCGCTCCCTTTCTCTCTGCTCGATCTCCGTATCTGGGATATGGGGAATGTGAAAAGACTGTCCACCAGTCTCCCTCCCTCTCTCCTGTTCTTATGGATCATCAATTGCCCGAAGCTAAGGGAGTTGCCCCAAGATGGCCTCCCTCCCTCCCTAGAACAACTCTGGATCTTCAGTTGCCCGATTCTAGAGGAGCGATGCAAGAAAGGGACCGGCTGCTATTGGCCCCTCATCCGCGAAATCCCGCTAGTTACATTGAGTGGTGAGTCTAGAGACCCACTCGAATCGATTACTTAATTGTCCGAGAGCCTTGGCTCTTCATGAAGGAGAGGGAGAGGGGTTCGTATTTTTAATTTTATGATTGGGAAGCTGACGACAGCTGAAGCTCTCCGCGAACTCGGAACTTTTCGCACTCGACTCACGCAAGATAAGCTCCACCGGAGTCGCAGCCGTGGAGCACTCGTGCCAGGCAAACGACCTCCCACGAGCCAGCTAGCGCCCCACTTCCCCGGCGGTGGCACCCGCCTGAAGCGCCGAGCCCCGAGGCCGCCCCTCGAAGAAGATGGACGACGTCTGCCTCGATGAGACCCTTATCCCCTACGACGACGACGACGAGGAGCGCCAGGGCCGCGCCTCTCCCGGCGCCTACGGTGTGCTTGTCGAAGGACGTCGGCAAGCGTCCATAAGGAGGGGCGGAACTCTTGCCTGGATCATTCCGGACCTGCTGCCGCACATGCAATTATCCGTATTTCCGGGGTCGCGAGGCGAAGGTAAAGCTACTTTGCGCTTTCCTTATTTGAACTCTTGTTAGTAGTCAGCTGCATTTCCTCAGTTAAAGACGGCTTGTAGATCTCGGTAGCCTGAACGAGCGACGGTTTCTCTAAATGTTCGTACTTCTTTTTAGCTTCCATTAAATTCTATAATGGGTTAATTGTTTTATGACCTTTTAGTTCGTGGGCATAGTCCGTAAGACTTTCCTTTGACATCACCTCGCCGGTATCAAGTCTAGGAGGAGAAGATGCTGAAGGGGGGGCCCGGGATGTGAGATTGCCACTCATTGCAGAGAAGAAGGGGAGATGCCACTGCAGGCTCTGTTCTTAAGATCTCGACTTTTCGTGGAAACTCTTTCAATGATTAGAGTTGGTTCTCAAATTGCTCGCCGGGATAGAGGTATGTATGTATGTTCTCTTTCCCTGTTCAATAAGTGTGTTTTCCCCTGATGTTTCAATCCGCTACATGAATCTCAAAAATCATAAATAAATAGCAAAAGACAAGTTTGAGAATGTTTGAAAGTTGCATCGCGTCGAAAAAGTGTAACTCCAAACTTCAGATGGATGGAGCGAGTTCATGTCATGTTAATAGCAGTTAGGTGCTTTAAATTCTCTTTCCCATTTTAGTCTGGAAACTCCATTTGAACACTTTTACGAAGTTGTGTGACACACCTGACTATTTTCCCTTATATCTCTGATTCTGATATACCAAAGTTACTCCTGTAGCATTCAGTAGAAGTGGAAGGAACTCGGTATCAACTTTCTGTCTGCATTTACCGATACATGGTACTTATGCCGACGCACGCAGTCGTCTTATTTCAAAGCATACTGTGATGCACCTTGAGATCTATGAGGGAAACAGATTTATTGCACCTTAAACCTTCCTTTCCAGCATTTTATTCATCATCCAAGATTAAGGAATGGTTTAGTCGGCTTGAGTACAGACACGAATGAAGACGTTTCGCATCCTGGATAGCACTCAAAGAAATCTTTGCACATATTTCATTTTGAAAACTATTCGTATACCACTTCATGGAATCAAAGACGCAAATCCCTGGAGTCGCTGGTTGGAAAAGTTTAAAGGGTGAGTAGATTTGTTTCTGCTATTTCTTTTGACTGGCTGTTTAAGAGGTGGGTAATGATCATGGGCTATAATCAGAATGCAAAAAGAATCTCTTATGAAGGATTAGCAAATTGTTCGCATTGTTAAATTTCCAACGAAGTAGAAACTTGTTCAATTCTAGCATTGTATCAAAGCACATGTCAATATTTCAAAATTTCTTGTCTATTATATTGCTTGTTATCATTTCCCCGGTTAGCCTCTTGATGTGATTACGTCCACATTCTGCCGTGTGTGTGTAAGGGATTGGCTCTACGCAAGGGGAGTGTTAAGTCATATATTTGGCACGTTTCCTAATAGCTTAATCTTTTACAGTTACATTTGTCTAACATGCAGCAGTCAAATCAATTTGGTTCTTTCTTCTAGTTTTTTTAGATGGTCTGGAAGACAAGGATTATAAGCATCAAATTACAACAAGATCTAAAGCTTGGACAGTTAAAAGCAGCTTGTATGCCAGTGTTAGCTTATTAAATCTGTTATTCGTAGTCTGGTTAACTATTAGGGTCAACTCTTTTGTTGCCTAAGAAAGTTTTTGAAATGTGAGTGGAAGTGTAGAGCAAAAGTTAAGTGGGACACTGTTTGTCCCCCTAAGCAATTTGGAGGCCTTGGCATTTGAAGACTGGATTTCTGAAATCTTGCTTGTATTTTAAAGTACGTGTGGAGTATTTTGTTGAGGTGTGGTCTTTATGTTTTGCCTAGCTCTATAGCTATCATCTTGACTGTAATCCCAATGCTATTATGCTTGGGAGAATTTATTAAAAGTCAGGAATATTTTGAAACCCCATATTATACAAGTAGTGGGTAGTGGAGATCATATCTCTCTTTGGTATGAATCATGGCACCATGCCGGGGTCTTGCTGGAATCATTCTCAAGGAGAATAAGTTATGACTCATCTTTGTCCGCAGGCCAATCTGTAATTCGTTACTCTCACTGGAAATGGCCTGCTGCTAGGTCTAAAGAGTTGGTTCTGATCCAAGCTGCAGTTTGTGGTATGATTTTTCCTAGTTCCTCAACTGCAGACAAAGTCGTATGCACAGCTTCTTCAAATGGTTGCCTTAATTCTTTTGTTGCTTGGGATATTGTCAAAAACAAGAATGCCGATGTTGACTGGCACCAACTTGGGTGGTTCTCTCCTAATGTGCCAAGATTTGGCTTTACTTCTTGGAGTGATACATGATAAATTACCCACTTTTGAGAGGATTAACAGTTGATCCGTTGAGAGTACTAGATCTTGTCATTTATCCTCATTTATATAGTTTGATGAGATCATTAGTAAAAGTAGGCTCTTTGATTAGCAAATTAGTTAAGCAGCCAGTGTTCGTTGATTGATGCAAATCTTCTTCTTTCCGCAGATGCCATGAGAAAAGAATGGCGCTTTCACCAGATGAAGCTCAAATGTGGTGATGTGCGGAGCAGATATCTCACAGACAATACTTGCATGTTTGGCGTGGAGGTTTTCATGATGAGGGAAAAGAGCACTGGCGAAGGAGAGAATCTGTTGATGGTAAAGGACACGATCAGTCAGAAGCACACCTGGAAGGTCGACAACTGCTTGAGATTGGACAAGGAATTCTCCAAGTTGAAAGTATTTGTAGCCGGGAACCAGAAATGGTATTGCTCTCAATGTTCCTGATATAGGCATGCACTAATTAATGGATGTTAATCTCCTCTGCTCACTTGCCTCTTGATATGTACCTAACTGATCATGGAGAACAATGAACTATCTTGACAAGTATTTCTCTAGGAAGTTTCTTCAATCGGTCTTCTGATTGATGGTTTATAAACAGAGACTTTACACATTCATTCTAATATAAATTTGCATATTGGTGATATATATATTCTTAACCCAACAATCAGATGCATGTTTCTCTCGCTGGAGATGGAACTACAACACTGAAAAAATCCTCACCAAGTTCAGTACCATTAACATTGTGAAGACTAGCAAACAAGAGTACATTGATTAATCAGAGATGTGGTATATTACATTCATTCAGGAAAATATGGCTTTAACCTGATGGAAAGGCCGGACTTGGAACTCGCATCTCCTTAGCGAACGAGCTACGGGTGATTGAATTCTTGTTTTTGACATGGTTCATGCCAACTTCTATAATCTGAACAAAGGCACTTTGGTGGAGGACACTTGCGTATTCGAAGCAGAGGTTACTGTCCTCGGCATGGCGGATGTGCTTTGAAGTCGCTATTCTGCCAGAAATCACACTGTCACTCAGTAGTATTGCTGTGAATATGTTCATATCATTTCTGATATGATACAGATTAATTTTCAGGTCCTGGTTCTCAACCCGTTGAGTAAAATTGAACCTCGGTCTGAAAGATACGCATCAAAGTGGTCTGAAAGATAGATGCATCTCCGTAATATCTTGACTACTGCCGACTTGCAATTGCTTCAGACAGATTGTTATACTTTTCTCGTGATTTCATTTTAAGTATCATTGCATAAATCAAATCTCTGTTACGATAAATAATGAACTTGGTAATTGTTCAATCACTTATTTTCCTCCCCCAAAAACGTCATTGTGCTCGAATAAGTTTAAGATCTTGTGCATCGAAATATTGTTTCCAGAGACATGATCTTTGCACGAATTGCCTCTAAAAATCCGGTCTTTGTACAAATTCTCGAGCTTGCTTCCGCTTGCGCACGATGGAAACCTGTGATTTTTTAGGTGCTTATTGAATGTCGAGGCCCGAGCTCACGGGCACGAGCTAGCTCTCTCCAACCTGCAAGAAACTACGAGTTGAATTGATTCCCTCTAGTACTGAAAATTCTAACCAACTTCACCCATTCACAGTCTAAACACGCTCCTTTCAATCTTCTACTCGAGCTTCAACTTGGTTCGAGCTCAAATTCGTTCAACCATGGCTTCTTCTTGTTCCTTCCACAGCAACAACGCGTCTATCTACTGCAGAATTTCTCAACGAAACGGCGAAATTTGTACCTTGCAAGATATAGTCCGTCTTCATTTTGTCTCCGATGGATCGGATCGTCAAATCTAAGGAGATGACGTGTCTCTTTAATCTTCCCTCAAATTAGTCCGTCCATTTATGGAGAGGTGACACTCATTGTATCCAAAATGTAGCATCATCTTTCCATGAATGTTTTGATTGATAATATGTTTGGCAAAGTTGGATTTGTGAAGCCATTGCCAACTATTATAAAAATTTAAGCTCTTTAAAAGTATAGTTTATTATTTAAATACTTCAACAGAATGGATGAAGAGGTGGAGGAAAGATGAACTGAAGATAATCTCTCGGGAGAAATAAAAGAAAAAACAGAAAAAGAAATCAAGAAACATCCTTAGACAAAAATGCCACCAATCATGGTTATATAAGGTGTAAATTTGGCCGGTCCATGAGTTGAGACCTTTATTTGAGACTTACCCAATGCAAGAGGTAGGGGCCCTCCTTACACTTAATGAGTATTTACTTGCCAAAAGCAGACTAGTACAAGTAAATACGGCGCGGGTTTATGCTGTGGTCATCAAGAAATTCATCCCACCTAGATTGGCTCGTGATGTTGACACATAAAATTGCGCCCCTTATGGTAGTATTCAGAAAGAGAGGGCTCATGGTAGTCGTCTTTTCATTCCATACAATACTCTCGCAAGAAAAAGGAAGTAGGATGAGTTATTCAGATAGAAAAAATCAAATAAGTAACCTTTTGTACAAGTCAAAATTCACCACGCTAATGCATTTTTGGTATGCGATAGCAAGAATGATTATCTTTTGTCACAAATGGAATTCATTATTAAACTTTTTTGCATGAGAATTACAAGAGGATCTCTTCAGCTGAAAACATGAAATTACCAATACCTTCTCTTTTTGACCAAAGAATTATCAATACTTATGTGGTTAAAAGACATAAACTCACGCACTTAAGACTCTATTTGTTTAGTCGAAAAATGAATGATTTGAAAAATATTTTTAAAAAATGATTGCTTATATTATTTAAATTAAACAGTCAATGAAAATCTTTTAAGTTTTGATAACAATATATGTCTAAACATTTTCGTGGACACTAAAAATATTTTTTATAATTCATTTTTGTGAGCTATACAAGTAATCATTTTAAAGAAAAATATTTTCCAAATCATTCATTTTTCGTAAAATAAACGCACCCTTATATTTTATCGGATATAATGGCACACTTTATGTTGAGTTGAATCCACTTGTTTTCAAAAAAAAATTAATTTTTACTTGTAAAAGTTTTCAATAAATATCAAAGCTGCCAAGTTAAATTTTTTAGTTAAATATGGATCTTGTAGAGACATTTGATTTTACAATATTTACAAATTCTGAGACTTGTTTGTGGTATTAGAAGTTTCATGACTTGACAGCATTTTGAGAAATAATTAGTATTTTCAGTGTACTTATCTTTTTGATGTGCTAATGCACACGCCAAGTGTCTTGTTTTTGTGTATGATCATGCCATGACTAGCAAGCAGAGAAATCAGGGCATGGATCGGAACTTTCTTTTCCTTGCTGGTGTTTTTGCTTTCATGGTTCTTCAGTAGAATCAGGGCGAGGACTGGATACTCTCCGCAGAACGAAAAGGAAACCATCTTTAAGCAAAGCATAATAGTACCGTAAAGCACCTTCCAAAAGGCTACCAACAAATGCATATGAAATATTATATATAAGCCAATAAATTTCGCCGACCCTCTTATCGGTCTCTTTATTTTGTAAACGGCTAATCCCGCATTTGATGATCGACAGGGTATGTGACTCTTTCTCTCGTAATTTGTACGAAAGAAGCATTGAAAATGTGCTTCACTGTCATCAATCTTTTCTCCTTGCCTCGTGTCTGATTTGCAGGAGTAGAGAGAATGTGTCAGAAGCTCACTATGTGGTCAAAATACATTCATACTCATCTCTCTCAAAGAACTCTGTGGACAAGTATGAGTCCGGGGTCTTCCAAGCAGGGGGCTACAAATGGTAAAGACCCTCCAATTTTCCCAATCCACATGTTTATTTACCAATTTTTCTGGGTTTACTGGGCAGGAATTCTTCTTTCTTATTTTCAAAGGAAGCTGGTTCTTTCCCCAAATGGAAACAAGAGCAAGGACGTGAAAGAGCATGTTTCGCTTTGCCTGTCAATGGTAGAAACAAGCTCACTCCCCTCCGGTTGGGAAGTTCATGCTTTAGTCAGATTCTTTCCGAGTGACCAGGACAAAGAAAACTACTTGAAAATCCAAGGTATAGCTTCAAACCAGATATTATCTCATCACTTTTTTCATCTTCTTATACTCTTCAATAGTTGTGCCACATAGTTAACATGCATGCATGATCAAGAAACATACCATCTCCTTCTTACCAAGTTATTAAATATAATTATAAATCCATTGTCTATAGAATGAATATTGAGTAAATGAAGTTCTCTAAAGATAAGTGTCTTATTTTTGGGATGGCTACCCTATTTCGCAAAAAAAAAGAAAAGGAAAAAAATTATTGAATTAAGTAGTAGAGAATAAGAACACTCTTTTCCTTTTCAAGCTTTGAGGCATTTAAGTTTGAGTGTATGCATGTAAGTGTACTCTTAATGGGTATAAGCAATTAAGCAATGGATGTTCATGGTAGATAAGCAGCAAGAATTGGTTGATGTGTGATATCTTACGCCAAAAAATAAGGCATGATTGCAGAGATATATCTTACGCCAAAAATACTCTTCCTTCGGGGTGTTGTATGATGCCGGATTCATTCAATTCTTGTCCTACCCGCAAATGCCATGAGAAAGGAATGGCATTGTCACCGGACGAAGCTCGAAACCAATTCATACCTCTGAAGACACTTAGCGATGCGCAGAATGGATATATCGTCGACGATACTTGTGTGTTCGGCACGGAAGTTTCCACTACGTGGGAAAAGAGCACCGGCCAAGGGGAGAACCTCTTGATGATAAAGGACGCAATCAGTCAGAACCACATGTGAAAGGTTGACAACTTCTCGAAATTGGACAAGGAATTCTACGACTGGAAAGTATTCATGGCCGGAAACCATAACTGGCATCGCTCTCGACGTTCCTCAGATAGGCATGCCGCTAAAAAAATTGGATGTTTATCTCCTCTGCTCGCTTGGCTTGTGAAATGCTGCTATGCTGATCACAGATCACAATGGACTTTCTTGACTAATGTAGGTTCATGTCTTTCCTAGGGTTGATTGGGTCGAGGGTGGATAGAGCCTGAACCCTGTACCCGACCCTATTTGTATTAGACTCTTACCTGACCCATCCTATTTTTCCGATCCAGTTCCAGGGTCAGTCTTATTTCCACTAGAACCTATTTTGCAATCTCCCAATATCCAATACAATTTTGAATTTTATATTAATACGCGAGAAAATAACATATCTTTCTAATTTGTATCGAAACATTAAGAGGTTGTAATAAATAAATACATAAACTTTTTGACTAAACGAAAACTTAAGAATCCACGGGAATAATTATAATAAATAAAATCATAAGACAAAGAATTCATAACAAACATAGATCCAATATTAGTCTTATTCCTACAACTATTATATGAAGCTACTCATTTATGCAAGCATAACTCCTCCTTCAAAAGAGAAATTAGGCGAGCCAATCCATATGATACGACGACAAACACCATCCGTCTGTTGGATGGTGTGAGAGGGAGCCGATGAGGAAGGGAAGCAAGAGAGGAAGAGGAACGACGAATGAGGAGTGTCGTGCATGTTTGAGAAAGCCAATAGGAAAAACGTCGTGTGATTACGGGAGTAAGAATAAAAATAAGGGGAAAAAATAGGGTTTTTAATCTATACTTACAAAATCGGTCCGGAAACCAGTTCCTGAGTGGGTAAACAATCGGATCTAGTTCCCAAACCAGTTTAAACCAGTTCTGAATTTTGGGAACCGGTTCCTGAACCAGTTTCAAAGGGAACCGATTCCCAACCTTGTTTTTCAAATGGACCGATCCGGTTCCCAGGTATATCCGGTCCAGTTGCACATCCCTAATCTTTCCGATAAAGTTTATTCAACGAGTCTTCTGATTGGTAGGATAAAAACATGGAGATTACAACATTTGTAACCCGACAATAGAGGCATGTTTTTTCCTGCAGGAGATGGAGGAAAAAGGGTCCAAGACGTTTACTACAACACACACACACAAAATCTTCACCAAGTTCAGTACCATCTATCCTTCCGAAGGAATGGGAATGGGCGTTTAAGCTAGTGAATCACTCTATTCTTCAATTGACGTTGTACGGACTAGAAAACCAGAATACATTGATGGATCGGATGTTGTGTGTGTCATTCATTCAGGAAAATACGGCTCTATCCGGACGGGTGGGGAAGCGGACTCGGAGGTTCCGTCTCACCGTTTTTCGTTCCTGCTAACAAAGACACCCATCCTCCAGGTACTAAAGTATTTGCAGGCTTCTCGCTGCGCATCATGGATCAGCTTCATGGAAATAATGACGTTGGAAATGGTAACCATTTCTTGTACGAAGACAAGCTACGAGCGAGCGATTGAATTCTTGTTGTTCACACTGGAAACACGTTCTCTCTCTCTCTCTCTCTCTCTCTCTCTCTCTCTCGTGCAGCTAATCACTGGTTCAGCTCCTCGAGCGAGTTGGGCGGTTGGGCGGAATTCACTTCACATGCCGACTTACGTTCTCCGAAGACAGGCTATTTGGTGAAGGACGCTTACATGGTCAAAGCAGAGGTCACCATCCTCGGCGAGGTAAATGCGCTGTGAAGCCCCCATTCTTTTGGAGATACACACACCGTCGATGATAGGTCAATTATCAAAAAACTCATAAATCTATTATAATTGCACTAATTCAGTTTTAAATTTTTTTTATTAATTCAATCTTAAATCTTTCAAAATTGCGTTAATTCAGTCCATACGATCAAATTTAGCCGCCAGCGATAACTAAATGCCGACTAAGGTTGATATGATAATTTTCTAGTCATATTTTTTTTTTTGAATTTTCCTTTTTTTCCTTTTCTTTTTTCTTCTTCCTCCTTCGGCTTCTTCTCCCTGTAGTAGTGGCTGGTGAGGCTTAGGCGAGGGTCGCAGTCCTCACCCGGCCTCACCCACCCTCGCCGACAGCCTCCCCCAAATCTGGGGGAGGCGGCTTCGCCCAGATTTGGGCAACACCAGCCTTGCCATCACCTTGCCGCAGGCGAAAGGCGGCCTCACCTACGGCTAGTGAGACCATCGTGGCCCCAGGCCATTGCCATCTGCAAATGAACCATTGCTCCGTATTTTGGTCGCCTACGAAGCGTCGTGAGGGAAGAGCAGCGAACTTGGTGGGTAGGAAGAAGGAAAGAGCAAACAATGGTGGAGAACACAGAGGCATTGCTGAAGATGGACGAGAAGGCTCGGGCTCAAGTCGAGGCTTAGTATTGGGAGGATTGCCTTGGACGCAAGATCGACCGACTCAAGGAGATGGATAGCGGCGTGCCTTATAAGCTTTTCTTCTATGTCTGAACATTCACCAGAGACATATCAATGCAGTTACAGGGCGACCAGATCGTGAGGCACGGCCGTAAGTGAAGGTCGCCACAACCTCATCGTCCGCGGGCAAGGCCGCCTTTGCTCGCAGCAATGGCATGGGAAGTTTGGGCGAGGCCACCGGCGAGGGTGGGTGAGGCCTGGCTAGGGTTGCGACCTTCGCCGAAGCCTCACCGGCCACTGCGGAGAGAAGAAGCCAAAGGAGGAAGAAGAGAAAAAGAAATTAATAAAAAAATTGAAAAAATATAAAATATTATTTAAAATTTTGCCACGTCGCCGTTGGTCGGCGTCCACGTTATCGCTAACTAGCTAAATTTGACCAAATTGACTAAAATTACAAAGAGTTTAGTAGGATCCGTTCATTTCACGGAAAATGACTTCCACGAAAATATTTTTCGGATTTTTAAGCGTTCATTTCACAGAAAATGAATTAGTCAAGGAAAATATTTTCAATCATTAGAAAAAACAACCTTTAAAAGTGCGAAAAATGTTTTCCACTTTTAAGAAGTTGAAAATATTTTCCATAACTTCTTCCATCTTGCTTATTTTTATCAATGCATTTTCGTTTATTTTTATGCTTTCTTTTTCTTTTTTTCTTTTTTAAATCAAGTTTTTAATTTTTTTTCCTTTTCTTTTTTTATTTTCTTTCTTTCCTTTTCATCTTCTTCTTTGGCCTTGACTAATCCCCGGCCATAGCGGCAGCTGGCGACCGGCCGCAAGCTAGCTCAAGCCTCGCCCCAAGCCAGGGAGGCTCCGCCTAACCCGATTTGGCGAAGCCGAGCTCAAGCCTCGCCAGATCGGGCGAGGTGGAGCTCGCCCGGCCCTAAGGCGGAGCTTGGGCCTCGCCAGATCCGATGAGCCGGGTGGGGCTCGGGATGGCGAGCTTAGGCTCGATCCAGGCTAGCCCGAGCTCCGCCGCCGATCCAAATGAGCCGGGCGAGGCTCGGCCTCACCCGAGCTTGCTAGAGGTTCACCGGGCTTTGGCGAGCCGCAAGCTCGCCACGGCCCGACGAAACTCTAGGGCCGAGCCTCGAGCTCGCCCGATCTAGCGATCAGTGTCTTGGTCGGAATCGGGCGGCCGACCATTATCAAGCATGCGGTGGCGGAGGAAGGAAGAGGAAAGGATGAAGGAAATAATAATAATAATAATAATAATAATAATAATAATAATAATAATAATAAAATTTTGATTTTTTAAAAATATAAATAATTAAAAATTCATATTAAAAAATATAAAAAAAATAAAACTAATTTTTTGGTCAATTAAAAATATTAAAATTCAACTTTTTATAATTTTTCCCAAATAATTAAATTAGCTAACGAATAGTGGAAAATATTTTCCATTCAAAGTTTATGTTTCGGCTGAACACCGAAAAATAGAGTCATTTTTCTAGAAAATAACTTCTAGGACAAGGTTTTCCATAAACATCATATTTTCCGCAAAATAAACGGACCCTAAATAGATACAGTTGTAATATGTTTATGAATTTTTGATAATTCCCTCGGTTTATAAGTGTGTAAAGCTGTGTTAAAATGATATAACACATTTTGACATTTATGGTTATAGATCTATTTGGAAGAGATTTGCAATACTTACTCATGCAGTTTATCTCAAATCTTTTTTCGGTTCTTCAACAACGATTAATAGGACGACAGCGCTATGCGCTAGAAACTTTTGATATTAGAGTCTGAGTATGAGTTAAGATAATAGTACGTGTCTAAAATGATATTTGCCGGGTCTAGTTGTTAATTTGAAGATGCTTATATTCTTTTTGGTGGATTTCCAAACTATTGGCCTGTAATCAGATTACTGATCCATCATACATACATACATATATATCACCATGGGAGAGAAAAATTGCATGTACCGCCTTCTATTCATGAACCACTGTACCCAATTTTGGCAGCCTTGTCAAGAAAATGTTCAAATGAAGTCGAATCTCGCCAGCAGCTCTTTAGTAACTGAAAAGAAGAAACACTAGAAACATCCCAGACAAGTCTTATTTTGGAAGCGTCACATTATTCGGGTAAACGTAACCATAGTCTCTGTTTTTCCGATTGTAATGATCAAACATATTCACATGATAACTAAAGATCCACAATCGCTGCAAATCTGTCCTGTCAAAGAGCATCTGAATCCTGAGGAAAATGTGCGTGCAATGCCTCCTCTCACCTGGCGCTTTGGCTAACTTCTCCCCTCCTGGAACAACAAAAAGAAATCCCATTAGCAATTGCCATTATCAAATGCAAAAGTCACGAAAACAACGAATTTTCTACTTGACACTGTGCTAACCAAGCAGGGACAAATCAATCTCATCTCACAATGATATTCGCAGACAAAGCAATTGTCTTCAAATTAATTCCCTTCAACAGAAACAAATCTCACTTAGGAAGTTATTTGATAAGGATGCATCTCATAGGTGATCCTTCTGCACCAAGCAATCTTAAAGGCAGACAATGGACTGTATATACTCCTACGGGGACATCTTCGAGCTTCAAGCCCTCAACGAGAATAATTTCCTGCAACATTACCATAGCGTCAGTTTCTTGAGCCAAAAGCTTCAATGAGAATGCAATGATGCGAAATACAGGCAAAATTACAAACACTAATTTAGGTCTGTGACATTAATTCAGAGATGAAGCATGGTCATTCTAAACATTTTAGGAAAAAATTTTATGCACGTCAGATCATTTTCTTACCCGGCTTTCAAGGAAGACAAGATGGGATGGGATGGCATCATCATATGCAGCAACTGACAGGTAATCAATTCCTGCATTTTATAGCACAGAATGCGTCACAAGTTGAAGAACAGGAAAGAAAATAGATGATCACGTTGCACTATTTTTCAAGGGGTAGGTTAGGGAAATAAAAGAACCTGCAGCAGTGCTCAAAGCCTGATAAGTGATAGCAACATACGCTTGATCATTTTCATACACATGCACGTCTTTAAAAATCAACCGAATATCATGTGTTCATGTTGACAATTATCACAGAACCATACCGCGACTCGTGTCATCAGGAAGAAAATCAAACAAGATGAAAGAAAATGCATTTTTTGTCCTGCCTAAGAGAGAAATATCATTATCTTGTAGTGAAGCTGCGAGAGAAAAGATAGCTGCGCGACAGAGATCCTATCATGGTTTGTGGGTAATGATTAGAAACCAGCATGAAGTACACTATAAAGCAGTAAATCTTGGGAAAAAAGGTGAAGATAAGATGATAATGAAGTGAACAACCATGAAAAGGAACAAACACTAAAATTGGTTTAGAATACTAAAGAGGGACGAATCCTACCAACAAGTTTAATGTCCGTGTTCTCTACCAACCATTTTGCTCCATCTCTCATGAACCCCACATAGCTTGTGTCAAATGCTTTTTTGTACATCAGCCGTCTGAGAACGAAAAGAGCATGGATCAAACTCGTCCTTCAGATCATAGCACTTTCTAATGCCATAGCACGTTAAGCTACCCAGCCAGTGCTCTAATAGCACGTGCATGGGCGACACAATTTACAAAAATATGGAAACACCACATTAGATCAGCTGACCATGAACCAAAGAAAGATGCCTAGGAACAGAAGTTCACCTGTCAGTATTTAGTGTTCTAAACAACACCCGTCTCACACCCCTGGGAATATGTAAAGACTCCATTACTTCAGCTGCAGGAAGTTGTTTATGTCATTCTTACGGAACTGGTGGGGCATATCCCTATGTTTTAATCTCAAAAGTTGTCTTATCAAATGCCGGCTGAACGCTGCAACTATGTAAAACTATCAATAGCCCCATTGGAGGACAAATGATGCAAAAGCCATTGCTTACTGTTAGGAGCCAACACAGTTTCACTTCATTGTTATCTAACTCAGATTTTGCATGAATTAAGACAAAATTCATGACCCAGGTATCCAATGCTAAACTCAAATAACATTAAAGTAGTTAAGCACAATAAGATGTATGCTCATGCGATCATATTATTCCAAATATTTCATAGTGAATCCAAACTAAACGTTTTTCCAAATAATCATTTGGAGTGACCCTTCAATTATTTGAAGAACGGTCATTTCTATCCACGAAACCAAAATTCCACATATAAAGATATGGTCACTTACGTCAAGTGGCATCGAAGGATAGAAAGAACAATTAGAGTAAATCAGCAGGGATGATATTTGCCTTTTACAATTTGTACAAAATAAAATAAAACCAACAAGCACAGCACAAGTAACCAAACAAACTGAATTGGTCCTCCAAATATGCTGTTTGCACTAACACACGAACAGAGAAACTTTGTGGAAGAAGCATGTCAAGACTATGTTGACAACTTAGCATGCACAACAGTCAAAGTGATCAGCATACTGCAAGAAACTCAACTGAGGGACATACCTGTGAGATTTTTATCCCTCGGAACATCAACCAACAAAGCTGGACCTACAGAACGAGAAGCAAACACTAAAATTTTACAAGACGGAAAAGCATAGCATAGCACTACCTCAATGAAGATGAGTATTTAACACAAATAAAGAGAAAAAAAGGAACTAAACTAATGGAAAAGCTCAGGATAAGGAAAAGAAGAATGGAGAGACCCTTAAATCAACTTGAATTACCTTCAATATGTCTCTACATCCTACTCCACCATGAGAACCGGTCTGCTCTAATTAACAAGACTTGCCTATTCAGTTAAGCATCTAAATCCTTGGCCACGGAAACCAACTATTTGAAGTTAACAAACATTGATTGACAAGTGAGACTCATGAGGCTCTGAAGTTCAAAAGACAAAGGTCAGCGCAAACTATTTCTCGACAAAGAACAATTTTGAGGATGCTCAAGGCTGTAGTCAGCAGAACCACGCGATCATCAACTCCGGAAGCCAGAAATAGAAAAAAAAAAAAAAAACGACTCCTTCCAAAACCTACTGATACCCATAGAAGGAATTAAACCCACCATCAAAAACCAACACAGAAAGCACCCAAATTTACCATTGAGGACTGCCAAATCGAGTGTGTCCACATCAAAACCAGCATCGAAGTAATGATCAAAGACGTGACCCGGAGCATCCACGTGAGTCCCCGTGTGCACGGGCAACTTCATCTCCGAGCCATTCGCCAGAGAGCCATTCTTCATACTCGCCGCGAGCCGCAGAAACTGACCCAACCCATCTTCCGATTCCCACGACGGCATGTCGCTAGTGACCCTATGGCTGATGTCGAAGATCCTCCCGCCATCATAAACTTCTCGACGGATGGGCTCGAGCCCCTTACCACCGTCGGACACCGAGCAGTCGCCGACGCTGGCGATGGTCGGGTAGGCCTCGAGGGCCGCGGCGACGGCGAGGCCGCGGCGGCGGCGGCGATGAGGAGGAGAGCGTGGAGAAGCGGGGAGAGAGCGTTCATGGCGACTTGCAGTGTCGAGAGAGAAATCTCTGATGGTGAACCGACAAAAATCAGAAGGTCAAAAAAGGAGAGCTTTTTCACTGTAGCGTTTAGGGGAAGAAAGGGGAAGATCGAAGGCAACGATCTCCACCTTTCGGCAAAAGATGCAGAGAATGCTGTACCGCTAATGTCGTCACCCTGCGTATGCATTGACTTCGTAAGAGTTTCGTGACTGCAATTGCGAGGAATAGAGGCTGTCTGAGACAGAGACTTGCCAACAAATCCTGCACCGAATTCCTTGGCTCTCCATCATAGCTACTTCAATAGTATTGGCATGCACCAGCATTTTCAAAGGATAACAAGTCCCAAAAGGATCACTTGTCTTTCTTGATCATGAAATCAAAATTTCCTGGTCTTATGGTGTTTATGTAATACCTGCCAAATTGTAAATAATCAATCTCCATATTGACTTACTATAGTGGCCAACCCCTATTCCCAGTGGGAAATTTAGAGCAATTCTTCTCTCTTTTATCCTAGCAGCCAATCGTTATTCCCTTTGGACCAGACTCCAATTCTCAAGTACAAAACGGACTCGTCTTTCTACAAACTTCCTGAGTCTTGAACAAGGCCAACACAATGAGCAGCAGAAACCGTTGCTTCCACCTTTTACTGCTACTATTGAGCTTTTATGCTCTGACGGCATCCTCCCCGATGCCTATCCTTCTGTTCCGGCCTCGACTCTGGGGGCTGCTCCGTTCCCACTTGGGAAAAGAATAAGAATCGATTCTCAATGCAAGTGTATTGCAATTGAAGGATCTTTCGCATCACGCATAGGATCACGCCTGACTTACCCTCATTCGACTCTGAAGAGAGCTTGGGACAATTCCTCTGGCTACTCCTCAGCATGAAGAACGGCTCCATTGCGAATTTCCCCGAGATCAAGCTTCCTGCTCACACAGGCACCCATGTCGACGCTCCCGGGCATGTATTCAATCACTATTACGACGCTGGGTTCAACATGGATAGCCTAGATTCGGAAGTTCTCAATGGTAATGTGTTCCTTCTCTTGGATTGATAAGTTTTGTTGTCGTTCATTATGACTTGCAAGGCAACCTATGCGCGATCAAGAACCCTTGATTGATGACAAGATAGTCTCTCCAGATGACACGCTATATAGCTGTTTCGTGATAGATCTTGCTTCTCGGAAAGTAGTCGATCACCTTAGGTGAAACAATCAGAAGATCTAGCAACCAAGAATGGGTATAAAGGTGGGAATAGAGAAACTCGTAGGCATATATCCTCCTTCAACCTTCTTGTCAGTATTAGTCTTTTTGAGGTTTCACAAATCGTAACAGGTGATCCTGCACTCATGCACTTCATACAGAACTTTGGGAAAATGAAATCTTTAGATCAACGACTGTTCCTCAAAAGTTCCTTCTTTTTTCAGTAAAGAACCTTTGAAAGCCATGACCATTGTATGTTTTTTTTCTTTTGTGGGGGCCAATGAATGGAATGTGGTGTATTGTCAAAACCCAAGCTCCCCATGGATTCATAGGCCGGCAGGTCCAACGTGATCCTATGCATGATGTCAATGATCCTGCCATTACCATAGACTTCTTGGCGTACCAAGACTAGACTTTCACTGAGGGGGACCAAGCACTCACCGGTGTCAACACCAGGAACAGCGGAATTGGCAGAGAACGAGGCTGCGACATGGAAAGTGATGAGGGCAAGGGTGGCAGATGACAGGAGGAGGCAGTGGAGTGCACAGTTCATTGTTTTGGCCCAAGTTCAAGAGCTTTGCACAGAGCTCTCTTGACTCTTGTACCCCGAAGGAAAAAGGGTCTGTGGAGCAAGATGCTCTAGTTCTTGCAAGACAAAATAGGATTAGATGCTGCACTCACTTTGGCAGTGCCAAGATTGTCCCGGTTACACTTGGCATGTGGGAATACCATGAAACAATGGATAAAGTTGAGAGGTGAGAATCTCTCGGTTTGGACTATCAGATCAAGATGGGTTTACAAAGTTGTGGTTTCGGAGGGTGGTGCACTTCCAAAGGCTGACGGGAATGCTGCGACTCATCTCATGAAAAAGATTGCTTTGCCCAATTTTCCAATGCCTATCATCATATCAATCTGCAGACTTTAGTGCAGTCCAATCTCCTCCTGTTCAGTCTCTCTCTTTACCAATTTACAGTCTCTCTCTCTCTCTCTCTCTCTCAGTAGCTAATCGAATGCCGACTGTTTCGATCACGAGGTGTGGAGGACAGCAAGGCGACTCTATTGACAGAGTTCTCGTCCAAGTTGCAGAATCTTTTTATCAGGAACACGCAGTTGCCACTAGCCAGCGTTCCTCCTCTTTGCAGCAAAACTCCAGAGCACTTCATCAAGGTTTGTCTCCGATGGACAAGATGGTTGTGTGAACATCTGCTCCTCTCTCCATTATTTGTAAGTTCTATTGGATATTTCAAAAGCTTTTGAAATATTTTGTTAAGTACCAGCATTTCATATGGAAGTTATGACTGCCATGAAAATCATCATTTTGTAACGGCTGTACAACGACTTTCTTACAGTCTTATAATGGTTTTATAACAGTGATCATTTTAATAATTGTCGATTACTTTATAACGGTTTCTTAACGGTCTTGTTAATGGTAAGTTCCTGAATTGCACGCACCCGATTGTTTGTGCAATTACCCACTTTCCCCGTTCAGATCTGGATGTGGCATTTTCTTACATGGGTTTTGATGGGTGAAGTTTCTGGTGCAGAGCTAATTGCAAAATCTGAGCAAATGGGCAGCTTGATTTTGATTTGATTTGGTTGTGCAGACGGCAATAAAAACCCCAAATTTCAAGAGAAGTTTGTGTTCACATTCCTTGAAGGGCTTAGGGAGTTGAATCTTACAGTGTGGAACAGCAATACTCTCACTTTTGACGACTTCATCAGCAGTGGAAAGTAATTTCTTCTCACCTTGAATCCCATTTTGCTCACCAAACTGTTGTTGAGATGTTTCCAGTTTTGGTCCTCGAGTGGTTAGTGTTCTTATCATAGTCGTGTTTGTCATTGTCTCAAGGTTATGTTTCTATTTTTGGTCCTCGAGTAGCTAGTGTTCTTATCATAGTTGTCTTTGTCATTGTCTTTAAGGGTTCAGCTCCATAAGGTTCTTTCTCAAGGTTTCGACGATATGGCTTGGCCTCTTCAGACTAAAACGGGCAGGTACAATCTATAGAATCTATTCCTCTTGTCTTATGCATATAGGATTATTAAATAGGTTCAAAAGTGAAGAAAGAAAAAGTGAGAAGATGGAGTATACAAGATGGCCTTTGTGTAAGAATAGTGGTGTGATTTCTTTCCCAGAAATTTAATGTCAGTTCTTAGTAGTACTACTCCCATGTTTTGTACCATTAGAACATTACAGGCAATCAACCACTTAGGCACTGTTTGGTAACCATTCTCATAGTGATTGATTCTGATTTTTTATTTTTAGGATCAGTTTAGGAACAGAATTGCATTTAGTAAAATTTTTGTTCTCAAGAATAAATTTAGAGTAGAATTAAGAATAAAAAAAAAATTAATTCTTGTTCCGAGAACAAGAATCAAAAAAGTGGAATCCTTCTCTCCCCTTCTCTGTTGTCATTCGCCACTGCTTGCCGCCATCGTCCGCCGGTTGACGGCAACTAGTCCGGCGAGCTCGCTGAAGGCTCGCCAGACTAGGGTGATATCCGGCGAGGTCGCCGGATGCAAACCCTACCACTAGCGAGGCTCGGCCTTGCCAAATCGCCAGGCGGGCCTCGCTGGGGCAAGCCTCGTCAGTGGCCAGGCAAGTGTCGCCCAACCTCAACGAGATTAGCCTAGCCACCAGCGAGGCTTAGCCAAACGAGGGCCGGCCGGCGACCGGCCTGTAGAAGAAGAATAATAGGAGAAAAAGAGGAAAAAAAGGGAAAAAAAGTATAAAAATTAAAATAAATTGATTTGGAACAAAATCAATGAGTATGGTACCAAACGCAATTCTATTCCAGAATCAGAAATTTTGGACAATTACCAAACGACTTAAAATACTTAAAATATATTATCAAGAACAGAATAAAAAAAATCTACTTCCGGAAATAGAATCGTTACTAAACGCGCCCTTAGCCTCACTTTAGCCTCTCACTTAGCTAGAAGACGTTTGACATAAAAAAATTGCTGATCTGATTAGCTTCCTTCACCGGGGCGCGGAAGGAAAAATTGAAGATAGTCCAATGACAACTTACCAGTTTCTTCTCTATCCCATTCTCTCGTATAAAAATTGTTTGATTGTCTAAACTAAAGTGCCTGTTTTTCTCTGTTTCAAGATATGTTGGAGAAGCACGCGTGATATTACATTACGCAAAGTAAGTACGAATTTCATTTCAGTAGAAAATATCAACCATTACCTTCTGCTGTCGTAGAAACCGGGAACGAGGTCTGCACCATCTGCACCGCCATATGTAGTTTCTTCGGCTCCTCGTTAGGTCTCTTTGTACTCTGCACCTCCTCCGCCATCAGCTCCTCCTTAGGTGCATCCGCCCTAGCAGACCCTGCGACAGCTCCTGCATACCCATCATATGCACCAAATCCAGCGGCATACCCATCGTATCCACCGAATCCAGCAGCATAACCACCTCCACCGCATTTTCCCCTCGGCCATCTGCCTATCCTCCTCCAGCATACCCTTCTCCACCTTTTATCCTCCGCCTCCATATCCACCGCCTCCTGGCCCTCCAGGTATGTGCTGAGTTTCAACCGTTGTGCATGAATTACCTCATTGTTAGGCTCAGCAATGAACAACCTCATTATAATGCTATTTCTCAGGTCCACCACCTTACTGAGAGAGAGCTGCTAGAAGAAATGTCAAAGCTGCTCTCGTATATTGATCTTTCCAACACCGGAAGTTTTCTGCCTTGACCTGGAAACTTCTCTTTTCGTTTTCTTTTTCGGTTGTTGCTTGTCAAGAACCGTTTGGATAGCAAATTACTAGGGTCGTGTTTTATACCGGTTCGATATTTTTTTTTTATTACGACTAAAGAAAATCTTGCTAAAAAGAGGCCATTGCAAATGGACGTCTTCCACGGTGCGTGTCTTGTAGATAATCATGTCCTAATTGCTAATCTTCTGCTTCTGGTCACATGTAAACCAAAATCTCAATTCACGATGTATGTCAGTCATGTCTCACATTTTCATTTTCAAGCAGAAGCTATTGGTAACTACCATGGAAAAGAGATTTTGCATGGGCCTGGTTCAAATGACCTCAAATTGCCTGCAGTAACCGAAATGCAGAACACGGGAAACAATCCAGACGAGTCTTATTTTGAAGCGTGACATTATTTTTATAAACATAACCATAGCCTCTGTTTTGCCCATAGTAATAATTAAACATATTCAAACGTAGCTAAAGTTCCACTTTCTCTGCAAATCTGTCCGGTCAAAGTAAATCTGACTTTTGAGGAGAACGTGCGCCTCTCTGACCTGGCGCTCTGGCAGGCTTCTACTCTCCTGGAACAGCAAAAAGAAATCCTATTAGCACTTGGTATTTATCACATGCAGAGTTGAGAAAACAACATACGAATTTTCAACTGACACCTCTACGCTAACCAAGCAGGGACAAAAAAAGCAATCATTATCAAATCAATTCCCTTCCAAAAGAACAAAACTCACTCGAAGAAGTTATTTGATGAGGATGCATCTTATGGGTGATCCTTCTGCACCCAGCAATCTCAAAGGCAGACAATGGACAGTATATAAACCAGCAGGGACATCTTCGAGTTTCAAGCCTTCAACAAGAATAATTTCCTGCAGCGCTACCGCAGTGTCAGTTTCTTGAGCCAAGAGCTCCATATGAGAACACAACAATGTGAAATCCAGGCAAAATTACCAACACTAGTTTAGATCTGAGATATAAATTCAAAGATGAAGCATGGTCCTTCACTTTGATGGGAAAACTTCACACACATCAGATCATTTACTTACCCGGCTTTCAAGGAAGACAAGATGGGATGGAATCAAATCATCAAATGCAGCAACAGACAGGTAATCAATTCCTGCATTTTTTTAGCACATACTGGGTCATGCAAGAGTGCATCTCAATCTCAGGCATGCAATGATCGACAAGTTGAAGAACAAGAAAGAAAACAGAGGATCAAGTTGCACTATGTCTCAAGAGGTAGATTGAGAAAAATAGAAGGAACCTGCACTAGTGCTTATAAGCCTGATAGCTATTTATGCTAGGGCATTTTCTTATATATGCATGTCTTTAAAGATCAACCGAATATCACATGTTCATGTTGACAGTTATTACGGCAACATAGTGCAATTCTTGGGTTGTCAGGGCGAAAAGGGAACAACATGAACAAATATGCATTTCTTGCTGTGCCTAAGAGAAGTAATATTTGCTTGTAGTGAAGCTGCAAGTAAAAATTGGTGGTAATAGAAAAGGTAGCTGCCCAACAGAAAAATAGATTCTTACATGGCTTCTTGATAATGATTGAGCAACATCATGAAATATATAAGAAATGGTGAGACTTGGTAAAAAGGTGAAGATAAGATGATGAAGAAGCAAACCCACCATAAAAAAAATTCTCACTAGAAATGCATCAGAATAGTAAAGAGGGACGAGTCTCACCAACAAGTTTAATGTCTGTGTTCTCTACCAACCATTTTGCTCCATCTCTCATGAATCCCACATAGCTTGTGTCGAATTCTTTTTTGTACATAAGCCGTCTGAGAATAAAACAGAGACCCATCAAACTTGTCCTTCTGATCATAGCACTCACTAATACTACATTATATAAAGATACTGAGTGCAGTGCCCCAATAGCATACACATGGCCAACACAATTCACAACAGTATGTGAAAAAACAACATTAGTTCAGCTGACCATGACCCAAGAAAAGATGCCTAGGAACAAAAGTTTACCTGTCAGTATTTAGGGTCCTGAACAACACCCGTCTCACACCCTTGGGAATATGCAGAGACTCCATTACTTCAGCTGCAGGAAGTAGTCTTTATCATTCTTACAGCATCAGTTAAAATATATCACTATGTCATAGTAAATGCATGCTAAACGCTGCAACCATGTATTACTATCAAGCCAGATTGACCACAAGACACACAAAAACCATTAATTATTGTTAAAGCCAACACAATTTCACGTCATTGTTATCAATCTTGGATTTTTGCACAAAATTAGCTTCTAAGTATCCAATGCCAATCAATCTTTAAGCAGTTGGCATAATAACATTTATATTGATGTGATCATCCTTTTCCAAATATTTGATAACTAAATCTAATTGAAAAGTTTATCCAAATAATCATTTGGAGTGGCCCTTCAATTAATTGAAAAACAGTAATTTCTATCCACGACACTGAAATCCACATATAAAGAGATGCATGGAAGGATAGAAAGAACCAATCCAGTAAATCCAAGGGGATGATATTCGTCTTTTACAATTCACAAAATAAAATAAAACCAAAAAGCACAGCACAAGTAACCAAACAAATTGAAGCGGTCCTCCAAATATGCTGTTTGCACTCACAGATGAATGGAGAAACTTCGTCGAAGAAGCATGCAAAGACTATATATTTTTGACAACTTATCATGCATAACACATAAGTGATCAGCATACTGCAAGAAACTTGACTGAGGGACATACCTGTGAGATTCTTATCCTTCGGAACATCAACCAACAAAGCTGGACCTAAAGAAGCAGAAACAAAAACCAAAATTTTAAAAGAC
The DNA here is from genome assembly GCA_014182555.1 of Eucalyptus erythrocorys. NCBI lineage: Eukaryota > Viridiplantae > Streptophyta > Magnoliopsida > Myrtales > Myrtaceae > Eucalyptus > Eucalyptus erythrocorys. Next base: position 24,954,026 of record CM024605.1, on the reverse strand, counting down.
ACAGCATAGCATAGCGCTACCTCAATGAAGATGAGGATTTAACACAAACGAACAGAGGAACCAAAGACAACGAAAGTGAGAACATAGAGACCCTTAAATCAACTCGAATTACCTTTGATATGTCTCTACATACTCCTCCACTAAAAGAACTGGTCTGCTCAAATTAACAAAACTTGCCTGTTAAATCAAGCATACAATTCCTTGGCCACAGAAACTAACTATTTGGAGTTAACACGAACTGATTGACAAGTGAGACTCGTGAGGCTTTGGAAGTTCATAAGACAAGTTCAGTGCAAACCCCTGCTCGACAAAGAGCAATTTTGAAGATGCTTAAAGCTATAGTCAGCAGAACCCCACAATCATCAACCGCAGAAGCTAGAAACAAAAAATAACAACTCCTCCAAAAACCCACTGATACCGAAAACAAGAAATCAAACCCACCGTCGAAGACAAACACAAAAAGCCCACAAATTTACCATTGAGGACTGCCAAATCGAGCGTGTCCACATCAAAACCAGCGTCGAAGTAATGATCAAAGACGTGACCCGGAGCATCCACGTGAGTCCCCGTGTGGGTGGGCAACTTCATCTCCGAGTTATTCGCTAAAGACCCGTTCTTCATGCTCGCCGGGAGCCACAGAAACTGACCCAACCCATCCTCCGATCCAAACGACGGCATGTCGCTAGTGACCCTATGGCTGATGTCGAAGATCCTCCCGCCATCATAAACCTCTCGACGGATGGGCTTGAGCCCCTCGCCACCGTCGGACACCGAGCAGTCGCCGACGCTGGCCATGGTCGGGTAGGCCTCGATGTTTGCGGCGGCGGCGGCGGCGGCGGTGGCTATGAGGAGGAGAGCGAGGAGAAGTGGGGGGAGAGCGTTCATGGCGACTCGCAGTGTCGAGAGGGAAGCGTGTGATGATGGGCCGAGAAAAATCAAAGGGTGAAAAGGAGAGATTTTTACACTGCCGACTTGTATAGCGTTTGAAGGGGTGGATGAGATGCTGATGAGGAAAGTGTATTAGATCGAGGAGGTGGGTTGGACTGGCTCGTTGATTTCGAATATCATTCTACAAAGTTCAATCAATCGATCGGGATTTCTGGAGAAAAATTCGATATTTTTATCCACAGAGATGATGTTGGGCGTGTGTTGTGCAGGCGGGCTCGAGTCAAGCCTGTCACTAGCAGTTAGAAAAAGGACGTGATATCCAAACCTCGTCCAATCATGTCATCTTTCCTTCCTCTTTCGGGTTTTAGCAATTGACCACATTCCCATTCGTTGGGCCAACAGAACAACCAAAACATATCATGGTCATGACTTTTTAAGGTTGAAAAAAAGAAGGAACTTTTGATGAACACTCGTTGATCTACAGATTTCATTTTCCCAGAGTTCCGTATGAAGCGCGTGAATGCAGGATCGAGTGCTAGGACCGACAGCGACAACGATAGTTTTACCTCAGTGATCTGGGAATTCTCAAGAGGATTACTACTGAGAAGAAAGTTGGAGGAGGATACACGCCTACAAGTTTCTCTATTCCCACCTTTATACCCATCTCTTGGTTACTAGATCTTCTGTTCGTTTCAACTATAGTGATCGACTGCCTTCCGTGAAGCAAGATCCATCACAAAACAGCTAAATAGCGTGTTGTCGTGAGGGATCATCGCTTCGTCAATCGAGGGTTCTTAAACGCGCATAGGTTGCTCATGAGTCATAATGAACGAAAACAAAACTTATGAATCCAAGTGAAGAACACATTACCATTGAGAACTTCCAAATCTAGGCTATCCACGTCGAACCCAGCATCATAATAGTGATCGAATACATGCCCGGGAGCGTCGACGTGGGTGCCTGTGTGAGCAGAAAGCTTGATCTCGGAGAAATTCACGATGGAACCGTTCTTCATGCTGAGGAGTAGCCAGAGGAATTGTCCCAAGCTCTCTTCAGGGTAATACGCGGGTAAGTCTGGCGTGATCCTATGCGTGATGTCAATGATCCTTCCATTGCCATACACTCGCATTGAGAGTAGATTTTCGTTCTTTTCACCAGTGGGGACGGAGCAGCCCCCAGCATCGAGGCCAGGAACAGAAGGATAGGCATCAAGGGAGGCCGTGGTCAAAGTATAAAAGCTCAATAGCAGTAATAGGAGACAGCAATGGTTTCTGCTGCTCATTGTGTTGGCCTTGTTCAAGACTCAGGAACTGGTGGAAAGCTGAGTCCGTTTTGTACTTCAGAAATGGAGTCTGGTCTAAAAGGAATAACGATAGGCTGCTATGATAAAACAGAGCAAGGATTGCTTTAAATTCTCCGCTGGGAATCAGGGTTGGCTGCTACAGTAATTCAATATTGAGATTAATTAATTACAATTTGACAGGAATTAAATAAACACCATAAGATCAAGAAGGTATGATTTCATGATCAAGAGAGGAAAGTGATCGTTGTGGGACTAGTTAAGTCGTTATCGCTTGAAAATGATGATGCTTGCCAATACTTATTAAAGTAGCTATAATTAGTATGTGTGTTCTCCACTATGGCTACTTTAATTAGTATTGGCCCACGATTTGTTGGTAAGTCTCTGTCTCAGCCACTATTCCTCGCAATTGCAGTCACGAAACTGTTATGCACTCACTGCATACGCAGGGTATTGCAATGTCAAGACCCCATCATTTAGGGATATAAGTGTAATGATTAGCGCGAAGGAGTAGGTAATTGCGGGCCGTTGCTTGAACAGTTGCCGACAGAAGTTTATAGGACTAGTCAAGTCTATCTAATCTTTGAGAAGTCATCAGTCTCAGAGATGAACTTCGACAAAGTTGTAGCCCATCTTCCCAACTTCTGGCTCGTGGTCGTGAAACAATCACAGTAAGCAAAATCAACCATAGTCGGGTTCAAAAAACTTACCATTAAGAACTTCCAAGTCTAGCGTGTCCACGTCGAACCCTGCTTCATAGTAATGATCGTACACGTGCCCGGGAGCATCCACGTGCGTGCCTGTGTGAGCAGGAAGCTTCATCTCGGAGTTGTTGGTGACCGATCCATTCTTCATGCTGAAAGCAAGCCAAAGGAACTGCCCCAAGCTCCCCATGGATTCGTAGGACGGCAGGTCCGACGTGATCCTATGCGTGATGTCGATGATCCTGCCATTACCATACACTTCTCGGCGCACCGGAACCAGATTTTCGCCAGCGGGGACCGAGCACTCGTCGGTGTGGGCACCCGGAACTTCGGGATAGGCAGAGAGGGAGGCGGCAACATGGAAAGCGATGAGGGCGAGGGTGGCGGATGACAGGAGGAGGTGGTGGAGTGCGCAGTTCATTGTTTTGGGCCACGTTTTGAAGAGCTTTGCACAGAGCTCTCTTGACTCCTGCACCCTGAGGGAAAAAGGGTCCGTGGAACAAGATGCTCTAGTTCTTGCAAAAGACAAGGTAGGATTAGATACCGCACTCACTTAGGCGGTGCCAAGATCGTCCCGGTTACACTTGGCATATGAGAATACCATGAAACAACATACAAAGTTGAGAGGTGAGAATCCCTCAGTTTGGGCTATGGGGTCAAGATGGGTTCTCAAACTTGTGGTGTGGGAGGGTGGTGTATTTCTAAAGGCTGACAGGGATGACTGCGACTCATCTCCTGAAAAAGATTGCTTTGCCCAATTTTCCAACGCCTGTCATCATATCAATGTGCAGACTTTAGTGCAGTCCAAACTCTTCCTGTTCAGTTTCTCTCTCTACCAACTAACAGTCTCTCTCTCTCTCGCTCGCTCAGTAGCTAATCGCGTGCCTTTCAGTTTCGATCGCGAGATGTGGAGGAGTGTCAGGCGACTCCATTTGACAGAGTTCTCGTCCAAGCTGCAGAATCTTTTTATCAGGAACGCGCAGTTGCCACTTGCCGGCGTTCCTCCTCTTTGCAGCAAAAACTCCACAACGCTTGATCAAGATTTGTCTCCAATGGACAATATGGTTGTGTGAGCATCTGCTTCTCTCCCCATTATTTGTAAGTTCTATTGGATATTTCAATCGTTTTCGATATTTTTTTTTAAAGTACTAACATTTCATTTGGAAGTTATGACCGTCATAAAAATTCTCTTTTTGTAAAGGTTGTGTAACACTTTGTAACGGTCTTGTAATGACTCTATAATGATTATCATTTCAATAATTGCCAATTATTTTATAACAGTTTCAACGGTCTTGAAGATAAATTCAAATTTCAAGTCACAATTCTTTAAGATAATTAAAAGAGAATCTCTATTTCCTTCTCATATTTTTTTTCTTTTTTTTTGTTGGGTTATTCATATTCTTTCTATTATTCTATGTGACATAAAGAAGAAAATATATGTATCTTGAAAGGATAGCCCCTAGACCTTATCACACCGAGTTTCATATCTCAAATGGCGAAATTATCATTAAGAATCATGCTAGCCGTTATTTATATTATTTTTCTTATGTTTTGAATTTGGGGAAAAATTGTCAAAAAGCCATAAACATATTGTACAACATTTAATTCAATTCTAAATGTTTCGATTGTATCGATTTAGTCTTAAATTTTTTTACGATTTGTCAATATAATTATTCCGGCCAATTTTAACTAAAATCATCATCATGGATGTCCATCCTGCATAGCACAACTAGATTTGATATAGATGATTTTATAATTTTTTTTAAATTTTATAATTTTTTTTATTTGTTTTATACATTGTCTTTTTTCCCCTTGCCTCTTTCATTTTTTTTTCCATTTTTTCATATCTTCTTCCATCAATCAACAGCCTTCGGCACTAAGGCTCCGTTCATTTCATGAAAAATAATTTTCGAGAAAACGTCTTCCGAATTTTCTGGCATTTGTTTCATGGAAAATAAATTCTTTGGGGAAAATGTATTTCATGAAAGGAAAAAAAGTCTTCTAAATTAGGGAAAAAGTGGAAAATATTTTCTTTACTTGATCTTTTTATCTCACACTTCTACAAATCTTCACTTGCTCCTCCCATTTCTCCTTCTTCTTTTCTTTTTTATTTGAATTATTTTTTAATTTTCTTTTTCTTTTTAATTCAAATTATTTTTAATTTGCTTTTTCTTTTCTATTTCATTTATTTTCTTTTCTATTTTTCTTTTTCTTTTATTGATTTCCCATCTTCTTCTTTCTTGGCTAGTTGTTAGTTTGTTGCCAAGCGAACCTCGAGCTCGTCAATCTCAAGCTCGCGTTCATCGATCCGGCGAGCCTCGAGCTCGACACTCATGCTTGCCCATTTAAGGAGCGGCAAGCCTCATGCTCATCGGCGAGCTTGAGGCTCGTCGATGGCGGGTCGCAAGCCATCACAATGGCCGGCAACCAGCCAAGAAAGAATGAGATGGAAAACAAAGAAAAAAATAAAAATGAAAATGAAAAAAATTAATAGATTTTAAAAATTTAAAATAAATAAAAACCAATTTTTAAAAAATATGAAAAATCCATTTAAAAAAGATAAATGAAAAAGATTATATGAAGGAAAAGATTTTCCCTACCAAACAACTAAAAAATAATTTCCACTTCATTTTTAAGTTTTATCCGAATACCGGAAAATAATTATAGTTTTCGCGAAACGAACGGAGCCTAAATCTAAATAAAGAGTGCTAGTCGAAATTAGTCAAAAAAAAATTGTATTGATAAATTTAGGAATAAGAAAAAAAATTTATGATTAAATTGATCGCTAATCATTAATTTTTTTTTTTTTTGGTAAATGTAAGAATATATTAAGCTTTGAATAAATATACAATAAATCGAACCAAAACTCACACTCTAGCTGCGGGAAAACAAGGAGAGTGAGAGGGAGCCGAATCAAAAGATACAAAGGCAAATAAGAACAAGCTAAACAACCCACGGCACTATAAACTACCACAAACCAAACCGCCAACCCTCAACAAAAAGGCGAAAAACGAAAAGGGAGTTAGGAAGAAGTAGCCGAGTTCAACACAGAGGGATTGAAGCCCCAGCTTTTTTGGAGTCTTTTGTTTCTTGGAGTAAGCGGAGCATTTTTAAACGTAAGAGCCTTGTCCTTCACAACCTTGATCAGGTGATTTTTCGTAGCTGGGATCAACAAGGAATCACCCCGAAAAATGATGGAATTCCTCTTCTTCCAGATAAGGTGGCACATGGCCCCGAAAGAGAAACGTGCAATACTATGAAAGAAATCCTTTCCAGATAGGAATTTTGACACCCAAGACAAGTTATCCACCCACGTGCTATTCCTCCAAGGAAGATTATACCTAGAAGCCCAAAAATATGCAAGAGTTGCGGAGGTCTCACATTCAAAAAACAAGTGGTCAATGGAATCAAGAACGGAACTACAGAAGGCGCACACTGTAAACTCGATTCTTCCATGAGAAAGGAGTAAGGTTTGAGTTGGCAGCCGATTTTTAGTGATTAGCCACATATTAAATTGAAACCTAGGGGCAATCGCATTATCCCAAATAAAAGAAGCCCAAGGCACACGTTCCTTTTTAATCCTAATAGTATTCCAGGCGAAAGGAACCGAAAACGAACCTGAAGGGTCATTGCGCCAAGTGAAGTGGTCATGGGTCGTGGAGCAATTGGGAATAGGGATGCCCCACATTGCGAGCAAGAGTTTGAGCGATCAACCTGCAGGGGAGAAGAGATCGGCCGCCACTACATTGCTTGGAAGGTCGAAACCCTCCATAAGATTCAGTGGTACAAACAAATGTAATGGTCCACAAGTTAGCCAACGGTCGTGCCATAGAGAAACTGAGTAACCACGACTGAGCTGCCAAAAGAAAGACGACCTGAAAAATCTTCGAATCTACAGTATTTTTTTCCACGTCCACGAACACACGGTGGGTTGGGAAGAATTCCAAAAATTGTCCTTCTTTAAGAAAAACGAATGAACCCAACAACACCAAAGAGATTCTTTATCGGTGAAAAGAAACTAAATATATTTAAGCAAGGAGGCTGTATTGCAATCTTTCAGCTTATGAATACCTAAACCACCTTCCTCCTTAGGGCGACAAATATCATCCCAAGACACTTTGGCCCCGCCACGACCAAGTGAAGTGCCCTTCCACAAAAATTGTCTTAACAATTGTTCAATCCTATCAATGACAGAAGCAGGCATAGAAAAAACACTTGCCCAAAAAGCCTGGATAGAATGCAACACTGACCTTATATGTTGAAGCCTTCCTACAAAAGATAAAAACCGATAGGTCCAAGATTGAATCCTTGCGGTGATACGATCAATCAGCATAATACAATCACCTTTTCCGAGTCTAGAAGAGATGATAGGAACCCCCAGGTAACGAACCGGAAGTGTACCTTCCTGAAAGCCAAAAGCAAGCCGAATATTATCTCTAATAAAAATGGGACCGCCCGAAAGAAACACTTCGCTCTTGTTTTTGTTCGAAATCAGCCCACTCCAATATGAGAAAATGTCTAAACTTCTCTTAACAGTAGCCGAGACCCAATCAGCTTGGCAAAAAAGAAAAATGTCATCGGCGAAAAAAAAAAGGTGAGGGAGCTTCACTTTCTTGGATCTCCAAAAGTATTTAAACTCCTTCATCGAAGTTCGGGCATTTAAAATCCCTGAGAACACCTCCATAACAAGCGTAAATAGATAGGGCGACAAGGGATCACCTTGGTGAAGACCACGACCGCCAGAGAAAAACCATGTAATTCACCATTAAGGCGTTCTAACACAAACCATAATCAAGCGGATGATCCAATCAGGAAACCTGAAAGCCAGAAGCGTGAGTTCCAAGAAATCCCAATCGAAGACATCGTATGCTTTTTGAAAATCGACTTTGACGGCACATTTCGGTTACGCTTGTTATGGAGGTGTTCTCACGGATTTTAAATGCCCGAACTTCGGTGAAGGAGTTTAAATACTTTTGGAGATGCAAGAAAGTGAAGCTCTCTCACCTTTTTTTGGCCGATGACTTGGGTCTCGGCTACTGTGCTTAAGAGAAGTTTAGACATTTTCTTATCTTGGAGTGGGCTGATTCCGAACAAAAACAAGAGCGAAGCGTTTCTCTCGGGCGGTCCATTTCTATTAGAGATAATATTCGGCTTGGTTTTGGCTTTCAGGAAGGCACACTTCCGGTTCGTTACCTGGGGTTAATGTTTTTAACTAGAAAAGAGATAAATTGAGAAGGAAGGAAAGGATCGCAAAAGTAATATTATGCTTGAATACTCTCCCCTCTCTATTTACCCCCATTTCTGCTCTGAGGTTGCTTCACATATTCCATTCTTCACTCGGTTACCTTCGAATCATGCAGAGTCTCCTCTTGCCGGCGGCGGCGGCGGCTAGCTCCGGCACGTTCCCGGCGGCGGCGAGTCCCGCCTCATCGCCATTCCTCCGTCGTCTCGCTGCCCGAAAGCCGCCGCCGCCGCCGCTCGTCGGCCACCGTCCTTATCTTCCCTCCCCGAATTCCCTCTCCACCGCCGGACCAGCTCACAAATCGAACGCCTTTCCCTTCGTATCTCTTTCGTCTCGCGGTGCTCTCGGTTGCAGACGATCGAAGCTCTACTCCACCCCGTTGGCCTCCTCTCCGGCTTCTCCTGCCTCCGTTTCTCCGAACGACGATGCCGAGAAGGCGAAGCTTGCCCAGGTTGAGTAACTTAGGTTTCGTCCATTTGTTCGGCGGTTCTGTCTGGTGGGTTTGAACTCGTAAGAGCTTGAAATCGAAGCAATTGAATGTTGGTTACTTTCTTGGTAGACTAGCCTCCTGTAAATCGTGCTAAATCTTAGTTTTGCTTCAGGTGAGATCAAATTAGATTGCTTTACATCCAAAATTTAGAGTATCTTATTTCTCTCTCATCTGGGATCAGGGTCGTGAACTGAGTTGTAATTATCATGTTTGAGTGTGAGACCATCGGTAATGGAACCGGCAACTTCATAGAAGAGGGAATGTAAAAATGAGTGTCCGATGCTGTGATCCTTGGTCATTGTTGGGTTGAAGGTTAACATCAGTCGGTTCATTCGGTTCTTAGGTTCGGTTTAAAAGTTTAGATTTTGCTTATGATGTTGTGCAGGTAGCCAAAAGACTAGAGAATACCTCGAGGTATTTCAGGAGGTTGGGGAATTTAGGGTTTTGGGGACAGTTGGTGTGCACTGTTGTGGCTGCGGTTATTCTTGCATTTTCCGTGGTTATAACTGGGAAGGTTACATCTCCAGCCACATTTTATGCCACTGCCGGTGGAATAGCGGCAGCTTTCATTTCTGTCTTCTGGTCATTTGGATATATCCGGCTATCCGACAAGCTTCGAAAAACTGCTAATGATCCCTCAAAGGTATCTAAACATATTCCTAAGCTTCCTTTTATCGAGAGCCTGTCCTATGTTGCAATCACTAGAATTCGTGTATGCGAGGAAATGCAAGTTGGCCATTCCACATGTCCATGTTTAAATGAATGCCTCTTGAATTGCAATGCACGTGCTACACTGCTTCCCCAAGTGTTCTTGCACTTATATGCTTGCCTGGCGATGGAGCTTACCACAATGTGAAAGTGTTTTTATTGTTATTTAGTGATGAGAACTTGGTGCTCCTATGTATGTGAACTCCAGCAGTTTAGAAATCCATCTGACAACTGCTAACAGCTTTTTCCTTCTGCGGCTTGCCATTCAGTGCAAAGGATTTAACCTTCAATAATTCACTTCATAAATTGGAGAATTTCAAATGTGAGAATTTCCCTAGCAATCCCAATCTTTGATCTCTAAAAGATTGGTTGATTGCAGATCTTTACCTGATGGACTTGTCTTTGGGTCTATTTATGTTTTTCCTTTGTTCTTTTTTTCAGTTCATGCGCTTTCTTTTCCTAAATGTCTTCAACCTTCCTCACGTGTTTAATCTGAATGACTGCTATTCAACTGAATGTCTGTTTAGCTCTTCTTAGATCTGAAATTTGTATCAACCAGTTATATATAGCCTGTTTTGACCAATTATCCTAGCTTTGAGACTGTGTTTGTCACTCCTGATACTAATGAGTGGTGTTGTGATTACATATGACAAAATTCAGGCCCCTCCTCGTGCAGATGTAGTCAAAAGTTTGAAGAATGGTATCGCATTGAACCTGTTGGGGATGGGTGCCGCTATTCTTGGCATGCAAGCAACTGTCGGGTTGTTGGTAGCAAAGGCTCTCACTTCCTCAGCGAACCCATATTACCAAGGAATTTCCCCCGGATATAGTCCCGTTCTTGCGTTGGATGTTTTCCTGGTGCAGGTATTCGAGTACTTCTACTTCCAAATTTTCAATTCCATAGGAGCAGATGTAATTCTTAAATATGATATTGGGTTGTGCTGTTTAGTTGTGCTTTCCCCTACGGAGTTACCGCATTGGTTAAAGTAATAAGGCTGATTGGTACGATAACAAAATTGTTGGTGTAATTCTTATTGTCATAGTTGGGTGCTGACCTTGTGCATATGTTTCTAATGTAGGCCTCAGCAAACACAATCCTTTCTCATTTCCTGGGCCTTGTTTTCTCATTGGAGCTGTTACGCTCGGTAACATTGCCGCAGACAGAAGCCATTCCAGTGCCCTGTCTTGCTTAAAACCTGTGTTTCTGCGGCAATAATTGCATCTGTAGATTCAGATAATAATGAGAATTTCAGAGCCACAGAAGGCAGAGTTCAGTGCCGACACTCGAGTCTTGTGAATCCTATGGGTCCGGCGGTTACCTCTCTTTCTTGTATACAATCCATTGCAAGGTTTGGGTAATTGAGAACCATCACTTTGGGGAGGTAGCGTCTTTCTGGATATTGTGTTTTTGCAGGAATGTTGATCAGTTGTCTAAACTCTAAAAAAGAGAATTCTCCTGTTGTGTTTGCCGATGTCTTCTTAACAGTGAATGCAATCTACACTTGTCAGAGTTGTAGACTAGAACTGCCTTCGGAAAAGTTAATCCGTTTTTCGAGTTAATGTCTGGGTGGCACCACCGTCTTTGAATTAACTTTTGCCGGTTAGTAATACTGGATGAGTTTCCTTGCTCGAAGCTTGACAATAGTATTCTGGAGCGAACTATTCATGGATCCAAGGAAAATATAATAAAAATGACCAGTGGAAGTAATGTTCTTGTGATCACTAGATCCACGAACAAGACAAGAACAAGCTTCTCCTTACCCAGTATATTAAATTTGTGAATCCAATGAAAACATTCAGTATGCCGACAGCGTGCTTGTGCAGAGCGAAGTGTGTTGCATCTATTAAGGGGTTGTGGAGTCGCGGCTATTTTTGGGCCGTCTGCTACATGTACAGGCAAATTATGCTTTTCTCTCTTTGGATATATGCCTCAACCGTGGGTGGTGTCTTGCAGCTGCCTTTTGCAGTCGGAAGGGTTACTTGGAGACTCTTGAGGTAATTGGATCGCCAGTTCTAATGTCTCTTTCGGATGGTGCAACTATATTGTTGCAGAATTCACTGTCATTCTTTCGCGTGGAATATGGGTTTTCGATGAGTGGTTCAAGTTTGAAGCTACTTCAACATGCTGTAAATACTTCTCATTCCCTCCTCCATGTTATAGAAGATTGCCGAACTGGGATGCTATTGTCAGCTTCACCACCTCTGCCGAGTAAGTAGCAAATTTCTAGGTATTGCACAATATGAGAAGAATTATACTTAAGCTTTGTTTTGTTTTGCGTTGTGCTGTCGTAATCTCGCTTATAACAAAAAAGAAGTAAATTAAGAACGCCACGACTGTTGAAAATACATCTCACACCAGATTTACAGAGGACTTTTGACGATTCAAACCCAAAAGCTCGCCAAAATGCAGAGGCCAACAGGCCTTAGGTCTGGCACCGTATTGCCAGTATATGGTTAACCTCAAACTCATCTAGAAACCAGCGAACCCAAAAATGTCGCATGCCAAGAAACAATTTCCACTTCTCTGGGCACATCTTTCAAGCTACTTAAGCCCAATACCAAACCAATGCAGGTGCTGTCTAGGAAAAGCATCAAGAAGGAATCTGGGAAAGGAAAACTCTGATAAGATGCCAACGGGAGAAAAGATTCAGAAGTTCATGATGATGGTTTTACACTGTCAAAACTCCTAGTTAGTGCCATGCGTTCAGGAAAAAAGCGAGTTGTCAATATGCATTGAGGAAAGGGTGCTGTCAAGAATAAGTAAAGAAACGTATAATTGGTATATTCCAACCCAAGCACTTCCTGAAATCTGTCATGGATTCATACGTCAACTGAAGAAAGAGAGAACTTCCGGTCTATATATAACTTGCATTCAACAACAGTTGTTGATCCACACAGCGCCAGTCCTTCAAAGCAAATGCACCATAATAGAGTTACTCCTAGTGAGTGTTGATATCACAGCCATGAGCTTTTTTCCCTGAAAGTGCTCCTTTCATCCACCTCTAACACTAAAGATTAAACGACGTCCTCAAGTATCAAAATACCTAAGACAATGACATGATGACAGTCTACCTTCACAAAACACAAATACAACACGAGAGCCTCTTAAACACTTTGTACGTCCAATGAGTACAATGAATAGGCTTGCCAATTTTAAAATGTCAACCTGGAAAGATCCTAATAACTTCAACTTCAACAAATTTATGATAGCTTTGCCAAAGTCAGCTTCTAGATATTAATATATCCGAGGGTTTAAGATTCCATGACCTATTTCATGATGCTCACACCAGAAGCCACAGAGAACTTCCAATTAACAAACATAAGATATAAACACATGGAAATGCGACAATTGATCATTCTGTAGAATAAGCTTGATTCTTAAGAGCACTCAAAAAGCATTTCAAAGTGATCACAAGTATATATGGATGAAATGGAAAAAAGGTAATGCATTCGGTTTTGAACTTGAACTATGCAATATTGACAACTCATTGAGTATTCAGTACAGACTCTCATTTGTCTAGCACAGGCTCTCGGACAGAGGAAACGAAGGAGGGATTGTACCTGCCTATTCAATCTTCTTTTCTTTGTTAGGAGGCATTGGAATCTTCTTCAAGATGTGTTCATCAAATCTTTTATATTGCTTTTGCAGAACGCTGTGCATTACACACAGTTTATCATTGATGTGGTCCTGATACTTGTCGTACACGAAAGGAACAGAGAATGCAAGAACGATCCCTGCAGGTAGCATAAAACAAACACAAATATAACAAATCATCTCACGATCATGAAACAGAGATGCAGGGAAACAAAAGCACTGGGTGTGCAGATCTCACCAATATAAACTAGGGTAAGAAAGTTGAAGAGACCGCCAATGTATGAAATCGCCCACAAGCCAAATGCAACCTGATTAGACATGTAATAGGGAGCTAATAAGCCCTTTCCAAAAAGTTGGAGTACAGGAAACTCAGAAGAGTAATGAAAAACGTTCATTAAACTTTCCCAAACCTGAAAGAAGAGTTTCAAGTTCCGATTGACTGTTATCTCACGCGCAATGGATAGACCACAGTTGATCCAATCTACCAAAGCGTCGGCAGCTTTGGCTACAGAATTCTCGGAAACCTCTAGATCAGGGAGAGGAGGCAATGGTCTGGACATTTGCACATAAACAAATAAAACTAAGATAACAAGCAGATTTCATGGGGCTGTAACGCGCAACTCTCGAATGAAGAAAAATGAATTTTCCCAATCCCATCCTGCATCTCCATAATAATCAAGCCTAACACTTTTCCCAAGTTTGAGAATATAATGCACCTACAGAAAACCTAGAATTTTTTTTCTTCCTGTCCAAAAAAAAAAAAAGGGTCCCCCAGTGATCGTCCAAAAAGTTGCTATTTCAGAATAAAAGGATTCTCTTTTCTCTAACACCAAAGCCTTTATCCCCCTCTGCAACAAAGCCAGGCCTACGACATCTCTATGCAAATAAGCATAATCCCAACTCAAAGAGACATTAAACGAAGACGTTAGAGAACGGAAACGCGAGGTACCGACCGGTTGAGAAGGGCAGCAGATTTCGCCCAGAGGAAGAGTATGAGAACGAGAAGGAACAGAGTGTTGGCGGCGAAGGACAGCAGATTGTAACCGGCTCTCTCGAACAGGACCCACATCGCCGTCGAAGAGAGCAGGAGCGACACCCCGGCGACCCATCTTCTCCACAGGAGCAAATCGGCAACTAGCACACACACGGCACGGAATCAGTGAATCGATCGAACAGCCTCGTAGATCATCGATCGCGTCGACGATGGCGAAAACGTGCGTGAAGGCTAGTCCTCCCGCTCGATGAACCGATGAGATACGATCGATGTCGACCGACCGCGGAATGTACAGAACGGACGAACGTCGATAGAAAGGAGACGAAGGGGAGAGTTACCGGAGCCACCGCCGAGGGCCCGATGGACGTCGACGCGATGAGGCGGCGGAGTCGGAGCTCCCATCGGCGTATCCGCGTCGCGATCTCCTCTCCCTCCTCGCCGATCGGGCGCGACGAGACGCGAAGGGCCGAAAAGGTGATCGGGAAAAGAGGTCAGATCGGGAGGAAGGTGAAGGAGGGAAAGAGAATACAAAAACGGCAGCGCCCGAGAGGAAAAGGCAGTTTCCTACTTTCTGGAAGTGGAACGGGCTTTTCCCCAAGTTCCGCAATCGGCCCCCGGCAATTCTTTTCTTTTTACAATTTCGTCCACGAAAGCAGGACTATCGAAAGCAGAAGTTCACGAGCGTTGAGTTTTGGTACATGCCTGCCTGCCCCTCCATTTCCATCTCCACGAGTTAGTACTAAGTTGTCATATAAATGCATGACACGAGCTACAGGCAGCCACGCGGTTATATTGGGTTTGAATCGTTTTGATAGTCGGATTTGCATGCGCGTATGTACCACTCAAGCACATTAAGAAGCCAAATTGGAACAGAAAAGAATTTCTTCTTGAAGGGTCTGTCCATCAAGAAAATTGAAGAGGGGCTATACGGTTGAAAGGTCTCGATCACACCTGCCATGTATGGCCCAACCACTGACTCCTGCCTAGTAACTAACACAAGCCATGGCCATGACCGCCAGTGAAAGCAACCTCTGCACTCCTGTAGTTTGCCTGACATCATGTGGCAAGATGGAAACTCGGCATCTCTTTCTTGTCACTGAAGCAACGCCCTAAAACCTTACAATTTTGGGAAATTCTCGTCAAGTGTAGGCGGGGACAGACGACCTTGTGCTAAGGAAAATAAGTTTCCCACAACAAAGCAACCTTAACATTACAAAATTTAAGAAGAACGGGTTCCATCAGCTTGCTGCTTCCTCGCCATTGTCTGAATCGCTTCTGTCATCATCAGAGGACTCCCCCTTCGTTTGCTCTCCTCCCCCCGAGCTAGGTTTCATCTTCTTCTCCTTCTTCCTTTGCTTCTTCTTTTGGCGCTTCAATCGCTTCTTTGCTGTACGTTCCTCCGCTGCTTTCAATCTCTCCTCCCTTCTCATCTCGAATTCGGCCATTTCTTTCCTTTTCTGGTAATCAGCATCCATTCTCGCTAGCCGATCTTGCTCCTTCCGTCTCATCTGCCGATACTGTTGCAAGCATAATTTGTAAATAATAGGTAACAATCAGATAGTGTACCAAGTATTCGACCCCAAAAAAAGGAAAAGGGAAAAAAAAAGATGGCGTACTGAGTAACAGAATACCAACACAAAAAAGAAACCATCTATTCATATATAATGAAATGAAAGAAAAACCCTTTCAATTGAATCGCCATATCACAACCAATAAGATGAGTTTATCTAACAGAACATGGCAGAACAGCTAACAATATCCACAAAACGAAGAATTGTACCTCATCAATAGTGTTGGTGTCAGAAATGAGCACCATAGATATCTCATTCCACTAAAAGTTCAGAATACTAAATGCAATAAAAGAAAATATCTATCCATATAATGTTCTCAATTCACTGGCCAAAAGGGACAGCTCTTATGCTTATGTGATAATCAACTTAAGCCCGTACTTTTAACTTGAAAAAGTATCAGATTTCACTTTCGACTCATTTTCGGTTATATTCCTCTGACTTCAGTAAAAACTTGTTCCATAAACTTCGTCTATTTGACCACATAGATTTGCTATAAACAATAAAGATGAGCTCTTCCCTCTCAGCATAGTCAAAACCACATCAGGCACACATCCTCAATGGTAATGGTGGGGAGGTTAGATCACTAGATGTGCACATTACACGATTTATGAGGTTAGGCACACTAGTGCTGATCATACTGACGGGAATTGAATATCTCGGTGCAGAATGAAACAAAATAATGAAACAGAAGTATATACATCACAATTATTGAAGGGAAGGATTGAAGCTTGAAAAAATGAGTAGAAACAGCTTTAGAATTGCTAGTAAAGCCTGCAACCGCAATGCACCACCACAAACAGTTTCTCAGAGGCCAATTCAATGTCTCTCCTTTTGCTCTGATGATAATTCAAATATCTAAAGAAAGCCAATTCACAAATCATGGCCATGACCTCAAATCTACATCCTCCACCACCATCTTACTACTGAAAATGTTCCAGCTAAGATCACGGAGCACAACTCACACTGGCCACGACCACAACATCAAATGTCCACTACCAATCTGAATCTCGGAATACCTCGAACCCTCAGATTATTTGAACAACTTTCGCCTTTTTTTTTTATCCAAGTGACGAGTAGATTTCATCACACCATCGTATCCATTGCAAACTCACTCCCCCTTCTTAAGCGGTGATACAGAAGCAATCTGCCAATCCGAGTCTAAGATCACCTCAACACCAAAGAGAATTTAAACACCGTACTCATGACAAACTCGCCCCTTCTTAAGCTGCGATACCGAAGCAACCGCAATAAAAAAATCCAAAATTTAGAACTTTGGGAAACTGACCTGATGGAAATCGCCGGACCCGGAACCAGCAGAACTCCCAGAGGTGTTGCTAACACGGACCGGAACATTCTCTATGATCCGCCTCAGCTTAATCTCCAAGTCCTCCTCTTCCTCCTGGAGCAGCGGACCGGTATACTCCACGAGCGCGGTCGAGCCGCCGCCGCCGCCAGCCAGGGGCCTCGGCGGGACCGCCGGCTTCGGATTCTCCGGCGCCGCCGCCGCCGCCGGCACCAGCTGCAGGTCTCCATCCCTGGGCCTGCCCGTCGACATGGGTAATCAGAGAAGCCCTAATCCCCGAGGGTCCCAATTTAGGGTTTTTCCGCCAATTTTTCCGACGGGAGCAAGAGATTCAGCTACAGAAGTACGGGTGGTTCGATATTGATCCGAAGGTCGATGGAGAACGAAAATGCGATTGGATAGAATCGGATTAGACGACTGAACTGGGATTGAAGCCGGAGATCCGTCGGGGACGAGCGATGACGGACTTGAATTCAGAGACACCGTCTTCTTTTTCCCTCCATTTTGGGCCTTTTGCGCATGAGTGCTTCCTCGAGTGAAAGACGGATTGGGCCTCGTTTGTATCCCCTGTTGACCCGTCAAACAGATGGGTCGGGTCGGTCGAACATTGTCTATCCCAAATTGACTCATACTCGGCTTACCATCCATATTGTCGAAATACTTTCATATTTAAACTAAGGGAAAAAACTACGAAAAACCTCAAATTTTGCCCCGAGTGACACATTTACCCCAAACTTTTTTTTGATGCCGTGAAAAACCCCAAACTTTCCAAACCGTGACACATTTACCCCATAAGGGCATTTTTGTCATTTTAATTTCTATTTTTTTTCCTTTTTCTTTTTTATTTCTTCTTCTTCCCTCCGCCGGCCATGGTGGGCCAACGGAGGGAAGCCGGCGTCCGGCAACTCGCCCTCGTCGGCGTCGGACAAGACATCTTCCTCCGGGCTCGAGCTACCATGTCGAATTTAGGGCTCGAGGTCGAAGAAGAAAAAGAAGACGAAGAAACGAAGAAAGAAGAAGGAGAGGGCGCGGACGGGGATGAGATTGCAGAGCGACGCGGAGAGGGAGAAGGAAGGACTCCCTCGCCAGATCTGGCGAGGGCCGTCCTCCCTCGACGCCGGCGAGGGCACCCCTCGCCAGATCTGGCGTCGGGCGGCCCTCGCCGGCGTCGGGCGACCCTCGCCGGATGCCGGCTTCCCTCCGCCGGCCATGGCGGAGCCGGCGGAGGGGAAGAAGAAGGAAAAATGAAAAAAAAAATTTAAAAATGAAAAGACCAAAATGCCCTCCAATTTTGGGGTAAATGTGTCACACTTGGAAAGTTCGGGCTTTTGGTGTTACAAAAAAAAAATTGGGGTAAATGTGTCACGGTTTGGAAAGTTTAGGATTTTTCACTGTACAAAAAAAAGTTTGAGGCATCTCTTACCGTTACCAAAAAAAAAAGTTTTGGGTAAATGTGTCACTCGGGGCAAAGTTTGGGGTTTTTCATGGTTTTTTCCCTTAAACTAATGTAGAAAAATCCGCACATAAACTAAAGTGAGAGCACGAACTGAGTGAGAATGAAAAAAGAGTCATGAAAGAAGGTTAGATCTAAATAAGTTATGAACGAATTTAATATTAGATTCCATCATTTTAAATCCATTCATGTCAATTTAATGAATATAACTAATTCACATAATAACTCGATCCATCAAATATTAATTTTGATATTAGTCTATGATCTATTTTGATAGGTCCACTTGTCTACTAAGAATGCAATCGTAAAAATAACTCAATGATTATTAGAATTTTGGAGCATGCTCACAAGTGATTTTTATTTGACGAAGTAAAAAAAAATTATTTGTGCAAAGCAAGGTAATTAAGGGTGTGAATGATAACACTTCTTGACTGGGGAAGAGTTTCTTTTTTCAGAAATGCTTTTTTTCTATTTTTATTTTGGGTAATAATTTCTGTGTAAAAAAACTCATTTGATAACTACATAAAATTTTTACTCTAAAAATAGAAAAAGAATAGAAATGCGTTTGGTAAAAAACAGTTTCTTTTTTATATTTATTTGTTTTTTTATTTTTGTTGGCCGATAGTCGTGGGACGCTACCGCCGCCGCCGCCGCCGCCGCCGCCGCCGCCGCAGGCCGCCTGTTGCCTGCCGCCGCACGTCACTGCCAGCCGATCGCCAACGACGATGTGCGGCGACGGGTGGCGGTCGGCCCGGCGACTGGCGACGACGGCAGAGGGGAGGCCGACAGCGGTGGTGGCGACGGTGGCGTGCGGTGGCAGGCGGCAATCAACAGCGATCAACAGCAGCGACAGCAACAAGAGATTAATAAAAGAAAATAAAACTTTCACTTATTTCTGAAACTTATTACCGGGAATAAGAAGCAACTTTTTTTTACCTCTCATTTCTATTCCAAAACCATTCCCGGGCTAACTTTTTGTTCCCGAAAATAAAAAAAATAATTGATATTACCAAACAGATTTCTGTTCTTTTTTTGTTCCGGGGAACAAAAAAATATAAATAGTTGGGCTGGAGAATGTTACCATGCGCAGCCTAAGATTGACTTTCCTTTTGAAAGTCCAGAGAAAAATAACCTTTTCTTCTCGAACCTTGGGAGTGCATGCATCGAGAGATCGAATGCGCAAAGTGATTATCATTCTTTTTTCTTTTCTTTTTTCAAATCTTATATGTCATGCAATTGGACAATTATTCAATAAACAAAAGATATTATTATTTTGACCCATCTAATCGCACGTAGAGTCTGAGTAGAATTTTGAACTGACAAGATGCCTATTGAAGGATAGAAGTCCATGGTCCCTATCAACCCAACGTCGGCGTTCAAATAGATGACTGGGCTATTTAAGGGAAGTTTGTTTTTGGGCAAAACCCATTGTCTTTTAGAAAGAGGGCTCTCCATTCCGTTTGACGCCACAACAAGTCCCAATTATTTTTCTTCGTCAGTCATAAATTTCGCAACTACCTTCTTTATTTCAATTGGTTGGAGCAACTACCGTATTCACATGCATGCATCTTTTTTGGGGGTTTAGTGGTCGGCTGGCGTTTGAGCAAGCTTTCGCATACCTTGACTAAGCCATCTTTTCTGGTGTCATATGACCAAAATGGTTTCGCTGGACGTGACATAAGATGGAGACACCGCCAGAGATAGAGAATTTCAATCTTGCCAGTGTCCGACTAGATGGTTGGTTTTTCTTAAAGAGGGTTACCTTTTGGGGTACTTTATTTTTCAGTGGTTGACTGGTGTTGGGGCAACTTTTTACCTACCTTGATCAACTCCACTTCTCCATATGATCTTAATGGCACATGGTATTTTACTTTTGAAGTACTCCCAACGCATGAATTAAGAATTTTAATAGACATGATTTAAGATGTAGACCTCAGTAGAGATAAGAGAACCTCTTTGTCTTAACTTTTATCCAAAGGCTCTGGTTTTGTACTGATGCGAATCATACTCACAAGACTCGGTCTTGAAATAAAAAAAGGTCTTTTGTAACGTTTGGCCCCATCTTGTGTTTGAGTTCTCTAAACTCATAAGGATGGTCTTGCATAACCCCATATTCGAACCATTACACAATGCATTTTTTTTTCGGTTGGGTCGATTGGCCACTGATGCTCTACTTCTGAAATCCCAATTTTTGAACGGTTTCTCGATTAGCTCTCGAGAAAAATCTCTTAAAAGAATGGCGTCTCACACTCAATCACGAAGGAAATTAAGTAGATTTCAAACTCTAGCTGCTTCATTTACCACAGACGCCTAGTTTTATTTACAAATTCAACTCGCCCATGTAATTTTGACGTCACGACAGTCAAACACGATACTGGACGAACGCTATCTAGCTTCCTGCCTAACCACGAGTTCAACATCGTTGCGTTCCAAAGCATTGGGTCCTACACTAAAGCCAAGTTCATTCCATGGTCAGCGCGAATCTAATCAAGAACCGAGATGGTCCCTTCTCCACGGAGCATGGAACGTACGCGATGAAAATCAGGGGGGAGTACAAATATAACGCGTTCCCTTCTGATAAGATACGATCTAAAAGCACATGCGTGAATCGCCCAGCACGTGCATTTAGGCCTCATTTCCCAACGTAGATTTTCGGAATCGCCGCGAATTTATCCACGCATCGAGCGGGACTTCGTCCCAGAACCGCTTCGGCAAATTTTCATTGAAAATCCGAACGGCGGATGAAATCGCGGATTGAAAATTTCTAGCGATCGAGAGGCAATGCGACAAACGGGGCGCATGTGCCTTGGAACCCCCGAGCTAGCTGAGAATTTCAGTCTGCGAGAATCCGACTGGCGTATTAAAATGCCGTCCTCGTCGTGGTCGAACGAATCGCGTCCTCTTCCATCGAAGGAAATCTCTCCGCTGCAACCCCATGTTGTTTGGAATTCCGAGGAGATGTGTGGGATCAATCTATTATCTTAATTTGATATCAAGATTTTCTGACGTATTCTCAACGATCTCTGAAGAAGCCGAGCACATGTGCACGGCCTCGGGAAAGAGATGCGCATCATTAACCATACTTGCCCTCCCGCTATTATATTTGGTCAGTTAGATCCCGCATATCTTTTTCTTTCTTATCCACTTATCTGTTATCAAATCTGTAAGTAGAATTTAATATATGCGTATCCTTGCAAATGTATATTTCCTATTGCCACCAACGGCATCTTCATTTTCAAAGCTTTAGCTAGTGAATTTCCCCATCCTTGAACTTTGGTTAGTTGAAGCTTCGAATGAGCATAATTCCAAGGTAAAACTTGGAACTGAAGAACCGTTCGGGTGTAAATGGTAATGCTTCTTGGCTGGGAAAAAGTTTTTTTTTTTTTCAGAAATGTTTCTTTTATATTTCTATTCCGGGGAACAATTTCTGAATAAAAGAATGTGTTTGGTAACTTTACAAAATTTCTACTCCATAAATTGGAAAAAGAATATAATACGTTTGGTAAAAAATAATTTTTTTTTTTTTTTGTATTTATTCGTTTTTTATTCTTGCACACAAATCGCCGTCGGACACCGCCACGGCCATCGCTGGCCACTGCCACATGTCACCGTCGGCCCACGGCGGCCGTGGCGGTAGTGGCGGCGGCATCCGGTGGCGGTCGGCCGACGACGACGTGCGGGCGGCAAGCAACGGGCCACGGTCGACCAACGGCGTCCGACGGCAACGGCCAACCAATGGTCGACGGTCGGCAGTCGGCGGCCGTCAAATGTGGCCGCAGCAAGAGAGAATAATAAAAGAAAAATAAAAAAAATTTCACTTATTTCTAGAAATTGTTCTCGAAAACAAGAATCAACTTTTTTTTGCTTCTTATTTCTGTTCCAAAATCATTCTCGGGCTAACTTTTTGTTCCCAAGAACAAAAAAAACAACTTAGCGTTACCAAGTAGATTTCTGTTCTTTTTTTGTTCCGGGGAACAAAAGAACAAAAATTTGGGGGAAGAGAAACCTTGTCATGCAGCACCTTGGTAACCTGTCCATTTTGAAATTTTAAGAATATGCAAGATAAGTTCCGAGTTCCTAGAATTGGAGAGCATGTTTCGACATGTAAATTATAAGTTCTAGGTAAATAGAAGTTAGAATCTGAAATAAATTTGTGTTTTTCTTGGTATATATCTTTGCATGATCCCACGGTACACCGTGGTGCCCAATTATAAGTATATAATTTGGGATCATTAGTCTAAATTTCCATTTTATGACCATAACTTTTACTTTGTTAATGTTTCATTTTTTTTGTGTCTAAATATCAATTATCATTAGTGAATTATAGCAACAAGTAATAGTCATAAAAAAATTTTGAATTTAATCGATATTTGTACAATAGATTCATACTTTTTTTCTTATAATAATATTGCCATCAGGTTAAGGATAATTCTTGAAAAAAAAAAAAAAAAGTTAAGGACAAATTCAAGTGGGGCACTCAAATTATGCTTCTCTCTAGATAATTCGACAAATTCGTGTCGAGATTATCCCGGATGTAGAAGACTATTCAATCATCAAACGATGTCTAGTGACGTGTCGAAGCCGTCCGAAGGCAGCGTGGATGGTCGGGTTCTGATTTCGGTAGTTTGGCCCGAAATAACAACGACCGGAACCGAAGTGAGGAGGGACCTTTCGGCCAACGGGCCCATCCGGTTCCAGGTTGACCGGGACGCAGCGACGACGAAGAGGAGGAGGAAGAGGCCGGGGGTGGGGGGTCCACAGACAGAGAGAAGCCAAACACGAGAGGGCGGCCAGTCAAAGTTAAGTGGCACACGTTTTGAACGTGGGTGGTGCCGTGGTTTGACCCGACGGGGTTGCGTGTGAAGGCCGGAGCCCCCAACCGTCGCCGTTTTAGGGTGGTTGGTACCGACGGAAACCCATCACCTTTTCTTTTTCTTAAATTTTTTTATTTTTACTGATTTTCTTTATTCTTTATTCTTTATTCTTCTTCTCTTTTTTTTTTTTTTTTTGCCTTTTTTTGTGTTCAAATTGAAGTTCATCCACACCTCCGCATGAAATTTGATCCTATTAGGGTTTCTGATTCAATAAAATTAGTTGGCTCCGCGTTTCATAGTTGCGTTTTGGGATTTACTTTCCATAGTTGGCTTTGATAAACAAGGAAATAAATCTTATGCTGTTTAGGGCGATACGAGATATTAGATATTCATCTCGCGTCAATTTGACGTGAAGTACGCGTCTCGTGCGGGTCGAATGTGATGTGGGGCAATCCGTGTCTTATGGTAAATATTAAATAGCTTACAACATATTGAATTTGAATTCGGGATTTTGACAACATTAGCTGAAATGGCAATGCAATCTCGCAAGTCATTTTTTTAAAATTTGTCATGACAATAATAACAGTTTCCACTATTCAAATTTGCGATACGGGTCAAGCCGTACGGAAGTCGAATATATTAATGAATGAGAAGAGAATACAATTAAGAGAATCAGTTTAAGTTGCATGATAAAGAAAATAATTGAATTTAAGATTTATGGGTGATTCATATAATCATAATATGGTCGTTGGGCACTTTGAAATTGTCATTCTATGCATTACTTAGTTATTTATGGATACTATTCAGCTGGTACCTAATATGGGCAAAATGTTTCTCTTTACAAGAGCTCACAAAATGCAAAGTTATTTCAACTTGACCTCATACAACGGAGAGAGAGATGCTGAAAAAAAAAAAACTTTGCGGATGACAACTTTAATTCGACTGGTGATTCAGAGAGATGACCGAACGGACGAGTACTTATCTAAGTATCAATCAACAAACAATTTTCATGTTAGGATGCAGTCGAACATGATTACAAAATTCTCCATTACTTGTAACTAAAATTTCTACAATTACCTTTGTACTTCATTTGGTAGTTTGTACTTATATAGATGATGAAAATAGTGTACAAATTTAATCTATTCATATCGAGGTGGAGCGTATTAAAATAAGAATTCACCAGAAATGACTGGCCTGCAATTGGGTGATCGAAAATATTCTATTAGACCTTGGTCAAACACATGAAAATGGATCGCCTACCTAAGTATCGATCGACAAACAATTTCATGTTAAGATTAGGTCAAACATAATTATAAATTTCTCCACTACTTGTAACTAAAATTTCTATAATTACCTCTCTACTTCATCGGCTAGTTTGCATTTATGTGAAAGGTAAAAACACCTTAGTAATTTAATGGTGTGTCACGGCCCGAAGGAATGGACAATCCAAGAGGGTTCTAAATGACGGTCGTAACCCATCCTTAAAGTAAGCGACTCTCAACTTGTATTTGCGAGTCCTAGGGTTTTCTTGAGTGTTCTAGAATACTTCCGAAGGTAGGCAATACGGTAACTGTATAGTTTGGTAATAAGCGCGGGTGAATGGTTGTTGGGGAAATTTGAGCTCTACCATTAGATCGAGAAGAGATTTACAAATACGGTTTGTCCTGTACTTATATACATATTATATTATCTCATTCACAAGTGAAATACAAGTTTAGAACTTCTCTTTAGAGTTTCTTCCTCTAAAAATATCCTAAGGTCACATGAGTTAGGAACGCTAGATCAATCAGCTCGTGGGGTTTGCCTACCTAAGTATCAATCAACAAACAATTTCATATTAGGATCATGTCAAACATGACTACAAAATTCTCCACTACTTGTAACTAAAATTTCTATAATTACCTCTCCACTTCGTTAGTTAGTTTGCACAAGTAAAAACACCTTAGTAATTCAATGGAGCGTATTGACATAAGAATTCATTGAAAATGATCGTCTTGTAAGTGAGTGATCAATGAGATGCTAGCAGAGCCTAGTCAAACGCATAGGAAAGGGATCGCCTCATTGAAAATGACCGGCTTGTAAGTGAGTGATCAATGAGATGCTAGTAGACCCTAGTCAAACGCATAGGAAAGGGATCGCCTACGCGTGCGGAGAGGTTAGGATAAAAACCAAAAACGCCCCTTTTGCTGCAGCGCAACTCCTCCGTATTCTCAACGTTAAAGAAGAAAGGGCCAATTAACATCGGACCCTCCTTTTTGAAATTCCCTTTGGTTCCGCAGGTTTGAAAAGCATCTCTTTTAGGTCGCACGATTTTCGCGGAGTGCAATTCAAAAGTTGGGCGAGCGAGCAGGAAGGGAGGAAAATAATAATAAAATAAAAGGGGGCGGGGGTGGAATAAGTTAAAATCGAAAGTCGTTAAAAAAGAAGGGAAATTGGGGCTATGCCGTTGGGGAATGGATGGGATGGGGATGGTGGCGTCGCGTGGCGTGGGGTCAGGTCGCCAGCCTGGACGGACAGCTCCAACGCAATCATAATTTCTCCAATTCCCGCGACCGCTTTTGTCGTTTCCCCTGACTCCAACCCTTGTCCTCTTCTCCACCTCATGCCCTTTTCCCCTGCACCACCCTTTATGGCTTCCATCTCTCCACTGAAATATATATTCATTAAAACTCGTGCTTATTTTTTAAGTAACTCATTACAAAAAAAAAAGAAGAAGAGAAAAGTCACCAAAAGCCCAAAACTATACTCATTCCTAAACATTTTTCACGACATCAAACACTCAAATTTTATACCTATTTAATAGGTTTGCTTTACATCAATGTTCCATTTTTATTTTAATTTCGTGCCTATAATTTCATGAAGGATAAATATGTTACAATTGATATAATTTTGGATTTTTAGTAGGGAAATGCATGTACAACCATCTTTATAATAACAACCTATTTTAGATCACGAAAAATAACTGACAAATAATTAAAAATCACTATGAGATTCATTGTTTAAGAATTTGTAGATCATAATATGCTCCTCTTATAATAGTAACTTGATAACTATTATACTAACAAAACTCTTTTTAATACATCAAGGCTTCATTCGTTTTTCTTAAAATATTTTTCAAATCTTGACTTTTCCATGAAATGAATACATCCTAAGCATATCATCAATGTCTTCAAATATCGAAATTTGAAACTATTCGCGGAAAGCATGTTTAACAACATCAGTAACCGTTAATAATACCCTTTTATTTAAAGCTTGCGAAAGCACATGTCAAGTGATTAAAAATCACGTCGGTAAGTGTATCCAAAATAATGTGCGGTCAATACGTAGTAATTTAGTTTTCAAAAATCAATTACACAAAAGACAAGAAATATCAATGCTATTGCATTTCACGCAAGGCACCAGCCACCAAAATCCAAATATTAATTACAAATACAGAATCCGATTTTTTTCTTAGCAATGAATGTCAAGGATTTCACGGAAAGTAAAAACGTTACGATGCATACACCTCGGATTTTTATTTTAAAGAAATCGCATAAGCGTCCAAATGAAATAATATATTATAATGTGCAGCACTCCTCACGTAATGAATAATCAATATTTTACAAATCTAATTTTCCGAATGGAAAATAAAAAAAATAATAATTAGTAAGCACTCCAGAGACGCCGATTACTACGACACTTAGCAGAAAATTTAAAATAAAATAAAATAAAACAGAACAGAAGCTTGATGACTTATCGGAATAATGATGCTTTCCACGTCGGCTCAGTCAAACCTATCCTAATCCCCCTGCCTTGCCTTGCTTGTGCCCAACGAGAAAATATTGCCTCTCCTCAATCTCTCGCGGGGCTCGACTTTTTTCACCTACTCCCTCCCAACTTCCATAACTGTCGTGAGCTTCCCTCCTTAGATAATTCAGGAAACCGCCTCGATATTTTCTGCTCCCCTCGAGATTTTAGTCCGTTTCTCTCGTTTCGTTATTCTCGCGCCCACGTGGCGGTCCCGTGTGGTTATCCAGCTGGCTGCGTCGCCCCCCCACCGGCTACCGGGTACCGCCGGTTCGAGCCAGCGCGGGTCGGAGCCCGATAGCGCGAGGGGCCCTACCGGTTGCCCCGAGCCCCCCGGGGTCCTTTATAAGCCCACGCTTTCCTGGCTCCTCTCGCGCTCCACAGTCCTGAGTCCTGAGTCCTGAGTCGAGTCGAATTCCCAGGTCGGAGCAAAAAGAAAAGAAAATCGATGGAGTTGGACGGTGCGGTGGAGCCGTCGCGGAGGGACGCCGATCGGGTCAAGGGCCCGTGGAGCCCCGACGAGGACGATCTGCTGAGGAAGCTGGTTCAGCGCCACGGCGCCCGGAACTGGTCCCTGATCAGCAGGTCGATCCCCGGGCGGTCCGGCAAGTCGTGCCGCCTCCGGTGGTGCAACCAGCTCTCCCCCGGGGTGGAGCACCGCCCCTTCACGGCGGAGGAAGACGATCTCATCCTCAGGGCGCACGCCAAGTACGGCAACCGCTGGGCCACCATCGCGAGGCTCCTCAGCGGCCGCACGGACAACGCGATCAAAAACCACTGGAACTCCACGCTCAAGCGCAAGTACGCCGCGGCGATCCCCGACGGGCCGGGAGAGAAGAGGCCTCGCAGCGGGAGCCCCGGCACCCGTCGAGCTCCGAGCTGAGCGATCCGGTCGCGCCGTCCGGATCCGATTCGCTGCTGCAGCCCGTGGCGGCGATGACGGTCGCCGGCTGGGCGGCGCCCGTACGCACTCGGAGCGAGTCGCGGGGCGTGGACGATCGGGAAGATGACGGCGGTCCTTCCACCCTGCTGACGCTGTCGCTTCCCGGCGGCGAGTCGAGCGAGTCGGGGGCGAGGCGGGAGGACTCGAGCAGAAGAGATGGAGGGACGACGGGGGCGAGGCGGGAGGACCAGAGCAGAAGAGATGGAGGGACGAAGACGACGACAGCGGCGACGGCGGAGGCGGCGACGGGGGCGACGACGTGGTTCGGGCCCGAGTTCACGACGGCGATGCGGGCGATCATCCGGACGGAGGTGAAGAACTACATGACGGAGCTGGAGAGGGGCGGCCCTGCGCGCTGGGGCAATGGGGCTTGAGAAACGACGCCGTGTAGCGAATGCGAGCCAGGAAGGAAGTTGGAATAAACGAACTTTTTGGGTGGAGTTAAAATTTAATTAGGCGGAATTATTTTTGAGGCTGTACATGCAAATACAACAGGGAAATTTGAGATCGAGAGATATGATGTCGGGTCTTAAAGTTTTTATTTTTATTTTTATTTTTTTTCCTCCGTTCAACAGTATATTTCTTCGTAAATCTTTTTATAATTTCCAAAAATCGGGATTTTTCTGTTACCTAATGGATCTCTATAACGGAGGGAAGAGCCTTTTTGACTGTAGATGGTGAAAAGCGAGGGGAGGAGGCTGTACCTTGAAACGAGATAAGAGGGAATCTTTCGAAAGGAAAATTAGGAGGGCAGTTAGGGTCTTGCGCGTTGCGTGAGCCGAGCGCCAACGGCAAGAAGAGACGACTCGAATTGGAAAATCTGGGATTGGCCCGTTTCAGGCCGCATTTAATGTTGGATTCGGTTTTTGTCTTTTTGGTTTTTATTTAGCTAGAGACGCACGTGGTATTTGTGTGTGTGCGTGTCCGGTTTTTTTTTTTTTTTTTTTTCAAAAATTGCCCGAAGGAGATTTAGATGTGGACGCGGTGCCGATTCCGTGCATCCATGGAGCTCAATAGGAAATAGGATTAGCGTCGAGTGATTCACATATAAATTTTCGTGCCCACCTTTGTCCGACGTGAGATTTGAATATGGTCATTTCATAACGTCTCCCTCTCTCTCCCTCTCTGGGAAGATGGATGACTAGTTTTGCCTTGGAGGGGTTGTTGAGGCAATTCCGTGTTAGATTTGGGTTGGTGCGTTTGGAACTCAGCGCCCACGGAAAGAGATGCGAGGGTTCGCTGGAAAGGGCTCTTGCCACGGAGCTTGCTCTCGCGATCATTGGATCTTAAGGTGATCGCGCAATGCTACACGAGATACAAAATTCTTCGGATCGGTAGGATTTTGGTTCCCCTTCTTTTCGATACATTACTAGGGATCGAACTTTCGAATTTTACTTTGTGAGTAAACCTCAATTATAACTATATCAGAGCCACATTACTTTATACATATTCTAGTCATCGTAACAGATTCAAAGTTTTTCTTTTTTGGTTTAAGGATTAAAAATTCATATCAAAGCATTTGAATGTTTCCTTCTCCAAAGCACAACACTTAATAAATCCTAATGCATTACTTGACCAATTTAAAAAAAAAAAAAAAAACAAGAGAAACAAGATAAGTTGTGATTGTTTTTATAGCATTAAGGAATTATCTCAATTCCACTTTAAGATTTTGTTTGTTTCATGAAAAATAACTTTCCGGAAAATATTTTTCGAATTTGTCGGCGTTCGTTTCACGAAAAATAAATTACTTGGAAAAACATTTTTCATGAAAGGAAAAAAGCCTTATAAATTAGAGAAAAATATTTTCCACTTTAAAAAATGGAAAATATTTTCCTCACTTATTTCTCTTATCTCACATTCCTACAAGCCCTCACTTTTTCCTCCTCCTCCTTCTCCTCATTCTTTTAAATTATTATTTATTCATTTATTTAAATTCAAATTATTTTTTATTTTTCTTTCATTTGTTTCATCACTTTTTCTTTATTGGCTAGTTGTCGGCCATGGCGAAGGCCGTGATTAGCGACAGGCGAGCCTCGAGCTCACCAATGAGCACGAGGGTTGCCACTCGCCAAATTAGCAAGCGTGAGCATCAAGCTCGAGGTTTGAGGTCAACTCGCTGATTTGGCGAGGCCCAAGGTTGGCAAGCTTTAAGCTCATTAGATCACAAGTGTGAGCCTCGCCACAAGCTCGAGCTCGCGCGGCTTAGCTACTTGCTAGATTAGCAAGCACCTATGGTTGGTCATTAGCTATAGCTGTGGTCAGTCACTAGCTAAGAAGAAGAAGAGGAAAATAAATAAAATAAAAAGAAAAAAAAAATAAAAAAAAGGAAAAAGTAATTTAATAATCGATTTTTTAAATAATTAAAAATAATTTAAAAAAATGAAAAATAAATTTAAAAAAATAACATAAATAAAAAAGAGTATATTGAAAAAATGATTTTCCTTACCAAATAACGGAAAATATTTTCCACTTCATTATTAGGTTTAGCCCAAATACTATAAAATAATTATATTTTTCTGAAAAATGGTTTTCTAAAAATTATTTTCAAAAAACACCACATTTCTTGCGAAATGAACAGATCTTAAGTTTCAACTTTCAAAAGATAAACCTAACAAGTATTTGGAGTTGTATCAGCTCATTTATCAAAGGACCTATTTTACCAGAGGTGGCAACTGAAAAACGACTCATAGCTTTGAAATTACGACGACGACCTTGACCACGCGGCCCGAGCGATATATAAAAGCTCCCCTGACCCAAGCCCAAGAAAACTTGGGCCGGCTTCAGGTTTAGCTAATCAAGGCTCCCCGGCCGATCAAAACTAGTTTGGTTCACCAACCGGATCCGACCCTGGAACCGTTGCTCCATCTCCGTCCAATCCCGAGGCTCGAGAGAGGGAGAGAGAGAGAGAGCTGACATCGGGCGATCGATCGATCGATCGACTTTATTCCGTTCGAGTCGGCATCGGAAGGGAGTTCGCAGACTGTTGCAGAGAGAGAGCGCGAGAACTGCTTCGATTCCGCCGCGACGGTTTCGATCGGGAAGGAAGCGTCTCGGAAGCGAATCGAGAGGGGCGGGCGGAGGAGGAGGTGGGGGGCAGAAGAGAGGGGGAGGATTCGAGGAGGAAGAAGGGGATGTTGCCGACGGCATCCAAGGGGCGGTCGTCGTCCTCCGCCTCTCGATCGAATAACATGTTCTCTCAGTACCTCCGCAGAATCGTCAAGGTCCCTAATTTCCCTCTCTCTCTCTTTCTCTCTCTGTCTTTCCCGTTTTCTGGATGCGGAGATTTTTCAGCTAGTAGCTCAGTAGATCTGATCTCCCCTCGCGGTCGTAGCTTCGCACATTCCTCGCCGCTGGCGATAGGGTGCTGATCGAATTGCCACGTGATGTGGGAGTTCGATCGTGTCGAGTAATTACGCTGAACGTGAACGACTGATTTGTTATTTTGATTCGTGCACGTCTCGGGAATTTTCGCCGTCTAGCTTGCGTTGTAGCTCGTTTCTGCTGGGCTTTGGGGAACGTAGAAAGCGATGGCGATGCATCTGTCCACGCCGCTGCATCACTGGCAATGTTGAATAGTGTTTTGAGGACCCTGTCGGAATTTATCCTTGTGTTAGTGTGGATATAATCTGAGCATGGCTTGATCCGTGTGCGAGGAGTTTAAGTTGGAGATTCGTTGTGCTGGTCAGTCTTCGGTGTTGCGCGCTGAGGTTCTGTGGGGAAAGGGGTCCTTGTTATAGCCGTCGAGGCCTCGCGATTGAATGTCGTGCGGCAATTTCTTCTCCTATTGAGAACTCAAATTGCTCTGCTCCGATGTGGCGTACAGTACTTTATAGGATTTTGCAATTGCTGTATGATCACTTTCAAGCCGTTTTAATTATAGTAGTTTGGAATAGATTATGTTTCGCAACTTTCACGAATTTCAATCAAGGTTGCTATTGTGGTATGTAATTAAGAGAGGGACCCAATGACATAGCTTGTCCAGAATGTTGTGTGTCGTATATTTGCAAGTGACAGTCTAATGTGCCCTCTCATTGTTCTGGAAATAAGATTGATGAATGATATAGTGGCACATATGATACACTTCTGACAATCTTTTGCTTCCACAATGTCTGGGATATACATTTTATTGATCTGGATCCCAAATGATCCATGGCTGGTTGTGTCGGGTGTGATCCCAATTGCAGATTCCTCTGCTGTAGCCTGCTTTCATGTTATGGGCCTACTACATATACGATATACCATCTGAATTATTCATTCTGGTGCTTTGCTTCTCGTTCATGAGTTTGTTCATGATCTACGATGTGAAATATGTTAGTGACACCATTGATCAATGATCTATTGGAGATAAATTTTTTCTTTGGAATGTTCTTACCCGATGCTATTGCTTCTTTTTCATTCTCCTGCTTCTCTGCTTAATGCAGTGGCAACAAATGGACATCGAATATACATTCTGGCAAATGCTTCATCTGTGTACATCACCAAAAGTTGTGTAAGAATTTGAAACTTCATCAACGTTCTAGTCATTCTTGTATTTCTGTCATTGTACTTTTCATTAAGCATATATATTTTTTTTTTTTGGCGTGTTTTTGTCCTTTCTGTCAGTGTTTGTCATGGTTGTATTAGACATTACTGATCTTCTTGTTAGCCTGTGGTTGTTGGAGTTGGATTGCTACAATGAACTAACTGGATTAGTTTTTCATCTTGCATATGCAATGGGACGATGGATGTAGATATCAGCACACAAAGTATCACAAGCGTAAGTCCTCGCATTTGCAAGTTTTTACACACTTGGTTTTCAGTAATTTCAGTTTCAATCTAGTTAATTCAGGCTCTGTGCTCATTGTATGCATATGCTTCAAATTTTGTACTTTGTTCTGGAAACTTTGTCACCATTACCTCCTTTGTTTAACATTATGTCCAGTCTAACATAAACTTCTAAATTAGAATCTAGAAATGCTGAGTATGTCATGGGCAGAATTTTGTGTTGTAAATGAGATGATTTTCTGATTGTTGTATCTTCCCCTGTTTTTCTCCCCACTTGTTTAGGCTTTTTGTCCTAGGCATTTGGGGATTGACTCCATTGTAAGATATCCTATGAAAATTGCTACTGAATGTTTGATGTGGCCAAAAGTTCACTCCGTTCATCCTTTCGTCGTCTCAGAAACTAAGAACCAGTGGGCACGTGATGATCCGGCATTCGTGGTGATCAGCAGTCTTCTTTTGGTAGTTGCAGTATCAGCATATTGTGCCGCGTAAGTTGTATATCTTTTTTTATTAGCTTCTTTTGTCAATTGGGCAGAACCGATCTACTTGGTTTACACATAACTTGTGGGGTAGCATGCAAGAATAGGAAGAAGTATAAACTTATAAAACTCTTTGGTTCCTAGTCAATTGCATGTAGACAGTTTTACATGAGAAGCTTTCTTTCATGTTTTTCTGCATGCCTTTGAGTTATTACATATGCTCATGTTATTTGCAAGTCTTTCTAGGCAGACTTCTTTGCTCATCCTTTTTTTTTTTTTTTTTTTTTTTTGCTTCTGTTCTTTACTTCAGGTATGACCACAGCATTGCACATGCCGTTTATGTAATTATTTCGGTGCTACTTTTCCATTTTTTGGTGACTGGAGCTATCTTGTCTACCTTTTGTTGGTAAGAGCCTCTCGCCTATAATAACCTGTAATGACTTAGCTGCAAATTTTAATCCTTAAATTTCTTTGGTCTTTTCATTGACACAGTTCATGTCAGCCAAGCTAATAACTGACTTCCTGTTTGCCACCCTTAAGGAGAGTTATACAGTCTTTACAGAGTTCACCAACAGAAAGGGAAACTGCAATTGCCTAGCTGTAATAAAAGTGCATTTGATTTTTCTTCTTGCGAGTTTCGTGAAGTGTGCTTGAGTATTAATTTAGTAGGCTTTAATCATTAGCATACGAAATTTATGGAGTCATCTTTGGTCCTTTGGATCCAATATTGATGATTAGCACTAATAGCTTACTGCAATGATGCAAAAGGAAAAAAATCTGGTGCTGTCTCTATCTTATCTAGAATAACTACAATTATCCTCTAACTACAAGCTCAACAAGGGAAATTTGCTTCTTTGGAAGGACCTGGGACAGATTTTCTATTGGTAGAGGTTTATCCCCAATCACTTCCGGTTATCATCTTCCATGCAAGTCAGATAAAGAAGCAATGGAAGCCATTTTGCAGAATAAACAAAATACATCTCCCAATAATTTGTATGAGTTAATACTTCGTGCTGTATTAGTGTAATATCTGTTTTTGTTTCTTGATTTTCTTGCAGGTTCTTGACAAACAGCTATCTTCGGGAAGAGGCTCCAAATAGTCATGTTGTCGAACAACGCGTCGAATGGCAAGTCTTGAAATTCAATTTTCCTTATGTTTAGATGTTCAGCATCAATTTCTTCAGTATAGCTGAAATATTTGGTCCTTGAAACTTTGATCATGTTGAGATTTGATTTATATGACTCTGCTTTCTGTTAAGATGACAATCTTGCTAGCATTGTGGCAGATACTTTCACTTCTCAACTTACTAGCTTGAATCTAGATAAAATTGATATGCATCAGAGCTCAGATGGTTTTTGTACTAATGGATGTTAATCTTTTCTCATTCTTGAAGGCTCTATGCGTTCGATGTACATTGCAACTCCTTCTTCCCTATGTTTGTTTTACTTTATGGTATACCCTAAATCCATACACGTTCCCATATCTTTAAATATCAGTATATTGACGTCATCCATCAATAACTGATGCTGTGTATGATGTGGCAGTGATTCACTATTTCTTATCTCCTGTCCTGGTAGCTCATGGCTTTTTTCCTGTATTGCTGTCAAATCTGCTTTTCATGGTGGCAGCTTGTTACTACCATTATCTAAACTTCTTAGGTTATGATGGTAATCTCTCTCTCTCTCTCTCTCTCTCTCTCTCTCTCGCGCGCGCGCTAAAAGTGCTATAGTGATAAACTCTCTTCACTGCAGTGCTGCCCTTTTTGGAGAGGACCACTTTCTTCCTATACCCAATCGGTGCTGTCCTCGTCCTTTGTCCTATTTGTAAGTTGTGGATATGAATCTTGTTTGCAAGTTGTTATTTACGACTTTCGTTTCAAGCGCCTTTATCATTTATTTGCCCTTATCTGCTTTGCAGTTATGTTGAGCGGGTTTAATCCGTCCAGATATTTCATGAACATGTATTTTAGTCAGAGACTATGATTGGTTCACGGCTAGCACATCAGATGGTCCATATTGTGGTCGCACAGGTAGTTCAACAGCTTCAATGGTTACCTGTCCATTGTAGTTTTCGTTCATAGAAAGGACTCAGGACTGCAATGCCAAGCAAGCCACTGTAGTTTTTCTTTGAGGCTTTTCTTTGAAATTCCATTGTCCTTCCATGCACGCCTAATTTACTCCGCCATAATCTCACATCCCCTTCATGTTTCGGGATTTTAATTTTTGTAACGGACTCATGGTTATTACATGTTAGTAGGAGTTGCGCAGAGAAACTTGCAGTGATTAAAGAAAGGCTTTCTTTGCCTTTGCCCCCAGTAATATTCTGAAGCGCTTGTATTTCATTTGCTTTCAATCATTTTGATTGCAAGCACTCCCGGAGGCACGCATTTGGTAATGTTCCCGAGAAGAGGTGTTTCTGTTCTTTTGTTTTCGGGAGTAGAAATAGAATAAAAATGCGTTTGGTAAGTTTTTTGTTCCCGGGAACATAAATAAGAAATAAAAAAAAAGTTTTTTCTTATTCCCAAGAACAATTCAAGAATGAAGAATCAAGGTTTATTTCCTATCTTTTTTCCTTTCTCTTCCTCCCTTCTTCTCCTAGTCTGGCCAGCCCCTGGCGAGCTTGACGTCGGCAACCTCGCCTCGAGCTCACCGATGGCTGGCGAGGCCCCCCCCAAACAAAAAGCCTCGTTGTGGCAAGGTAAGGCAAGAAAAAAAAGAAAAAAGGAAAAAGTAATAAAATAGTCGGTCAAGGGGCGAGAATGAGAAGAGAAACAGGGCGATTTTACTTGCATATGATAATCCCTGAAGAACACAAGATTATTCCCGGGTGGAAGGGTGCGATGTCTGTCGTTACATGAAGGGGCGTGCTTGCTTATCTCAAAAGATAAGATGGCAACTCATTTTGACGGGTATACGAACCGAGCTGATCCATTTGGCGTCTTCAAGGAGGTCGCTTTCAGTTGGGTGTGACCTTCGATTTCGCAGTCACCGCAGTCCGACTCAAACTTCGTTGATGACGTCCGCGCACAAGCTGCCCAACTTTTCTTCCCTCTCCGATAAAGGGAGAGCAAGAAAATCTCGGGGGCGTGCCTTGTCAAAGTCGTGGGTCTTGGTGGTGGAGGATGATGCCGACGATGCTTGAGAGGCAGGGAGTTGATGAGGGTGGCCAGCAGGTGGACCCGGACATCAGCAAACCGTGGGGTGAAGTCATTCACACGTCGTATCCTTTGCTTGAGGTCTGGCTCTCCTGAGAAATCATTTTCCCTCTCTTCTGACTTCCGCCTTGTGTGTCGGAAGAGTCGCTTCCCGAATAGGCATCACACCGTGTCTCGATTGCGGACAAGGTTCGTGTCTTCCTACGTCTCTTTGTGCTGGGATCGATCAGGAACCGCAGAAAGATTGAGACAATGGTTGCCCTTGTTTCTCGGATCAGCTGGGAACCACAGAAAGATTGATCTGAGCGGTCGCTGTTGCATCTCCCCGGAGTACCCATTATGCTTCCTTTGATCGAACAGAAGCTCAGCGAGCTCATAAATCCCCCATCTTTTCCAAAACCATCTTCGTGATGGCTCGTATATTTGACGACTCAGGTGAATCTGTCTATCGACATTTTCGACGCTACTTAGGCAGAAAAGCATCCTAGTCTCCACCCTCTACTCTTTTATCTTACTTTGTGCTCACTTGGGATAACAGCTCCATGTGAAAGCGATATTCTTAAGAAAAGCTGGTGGGGACCCTATCAAAGAGTCTTATCCACCAAGAATTCTGAAATACATTGTGTCACTTCTATTCATCCGAGTTTGGTGTTGGGTCACTGTCAAAAAAGAGAACCCTCACCCACCCCTTTTGAAAACACAGCACAACCCAATTCAAAATGCTTCCAGAATTTAAATAGTCAAATTTCATAGGTGATAAAATCATTACCAACTTCATCATTGAATACACAAAATGATACAACAGAGGACAGAAGAAAATAATACTCTCGGTATAACAAACGATGATACAACAGAGGGCATGAGAAACTCGAATTGAGAGAGAAGCACGCCGATTTCTTGTTTAATTATGGGGAGAGGAATAAACTAATCGAGCTTGCTTCCCGCAACGTCCACGACGAACCTGTACCTGACATCATTCTTCTCGAGCCTCTCTAGGGCCGTGTTGACATAATCCATCTTGATCACTTCGATCTGGGAAGTCAATCCCTTTTCTTTGCAGAACTCAAGCATCTCCTCTGTTTCCTTCATGCTCCCTATGAAACTCCCAGTGATCGATTTCCTCCCTGCATGTTATAACCACACAAATGAGGTGACATGCAATTTCTTTGAAAGACCGTCAATCCAAGAGAAGATTTTGCATTTGTTTGCAAAATGCCAGCAAAAAAATTCAGACCGTGATTACAACATGATGTAATGGCCAATTAGCCATTTTAGAGTAAAATATGACAGACTTCACGATGGATTTTCATATGGTACACAGGCTGTATAAATTTCCTTGTGCGGTGGCTGCCTATGCCTTCATTGATGCATGGACTAATCCGTTCAAAAACTGCGCTCAAGAGAAAGGGAGTATAGAGAATTTACCAAGCATAACCATGGGAGAGATAAATTGAAGAGGAGCATTGATGACACCAGTCAAGATCAGCTTCCCATCGAGCTTCAACAAGGCCAGGTAAGGCTCGAGAGGGTGAACCACAGGGATAGTGTCAAAAATGTAGTCGAGCGAATCGGTGGCCTCTTTCATTCCATTTTCATCGGAGCTCACTAGGTAAGCATCGGCACCCAGGTGCTCCAATGCCTCCGTTCTCTTCTTATCAGAAGAGCTTATCACAGTCACATGGTGTCCCATGGCCTTGGCTATCTTCACTCCCATGTGGCCAACCCCTCCAAGCCCCAATATCCCTCCTCTCAGCCCACTTTGCTTGAGCCCAAAGCGCACCAGAGGGCTGTACACGGTCACACCAGCGCACATTAGCGGCGCTGCCTGTTCCGACTCTAACCCATCTGGGATTTTCACCACAAACCTGAAGGGCAAAGGACCCAACTGGACCAGTCAAATCTTCCATCATTTTCACTTTGTACGGGTTTTACATGCAATGCTGCAGAAGTTAGCTTAGGCTAGTCATGTGTCTTTCCTATGATCATTCCACTTAACTAATTCCCAGGACCTTCAAGTTCGCCAGCTAATTTACTAAATTTACAATACACCATCAAATCAAGTCATGCCATTCGAAGTACGTAAAAGCTAAAATTGACAAGATCAGACATGTTTCTTTCTGATTATTGTTCAGCAAGTTGAATGTGATTTTGTGGGGCATTAACATTGACCCAAGACAGATTAACTGCAATTGAAAGAATCAACAATGGAAGGGCTGAAACAAAGGACGCCCACTTTTCGATCTGCTTTAAGTAGATGGGGGGCATGGTGCCCTCGCATTCTTTCACCATTGGATCGAAGTACAACAGATCTCAACCCGGACAGTTTTCCATATTTTGCTTTTCCATCCAATGGCAAAATCCCACGCAGGCAAGGTCTCCTCGAGGGATCATCAACTCTACCCCCGTTAGGTAGGCTATTTCAGCTTAGAATAAGAGAGTAGTGAGAGGCATGCAAGTATTGCTCACCTTTGGCCAACCACTATCTCACCAGCAAACCCACCTTGAGTGGGCTTGCCATCGGTGTACACGTCATTGTAATTCCAAATCTTCTTGTTGCAGTATTGCTCCTGCTCCGAATTGCAAGGGCCACAGCTTCTGCAGCACCCAACCACTATACCGGTCCCGACTCGGTCACCAACTCTGTACTTGGTCACCTCTGATCCCACCTCCAGAACCTCACCCACCACTTCATGCCTGAAAAAGAAGGGACAGAATAATCAGAAAATGAACAAACACAGACGAGGAAGAATCAGTCATGATTAATGCAAGAAAAGACCTACCCAGGAACCATAGGGTAGTTGGACATGCCAAGATCATTCTTGATCTGGTGAATGTCACTGTGGCAAATCCCGCAGCTCAACACCTTGATGTAAAGATCTTCTGGTCCCGTGTTTCTGCATTTGTTGGGATTGAACAAGCAAAAACAAGAATTAAAGAACGACATCACAAGCACAACGAAAACTTAGATGCTTAGCTATCTTTATCAATCCTCAAGAAGGCAAGTTCTTGAATCTACCTGAGGCTATAAGTGTAAGGAGAGAGAACGCCAGACGGGTCCCTTGCAGCCCAACCCGTGGTGGTCCTCTCCTTCTCAACACTGCCCATTTTTGCTCAAAGATCCAAGCTTTTTCAAGGTGGTGCTCGGAGAGAGATTCGACGGAGCCGTACACTTGCTACTTATCGTAGTGGGAAGTTGCAGGTTAGGAGCATAGATGAGGAATGACGGGGATGCATACGTTCTTCATATATAATATAAGGACAAGCACCCACTACCGGCAAACGAGGAAACGAGACGGACCAATGGAAATAAACAAAAAGAGAGTGACACCTCGGCAAGCAGTACCTAACCCGAGGTGCGGTAGGTGAACCAGTGGGGTGGGTTAAGCGTCAAGACTTGCTTTTTAGCCATTTCCAGTTTCTGTGCTTCTGGTAGGCTTGGCTCCCTCCAGCTTCTGTGGTTCTCTTTTGGGTGGAAGAAGGTTTTGGTATAGTGGACCTCTTACTTTTTTCATCTTGAAGGGACAAATCAAGTGATGGAGAAGCCCCATCGAACGCTCCCTCCGTCAGCAAAACATCACCTTTCTGGAACCATGGTTAGTTCAGAAAAGCTTTGAAGATCAATGAAAAGAGGGTGTGAAATGCGTGCACGTCTCTTCAGTCGACTAACAAAGTAACGCCTCATCTTTTAACGGTTTGAGGTTCTCCCCTGCCCAGTTTTATGGCCCAAAATTTTGCACGCACAAGCATGTGGACTTGGAGTCGAAGTATTGGACATATATATGTTCGTGTTATTTGTCGGAGTTCATCGGATCGGGCGGCATTTTTGTGATGTCTATATGGATATTCTTATCGTGATTATACTAATTTTCTTATTAAGTCCGTGTTATCATTCGTCCGTAACCTAATTTTTATATGTAATGTTCCGATATAATTCAAGAATGAGATGATGCCGGCATGATAGGAAAACCTCATCCAGCTAAAAAGATCTGTTTTAAATCATATTTGCAAGAATGGACTTGGCAACGAGAATTAACCAAACACACAAAATTTCCAAGCGGTTCGCTCCTCCTCCTTCACACCAACCACGTCTGAATAGTTCAGGAAAATGCATTGGGAAAGAGACTCTCCTCCCTCTTCCATGGGGACTCAAGATATTTCCTCCCCACCTCATCCCCTCTTCCTTCAAATTTTCGGTTGACAAGAACCTGCCCAACCAGAAGAGAATTCCCTAAAATCCTCTCTGGCTCACCACAAATATAATTCTTCGAATACATGCCGAATTGTCCGTCCAATCGTTTACTTTTCAATAGGGCGTCAGAGAACGTGGCTTTGGAAGGGACGTGCCTCGGCGGGGTTGGTGGAGTAGGCCTAGAACATATAAAATAATCATTGTCAAAGGCAATAGCGATGTGTAATGTAGACATTTCAAATGACCCGCCAACTTTCATGATCAGATTCAGATCCGTAGTAGGTGAAGAACAAGTCTCTCTGGATCTGTCCTTTTTTTTCCTTTCAAAATAGGAAGAGTCAAAGAAATTATCGATCGGATAAGAGCTGCATTCCATTATGGGCTGTAAGATTGAAGCCTCGAAGGCCCAAAACCAGGAATTTTGGGCTATTTCTGCTGTTAGAGGCTGGAAGCCCAATAAGATGAAAGGCCCTTCTTTCCCTTGGGCCGGGTTCTTGCTGATTCGCAACTTATATCATATCAACTTCAATTGTCAATGACAGAAACTCTTGGTAGAGCCTTCCGAGAGAGAGATCAGCAAAACTTGAGATACTTATAAAGGAAATGGGATTTCATTGAGCCAAACTATTGTCACATTCTATAGCATGTGTCGTAATACCGACATGAAATATAGAAACACGAGGAAAATGTGTTGGATACACATGACTGCATGTACTATTACTATTGCCGCATTACATTTTGAATAACTATATAGAGGTTTGACGTTACAATAATACATGTTGTATAACAATTTTGAAGTAATTATTGTTGTCATATATATATAACGTCAGTTCAGCGATCTGTTATAAGTTGTGACGTTGAATGACTAGAAAGTGCGATTTAAGTAATACACAAACTGATGGGATTTGAGGATGAGATTAGCTAAGAATCACCACGAACAAACTGAGACTAGTGGATTAATCACACTAGTGCCCGACTCCGGGGCTAGGGCCAGATGCTTTAGTCCACCCCATGAATTGGGCCAGCTTCCTGTACTTGTGCCCGGGACCGCTCGGGCTCGGCCCTGAGTGCTTGATCACGATGTTGAGATGCAGACCGTTCAACGAGCCAGGCAAGTCGGTGGCGATGCTCTTGAGTGATCTAGCTTCAGTCTTGAACACGGCACAAGTCATCAGGAGAAGAAGCAGAAGAGCTGAAGTGAGAGAGGCGCTTGACCTTGCCATCTCATGCAAGTGAGAAATGCCGCGAGTATATGAATTGTGGGACTCGGGCGAGGGTTTCTAACGAAGATGGCTGTGCGTGTGTTTTGGTGGGCAAGTGGCGTGCCGAGATACCGAGTCCCCTTGCGCCTTTAAATAGCAGCATCCCGGGTCTCTGCTCAGCTGGAGTTAAAGTCCCAAGGTCAAGCATCGAAACTGGGGGCTACTGCCAAGTATCTTTTCTCTATATTCTAAGTGATTGATGTGGGTACTTGCTCATCACTGTGAAGAGACCGATTGTCTCTATCTCTGTAGACTAATCGACCTGCCGTGACGGTTCAGGGGAAGAATATGAGATCTTGCCTTGATACGTTACGTCTAGTCTTGGTCTGGCACAGCTTCCTCGGGACATTTGATATTAATGATGGATTATTAACGCGTATTTGGCCTAAGTTGACATAGAAATAAGTAAGAAAGTCAGACATGGAGTTGCTTGTTGACGTTTGGGGTGTCTTTTGGAACAAGCTTGATGGGAAGCCGATACACGCTCCCTTTCTCAGCCCAAAACTCTTGAATACTCCAATATCAAGATCATTGGAATAGCTAATCTAACTTCGCATGAGTCCATTTCAAATGTTTCTTAGGAGCATCAATAACTGGAAAACTTAAGCCTTTTTATCTGATTAACTTGAAATTTAATGGTACCTTTAACCTTTTTTTTCCCTAATTTTATTACTTGTTTTTTTTTTTAGTGATGTGAAGGAACTCGGAGATAGTAGAACGTAGTTACAATGGATTCAACCACAAAACTTCATTTTACCCAACTTTCCTTTTATCCTTACATTGTTTTCAACACGGCATCGGTGATACACATAGATCATCATCATAGAACTGCTTTTCTATAAACTCGGATTCCTGCCGAGGTCTCTCTTCTATGTAAAACAAATTAAGGGGTCCACTGAATCTGATTTCATTCTCATTTAATATATTCTGCCTTAAACTCAAGATTTGCCCCTACTTCAGTCTCCTATCTCAATAGCTTCCAAGTTGGACTAATAAACATGCCCAATACCGCCGGCCTTAAAATATTTAAGGCGACCCTTCTTGTGAAATCACGATTAAGGAATGACAACATGTGATTAACGTAGTACTGATCTCGTAGCTAGCCTAAACCTTTAAATGAGAGATGTGACTGCGTTTTTGGCCATTCTGGCTACAAAGGAGAGGGAATTATGCCAGGCTTAATGCCCTAGGGATGCTCAAAACCCTCTCTCTTCTCATTATGAAGCATCTGTAGCTGCTTTGACCTTGGACGGTAGAACCAGCAGCTCGACCCACAATGCTCCTCTCTCTCAAGTAATGAACCCCCTAACACATGGCATTTGCTTCAACCTCACGTCAAGCAATTATAACTTTTCTGCAGGATTCAACTGTACGGGCGCTTTGTCTTCATTCGATCGAGCAAAGCATACATTAGCCTTAAATCCACCCACGATGAACAGAACCATCTTGGAGGTCCATGCACATGGCCAGGAAAATAGAAAGTCCTTCTTTTCAGCTGGTGTCATCATGAGTAGTGGCGACGGGCTACCCATAACACCCACCTGTCCCCGTCTCCGATCTGCATGGCTTTTCTCAAGGAGTTAGGAGCGAGGCTCAGGCGGCGGATGAGGCTATTTCAGGTCAAGGGTGGGGTCTAGTTACTTTACGCAACTAAATCTTGATCTTATGGAAAAGATATCT
Organism: Eucalyptus erythrocorys; assembly: GCA_014182555.1. NCBI lineage: Eukaryota > Viridiplantae > Streptophyta > Magnoliopsida > Myrtales > Myrtaceae > Eucalyptus > Eucalyptus erythrocorys. Next base: position 24,910,706 of record CM024605.1, on the reverse strand, counting down.
GCAGTTTGGAACATTTCATTTTCGGACAGGGAATGTTGCCCATGTACTGTTATTATCTAACCCTATTTGGCAACGATTTGACTCCCACTGGGGAAGTTTTCGCATTCTACAGGGACTAGGAGAATTGGCAAATGGACTTGACACCAATCTCTTAAAATTTTGATAGGAACGAACAGGTTTGCATAAAGTTTTTTTTTTGAGTCGGTGCTATTTTCATACTAATTTTAGCTAAAAGTTAACAATTCTTTTCGAGCAAAGTGACAACAGGACGAGGAGTTGATGTTGTAAAATCGATGAGAGAGAAGATAGAAATAATGTAACACAATAAAAAAGAAAAAATAACTTGAAGAGAGAGAAGGGGGGACAATTCGATCCTATAACTAAAAATGTAGTGTTTTATCCGAAATAGAGGTGAGAATAAAAGATATTCTAATAAGTGAATCATGATATTATGATGGCGATATCATGAAAATTAGTTCAAGCCACCAGAGTTAGTTATGATTTGGAATTTGAATTTAAGGAGTCTCTATCAAAAAGTTGCCCTTTAATAATTAAAAAAGTTCCAGCAATTTGAAAACTATGAAATTCTCCGATTGTGCCGGAATATTGGGATCAAGAAATTAGGTTGCATGTTCACCTACTTACAAAGATCGAACCATTGGTACCATGCCACGTGGAAATCTAAGTTGACCTGCGGTTTCGTCACTTGAAATGGAAGGCCCTGCTCGAGCTTTCGCATGCATCCCCCCCTTCAAATTCGCATGTAAGATTGTCCCAACCTTTCAAGTTATTCCACTGAATGTTGATTCCTACCCGAATTAGATCTTGTCAATGTGATGGGGACGGCTCAAACTGTAGAAGTATATTTGCCCTCTTCATCCTCGGTTCAAATCCAACTATAATGACTGCAATAGCACTCCTTTTACTTGATATCACGCCAATTCAGTCATGCGAGTAAACCTCGCTCTCGCTCGACACAAGACTCACCATTCAATGAACCAACTGAAACAGAGGTCGAAACATCTCGATAGGTGGCCCAGAGCCTGTTTGCACTTAACTAATTTCGCGAAGATCCAATAGGCATTATGCGCTTCCTCGTTCTACGTGGCGCACTTATCAGCTCCTATATTCCAGGAGTAATTTCAGTCTTACGGGCAACCGGCCATATGATAGTAACACTGCCTTGCGCATACAGCTAATTCCGGAGGCGCCACCTTTGTTAAGTTCAAACACCCACGCGGCTTTCGAAAGTTGACAGCCTCCACCTTAAAAGTCAAAACGATGGGAAACCCAAATCGAACGCCCGAGACCCCAAAGCACCCGCGTCCGAATATTTCTTCTTGCACAAAGCGCGCAAAAGCTTTGTACTCAATCGATCTAACATGGCGAGACGAGGAGCAAAGTCTGTCAACCTCCTCCTTCTCTTCCTTCTGCTGATTTTCTTGTTTATGTCCATGCCTTCGACCGTGGAGGCTCGGCCTCTGGAGGCTTCGAGCTTGGATGGGAATGTCGCCGGAAGGGTTAAGCTTATTCCCAGGGAGTTGTCTCTGAGCTTGGGGCGAAAACCCAGTGGTAGAGGGCATGGTTTTAAACAGCTTCAAACTCTCAGAGGGATCAAGAACTCCGGCCCGAGCCCCGGCGAGGGACACAGTTATGTCAATGGTGGGAATCAGTGAGTTCATCCATGTCCCCCTCTTTGGAGGACGAAGAATTAGTTCCTAGGTTATCATGCTTCTGTAAAAACAACACAGAAGTTCTCAGTGGGGGAAGACGATGATTATTTCTGTCCTCATATTCCATTGTTTCTCTCTCCCTCGTTTTGTTGGGCCATGTAAACTTGGTAGCGGCCGAAGCTTTGACTGAAGATATCATTATCTATGTCCTAATTTCTTATTTTTCAAGTACACATCCACAGTGATGATTCGCAATTCGAAATCAAGACAGAAACGTGCCATCGCCTCGCTTACGAGGAGGTTCGGGCGTCTCTCTATCCTATCCTACCCTCACGAGTATACTTCCCATTTTGGTAGCGGTATATCCAACCAAATGCATGATGCCACACTTCATTAGAGATGGGTGTTTTGCATATCCCTCAATTAATTATGCTTTAGAATTTACGTATCTGTGATTTCCATTTCTTCAACCTTTTCAAAAGAGTGATTATTTAGATAGATACAAGCGCGAATAGGTGATCTTTGCATAGAATTCATACCTTCCAACTAAAACACATCCCTTGGTCGATAACAATGAATTTCTGAAGATAACAGGACACATAACCATCAGCATTTGTCTCGGAGACCCAGACTTGGCCTCCCTAAGCCATGTGAGCATTCGCTGAAACCTAGCCCAGCTGCCGGTCATATCGTCATCTTACACTCAATTTCGATGCTTAAATGGTTCATCCGTAAAGGATTCCAAGGGAAAAGGAAGGTAATAACTTTTCATTATATAACCACCAAAATGCGACTAAAATCATATGTACAGGATGTTTTTGGTCACCTCGTTTACATTACACGGCTAGCTTCCTAGTGATGATAGCCGCTAGGTGGTCAATAAATTATGATCACAGTAAAATAAGAACATGGCCGGGAAAAGAAGAACATTATAAGGATTAACCTCTACATCCAAAAGTTGTAGACCTTAATCTTCATCTTCATAATCATCAGAGTAATTCTCCTCACTTTCTTGCTCATATATCTGAAACTCTCCATCACTCCCATCGGCATTTTGCGGGTCAAAACCATGCTCCGTGGATGGAAAACTGCCAAAGAGCTCCTGCAAGTAGGTTCTAGAGATGTTTCCCATAGGTGTATCTAGCAATATATAGGAAATTGACTGGTTACTAGTCTATATTAGCAAACATTAACTGAAACTCGTGTCTAAATAAAATGGGCACTGTCGAACTTTCATGAACGGCTGGTTTTGCATTTGAATATAAACCAAGGATACAAGGAAATGACTGCAGAGATATGCCACCCTCCTCAGCCACCTAGAAAGAGGAAAACACAAATTCAATTAGTTAGGAATTGAACAAAATGTAAGAGAGACCGAAAGGAATGTTTAATTCGCGAAAAAAGAAAGTTGAACAAGTTTGAAAGAATCACTAACCGCATATGCATCAACTTCTTCTTCTCCAGCATCATCAATCTCTTCTTCCTCTTCATCGTTATCAGTATCTATTAGTGGATTCTCTTCACCTGAAGATTACCATCCATCATTCCAAGTGAAAACTTAAACAAGAGTTTCGTCGCTCTTTTAAGCGAGCTTCACAGAAATAACCTTGCGGAGGGAAAAGGCAACATCAAAGAGTAAATATTAGGATGGAAAATTGATTGCGACCTTTGTCTTGTTGGTCTTTCTTTTTATCAATCTTCATGGTGTTGTCAAGAAACCGCATCTTTTTGGACTTCTCAAAACGTTCTGAAGCTAGTTTCAAAAAGCTCTCTGCACCTGGTTTTGGGTACAGAGACAAGACTCTCATCATAATACGTTGTCTCAAGCTATCAAGCAGAGGTTCCGAGAACCACCCTGTTTTAAACTGCAGAGGACAGAACAATGGAATTTGCCTCAAACACAATCCAACAAAGACAGAACCGTTTTATTTAGATATTACAACTGTGTCTTAGTGTTGCGTAGATGGAACTGTGGGCAGAGCATAAAGAAGGAGAGGGAGACGCCAGACCAGGAAGGTGAGAGAAGGGGTCAAGGCAAGATGATCAGCCAGTTCACCTCTATCCAGAATAACTAAAAATATGCTAACCGTGCAAATACTCTTGCCTGGGGGATTCCTTATCTCTTGTTGAATGTATTCATCAACAAGTTCACACAGTTGCAGTGATACATGGTTCTTGCGAGGGAAAACACGGAAACTGCATATATCCTCCCAGCTAGGCTCCAACCTATAGACAAAAGAAGGGAGAGAAAAAGATCACTAGCAGTTAGAAGTCGGTTCAACAAAATTAAATGCTGAGAGCATGTGAAACAGTTTAGTATCCTATATAACAACACTTTCTACCAAGGCAGTTCAACATTACTCCTGCAGAGTCGATAACAGCAACAAAATTTGTTAGAGTGACCAAAAGGGGCTGTAAAAGAACTTACTCATCATTTGCTGTTAAATCATAATTACTTTGCAATGGTTGTGGCACTCGAAAGTCAATTCCTTGATATCTGTTTTGTCAGCATAAGAAAATAATACCATTATAACTAATGACATCTAACAAGGAGATTTGTCATGGCACCGACAACAAAATTCACTGCAAGAATCGAACTAGAAACTACACAACACGAATAGTTCAAATTGACATGAATTGACATGATTTTACTTATTCTAATAAAAAATATTTGTAAACATGTTTAAACATTTTGGCGATGGTACAACTAACTAACAAGAATACGATGATGTGAAAAAAATTGTCACCCCTACTTCCAATCGCTATCGCTACTTGTACATAGAATACATAGTAGAAGAACAATGTGAATAGAGAACGATCACAACAAAAGAAGAACGATGAGAATAGAAAAGGATCAAAACAAAGGATTTGTTTAAGAGAAACCTCACATGCGAGAATCAGGATCTTCACGAGGATCATATCCTTTCCTTATCCAGAACTTCAGAAATGGCCCATTATTGAAATAGTATGCCACATTTGTGAGAAGGCTACAAGACCTGACATATTAAAGGAAATTATTCGACGTTTATCTGAAAGAAGAATAATCAAGATTATCGCGCACTAGAATTCGAAGACACATCTTGAAATAAGAAGAATGCTGACTACCTTTTGAGCAGAAGAACTCCAAAGTTCAAACCTCTATCTAGCAATCTTTCATAAAGAGAATTCTTGGGCCATATGGGCCGCTCCTCAAACAATTTAGACACAGCCATTTGCCTCTCCCACTCATCTGACTCTTGGATTAGTCGCTCCTCCCAATTTATTATCTTTGGGATCTGTATGGATGATTAAGTGAAACAGATATAGAGCAAACATAATCTGCTTGCTGCGTATGACCATGTTAAGTATAACTAAGAAAGAAGCACAAAATGAGTATACTGAGTAATTTGGCATACTGAGATGGACAGGTCATGTTCAACACTCATTAAAGATTACGAGATTGCCAGATCACTCAGTATTCCCAGTCTGGAAACCATCTTAGTATACCCAATCACCAGCATCATTCAACTAAAAATTTAGGATATCTTTGACCTTGAAATCAAGTGCCAGACTGTTCTCCACAAAAACCTGCATAAGAAGGAATGCACCCTCCTTAAGATTGTTGTACAGATATAATTCTTTTACTTTACTGTCTTCCAAAATGAATCTTTTCAGGCTGTATTAGTGAGATTAGGGCTCCAAAGTAAACCTCAACATGCTCAGTGGCTGTATCCTGTTTCCTTTTTAAATTTGAAGCGGCCGGGGGACGACTTAACCTGAAAAAATGGTGACAATGTTTAAAAAAGGAGGATGGCTCTTGATGATTTTCTACTTATCCATAGAATATAACGAATCATTCTCAAAGTCTAAATTGTCCCCGTAAGAATTTACAGTTCCTCATTTTTGTTATTACTTATCATTTCTCATCGCCATATAGTATTGGCCATCCTTCAAAGCACGAACTCCTGCTCCCACATGTCCTTGTTGCCCTCTTGTCTCTTATTTCTTTCATACCTCATAATATTAACCACTTTACTTCTATTACTGCCCTTCATTCAGGGGCAATGACAATCGTAATGCCTACACTGGATGGGATTCCAACTATATCTAATTCATTTTGAATGTCAAACGTTAAGTGGTTTTTCCAACTACGCTTATGATTAGATTTAGGCATCAATTAAACCCAGTCTACAACTTCATTAAGCAAATGAATTCTTCTTCTGCTATATTTATGTGATTATGTGTACTTTGCTATGATATTTCCAGTTGAATTGATAGAGAGTACCACTATCAATCACTCAAAAGCATGATTCAAAGAGCCAAAAGAAGGGATAAATTGAGAGCCAATTCAAAATATAGCATCATAAAGAAGTAGGTCAATCAGTAGAAATGACACAAAAGGAGCAGAGAATCATACGCTAAAGTTGTTGGGACATCCTTGGATGAGAAGAGTGGGGGAACTATCATCATTACATCCTCACTTTCGACATTTGTAAGAGCATCCTTTGCTATATAGACCATCGTGGAAAGGAAAATGAGAAAATTATGGATAGAAATATTAAAGGAAAAAAGTTATCCTATTGACACGATAGGTGATATTAGAAATGTGAAAAAGATTTTACCAAAGGGAGGCGCCTCCACTTCTCCTGTTTTTTTCTTTTTCCTTCGAGCATTATCAGCATGAACAGCAACAACATGTTGATAATCAGCCATCCCTTTTCAAAATTTGCTAGTTATAAAATCATCCATCAAGTAGCCTAGTCTACATAATAGTTTGTAAAGAATGAAAAAACAAAGGGATGCAAATGAGTTTTGATTAGCTTCTAACCTTGAAAAACATATGCCTCAGAGACATGAGCAGCGATTTCAGCAGATAGTTGCGTTTGATCCTCTTCTTTATTGGCACCAGAAGAACTAGTGCATTGATCTCCTTCCGGACTCATTCCAGTATTGCTGACAGCACTATGATCTTGGGTAAGTGAAGGGTTAGCACATATCTTGCTCCTCTTTGATATTCTCAACAGGAAATTATTGCATCGGCGAAGCTCCCCAAAAGTAGGATGGCAAAATGGGTCTTCAGGCCGGAAACGAAGTTCCATTTTGTTTGAACTGGAGCTGCGTGCCTGCAAAGTTCAAGCTTCCAGTTGACATATATGGTCCCAGAAACCTCAAAATGACCCTACTAAGAATGCAAGTGATTGAGGCAACACCTTCAAAATCCCTTCACTTCCACCAAGAGTCTCAATAGCCCGTGAGGCAGAGGAAGGATAACCCGGATAGTGGACCACAAATGTCTTAGTGCTTGGCAAACATCCAGAAATGGCTCCATCCTTTATTTCTCCCATTGTTTGCTGAGTAGAGTATCTAGGAAAATAGAATGTAATAAGAGACGATATCAGTGAGAAAAAAGAGAGAAACTCTACCCATATACCAACTAGCTTAAAAATCAATCTCTAATTTCAGGGACTAGAGTAGAGGTTTCAGCTTAAGTATACAACTGCAGAGACTTACGCATAGGAATTAATTATCTAAAGCCAATCAGCTTTTTGTTGAGGAATTTCACCGAACAGGTGGTGGGCGATAGAGGAAGACAGACAACGCACAGAGAGGCAATAAGCATGAGGGAATCCCAGGCAACAGACATTTTAGTTTTTCTCATACATGCTGTATATTAAATTGGAACTTTATCCTGTACATCTCAACATCCATTCATGCCAACTTACGTGAAAACAAAAAAAAGGGAATAAAACCCAATGCCGAGCAGACTGAAACCAATCTCAAAGGCGCAAGCTTCAACACTACAGCATAATGCCAAGAAACAGGAGCGCAGATCAATTCAGCACAAGAGCGAAATCACCCCAATGCGACGACCCAAGAAGCAACACAAGCAAGGGATGTCTAGGCATATCAAGAGCACTCTTAAACCTCTCTTAGACAGAGGGTTTGATCAGTTCTTGGACCGAAAGCGGCAGATAAATCAGAAATTAGAGAACATCACGCGCCTTTGCTTACACGCATGAAGAAGGGAAAGGGACCAGGGGATTATCGTGGAGTAGCAGTGCGACAAAATGAGGCATGCGAGGTGGCGTCAAGTCCGACCGGGCGAGTACGATGTTGGTAGTCTGGGATAGAGGTGTTAAATGGATGTCCTAATGGTCCGACCCAAATTAACCCATTTATGACCCATTTATACTTAATGCAAATTTTTCGACCTAACCCGACTAAAATATTTTATTTTCATATTTAACTAAATTTAGGAAAACTTATTCTTATGTTTTTTTTTTTTAAAGATTATATTACTAAAATACTTCCAAGCAATACAAATCTAATCAATAAATTTTCAATTTTTTTATAATTTTCAAAAAATTTCTTTTTTCTTTTTTCTTTCTTTTCCCATTTTTCTTCTGCATCTAGAGGTTCGCCGGCCAACCTATTTAAAACCTATTAAATCCACCGACCCAAAAAAAAAAAAAAAAAAAAAAAAAAAAAAGATGCTAAGCAACCCATTTATGACCTATTTAAACTTGCCTTTTCAATTATCGATTATGAGGTTCTAATACCCATCCAAAAGTGCATAAATATAAATTAATGAAGTCAATAATTATAATAATAAATTTATAAAAACTAAAGCAAAGGTAGGAAAAAGAAAGAACCCGAGCCGTATCGTAATGTTAATACAAGCCCATGTTATAATCTTTTAGGATCGGCCCTCCTTAAGGAGCACTTCATTGTCTACTAATCGAGGAAAAAAAATCATAGTTTGCTCACACTCTTCACTGAGAACTTTGGACGATGAGCCGGTACTACGAAAATTTTGTTGTGAGAAGGAACTTAAGAGAGAGAACTTCAGCTTCAAGGAGAGAAAGCAAGAAGTTAAAAAGCCCCCTTCATGCCTGTCGATTAAACACAATTTCATGAAAACCGTGTTAATCCACAGAAAAGAAAGAAAGCATAAATTATGCAGACAAAATAAGCAAGAAACGACATAAGTCAACTAACCCACTAGCAATTAAAGACACTATCTCTATAGTTGCCAGATTTAAAATGAGAATACAAGAAGTACTGCTCATCCAAAGCTAGTGCACCAAAAAGTTACTTACAAAACTAGTGCACCAAAAAGTTACTTATGCACATACACAAACAGAATTTCAAAATTATGAACACACAGACATGGGGCATCGCAATGATTCCTGTTAAAGTAATTCCGAAACCAGCAAGAGCAAAACTCTACAGGGTCCACCTCATAAGCAAATAAACCTGAAATATCAAACATGAAATGGAGGCTGTCTCATGGCTGAGAAATCTCAATTCAACCTATGAGAGGAACGTATTTGACAAACCTATGAACTATGAAAAGCAATGGCTCCCCTGCATAACCACAAGATGCAACAAACCATTTGCTGCTTTGCAGAAGCTTTCTCATCTTGGTTATATGCTAAAAAATTGCTGACAATATCCCCTAACAATGCCGGTATCATGTGAGAAAATGCTCTAGAATTCTCAGTAACCAAGTCAAATTGTGCTGAATCAAGAAAGAGCATATGATTATCGAGTTAGCAGGCTGTACATAGAACAAAAAGAAAAGAGGGAAAGAAAACACGCCCGATGCCATGAACACATCAGCCGCATAGTGGGACTATTACAAGCTAAAAACCATCCCAGAAAACTGCTAGACCAAGCGAACTGAAGCAACGAAAAGCGATTCTCTATTTCACGCAGGAGGGTAACAAAAAAGCTATCATTTTGAGCTCGACCCACAATCGATCTCCCCTTCAGCAGTCGAATTCTCTAACGAGTCCAAGCTCAACGACAATTCGCGCGAATGCCCATCACGCATCAATCCAATAACGCATCACGGAAGCACAAGCCCAGCCGAGAAAAGCATTCTATCGACGAGCAAATCAGCACGGTCGGATAGAAGAGAGAAAGGGGAAAAGAAGGAGAAGCGACTGACTTGGAGACCGAGCACTCTTCGAGGTGCTTCACCTCCTCTTGCCCTCCCATCTCTCGCGACCCGATTCGCGCCCTCGTGCCTCCCTCTCTCTCTTTCCTTCCGCGACGATTCGGACGAAGCGAGACTGACCGCTGACCGGAGGACGAGCGACACCGTGCAGGACGAGCGACACCGCGACGAGGCGACGATGGGCGGCGGCGGGCGATGGAGGTGGTGGGTGGTGGCGAATTGAAAGCGGAAAGGGGTAGACTCGTGGGTATTCGTGGGTTTCTCCCTTGTGGGCTTCTTCTGGGTTATCTTCAATGAGTTAGGAATCGATCTTAAATAGATATAGAATAGACCCATTTAAGATTCACATAATTTAGTCTTTATATTTGTAAAACTTATTAATGGCTGCCATGAGAAATAAGTCTGACCCATTAACGACCCATTTAAGGAAAAATAAGTCCATAAATGAGTTATGGACCTATTTAACACATCTAGTCTGGGATTGAAATACAAGAAGTAGCTTTTTGATGCCACCGTTCCAAAACTTTCAGAGAAAAAGGCCTCGACGAGATATGGAGAGCGGGCATTAAAATTAGGATGGTCGGGTTCTGATCCACGAATGAGGAATGAAATCAAGTAGGGTCGGTTCCCATCCCACGGAATTGGGAATTAGCCCACTTGATTCCGGGCCGATTTGGTTCCCACACCCCTGTAATTTCAAGGTAAGCATAAAAAGGAATTTGAAAGCTCCCACCGGCTACCAAACAACACCAAAAAAATCCGCAACGCAACAACAATCAATAGAGGATCACGGCCATGAGGAAGCAAATTTGCATAAATAAGAATGAGTGGTCCTGTACTAATATAATTCCTGGATTAGACTTAGATTGATGCGCTCTCCTAATTAAAATATATGACAATTTTAATGCAAGTTTTAAAATATAATGGTTTTAGCCTTAAACCTTTCAACTGTGCTAATTTAGTCTAAAAACCTCTTAAAAATTTGCTAATTTTGTCTTAAATATTTCGATTATGCCAATTTAGTCCAAAATCCTTTAACAATTTACTAATTTACTCCTAAACCTTTTAATGCATTGCCAATGTTGTCTTCTCGACTAATTTTAGTCAGAAATTATTGATGTAGCGATCTAGTGAACGTTGAACGTCTTACATGGCGCAGCTTGGGCTAACATGGACAATTTTTTATTTTTTTTAGATAGGAAAAGCAAGAAAAGAAATGAAGAAACAATAAAAATAATCAAAATTGATATTTTTTTTTTCAAATTTACAAATCATTCACACTGCTGCCAGTTGCACCATGTAGGAAGACTAACATTGACTAGATCGCCATGTCAGCGATTCCTGATTAAAATTGGCTAGAAGAACTGTTATTTGTAAGAAGGCTTAGGATTAAATTAGTAAATTGTCAAAAGGTTGGGACTAAATTGATACAATTAAAAGGTTTTGGACTGAATTGACCATTGTACAATAAGTTTAATGCTAAATTAATATAATTGAAAGATTTATGACTGAATTGGCTACTGTACAATAGGTGTAAGACTTTTTGGACAATTCCCCCCTCCCATTCTTTGTAAATCTTGATCAATCAATTAAAGAACTCAATGTTCTTGCAAATTTATCTTTATTTTTACTATTTTGCAACTTATCTTTTCCGCTATATAGATATCTTTCAATTTTTGTACTTTAATTGTAGCATATAGATCTTCATCATTGATTAAATTCCAATGTTGTATCTTTGTCATCACACTTTGTTGTCAATTAAATTCTAGCAAAGCTTCTTATGTCATCATATCATTGATTAAATTCCGTAAGTGTATATATTTCTCGTGTTCCATTGATGTAGCATTGGTCTAGAATCACCACAAAACTTGTCTCTACTTAATAAAAATCGAAGATGAATTTCGGTGAAAGATATTTTGTCGATGATCCAATTTCGATGGAAAAAAGGGGCAATGAGATTAATTTAAAAAAAAAAAAAAAAAAAAACTACACTCTTCGTCTCCTTCTCTTACGTATCTCTCAATTTTGTTGAAACTTTACGATTCCTTCATAGTTTTTTGGATCACCTTAAAACTTCACGAGGACGATGAGAGAGTTGAAGCTCATTTTCCTCTATAACTCTCTGGTTTACATCAAAAGTCAACGAAAGTAGCAAGAGACTTGAAACTCATTCTACTCCATAACTCTATGGTTCAAGTTAAAGGAGCACAAAAGTAGCAGGAGAGTCAAAGCACTATACTTTTCATTGTTGTGAAGTTGAATGATCACATTTGCTTCCTTACTAGATTTGGCATTCACTAGCTGATCTACCACATCGATATTACTAGAGTTTGTTCATTTCTTGTTATGGTTGAATGTGTGGATTTAGAATGCTACAATGAGCTCTTTTGCTATTTCATATTTAGATAGTGCAATAATCATGGATTGATTGATAAAGCTCATTTACGATTTAAGATTTAGATAGTACAATAAGATGGAAGTTATACTTGTATGTACATTTGTGTTTTTTCAGCCGTGAATTGTGAAAGATTCTTACATATCCATTTGTGTATTTTCGGGTTTGCACCAAATAATGGATATAATATGATGAGAAAGTATCTAATTTTATTATTGCTACTAATCAAATAGTGGATAAAATATAGCAAAATATTTTATATCCTAGTCTATTTGGTCCTATTTTGACTGGAACTTGAAATGGCAAAATGCAGCTTTAATGATGGCTACGGTTGAGTTTGGGTTGGCTTGATTTTATTAATTTGAGAAGTTAGTTGTTACCTAACGTCCCATGCATTCAGTGCAAATTTGAGTCTTGAAAGCAAAAGAAAATCTTAAGAGACGAAAGGACAAGGTGGTCCGATCTTCATTTGGACTATTTACAATCAACCATGCGGTACCGTTCATCTTATAGCGTGTAAATATGCCTAACTAAAGTAGGAACACGAAAGATTGCTGATATCCAGGTGGTCCATCGGATACAAAATTGAGATGCGAAGAGAATGGCATAAGAGATACTAGACAAGTTGACTTTCGAATGGTTTGATCTTTGATTACCCCGCAAAAGGTTCATGAAACTGACTTCTTCGCACGCCGACAATGTAATCGACCTTTTCATGCAAGTGTTAACAGCCTCTTTTAGCTGTCGTTTTTAAGAACCATTGAATTAAGAAATGTTTGGCGAAAAGATGCTTGCACAGGCTAAGATCCATATATGCCAGAGCCTCGCGCAATCTCGCCAGAAAATTATAAATCGGACACTCTCGCACTCCTCCCCCTTCCCCACCATGCAAAAAAAGCTTCGATTTTTAGACTACTCCTTTAGATTCTGATTCGTGTTTTTATCCATTCAAGAGGTACTGACTTCGTACGATCCGGCACTGTCGTGATTCTCTCGCCATTCCATCCGTACTGAAAATTCCCTCCTTTTCGATCTTCACGCAGGCATGGGGTCCCTAGAGAACGGCTCCGACGAGCCCCTGACACCGGCGGGGCGCCTGTTCCTCCAGAAGGAGATGAACCAGGTGATCTACTGCGCCATTGGCATGAGGCAACCCCTCGATGTGGACGCCCTCAAGTTGGCGATCCAGAGCTGCCCCATGTTTATGCACCCCAGGTTCTGCAGCCTCTTGGTGCGGGACTCCGCAGGTCGAGAGCACTGGAGGAGGACCCGCGTGGACATTGACCGCCACGTCATCCCGGTCCACGGCCCCATCGCCGAAGGCCTCTCTGATGAGGCGGCGGTCAACGAGTACCTCGCCGACCTGTCCACCGACTCGCCGGGGCTGATGGGCGACGACAAGCCCCTATGGGACGTCCACCTCCTGATGGCCCACCAGTGCATGGTGTTACGGATTCACCATGCACTTGGTGACGGGATCTCACTGATTTCCTCGTTCCTGGCAGGGTCCCGGCGGGTGGACAACCCCGAGGCGCTACCAACAATTGGTCCTCCATCATCAACGACGAGGAGGAGGAGCGACGGTGGCGGCGAGTGGTGGAAGGCAGTAGTGAGGGTGTTGGAGGTGGTGTGGTTCACGGTGGTTTTCGTAGTGGAGTTTGTGCTGAGGACCATGTGGGTGAGCGATCGGACGACGCCGCTGAGTGGTGGCGCAGGGGTGGAACTCTGGCCGAGGAAGCTGGCCACGGCGAGGTTTTCGCTGGAGGATATGAAGGTGGTCAAGTCAGCAGTCGCTAATGCGGTAAGCTCCATGTGTTTATCACCCAAAAAGAAAAATAGCACCGCTGATTCAATACTTTCCTAATTTGTTCAATCTTCACTTTATACACAATTTTTTTTCCAATGTGATCCCTATTAATATTTTTGTTCAAATTAAACTTTTCATTTAAAAAAAGGTATGACAAGCAGTTGAATGATGATGTAATGGAGCCATTGTGTATTTATAATTTTTTTTAGTAACATAAAAACAAACATATTTAAAAGGGTTACTATTACGAAAAACTCTCAACGGTATAATTGTGGTAAATTTACTAAAAAATTAAAACTTTAAACTATGAGAAAATTACCCCTAAGTAATTTTTTAACCACCAAAACCCCTAAATTGACATATTCTCTGTTAGTTTTCTTTAAATTGGATTAATACCAAGAAAAAATCACAAATTACTACACCTGTGACAAACTGAGGATAAAATCACAAATTGATCCATTCATCAACTGTCACTTATCATTTAACTTAGCAATTTGATAGTAAAACTTAATGGAAACTAATAAAGATAAATTTGTCATGGGCGTATTAATTTGAGATTTTTGGTTGTCAAAATATTAATTTGTAGTAAATTTGTTATAAGTGTACAAGTTTAAGGTTTTTCATGGTATTAATCCCATTTAAAAATGTAAAAAATAAGAAAAGTTGAAGCTTATAAAGAAAGAGCAACAGAAACCGCAGATCCCCAACAGGCGCTGTTGCCAATTTCGGGGGCTGGCCGGGTTCGCTCGAATGACCGCCGGGATCGACTGATCTTGACAAGTGCTCGCCTGGGGTTTGCACGACTCTATCGAGCGCGACAGTACTCCATTCATAGGTCATTTATGTTTAGAGGAAGAATACTACATGCTTTTCTTGTATTTCACGACTCCCAATGCATTTTGTTGTAGTCAACTTCCAGATGATGAATATTCCATGCTAATACCAAATGATGATGAATCTCATTCACTGCTCCAAATGCAGACCATTAACGATGTTCTCTTCGGGATCATATCAGTCGGCTTGTTCAAATACATGGACCACCAGTCTCCCAATGGTTAAAAACAACTAGCATTTCCGCACATACACTCTGATTTTTGTTTCAAAGATGACGAATCTCAGACGAATAAAAATGCTCATTTGCCTTTGTCAGCTGTGCGGGATGGGACTCGAATAACGGGAGTGGCGATTGTGAACTTGCGAGAACAACAGGGATTGCAGGCGGGTCTCGCTGCTGTTCCTCGTTTTCTTTTCTTTCATGATCTCACTTCCTTTTTCGCCTTTTAACTGAAGTTGATTGAATCAAGTGTGATGTGGTAATAACCAGGAACTATCCAATTTGATGGAAGGCAACCCGGGACTGAGGTGGGGCAACAAGTTCGGGTTTATCCTCCTCCCCGTTCACTACACCAGAAGCTGTGGTGACCCTCTCGAATACCTGAGAAAAGCTAAGTCGATGATGGACCGGAAGAAGAAATCCCTGGAGGCTCACTTCTCCCACAAAATCATGGATATGGCCAACACTTTTCTAGGAGCACATGTAAGGATCAATTCGCGCTTCTGCAATTCGGAAAACAGAACGACAATAAGCTGACAAATGCGCAATCTCTCTGTTTTTGTTGATGCAGCTCCCAAGCCTGCTCAGCTATAGGATCCTCTGCAACACCACGTTCAACATCTCGAACGTGTTCGGCCCAAGAGAGGAGATCACGTTTGGGGGGAACCCCATCACGTACATAAGGGTGAATGGCTCAAGTTTACCCCAGGTAAGGCCCCAAAATACTCGCGCCTCATCGTCTGCGGTATCTAGAATGAAATCTTTATCAGGACTGATGTGGGGAGTACGAGAGGCGATGCATGCAGGCACTCATGATGCACATGGTGAGCTATGTGGGGAGGGCGGACATGCAAGTTCTGGCAGCCAAGGACATCATCCACGACCCTGATTTTCTGGCCAAGTGCTTTGAGGATGCTTTACTCGAAATGAGAGCAGCAGCTTCTACTGCCTTGAACTCGAAAAGTAAATAGGGAAACATCCTTGTGAGGCTAGGAGGGGAAAATCTGTATTTTTTTCTTATAGATGTGGGATTATACACGGGGATAAAAAGAATTGATCCCACTTACATGATGCTCTATTGAAACGAGAATAATCATTTTAGGCCATCGATCTGAATTTCGTTGTATGTCTTACTTGACTGATGAAGTTAGTAGGGTGTTGCTTGAGCTCAGGATCCATCCACTCTATGTTGAGCTCCAAGCAATTGAAAAGAGAAATGAAGAGAACAAAGTCGATTGTATGGCAAATAAAGCTTAGGTACACTAAATTTTAAGATGATGAGACATGTTTATGTTATTTGAATGTCCACTTATATCTACCTTTGATCACATTACTTTAACACACAATTTCTCTATCAATTTTGCGCACCTAACATAAAAAATTATTGCTCGCCGTATTTAGTTGGCTTAACTGCCGTGCTTTGATGATGTACGTCAACCACTCCTTCTTAAGATCAAAACCTGGAGAAGATACATAGCAGAAAAGATAACATGAAAGAAAAATTAAAGATGGGAGAAGAGACAATCACAAAAGAAAGCTACAGACTCCTAGAGTGGCATTATCAAGCATGAAAAATAGATCATTCAAAATAAATGGATAGCATCTCATAAGAAGAGATTTATCAGTATTAGAACAAAGGGAAAACCCATTTACATAAACCTATTCATTTGTAGCTGATTGCCGAAACTGTTTGATTGATACCAAATAACATTGTCTCTAGAAGAGACCCAGGACGAACTTAATTGCTTTGTCCCATGTAGATATATTTTTATCTATAATAACTAAGATTTAACCCGATCCTTCAAGTATCTTTACAAATAGCTTATGTCACTTATCAATTCGACATGAGTCTCCCTACTGCAATCTATATGAGACCGCCACAAATTTGGAGACAATAGGGTACAGATAACATAGCCGGACTAATCTACTTGGGCATTTCACCAAACACTTAATGTGCATTCGATTAAACGGCACAAGGAAACAACAAGATAGTGAGAACCGCAACCCAATCAGTACGAGATCATCAAGACTGAATTGAAAGTTACTAATATAATCTCAGGCGTGACTGATGTTCATGCTAACAACAACAAAGCTCTCGGTTTCTCTTCCACATGCGTAATGGAAGAATGTACTGAACTTCCACGCTCAATGAAAATTGAAAGCTCCAAGGCTCCAAGTTGTCGAAGGTTTGAAGGAATCTATTGGTTCAATAAACTTGAGTCCATTGATGGAGCACATGGATTCGAAGCTCAAGTGCATGAGAACACCGCGATTCAAAGAGCACTGGATGTGGCAAGGTAAGTGGCGGATTTCGATGCTGATCAGCAGGGCATAAGCTTTTGGAATAAGCAGAGGATTGAGAGAGAGAGAGGCTTTGAGGGGCATTTCACTTCAATTGCTTGAACAACATGAATGGAAACGTGAATCAAACAACTGAAACATAGAGAATCAACATCAACTGAACGATGTAAAGCATCGATCAAAAAAATTCTGAGATTATTCTCAAATCGGAGAGGAGAGAGAACATGGATCTATGTTGAGCGTTGTTGAAGAAGAGCCAGACCTTGAAGGACGAAGAAGAAGATTTGGACCTTCAATAGTGAAGAAGATTAGCGTCAGCGAAGAAGAGCCAAATAAGAAGGGCAAGCGGAAAAGCAAAGGGAGAGCAAACAACATTCCTTAGAAAAAGCGAAAGAACCTGGAACCGTGTTGAGTGTCGTTGAAGAAGAGCCAGACCTTCAATGATGAAGAAGAAGATCTGGACCTTCAATGGCAAAAAAGATGCGCGTTATTGAAGAAGAGTTGAAGAAGAAAGACGAGCGAAAGAGCAGAGGGAGAGAGCGGTGTACCTTAGAAAAAGTGAGAGTCTGGAAAGGAAAAGTGAAAAGTCACATGGAAAAAGATGAAAAGGGAAAGTGTTTACACCTTCTATGGAGGAATTCATTTTCCTAAAATAATACATAATATTTGTGTTGACCAGAAAGTCTTTTTCATTGACCAAATCTTTTTTAGAGAACCAAACGGCTGAAAATCCAGAAAATATTTTCTAGTAAAATACTTTCAGTAGGTGCATTTGTTTCATGAAAGATAAATGATTTAAAAAAAAATATATTTTTAAAAACGATCATTAGTATTGCTTATAAAAAATAAAAGAATGAAAAATTATTCTTCTAAGAAAATATTTTTAAAAACGATCATTAGATTGTCACAGAATTTGAAAGGAAAAAGGTACATCACACGAAATCTTGTCAACACTCGGCATTAAAACTTGCAAAATCGCAAAAATAACATCATATTTTCAACTAATGACAGTGGGATAATTGAGCAGGAACAAATTGATCTCGTCGCCATAGATAAAGGAATCGTTGTCCAATTAATCCCCTTGAAAAAGAATAAAACTTACTTAGAAAAGTTATCTAGTAAGGATGCATTTTGTAGGTGATCATTCAGCATTGAAAGCAAACGATGGACTGTATATATTGCTGTAGGAATATCTTCGAGTTTCAATGCCTCAACAAGAATAATTTTTTGTAACATAAGCGTAGTGTCAGTTTCTCAAGCCTCACAAAAATACTAGAATTTTTAGTAAGATATTTATAAAACCACCCTCTTCCTCAATCACAAAATCTACCACCTCAATAGTAACATCGTGGTCTCCATAAAATCACAATTCGTTACCAAAGCCAACAACAAGTTACTATGGCGATAAAAAAAGGATTTTATCATGAAAACCCAAAATTTTTTGTGAAAAATATTTTCCTTGAAAATTGGCATGACAAATCACATGATTTATCAAAATTCTAAGTTTACCGTGAACAAATTTTAGTTGAAACCAAGTATTATTACTTTTAAACACTTCTCATCATTTGAGAATCCAAACAAGATTACCCATTTCATTGTCACAATCCTTCATGCAACTTGACACGTGGAAGGATTCAAGCCCAATTAACATCAAGCTACCTTGCCTTCCTACTTATACTTGTTAGGATTACTAATAGGTATGGTGAAATGTCTTTTTTTCTTAAAATGATGAAGATAGTCGTACTTGGCTTTTATACTTTAGAACAGATTTCCCTATGCACAATTATCTTTTTGTTTTGAACAATGGTGGGATCATTTTGAACCCGTCATTGTAATATTACTTAAAAAATTCAAAAACAACCTAAAAATTTTCCGTACCCGCTCAAACCCACATCTCATGAATCAAAATTTTAAAATCTCATGCATTTTTTCATTAATCATAGAATTTCTTGGATTCTAGCTTGAAAATTCAATTTCAATCACTAAATTCATCACCCCCATGTCCCATATCTAGTTAGAAGATTCAAACCAAATAGTGCGACAATTTTAGATACATTGATAATTTTCTTGAACAATTAGTCCTAAACTGGTTGAATCGGCGAAATCCATTAAATATCAAATCACTTATTGATCACAAAATTGCTTCATTTTTTCAACAAAAATCATTAGCCCAAGCCCAACTAACAGCAATTTAATCACCTGATCAATATCTTATTACATGCAAAAAATCAAGTTAGAAATCAAACCCACAGGTTCTTTCAATGAATCCCACCACAGTGGCAATACTAATGAGAATGGTTGCTACGAAATTGACTTGTTAGATGAGGATGGAGACAAATAAAAGGACTTGCACAAAATCACAAGGAAATCACCAAAAGAAGACAAGTGGGTGCATAAAAACACCAGAGGATCACCAAAAAGGCTAAGGTGTAAATTTTTTTTTACTATTCACTCTAGACAAAAGTGACCGAAAGACATTATAAAAGGAAGACAAGGAAAAGAAAAAAGGAATGCCTTCGGACTACCTAAGTTCAAGCTTTCTCTTGATCTTTCAAGTGCTCTCAAGCTTTCCTTCTAGATGTTGTATAATATTCTTGGGTTTATTATCGTGAACAACTATTTAGGGAACTTGGTTGTTTGGTTCCCATCATTTTGGTAAAACCATGTCACTATAATTTATTGACCTAGTAATGATTTTATTAGCTCTAGTGCTGTTAGTTTGAAGTAGAAGGATTTCTCCTTTTGGACTACGTTTGAAAGTTTTGATTCCAAATGCAAAAAACATAGCTTTGTAATGAATTCTATGGACAAGGGCTAAGGAAATAAATCATTCTGCAATTTTGTAATTATGTGTTTTAAGTTTGAGAGTTAAAGATTTGATAATATTTTGATTTTTGAGTGACATCAAAAAATTAGGCTAACAATTAAAATGAATTGGGCATTATAAAGGCTTGTTTATACGGTTCCTAAGATGGATTCTTCGAATTTTAATAGTCTTGAATCTTAAGACTGGAAGAATAAAAATAATTAAATCTTTCATAGTAAGGGGTTTAATACCCACTTGGACCAATTATATTTTTGCATGTGTTTATTAAGGGAATCTTGGTTTGAAAATGCAATCATTTCAAAAGGTCTTGAAAGAGGCATATATCTTTTTTCAATTATGATTACGTAATCCAATTTTTTCAAAATCTTATAATTTGATTGTTGAAATATTTAATCAAGTTGGACTTTAGGAATCTTCCTATTTTCTATGTTTATATCTTTTCTATGTATAGGACCTTGACTTGCAGACATTCTTGATATAAAACTAGAGAAAGAAGTTGATTTTTTTAATAAATTCATTTTAACAAGTTTGTTTTTACACTACTTAGGTTTTCAACTAGAGCTGACCAACTGTCTCACTACACCTACGGAGGTTTATTGCTAGACCACTACTGATTAAAACACACCTCACTTAAGAGACATGCGGACCCTTGGAGTGCTATAACTTTGTACAAAGGGACACTTAGGGCCTGCATGAGAACCTTCCCAGGAAGAAGAATTTCTATTCTTTGGTTTCCGAGAACAAAAAAAGAATAGAAACCTGCATGATAACCGCAAGTTAGTTTTTTGTTCTCGGGAATAAAAAGTTAGCCCAGGAATAGAAATGAGAAGTAAAAAAAAGTTGCTTCTGGTTCCAAGGAAACAAGTTTAAGAAATAAGTGAATTTTTTTTCTTTTATTCTTCTCTTGCGCACGGCCCATTGACCATCGTTGACCGTCGCTCGCCGCCGCCCGCCGCTGCCGCCGGTCGCCGAAGGCCGATCAACCGCCGTTGCTAGCCGCCGCCGCCGACGACCGACCACGCGCCGCCGCCGGCCGCATCGGCCGTGCGACTAGTGGCAGCGGCGGTCGGTTGGCGGCTGGCGGTCGGCCGGCGGCGACATGCGGCGGCGGGCGAAGGTCGGCCGGCGGCGGCGGCGGCGACGACGTCCGACGGCGATCGGCCAACAAAAATAAAAAACAAATAAATATAAAAAGAAACTGTTTTTTACCAAATGCATTTCTATTCTTTTTCTATTTCTAGAGTAAAAATTTTGTGTAGTTACAAAACGGGTTTTTTTACACAGAAATTGTCCCCATAATAGAAATAGAAAAGAACCATTTCTGAAAAAAAAAAATTGTTCCTCGGCCAAGAAGCGTTGCCATGTGCAACCTTAAGTGCCATAACTTACGAAATGTACACTTAAGTGCCAAAATTGGAGTAAAAGGGATCACTTGAGTGTCAATCCCGCCAAAGTCCGGCCAAAACGTTGACGCGGCATTTTTCCCGCGAAACGAGCCCAAAATGAAGCCGTTTTGCATGCTAACGTGGCCAAATAATGCAAAAACGGCGTCTTTTTGGACTTTGACGTGGTAAAAAATAATATAAAAATTAATTAAATTAAATTTAGTTAAAATATTTTAAGAATAATAATTTTAAAATTAATTTAGTTAAAATATTAAAAAATAATAATTTTAAAATTAAAAAAATTAAAAAAATTTAAAAAAAAAAAAAAAAGGGGGGGCGGCGGTTGAGGGATCAACCCTCGCCCGCCACCACTTCCCCCGCCGCCGCTGAAAGGGCCGATGACGACGGGGTGAGGCTCGGTCGGGCCAAGGGCCACCACTCGTCGGGGTCGCCCTAGCGAGCGGCGGCCCTTGGCCCGGCCGGGCGAGGGCCGTCGACCCTCGCCGGATCTACGCGAGGGCTGCGAGCCCTCGCCATTGGCCACGAGATCCGGGAGGGTTGTGGCCCTTGCCTAGATTTGGCGAGGGTCGGCGGCCCATGGCCCGGCCGGGCGAGGGCTGCCGACCTTCGCCGGATCTAGGCGAGGGTCGTGACCCTCGTTGCCGGTCGGCCGGGGTCACCGGCCCCTAGCCGGGGCCCGGCGACCACCGGCCAACCCTCCCCCGCCGTCGCCGGGCCTTTCCGGCGGCGGTGGGGCGACGGCAAATGACCCTCGGCCGCCTCCCCCTCCCCCTTTTTGTTAAAATTTTTGAAACTTTTTAATTTTAAAATTATTATTTTTTAAGTATTTTAACTAAATTAATTTTAAAACTATTATTTTTAATATTTTAACTAAATTTAATGTCAAATTAAATTAAATTAATTTTTATATTATTTTTTACCATGTCACTCAAAACGACGCCGTTTTTGCATTATTTGGCCACATCAGCGTGCAAAACGGCGTCGTTTTGGGCTCGTTTCGCCGGAAAAATGTTACGTTGACGTTTTGGCCGGACGATGACCGGAGTGGCACTTACGTGATCCATTTTTCTTTAAATGTGGCACATAAGTGTACATTTCGTAAGTTATAGCACTTTTTGTGCAAAGTTATGGCACTTGAAGAGTTCTTTTGCCTCACTTAAGATAAGTTTGATTCAAACTTGACAAATCTATTAAAAAGAATGTATTAAGTTAATCAATATTTCCCCCTAGCTTTCACACTGTATAGCCCTCAAGTTATGAGGGTCTATATAAAGAAAAGAAGTTAGCAAAGAAGATTTTCAATACATCTTTTAGAAAATTGAGTGGTAATTATTTGCTAATTTAATTATCTATGTTTATTATTTTTAAAATAAAAGTGAAAGAGTTCAATGATTTATATATCTGAAATATAATTACTGTAATTAGTGGAATTTGATTGTACTTTTTATGGTTAAATTTACGTGTTTTGTATAAACAAATGATATGCAACATTCACATGGGCGGTAGTCCGGACTCAAATGGGGTATGATGAAAAGTAGTTAAATTTACAAGGTGATCTCACGCAATGGCAGTAATTTCCACTCGGGCAAATATCCTATTGATAAACAGACTAAAGGAAAAGTTAAATATGAGTTGCCTCTGCAGGGGCAGTAGTTTGCACTTAACTGGAGAACTCACTTATACGTAAACAAACTAATAGAACGTAAATTATAGAATAATTATGCCAACCAAACATTGGTTTGTAATTTCATTGAGAGGTAGAGGATACTTATAAATAAAGTGGTACAAGTGATTAGGGGATGATTACATATTGAGAAGTGAATACAAATGTATCAAATTATTGGAGTGATTTGGGGTGTTCTTCTAGAGTGAAGAAGTGAAGGGAAGAAGATAAAAGTTGAAGAGGAAAGTTGGTGAGTACTTAAAGAAGAAAGAGAAAGCTTGCACTTAGCTAGTTTGAAGGTCTGTTCTTCTCCTCAATGCTTTCCTTTTATAATTTCTTTCGGACATTATACAAGTGCCTTTTTTTTACACCTTGACTTCTTTTGGTGATCTTTGGTGATTTTATGCACACACTTGTCTTCTTTTGTCTTCTTTTGGTGATTTTCTAGGTTCCTTTATTTGTCCTCATCCTCGTATGTTAGATCAATTTTATAGCAATTACACCCTTTTTGGTATTGTCATCATGATGGGATTTATTGGAGGAATTTGCGGATTTGATTTTTGACATGATTTTTTGCAATTAAATAAGATATTAGTCTGGTGATTAAAGTGTTGCCAATTGGATTTAGGTCAATGATTTTTGTTAAAGAACTGAAGTGATTTTGTTATCAATGAGTGATTAGTGTTAATGAGGATAAATAAAGGAAATATAACAAATGTCACGCCTCTCACTCAACAAGAGCAAGAGTAAAATATGGTTGTCCTTTCACTAAAGACGCTGTCTTAACATAACCAAAACTTATACACATATCTAACAAAAATTAACTTGAAGGCTCATCAATTATACATAACTCATACTAAAAAGTCCCCATTATCAAAACGTCTTCATTTGTAACTAAACACTCATGCCCTACTTACAACTTGCAGAAGAACCTAAAAAAGTAAGTAAGATAAAATAAGTGAGCTATAATTGCCTAGTGAGTAATATATTACTTCTAAGCATATCAAATGATTACTATGCAAATACAAAAATAACTTACTTTCGGCAAATCCGAGATTTGACAAACTTTAAGATCAAAATGCAATATTTGTTACTTTAACATAATATGTTCATGGGAGAAATACTCATTTCAATCGATAATATCAAAGCAAACATACATTAGTTGTCCATTCCATGGACCAAACTCATATTTAAATATCTAACCATGGTCACTTATAAAGCTCCTTAACGAGAAGACTAAGATTACTCATTGTTTAGGTCTCTATCTATCATTAGTTGGAAGCTCGGCCTAGAAACCCCTCAGTGGGTTTACAGAGATGTTGAGCATAATCTATCAACCTTAATTTTTAGTAATCAACAATCAAAATAAAAAAAACTACCTCATAACTTAGGTTTAATAACCAAATCATAACTTTTTACCATTTATATCAAAGCGCATTTTAAAACCACATTCATAAATCATAAACTTTTTTGTGATTCTTTCATAAAAGAAGCAAACCCTTTCCAGCCAATTAAAGCTCGATCCTATTTAATGCAATAAAATATGCTACTTCTTAATTCATAATGTACTTATTCTATATTGTTTTTCGAAACAATGAGTTTACAAACACAAAAAAGAGTTAATATCATTCACATGGAAAAGTCGAAAACTGACCTATAATGATCACTTGAGCCAACGCACTCGAATATCTAATAATTAATTGAAAAACTATATCTAAAGACCGAGCAAAACAAATTTTTGGTGAAACTCGATTGCACTGAAGTTGATCGTTCCATAATTTCCTCCACTAAACTCTGTTTCAAATGTAATTAT
Organism: Eucalyptus erythrocorys; assembly: GCA_014182555.1. Lineage (NCBI taxonomy): Eukaryota > Viridiplantae > Streptophyta > Magnoliopsida > Myrtales > Myrtaceae > Eucalyptus > Eucalyptus erythrocorys. The sequence continues at coordinate 24,885,825 of CM024605.1, read as the reverse complement.
AGTTAATAGAGAGCCATTTCAATGTATTACAAGAACTTCATCTTGGCTGACCTAAAATCTAGTCGAAAATAGTTGAAATTCAACCCGAAGTTATTGTTCGCAATCTATCCAACTTGTGCAACTAACTTCAAAATTTTATTTCGCTCCATAATTTCTAAATCGAACCTAGCAATTCAGAATTGATATAACTCCATATTTCATGTCCTAACTTTGATGTTTGCTTTGATTAGATGAATAATAAATTGGAATACTTACCAAATGTTGCAAAACAGTGTTGATTTGGCTTCGAATCGAGAATGTGCAAATGTTCTCTCTCTCTCTTCCCCCTTCGTTCTTGCTTGTGGACGAGCTCCCTTCTTAGTTAATGTCATTGGTCTTCTTCCTCTTTCACTTATGCATAATCTATTGAAAGGAATATATATATGTATGTATGTAGATGATTGTGCACCTAGGCTCTGCTTTGCTTTAAGAAAAATGGGCTAGCTGGGCCTATATATTACAATATTGTAACAATGGGCGCAGCCCAGCCCATTTGCCTTTAAAAAGCCTAAAGCTTGCCCATCTTTCATTTTTTTTTTCTTTCTCTAGATTAGTCATGTTGAAGGATAAAGCGGCCGGAAGAACAAGAACAAAAAGAACAGAAAAAGCTTGGAGAGAGAAAACAAAGGAAAAAGGGAAAAACTCTCATGCATAATCGATTCGAACGTCATGGCAAGCCAATTCAATTGCAAATTGCAATGCCGGGTAAGTATTCAAGCTTATTATTCGTTTAATCAGAGAAATCGTCAAATGAAATTCAAATTTATGTCAATTTGGAGTTGCCACATCCAATTGAGTAGTTGTTGAGCTACATCTTTATATATATAGAAATGATAGTTTAGGGTGTTGTGAGACTATGAAATTTTGCAAAATTTGAATTGAGCTTACTGTATACCCCAAATGAAATATTGAAGTTGGTCATCCGCGTTAAATAAATTCTGAATAGTAATTTCAGGGTCGAGTTTCATATGCTTTCGCATAGATTTTGGGTTGGGTAAGTTAAAGGTATTGTAGTATGTTAAAAGGACTTTCAATTGACTATAATTATGTTTCAAATGGATATCGATGGAGAAAGTTATGGTGCAAACAAATTCAGCAAACAATTTACGCATAGAGAACAACCATGGATGAGCTTTTTGTTGGCATGTAAGTGTCATTTTATAGACGAATATGCTTAGTTTAGTTGAGTTGTTCGTTACAATATTATTTTACTCAATTTTTGATATCATTTTTCAATTAATTGTTAGGAATTCGAGTAGGTCGACTCAAACAACTTCAAAGGCTGATTTTCGACTTTAATAAATGATACTATCTCTTTTTTGTATTTATGAACTCATGTTTTGAAAAAGGTACATATTAATTATGTTATGAGTTGAGAATGATATCTTTTGTTGCATAAAACCAGATCAAACATTTAGTAAGAAATGACCATGATTTTAATTATCGTTGAGTCTGTTTGAAAAAGTTTGAACTAATTACCTATAAATGGTTTGTGAAATCTTTTATGAAAGAATCATGAGAAGTTCATGATTTATAAATTGGTTTTTGAAAGGCGCTTTGAATGGTGAAAAGTTATGAATTAGTTATTAAACCTAAGTTTGTACATTTGTGATTTTTAGCTATGAATCGTGAGAGATTTTGACCATATTCATTTGTCTATTTTCAAGTTCATGATATGATATGAAAGTATTTGGTTTTATTACTATGATTTATCAAATAGTGGATAGGACATAGTAAAAGATTTTATATCATATTCTATCGAATTCTATTCTAACTCTAAATCAAAACGAACAAATGCAACTTAAGTGATGGCTACTATTGAGTTTGGGTTGGCTCGATCTCATGGATTTGAAAAGTTAGCTATTACCTAATGTCCCATGCATCCAAAACAAATTTGAGTTCCAAAAACCAAAGAAAATTTTGAGGGAAGAAAGGATGAGGTGGTCCAATCTTCATTTTGACTATTTACAATCGAACACGTAGTATCGTCTTTAGTGTATAGATATGCCTGACTAACTGACCGAAAAAGAAAAGAAAAAAGGAAGATATGCCTAACTAAAGTAGCAACGCAAAAATTTGCCGATGTGCAGATGGCTCAGCGGCTACAATACTCGAGATACAAAGGGAAAGACACGAGATCTGGAACAAGTTTGACTTACGAAATTCATATACGAAAGAACCAATGTAAAACAGATTTCTTCACGTCGCTCCTGATGTAATCGATCTTTTTCACGTTAATTTAAGAGCCTCTCAGCTGCCGTTTCCTTACCAGAAAGAGACCATCGAATCGAGTCAAGAAATGCTCGGCGAAAATATGATCCTTAGGAGCCGAAACCAATCGAATCAAAGAAGGGCCCGACTCGTCAATGCTCGCTATCTCGCACCAGCGCCTCTCGCTGCGTCGAGACAAAACCGCATCTGGATATCTTCTCTCTCTCTTCTTCCAGCCAGAAGCCGTACACGGAAGCCTCACGCAATCTCCTCGGAAAATTCCAAATCCAACACTCCCATGTTTAAATAAAGTAAAATTGATTATCGGATGACAATTGCTGAATGAGAAACCTACAAGCATTGAAGGAGCCATAAAAACTTTATGGGCCACATGAATTTGAAGGATGGGAGTTATTGAAGACTTCTGTTAATTTATTGTGCGTTTTGATTGTATTTATGATTACATGTATGAGGCTGTTTTGTTTTAGTTAATAAATTCCCATCGTTGACATTTGTGGATTGTTATGTAATCATTGGCGTTTGTAAACTTCAATTTCTATATAAAGGGATGAAGTCGTGAGTTGTAAAAAAAGCCACAAGCCATAGTTCACGAAGATACAAATAAGAGAAAGCATTCTCAATAAAAATTTCTCCCTCAGATTTATAGTGTTCTTATTCCAAGTTTCCAAAGTTTATTGTCATTCTTTTGGTTCCAACATCCCACACTCCTCCCCCTTTCCCCGCCACTCACCCACAAAAGTCAAAATCCGATTGATCGGTTCTTCGGTCAAGAAACGCACAAAAGTTTCCATTTTGGACTACCAATTAAGATTCCGATCTGTGTTTTTACTCGTTTGAGAAGTTCTGACTTCGTACGAGCCGGCATTGCTGCTGTGGTTTCCTTGTCGTCCCCAACCGTACTGGACATCCCCTCCTCAATCCTCGCGTGGGCATGGGGTCGTCAGAGAACAGCCCCGACGAGCCCTTGACAATGGCGGGGCGCCTGCTCCTCCAGAAGGAGATGAACTAGGTGATCTACTGTGTCGTCGGTGTGAAGCAGCCCCTCGACGTCGACGCCCTTAAGGTGGCGATCTGGAGCTCCCTCATGGTGAAGCACCCCCTATTCTGCAGCCTAATGGTGCGGGACTGAGTGGGCTGGGAGCACTGGAGGAGAACTCGTGTGGACATCGACCAGCATGTCGTTGTGGTCCATGGCCACGTCGCCAACAGCCTGTCCGACGAGGCAGCAGTCAACAAGTACCTCACCAACTTGTCCATCGATTCGCCGGGGCTCCAGGGCAACGACAAGCCCCTATGGGATATCCACCTCCTGATGGCCCACCGGTGCCTAGTGTTCCGGATCCACCGCACCCTGGGTGACGAGATCTTGCTGATGTCAATGTTCTTGGCATTGTGCCGGCGGGTGGACAACCCTGAGGCGCTACCCACGATCGGTCCTCCATTGCTGGCTAAGAGGCGGAGGGGCAATGCTGGAAGGTGGTAGAGAGGGTGTTGGGGGTGGTGTGGTTCAAGTTGGTCTTCGTAGTGGAGTTTGTGCTGTGGAGCATGTGGGCAAGCGACTGGAAAGACACGAGTGAGCGGCGGGGTAGGGGTGCTGCCACGGCGAGGTTTTATCTGGGGGACGTGAAAGGGGTTAAGTTAGTGGTCGCTAAAGCGGTAAGTTATAAAGTTTCATGTGCTTATTGCCCAGAAACAATTTTAGCATTACGGATTCAATGCTTTTCTCATTTATTCAATCTTGACTTTATACGCAATTTTTTTTTTTTTTTCAGTGTTATCCCTATTATATTTTTGTTCAAATTAATATTTTCATTAAAAAAAGTACAACATGCATTAAATCGCCATTAAATGATGATGTGATGAAGACGGGGCATTTTTTGTAATTTTTTTAGTAACACGAAACAATTTTATTTAAAAATTGCAGGGAATTAAAAAAAAAAAGTTGAAGCTTAAAAGGAAAGAGAAATAGATATCGCAGATTATCAGCAAGCAAGCGTTGATGCCAATCTCGGGGGTCGATTGAGATTGCTCGAATGACCCTCGGCGTTGACTAACCCTAGTGAGTAAGGGTGTGCAAAATAACCAAAAACTGCTCGGACACACCGAATTGGACTAGATCGGAACCGGCGGTTCCCATGGGAGCCGATTTGGTTCTCAGTTCCAATTAAATGGAATCAGTGAGTATCGGTCCGATTCTCAATTCTAAGCATGGAACCCCCGCCTGCCTACCTTGACCGGATTGGTTTATATATATTTAAAGAAAGAAATTACACCTCAGTTACTTAAGTATTTTGTAGTTCTTCGATCAAATATATATGTACATACATGTATATTTGTAGTTACTGGACATTATTACTAATTTTGTCTCTTCAATGTGTATTAACTCCCCTACTTATTCTTTTGCATTCTAATAATCTATTTACTAGCTTTCTCAACCAAAACAAAGTAAATAAACATAGAGGAATGAGAGAACCGATTTGAGATAATTATGTCTCTCCTTAGCTATTCCATGATTAAATTAGGTTAATGTTGAAAAAGATAGATCAAGCGATTAATGTTTTAACTTTTGTGAAAGTTAGGACTTCTAACATGTAGTCTAATTCTCTATATGTTTCCAACGTCAAAAAATCCTAAGAGAACCACACCATAATCTTAAAAAAAATTGAGCTTTTAGCTAACACTATCTATTCGTTCCGCCCTATAGTTTTCAATTCTTAATTAGAATTGATAGCAATTCAACCCAAATATAAGGCCGAACAAGCTTTGCTGCTTTAATTAGAATTAAATGCAATTTTATAAGGATTGGGGATCAGTTTCATGGATCCACCTAAGAACCGGACTTGATCGGCGGTCCAGTTCGCGTAGGTCCGTGGAACTAATGGCTGGATTTCAATTTTAATTTTTCAAATTGGTCCTTAGTAAGCTGTTATCAGATCTAACGTAAGAACCACTCACCCAGACCATGCTCATCCTGATTGGCAAGCACCACGAGCATTTGTACAACTCTAGAGAGTGCAACTAATACTACATTTGTCATTTATCTTGAAAAGAAGAATTCTGCATGCTTTTCTTTTATTTTACGACTATCAATGATGAATATCTTTCATTACTTCAAATGCGGCCCATTAATGATGTTCTCTTTGGGATCATATCAGCTGGCTTGTTCAAATACTTGGACATCGATCTCCCAATGGTGAAAAGGGAATAGCATTTCTGACAATTCACTCGATTTTTGTCAATTCAAAGGCGATGAATCTCAACTGACTAAAATGCTCATTGACCTTTGTCAACAATGCGGGAAGGGACTCGCATAACCGGAGTGGCGATGGTTAATCTGTGAGAACAACCCAATTGCTGGTGAGTCTCACTGTTTTTTTCCTTCTAATTGAAGTTGATTGAATTGAAGTGTGGGTTTGGTATTAATCAGGAACTATCCAATTTGATCAAAGGCAACCCGAGACTGCGGTGGGGCAACAAGTTCGGGGTTCTTCTCCTCCCCGTTCACTACTATAGAAGCTCTGGCAACCCTCTCGAATACTTGAGAAAAGCTAAGTCGATGATTGACTGAAAGAAGAAGTCCCTAGAGGCTCACTTCTCCTACAAAATTGGGGATATCGTCATGACTTATCTAGGAGCACGTGTAAGGATCAGTTCAAGCTTCTACAATTCGGGAAACAGGAAAACAGAATGAGGATAAGCTGACAAACTCCCAATTTGTCTAGTTTTTTGCTGATGCAGATCATGAGCTTGCTCAACTACAGGATCATCTGCAACACCTCCTTCATTATCTTTAACGAGCTTGACCCACAAGAGGAGATCGTGTTGGATGCAAATTGCGCAATCCCAAGATCTCCATAACCAGAATAAGAGCATAGATGATTGAATAGAAGTTCTTTATGCGGAAGCAGAAAAGCGATGATCCACGCATCAAGTCCTCTCTTTACCCTCCGCATCACTGGCTCAATGAAACGCCCCCCTCACCCTTTAGCATTAGGTTAACGCTCCTTATGTGAGGATATATGTGAGAATTAGGGTTACAAGAGAGACTTGAGCACTATTTATAGAGTTTCAGTCGGGCTCTCATTCTGGGCCAAGTTGAACTCATTTTTCACACTAACTCTCCATATTATACTAATTAAGAAACATTATATCTCACATTAGACCAATCCCATTTTACAATGACCGTAAGACGGTAAATTACTTAAGCCACATTATGAAAACTTTTACATTCTCCCACTTGGACTATATTAATTGAAATTGTATTGTATGTGCGTACATTGGTCTAGAGATAATTTTTAATAGTTAATCTTATCTCATAAATTCTCAAACACCGAATCATGGTGGTAATTGCATATATACACACAGAGCCTGCCATGGTAATGAATGCTTTCAACTTTATTGATATGAATTCAATATGGTAGTGTGACAAATGGATAACATCTCTCATAGAGAGATCTCATTTGTCAGTTACCATTCTCTTACCTTAAGCGTTACAAAAAACTTGTGCCACTAGAGAATATTTTTATGGTTCCAATAAATTCACATATATCTTGTCATTACGGTTAACCTTTCTTTATATATAACAAGACATATGCATAAAGCTAATAACCGGATGCCCCTAGCCTTCACTCAAAGTTTATACAATACCTTGAGACTTTTATTAATATATATTCAACATAATAACAACACATTCAAAAATATTTTATTGAATGCAAAAGTTGATATATAACATACCATTACTAAGCGTAACAACACAGATGTAAACTTTATTAGAGTAAAGCCAAAATAGCTCCTACTAAACAACAGCATCTCATGATGCTCTTAAGCTTATATTAATGACATGTCATTCAAGAATAAAAGAGCAAAGCCCTTTAATTAGTGGATCTTGTCGCGCCTAACCCTAACAGGAATCTCGAGCCCTCCCAAGCTCATGGTGTACGCGACAAAATTTTTATACAATTTAATCTAACAACCTAAGTAAAAATTGGAGCCGCCACTACCCTTTTTGGAGGTAAGCTAGAAACCTAATTGAGAATTGGGAGAAATTCCTCGATTTCTACGCAGCCAGAGATCTAAATTCGGGGACTTGGGTTACGTTAATATTTCTATTAACACCCTTTCAGTACCTAACAGTATGTTGTGTTTTTATCATGTCCATGCATTTTTTACATTTTCGGGATCATCAATTCTATACTAAATGATCATGCGTGGTGGATTGCTTTCATTCTATTCTATTTCTAAAAGAAAAGAAATCAATCAATGAAAATGCAATTAAAAGACAAGTAAGCAAGCAACCCAGAGAACGCGATAAATCTAAACATGCAATCCTAAAAAATATGAAAGGGAGCATAATAAAGGAAAAGAGAGAAAAAGAAAATACCCGCAACTCGTCGGGTTTTATACAACACATATAACCCAAGACATCTGTTGGGAAAAAGAAAAGAAAAATACATTGCGACGGTCGGAATGGACATCGACCTCCATCATCTTCATATTTTTCATCTTCAAAATCCTAGTCTAAATCTAAACTAAGAAATTGAAAACTAAATGCATAAGAATAAAACAAAGGTCTATCAATTGACTACCATAGTCTACCTAAAAAGACAAAGTAGCAAAATTAGACCACAGCATTATCAAAACAGAATCAATGGAATAGCAAAACTAAACCAGTTTACTTTTGTCATAAAGCTAACAAAACAATGAGGCCTATATCAACAAATCAAGGAAACAAAACAAGTAACAGCAACACAAGAACCAGTAAAATCAACAAAACATTGAAGCAGAAAAGGACAAAAATCAAGCTAAGACCAAATTTACTTAACCAATTCAGAAAAAGAAACCAACATATCATGCGTAAGCAGCACCCAAGATTCATTCATATACAAGTTTCTATCATGTATATCTCAAGAAAAATTGAGTCCAACTAGTATGCACATCATGCAAAATCAGCATCATAAAAGATACTAAAATAAGTGCTTTCCCTAAGAGAGACCAAGTCCAACGACATAAGACTGACAAACATAAAATAATGATCATGAAGAATCTGCAAATCAGCCACCAATGAATTAAATGGAGTGCATGACTAATGGTTTATAAAACCATTCTAACAATGCACAAAGAATAGTTTTCTTAAGAAAATGAATTGCAGCAACATAGTTGGAATAGCACAAAAAAAAAAAAAAAATACAAAAACAACAAAACAGCAGAACAAAAACATTCACCAAGCATGACAAGATCATTGTATGAAAATTGCATGCAAACATAACCCAAACTAAGACCAATTTGGAACTAAATTGACCTCAAAACAGTCATGACCAGCAAAAACCAGTTTTAATCCTTTACATGTATGAATCTATTTGATTAAAAATGGGATCAATCCATAACCCAACTAGCCTCAAGTTGGAATCAAATGCATATCCAATCATGGGGAATGACTTTCATTGCAAAAGCATCCTAAAATTCTAAGCATATGAACTTATAAAATTCTGGAAAACATCAAGGTCAGTCACAAGCAGAACAGGGCAGCCAGGCAAACATACAAACAATTTTTTTTTGTAATTTTTATGTGAAGAACAACTTTCATGAAGGACTCAATCCTAGACTCTTTCACACAAAAATCCATACCAAATTCTCAAAGAAAGCATGCATCAAATTCAGCACATTGGCTATTCATTTCAAGACAGAGGGGTAACTAATCATAACAAAACAGCATTGTAGAAACAACAATAGTGGAGCAGAAACAGCAAGAACAGCAATATAGAGCCAATAATACCAACATTCATTAAGTGTGTTGATAATCTTTCAAGGAAACATTTCAAGCTCAAAAGTAAGCCAGAGGTTTTCAGTTTAGAGGACAATTCAGCTATATTCCCAAGGCAGTATTTAATTCACCGAGAACAAAGCAAATGGAAGCACCAAAAGCTCGGTATTATTTAACATGCAACAGCAGCCTTATCAATCTCAGCAATCAAGGAATCTACTTAATAGTAGCAACAACAACAACATATCAAGAAAACAACTTTCTGCACAGCTACACATATATTCTTACCCCTTCCACCTTTCACCTGAAACACCACTTGAATTGTACAAAATATGCATCAAATCTTAAAAAAACACAAGTAAACCCTATACAACAAAACTAATATACCCAGCAAGTAAAGAGAAACACGCATTCTAGCAGATCGCACATAACATCTCGCCATATCACCAGAATAAAATGCATTTGCAGCGAAGAGCTATACACCACGCCTCTCGTCACAAAGCACAGAACTAACTCTTATAAATGTTCAACATTCCCTAGGCTGGATTACTTAAATGTTCGTCAGTATCAATTCAATAGACAAAAGACATCCAAATTTCGGAATTCAACAGCCGACAGATAAGATCAAGCTAGAATCCTGGCTAGACATGTGCGACGAAAATTTGAAGATTAACTAAACGGCCCAATAATTTTCCTAATGAAATTTCACACAAGGGAGATTTAACAATGACAACGCCTTGACTGTACCTGGATTAGATCACAAAAAAGATTGCGAAATTGGAAGAAAACTGGACGAGAAGGCGATCAGGAGCCGTCACCGAAGCCACTTCTCGGAAATCAGATCCTTGAAACCTTGGTACTTCAGGCTCCAGAAAGATGTGACTCGCAGCGAGCGTGTCAAATCCAACCAACAGGGAAGGGCAGAGAAAGAGAGAACGTTCGAGTCAGAGACCGAACGAAAAGAATCCAATCCTCTAGAAAAATCAGATCGCGAGAGAGGAAAGGAACTCACTGATCTTTGTAGATCGGATCGGTCTCCTAGGGTTCCGGGGAGGGGATCACAGTCGAGACCAGTGTTGATCGGCGTCGATTGGTCTTCAGTATGGGTCGGATCTGGTGATTAAGGCTCTAGATCTGGTGAAATCAGAACTTCTAGCGTCGTCGTTGTCGCTGATCAACACCGGATCTGAGCCTCCATACTTCAAACTCCTCGGCTGGCTTTAGATCGAATCAGATCTGGCCTTTAAAGGACCAGATCTGATGGAAACGACTACGTCAGGAGGTCGACGCACCAAGAGGCAATCGGCGGCGGTGGAGACCGGAGCAGGAGACGAATGCGCCAGACGGTGATCGAGCGATCTCGTCCTAGGGTTTCCGGACAGGCCGCGACGGGCAAGGCTCGACGACCTACTGTACTGTGCGAGACACAGCTCGAACCGCGCGAAGCGCGAGCAACGCTGCCGCTGTTTCGATTGATCGAGCTTCCATCTGGACAGCGATGGAGGATACTCTACAGAGAGAGAGAGAGAGAGCGTCCTAAAGAGTTGTTCAGAGAGAGAGAGTGTCCTAGAGAGAAGCGAGAGAGAGAGACGCCCCGGAGAGATCGAGAGGGGGAGGAGAGAGAAAATGTCGAGGGGCCCCTTTTATATTTTCCGACTTTTTTTTATTTCTTTTTCGGTTTTCTTTTGCCTTTTCTTTTATTTTCTGTTTCATTTTTCTCTTTTTTTCATTTTCTGTTTCATTTTCCATTTTTTTTCGTTTTCTTTCGGTTTTCTTTTGCTCTTTTTTTTTTTTTTTGTTTATTCAATTCAAACATTTTTTTTTTATCTAAATTGCCAAAAAAATTCGGGTGTCAACAGATCTGTAACCACATCATCTGTGGAAATATGCTATATTATAACGTCACTTTTTTGTACCGTTTCTTTATGATCAAAATTTTGATCGTCATATATTTAAACCCCTCGAGACCTCTGTTGTTAATAAAAATACTACAAATTTTTTGTCTCAATACAACCATATGAGTCTATTTATAAAGTTAAAAATAGTCAACTCCTTAATGAGGTTCCAGAGCCTAATAGCCTAAGTAATAGTCTAAAAAAATGTTACAAACTATGCGTACATAGTAAAAGATGACATAGAACTTTATTTACTATACTTCCTACTAACATAAATATATATTCCGTTATTGATCTCATGTCATCATAATAGCCAGCAAAGTTTACATCTAAATATCCTACTAGCTGCAAGAATTGAACATGTCTGTAAATTAGCATATGATCTCTTGTTCTCTTCAAGTACCTTAAAACTCTCTCAACAGCAACCCAGCGATCGCGTCGTGGATTGGACTGATATCTGCCTAGAAAGCCCCTCGCAAAAACGATATTTAGTTTAGTGCAAATTTGAGTATGCATTATACTTTTAAGTTCACTAACACAAGGTATATCTTTTAATTAGATTTTCTCAATATCTAAATAAGGACAATGTAATATATTCGGTCAATCACCCTTAATGACAGGAGCAATTTCTGACTTGCAGTGATGTAGGTTGAATATTTCCAACAAATGTCCTATGAGATAAATCTTATATATATGGCGAAAACAATCATTACGGACGTCAATGTAAAAGACAAAAGATGCTTTAAGGTTACTACTTGTAAGAAAAATATCACGTATATAGAGTATAAAATAAATTTCCTCCCACTAACCTTGTAGTATATATCTATATATACTAAATTACTTTGTTCCCAATTGAACGAAAATACAACACTATGAAATTTTAATAATATTATATGGAAACTTGCTTAAGACCATGAATAAGACTTTTCAGTTTATACACAAGTTTACTTAAATAATCTGCTCCGGTTGCATTATATAAATTTTGTATGTATTTGGCATAACTCCATATCAAAAATAAACTATTAATGCAACGTTCACTCTGAAAGAATCTGTAAAAAATACTAGAAAGAAATAATTATTTCTCTACTATTAATTATCCACCCCTCTTTTAGAGTGAAAACTTTAGCTACCAGTTTAGCTATAAACTCTACAATCTTTTTTTAAAATCCTTTTAGTTTTGTACGCCTATTTGCAAATAATGAATTTGTGATCTTTAGGCAAGTCAGTAAGTTTACAAACACTATGATGTTTCATTGATTGTATATCGCCTTTTATAGCATTTAATCACCTACTTGATTAAGGATAAGAAACAATATTTATATAAGTTGCTAAATCAACCATGTAGTGGATATTGCAATCATGCTCTCATAGATAGACTATGTAGTCTGATGGTATAATTGATCATCTTTCCCTAACAGATCTCCTAATACAACCACTTCATTCTGCACCTGAGAGGTTTGAGAAATTTCATCATAACTATATCAAGAATAGTACCTTGAACCTTAACAAGTTTAGCTTATGGTATAGAAGATTCCACAATTGTCTGTATAGGTAAAAACAAAGACACAGTAACTTCTATCGTATTATTATCCTTAATAGTCTAAGAACAGTCATTCTCTATAACTATGTCGGACTCTAGAAACTTTACTGTCTTTGATTCCATAATTCTTGTATCTTCATTAAGGCCATAAAATCGATACCCCTTTGAACAATTTGGATAAGATACAAAATAATTTCAAGTGGGTCTGAATTCCAACGTACTTAATATTGAATTATATGACCTCACTTCTGCATGATGCCTCTAAATTTTAATATGATTCAAGTAATTTACATCCAGTCCATAGCTCAAAAGAAGTTTATGAAAAAACTTTGGTAAGAAACACGTTTTGTATGTGAAAATGTTGCTATCAAAATATTAACCCACAGAAGACTGGATAAATTATTCTTACTCATCATGCTCATCACCATGTTGATTATGGTGCAATTATACATTTCGGCCAAATTATTTTGTTAGGATTTTCAGGTATAGTAAATTGAGTTATCACCTCAGAATTTACTAAGTATTTGACAAATGACCCTTCAAGTTATTCCGCATTGTTATACTTGCCAAAATACTCACTGCCATTATTAAACCTGACAACCTTTATGACTAATTCTAACTTTTCTTAATAAAGTACAGAAAAATAGTCATCAATGACTTTGTTGAAATGAAATTTCTGCATACATTTTACTTTCACAATAATTTATAGAATTCTTTAAATAACTGTTAAGAGTAGACTGAATATTAATATTGTCAACTTTTCTACTCTTTCTTTAGACATATGTGAGATTATTCCTTAGACACAAAACTTTTGGAAACAACATTTTCAACCTTACATGAGACGTATATATCATTAGGAGTTAAACACAATCCTTGCAGATGTGTCCTAATTTTGGTATTAGATAATACATAATTTCAAGCTACTAAGGCTTCCATCATCTTTTAGGAGTGCAGTCAGTTGATAAACCATTTTTTCAAGTGTTTCTGAATGGAACACTTTATGGACAGTAAATAAATTCTATTGCTCATTTCTCAAGCAGCAAATCATATGTCCACTACTTAAAATTTGAAGTAGTAAAAACCTTAATAATAGTGAAGTTATTAATTACATAAAATGTGACTGAAAATCAAGCAATGTATATAATTAGCATCATGTGAGCACGGTGTAACTTGACGTACAAATACATATTTAGAGAGTTATATGCACAATCATATAATCACCTTTGGACAGAATACATGACATGCAGTTGTACACTCTTCACATAATAACAGTAATGAGAATATATTCCAATCTTCGTGAATTCATCACCTTTGGGCATATGAACCACTAGGATCAGTCACTCCTCCACCACACCATCATGTATCCCTCCATGAACTAATACACAATCATCTCCTTTGTAAGTATGATTACGCATTAGACCACGAGACATCCCAATCAATATATGAGACTGATATTTCTCAAACCCAATTGAGCGTGCCACTTTGGTTTAATTGAATCCTTGAAACTCTCTCATACTAGGGATATAAACTTTGCTTCTCACATACACCATATACATGTGATTTTAACTTTAGTGATAGGGGCAGTAAATCACTAAAAAATTAAACTTTACTTGTCACATATCATGCAAATTACACTACTTTAATCATTGATAATATCTTTATTTATTAATAAAAAATTAAACTTTATATATACGATCAATGAATCACACTTTTATAATATTTATGTGATAACATACCTGTAACCCAACACCTATATTTCCAAAATCATAGAAAAATACAAGAAAAATACGCAAAAATATACTAAAAATACACGTATTTAGAGTTCCGTATGTATTTTCACATTCATAAAATCATCAAACATGTAAAATAAATACACCACAATATAGAGGATGATCATACGAACCTAACATCGCCAGCCACACGTCGATTAGAGGCTCCACACGCCTGCATGCGCCACCTTGAGTGCGCAGTGCGTGGAGTTCACGCGTGGCGTATCTTGATCAGTCAAAATCGGTCTGACTGGTTCTTGGCTCAACCATTTGGTCCAGCCGCTCGATCCAACTGGTTGACCGGTCCGGTTAACAGTTGATTCGGTCGGGTCAACGGGTCGAGTCGGATCGAGTCGGCCGTGTATCGAGTCAAGTCGGGCCTAGGTCGCTGACGTCATTGTGACGTCAGCACTCGCGTGCATTGCATGTGCGATCTACGCCCCATGCGTGGGAGTGTGTGAGGGTGCGTGGGGCGCGTCCTCGACACCCTAGCGGTGCGTGGAGGCATGTGGGGCCTCCCTCGGCAACACACCGCCCATGGATCTACTCGTCTTGATGAGCCCAGTCCAAATTTACAATTTAATTTGATTTTTATTGAACAAAAAATCATGAAAATCTTAAAATTATGGCAAAAATTCTATGCATTCGAGTTCTAGGGTTATGGTTGCTTTGATACCACATGTTGGATGCAAATTGCGCAATCCTAAGATCTCCATAACAGAACAAGAGCATAGATGATCGAGCAGAAAAATTAACGCACTTGTCTTGGGATCCATTGTTCTTTATGCGGAAGCGGAAAAGCAATGATCCACGCATCAAGTCCTTCTCCTCTATTGCCTTCGTATCACTAGCTCAATGAGACGGCACCCTTATCCTTTAGCATTAGGTTAACGTTCCTTATGTGAGAATATATGTGAGAATTATGATTAGAGAAGAGACTTGAGCACTATTTATAGAGTTTCCATCCAGGTCCTCTCATTACGGGCCAAGCTCAACTCGACCCACACTAATCAACCCCATATTAGACTAATTAAGAAATATTCTATCTCACATTAGACCAATCCTGTTTTACGGTAAATTATATTATCAATTAATGTAGGCCACATTAGGAAAACTTTTACAGATCGCGGTCATGGGCAACCCCATCATGTACATACGGGTGAACTCCTCGAGTTTACCTCACGTAAGGCTCCACATCCTCATCATTTTTCCTTTTTCCTTCTTGTCTGTGGTATCTAGAATCTAATCTTTATCGGGACTAATGTGGGGTGTCTGAGGATGCTTTGCTCGAAATGAAACCAGCAGCTTCTACTGCTTTGAACTCGAAGAAGTAAATAGGGAAACTTTCCTGTGATATTAGGAGGGGAAAATCTATATCATACTCTTATACATGTGTGATTATACACAGGAATTAAAAAAAAAAAATGATCCCACGTATACGATGTTCTATATCGGGACAAGAAGAACCATTTTAGGCCATCAATCCGAATTTCGTCTTATTTCTTACTTGATCTATTAAAATGTCTTGAGTTTAAACCATTGAACGAACATGATCCAAATCGAATTATGGATAAAGTTAAATATGAAAATTGTGTTAGTGTTGGAATTGGCCAAGCAAAACAGAGAAGAAAATATATTGTCAGACTTGTATTCGGATTGTATTTTGGACTAATATGGAAAGTTCCGTGTGGATTTTGACATGATAATTGTGGAAAGAATTAATGATAAGATGCAATCTCTTGGCTCCGTTAAAGTCACGGCCAAAGAATTAATGATAAGATGCAATCTCTTGACTCTGTTGAGTGACTCGAGTGTGATTGTAATCTCTGTGAATTGTTTGATTTATAGTGAAATTCGTCGTTATTTGGCCCGTAGACATAAGAACCATGTAAATCCGGTGTTTGATTTATTTTCTTGTTATGTCTATTTCATTGTTTGATTGTTTGTTTTCTGCAACATGATCGATGAATTTAGTAGGATGTTCCTTGAGCTTGGGATCTATCCACTTGATGTTAAGCTCCATGCAATTGAAAAGAGTAATGAAGAGGACCAAGTCAATTGTACCACGAATAAAGTTAGGTACATTGAATTTTAAAACTATGGGACCGGTTTCTATTATTTAAATGTCCAATCATGCTTACATTTGAATACACCACTTTAAGGCACAACTGACATATCAATCTTGCACATCTAACATCGAAAGTTATTGCTCATCATATTTAGTTGGTTTACAACAGTCGCGCATTGATGATGGATGTCTCAGTTGCTACACACATATTTTATTTTATTTTATTTTATTTTTTTCGGTGCGATCAAATATGGACAAAAATGGACATTCAAATAAAAGAAACCTGCCCCATTATTTTAAAATTTAATGTACCTAGTTTTATTCACCGTACAGCAGTTGAAATTTATATATCAATCTTGCACACCTAACATTGAAAATTATTGCTCGTCCTATTTAGTTGGTTTGCAATAATTGTGCATTGATGATGGATGTCTAAACTGCTCTACGCATGTTTGAATTTTTTTTCCCAAACTTTTGTCAAAACAAGCTTAGGCTGTACGTGGTTTTAGAAAGGACTTTGGGTCTTCGACGTCTTTTGAGTGAAAATTGTAATGTTTTTATAAAATTTTTGTGGATCATTTCGACTCAAAGCTACCATTGGCTAAGCCTATAGCCCAAGGCAATTCCTCCTTGTTTTGGCTTTGCAGTGTTCCCGAAAATTTTTCTTACGGTCAGCAGATAGCATTTTCGAATTCCTATTTCCTATCTTTCCCTCTATTTCTACTGTTCTTCGTCTCTCTCAACACCAGTCACTTTGAATTCCGGTCGACGTGAGCCCAAAGTCAATGGTCATTGGGACATGGTTGACAATTGCCGATATTCGAGTTTGCGGGATTTGGGTTCATCTTCTCCCTCGCTGCTCATCTTCTTGCTATCTAAGTTCCAGATTCGGTCGTTGATGATTCACTTAACGGTTGTGCTTGGCTCACCGACGGTTCCCAGCGGTTGATGAGGGTGGCCGAGGGTTGCCAAGGGTCTGGGTTTGAGTGTCTAGGTCATCAATTGCGGGTCTTGGTTGCTGAGCATATGGGTTTGCGAGGGTCTAGATTGTCGAGGTCATGCAACCCTTGGTGTTGTGGCTTCTTTGACAGCTCGATTGTTGCATGATGTTGATCCGGCCTCATATATGACTGCGGACCAAGCTCGAATGTAAGTAGGGCCTTATGCAAGTTTCTTTTGCACACTTAATCATTATATAATGAGTTCGTCTTCTAAAACATCATTAGTAAGTTCAAGGACAATGTAAAAGAAATTATCCTTGTGGTTATAAATGGATTTATTATTGGTGAATTTGGGAATCAGGAGAATCAAATTCTTGCAAATATTTCTTCTTGTACTGACAACACATCTAATTATTTCCTGAGCGGTTCCTAATGACTCAGCTTTTTCAGTATAAAAAAAATGAAGATTTGTAAATTTTTCAAATTGTTAATAGTAGAATTAGTGTGCCTAATTTCTTATGGATAGGCTACAAGCATTAAGTTTTGCCCTTTCTAGTGTCCGGCCTTTTTTGCATTTAAGGACTTATCTTGAATCTGATATAACTAGTAGGACAATATTTGTTGGTCTCAATAAAAGTCATGGTAAAATAAAATTTATCTTATTAGATGTATGAGTCTTGTTGAATCCAAGATATATTTAGATCATAAGAGGGATATGATTGGATAAAAATATCCCACAGAAGATAGGATAAATGTGGATATGATTTCTTATATTTATGATACAAAAATAATTTTTAAATAAAAAAATCCTTATATTAATAAAATTCAAATAATAATTAAATATAAATAATATTTGATTTCTAATATGGAAAATAAAATTCAAAATAACTAAAAAAATTATTGTTTTTATTTGTTTCTGCTCACGATAGGTATTCAAAATCTTAGTTAAAAACTAGATTTGTCTTTCGCTTTTTATGAAAAGATACCGATTGAAGCTGGGAATTTCTTCAAACAACAAGTAGTTGAGCCAAATATTCAACGAAATGATATGAAGCATATGTCCCATCTCTTTTCAGGAGACAAGTGCGCTATTTCTTTACAAAATTGTTCTCAATTTCAAATGTGCAAATTCAATTGAGATCTCTTCATTAGCTGAGGGAAGAGTTCACCCAAATCAAACCTTTTTAGGAACATATCAAAAGAGAATTCGATTTGTATGTATATAATTGTATGTATGTGTGTGTGTATTAGATATCTTGGATATATTAGTATAATTTATTATTTAATAAATTTTTTGTTAAGTAATGATGGAAGGGATTAAAAAATAAATGGAGTAAGAAATTTTTTAAAAAGGACTAATAATAAAAAATAAGTAAATAATAATGAAGTAACGGAGGAGGGCCGTGGACACCAAAAACTAACCAACTTTTTGGTTATTATCCACAAGCATTAGACTTAACAGACAATAGTAGAATTTGGTCAATAATGAACAAAAAAATTGACAACTTAAAGAGAGACGATAACTCGCTAAGGAAGTCAATGACAACATCAATCATTGACAAGAGTCATTATCAAGAATTGAGAAGTTGATCAGCAAAATCATCAATAATGAGCAATTGACACAAAGGCGTAGCTAGGGATGAACATTGGTCCAATCCAACTCGAGAACCGGACCAAATCGGCTTGTTCTGTGTGTTTCCCAATTCCCAAAACTTGGAACTGCGAATTCTCAATTCCTTGTGTAGAACTGAGCTGAGTAGACAAGAAATATTTCCTTGTATTTTGGGGTGGGGGGGGGGGGTGTGGCAATTTTTTTCTCTAAGCTAAAGAGTAAAAGCTAATAGAGGCAAAGAGCAAAACCCTAGGCTTCTCGGTCCCACAACTCTCAACTCTCCCACATCACTCACCTCCTTCTCTCGCCTCAAATTGTCTCCCTTTCTCACTTTCGCCTCGCCTTCTCAACTTGCCTTAGGCCTTAGCTCTCGCTCTCACGTTGTAGGCCTCTCGATCTCACCTCACCTCTCAGATCTCACCTTCATTGCGTCGTCGTTGACCCTTGTGACGCCCTAGATACATCGAACACTACATGTGTCATACTACTTTCTTTCTTATTAATTTATTCACAAGCAGAGGCACAACAAAATAATTAAACAAGTCATATAATGACCTTACATACTTATTAACGTACAATGCATCACTTACAAACACCTCATAATATAGAACACCTAGGAGGGGTTGGTAACTCCTATCTCCTCCACCATACCCTTGCCCTCAAAAGCCTACTTGTACAACATCAATCTAACATCCAATGATCGATAACCTCCCCCAACATCAGCTCCTTGACAATGTAACCAACCATCAAAACCTCTAAGCGATCCCAACCAGTCACCAACGAAGATCATTACCGTGTTACATACTAATGAGGAATCCATTTAGCAAGTTCTATGTCAACCCTTACCGTAGTAGTACACTTGATATATATAAAATTATATTAGGCAATACAACCTCCTCATGATCATACTTAATGTGTGCTGAGGGCTCCAAAAAGCAGTGATGGCGGAATGGCCATTCTACATGTCTAAAAATAAATGAATGAGTTGAAGTCCAGCAAGTGAAATCTCTAAATTTAAAATAGGAGTTCACTTTCACAATCGCCTTGCCATAACAATCATAAACATTTGGAGCAACATAATCAAGGCATGAACATACACCCTACCTTCTTTGCAAGTACCTCAAACAAATGCATGGTTATTACCAATTCAGTGCACACGTATGCATATAATTTCTTGATACATCAGTATCATTTGGTTATTTTTTATTAACATGTATATATGTACATTCATGAGCATGCATCATCTTATTTACTCCATCTCCCAAACACTTCCAGGGCATCCCGACACATGGGACATCTCAACATGGTTTAACCTTGCAGATATGTTTTGTTGTCGCAAATTTAGGGATTTTATAACTTCATGTGGACAAGTGTTCTAGATGATAGGGATTAGTGAATAACACAACTTATTATAACTGTCATTATTTATTTTATTTAATTCAAAATTTGTAACCGTTGACTATGGGTTATAAATAGCTACACTGTATTCTTGCAAAAATTGTCCAAATAGTCATAAACTTATTGTACATAGGCTTTAGTCCTAAACCTTTTAATTGTGCTAATTTAGTCCAAAAATCGCTTGATGTTTTGCCAATTTAATCCTAAACCTTTCAATTGCGCCAATTTAGTCCTAATCCTTTTAACGCATTACCAATATAGTTTTTCCAGCTAATTTTTGCCCGCAATTGTTGACCTAGCAGTCCGGTCAAGATCAAATGTCCTATGTGGCGCCGCCTCAACTAACATGGACAATTTTTTAATCTTTTTGTAATGAAAAGCAAGAAAAGAAATGAAAAAATCAATAAAAATAACAAAAAATTGATTTTTTTATTATATTTAAAAATCATTCATCGGGACCAAGCCTGTCATGTAGGAAGACTAGCATTGACTAGACCGTTACATTAGCAATTTTCTGTCAAAATTAGCCAGAAGGACTATAATTTATCAAAAGTTTTATGATTAAATTGGTAAATGGTCAAAAGGTTAGGACTAAATTGATACAATTAAAATGTTTCAAACTGAATTAACTATCGTATAATAAGTTTGAAACTAAATTAACACAACTGAAAGTTTAAGACTAAATTGGCTACCATTTAGTATGTTTAGGATTTTTTGGACAATTTTCCCCCTATTCTTTGTAAGTCCTAATCAATCGATTAAAAAACTCAATGCTCTTGCAAATTTATCTTTATTTTTACTTTTATGCAACTTATCTTTTCCGCTATATAAATATCTTTCAATTTCCGTACTTTAATTGTAGTTTACAAATCGTCATCGTTGATTAAATTTCAATGTTGTATATTTATCATTGTGCTTTGTTGTCAATTAAACTCTGGCAAAGCTTTTTATATCATCATATCGTTGATTAAATTCCGTTGAAGTATATGTGTTTTTTTATGTTCCATTGATACAACATTTGTCTGGAATCACCACAAAACTCATCTCCTCTTAATAAAAATCAAAGATGAATTTCGGTGAAAGATATTTCATCATGACCCAATTTCGACGAAAAAAGGGGCATTAAGATTTAAAAAAAAAAAAAAAAAACTATGCTCTCCATCTCCTTCTCTTCTATATCTCTGAGTTTTGTTGAAACTTCACAATTCCTTCATAGTTTTTGGATCACGTCAAAACTCCATGAAGATGACGAGAGAGTTGAAGCTCGTTTTCCTCCAAAAGTCAATGAAAACAATAAGGGAGTCGAAACTCATTCTGCTTCTTAACTCTATGGTTCAAGTTGAAGGTGCACAAAAGCTGCAAGAGAGTCAAAGCACTATACTTTTCGAAGTCACAAATTTGAATTATCATGTTTCCTTTCTTACTAGATTTGGCATTTGCTAGTAGATGTACCGCATCGATGTTACTGGAGCTTATTTATTTCTTATTTTAGTTGAATGTGTGGATCTAGAATGCTGCAATGAACTCTTTCGCTACTTCATATTTAGATAGTACAATAATCATGGATTGATCGATAAAGCTCATTTACTATTTAAGATTTAGATAGTACAATAATTATGATGATTGATAGAAGTTATCTTTGTCTGTACATTTATAATTTTAAAACTATGAATTGTGAGAGATTCTTACAATTTCCATTTATAAGTCTGTACCAAATAATGGACATAATATGGTATGAAACTATCCGATTTTATTTTTACTATTAACCGAATAGTGGATACGACATAGGAAATATTTTTTATTCCAGTTTATCCGGTCCTATTTTGACTACAACTTCCAACGGCAAAATGCAGCTTTAATGATGGCTACTGTTGAGTTTGGGTTGGCTTGTTTTGATCTGAAAAGTTAGTTGTTACTTATGGTCCTGTGCATTCAATAAAAATCTGAGTCTTAAAAACAAAAGAAAATCCTAAGGGACGAAAGGACAAGGTGGTCAGATCTTCACTTTGACTATCTACAATCAAGCATGCAGCACCATTCATCTTATAGCGTATAAATATGCCTAAATAAAGCAAGACCACGAAAGATTACCGATATCCAAAAATGGTCCATTGGATACAAAATTCTAGATACAAAGAGAATGACATAAGAGATACTGAACCAGTTTTGACTTAATGAAATTCATATACAAAACAACTGGAAAGCTGGAATCTTGTCGAATGGTTTGATCTTTGATTACACCGCTTAAAGGTTCACAAAGCAGACTTGTTCGCATGGCGACGATGTAATCGACCTTTTCATGCAAGTGTTAGAGCCTCTTTTAGCTGTCGTTCTTTAGAAAGAGACCATCGAATTAATAATTGCTTCGCGAAATGATGCTCACACCAGCGCCTCTCGCTGCGTGAAGACAAACCGCACGTGTATATATTTTCTCCCCGTCTCTTCTTCCAGCTAAGGTCTCTCAACAGGTGCAGCCAACATATTCTCAAGCGAATGCCAGAGAGCCTCGCGCAATCTCACCTGAAAATTCCAAATCCAACACTCTCTCACTCCTTCCCCCTTCCCTACCTCCCGGACAAGAGTTTCGATTTATAGACTACTCCTTTAGATTCTGATTCGTGTGTCTATCCATTCAAGAAGTACTAGCTTCATACGAGCCGCCAGCACTGTTGTTATTTTCTCGCCATCCCAACCGTACTGAAGATTCCCTCCTTTTCAATCTTCACGAAGGCATGGGGTCCCCGGAGAACGTTTCCGACGAGCCCCTGACACCGGGAGGGCGCCTGTTCCTGCAGAAGGAGATGAACCAGGTGATCTACGTCGCCATCGGCGTGAAGCAACCCCTCGACGTTGACGCCGTCAAGTTGGCGATCCAGAGCTCCCCCATGTTAACGCACCCCAGGCTCTGCAGCCTCATGGTGCGGGACTCCGTAGGCCGAGAGCATTGGAGGAGGACCCGTGTGGACATTGACCGCCATGTCGTCCCAGTCCACGGCCCCATCGCCAAAGGCCTCTCTGACGAGGCAGCTGTCAACGAGTACCTCGCCGACCTGTCCAACGACTCACCGGGGCTCCTAGGCGACGACAAGCCCCTGTGGGACGTCCACCTCCTGATGGCCCACCGGTGCGTGGTGTTCCGGGTCCACCATGCACTCGGCGATGGGATCTCGCTGATGTCAATGTTCCTGGCGTCATGCCGGCAGGTGGACGACCCCGAGGCGCTGCCAACAATTGGTCCTCCATCGTCGGATAAGAGGAGGAGGGGTGGCGGCGGCGGGTGGTGGAAGGCAGTAGTGGGGGTGTTGGGGGTTATGTGGTTCACATTGGTCTTTGTGGTGGAGTTCGTGCTACAGAGCATGTGGATGAGTGATCGGAGGACGCCGGTGAGCGGTGGCGCAGGAGTGGAACTTTGGCCGAGGAAGCTGGCCACGGCAAAGTTTTTGCTGGAGGACATGAAAGCGGTCAAGTCGGCAGTCGCGAATGCGGTCAGTTCCAAAGTTTTACATGTTTATCGCCCAAAAAGAATAATAGCACCACAGATTCAATACTTTTCCGGAGATATGTGCATAAAAAGTTCTAAAATTTGTTACAAAAGTGTAATTGAGTTCTAAAACTTACAAAAAAAAAAAAATATAATCAAATCTTAAGACTTATTAAATTGTTACAATCGAGTTGTTCTTTTAACTTCTTTTATTTAGACTAACGGAAAATCTAACGTGACTTTTTTAATATTTTCTACCACCTACCTCCTACCTGGCAATGATTGACTTAAATTATAATTTATTTAACCAAAATATTAATTAAATAAAATAAAAAAAGTATTTCAAAAAAAAAGGAAAAAAAAAAAAAAAAAGTTATTGGCAAGGGCAGTAGGCCCTTGCCGCACCGCCGCCGCCCCCATTGGCCCTTTCCAGCGATGGGGTGGCCGGCAGCAAGGGCCTTTGCCCTTGCCTTGGCTCTTTATTTGTGCTTTTTTATAAATATTTTTTTATTTAATTTAATTAAGCTTATGAGTAAAAAATTAGTATTAAATCCGAAACGACATTGTTTGAGCCTAGTGTTCTATGTTTTTGCCATGTCATCGCCACATAAAAGAGAAAAAATATTTAAAAAAGTCACGTCATCATTTTCCGTTAGTTTAAGACTTTTAGTAAACATATCCCCTTTTCTAATATGTTCAATTTTTACTTTATGCACAATCTTTTTTTTCAATGTGATTCCTATTAATATTTTTGTTCAAATTAAGATTTTCATTATAAAAAAGTATGACAGGCCGATAAATCATAGTTAAATGATGTAATGGAGACATGGCATGTTTATAATTTTTTTTAGTAACACAAAACAATCATATTTAAAAGGATTAATACTACGAAGAACTCCAAACGAATACAATTATGACAAATTTACCAAAAACCAATGTTTTGCCCAAAAAAACCCCAAACTATGATAAATTTATCCAAACTATTTTTTAACTACTAAAAACTTTAAATTTGTATATTTGTGACAAATATATCCTGCATTAATTTCCGTTAAATTTGATTAACACTACAAAAAAATAAAACTAGTACATTTATGACAAATTGAAATAAATCCCAAGCATTGTTGGCAATCCAAGGGCCAGCTGGGATTGCTTGAATGACCCCCGGGGTCGATAGACCCTGGCGAGTGCACGACTCTCTTGGCTGGGATTTCTTGTATTTCATGATGACAAATGCATTTTGATGTACTCAGCTTCTAGATGATGAATCTCATTCATTGTTGCATATTTTGATGTACTCAACTTCCAGACGATGAATCTCATTCATTGTTGCAAATGCAGACCATTAACGATGTTCTCTTCGGGATCATATCGGCTGGCTTCTTCAGATACTTGGACCACCGATGTCCCAATGGTAAAAAAGGAATAGCATTTCCGATGATTCACTCCATTTTTGTCAATTCAAGGGCGATGAATCTTGACTGACTAAAATGCTCATTTGCCTTTGTCAGCTGTGCGGGAAGGGACTCGACTAACGGGAGTGGCACCTGTTAACTTGCGTGAACAACCGGGATTGCAGGCGAGTCTCAATTTTTTTTTTCCCTTTTAACTGAAGTTGATTGAATTGAAGTGTGGTTTTGGTTTTAACCAGGAATTAACCAATTTGATGAAAGGCGACCCGGGACTACGGTGGGGCAACAAGTTCGGGATTCTCCTCCTCCCCATTCGCTACCACAGAAGCTGCGGCGACGCTCTCGAACATGTGAGAAGAGCTAAGTCAATGATTGACCGGAAGAAGAAATCCCTGGAGGCTCACTTCTCCTACAAAATCGGGGATATGGCCACGACTTATCTTGGAGCACGTGTAAGGATAAGTTCGCGCTTCTGCAATTCAGAAAATAGAACGACAAGATGCTGACTAACGCGCAATCTATATGCGTTTTTGCTGATGCAGGCCTCGAGCCTGCTCAACTACAAGATCGCCTGCAACACCACGTTCAGCATCTCGAACGTGATCGGCCCGCATCAGGAGATCGCGGCCATGGGCAACCCCATCACGTACATAAGGGTGAACACCTCGGGTTTTCCCCATGTAAGGCTCCAAAATACTCGCGCCTCATTGTATCTCTTTTCCTTCTTTTTCTGTGGTATCTAGAATGAAATCTTTATTAGGACTGATGTGGGGTGTTTGAGATGCGGCATATGCAGGCACTCACGATGCACATGGTGAGCTATGCGGGGAGGGCGGACATGCAGATTTTGGTGGCCAAGGACATCATCCCCGACCCTGATTTCTTGGCCAAGTGCTTTGAGGATGCTTTGCTCGAAATGAAAGCAGAAGCTTTTACTGCCTTGAAGAAATAAACAGGGAAACATTCCTGCGATGTTAGGAGGGAAAATCTGTATTGTACTATTATGCGTGTGTGATTATACACGGGGACAAAAGAAAAATTAATCCCACTTATATGATGTTCTTTGGGAAAGAGAGCATTTTAGGCCATCGATCAGAATTTCATCTTATGTCTTCCTTGATCGATGAAACAAGTTAGGTATTCCTCGAGTTCAGGATCTGCCCACTCGATATTGGGCTCCACGCGATTGAATAAGGCAATGAAGAGAACTAACTCGATTGTCTAGCAAATAAAGCTTGGTTCATTAATATGAATTTGATGGGACAGGCTTTTGTTATTTGAATGTCTGTATTTAATCACATTACATTAACATATTTATATATCAATCTTGCATACTTAACATAAAAAATTATCACCTATTTTTTTTTTTTTTTGGTTTACAACAGTCGTGCATTGACGATAGATGCCTCAATCGCTCCACGAATATTTTAATTTTTTTCCATATTTTTATCAAAACAAGGTTTGACTGCGTGTGTTTTCGAAAAAGACTTTGGGTCTTCAATGTCTTTCAAGTGAAAGTTGTAGTGTTTTGGTAACAAATTTATGGATCACTTTGACTCAAAGCTAGCATTGGCTAACCTTAGAGTCCAAGGCAACTCGTCCTTTCTTTGGTTTCTCAGTGTTCTCAAAAATTTTCTTTCGACTAAAAAAAAGGTATTATTGAAAATTTCTCTTAGGATCAGTAGATCACATTTCTCATGATTTTGCTTGTGGAAACTAAAGATTGAGGTTGATGGATTATGCTAAGTGTCTTTGCGAACCCATTAAAGGGTTTGTGAACATGTGCATACTAGACTAGGATATCATTGTGAGCCTTGTCACGAGGCATTGTGTGTGATCATGACTAGATACTTGAGCATGAATTTAATTGATGGAATGGATCATCGACGTGTGGTTTGATAAAATTAATCAATGGGCTGTATCGTTGAAATTTGTTTTGATCTTATTGATTGAAATGGGCACTTCTACTATGAATATGTTATGTTGAAGTAATATTTATATATGATTCATTTTGGTCTTGAAGGTTTATTAAATTTCTAATTTGGTGAAAGTAACTTATATTTGTGTTTTAATGCGCATAGTGATTGTTCGGTCTGTTTTGAAAAAATGTATTATTCATTAGATTGTGATAACTTATTCTATTCTTCTTAAGAAGATCAAAGCAGTGCATCTCACTATAGTAGAAATTCTAACGAAAATGACTGCTATGGAATTAACTTAGCAGAATAGAATCATCAAATCATGTGCTAAAGAACTGAAGCATTGCATGCCAAAAGCTTGAAGCATTACACTTTCACTAAAAGACTAAAAAGCTGCAGCTTCAATATTTTTCATTGTTTATCACTATAACACTTTCACTATAGCACATTCACTGTAACATTTTTTATTATTCATGATCCTATAAATAACCGTCTCTTCTCATCTAGAGGGACAAGTTTTTGGGTCTAATCTTCTCTCTCGAAATCCCTTCCGTCTTCTTGAAACCTTCTCCTCTCCCAACCTTCATCTTCCTAAGCCTCGTATACCTTTCTATCTTGATCATAAAATTACATGTAAGATAGCCCACTCTCTCATTATTGGTCTACCTCATAATAAATCACAAGATATACCTCCCTTGAAAGTGATTGACTGCCTTTACGGATGTAGTGTATCTTTTATTTTTGTAATCTTTCACTGTTATAACTTTTTATTAATGTGATATTCACTTATCGATTTAATTATTGAATTTACATGCCCATCATCATACTTCACTCATAAAACGCCTGTTTAAATTCGAAATTAAATTGATAAGTAAATATGATATTAATAGAAAGTTATAATAAATTTTTTGTGTGGTTTGCTATCATGAGCTTCTAAACACTTTCTCTCCTTTTTACCTAGTATGATTTCCCAAAAGATATAGGGCGTTTTGGTCTAGTAGTATGTTCTGCACTTGCCATAACTACATGGAACCTATGCATCGAAATTATGTCATTATATAGTGTTACTATGATATAAATCCAAACTTGAAGAAGATTTAGTGGCTAAAAAGGCAATCCCTATTAAGGCTTATCTACAAAGTTTATTAGCCGATCGAGGATAGCATGCCATTGGTTTGGTTATCAATTCCCTGATTTATATCATAAACTCACTTTCAAAATAAACATTCAAAGGGGCAAAATCCATACTTAAGAGAGGTATATCTTGTAATCAATCTATCATGAAGATAAACCAATTATGAAAAGGATCTAGTGGTATGCTTTACACTATGGTATAAAACAAAACTTGAAGAAGATCCGGTGGCTAAAAGGCAACCCTATTAAGGCTTATCTAGAGAGTTCATTAGGCATTCTAGGATAGCATGCCACTAGTTTTGTCATCAAGTTCCTTGATACATAAACTTCCTTTCAAAGATAGATCAATTATGAAAAAGTTGGCTATCTTACATACAACCTTAAAAAGTAATAAACTTGAAATTAAAGTGATCCAGGAAGGGAACTTGCTTTGTGATCCTGCCCATCTAGATGAGAAGAGATGATTATTTAAAGGATGATGAATGGTAAAATATGTTATGGTGGAAGTGTTATAGTAAAAGTGTCACAGTGAAGAATAATCAGAAGTACTAAAGTGCAGTAACTTTTAATCCTTTGGCATATGATGCTTTAGGCTTTTAACAAGGGATGTTGTCCTCTAGTATGTGATTTGATGATTTTATTCTCTTTCACTATCTTCTTCCTCTGCTAAATCAATTACATAGCAATCATCTCCGTTGGAGTTTTGAGTATTATGAGACGCATTGCTTTGGTCTTCTTCTACTTTTGAAATGACTTGTTTCATTATGTTGATGTAATCTCTTGGCGTTTGGAAAACTGCCAATGCTACTGTTGCAACAGAATTTTGTTGAAAAAAACGTTGCATTTTGGACTTATGATGCGATAATACGAGTTTTTCTATTATTTAGCCAGTTTGCGACTGACTGTTCAGAAACTTGGTCAAAGAATTTAAAACCAGCCCACCATTTAAACTTGTATCTTCCAACTAAATTTAGAATATTGGGGTTTTATTAAGAACTTTTATAATCAAAGTCCTAGATTGATATCGAGGAGACTCAGAAGTATATGAAAGAATGCCTGAGACACGTGCCTCATGGGGTGATGGTATGAAGTGATTTGAGAATATATTGTAACTAGGTCTAACGAGAGGGTGTAGTATTTCCATTGTTGGACCAAAATGTTCCCACCATTGATTAAACCAGTTTGGTCATTGAAAGGGGTCAAAGTCTGCCTCAAAATATATTAATTAGGTGTGTTTTTCATTGGTGTTCTGCCTAAAGAAGGTATTCCACCAAGCTTGTTTGTAATCAAAATATGTGAAAATAGGTCGATATGGTAATGGTTGGGTTAGTCTATTTTCGAATTTGAATAGAAGGATGGATTATTTGGCATATGATGTGTGTATGTATCCAGTGATTTTAATTCCCTATATAGAGGCAAAGTTCCTAGCATGAGCACCAAAAGAATAAACTTGAAATCACTAGACACTTTCAATGTTACCATAGGTGTTAGTCAACACCATATTTCCATTAAAAATTTATAATAGCCCATCCTTCTCCACCGTCCTTCACACACCACACAGTGTTAAATTTTATTCTATCAACAATTCTCCTATCACCTTGATTGGAATCACAATTGTGACTCCCCAGTCTAAATACTCACGAAAAGAGAATGCTAATGTCATGGTCATGAGGTCCCCACGACCAAGGGATCGTGCATGATCGAGGAAGACCTCCCAAGATCTCCCAAGATCTCCACAAGAGCTTCGTTCTGATGGACGGATGAGATGGTAATTGCGCTAAGGATTTAGAACTCTCTCCACATAAATGCCGATAGGTGGTAGGTTATAAGGGTGCCCTCCCCCTCACTGTAATCATCCAACCATTTTACAATCAAAGTTATTTTCTCTCGTTCAAAGCTTCTCTCTCTAAAAACTCTCTCTCTAAGATTCAAGGGAGCGAGCGATCAATCCGAGAAAGGCTTGGTTTAGGTGCTCCAACAACCCCAAATGATCCAAGAAAGCTTAAGTCGCCAAATGGTCTTGATCCTAAACGATTGGCTCATGACAAGTAGTCTAAGAGCAAGAAGAGAGATCTGTTTCAAGAGATCGAGGAGCACTAACTATTTAAGTCAAGAAGTTGTCATGGATGGAGAGGCTGTCCAAGTCAAGGAGACTTGCGACCGAACCAAAAGAAGGGCGCCTTGATGGACGCTGTGGCTGCATTCGATGAGAAGCTCATGAAGGTGAGGAGTGCCATGGTTGAGTTCATGGAATGGCTCAATGAAGCTAGAGACTGCATCATGAAAGTTGAGGTTCACTCCATGAAGACTTCGCGAACGGCATCAACCAAACTGCGGCCTTGTTGCATGATAAGGATGAAGCCCCCAAAGCGGTTAATTGATTTTTTGAGGAATAAAGTCCAAGTGCTCGAGGAAGAGAATCTTGAAGAGACGGATTGTGAAGCCAAGAGATCCAAACGCTCAAGATTGAGTTTGCCCCAAACTGAGGCCTTGTTGCATGATAAGGATGAAGCCCCCAAAGCGGTTAATTGATTTTTTGAGGAATAAAGTCCAAGTGCTCGAGGAAGAGAATCTTGAAGAGACGGATTGAAGCCAAGAGATCCAAACGCTCAAGATTGAGTTTGCCCCATGCAAGATGAGCATCGTGAATGGGACGATGCCCATGTAGGCAGTGCCTAAGGTAGAGGTACTAAACCCCAAAAAATTCAAAGGAGGTGAACAATTTCATGTAGAGCATAGAGCAATACTTTGGCATCGTCAACATCCAAGACAAGACGACCAAGGTAAGAACTGCTTCGATGTTTCTATTGCAATGCTTTGGTGGCATTAAGACTAAATGTGGTGCTGATCCCATAAACACATGGGATGACCTTATTAAGTAGTTTTAGGACTACTTTTTCCTCGAGTTTGCTCAACAAGAAGCCTGTAACAAGCTTCATTGCCTCGAACAAAGAGGGATGATCTAAGAGTATGTGAAGGAATTTTATCGAGCTCAAACTCCAAATCTACAACCTAGGTAAGGAGGAGGCTCTCAGAGCATTCATGAATGGACTCAAGCCGTGGGCGCAACTAGAGCTCAAGCGTTGGGATGTGAAAAGTCTCACAAAGGCCAACCCAACAAAGAAGCGAGCAAGGGATTAGGGTCACGCCCTGATCCTCCAAGCGCGTGCCCATCCCTCAGCGGTCGATTAAATAGCAACGTCCTAAGATGCGTCGCCAATCCATTCATTTTAACGCGTATGCGGAAGTGAATAATAAATCCCCAAACAACAATAAGATGAGATAAAAAAGTAGGACCACAAATTTTCGAAAACCACAACATGTTTATATACATATCAAGTCAAGTCATTTACAACATTAGCCGCTGTACACAAGGTTTGCAAAAGGGGGAGGGCTACAAGTTCTCTAATCATTCGAGTTCTCGACCAAATACTCCGGGGTCCCTAGATAATAAAGATCCGGGTCTACCACTAAACTCTCGGGAGGATTAGCCGTGCCATTGTCAAAAGCGACCTCCAGCACCGACCTAGGAATCCCAACCCTCGGGAGGATCAGCC
Organism: Eucalyptus erythrocorys; assembly: GCA_014182555.1. Classification (NCBI taxonomy): domain Eukaryota; kingdom Viridiplantae; phylum Streptophyta; class Magnoliopsida; order Myrtales; family Myrtaceae; genus Eucalyptus; species Eucalyptus erythrocorys. The sequence continues at coordinate 24,854,071 of CM024605.1, read as the reverse complement.
ATGTCATTGCCAAAAGTGACCTCCAGCACCGACCTAGGAATCTTAGACCCTAGAAGGGGGCCTTCTCTAGGTCCAATTGGCTCATGACAATACGATATTGCAATCTGTATCGATGAGGTACCTTATGGGGTAGACCCTCATTGACCCAAATAACATATCGTACGAGTTAGTAGACCCAGGCTCCTTGGCTCCTAGGGAGAGGAATTTGAGAGTGCTGCTCGGTAACCTTCTTAGGTTGGCCAATACGTTCGGGTAGTGCAACCATCTACAGACTTGTAAATGTTATCTAATAATGGAGTGAGATGATGTCTCGGCAAGTTCGCCCCCTAAACTCTGACTAGAAAGAAAATATGCCCAAAGGGCTGCCTAATCACAACTCGGGTCAGAGGACTTACCTTTGCCTCGATTGGTCGATTTATTAGAGTCCATACCAACAAGACCATCTCTCGGTCAGCTCGTTCGATACTATCTATAAAGCGGAAGATAGATAGAAAAGCTTTCCCAAAGCTAATAATAGAGTATACTGCTCTCGCTAAGCTAACATATCAAGGTCCTCAGGTTGATATAGTAAAGCTTTCCCAAAGCTAATGCTCATCGAAACTGTGCGATTCTTAATACTTACCAAAGCTATGCAATATTTAGGATATACTGCTCACTCTAAGCTGATGTATCAAGCCCACAGGTGGATACAATATACCATTCTAATCAATCAACAATTTCACCGCTTTTTCCATACCTGATAAAAAAAAATCGTGTGTGGATGCACGGTCGGCTTTAGCCAAAATACAATATTTCCTTTTCAAAAAAATCCCACTAATTTTAATAGTCCACAAACACAATTTTGGCGTTGTAAACCGACACCTGGTATTTTCTGATTAAAAACTGAAATTAATAAATTTATCCCAAAATTACAAATTGCACTCAAACAACACAAGTTAGCACTCAATTAAATAAACCAACCACGCCATTGCAATCAGCACGAAATTCCGGTCATCGACTATCCCGGTCTAATTTACGGAAAATAATAATTAATTAAATAATTACAAAAATTAATGAATAAATACTAATAAATGCCTAAAATACAAACTTAGGCCGAAAAAGCCTAATTAAATACCGAAATGGGCTCGGAAAATTTCCAAACCACTCTAAATAAATACTATAGTCTACCTAGTCGCTAATTAAGCTGGTTTAACCACCTAACATGCATAAACAAGTAATTAAATCACTAATCCATTCTAACTAACCACATAATCCATACTTAATTTAAACAAATCAACTCTTAAGCATAATTAAATTCCTAAGCAGAGTTTTAGTGAGTAAACTCACTGGATTTGCGAGCCGATGAGTTTACTTCGACGGGGATGCGAAGACAAGCCACTAACTCCAAAGCAGAGGTGCCTTTCAAGGTCCGGAAAGGCTCGAGTAGCTAGAACTAGCGGCGGAAAGGGCTGGAAACGGCGAAGGAAAGGACCGGTGGAGTTGCAGCAAGTTAGGTAGAGGCAGGTGGGGCTTCCGGCGACTGGACGGCGGCTCGGGACTACTCAACGGTGACTAGGATAGGGACAACTTGGGGATGCGGCTAGGATAGGGACAATGGCCATAGACGTGTGGAGCAGCGCACGAGCGAGCGGACGGTGAATGGGCTCTGGTGGCACAAGCGGTGGCTATTCGAGCTTCGACGGGCGTCACCGGTGGAGGGAAGGGGCTGAGCTCCATTTTTGCAGGTTTTTGGGAGTTCCTTTGTTCTGGAAATGGAGGAACCAAGCACGGGGAAGGAGGGAGGAGACAGCAACTCTTGGAGGGGCCCATCTTGCTTCAACTCTATCTTATTGTCCTCTAGAAGAGGTCCCACCTTGCTAGCTATCTTCCTCAGCCATTCATTCTCCAGCCACAAGAATTCCTTAGGAAGCCATTGAGATGGCCCAAAGGTTAAGGCAAGGGGGGCTACGAATTTTGAAGCGATTTCCCTCAATTCCACTTCAATTCCTTCTTGAATCAACTCAATTCGGCCCTAAAAAATTCAACCATTGTATCCTCAACCCAATTGACATTTTTCCTCGCCAAATAGATCCTATTTGCATCCCAATTTCGCAATAAAAAAACGATCTCCTAAATTTCCCAGACAAAAACGGCCTCATTTTGAAATTTCGCCAAAAATCTCAGTTTGTAAAAAATCTTTGGAGTCAATATTCCTAAAATGACTTGTGACATGACAAAACTTTTAATTTTTGAAATCGGATTCAAATTCACGGTTAATTTTAATCTGGCGTAATTTTAGCGTGACTAGGCTACCAGGTAGCTTTCAGAAATTTTTAGAACGAATGATCCGTGGTCGATTTTCTTTGAGCCACAATAAACCCCTTTGACATATTGGCAACTCTTGGTGATCATGAAAATCTCAGTCGATCTTTACACCGTAATGATCTTTGCAGATGAGCACGGTCAAATAATCGATTCCTAGTCGAATTCTCGAATCGATTGCATTAAAATCCCTTAATTTCCCTAGATAATCTAGTTATCTCGTGAGTGAGTGATCAGCTCAGAGAACAGCATTATAGGTGCGTCGATGAAAGGCCCAATTTATTCGATTGGAAATAGAGCTGAATTTTCAGGATGTTACAATTGGGAGTTGGATTGACACTTAAACACCTTTGTGAGATCGAAAAGGTTGACCCAAGCAGATTTCACCACAAGTTCGATAAATCATTGCCATCCTCTACTTCATTTGCAAAGTCCATATTGGATCCAAAAGTGCTCAATGAAGGGCAAGATCAACACTCTCCTCACCATAGAAGAGGAGGAGAAGGAGCCTAAAGAAGAAGAGAAGAGGCAAATTCGACTTGGGGCAGTGATTAAACTGGGATGACATTGAGATACTCAAGTGGAGCCAAACGGAACCCATCCCAAACACAGACATGTTTTACGTGGAAATCAAGGTATGTGATTGAGCTCTATATGCCTTGATTGGCACAAGTGCTTCAAACATGTTCATGTCCATCGAGGTAGCCAAAACTTTGAGACTTCAAGTGGAGCCAAATGGAAAATCATTTAAGACCGTCAACATGAATAGCCTCACAGGCGTGGGCATTCAAATTGGATGATGGAAGGACAAGCTCTCATTCGAGGTAATTCCCATCGATGACTACGATATTATTTTGGGTATGCAATTCTTCCATAATGTGAGATCCATGATTGACAAAACTATTGCCACGTGATGTTCAGTGATGATCCTCAACCCACACTGTCCAGTGTTAATCCTAATGATCAAAGGGGTGATTAAATACCAAGACCATTGCCATGATTTGACGCCTCAACAAAAATCTATAAAGGCCAAGAAGCGCACGACCGAGTCACAACCAAAGTCGCAACCCTTGAAGAAGCCAAAAATAGGGTTGGATCTTGCAACATGCCAATAGGAACCATTTGGCTCCAAAGTCGCAATCCAAGTGCTCTTCCCCAAGGTCGAGTACTCGTCGTGCGCCGTGCCTGAGCTAAAAAATGGAGCCATATTGTCCACTGATCGAGAAACTCATAACCAAGCCAAGAAAAAGACCACTCCCCAAGTCGAGAGCATCAAGGGCGTTGCTGGAATGAGCGAGGGAGAATGTCACAGTCATGAGGTTCTCGCGATCAAGAGACGGTGCATAATCGAGAAGACCTTCCAATATCACCCAAAATTTCCACAAGAGCTTTTAGAACATTCTGAGGGACTGGCAAGACAGTGATTGTGTCAAGGATCTAGAACTCTCTTGACATAAATAGGCACGATCTTGTCCGCCAGATCGGAAGGCCATGGTTGCAATTCGAGAGCCTTCGGTGTGAGAAGGGATGCCCTCCCCCTCACTGTAATTATCCAATCATTTCACAATCAAATTTTGTTCAAAGTTTCTCTCTTTAGAAACTCTCTCTCTAAGATCGAGGGGAGTGAGTGAGTGGGTGATTGATCTGAGAAAGGCTTGGTTTAGGAGTTCCAACGATTTTGAATAATCCAAAAGAGCCTAAATTGTTGCACGATCTCGATCCCAAACAATCAGGTTGTGACACTAGCATCAACCCGCTACTCAAATTCAAAAAATAAGAAAAGAGGACATCAATCCCCATAATTCTTTTGTAACATATTTGTTACTAAAATCGAGACACTAGCATCCACTTACGACAGACGAATTTCGGCCTTGAAATTTCCCAAACATCAATCTCGAATAATAACCCAAAATTAAATAATAAAGAAAAGCAGTCCTAATTCAAGCTCAGATAATCACCCAAAATCATATAAAGCATTCCACAATCAACTCTGCATCAAAATTTATAAAAATCAATGCTCCAAAACCTATTCCTTTTTGGGTTTCTTCTATCTTTGTATATCACATCTACACCTTAAATAAAGTTGTCCACTAATTTGCAAAAAATCAACCTCAAATTTCTTAAGGCAACCTATGAATCGAAATAAAAAAATATAGAAAAAAAACATGTCAACCCCGAAATGATTTCGTTCTACATTTCTTTCTAAAATCACCCGAAATCATATAAATCATTCCACAATCAACTAAATATTCAGAAGTCATAGAAATAGATATCATGACTATCCCCTTAAATGAAGTTTGTCCACTGCAGAACATCAACCTAAAAATTTTCTTGATGGAAGCTATGTTGAACATCAACCTACCGCAGTCCGAAAACTCTTCTGCAGCATACGTCTTCCTAAAATCAAGACACGCTCGCATCTAGTCACCGAAAATGAGTTCCGTCCTTAAAATTTCTCAAACATCAATCTCGAATACCTACGCAAAGCTGTAAAATATCATTCCCCGATCAACCTCAAATGATCATCCAAAATCATCCAAATCATCACTCCAAAATTATTCTACTCCGCGTTTCTCTCTTACTTCATTTATTACACTTGCGCCCATAAACGAAGTTGTCCATTAATTTGCGGAACATCGACCTCAAAATTTCTTAAAGGAGAGATTTTGACCAAGGATAATAAATTAAAATGAGGCTTCTGACCTTATAATATGAATGGGGTGAATTCTTGAAAATTACGCCTGGTTAAAAGAGTGAAAAAGAAAAAGCATATTTTCCTTTTAGACTTTGCCTCCACATAACCCAAAAAGAGGGACTTTCTAATGCACACATTAAACTATCGATCCGAGATATCACGTCCTTTTTGTAAATTGGAAAAGATAACACAGAAGGAATAAGGAGAGCATCCGAAAGATGGAAAAACAGATACATCTAGAAAGCAGTACAACTCCTTCAATAAGAGGATTTAACTAACTTCAGTCTGAGTCGATGAATTTTATCCAAAAGAGAACCTCCTCTCTCTAATGATAACATTCTGAAAGCGTAATTATGGTCAAGGCTTGTTGGAAACCCAATTTCAAAGACTAATTCTAGAACTGCATATGACAATTACGGAACCAGAATAATAGAACATAGTTTGAAGAGAAACGGCTTTCCAGACATATATCCAAGATGGCTGGAAAAAACAAAGAAAAGTCGACTAGCAGGTGTTTCGAAACGGTCATTTGCCGAAAGCACTTCTATTTTGACTGTACCGAGATCTTTTTGGGCAAGACAATTGGTCAAGAATAGCAGAGCAAAGTCCGAAGATTTGTAGCAAGACGATGACAAGGTTTGACCAGAGAATATGTAACATTGTAAACAACAAAGATAAGGTACATCCCGAAAATCTGCATATATCAAATCGTATGAATATCGAAAAGCATGTGAAAGTTTATTCGCCAGAGAGTTATTTCACGAGAATCTTGTTCTTTTAAGTTCTTGCGCTAGTTTTCTTTCAGATGATAACCCACCACAACCCCACAGCATCATCGTTGCACAACGCAATAAGACATTCTCGCGAGCCCCAAAAAAAAGAAAAAAAAATCAATAAACGCAAGACGAGATCACAGCAGCACGCCCAACTGAGCAAGAACAGGACAATCGACAACCACTAACAACGAAAAATTTTAATAAATCATCAAGGAAAACAAGAAACATCAACGAGAGATCGAGTTTCCAGATACAGAACGAACCTGTGTGAAGAACAGAAGATCCTTGTCTCGCGCTCCATCCAGAAAGCCTTTGAATCCGTCACCTACACCCAGTCGCTTGGCCTCATCTCGGCTGCCACATGCGACCCAGTCGCCGAGCTGCGATCATTATCGATCCCCCCCCTCGCTCTCTCTCTCTCTGCCGTCAATGATCATCGGCCGCACGTGGAGCCACGTGTGGCACTGCCCTCTTGGATCGAGCTAAATCCGCCACCATGGGGAGTGGCTCGACCGTGATGGGGCTCCATCGAGAGGGAAAAAGGGAATGAGTAGACAAAGAACGAAGAAAGAAAACACAGACGATGAAGGAGGAGGAGGAGGAGGAGGAGGAGGAAGTGGAGAGAGGATGAAACGGTCTGATTAGCATTTGAAATTTGAGATGGGAGGGGAGCGTAGAAAAGAAGCAGCAACGCCCAACGTTCGGATTTTCAAAGCCACCTGCTTGGCACGTGCCAACTAAACCCCGTGGGCCTATAGTACTGGCCTTTCGAATAAAAGGCGGCCCGACATTCGACTAAATCTCGTGCAATCAAAATATATTTGTTTTTTCGAACCCAAAAAAAAAAAAAAAAAAAAAAAACAGTTAGATGTTTTTGCCTATACTAAGGTTGTTGTTTGTTCTAAAGTTTTAGAACAACATTAAACAAAAAAAGAAGAAGGAAAATCAGGAATTAAATATCTAAAGCAAATCAGCACCTCGTCTAGGAATTTTACCGAAGAGGTGATGGGTAATAAAGGAAAATTGACTATGCAAAGAGACGTACTAAACACGGAGGAATCATAGGCAACTGATTTTTTTAGTTTTCTCATACATGTCTTATATTAAATCGAACTTTATTCTGTACATATCAACATCTGTTCATGCCAAAATACGTCAAAGCAAAAAAGAATAAAACCCAATGCCGAGCTGACTGAAACCAATCTCAAAGGTGCAAGCCTTCACTGATGATCACTCCAGCACGAGAGGGAAGCCACCTTTACTGACACGCATGAAGAAAGGAAAGAGGTGGAGTAGCAGTGCGACGAAACAAGGCGTGCGAGTTGGCTTCAAGTCCGAGCCGGTGAGTACAACGTTAGTAGTCCTCTGTGGGCTTGAAATACGAGAAGCATCTTCATTGATGCCAGCATTCCAAAACTCTAGAGAAAAGGCGCTGATGAGGTTTTGAGAGCTCGCGTTAAAATTAGGGCGATCGATTCCCACCCTAGAACTTAGAATCGGATTGAGTAGAGTAGGTTTCCACCCTGTGAAATTGGGAACTAGCCCGCCTGGTCCTAGGACAAGTCCAATTCCAAGGTCGGTACCACACCCCCTACACTTTCAAGGCAAGCACAAAAAAGAACCCGAAAGCTCCCATAGACTACCTAACAAAACCAAAAAAATCAACAACACAACAGCAATCAATAGAGGATCGCGGCCATGAGGAAGCAAATTTGCACAGATAAGAATGGTCTTGTACTCTAATATTGAGGTACTAATCCAATTCTTGGGTTAGACCGAGACCTATGCACACCCCTAATTAAAAATTACATGACAATTTAATGCAAGTTTTAAAATTAGTGTCAATTATACTCTAATCTTGAAGTAATGGGATCTTTTCCGTTTTTGCTAATTTCCTTATAAAAAATATGACACATGATAAAGTATATCATATATGACAAGGTATCATAGACAAGTGACGATGTGTTGAGACTTTAATTCGATTTTCTCTCTTAGCTGAAAAAATTATCCATGTTTGGATCCATTGAATTGAGCTTAGTTTAAATGATTAGCAAAATATGTGGTCTTAATAAAAAAAAAAAAAAATCTAGGTTCCATGAAATTAAATTACGTAGAATGAGAATTCACTTCGCCTTATCTCTAAACTAATGCTTCGTGTCACCTCTTCTAGTCCTTAATTTTGCCATGTTAGTGTTGCATTATCTTATCGATATTCTAGTGGCAAGCACATATGAGTATATCCGTATGCACATATGATCGGTTAGATATGGTTTATTTAATAAATTCCCAAAATATTTCTTCAAGTGATAAAGTTCGTTAATTTGATGTGATAAAGTTCCTTAATGAATTAATTAGTATGAAATGGGTTGGGCTGAGCCTAGTCAGGCCAACCTGTCCCATGGGAGGCTGCAACCCTAGGCCTTGCTGATGTGATGTGACTGGTCATATTGTGCTTGATCCCTTTGGATAACTAAGAATTTTCCCATGTTATTAGCAATTATTAAACAAAAAATCGGTTATTAGTATCTCGAGTCATTTGTGGCCATGCTTAGTGAATTTTCATATGACAAATGTCGACTTTTCGTTAACTAGTTTTTTAGCCATGTGATTGGTAATTTTTTTACTAGAACAAGCAATAACTTACATGTTAATACATGTTAATAGTGATTTTGTAGGTAGACATGAATTCGAACATATAGACTAAAAATTTGTTTGTTTAAGAAAAAAATATTTTTTGGGAAATTGTTTTCTGGCTTTTCGAAATTTGGATGGCAAAAATCATATCGATCAATGGGAAAATGTTTTCGATAAACTGAAAATAAGAAACTTTTCCCTTTTTAGAGAAAAGAGAATCACTTTTCCTATATCATCAAACAAATGAAAGATAACCATTTTTCTTGAAAATTGATTTTTCATGCAAATTTTTTTATCATTAAGTTTTAAGTGAAATAAAAGCATCTCATACCCTCTTACATAGAAAATTGTGAAATTTTTATATATTAAGCAAAATATGAAAATGTGTATAGGTGAAATTTACTAGAGCAAAAAGTATTTAATTACAGATCTCCCATTGGTAAAATAAATATAAAAAAAACGATTAGTAATTTTTCTACGATGAAGCATTACAGACAAGATTTCGGTGGTGATAGAACATGGTGTGAGATTTAAATTTGCCCTCTTTTAATTCCTCATGAGCTAATTGAAAATCTAATAGGGAATTATAATCTAATTTAAAGGGGTAATTGCACACGTCAATCATCAAAAATCATGCACCAAATATAATTTGTCAAAGGAAAGTACCAGATGAATAAATTGATAATCTAACATAGTGTATAAGTTAGTAAGATAATTGTCAAACATAAAGACAAATCTACTGAAGTATATTACTTCTACCGTATAAATTGCATTATAACGTAGAAATTTTGTTTGAAATATATTCTCTGGCTATAAGCCGATCATTATTGAATTCTCGTAGAATGAAACCAATTTAAGGTGCATTTGTTTCATGAAAGATAAATGATTTAGAAAATAATTTTTTTTAAAGCGATCATTAGTATTGCTTACAAAAAATAGATGAACAAAAAATTAATCATCTTCCATGAAAATATTTAAAGATAACTTTCCATTAATAATGAAAATTATTTTTATCGATTAATTATTTCAAGCTATATAAACGATATTTTTAACAAAGTGTTTTTCAAATTATTCATTTTTTTTGCGAAACAAACAAAACCTTAAACACAATTGCTTCAAGGAAATGAAGCATGCAGCTTGGCTTGATCAAGCACACACAAACGCACAGATATAACTAGTAGAGATAAAGTTTGGAGATGAAATTTTTCTATAATATGTATAAATTGCATGCTTTATTCAAAAACCACTGGAAATAAAATGCAGTTATTCCTTAAAGAGCATGCGATTATCAGAGAATTTGAAAGAAAAAAAAAATGTATGTCACACATGAAATCCTATTGGCACTTGGCATTATCACTTGCAAAGTTGCAAAAACAACAGCATATTTTCAACTAACGACAATGGGATAATTGAGCAAGAACAAATTGATCTCGTTGTCATAGATATACGAATAGTTTTCGAATTAATCGCCTTAAAAAAGAATAAAGCTCACTTAGAAAAGTCATCTAGTGAGGTTGCATTATGTAGGTAATCCTTCGGCACCAAAGAATCTCGAAAGCAAAAAATGGACTATATATACTCAAGCCTCACAAAAATACTAAAATTTCTAGTAAGATATTCAATAAAATCACCCTATTCCTCAATCACAAAACCTACCACCTCAATGGTAACATCACAGTCTCCCGTATAATCACAATTCATTACCAAAGCCAACACCAAGTTACTATGGAGATTAAAAAAAAAAGGGATTTTATCCTGAAAAACAAAAAGTTTTTTGAAAAATATTTTCCCAAAAAATTGGCATTACAAACCACATTTATCAAAACCCTAAGTTTACCATGAACAAATTTTAGTCGAAACCAAATCAATTACTTTTAAACACTTCTCATCATCTGAAAATCCAAATAAGATTACCCATTTCATAGTTACAATCATTCATGTCAATTCACTTGACACTTGGAAGGATTTCAAGCCCGATTAACCATCAAGCTACCTAGCCTTCCTACTTATTGGGATTACCAACAGGTATGGTGAAATGTCTTTTTCTGTTAAAATGATGAAGATCGCTTACTTGGCTTTTATACTTTACAACAGATTTCCCTATTGCATATTTACCTTTTTGGTTTAAACAATGGTGGGATCATTTTGAACTGGTCATTGTAATATTACTTAAAAAAAATCAAAAACAACCTAAAAATTTTCCATACTCGTTCAAACTCACATCTCATGAATCAAAATTTTAAAATCTCATGTAATTTTTCATTAATTTTAGAATTTCCTAGATTGTAGCCTGAAAATTCGATTTCAATCACTCAATTCATCATTGCCATGTCCCATATGTACTTGGAAGATTCAAACGAAACGGCGCAATAATTTTGAATTCACTGGTATTCTCCTCAGACAATCAGTCCTAAACTAGTTGAATCGGCAAAACCCATAAAATATCAAATCATTTATTAAATCATTTATTGATCACAAAATTGCTTCATTTTTTCAACAAAAATCATTGGCCTAAGCCCAACTAGCAACAATTTATTCACCATATCAATATCTTATTGCATTGCAAAAAATCATGTTAGAAATCAAATCCATAGGTTTTTCTAGTGAATCCCATCACAGTAGCAACATCAATGAAAATGTTTGCAATGAAATTAACCTGTTAAATGAGGATAAAGATGAATAAAGGAACGTGCACAAAATCACAAGGAAATTACCAAAAGAAGAAAAGTGTGGGCACAAAATCACTAGAGGATCACCAAAAAAAGCCAAGGTGTAATTTTTTTTCACTGTTCACTCTAGACAAAAGTGACTGAAAGACTTTTACCAAAAAAAAAAAAAAAGTGACTGAAAGACATTATAGAAGGAAGATGAGGAAGAGCTCTCAAGTTTTCTCTTGATCTTTTAAGTGCTCTCAAGTTTTCCTTTTGGATGTTGTATAATATTTGTGGGTTTATTATTGTGAACAACTATTTGGGGAACTCGGTTGTCTACTTCCATCGTATTGGTAAAACCATGTCACTCTAATTTGTTAACCTGGTAATGATTATATTAGCTCTAGTGATATCGGTTTGAAGTAGGAGGATTTCTTCTTTTGGACTATGTTCAAAATTTTTTATTCCAAATGTAAAAAGCATAGCTCTGTAATGAATTCTATAGACAAGGGCTAAGGGAATAAATCATTATGTAATCTTATAATTATGTGTTTTAATTTTGAGAGTTAAAGATTTGATAATATTTTGATTTTTGAGTCCGAAAAATTAGGGTAACAATTAAAATGAATTGAGCCATTGTAAGGGCTTGTTTCTATGGTTCCTGAGATGGATTCTTCAAAGTTTAATAGTCTTGAATCTTAGGACTAAAAAAATAAAAGTATTTAAATCTCTCTTAGTATGGGTTTAGTACCCACTTGGACCACTTATATTTTAAGTTGAGGTCTCGATCCCAAATGGCTTGGCTTAAGCACTCTAACGATCCAAGAGGGCTTAAGTTGCCACATGGTCTCGATCCCAAATGATCGGCTCGTGACAAGTGGTATCAAAGCAAGAAGAGAGATTCGTTTGAAGAGATCGAGGAGCATCAACTTTTTGAGAGAATATCGAGCCAAGAAGCTATCATGGATGGAGAGGCCATCCAAGTTAAGGAGACCCATGGCTAAACCAAAAGAAGCGAAGCCTTGACGGGCACTGTGGTCGTACTCGATGAGAAGCTCATGAAAGTGAGGAGTGCCATGGCTCATGGAAGAGCTTGGTAAAGCTAGAGACCGCATCATGGAAGTTGAGGTCTCACTTCGTGAAAACTTCACGAATGGCATCAGCCAAGCCACATCCTTATTGCACGATAAGGGTGAAACCCTTGAAATATCGATCAATTTTTTGAGAGATAGAGTCCAAGGGCTCGAGGAAGAGAATCCCAAAGGTCAAATCCATGATGACGGGCATCCAAGAGCTCAAGATCGAGCTCGCCCTAGATAAGCATCACGAATGGGACAATGCCCATGCAAGTGATGCCCAAGTTAGAGGTACTAAAACCCAAAAGATTCAAAGGCAATCGATCCACTAAGGAGGTGAACAACTTTGTGTGGAGATCCAAGATGAGACAACCAAAGTAAGAATCATGTTCCTGACTGATAATGCAATGCTTTGGTGGCGTAATAGGTGCAATGAGACTGAACGCGGTGCCGATCTTGTGAATACGTGGGATGACTTTGCGAATGAGTTTTGGGGCTATTTCTTCCCCGAGTTTGCTCAACAAGAGGCCATTCCATCGAATCGAACAAAGAGGGACAATTCGACAGTATGTGAAGGAATTTATTGAGCTCAAACTCCAAATCCACAACCAAGGTGAGAAGAAGGCTCTCGAAGCTATTGACACCTAAATTTTGGCAACCCGTTCAGTTATTTATCGCATTAAAAAATTAGGGACTAACTTTTAAACCCTAAGCAAAAATATTAGAATTAAATTGCATAATATATAATTTTAGGAGCATTTTTTTTATTCGCATTTGCATTGGACTGACTAGCGATGGATGAACTTTAATTTTTTCAATACGACAAGAGATTTTTCATATATTCAGGCAATATACATTGAGGGACATATTTTTTAGCAGAAAAAAGGTTTCAAGATGAAATATTAGAAAAAAGATAAAAGAGAATATTACGCATGAGTGCATATATTTCAACGATATATTTAGGAGGCTACGCACGAACAAAATTGATTTTCATGCGTATTGAAAAAGAAAATAAAATATTCCACAAAAATTAAGTTTCTCGCTTATAAAAGCCGACTCGCGTATGAACATGAAGGGGGCTTCCGTTTTATCACTTTGTTGAGGGGGTTTTGGATTTTCGAGAGTTCTTTTTGATTTTCAAAGTCAACAAAAGAGGAGTCTACGCATGATAACACCCTAGATCTCCACTGTAAATATATTATCCGCTTTGGACACTAAGTTATCACGGTTTTGTTCTTCTCAGGGCAGCCCATACTACCCTAAGAAAACGCTAAGACTCCCTCCCTAGGCGATGTGGGACAAGAGAGGGACCCATTCCTTGCGCACATCCGGGGACTGAGACGTGGACACACCGCTATCCCTCCTCTCCGCGCCTCGTCACTTGGGCTGTCACATGAACAAAATTGATTCTCATGTGTATTGAAAAAGGAAATAAAATATTCCGCAAAAATTAAGTCTCCCACTTATAAAAGCCGGCTCACGTACGAACATGAAGGGGGGGCTTCTGTTTTATCACTTCGTAGAGGGGGTTTTGGATTTTCAAGGGTTCTTTTTGTTTTTCAAAGCCAATAAAAGAGGAGTCTTGCTTTTGCTAAAGGAGGGCAGAAAGGTACACCCACCCACGAGCACCGTTGCACCTCCGCGAGCAACCTGCAACGCCAGCAACCCGAGCCGGTCGTCGCGCCGCCCCTAACGTTCACCACCGCTGCTGCTGACGCCAATAGTCGTGAGCACCCTCGCCCTTTGCCGTTTGTTGTGTCTCTGTGCCTATCACCGACACTTGCTACCACTAACTCCCTCCTTCCAGCGAATTGCGAACACCGACGCTACAGAACCTGCTGCTGCCTTTCTCCTTCTGGCGAGTTCCGAACGCCATCGCTACTACAATCCCGTGCCTCTGTTCGTCTACCCCCTGTAGCTCAAAGCCACAAGCGATGTTTGCAATCCCACTGCCATAGCTGCTAATTTGCGATTGCCGGAGCTCCTAACTCCATCCGTTGTAGCGCCTCCGCTCACCCACCGCAGTGCCCAAAGAAGGGCAAGATCAACGCTCCCCTCGCCATTGAAGAGGAGGAGGAGCTCAGAGAAGAGAAGAGGCAAATCTAGCTTAGAGTATCTCAATATCGTCCAAGCCCGACCACCGTCCAAAAAGAAGAAACCCATCCCAAACAGAGACATGTTTTTCGTGGAAATCGAGGTGTATGGCTGAGTTCTATATATGCCTTGATTGACACTGGTGCTTCGAATATGTTCATGTCCATTGAGGTAACATGACTTCATAATTTCGCATGGAGCCAAATGGAAAATCATTCAAGGCCATCAACACAAACAACTCGAAGGCACAAGCTCAACTCCCAACGTGGACATTCAAGTTGATGATGGAAGGGCAAGTTCTCATTCAAAAATATTATTCCCCTGATGGCTACAATCTTATTTTGGGCATGCAATTCTTCCAAAGTGTGAGGTCCATGATTGACAAGACCATTACTATGCACTGTCTGGTGAAGACCCTTGACCCGCAATGTTCGGTGATGATCCAATGATCAAAGAGGTGGTGAACACCAAGGCCATTGCCACGATCTGACACCTCGACAAAAATCTATAGGCCAAGAAGCGCATGATTGAGTCACAATCGAAGCCGCAACCCTTGGAGAAGCCGAAAGTAGGGTTGGATCCTCCTACTCCAACTCACAACATGCTAACATCGAATCGAAAAGCAATGGTTGTAATTCGAGGGCCTCAAGTATAAGAAGTGGTACCCTCCCTCTCATTGTAATCATCCAACCATTTCACAATCAAACTTCCTTTCTCTCGTTTAGAGTTTCTTTCCCTAGAAACTCACAACATGTTGACATCAAATCAAAAGGCAATGGTTGTAATATGATGGTCTCAAGTATAAGAAATGGTACCCTCCCCCTCATTGTAATCATCCAACCATTTCACAATCAAACTTCTTTTCTCTCCTTTAGAGTTTCTTTCTCTAGAAGCTCTCTTTTTAATAACTAGAAAGAGCGAGCGAATGAGTGATCAATCCAAGAAAGGCTTGGCTTAGCCGCTCCAACAATTTTTAATGATTAAAGAGAGCTTAAGTCACTGCATGATCTCGATCCCAAACGATCGGCCCATGACACTAGCATCAACCCACTACTCATATTCAAAAAATAAGAAAAGAGGACACTAGTGTCACGGCCAAGAGGTTTCAGCAGCTAAGCTAAAGGGCCGTACTTTGTCGCAGAGGACCTCCTGCAGTTGCTGGGATTCCCAAGAAGACTTCTTCCGGAACTTTTCAAGGGAAAAGGGCTCAATACGACATTCTAGAATTCTCCTGTCATTAGTGTTGGTAGTTGGTAGTCTCTTGTCATTAGTGTAGGTAGGTTTGGCGGTGCGATCTCGTCCACCGAACGAAAAGCCGATCAATGGATGTAATCAGGGGGCCTTTAGTATAAGAAGGGGTGCCCCCCTCATTTGTATCCATCCAACTATTTCAACAATACAAAGCTCCTTTCTTTCCAGAGCCTATCTCTAGGAACTTTCTCTCTCTACGATACGGTTGTGCAAGCGAGTGTGCGATTGATCGAGCAAGGCTTGGCTTAGGCGCTTCGACGATCCAAGTCGATTCGAAAGAGCCTGAGTCACCGCGCGGTCACGATCCCAATCAATTGGCCCATGACAAGTGGTATTAGAGCAAAATAGATATCCATTTCGAGAGATTGAGGAGCACCAGCTATTTGAGAGAATGTTGAGCCAAGAAGTTATCATTGATGGAGAGCCGTTCAAGTCAAGGAGACTCACAGCCGAGCAAAGAGAAGAGAAGCTTTGATGGATGCCGTAGTTGCATTAGATGAGAAGCTCGCGAAGGTCCGGAGTGCCATGGTTGAGTTCATAGAAGGACTTGACGACATGAGAGACCACATCATGGAGGTTGAGGTCTCGCTCTGTGAAGATTTCACGATCGGCATCAACCAAGCGATGGCTCCACTGCACGACAAGGATGAAGCCCTTGAAGCATCGATCGATGTATTGAAGGAGCGCGTCCAAGTGATCGAGGAAGGAAACCCTTGTAGGAATATGAGATCGAAGTCATGAAAGTGGAGATCCAAGAGCTCAAGACCGAGCTCGCCCTATGCAAGTTGAGCATTGCCTACACAAGCGGTGCCCAAGCTTGAGGTGCCGAAACCCAAAGAGTTCAAAGGTGACCGACCCGCCAAGGAGGTGGACAATTCTTGTGGAACATGGAGCAATACTTTGGTACTGTCAACATTCAAGACGAGTCGATCAAGATAAGAACCGCTTCGATGTTCCTTACTGATACTGCAATGTTTTGGTGGCGCAGTAGGTATCCGAGAGTACGTGAAGGAATTCATGGAGCTCAAACTCCAAATCTGCAACCTAGGAGAGGAGGAGGCTCTCGGAGCATTCATGGATGGACTCAAGTCATGGGCGTATCTCGAACTCAAGCGACGGGATGTGTAAAGTCTCGCGAGAGCACTAAGCGTGGCCGAGTCTCTCGTTGACCTCACCAAAGCTGAGCCAAAGAGCCGAGCAAGAGATTATAGGTCGGATCAATACGAAGCTGGAGATACTCTTCGTGCGCCGAAAGATCAAGGTAGTCGAGTCAAGACATGAGGAGAAGGAACTTCCATGTCATCCTTCCAAAGGGGTCGACCACAAACGAACTTAAGTTCGATCAACCCCGGCTTCTCCTTACTTCATTTGCAAAAGTCCGCATTGGACCCAAAAGTGCCCAAAGAAGGGCAAGATCAACACCCTCCTTGCCATCGAAGAAGTGGAGGAGGAGTCCAAAGAAGAGAAGTGGCAAATCTGAATTGGAGTTGTGAAGGTTGTCAACACTGTCCAAGCTCGATTGTTGTCCAGAGAAGAAGAAGCTACATGTTCTTCGTGGAGGCCGAAGTGTTGTAGCCAAACACTATATGCTTTGGTTGACATTGGAGCCTCGAATGTGTGGCGAAAGCCTTGGACTTCGCGTGGAGCCAACCGAGAAGTCCTTCAAGACCATCAACTCGGATGGCCTCAATGGCATAGGATCAACTCCCGATGTGGACGTCCAAATTGGTGAATGGAAGGGCAAGCTGGCGTTTGAGGTAATTCCTCTCAATGATTATGATCTCATTCTAGGTATGCAATTCTTCCGTAGTGAGGTCCATGATTGACATGAGGACCAAGTGCATCATGATCCTCGACCCAAAATGCCCGACAACGATCCCCATGATGAAAGGAGTGATCGACTCCGAGACCATTGCGACGATCCGACGTCTTGACAAAAGCTTGAAGGCCGAGAAGCGCATGAAAAAGCCTATCATGGAGAAGCCGAATGAAGAGTTGGATCCTACTCCAACTTGCGATATGCCAATCCAAGTGCTCTTCCCCGAGGTTGAGTGCTTGCCACGTCCTATGCCCAAGCTTGAGCTGAAGATGGAAGTGTGGTCCATCATTCGTGAGCGTCCGAACCAAGCAAAACCGAAAGAGGAAAGCCTGTGCTTGCCAAGAAGGTTGTCCTTCGAGCTGTGAGTGACGAGAGCACCACTCAATTGAGTGGGGGAGAATGTCACAGCCAGGAGGTTTCGGTAGCTAAAGGGTCGTACCTTGCCGCAAAGGACCTCCTACAGTCGCTAGGATTTCCAACAAGGCTTCTTTCGGAACTTTCCAAGGGCGAGCGATACGAGCCGCATTCTAGAATTCTCCTGTCATTAGTGTCGGTAGTTGATAGTCTCCTGTCATTAGTGTCGATAGGTTTAGGCGGTGCGATCTCGTTCACCGGACAAAAAGCTGATCAATGGATGTAATAAGAGAGCCTCTATTGGTGCCCTCTCCCTCATTTGTATCCATCTAACCATTTTCTTTCCAACCTCTCTCTCTAGGAACTTTCTCTCTCTAGGATTGGGAAGTGCAAGCGAGTGTGCAATTGATCGAGCAAGGCTTGGCTTAGGCGCTTCCATGATCCCAATCGATCGCCCTGTGACACTTGCATCAATCTCAATAATTCTTCTGCAACATACTTGTTACTAGAATTGAGACACTAGCATCCACTCACCATAGGCGAATTTCGGCCTTGAAATTTCCAACATCAATATCAAATAATAACCCAAAATTAAATAATAAATAAAATCAGTCTAAATTCAAGCTCAAATAATCACCCAGAATTATCTGTAATCAACTCCACATCAAAATTTATAAAAATCAATGCTCCAAAATTCATTCCTCTTTGGGTTTCTCTCTAACTTCGTATATCACATCGCCTTAAATAAAGTTGTCGACTAATTTGCAAAAAAAATCAGCCTCAAATTTCTTAAGGGAACATAGAAAAAAACGTGTCACTCTAGCAATAATCTCGAAATAATTTTGTTCTACATTTCTTTCTAGAATCGGCCGAAATCATATAAATCATTCTGCAATCGACTAAACTTTTAGAAGTAATAGAATCGGCCCAAACGAAGTTTGTCCACTACAAGTTTCTTAGTGGAAGCTATGCTGAACATCAACCTACAGCATATTCCTTTCTAAAATCAAGGCACGCTCGCATATTCCATAAATGAGTTCCGTCCTAAAAATTTATCAAACATCAATCTCGAATAAATACATGAAGTTGTTAAAAATCATTCCTCGATCAACCTCAAATGATCATCCAAAATCATTGAAATCATTCCGCAATCAAACTCAACTTCAAAAGTCATAAACAACCATCACTCCAAGAATCATTCTACTCAGCGTTTCTCTCTAGCTTCATTTATTACGCTTGTGCCCGTTAAACCTATTAAACCTATTAAACCATATGAACAAAAACTTATGGAGACATCACACCAGCGTCAACCCAAAAGTACTCTATTCTATATTTCTTTGTAGAATCGGGTTGCTACAACTACTCACCCTCAAATCAATTTCATCCTCGAAATTTGCCAAACATCAACTTTACAATTTCTCAAAGGAGAGACTATGACCAAGGACAATAAGTTAAAAACGAGAGCATATTTTTCTTTTAGACTTTGCCTCCATATAACCCAAAAAGAGGGATTTTAGAACATAGTTTGAAGAGAATCAGTTTTGTAGACGTACATCCAAGATGGCTGGAAAATAAAAAGAAAAGTCGAATAGCAGATGTTTTGAAACGATCATTTGCCGAAAGCACTTCTGTTTTGACTGTACCGAGATCTTTTTGGGCAAGAAAATGGGTCAAGAATAGCAGAGCAGAGTCCAAAGATTTGTAGAAAGACGATGACAAGGTTTGACTAGAAAATGTGTAACGTCAACAGCAAAGATAAGGGGCATCCCGAAAATTTGCATATATCGAATCGCATGAATATAGGAAAGCATGTGAAAGTTTATTCGCCAGAGAGTTATTTAGCGAGAATCTTGTTCTTCTAAGTTCTTGCGCTAGTTTTCTTTCAGATGATAATCCACCACAACCCCATAGCATCATCGTCGCACAATGCAACAAGACATTCTCACGAGCCCAAAAAAGAAGAAGAAAAAAATCAATAAACACGGGACGAGATCACAGCAGAACGCCCAACAGAGCAAGAACAGGACAATCGACAACCACTAGTAACAAAGACTTTTAATGATGGGTCATCAACAGAAAACAAGAAACATCAACGAGAGATCGAGTTTCCAAATACTCACAGAACGAACCTGGCGAAGAACAGAAGATCCCTGCCTCGCGCTCCATCCAGAAAGCCCTTGAATCCGTCACCTACACACAGTCGCCCGGCCTCATCTTCGCCGCCACATGCGACCCAGTCGCCGAGCTGCGATCATTATCGATCCCCCTCTCTCTCTGTTTCTCTCTACCGTCAATGATCATCGGCCACACGAGGAGCCACGTATGGCTCTGCCCTCTTGGATCGAGCTAAATCCGGCACCATGGGGACTGGCTCGACTGTGATGGGGCCCCATCGAGAGAGAAAAAGGGAATGAGTAGACAAAGAACAAAGAAAGAAAACACAGACGATGAAGGAGGAGGAGGTGGAGAGAGGACGAAACGGTCTGATTAGCATTTGAAATTTGAGAAGGAAGGGGAGCGTAGAAAAGAAGCAGCAACGCCCAACGTTCGGATTCACAAAGCCACGTGCTTGGAACGTGTAAACTAAACCCCATGGGCCTAAAGTACGGGCTTTTCAAATAAAAGGTGGCCCGGCCCGACATTCGACTAAATCTCGTGCAATCAAATATATTTATATTTTTGAACAAAAAAAAGACGAAGATGTTTTTGCCTATGGTTAGGTTGTTGTTTGTTCTAAAGTTTTAGATATTATGTGTAGACAACATTAAAAGGTAAATTTTCCGATGTTACTAGCAATATTAACCAAAAAACTTATTATCGGTATCTGGAGTCATGCTAAGTAAGTTTTCTTTGCCATGCTTAGTGAGTTTTTGTATATGAATTTTTCATTAACTAGTTCAAATTAAATAATAAAGAAACTGTCTGAATTCAAGCTCAAATAATCACACAAAATCATAGAAAGCATTCTGTGATCAATACTCTAAAACCCATTCCTTTTTGGGTTTCTCTCTAACTTCGTATGTCACACCTACGCCTTGAATAAAGTAGTCCAAGAATTTACAGAAGTTCCACCTCAAATTTCTTAAGGAAACCTATGAATCAAAATCAGAAAACATAAAAAGGAAAAAAAAAAATCTCACTAGCATCAACCCCAAAATAATTTTGTTCTACATTTCTTTCTAGAATCGTCCAAAATCATATAAATCATTCCACAATCAGCTAAACTTGAGAAGTCAATAGAAATTGATATCACGACTGTCCCCTTAAACGAAGTTTGTCCACTGCAAAACATCAACCTACATCAATCCGAAAACTCTTCTGCAGCATATTTCTTTCTAAAATCAAGACTCGCTCGGATCTAGTCACCAAAAACGAATTCCGTCCTTGAAATTCTCAAACAACAATCTCGAATAATTACTTGAAGTCGTAAAAAATCATTTTTTGATCAATCAACCTCAAATAATATACCAAAATCATCGAAATTGTTTCGCAATCAAAAACCCAACTTCAAAAGTCATAGAAACCATCACTCCAAAAATCATTCTACTCGGTGTTTCTCTCTAGACTCGTTTATTATGCTTGCGCCCGTAAACGAAGTTGTCCATTAATTTGCGGAACAACGACCTGAAAATGTCTTAAGAACCCTACAAAACCATATGAAAAAACGCTTGCGAAAACATCAGACCAGCATCAACCCCATAAGTATTCTATTCTATACTTCTTTGTAGAATCGGGACGCTACAACTACTCACCTCAAATCAATTTCATCCTTGAAATTTGCCAAACATCAATTTCAAAATTTCTTAAAGGAGAGATTTTGACCAAGAACAATAAGTTAAAATGAGGCTTCTGACCACATAATATGAATGGAGTGAATTCTCGAAAATTACGGCCGTTTAAAAGAGTGAAAAAGAAGCATATTTTCATTTTATATTTTGCCTCTATATAACCCAAAAAGAGGGACTTTCTGATGCACGGATTAAATTATGGATGCCCGGATGTCATTTCCTTTTTGTAAATTGGAAATATAACACAGAAGGAATAAGGAGAGAATCCAAAAGATGGCAAAACAGATACATCTTAGAAAAGTAGTATAACTCCTTCGATAAGAGGATTTAACTAACTTTAGTTCGAGTTGATAAATTTTATCCAAAAGAGAACCTCCTCTCTCTAGTGATAACATTCTGAAAGCGAAATTATGGTCAAGGCTTGTTAGAAACCCGATTTCAAAGGCTAATTCTAGAGCTGTATATGACAATCACTGAACCAGACTAACAAGACATGGTTTGAAGAGGAACAGTTTTCCAGACATACATCCAAGATGGCTGGAAAAAACAAAGAAAAGTCGAATGGCGGATGTTTCGAAACGATCATTTGCTGGAAGCACTTCTGTTTTGACTGTACCAAGATATTTTTGGGCAAGAAAATTGGTCAAGAATACCATAGCAGAGTCCATGGATTTGTAGCAAGGCAATGACAAGGTTTGACTAGAGAATATGTAACGTTGCAGACAACAAAGATAAGGTACATCCTGAAAATCCGCACATACCGAATCGTACGGATGTTGAAAAGCATGCGAAACTTTAATCAGCGGAAGATAATTTACCGAGAATCTTGTTCTTCTAAGTTCTTGCGCTAGTTTTCTTTCAGATGATAATCTACCACAACCCCAAGGCATCACCGTCGTGCTATGCAACAAGACATTCTCACAAGCCCAAAAAGAACCAAGAAACGCAGGACAAGATTACAACTGCAGAACGTCCAGCGGAGCAAGAACAGAACAATCAACAACCAGTAACAACAAACACTTTCAGTAATCGGTCATCACCAAGGAAAACAAGAAAACATCAACGAGAGATCACGTTTCCAGAGACTCGCAGAACGAACCTGGGCGAAGAACAAAAGATCCCACCTTGCGCTTCATCCAGCAAGCCCTCGAATCCGTCATCTGCACGCTGGCACTCGGCCTGACCTCCACCGCCACATGCGATCGAGTCGCCAGGCTGCGATCATTATCAACTTCTCTCTCTCTCTCTGATCGATCGAGATGGGATTAGCATTTGAAATTTGAGAAGAAAGGGGAGCGTAAAAAAGAAGCCGCGACGCCCAACGTTCGGATTTACAAGGCCACGTGCTTGGCACATGTCAAATAAACCCCCATGGGCCTGAAGTACGGGCTTTTTGAATTAAAAGATGGCCCGACATTCGACTATAGATGTTTTTTCGAACAAAAATAGGTGTGTGAGAGTGTGTTTTTCCCCATAGTAAGGTTGTTATTTGTTTTAAATTTTGGGAAAAAGTCACGAAAAACCCCAAAGTTTGCTCCGAGTGACACATTTACCTCAAACTTTTTTTTGTGCCGTGAAAAACCTCAAACTTTCCAAATCATGACACATTTACCCCATAAGGGCCTTTTTGTCTTTTTTGTTTCTGTTTTTTTCTTTTTTCTTTCTTTTTTTTTTCTTCTTCTTCCCTCCGCTGGCCATGGCGGAGCCGGTGGAAGGAAGCCGGCGTGCGGCGAGGGTCGCCCTCGCCGGCGTTAGGCGAGGGCGGCCCTCGCCGGCGTCAGGCGACCCTCTAGCGAGGGCGGCCTCACTCGACACCCGCGAGGGCACCCCTCGCTAGATCTGGCGAGGGCCGCCCTCGCTGGACGCCGGCGAGGGACGCCGGCTTCCCTTCGCCGATTGGCTGGCGGAGGGAAGAGAGAAGAAAAAAAAGAAAAAAAAGAAAAAAAGAAAAAAAAATTTAAAAATGAAAAGACTAAAATGTCCTTCAATTTTGGGGTAAATATGTCACATAACAAAAGTTCAGGTTTTTGGTGTCACAAAAAAATTTTGGGGTAAATGTGTCACTCGGGGCAAATTTCGGGGTTTTTCGTGGCTTTTTCCCTTAAATTTTTAGATATTATGTGTAAAAAACATTAAAAAAAAAAGAGGAGGAAAAATAGGAATTTAGTTGATCACATGTGGTCAATCGAGTTGTGAAAATAATTTTTGCATTGAACGGAATGCAATGGCGGTACAGCTCCACAACGTGAATAAAAATATACAGATGAGGGCATGACCTATAACTAAAAAAACATGAATAGAAAATAAGGATTTATTTTCATTTGCTCGAGCCAAAAAATATAAATACACACATACGGACAGCAAAATAAATCTCTAATTATTTTATTGTCTTAATAGCGAGAGTGAAAATATATTTGATGGCTAGATAGAATTCATGGCTTAATTTTTTAAAAAAATGAATTAAATAAAGCACGATAAATTTGAGATTCGAATAATAGAAAAGGATAAAAGTTGCGAAAATTCGACGGCAGGGGAGATTGAAGTGATACTAAAGGTGTGTTTGTTTTATGGAAACCATTTTCTTTTGAATGAATGAAAAAAAGTTTTCATCATCCTCGAAAATAATTAAATATAAATTAGTTTGGATAAAAGATCTTTTTTATTGATTAATTACTTTAAGAGATGTTTTTAGAAAATGCATAGCGTAAATTTGAAGCGTTGGACCGAGAGGTTGGGGGGGGTTGAGGCGGGGGTGTTGTTGGTTAAAATCCATTTGAGAGGGAGGTTGGAGATGATGAACCTTGGTAGTTTTGTGGCAACATATAGGGATTTAGGGAATGCCGTCATATTCAAAGGATTAACTTCAAGTTTGAAGCAGTTATTTTAATGAATTGACATAATCAAAGGACATTAAAACTTTGTGTATATATATATAGGACAAAGAAAGTTAAAATTTAAAGAGCGAATTGAACACTTCTGCTTTTTCTTTTAGGGTCATTACTATAATTACTTGGATATTTAGAGGGAAATTAGTGAACCTACCATCATCTTAACATAAGCTCTTGCTTATGGGTCAATTTCAGAGTGGGTAAATTCAATACTTTTTAATGGACTTTGCTTTCAAATCCGTCACTAATGTGAAAGACTACTCATTAAAAAGTATTATTCTGACTAGCATAACAACCATTCTTTTTAATTAAATTTGAATTCGTTAGGATAGGAATGAATCCACCATCATCTAAAAATAAGCTCTTTGCTTCTAGGTCAATCTCACAGTGGGTGATTAAATACATTTTATTGGACTTCACTCATGAATCCTTCAAAACAGTGAAAGGCTATTTGTTTTATTAATACATTTTAAAAGATTATTCTATTTTTCTCTAGAGGGTCATGCATTTAAATAGTATCTTGCCTTGGTATAAAATATCCTCGGACTAACATCAAATAGTTATCCAAACCTTGGTAGTTTTGTGGCAACATATAGGGATTTAGGGAATGCCGCCATATTCAAAGGATTAACTTCAAGTTTGAAGCAGTTATTTTAATGAATTGACATAATCAAAGGACATTAAAACTTTGTGTGTGTGTGTGCGCGCGTGTGTATATATATAGGACAAAGAAAGTTAAAATTTAAAGAGCGAATTGAACACTTCTGCTTTTTCTTTTAGGGTCATCACTATAATTACTTGGCTATTTAGAGGGAAATTAGTGAACCTACCATCATCTTAACATAAGCTCTTGCTTATGGGTCAATTTCAGAGTGGGTAAATTCAATACTTTTTAATGGACTTTGCTTTCAAATCCGTCACTAACGTGAAAGACTACTCATTAAAAAATATTATTTTGACTAGCATAACAACCAACCTTTTTAATTAAATTTGAATTCATCAGGATAGGAATGAATCCACCATCATCTAAAAATAAGCTCTTTGCTTCTGGGTCAATCTCACAGTGGGTGATTAAATAGATTTTAGTGGACTTCACTCATGAATCCTTCAAAACAGTGAAAGGCTATTTGTTTTATTAATACATTTTAAAAGATTATTCTATTTTTCTCTAGAGGGTCGTGCATTTAAATAGTTTCTTGCCTAGGTATGAAATATCCTCGGACATATTGACATTCTAACATTAAACAGTTATCCAAATCTTCCTAGGAATACCGGTTCTTTTTCTTGTGGATTTATCGAGTGGGCATGCATTTTTTCGCATTGGATAGACAGCATACCCGCTTTGGATTGAGAGTAGATTTTGTCAATTGAGTGTTGATCTATGAAATCGATATATTATAATAAACTGTAGAGTATCATAATCATATAGTCTTAATGAAGCAATTGGGATAACAATGTAAAAGAGAGAGGAGGGGCCCTCATGTGCTGACGAGCAGATAGACTAGACAAGCCCCATCCGCCATCGTGCCATTTTCCATTATCCAACGGCCAGAGGTAGCTGAGAACTACCTTCACGGAAGCAAAGCAAGCAATTATTGCCCTTCTCTTTCACATCAAAGAAGCCAGCCTCTCTCGTCTCCCCTCTAGAATTCTCTCAACCATTTACAAACGCCATTACTTTTGTCGTGCAGCCCTTAAGTTGACGTGAGAGTTATCGGCTGCCCATCGAACGGGATTAGGTGCAGCGCTTGGTCGTTCGATAGAGGCGCGCCGCAATAAAACTCCTGTTCTTGTTCGCCAGGATCGATGGATTCGAAAGTTAGGGGCGACATAAAAGAGTAAAAGAGAAGAAAGAGACACGACCGCATGCACGTCGAGTCGTCTCGTGCTTGACGCAGGAGGAAGTGCATCGGGAGTTCGGATGAAAAGCTAGTGGACACCCATGATCCACGCTCCTGTGCTTTACATGGGTAGGAACGAAAGTTCCATCTTTTTTTGCTAATGCCGTTCATGGCTGACAAGTGAGAAAGATGGTTGTGCCCCCGACCCCCCTCTCCCTCTCAGTTTGTTCATTAGGGTTTCGATGAGTATATGCCGCCCATGCTAGGGACCATGTGGTTCATAAAGATCTAGTGATGACTGATGTCAATAAAAATTCTCCAAAAATGGAATATGGACGAGTGTGAAGTACCTTGTGAAACCTTTAATGCAAACTTGATTGCATATGCAAAGATTCTCAAAATGAAAAATCATTTCATTTATTGCGCTTATGGACCAGCGTGAAGTACGTTGTGAAACTTTTAATGCAAACTTGCTTTCGGATACAAAGATTCTCAAAAAGACAAATCATTTCATTCATTGCGCCGTGCCCACATGAAGATAGTGTAAATTTTCGGGAGTCATTAATCTATCTTTTCATATCATTTTGGGTCTTGATGTTTCTACAAAAGTAAATTAACTGTTGATGGAAACACAGCGAAACTAGAGACGAACCGAGTCAGCGAACGCCCCTGCAAGCTGCAGGATCTGCGGTGTCCGAGTGAGATGCGGTTCTTATCTTCGCTTCCTTATCTAGACTCTTTGACATCTTGGGCCGCGTTCAGGTCGTTGATCAGTTGAGTGACTGGTAAGTAGCAGGGATATGCCTCTACTGAAATACAACTAACACGTTGACTCAGTGCAACATGACCGCCGATCTTTTGTCAGCAATCTCTCCAATTCTAGACAAGATAACTTTCGCCGGGTGAAAACAACATGGCCTGCTGATTTTGTGAAGTTCCTGGCTTTAGTGATGCATCGATGGGTCCGACCAACATATTTTGGTTGGGGATGAGAAAGACAGAGGGAGAGAGAGTAAAATTCAAAGAAGACACCCATACATCTGCACTAACATTAATTTTGTCGGTGTAAGTTGGTTCCCACCAAGAGGCCAAATCCACACTTAAAAGACATCCAACTACCAACAATAATAAAATAAAAGATTGGTCTGGAAATATTAATTTATGGAATGTGCAGAGAATTTATTTCTAAGAATATTGTGCAAAACATGTTTCGGCTTCATCCTTGAATGGTTTAAGCATTTAACAAAATGCATGCGCAGGCCGTATAACATGGCATCGAATTGTCTCGACTACAATTCCTTGCATACCCCGTCACCCATTTGTAGTCTTCACGCATCTAAGGCTTTCGTCGTCAACTCGGTTTCCTTGCAAGAGCACCCAACCTGTGAAAACTAAGAATTGAGTATATTCCGCATGGTGCTCTAATAATACCTTTGCCACATTCGTATTTGACTAGATCAGACTGGATTAGGGTTTCCATTTAATACCACGAACTCGACTTTTGGCCATACCCTCATAGTGACCAATCATCATGTAAACAACTCGAACCCGGCTTGACTTTAAGCCGCTAGAGAATCGAGAGCCACAAAAAAGAAAGCGATAATGACACGTGAAAGGAAGAGCAACAGAGAAATTTGGAGATCGAAAGTGAGTTTCACCGGATAGGGTAATCGCTCTTAACATTATCCGAAGATTGGCGATGCATGTGGGAGATTACAACTCCTGCATGTCCATTTCCGCACGTTTATATCAGTGCACCCCGATTCAAATAGAACAGCAAGGCACGACGACATTCAATGACCTAGTCACTTGATTTCGTGTTTCGTTTCCCCTACAAGGAATCATTAAACAATAGTTCTTGTTCTCCTCAAAACCTTCGGTTACAAGAAAAAAACATGCACTGGTGTAATTAAGAAATAGCCTTTTTAAAAGATTTTTTTCCTTCTCTCTATGAGATTTCTATGTGAGTCTGATTCGTGCGGTATATGATCGTGGTAGGTGCGTTTTGAAAGCTACTTTTTCCTCACCTAACCCAGTGCTTCTTTCTGCATCATGGTAAAATACGTCGTGATCTCATCTTTTGCCGGGAGGCATGGCTCATGAGATTTTCACTGCTTTGCTCATGTTGTTTATTAATCATGTTTCGACGATCAATGTGAAACGGATCTTCATTGATTTCTTAAGTAAGCGTAAACATGATGTCATCATCAAGTAAGCGGGACATTACCGATCGAGGGGAGTCTGTATATTGAACTGCAGAAAGATAAGAACTCCCACTGCGAATATCTGCATCAACAACAAGACAAGGCACGATGAGCAAAACCTTTGCTTCTTTTCTTTTCCTTTCCTTTTTGCTGTTTACCCATTTTCGGAAATGACATATATGAATTCTATATCGAAGAATTGATGGTTTGCGATCATTGTAAAAGGAGAAAGAATTCACTTATTTCACTGGTGCTTGTGTGTGGGGACATATGCTGCATGATCATGAGGACTGCGTTTCATCGTCCGCCGAGTCAGATCCATTACGCTATTGAAGAGACGAGGAATAACAGTTCCAATCTTTTGTTCTAATCCTAACGAGCTTGACCCGATTGTTAATTATTAAATTCAACTTTGATTTGGATTCGCCTTCTTAAACCAAACCTTCAATCTCTTTCTGTCATTTCCCCTCCACCTAACGGTCTCTCCTAATCAACCCTCATGCAACACCCGAAAACCCCATCACGTATCTCGGCCCGTATATATCCGCGGTCTCTCCCTCCGATCTCATTGCACCACACACACACAAGCACACACAAACACGCCATTCCTCTCACAGCTCCGAAGGAAAAAAGAAAAAGAAAGGAAGAGGATAAGGGAGGAGGAGAAAGGAATGGAGTCTGATGCAGAATCACTGGTTCACGTGCTCTTGGTCTCCTTCCCCGGCCAAGGACACGTCAACCCGCTGCTCCGGCTCGGCAAGCGCCTCGCCTCCAAGGGCCTCCTCGTCACGTTCACCACCCCCGAGAGCATCGGCAAGCAGATGCGCAAGGCCAGCAACATCGGAGACGAGCCCGCACCCGTCGGCGACGGCTTCATCCGGTTCGAGTTCTTCGAGGACGGGTGGGACGAGGATGAGCCGCGGCGCCAGGACCTCGACCAGTACCTGCCCCAGCTCGAGAAGGTCGGCAAGGTGCTCATCCCCGAGATGATCCGCCGCAACGCTGAGCGCAACCGCCCCATCTCATGCCTCATCAACAACCCCTTCATCCCGTGGGTCTCCGACGTGGCTGAGAGCCTCGGCCTCCCCTCGGCGATGCTCTGGGTCCAGTCCTGCGCGTGCTTCGCCGCTTATTACCACTACTACCACGGCCTCGTCCCATTCCCGAGCGAGTCGGCGATGGAGATCGACGTGCAGCTCCCGTGCATGCCGCTCCTCAAGCACGACGAGGTCCCGAGCTTCCTCTACCCAACATCCCCGTACCCTTTCCTCCGTCGGGCAATCCTTGGGCAGTACAAGAACCTCGACAAGCCCTTCTGTATATTGATGGACACGTTCCAGGAGCTCGAGCTCGAGATAATCGAGTACATGTCCAAGATATGCCCGATTAAGACAGTCGGGCCGCTGTTCAAGAACCCGAAGGTCCCAAATGCGAATGTGCGTGGGGACTTCATGAAGGCTGATGACTGCATCGGGTGGCTCGACTCGAAGCCTGCGGGGTCGGTGGTGTATGTCTCGTTCGGCAGCGTGGTGTACCTGAAGCAGGACCAGTGGGACGAGATCGCGTACGGGCTGTTGAACTCCGGCGTGAACTTCTTGTGGGTGATGAAGCCACCGCACAAGGACTCCGGCTACACCGTACTGACGCTGCCCGAGGGATTCCTAGAGAAGGCTGGCGATAAAGGGAAGGTGGTGCAATGGAGCCCGCAGGAGCAGGTGCTGGCCCACCCGGCGGTGGCGGCCTTCGTGACGCACTGTGGATGGAACTCGTCGATGGAGGCGCTCGCGTCGGGGATGCCGGTCGTGGCCTTCCCGCAGTGGGGGGACCAGGTGACCGACGCCAAGTACCTGGTGGACGTGTTCAAGGTCGGGGTCCGGATGTGCCGTGGCGAGGCGGAGGACAAGCTCATCACGCGGGACGTGGTGGAGAAGTGCCTGCTCGAGGCGACGGTCGGGGAGAAGGCGGCAGAGATGAAGAGGAACGCGCTGAAGTGGAAGGTGGCGGCGGAGGCAGCCGTGGCGGAGGGAGGGTCCTCGGACAGGAACATACAAGCGTTCGTGGACGAGGTCACGAGGAGGAGCGTGGAGGTGGCGCTCGCCAAGGGCAGCAAGTCGACGGTGGTCGAAGCTCCAGCGGTGGTCAGAGAAGGAGAAGCGACCAATGGAAAGGTCAAGCTGGTCTCCTCCTAAAGGGAGGACCACGTGACGTGGCAAGAATCGACACGTGAATGAGTTGATTGGAAGGTTTGACCTAAATCGGACATAATTACATTGTGGGAAAAATGAGTGGAATTAATTTGAGTATAAATCAGACATGATGCTTTAGTTTTGGGAATAAATCATGCTATCGATAGAATAGGGAGGGACGGTCTTACATTTTGGTTCAATGTTCTTGAAAATCTTATAGCAATTTGTAATCTAATCTAATTTTATATGTTCCTCCTTTTCCAAATCCTCCGCTCTTGCTTTTGTCATCCTTGTTTTAGTTCGATCTCACATTTTAACTTTTTTTTTTTTTTTAACTCGCCTAAGTAAGGTATTCCACAAACCGATAAGAAGATTGAGTTGATTTCTACACGTGTGAGCTCGTTGCTAATTTAGATGAGATCCGATGGTGGCGACGTAATAATGCTTATAGAGACAAGTTTCTTATTTCCAACCTCTTTGCTAGTCTAATTAAGTAGACCGAGTCTATCTTATAATAACAAATACGTGAGATCGCAATAATGTAAAGGGATCGTTGGGGGAGATGTCCGAGTTTTTCTTCCCCAAATCACCCAATAATTTCAAGTCCTAGCCTTAGTGAACAAAATTTACCGGGCCTTAGTGAACAAAATTTACCGGCCATTGTTTTGTTTCCTGATTTAAATAGTTGTAGCCTGAACTTTTTAACTTAAGACTAGACAAATGGGCTTAAACATGGTCACGGTCAATTGATAAAATAAAGCATTATTAAGGGCGGCGTTCGTTTCGCGGAAAATAATTTCTGAAAAAACATTTTCCGGATTTTCCGACGTTTGTTTCATAGATCCTTAGGAAAATGTTTTCCATAACAGGAGAAAAGTCTTCTAAATTATGGTAAAATGTTTTCTACTTTTGAAAAGTGAAAAATATTTTCTTCACTTAATCTATTTTATCTCATATCTATATAAATCCTTACTTCCTCCTTCCCTTTCTTCTTCTTCTTTTTTTTTTTTTTTTTAATTCAAATTATTTTTTAATTATTTTCTTTTTAGTTCGAATTATTTTTAATTTCCTTTTTCTTTTCTATTTATTTTCTTTATTTTCTTTTTATATTTGTTTTCCATAATCTTCTTTCTTGGCTAGTCATCGGCCGTCGCTAGTCGAACCTCGAGCTCGTCGATTTCAAGCTCACGCTTGTCAATCCGGCAAACCTTGAGCTTGACGCTCGCGCTCACCAATCTAGTAAACGGCAAGCCTCGTGCTCGTCGGCAAGCTCGACGCTCACCGGTGGCCGATCACGGGCCATCATCATGGCCGATGACCAGCCAAGAAAGAAGGAGATGGAAAACAAAGAAAAAAAAAGAAATGAAGAATAAAAAAAGAAAAAAATTAATAATAGATTTTAAAAGTTTAAAATAATTAAAAATCAATTTTTACAAATATGAAAATCCATTTTACAAAATAAAATAAATGAAAAAGAGCATATGAAGGAAAAGATTTTCCTTACTGAATAGTAAAAAATATTTTCCACTTTATTTTTAAGTTTCATTGGAATGCTGGAAAATAATTACATTTTCTTGGAAAATGATTTCCTAGAAAATATTTTCCAAAAACGTCACATTTTCCACGAAACGAACGGAGTAAGTTCTACCGCCAGCAGCTACCACCTTACACGTGAAATGATTGACCCGCGAAGCTTGACGGAAAGTAAAATTTTAATGGTTTTAATCGAGTTTACCGACAAATCCCTGGTTCACATCGTGATCATTAATTACTTGTCAATTGACCGGATTAACTTTTTAACTGCAGGTTTTGATTACCCGGGTAATTGCAGAACATCGCAGGTTAACAGGCCAAATATCCCGATATCCGTCCCTGGAATATCGGGGAGTGACAGCGAATGAAGGGTTGGATTATTGGGATTCGTTATGTTTCTTAATTGGCGTTAAGTTCAGCTAACGCTTGCTGGATTTCGACCGAACCCTTTCGTGAAAAAACGTAAATTTTAGGGAGGGTGCGTGTGCGAGGTCTACCGTCCGGTCTTCAGAAACGTGACCATCTGAAAAGGAATGGGCAACTGTCCCCCGGGTCGTTACCTAACCATTTGCTTGGCTAGGAACACGAACTTGGCCGGGATACCTAATGGAGAGGGAACGTTTTTCGTGCCCCCTAACACGAACTTGGAAGTTCAAGGCGAGCAAGGAGTTTCTGTCATGGTCCCGTTCCTAAAGCAGTGCAATCGTGTTATCCTTCCTATTTTCATGCAAAATCCTACTTTTAGCTTCGGCTACCAGTTTGGGGGGGCGAAAGTCGGCGTTGTGCTAGTGAATTGACGCGTCTAAGCATAGGACGGCAATTTTGGATGTAATGTGAGAGGTTGTTACCTCAGTGAGATCCACTGATGGAATTGGAGAACAGCATATCTAGAAAGTAGAAATGAAAAAAGACAGGACAGAGCTCACGGTCCGGGAGAATTTTCAGTTCCCACTACGCATTCATGAAAGAACGCGTAGAGGAAGCAAGAAGCGTAGAAGAAGAGTGAAAGCTTGGGGGAAAATATCTTGTATTTCTTCACTTGTAATCGATGTACAGCACTTAGTAATTATAATATGACATGTACATGAAGAAAAGGCAATAAAATATTCTACAAATCAATTTAATATTTCTATTTAATCCCTAATTGATTTTATAATCAAATTAGATCAAATCAAATTCCCAGCATATTTTCCGGATCTTCAAGCATATCTTCCAACACTCTCTCTCAAGCCGATGGCTTGTAGATATCCAAGACGTCCAGCTTGCTTAGTAGATATGCGTGTTGTCTCGAACATAGAGGTTTGGTGAAGATGTGTGCAGGTTGTTCAGCGGTTCCAATCGCTCAAGTCTCGATTATCCCTTCTTGAATTTTCTCTCGAGTGAAGTGACAGTCCACTTCTATATGCTTAGTTCTTTCATGCATTATGGGATTTGCTGCAAGCTTAAGGGTCGATTCGTTGTCACAAAATAGCTTTATTGGCCCTTTCAGTTGTACTTCGAGATCCCCAAGCAAACCTCGTATCCACTCAATTTCGCATGTGGTTTTTGCCATGGCCCGATATTCTATTCCAGCTAAAGATAAGGAAACTATTGCCTGCTTCTTGGTTTTCCATGAAAGAAGAGAATCTCCCAGTTTAATACAAAACCCAGTAATGGATCTTCAACTCATAGGGCAAGTTGCATAATCTGCATCACAATATGCCGTCAATTCCATGTTGCATCTTCTAGATAGAAGTATTCCAAGCCTTGGACACTTCTTTAAATATTTTACAATTCTTAGAGCAGCATTCATGTGAGATTCTTTCAGGTTGTGCATAAATTGGCTGAGATTTTGCCCTACGTATGAAATATCGGGTTTAGTCATAGTCAAGTATATGAGTTTTCCAATAAGCTTTTGATAACTCATCGAATCTTTCAGTACGAGATCATCATTTTGAGATATTCCTTCAACATAATCCGCTGCAGTTAATTTGGTATTTTGCTCGATTGGATAACTGCTGGCTTGCATCTTGATAAACTGACTTTTGATATGATTTCCAATACAAGTTTCCGCTGACTAAGGGAAATTCCTTGGTGAGATTGAGCAATCTCAATCCCAAAAAAATATTTTGGTGCTCCCAGGTCTTTTATATAAAATGTAGTATGCAAATATTTCTTAAGATTCTCCATTACAGCTTCATCATTTCCCATGATGAGGATGTCGTCTACATATATCATTAAATAAATAGATGACACACCTTTAGCTCATGTGAACAAGGCATAATCATATTTGGATTGTTTGAAGCCTGCAGTTGTGAGAGCATTAGCAAACTTGGCGTACCATTGCCTGGAGGCTTGTTTCAGTCCATAAAAGGATTTGCGGAGATGACACACTTTTTTCTCCTCCTATCTCCGTAAGCCCTGAGGAATGTCCATGTAGATTTCTTCATCCAGGTTGCCATGTAGAAAAGTGTTGTGGACGTCCATATGATGTAACGACCAATCATGAATTGCTGCAACTAATAAAAATGAGCGAATTGTGACATCTTTAGCGACTGAAGAAAAGGTTTCGTGATAGTCAAAACATTCCCGCTGAGTATATCCCTTGGCCACCAACCGAGCCTTGTAACGCTCAATGGATCCATCAGCTTTATATTTGATTTTATAGACTCATTTGCATCCTATAGACTTTCTATTTGGAGGAAGACTGATCAATTCCCAGGTATGATTATCAGTCAACGTTTGTAATTCTGCTACCATAGCCTGTTGCCACCGTGGATCTCTAGATGCCTCATCATAACTAGATGGTTCCCTTTCATTGGATATGCAACTAATGCAACATTTATGGTCCGGCGAAAACTTATCAAAAGAGACATAAGAAGATATTGGATAGTTAATACCTGGCGAATTAAGGGAGGCATGGATATAATCCTCCGTCCATGTCGGTGGTTGTGTGGCTCACCCCGAACGACGTGGATGATCCGTTGGTGGTGAAGGGGGAGATATTTCTTCAATATTGGTTTCTGACCAAACATCAGAATTATTTTCCATATTGAGTTTAGTTGCAGGCACACTTTACATTGCTTCCTCTAGGTGCAGCTGGTGAGGTGAACTTGATGCTGAAGATGAAGGAATAACTTGGTTTGGAGGTCCTGTGAGAAAATATTCAGGAGATGAACTTTCCTTGTTTAAGAAATGATGGGAATTGGTAGAGACATTCAAATCCTCTGTGGTTTCTCAAAATGGGAAGATATTTTCATGAAAAATAACATCCCTGCTAATGAAAAAATCTCATGTTGATGAGTTGAGAACACGGTATCCCTTTTGTAGGTTAGGATAACCCATGAATATGCATTGCCTAGTACGTGGACTCATTTGTCCCGAGGTCCCACAGTTATAGTATAACATAAACAACCGAAAATCCTTAAATGATCCAATGCTGGTTTTTTTCCATAAAGTAATTCGAAAGGTGATTTAGCAACTAGTATCCGAGTTGGCATTCTGTTGATGAGGTAAGCTGCAATAAGAACACGATCTCCCCAATAATTCTCCAGAATAGGCCCCTGAAACTTCAATGCTTGTGCGACTTCCAACAGATGACGATGTTTACATTCCACCACTCCATTTTGTTGTGGAGTATAAATGTAGGAGCTTTCATGCAGGATGCCATGGGACAAGAAAAGTGAACTACAGTCATGGTTAAAAAACTCTTTCCCATTATCAATGCGGATTCGTTGAATCGACTTTCCAAACTGACTTTTGGTCAAAATGATAAATGATTTTAGATGAGAGGGAACTTGAGCTTTGGATTGCATTAGAAATACCCACGTGGCACGAGAGTGATCATCTACAATTGTAAGAAAGTAACGTGAACCATCACGATGTGGTGTGTGATAAGGTCCCCAGACATCCACATGGATTAAGGAAAAAATATTTGTGGAGCGATTCCTACCGGAAGGAAAGGGTGTGCAAAATTGTTTTGCAAGAGGGCATATATGACATTTAGAGCAAAGAAAAAAAAGCACCATGACCCATTCTCGAATGTATAAGAAAATTCTTATCATTGGCAGTAGAATTACACAATGATATTTTATTCAATGGAATTGATGAGAAATCAAAATGACTTGGAAAGTTGGTCCAAAAATATAATCCTTCGGAAAGATTACCCAAGCTCATTAGCTTGCCAGTCGAAAGGGCCTGGAAAAAACATGTGTCAGAATTAAAGAATATTCTACAGGAATTTTCCTTACAAACTTTGGGCACGGAGATAAGATTAAATTGAAATTGTGGGACATAGAGGACGTTTCGAAGGGTAATTTGGAGACTCAGTTGAACAGTGCCTGTCAAGGTGACATAAGTAATGTTCCCGTTTGGTAGTTGCACGGAAATGGGTATATCCAGTTCCTTATGCATAATAGAAAAAAAATCCCTTATCACAAATAATATGATCACTTGCTCCTGAGTCAATTATCTAAGCCTTTCTTGAAATAGAATTTATCGGGCAATGAGATATACCTGAAAAACTTCCCCCTTTGTTTGCGATGTCCGCCTTTTGTAACGCCTGCATCAATTGTTGATATTGCCCATAGGCAACGGGTTGGTCACTATTTAGACCAATAGGTCCAGTAACCTGGTAAAATACAGAATATTCTTTCTTTTTTCTTTTTTCTCCTAGCTTGCCATGTAATTTCCAACAATTATCTATTGTATGATGTGGATGTTTGCAATATTCGCAATACAATTTACCTCTCCCTTTTGAATTTTGACTAGAATTTCTTGAAGATGTAGAAATAATCTGATAGTCCGATGCTTTTATCGCGGAATTATATCCGCTGTCCGATTCAGTGAGGAGATCGGACCCCTGCGAATCATTAGATCGCCGCAAATCTAAGCCATTGGTGCCGTCCCTTTTAAGTGTTCTTTCGCTACTACCATGCAACCCTAGCGCCTCTCGATTCTCTCTCTCTCTCGGGCTAGGGTTTTGAACCCCGAATCTCGCCACTCCCCGCAAAGCACAAGAGCGATGTTGTCGCCTCCTCGTGCATGCTCCAGAGCCACGAGTCACTGGTTTTCTTCCTGGACGACCAACTGAAAAATCCATCCGAGGGAAGGCACCGGATCCATTGCCAGAATCTGTGAACAGAAGGTTAGGTATGTCTCTTTCAGAATCAAAAGGAAACAAGTGGTTTTTTCCCTCTCCTTTATAGATCTATACTGTTCGAGGGTTTCTGCCGGTCCCTTGAGTTTTTCCTCCGTGGCCTCGAGCTCGTTCCAAAGTGACGATAGTCCCTTGTTTGAGTTCACTGAGTTCCTGCATGAGAGAAAAAATCTTTACTCGATCTAACTTCCCATACATTTCTTTGATGTTGTCCCACATCCTCTTCGAGTCCTCCGTCGGTGGTAGGCTAGCTGCGACGTCTAGAGAAACGCAATTGCCGATCCACGTTTGGATGAGGTGATTGCATTTTCTCCAATGTCAGGCCAGTTGCTCGTCCGAAGGGATGGATACGGTCCCGTCGAGGAAACCGTCTTTGTCCTTCGTCACAAGGGCTTGTTGGAAGTCCTGCGACCATCTAGAGTAGTTTTCCGGCCCGATCAGTTGCAGACTGATTAGTCACAATTCTAGGCCGTCGGCGATTGACACGTATAGGGGATTGTGGGGCTCCAGTCGGCCAATGACGACCACAATTAGAAAAGGCAAAAAGTTGGGTGAGAGACTCGGGTAAGGATTTGTCCCTATACCCAACCCGCCAGACCCGGCTCCATAACCCGCATTATAAAATCCTGAGTAGGGATTTGTTCCCAAACCCGGTTCACCCGACCTGCCAATTTGTTCTGGTCCAACGATTGGGCTTGCCCCACTTGTGGCTGGTGGCCTCCTGTCGAGTTGGATGCTACTCTGGTAGCTCACAATCTCCGGCAATAATGGATTTGGGCCTGGCCCAACGTACCATGGATAAGGTACCCATTGGTAAGGATGGCTCGAAATGGGCTGTCCCATATTTGACTGAGCCGGGAAGAGTTGTCACTGTACACCTTGGGCCTGAACTTGCCGTTGGGTTACAGGAATTGTCCCAGAATGGCCTTGCACTTCCGAGGTCTGTGGTGTGGCGTCTCTCGTAGATGGAACATCGGTAGCCAAGGATGAATTTTCTGGGTGAGTCATGGTAATGGTTTGTGTATGCTTTTTCTTCCTTCAGCGAAATTTTTTTTTTTTTTTGATTCCTTCGTAGATCTGTTTTTTTTTTTGGCAGATCAGAGAACTTGGAATGTAATTAGTGCGGAAGCGAAATTAAGAGCCTAGCACTCTGATACCATGAAAGAACGCGGAAAGGAAGCAAGAAGCATAGAAGAAGAGTGAAAGTTCGGGGAGAAATCTTTTGTATTTCTTCACTTGTAATCGATGTACAACACTTAGTAATTATAATACAACATGTACATAAAAAAAAGGTAATAAAATATTCTACAAATCAATTTAATATTTCTATCTAATCCCTAATTGATTTTATAATCAAATTAGATCAAATCAAATTCCCAGCATATCTTCTAGATCTTTAGGCATATCTTCCAACAATTCATTTGAGAGCCGGCAAATCTGAAATAATTTCAACTAGTATGCATTTCGCTTGAACTTAATCATCCAGCATTTGTTTAAACATACTGGCCTCGTCAGCTTTACAAAGATGAGGAAGGAGATACAACTTATACTTCTTTCGCATATTTCTGATATATTGTGTACTTACTACTCGTAGGAGTCATTCAGTTCAAGAACTCGACGATTTTCCAAACGACGTGAAGAATTCAATCATATGGTCGTAAACATCTTCCTTTGCCTTCAAACCCACAATGAAGTCTACATGACCATAATTCTCTATATACAGTAACTCCGGCTTGGACTGCAATTCTTCGAGAGTGAGCTGGAGATCCGCCACGTCTGCTAACGCGTCATTGCCTCCATAAGCCATCCACAATGGCAACGTTTGTGGGATGCTTTTAAGATCGAATGCTGGAGGTTTCAACTGACCATACATCTTCATGTTCTTGAAAAATCCATAGTCATACATGGCAAAAGTACCCTTGCGGATCACTGCCAAGCAAATAAAAAAACTGTCAGAAACCAACCATAAGGAGAACAAAAGCCAATGTAGCATTGATGGAAGCTTAGAAAAGTAACTACTAAAGATGTAGAAGAGCCGTGAACAATCCCTTTTTTTGAACAAAGTACTTAAGGAAAGAACTCGTGATATTTTTTCCACTTTGTGTTCCAACTTATATCCCTTTTGCTGTTTTAGGATTTATAATGCGTCCCCTTCTGGGAGTACTTTCTCACATATGGCATGGTGCCATTGGTGCCTAAACAATGAAAACTTTCAGAGTTTCACGAACTGAAAGAAGGAAAATTCTATTGACACGTGGGTGAATACCAAATTTAGAGAATGAAAGAAAAACTACACGTGCCTACATAGTGTGTTAATTAGAAAAGCCAATCCAAAAGATCATGTTGGAATTAAAGAGAAAAAAGTATTGGCTCTTAATCACCATGCCTCACTTAGTCAAGAAACAAGGAGGCCTTACATGAAAGTGCCAACACT
Source organism: Eucalyptus erythrocorys (assembly GCA_014182555.1). Taxonomy (NCBI): domain Eukaryota; kingdom Viridiplantae; phylum Streptophyta; class Magnoliopsida; order Myrtales; family Myrtaceae; genus Eucalyptus; species Eucalyptus erythrocorys. The sequence goes on along the minus strand of CM024605.1, from coordinate 24,814,409 downwards.
AAGTGGTGGATCTTAAATCGAGAGGTCGCTTTAATATGATCTACAATTTTCAAGATTTTATATTATGGCTGAAGCTAAATTAAGATTATCCAATCACTGATTGCAATTAAATGAATAAACGCACTCGAAAAAATGCATGCGAAAAAACTCAAGAAAAAAATTTCTGTTGCTAGCACACTGTCAATTGGTAATTAGGGGCTGGTAATATAGCAGAGCTTTTAACAATCATACTTTGAAAAAGATGGCGCAAGTTCTTCGAGGATGATGGGTGAGGTTCATACTCCAAATAGAAGTCCACTCGTGAGTTATTGAAACAACAATTCTTCCCTGCAGTGTCATCATAACCATTTGTCAAAATTCAGAAAAGGAATATCCATACACACAATGCTCCCCTGCATTTTGATGTTCAGCGTAAACATTTTAGTTCCACAGTATTATTCAGCCACTACCGATATCTTCATGCTCTATAGTTTCAGAAAAGTTGGAACCAGCCATAAAAGACAGCACAGTTCTTTTTTTTTTTTTTTTTTGGCCGGGGGGTGGGGAGAGACCTGTTATGGAAGTCAGCAAGTCATTGCACTCTATGTGTCCATCGCACACAGAATCCAAAAGGTTGACCCCGATTTCACTAGAGGATTACATGACAAAAAAGAATGACAGTTAGAAACATGTAATGCTCAATGTAATTAGATATAAGAGAAGAAGTGTGGCTAAACCTTCTGAAGTTGAGTTGATGAATTCCCATTGCAACAACCATCTGTCCAAGAAAAGCATGTGGGATCATCAATTCATTGTTGGGAAGCCATATAAAGCAACGTTAGAGATTAAAAACTACTCACCTGATCAAGATGCATGCTGACCATTCGAAGAACAAGAGGAGCACTGACATGTCCCAAGTATGATATTGGACATAGAAGGGCAGCTGCTTCTACCATTTCTGCTATGGCCGGCTGAGTTAAAGCAGCCAAAGACATGATTGTTCCCTACGAAGAAAACAGAAGAACTAAGTTCACAATTAAGAAAACAAAACCAAGTTCAGGTAATTCTTTCCTTTCCATCTTTGTTTTTTGATCAGCCAATTAACTGCAAGAGAAGAAATGCACAAACCTGTGAATGTCCAACAAGAAAAACTTTGGAGCTGGTTATTGAACTTATATAGCGTATCATCTCTGCAAGGTCATACAGCGCCAATTCTTCCCAACTCCAATCCCAAAAATCCTACAGGAAGAAAGTACTTACCAGTGCGGTATGCATAAAAGTATACACTGACATGTTTTAAACAGAACAAAACTCCTCATTCAGCTGCCATGAATAAACTTATATGGTTTTGAAGAGCCAAATCCCCAAGCATGCCCATCTTGAGATGTGTGGGTACACTCAGTCTCATTCCATGAGACACATCAAGCAGATAGAAAGATGCGAGAAACCACGCAATACCTTATCTTTCTCTGACAAAGACACATGCCCATGACTCCAACGTGTTCCACGCACATTTCCAACCCATACGTCAAAACCATGGTTTGCTAGGATGAAGCCTAATGATTGGACTGGAGAATCTAGGAACCACACATCACCTGCCTGTTTGCAATTGATTATTGAGGAAATAATAATGTGATTGAATCAGTCATACTTAGTGTCAACACATTTGCATCTCAAAGGTAATAACAGCATGGACCACAATGCTTATAGTGTCATTAGTACTTCTGCACCAAGATAGTCAAGTGAATGCATGCAACTTTGAAATGCGCTTGTCAGAAATTTGATGCACAACCGCTTGAGAAGACTGGAAAAGGGATAAAGCAACCACATGATGCATATCACGCACAAAAAATATAACTACTGTACAAGACAATTTAATGAAGTAATCTTCCGATGACAGAACCAACACCAGAGACTATAGTGCATTGGAGTCTCATGCATAGTAGAGTGATGCAATGAAGAGTTCTAAGAAAACACGCATAATCTATTGGAAAATTCTTTTTCAAAATTTTAATTAAAGTCCACTGCCATAAGTTTTTTCTATACATTGTAGAAGATGGCAGTGAAAGAAAACTCCAAAACGACAATACTCCAGAGGAGGTGCATAAGCTAAAATGTACAAGCAGCTCAATCAAGTGTCTAACAGAAAATTATTACCAGCTCACTGAAGTATCAATAGAGAAGTACTGAGGACACGACTGAAAAATGTGGAGAAAATTATAAATCCAATCTAAAGACTGCAGGAGACACAGAAAAGTAGCGTGTGGAAAAAGGGACTAATCCAATGTAAATACCCCAGAGATTGCATCCCAGAAGATCAATTAAACCTTGGGTTGTCAACTTATAATGTTCTTTAGCATCCCAGGTTGCAGCAATGGAGTAAAATGGCTGTCTCGCAGTGATGTCGATTAAACCAATGACAAAAATGGAGAAATGGAAATCACCATGAAAAGCCCGTGCTGAAGCAGAACAGGAGGACCCCCTTCTGCCCTGAATTCTCTGTTGCCGGATGAGACGCGCTGAAGGGCCAATAAGTAACCATCCTTCGTTTCGATCTGCCAAACACAAAATGCAACGAAGAATTACGCTCGCCCGACATTAAAATTGAAGAAAAAGGAGCCGAAATCTTCCAGAAAATTGCCTTTCTCCGCAGCTATGCTCGAGAGTCGAAGCTCATGATGTATTCAGCAACCATAAAAAAAAAAAAAAAAAAAAAAATTCTTCACAACTTAGAATTTCAGATCGATAACGAAGAATTTCCGGAAAGAAATCCCTGTGCCCTCAGTTCGAGCTATTAAAAACACAGAAACTCGCAAACGATCGAAGCAGACCTCGAGAAATCTGAAGAAAAGAAACGAAGAAGCGCATTCGGCTAAAACCTCATTGAGAGAAAGGGAGAGAGGGAGAGAATACGGTGTGCTCGGCGCAAGGATAGCCGGCGGGCTCGATGAGCTGGGAGCACAGGGTCAGGCCCGGCGATCGGGCTAGGGGGGCTGAATCGACGGCGATGCCCCCGCCGGAGCCGGCGCTGCACAGGGCGACGAAGCCGGTCGCCGCCAGCAACACCGCCGCCGCCGCCGCCGACGACGACCGCGACGGGCGCAGCACCGTGTCTACTACTCCAAGCATCTGACGAGGCGGGATGGCGAAGCGACTGCCTCGATCGCGGCGGATTCGGAGCTCATGTCATCATTTTCGATTTCTTCATTTTTCTTCGCTTCTGTTTTTCCCTCTCTTTGGGTAGTTTTTTCCCGTGACGGAACCACCTCCTGCGCGAAAATTCCACGTGGGATTTAATTTTGTGGTTAAAAATGATGCTTTGGGACTCGCGCTAATTTAATGGGATGAGCTGGCGCGAGCCCAAGAGTTGACGGCGACGTGATGATGGGCCGACCTGTCTGACCTTTGATGGGACGGGGTCCTGATCGTGTGTGGTACGGAGCCCACCGCATCAACACCCACGCACTCGCACGTGGGAGTGAAGATTGACGGGAAAATGGCACGGATAATCCCTCGCTCTCGAAACTTTGATCTGCTCAACATGATAACTGAATATTAACTTAACGTGTAATGGCGCTCATCGAATCAATTCGATTATTTGTTTCTATTTTTAATAAGTATCTAAACTTTGAATTACCAACCTTTGATAATTTTCAATTTAATTCATGAGCTATATAAAAACATCTAATATCTTTTTCTATTGATTCAAATTAATAAATTTGTTGATTTAACTCCCGATTCGATATATTGAATAATGGGAAAAAGAAAAAACATTGTGACACATGAATGATCCACGTGAGATATTTGACTCAAATTATAATATAATAATCTATCGACTTTGTTTAATTTGGAATATTAGTTATCCCTCTCATTTGATTTGATGGTGTAGATTATTATATACTAATTTTGAGTTGACTATCCTACAAGGATAATCCTATTATGATGTTATTATTTTGCCCACCTTCCAAACTTTACTGGATTGAAAGCCAATTAGCAAATTTCATCAACTTCAATTGATGAAAGGATTCCGACCGAAAAAAAATTAACAAAAGGATAATATTTAATATTTAATATAGTTTAGGAATTAGATTGAACATTTAACAAAAGTTAAGAAACCACATTGTGCAAATAAAAAAATTTCAAGGGATGTCATGATATATTGAGATAGAGTTCATGGATTATATTAATAAAGTAAAAAATTTATGGACCACATTACACAGTCAGTCAAAATTTATGGACTAAATGTGTAATTATTTCAAAATTTATTAATTAACTAGATCAAGTTGAGTTAAGTGGAGCTTACAGAATACTTATTGGAATCATAAGTCTCGAGCTTTGAGAAGTCAAGTTGGGCGAGCTTGAACAAAGGATCAAGTCTAAATAAGCTCAATTACTAAACTTCACTCAACTCGAGCATACCCTTGATGGCCGTGCATTCATTAACGGAATCCAGCATTGGAGAAAGACAGCTCGCCGTAGAGTAACTATTGGGCCGTCAACGGACCCGAAAAAAATTGACGACTGAGCAATTGACTCGGCTCGTCAAAGCCCGAAGGTAGATCAAATGGCCGGGGTCGCTTGGAAAAGCCCGGTCCAACTCGTAATTAGACAAAACATCGATGGTTCTGTATTGACAATCCAAACACAAAGGCTGTGTTTTGTCATCCACATTCGGATCAAGATAGAATACGATGGATTAGAAATCTTCTGAATATTTTTAGGATTGTAGAAAAACCTCATACGGTAGGATTAAAAATCTATGATGATATTAAAAAATCTTGTTTGCCAAGCGTATAGTCTCCTGCGAGATTTTCAGGTCTTACACCTTGAGTTGCCTCACCAGCATCATCAAACCCACTCTCTTCAGCTCCTTAAGGTTCATCTCTTTTGCCGCCAGCTTCGCCAAATCCATTGCCATCTCCACCTCTAGGTTGTAGTCCTTGCTATGCTTTATCGCATTGGAGGTGATCCATACGCCAGCCAAGATGTCTTGGGTCACGAAGGGCCTCGCGAACCAGTCGAGGGAGGCAATAGGTGCAGCCGATTATATAGATGAGGCGGCAACTGGCGATGCAGATGTGAAGGGCGGTAATGAAGTGGCGGACCTATGCGGGGCGTCACTTAACGTTGAAACCGACAATTTGGGGGAAGTGAGGGGCGAAGAGGAGGTGGACGGCACTGATGTAGCGAGTGATAACGTCGGATATACTATTGTGGATGATGACCTCAAAGGATTTAGGGACTCGTATGGGGATTCAAGTTTTTCAATTGTGACAGCTATGTAACGTACAATTTCTCCTTTCTCTCTTTTAGTCATCAATAAATTGATGGTCGGCAATGATGATCGGTGCTGGTTAGAGGCGACGACGATCAAACGATGCTCAAAGTTGATGAGGATCCGTCGTTGCACAATGTCTGGCAAAGTAATATCTAGATGCATCAGTCTGTCACTTCATTGTTGAAAAACAAAAGAGTTTGTTAAGTTATATCTATAAAATATATTTTTATACATATATATAAATATATATATATATATATATATATATTCAACCTAACTTTATTCCATCCTTGTACTACTTTTTTTATTTGGCATTTTGTATTGATATTTATTTAGTTTGGAGGACGTCACTTAGCACTCGATATGATTGTATTCGGACTACCAAATGTAGCATAAAACTTTCATTTTTTAATATGATGACAATGGAATATTCAACCTGAGGCTCGGTGGCAGCTATAACCCATTAGCGTAAAATCAAAGTAACGATGTAATCAAGCATTTTTGGACCGCACTAGGAGAACCATACCGTTACTTTCTACAAGAAACGGTGCAATTTGGGCCAGTCATTTTGTTTTGGTACAATGGGCAACCTCACCAAAATTTGCTGCTGAGCTTTAAAGAAACAAATCTATTGATATTGAAGAAAAGGAAAGTCATGGGGGTATTGACTGCCAAGCATCTCGCCGATGAGGGAGGATGAGAGAGGCCTCTTGGCGAGAACGATGGAGGGCGGCGAGGGAGGCCGGGAAGCCACTGGAGAAGGCATTTCTGTTTAGGCCGGAGAGGTCGGGGATAGTGCTGGATGAAGATGGAGTTGTCCTTCAAGCTGAGGATGCGAAGTTGGTCGAGCCGGTTCAAGCTCTTCCCATCCAATGTGCCGAACAAGTTCAGGAACTCAAGGTTGAGCTAGGGGACACGGCCATTCATGAAGAGAGCCTTCATTTTGATGTGGGGAGAGATCAAACAACCCAATCTGGGTCATTCCAGAGAAGCTATTTGTGCTTTCTTCTTCTCTCGTTGGATTGAACTGCTAAACAACAAGGTGAAAAATGGGAAGGAATTGATGGAAGGAGGGGTAGTGAAGAAAGGGCATCTACTAACATTTAAGCAGCACCAAGGCTTACACTACTCTTTGCCCACCACTCACTCACAGTCCAAATGGGGAAATTGGGAAAAAGTAATAAAACCTAGAAGGAGCAGTTGCAAAGATGGCATTTAAGACTACATTTGATAGTCAAGATAAAATTCAAGATATGATATATCTTATTCTGCATTTACTACTTCCTCAAGATAGAATAAAGTCGAAAATAAAGGAGATACGTGCCAAATAAAATCATTCCGTGATAAAGGTGTTATGAAGGTGGATATAATTTCTAATATCCATAATATGAAAGTTTTTCAAATAAAAACTTCTTAAATTAACAAATTTTAAATTATTTTTAAATATAAATAATATTTGAATTCTAATATAAGAAATTCAAAATAACAAACAAACAAAAAATTATTTTTAATTTAATCTTATTTTTATTTATATATTCGAATTTAATTATATCTTACAATATAAAATTCAAGATATGAATATATATTTATATCTATTACGTATTTTAGGTATTTTAGTATTTTATGTATGTTAATAAAGTTTTTATTAGAGACTAATGGAAGGAGAAGAAAGAAATAAAAAGAATTAATTAAAAAAGAGAATAAAATAAAATAAAACTAAAGCTATCGAGAGTGTTACAAGAGATTTTTATCATCTCCATCTATAAAATTTGTGATTAATTTATATTGATATGGCATTTAAATCAAATAATATATAATATAATATGAATATATCTAATTTTATTACTACAATCACTAAATAATTGATATAATATAACAAAATACTTTAGATTTTACATATTATTTTATCAAATCTTATTATGATTAAAAATTCAGATGATCAAAGATAACTCAAGGGGTGGAGGGGATAAAGACGAGAGAGAGCTCCAACGGTGGGAATCTATCTAGATAACTCCTCAATAATATTTAGCAAAAAAAAAAAAAAAGGTGGTCAAATTTCCATGGGAAACCAGACGAGCAAGTTGTCCAATTTGAAATGCGAAGTGCAGCCTGCACCGTCGCTCTTCCAAGGGTGATCGTATCGTCGACTTATCATTTCCCAATATTTTTAGCCACAGTTGATGCTCTAATTAGCAGTCGGCCATACTTCCAACTTGGAAGGTGGAGGTGAGGGGTTCGAATCCTCACCTTATCAGGGGTTGAGGTGGAGACGAATAGAGTTAGAATAAAAATAGAGTTAAAAAAGAAATAAAGTATGATCGATAAAAAAAAAAAAAAATTAGCAGCCGGGCATGATGGAACACGAAAGAAAACAGGGAAACGGGTCAACACGAAAGTCATTCGTTCCCTCTCTCTTCCGAGAAGAAGGCTAGGTTCAGACAAGCAGCCCATCCTATTCGACACTCTCAGCTTTTTCCAATCTTCTTTCATCGTACGTACCTCTGAACTGAGCCCAACCTGATCAAAAAGAAAAGAACAAAAAAAAACTGAGCCCGAGCCCGAGTTCGGACCCCTTCAATACCGCTGGCCGTGCCCCCGCCGGCGACACACCGCTTCCGTCATGGCTTTCGTGGAGTTCCGGCCGCTGGACAAGAAGTCCCTGGTGGAGTACATCCAGCACACGCCCGCCCTCGCCTCGAAGCTGGGGGAGAAGTTCGATGACCTGGACATCAGAGAAGTCGGAGACGGCAATCTCAACTTCGTCTACATCGTCGCGGGCTCTGCTGGCTCTTTCGTCATCAAGCAGGTGATGCTTTTTGTTTTTTCTCTTGACAAAAATGTATTTTTTTTCCTTAACTGCGCGGCCGGGGCCTCTCTCTTTATGATCAATGGAAGCTGGGCAAGACAGGGTACTGCTGATCGAAATTCGGATCAGAAAGCATGTTGTTGATTATGGGATTTCAGTTCTTATGCCTTACTCGAGGTTCATTCACTTCACAGAACATAATTTTGAGGAAAATATTTTTCAGTATTCGTTTAATGAAAAATAAATTAATCGATTTTGGGATGATCCTACTCTTAGCGGATGAGAAAATGTTCCCTTGCTTCATTCTTTGTTTTGTGGAGTCTCAAATTCCATTGATGCTTATAAAGTTCAACATCTAGCTATTTGGTCACGTGAATACCCATTCATTTCAAAATCTATTAATTAAATTAATTTAGTTCTAAATCTTTTTATATTAATATTAATTTAATCCATTTACCCAATTTTGATTGGATGCCGGTTGGTGGACAAACACTGAGGTCGCAATTTTTTAATAATTTTTAGAATCTTTCAATTATTTTTTTATTTTCTTGTTCTTTTTCCTTTTTTTTTTTTTTTTTTCCATTTCTTTTCTTCCTTCTTCCTCCTTACATTGTCTCCCAATGGCCAACGAGCCTTGTCATTGCAGGCACAGCCCTCACCCAGGATCGTAGGGGAGGGGGCTTTGCCCAAATCTGGACGAGGCCAACCCCGCCTTAGCTTGCCGCAAGCGAAGGCAGCCTCGCCCACAGCTGGGAAGAAGACCATGGCAGCCTTCGCCCGAGCCCACCTCGCCCATGTTATGTGGGTTAGAGTTGAAGTGGCCACGTCAGCATTCGGATTTGCATGCCACATTAACATCTAGTCACCAGCCTACGTTCATGTCAGTGTCGGCTAATCAAAATTAGCTGGATGGACTAAATTGATACTAATGTAAAAAGATTTATAACTAAATTGGTCTAATTAAAAATTTTATAACTGAATTGATATCAATACAATAGATTTAAGACATTTTTTTCTACTTTTCCAGAGTTATATGGGTTCGAGTTGAGGTTCTCTAGTCTTATTGAAAAGATGTTCCTCTCTTTTGGTTCAAATCTACAGGTCCGGTATTCTATCCTGTGTGGTAATTGTATTCTCATATTTGCAGGCTCTCCCTTACGTTCGGTTGATTGGGGAATCATGGCCAATGACGAAAGAGCGAGCATACTTCGAGGCAGCGGCATTGAAAGAGCACGGGCATTGGCGCCCGGATCATGTCCCAGAGGTTTATCACTTCGACCGTACTATGTCTCTGATAGGCATGCGTTACTTAGAGCCTCCACATATAATCCTGAGGAAAGGATTGATCGCTGGAGTTGAGTACCCATTACTCGCGGAGCACATGTCAGAATATATGGCGAGAACCCTCTTCTGCACGTCCCTTCTGTATCATTCCACCACGGAGCACAAACGTGGAGGTAAATACATAGCGGAATGCATTTGGCTTCTTTAGTTTTTATACTAATGTCTGGTCACACACTCGTCTTGGCATTGTCATTGCAGTAGCAGAGTTCTGCGGGAACATCGAGATGTGCAGGCTGACCGAGCAGGTTGTTTTCTCTGACCCTTACAAAGTATCCCAATACAACCGTTGGACTTCCCCTTATCTGGATGCTGATGCTGAGGCTGCAAGGGAGGATAATGATTTAAAGCTTGAAATAGCTGAGTTGAAATCCAAGTAATGTTACTGTATAAGAAGCTACTGTGTTCTTCAAAAAAGTTAAATGGAGCCAAACATCATCTGTTTGCTGATGATTTTGTGGGACGTGCATTTCAGGTTCTGTGAAAGAGCGCAAGCACTAATACATGGAGATCTCCACACTAGTTCGGTCATGGTTACCCAAGATTCGACCCGGTAATAGATTCAGAATTCGCATTTTATGGGCCAATGGGGTTTGATGTTGGTGCCTTCCTAGGAAATTTGTTTTTGTCATTCTTCTCTCAGGATGGGCATGCAAATCAAGGGAACGACAGAAAAGTATGCTTTACATAACTGCCTGTCTTTATGCTTATGTCTCATAGATCTCTCAATGCCTGACCTTGCAAAGTTCTGTAAATTGGTTTCTCTTCTTACTCCTAATGACTACCATTGCTTATCATGTCATGAACCTGAATATCTCTTGCTCATGCAGCTAGAATTCAATTCGGGATTTGCATAGATCTATGTATACAAAAGAAAAATTTATACTCTCCTGTGTTAATTACTTGGTAGGTTATTGTTCTTTTAGGCCCTACCCCAGGAAAAACAAGAACAAAAAGCTGTTTCAGTAATTGCAGAGAGGAATGGACAGTTGTAATTGGCAGATATTGAGGCAATAATAAATGAGATCATATTGTCCTCTCCCCCATTAGTCATTTCGTCACTTTCATGCTTATCGACTACTATAAAAGAAGAAGAAAGGTCAATAAAAACTATTTTTACCATCGATGATATGTTAATGAATTGTTCTGTAAATGCGCATATTATACAGGCATACAAGGAATGGATTTTGCAGACGACTGAAGAGACGTGGAATCTATTCCAACAGAAGTTTGTAAGCCTATGGAATGAACACAAGAATGGGTCTGGTGAGGCATATCTACCAGCAATCTATAACAATGATGTGCTGCTCGAGCTGGTCCAGAGGAAATTTATGAAGGATTTATTCCATGATACTCTTGGATTTGGTGCTGCCAAAATGATAAGGTGTGATTGAATGATGTGGCATTTCCTTCTTCTTAAATGCTTATGTGTAGATTATGAATTTGCTTGATTGAGCATACAGTTGTCTAAATACTGACTGTTTGCCTTCATACATACTTGATTTCAGGAGAATTGTTGGGGTGGCACATGTGGAGGATTTTGAGTCCATAACTGATGCTAGTAAGCGTGCAGACTGCGAGCACCAAGCTCTCAATTTTGCCAGGATGCTTCTGAAGGAAAGGCGGAAATTTGAAGGAATCAGTGAAGTAGTCTCATTAGTTCGGAAATCGAACTGAGCCTTGGGCTTAATGTATTGAGGTTTCTTGTGGGTTCCCCCTCCTTTACTGTCGTGTCCTTAAGCATTTTGAAGCTACGAAGGCTCTTAAGTTTCGGTATAGCGTCCAATGAACTGCCTGATTGTCTTTGATGGTTAGTTCCACTGACAAGTCCTTGCTCCGATGAATCTACTTGAACCGTCAGAATCTACTTGAACCGTCAGATCCATGGATGATGACCATGCTGAGGCCTTTCTCGACTTTGCTTGATGCAGAGCCGGTTATGGAGCTACCATATGCAGATGGCAATTCTTGTGTTTTTTTTTTTTTTTGGCTTTCTTTTTGGTTGTTGATCAGGGGTCCTCACTGTATGAACTGTTGGGTGTGGTCACTGTGGTCATTCTGCTAATAATCTGCCAGAATCGAGAGGCAAATAAGTTGGGTGTACAATGACTTTCCGGAAGTCCTAAGGAACAGTAAGTTCCTCAGCATTCGCTTGTTATAAAACAATTCTATCCTAATGTAGCGCTTGAGTACCCAATACCCAGTCAAGGATGTGCTTCCTCTGCAAACTTGGTCCTTCTTATTAGAGGAAGACTCTTATTTGTTTAATACCGAATTTTCTTACATTGTTTTTGTCTTCACCTTTTGTTTCTCCTATATCAGAAAGCAAACTGAATACTTGAGCAGTTAATAGGGAGCGTATTAGTTTAATCACACCACCTACTTTTGAACTTCTTTTTGGAAGAAACGAAAAACTTAAATGGCTGAGCTTTAAATCAGCATATTACAGACAATCACTGCAATTAACCTTTTTTTTCCCTGGAAAACAATTACTTGGACTTTATTCATTACAGAAAAAGTAACCTAATTTCCATATTTGGCCTTGTAGTCACTCCAGAGCTGATCAACTGTCTTCCCCAGCAACTCAACGAAATACTGAGGGCTATAACCAGTCTTCATCTTCTTGTTCATGCCTGCTACAAACCCACTCAGAAGACCATCACAATAGTCCAGAAAATGCGCTGTGACATCATAGCCCTGATCCCACCGGTTTCCCTGGCCTGGTTTCACCCAGTGGCTCGGTGCATATCCCGCCTTCAGCCTCACAAAATCCGCTATTCCCTCTGTCAAACCAGTCGGCGCTTCTCGATTGGCAAACCACTGCCATATATGCGTCATCTCGTGAAACAAAACCCCGGTTATCTCGTTCTTCACATCACCGGAGTAGTTTCCTATGTACTCTGAGCTGACGTGAATTTCGTTTGTGTCAATAAGTGCATATGCTACCCCCTCCATGGATTCAATAAAAACACTTACATTTTGCACATCTCTTCTGTCCTCAGAGGTCAATTCTTGGAAAATTTGCCAAATGAATACAGTGGAGGAGTTCATTACTTGCTTGGTGTACTCTGTGCCAATTTCACCATCGAACCTTGCTCCGCCGGCTGTTGAAGACGCGTTGTTCAGTGCTGTGTACTCCACAGCAGAAGCTTGTTGAAATGCTGCTAAGGTACCTAGATACCACAGCAACAACACCAAGCGAGCCATGTGCTTGTTTCACTGCTTCTTGTTCTGTAGGAGGATGGGTGAAGCGCCATCTAAAAAGAGAGGGGCCTTTATAGAGGGGTGGAAGTTGAGTGATGCATCCTTCTCAACCACTAATATCTTTTGACTTCACTTGGGAGTTCTTTTTCTTCTTGTCTCAAAGTTATTGCACTGTAACCGATTGGAATTGGAATCACTAAGAACCAGAACTTATGCTAGTAAATTTAAAAAATCATATTCAGTCCCGACAACAAAAACATCCAGCCATTGGTCTAGCAAAAGGAATGGATTTACATCTGTTCCAACGACAGAATGTTAAGCTGATGTAGCAAACGAATGGATTCGTATCTGTTCTAAGACAAAAACCACTTCTTATATTTGGGAGGGGACAAGTGGTCCAGATTGAATAGCCTCCCTATTGACCAATCAGCCTGCAAATTGGACCATTCCTTGTCCTCACATTTCACGTTGCTTCTCGTCGTTGAATAATTCCAAACGACTTCACCGAACCTACTTGACTTTTAAAAGGAGGAGGAAACATGAAGACCCGGAAGTAGAATTTATCCGCTCTTATCGTTAAGGATCTATAAAGTCGACGAATACACTGCAAAGCCGGTGCTTCTAGAACTTCAAAGTATAAGGTTGACGGATGCCACAATGTTAAATTATGACTTGAGTTTGAGTATTTAAAATTTGCGATTTGCTAGATTTTCAAAGGAGGAAGGTTCTTGTTTGCTTCGAAGCTTGCAGAATCCTATGGCGTGGGCTTTCTTGTTTTAGCCGATGAAGAAAAAAATAAAAGAGAGAAGCCCTCCATGCGGTTTTGCTCTGCACGTGAAGAATTAAAAGTGGTGGGGTCCAAAAGTCAACAAACACACATCCGAAAAAGAAGACTGCAGCACCAATCAAAATAGGAAATAGTGGTGGGCCCAAGGTGGGCACACACGTATTCATATATAAATAGAAGTCTTTCTTTGTTTTTGCAAGAGACGCCGCCGAAGCAAGAGAGACGCCGAAGCTTCATGAAACTACACCGCACGTCCAACGAGCGCGAGTAGCTGCAAGCCGCCGAGAAGGAGCCACTGAACCCTTGTGAAGTCGTACGTAAAGTGTTTCGTCGCGCGGTGATTTTGTGCTGTGAGTTTATATTCCCAAGTGAGTTGTTTATTTATAGATACTTTGGGTTTGGGGTTAAATCTAGGTATGGGAAACACTTGAGCGATTGAGCGATTGTATCAGAACTCTATACTCCGATTACAATGGATTATTTGCTTTTGCTCTCCCCCGTGGACGTAGGTACCGATACTCGGACCGAACCACGTAAATTTCTAGTGTCCTTATTTTTTCTCGTTTATTTTCTCTGTGATTTCTCGTTGACGTAAATTGCAAGATCCCGTTTTCAGCGTATTATATCCCAACAATTGGTATCGAGCTTGAGGTTGGATTTCTTGATTGTGATTTGGAGCTTTTGCTTGTCTAATTATTATCCGGAAATTCATTATTGCAATTATGTCGAGAGGAAATCTGAAATTGAGAAGTTCAACGGGAACAACAACTTTGTGTTATGGAGCATCAAGATACGAGCTTTATTGACAACACAAGGTTTGGCCAAGGCACTGGATGGTGATGATGAGTTGCCTATTATCACAAAAGCCTCTGAGAGGGTAGAGCTAATGGAAGAAGCAAAGAGTATGATCCTATTAAATTTGTCGGATGAGGTCTTAATAAAGGTTGTTGAGGAGCAGGATGCCGCAGCATTATGGGAAAAACTTCATGCACTCTATGTGAAGAAAGGTTTGAACAATCGCTTGTATATGCTAAAGAAGATGTTTTAATTTAGATATACTGAAGGTACGTCTATCAGAACCCATCAAGATGAATTTAATAAACTCATGATGGATCTGAAGAATGTCGGTAAGATACTTGATGATGAAGAACAGGGCATGATGTTGTTAGCCTCTTTACCAAAGTCATGGGAGCACTTTACTGATTCACTGTTGCAAGGGCGTACTACGATTACCTCAGAGGAGGTAAAGTCCGCCTTATTCTCCAAGGAGTGGTAGAGAAAGTTGCGAGATGACAGTCTGGTGCGAGGAGCAGCGCAAGCACTGACGATTCGAGGTAGAGAACAACATCAAGGGCCTAGTAGCAGCAGAGGTAAAAGCAGATCAAAATCACGTCATAGAAAGTCCAAGGGACGCGTGAAGTGCTTTGAGTGTCACGAGGAGGGACACATCAGGAGAGATTGTCCAAAGCGGAGGAATAAAGTTGATAGGCAGAATTCCATGAGCAGTGTGGCAAACGTTGCCGAAGGGAGCAATAGGGATGCAGAAGTTGTCTTATGTGCGACTGCTACTTCGTCAGGAGACAAATGGGTGCTAGATTCGGGGTGTTCTTATCACATGACATAAGAACTGGTTTACTACTTACCAAGCTGCATATGGTGGTAGGGTTTTTTTGGGGAATAATGTAGTCTGTAAGGCTGTGGGGATAGGGACAATTCGGATCCGGATGCACGATGGGATGGTACGCACATTGACGGATGTGAGGCATGTACCGGAGCTCAAGAAGAACCTTATTTCTCTAGGGACACTCGATGACATCGGGTATAGGTACACCGCTGAAGGTGGAGTGCGAAGATCTCTCGATGTGTCATGACAAAGGTGATGAAAGGGAAAAAAAGTGAATTATCTCTATCATCTACTTGGGAGAGACCGTTACGGAACCGCTGCGGTTTCATCGGGTGAGTCGGACTCTAACTTGACTCGGTTATGGCATATGCGTTTGGGGCACATGAGTGAGGCAGGTATGACGATGCTGAGTGAAAGGGGGTTGTTGAATGGTCAGAAGACAAGGAAGCTGAACTTATGTGAGCACTGCATCTATGGGAAGCAGCACCGAGTTAATTTACAACAGCTGTCCATTCGACCAAACGACCGGTTAAATATATTCATTCAGACGTTTGGGGCCCATCTTCAGTTCCTTCGAAAGGAGGTACCCGATATATGCTGACTTTTATCGACGATTATTCGAGGAAGGTATGGGTTTACTTTCTGAAGCACAAATATGATGTGTTTGATCGGTTCAAGAAATTTAAGGCATTGATTGAGAAGCAGTCAGATAAACAGATCAAGTGCCTGAGAATCGATAATGGCATGGAGTTTTGTGGTAAAGATTTTACCGAGTTCTGCGAGAAAGAAGGTATTATGAGACACCGCACAGTACCTGAGACACCACAGCAGAATGGCGTGGCAGAACGGAAGAATAGAATTTTGCTTGAGTGAGCTCGATGCATGTTTTCGCATGCAAGACTTGGCAAAGAATTTTGGGCCGAAGCAGTTAATATGTCGTGTTACCTGGTTAATAGATCTCCATCGTCTGCTATCGAGTGGAAGACTGCTGAGGAAGTATGGTCGGAGAAAACTGTTGATTACTCCGGATTGCGTATATTCGGATGTCCTGCGTATGCTCATGCGAGTGATGGTAAGCTTGAGCCAAGGGCAAAGAAGTGCATATTTCTGGGTTATGCACAAGAGGTGAAAGGCTACCGACTGTGGTGCACCGATCCCAGATCACCCGGTTTTCTAATCAGCAGAGATGTGATCTTCGACGAGACTACAATGCTTCAACAGAGGAGTTACGAGACACAATCGGAGAAGACAGATCATGGTGTCACAAGTGAGGTGGAGCTTTAGGTGGAGACTCCGGAGACCTTGCAGGTAACAGAAGTTGAGATTGCAGATGAAGCCGCAGTTCCTGAAGTCGGTGATGGTGAACAACCAGTAAAGCCACAGCAGACTATAGCCGTAGATAGACAGAGAAGGCAAATTAAACCACCGGTACGTTATGGTTATACAGATATTGCTTATGCATTGACTGTAGGTGATGAGGTGGAGACAGATGAGACTTCGTCTTACTCTGAGGCGATGGCTAGTTCGGAGTCGTCGCAGTGGCTAAGGGCTATGAGTGAAGAGATGGAATCACTCCATCGAAATTCCATCGAAATCAGACATGGGAGCTGGTCAAAGTACCCAAGAGCCAAAAGATTGTCGGAAGTAAATGGGTCTTCAAACGGAAAGAGGGCATTCCCAGTGTCGAGACAGCGAGGTATAAGGCGAGACTTGTGGCGAAGGGATATACACAACGTGAGGGCATTGACTACAATGATGTGTTCTCTCCTGTGGTAAGACATACTTCTATTCGTGTGTTGCTTGCCTTAGTTGCTTCGCAGGATCTCGAGTTAGAGCAACTAGATGTGAAAACTGCGTTTCTTCACGGTGAGTTGGAGGAGCAGATTTACATGAGGCAGCCAGAGGGATTTGCTATTGTAGGTAAGGAAGACCATGTTTGCTTGTTAAAGAAATCTTTGTATGGGCTGAAACAATCTCCTAGGTAGTGGTATAAACGTTTTGATGCATTCATGACTAGTCAAGACTATACAAAAAGTAAGATGGACAGCTGTGTTTACTGTAGGAGATTGGATGATGGTTCTTTGATTTATCTACTTTTATATGTTGATAATATGTTGATAACAGCTAAGAATATGTCTGATATTGATGTGTTGAAAAGGCAGTTAAATGCTGAATTTGAGATGAAAGATTTAGGTGTTGCAAAGAAAATTTTGGGTATGGAGATTTTGCGTGACAGGACTGCAGGAGTTTTACGTCTATCTCAAAAGAAATATATTGAGAAGATCGTAGCATGTTTTAATATGCAGTCGGCAAAATCTGTAAGTACACCTTTAGCGAAGCACTTTCAACTTTCAGATAAATTATCACCGCAGACTGAGGAGGAGGAGGAGCATATGTCCCGTGTTCCCTATTCTAGTGCCGTGGGTAGTATTATGTATGCTATGGTGTGCACTAGGCCTGATATTTCACAAGCTGTGAGCGTGGTTAGTCGCTATATGAAGCGTTCTGGTAAAGCTCATTGGGAAGTTGTGAAGTGGATCCTCAGATATTTGAAGGGGACAACAGACGTGGGTATAGTATACCGAAGGGACAGCAATAGCAGTGAGACCACTGGTTTTGGATTCAGATCACGCCGGTGACTTGGATGATCGCAGGTCTTTAGCAGGGTACGTATTTATGCTAGCAGGTGGTGCAGTTAGTTGGAAAGCGTCCTTATAGGATCACGTTGCCTTGTCTTCGACTAAGGCAGAGTACATGGCACTAACCTTTGTAGCGAAGGAGGCGATATGGCTAAAAGGTTTGCTCTTGGACTTTGGGTTAGAACAAAAAGGTGTGGATATACACTGTGATAACCAAGGTGCAATATATTTGGTGTATAATCCAGTTTATCACGAGCGAACGAAGTATATCAATATCAGGTACCACTTCATCCGAGATGTCTTAGCTAAGGGTATTATTACCGTTAAAGAGGTTGCTACAGCAGATAACCCGACAGACATGATGACTAAGTCTGTTCCTTTGGTGAAGCTCAAGCTCTGCTTGAGCTCTATTGGCGTCTGTGGAGAGTGAGCGCCCGTCGAGGCGTTGGGAGAGTAGCATGGATGATGAGCACTATAATTTGGCTTCAAACATCGAGCCAAGGTGGAGAATTGTTAAATTATGACTCGAGTTTGAGTATTTACAATTTGCGATTTGCTAGATTTTCAAAGGAGGAAGGTTCTTGTTTGCTTCGAAGCTTGCGGAATCCTACGGCGTGGGCTTTCTTGTTTTAGCCGATGAAGAAAAAAATAAAAGAGAGAAGCCCTCCATGTGGTTTTACTCTGCACGTGAAGAATTAAAAGTGGTGGGGTCCAAAAGTCAACAAACACACATCCGAAAAAGAAGACTGCAGCACCAATCAAAATAGGAAATAGTGGTGGGCCCAAGGTGGGCACACACGTATTCATATATAAACAGAAGTCTTTCTTTGTTTATGCAAGAGACGTCGCCAAAGCAAGAGAGACGTCGAAGCTTCACGTAACGACACCGCACGTTCAACGAGTGCGAGTAGCTGCAAGCCGCCGAGAAGGAGCCGCCGAACCCTTGCGAAGTCGTACGTAAAGTGTTTCATCGCGCAGTGATTTTGTGCCGTGAGTTTATATTCCCAAGTGAGTTATTTATTTATAGACACTTTGGGTTTGGGATTAAATCTAGGTGTGGAAAACACTTGAGTGATTGAGCGATTGTAAACTCTGATACTCTGATTACAGTGGATTATTTGCTGCTCGCTCTCCCCGTGGACATAGGTATTGATACTCGGACCGAACCATGTAAATTTCTGGTGTCTTTATTTTTTCTCGTTTATTTTCTCTGGTGATTTCTCGTTGACGTAAATTACAAGATCCTGTCGTTTCCGTGTATTATATTCTAACACACCACAAATAATAGTTCAACCAATGATTCTTTGCTTACCCATGTAGAACTTAATTTCATAACAGTATCCAACACAAACCATGTGGAACTTAATTTGTTACAAGCAGCTCTTAGAGCTACAAACACTTCACATGCTGTGGCCCATCAAGAGTGTATGTAGCTTATGCACTTTGGTTTGACTAGACAATGGAACTGGGCGGCAATGGCATATGACAGATGGGCTAAATTGCCCGCAGATAATTCCACGATACATTAGTTGTGTGCGTGATGCGCAAGATGATGGATTTGGTTCTAGCTGCAACATAGAGAGCTGCTGCCACCTTCTTTGATCAAGATTTATGGCTGACCAAAAGAAAGAATCTGTGAAAATCAAATATACCACCTTTAAGTAGGATAACCAAACATCCAGACAAGAGCACACCCACCTAGACTTTTCCACTCCATAGTACGAGGATGAGGCAGGATCATGATTAGAAGTGCATGCATAGAGTAGACCAATAAGGCTAAAGTCCCCTGCAATATAAGGAATCAATAGTGAGAAGATTGCTTACTGCTATCACTAAGCATGTATGGCAATGCCAGTCTCACACTAACCATCAATTTATAAGATGCAATTACATACAAATACAAAGATTAAAATCATCTTCACAAAAATGGAACCATATTGTCTTGACAATCAAAACAAGGTAACACTGTCACCATGATACATGAAGTCAGTGTCAAGTTCCTTGTCCCATGACCCATCCTTGTTCTTCTACATGTTCCCTAGTGAAATTGCTCACAGTAGTGCCCCCCGATCTATGCCAATGACCATCTAAATGAAAATGTTTCAACTAGAATTTTGTTTCTACATACCGGGTTTACACTATGAGACATTGTCTTCTAAACAAGCAAAGGAAGTTCAGCAAGTCTGCCAAAACACGAGAAGGACTTAATCAAGAAAAAGAATGAATTATTTCCTAGTTCCACCGATCTTATATACTTTAACCATGAAGTAAGCAAGTATATTAGTGTTGGAATCTTTTGGAAATCTTCTATAATTTATCCCTGATTATATTACGTGATATTTTGTGATTTAATAGTAATTTTGTTAGTTGTAAATTAGCTAGTGATAGAGATTAGAGGCTAATTAGGATCTTTACCTAAATAGGTTTCTTACTTAATTTAGGTCCTCTTTTCATGTATTTATACACATTGTAATCTCTCTATGAAATATGAGAAGACAAATTCTTTTCTTCATGGTATCAGAGCCCAAAGGTCCTTTATCTATTTACCTCGAGTAATTTTTTTTCTCTTTGATCGTTCGATCACTATGTCGGACGAATCATCAACCACCCAGTCTAACCCCCCATCACTTCTCACAAAGTCCACCGAATCTCATCCCATTCAGATCACTTCTATAAAACTGAATGGTGATGTAGCACCCCTGAACCAACTGAGGCTGCCACAGTTACCTATCTAACTTCGCTTTACATATTGAGCTGTAAAGTCTTGGGGTTTTTTTTTTTTTTTTTTTTTTGATCGGTCCTCGCGCAATTTATATGGCGGAAGCATATCCAACATCTCCCTTTCCTATAATCAACGATAGTGCACACCAACTAAACACTTTGTATAAGTTAAAACTGTACACTCTAATTTACATAACTTGATGGACACCTTTAATCGGTACATCAAAATGCCGTAGTCATCTATACTCGGCTATATTTCAAAAGATGACCGATATCTCTTCCAGCAGTCGTATACTTAAAGTCCATCGATCCGTGTCAGCGTCCAAAGGTTCCCTTCTTTGCTATCCTCCTCCTTGCAGTCATATCCAGCCACTCGATCTATCTACTTGTGGCTGTATCGATAGAGGTATCTTGTCTAGTCTGAAATGTTAGTCCCCAAAAGGGGTGAGTACAACCACTCAAAGAGAGATAAAATTTCTAGACTACCCATACCTTGCCATCAAGCACGTCACAACAACATGTAAGCATCATAGACAAGTATTTCAATCATCAAATTGCAGTCATATCATACTTTCACCAACCAGCATCTTAACTATGTATACACATCTCATCATGCAAGTCTTTCATAATTTCACAAGACAATCGAAAAACTTTAGAATATCAAAATCATGATCGCAGTGAACAATTCAACCACATGCCTTGACATTAACCTCAAAGCTTACATCCATCAAACATGTGTGCTCATAATGCAAGCATTTCTCATGTTCACCTGGTTCATCACTCATACACTTGCACATGAACATCTTTTATACATATGAACATGTCACATCACTCAGCAAATACATATGCCAATATTTCACCTCTTGTGCATGACTTACATGATCAGCTCAATTCATGCTCATGCATATCAACAACGTCATGTGCGCCTTTCAAAGTTTCGCAATACTCATGCATATGACCAACTTTATGTGTACCTTTCACGTTTCATAATGCTCATGCATTCACATCAAATTCTTGCAATTTCAAATGCAAATCCCGATAAGAACCAACCGGCTTCCGGCCCCCCACATTCCGGGCATCTCACACCCAAAACTGGCATCGTGAGGCATCACGGCACACACACTCCGTGCTTCCGGCATTTACACTCCCTGGCCGGGC
Source organism: Eucalyptus erythrocorys (assembly GCA_014182555.1). Classification (NCBI taxonomy): domain Eukaryota; kingdom Viridiplantae; phylum Streptophyta; class Magnoliopsida; order Myrtales; family Myrtaceae; genus Eucalyptus; species Eucalyptus erythrocorys. The sequence goes on along the minus strand of CM024605.1, from coordinate 24,792,872 downwards.
ATCTCGCATCCCACCTAGCATCACGAGGAATTCCCCGGCACACACCATCCGGGCTTCCGAATTATGTACCGACATACCACCAGGCATTTCCCCTGGAATTACGTACCGTATACCACCGGGCATCTCGAAACTCCCGAGGACATCCAGAATTATGCCACTAGGCCACTGGGCATCCGGCATTACACTCCCCTAGCCGGGCATAATTAATGCATGTCATGCAACAATCTCATTCCCATGCATGATTCACAAGCATGTCCAAGTAACGCACGAGCATGACAGCAATTTGCACTCACTTAATCACAATTACATGACATGAATCTTCATTCAACATGCTCAGCCCATTGTTCCATCACCAATACAGCATGTACATCATGAACTTGACATGCATAACACACCCAAATGAATAATACAGCATTCGGCTTAAGACTTTTCCAATGCGTTTCCCCTAAGATCAGCATATAAATCAATCAAGAATACTCTTCAGGAACCATGATCTTAGCCATTCAACGAGTTAATCCATGTACATGATTGAAATAAAAGGCAAAGATATCCTTTACACTAAAGAAAACAAGTTTAGGCTATGTATTTGTAAAATACTTGTTCTCGGCCACATTCGGCCTATGCCCAGAAAATTCCAGATTACACCCATGTAAGATATCACGAAATTGAGGCACTAATTTGCCCTTAAAAATTCCCAGAAATTCACACGTCATATCCAAGAGGTAAATAAACACTTCATTAGAAGAAATGGTCTTCAAATTCGACCTACAAATTATAGTTTAAAAATCAACAACTTCCAACTGTTATTCAGTTATGCACAGTTACACGGCTAACAAGATAAATTCGAAACACCCACTTACACTGGCTCTTTTTATCTTATTTTTGAATATGTTATAGCCAGAACCATACCCTACAACTTCTCTTTGAAGGTCGACATACAATTCCTCAAAGAAAATATGGTTTACAAGCTCACAAGTCACCGACCCCTTTTTCTCGGATAAAATTCCAGTATACAAGCCAATAAAGAAAATTCGAAATCATAAGCTACACTCACTGGAATAGGCTCAAATTTTACCACAAGATACATCATGAAGTCCTCAATAATTCATTAGAAGACATCAAATTGAGATACCCCACAGAACCACATGAACAACACGCATTAAGCCAACAGGGTTAACTGATACTCTATCCAGCAGCTTCCCGATTTCAACGGCAGAAAGATTCAGGAAATTCACCTAGCTATCCTAGACGAATTAAGCTCAAATTTTAGTATGTGATTACCCAGAATGTCTCCAACATTTCATTAGAAGAAACCGACTTGAAATTCCCCCTGTAATCATGTGAACAACTAGCAATCATCCAGACGGGTTCACTGGTTCGCCCGAGAACACCCCGTCTCCAAAGAATTCGATTTTCACCCCTTAAATCACCTTAAAAAATTCTCATTTTTGACTATGTTGCAGCTCAGGAAGTGTACAACAACTTCCTTGAAGAACTCGAGACTCAATTCTCCCTCTAACACACTCTACAGAGACATGCAAGCAAACCGTGTAACCTGGTTCATAGAAGTCCGAATATACCCGGTTTTGTTCTTCATCAGAATTTCATCAATCCAGCCGAGGAACCCCACGATTTCTACCTCTAAATCACAACACAAGAAGCATGAGAGGACTAGAAAGATTATCTTGCCTTTGATTTTGCAGAAATCGGTGAAGAAATGGCAAAGATTTCCCCCTGGTGAGCTGAATTTCCTCTCGGCAGCAACTCCGTTCCTTCTCCTCCTTGCACGCACGATTTCTTCTCTCTCTCTCCTTCTCTCTCTTTTCTCTTAACCGACCTACTCCACTAAAAGACCGGTTCCTTCACTCTCTTACACCTCTCTTCTTAGTCATCAAGACTAAACGCATAGGCCTCCCCCCTTGAAGACACATGGCGCCACATCACCATCACACAACACACACACTCACTTACACGCACACACCTCACTCGGCACTCTCCTTGGCCTAAGTCTTCTCTACATGGTTTAATTAGCCCATCTAATCTAATTAAATTAAATGTTAATCTATCAAAGTAACACTTGGCCATAAATTGAATATACAATATAATCACAATAGTATTTATCCCATCATCCAAATAAGATTGCACCACATAGCCGTCATTCCACTAGTTTAATTAAATCATGACTTATATATTAATGCTCAAAGTCTCAAAATCCATTTTAGTCACAACTTCTACACCTCGACAATTCCTTGTAAATCTAATTGAACATAACCGTGATAAGCTATAAAATTGAGGATGCCACAGGTGATAATTTTTTTTGGTGGTCTCAATCCACTCGAATGTATATACGGGGTAGAGGAAAAATTGGCTATCTGACTGGAGATAATGCAGAACCGGAGACAGATGACCCCACTTGGGCTGTCTGGGATCAAGAGAATTCAGCAATTATGACGTGGCCGACCAACTCCATGGAAGAAGATATTGGTGCAAATTATTTGGGCTATCATACCGCAAAGGAACTCTGGGATGCAGTGTGTGAGATGTATTCAGATTTGGGTAATCAATCTCAAATCTATGAGTTAACCTTGAAGTTGGGGAAGATGCGACAAGGAGAGGAAACTGTCACAAAATATTTTCACTCTTTGAAACGTTTGTGGCAGGAGTTGGATGTATTCAATGATCATGAGTGGACGTGTATTGAAGATAGAAATCGGTACAGGAAAATTGTAGAAGCAGAACTTATCTACGCTTTCCTAGCAGGGCTTAGAGATGAGTTTGATGAAGTACGCGGCAGAATACTTGGGAAGCAGCCTCTTCCACCTATTGGAGAGGTCTTCTCAGAGGTTCAGAGAGAAGAAAGTAGACGGGGAATAATGCAACTACTGGCGGAAAGGATGGATCATTGGAAGGTTCAGCATTGACTATCTTTGAAGACAAGAAGGGCCATGTTCCTGCAACAATAGTCTCCGAGGCAAATGTAAGCAAGATCCCCATTAACTTGCGTAAATCTGATGGGAAACCCCGTATTTGGTGTGATTTTTGCAACAAACCCCGTCATACATGGGAGACCTGTTGGAGGATTCATGGCCGTCTAGCTTCTACAATTAGTGAGGCAAGGAGACCGACTTCATTCAGCCGTGATAATAAGTCATCTCAGCGTACGCCTCCTATAGCTAATGAGGCCACTGCATTCCATTTCAGCAAAGAACAACTAAACCATCTTCTGCAGCTACTTCAGGCTAGGTTTGTATCGGGTAATCCTATTGCTTTGATTGCCCACCAAGGTAGAAATCTAAATGCCCTCTCCTGTTGTTCACAATATGTACCTTGGATCATTGATTCGGGGGCATCCGATCATATGACTAATATTCCATATTTGTTCAAATCCTATATTCCTTGTCCCAGCAACCAAAACATTCGGATTGCCGATGGGAGTTTTTCATCTATTACAGGCAAAGGATCAATTCCACTTTCTGATTCTATTATACTTCATAATGTACTACATGTTCCTAAGTTAGACTGCAGCCTATTGTCCGTTAGTAAACTTTCTAAAGAGTCTAACGGTCGTGTTGTCTTTTTTGCTTCCCATTGTGAGTTTTAGGATCAGATTTCGGGGAAGACGATTGGTAGTGCTAGGATGAGGGATGGTCTCTACTATTTTGAAGAGTTTGTCTCTGATAAAAAAGCTCAGGCGTATGGAACTTTCAGTTCTTCCCCTGTTCAAGAAAAAATAATGGTTTGGCACCATAGATTAGGCCATCCTAGCTTTGGATATTTGAAACATTTGTTTCCTCATCTGTTTGAAGATGTGGATGTTTCTTCACTACATTGTGATAATTGCCATTTTGCTAAAAGTCATCGTACTCATTATAATCTAAAACAGTATCGTGCATCATCACCTTTTTACTTAATCCATAGTGATGTTTGGGGTCCTTCACCCGTGCCAACAAAAATCGGGAAAAGATGGTTTGTTACCTTTATAGATGATCATACCCGTTTATGTTGGACATACTTGATGAGCACCAAGTCTGAAGTTGAGTCTCTATTCAAAATTTTTTATCAAATGGTTATGACTCAATTCCGTACTACTACTAATATTCCTCGTACTGATAATGGTACTAAATATTATAACCATTTTTTGGGGAGTTTCTTGAAAGAAAAAGGCATCCTTCACTAGTCAACTTGCCGAAATACACCCCAACAGAATGGTATTGCGGAACGCAAAAATCGCCATCTCCTTGAAGTATCGCGTGCCCTCTGTTTTTCAATACATGTACCTAAATACTTATGGGGGAAAGCTCTGCTAACAGCATCTTATCTAATTAATAGGTTGCCTACTCGAGTATTAAACTACATTACTCCCTTAGATTGTTTCAAACAAGTGTACCCCATAGCCCGTATTTTTTCTAATATTCCTCTAAGGGTGTTTGGTTGCACTACATTTGTCCATCTCCCAATTCAGAGTCGATCCAAATTAGATTCCCGGGCTGAAAAGTGTGTGTTTATAGGATATGCACCTAATCAAAGAGGTTACAAGTGTTATAATCCACATACTGGCAAAACTCATATCACTATGGATGTAATCTTTATAGAGTCATAACCGTTTTTTTCTAACAAATCTCTTCAAGGGGAGAATGCTGAAGTTAGTGAAGAGATTAACTCTCCTGTCCTTCCTTCTCCTTTGTTTGAATCTTCGAAAACACCTATGCTGAATCTTGATGTGTCAAGGATAGGGGGAGAAAAAGTTCAAGATCACAATATGATCAACAAGCCTGAACTTCAGGTTTATACTAGAAGAAAAACTCTTCAAAAGGTTGCAGATCAGAACTTTATCTTGGAGCCTCATTCGTCTGCAGCCCCGAGAGATAATCTCTTGCCTTCGTCATCAGGTGATCCTAGTAGTACTCATTTTCCCTCCATTCTTGTCTCAAATTCTGATACTAATAATTCTAATCTTAATATGCCTATAGCTCTTAGAAAAGGAGTTAGATCATGTACTAAGCATCCTATTTCAAAACATGTGTCATTCCAAAAGTTGTCTCATCATCATAAAGCATTTGTGTCAAACTTGTCTCACATATCTATTCCTAGAAATATTCATGAAGCTTTGAAGGATCCAAAGGGAAAGATGGCGGTTGAGGATGAAATGCTTGCATTTAAGAAGAATGGCACATGGGAATTGGTTGATGCACCAAAAGAAAAAAAGATTGTTGGTTGTAAATGGGTATTTACTGTAAAATGTAAACCTGATGGGAGTGTAGAGCGGTATAAAGCAAGGCTAGTGGCGAAGGGGTTCACTCAGACTTATGGAGTGGACTATCAGGAGACTTTTGCCCCAGTTGCCAAGATAAATTCTATTCGGATTTTACTATCTTTGGCTGCCACATTTGATTGGCCTTTACACTAGTTAGATGTGAAGAATACATTCTTGAATGGTGACTTGGAGGAGGAAGTGTTTATGAGTTTACCACCGGGCTTTGCATAAATTGAAGGGAAAGTTTGTAGATTAAAAAAGTCACTGTATGGACTTAAACAATCTCCAAGAGCATGGTTTGAACGGTTCGGGAAGGTGGTCAAAAGGTTTAGCTATCACCAAAGTCAAGGAGATCACACTCTATTCTATAAACACTCAAAGGAAGGTAAGCGTGCAATTCTAATTGTCTATGTTGATGATATAATTTTAACTGGCATTGACAAAGTTGAGTTGGAAAGCTTGCGAGAGAAGCTAGCTGAGGAGTTTGAGGTTAAGGATTTGAGTGTCTTGAAATATTTTCTTGGAATAGAATTTGCAAGATCCAAAAAGGGCATTTTTATAAACCAACGCAAATATGTTCTTGATCTACTCAAAGAGATAGGTCTATTAGGATGTAAAGCAGCAGAGACACCCGTGGAACCAAATATGAAGCTTGAACTTGCCAAGGCTGAAGAAGTGATAGACTGAGAAAGGTATCAAAGGCTTGTTGGTCGACTTATTTACTTATCTCATACTCGACCCGATATATCGTTTGCTGTAAGTATGGTGAGCCAGTTTATGCACTCACCAGGGCGAAGGCATTTTGAAGCAGTATATAGAATTCTACTCTACTTGAAAGGAAGCCCCGGTAAGGGTCTAATATTTGAAAAACATGGACATCTGGAAATTGAGGTGTTCACCGATGCAGATTGGGCTGGAAGTAATATGGATATGAGATCTACTTCAGGCTACTGCATGTTTGTTGGTGGTAATTTAGTCACTTCGAAGAGTAAAAAGCAAAGTGTAGTGGCAAGAAGCAGTGCTGAAGCCGAATTTCGGTTAGTAGCACATGGTGTATGCGAAGTTATGTGGATTAAAGGTATCTTGGATGAACTACGGATCCCAAGTTCCATACCAATGAAAGTGTATTGCAACAATAAGGTAGCAATTGCAATTACTCATAATCCCGTATTACATGAATGGACAAAGCATGTGGAAGTTGATAAACACTTCATCAAAGAAAAACTTGATAGCGGACTAATTTGTATGCCGTATATTTCAAGTGATGATCAAGCGGCTGACATTTTGACCAAGGGATTACATAAAAGGCAATTTGTTCGTCTAGTGAACAAGTTGTCTATGGAAGATATCTTCAAGCCAGCTTGAGGGGGAGTGTTGGAATCTTTTGGAAATCTTCTATAATTTCTCCCTGATTATATTACGTGATTATATTACATGATATTTTGTGATTTGATTGTAATTTTGTTAGCTGTAAATTAGCTAGTGATAGAGATTAGAGGCTAATTAGGATCTTTACCTAAATAGGTTTCTTACCTAATTTAGGTCCTCTTTTCATGTATTTATACACATTGAAATCTCTCTATGAAATATGAGAAGACAAATTCTTTTCTTCAATTAGATTCTTACACACCGTTGTGAGGGACAAAATCCAGACTGGTCTGTCAAATATTCCAGAGTTCAAGAGTTCAAAAGCTGGCTAGAATCAACATTGAGAGCCATGGGACATAATTGACTACTCCAGAGAAATATTCAAGTTTCCTCCATGGTTTTCACCAACAGTTGCTTGTAAGATTGGATACCAGAGAAACAGGAAATAGACTAGTTATGCATGGGCCAAGAGATGACCTAAAGCTGTACTACAGGAATTCATAAAGCAAAATGAAGAACCACCAACTTGGAGGTAAGGAAAGATGGGGTAAAAATACTAGAAATGCCAAAACTTTCGCACAACACTCACTTGAATGTCAAAACTTTTTTTCGTTCACTTGAGAGTTACAAATTTAAAAAATCAATCACTTAAGTGCCAATTCTGATTTGAAAACTCGCCGAAAAATTTAATGTGGACACCGGTTGTCTGATGTGGCTTTGCCGACGCTGACGTGGATAATTTTTTAGTTCTTTTTAATTTTTCGATAAAGCAAATGAAGAACCACCGACTTAGAGGTAAGGAAAGATGGTATTATGAACTTGAAGGAATAATTTCGACTTCACTGATGACCCGCACAAAAGCAATGGAACAATCAATACATAGAAAGAGAAACTTATTCAAGAATGCTACATAAAGAATGCTACTGGCATATTTTCCCACAGACTAATCGAGAGCGCAAACTATATAGTCCTGCATTACTTACCCACCAAAAAAAAAAAAAAAAAAAAAAAGGAAGTATTCAACCATCAAAGAAAAAGAGAGAAAGTGAAGTCTCCTGTCCTCCTTTTAACATCACATCCCACAATTTAGATTAGTCCTTTCTACAGGCGGCAACTCACTTCGCTTCTACGCCAAAAATAAGCTGTAAAATTAAAATCCTAGTATGATATTGATCTAGTAAACAAAAAAGATGACTGCTTGGTTGCGAGCTTATCGAAGAAAACTAATTTATATTGAGAGGCTATAAAAAGCATTCATGTTCTACACATTATAGACATCGGAATCTTAAGCACTGATGGACAAACGAAGCCAAATATTACTCAATTTATCTGGATCTTAGTTCGCATCAAGGAAAGATGTCCAGTAGTTGCACCTTATCTTAAGGAGGTTTCTAGTATACGAATTTTCATACAAGATGTAGGTTAGATTCCATAGAGCCATGCCAATAGCGTTAAACAACCCCAACTCAAATAATATTGAAAATAAAAAGCACATTGAGAAAATAGAACAAATAAAAATAATCCCTCGCTCCCAAAACTTGATCTCTTCAATATGGTCCATGAACTTTAACTTAATATATAATATTGTCCATAAACCTTTGGTAATGTTGGATTTAATCCATGAGCTATATAAAATTGTCCAATTTTGTCATTTTTTGATTCAAGTGAACAAAATTTTGTTGATATAACTTCCAATCCGGTACGTTTGAACAATGGGAAAAAGACAATATTATGCATGGACAATACACGTGAGATATTCGATTCAAATTGTAATATAATAATTTGTTTACTTTGTTTAATTTGGAAAATTGGTCATCCATGTCATTTGATGACATAAATTATTATATTTCAATTTTGAGTTGAATATCTTACGATAATCCATGTATAATGTTATAATTTTGTCCACCTTCCAAACTTACCAGACCAGAAGCCAATTAGCAAATTTTATCAACTTGAATTGATGAAAGGATTCCAACAAAAAAAAAAAAAATTAACGAAAGGATAACATTAAATATTTTATATAGTCTAGGAATTAGATTGATCATTTGCCAAAAGTTCAAGAATTATATTACATAAATAAAAAATTCAGGAACATCATGGCATATTGAAATTAAGTTTATGGATTATATTGATCAAGTCAAAAGTTTATGGACCACATTATATATCCCGTCAAAGGTCATGGACTGTATGTGTAATTATTTCAAAATTAATTAATTAACTGATTGGAGTTGAGTCAAGTGAAGCTTACAGAATACTAATTGGAATCATAAATTTCGAGCTTTGAAAGTCAAGCTGGGCGAGCTTGAATCAAGCATCGATTCTGAATAAGCTCGATTAATAAATTGTGTTCACTTGATTCGAGCGTACCCGTAACCATCGTGCATTCATTAGCAGAATCCAGCACCGGCGAAAGACGGTTCGCCATGGCGCAACCATTAGGCCGTCAACGGAACCCAAAAAAGTTGACGACTGCACTGGAGCAACGAACTCGGCCCGTCAAAGCCTGAAGGTAGATCAAATTTCCGGGCTTATTTAGGAAAGCCCGGCCCAAATCGTAATTAGGCGGAACATGGATGGTTTTGTGTTGACAATCCAAAACGGTACGATTGTGATTTGTCATCCGTACTGGGATGGAGATGGAATACGATGGATTAGAAAAACTTATGAATATTTTTCGGATGTTAGGGAACCTCAAGTAATAGGATTAAAAATCTCTGAAAATATATAAAAATCTCGTTTGTTTAGTGCAATCTCCTGCAAGATTCTCAAGCCTTGCCTTTCGAGCTCCCTCACCGGTGTCCTTAAACCCGTTCCCTTCAACTCCCTAAAGTTCATCTCTTTTGCTGCCAGCTTCGCCAAATCCATAACCATCTCCATCTTTGGCCTGTAGTCCTTAGCTTTACTTGCATTGGAGGCGATTCAGACACTAACAAAGACATCTTGGGTCGCGAAGGGCTTTGCGAAGTAACTCGGGGAGGCAGTAGGCGCAATTGGTCTGATAGACAGGGCAGTGGGAGTGGAATGATGTAGATGTGAAGGGCGGCAATGAGGTGTCGGATCTATGCACGGCACCGCTTGACGTTGAAACCGACGATTTGGGGTTAGCGAGGGGCAAAGAGGAGATGGAGTGATAAGAGCAAACATAATGTCGTGGACGACAACCTAAAGATCTAGAGACTCATGTAACTTACAACTTCTCATTTTCATTTTGAGTCTTCAAAAGATCGACTAGTCATTGATAATGATTGACAATAGTCAGCGATAATGATGATCACGCAATGATCAAAGTTGATAAGGATCTATTGTTGCACAATGACAAAGTAATATCTGGATGCATCAGTCCGTCAGTCATCACTCCACCTTTAAACGTTAAAAAAATAATTAAATTATATTTTAAAATAAATATTCAATCTAACTTTATCTAACCCTTATACCAGTTTTTTCGGTTGGTATTTTGTTTAAATACAATGAAATTTATTTAGTTTGAAGGACATTGCTAAACATTGAATATGATAATTGTTATTATATCTAAAACTACCAAATGCAACCTACGACTTCCATTTTTTTGATAAGATGATGATGGAATATTCAACCATAGGCTCAATGACAAGTGTAATCCATTAATATCAAATCAAAATAAGAAAGTGATCAAAATACTTTTAGTCATGATTGACATCCTAATTAGCCAAATCAAGGCCACATGGACCAATCCGCTCCCAACAAAATCGGGGAAAAAAATATACACACATAAAACGAGAAAAAAGAAAATCGGAGAAACCATAAATAGCCAAGAAACCATATATAGTCAACGAAGTGGGGTCAACGCAACAGCCATTCGATTCCCCATCTCTCCCGAGAAGAAGGCCAGGTTCAGAAAACCGGAGCATCCGATTCGACACTTCCACCTTTTTTTCCCCACATCTTCTTTCCTCGTACCTCTCGAACTGCGTCGCTGAGCCCGAGCCCAAGTTCGAGTTCGGACCCCTTTCGACACCGCCGCCTGCCCGTCCCCGCCGGCGACGCACCGCCGCTTCCGTCATGGCTTTCGCGGAGTTCCGGCCGCTGGACGAGAAGTCGCTGGTGGAGTACATCCAGCACACCCCCGCCCTCGCCTCGAAGCTTGGGAACAAGTTCGACGACCTGAAGATCAGAGAAGTCGGAGACGGCAATCTCAACTTCGTCTACATCGTCGTGGGCTCTGCTGGCTCTTTCGTCATCAAGCAGGTGATCCTTCTTTTCTTCTCTTGACAAAAAAGGGAACTTTTTTTTCTTTTTAATCTTGACGGCCCAGGTCTCTCTCTTTATGGTCAATGGGAGTTGGGCTGTTGTTTTACGCGGACGCAGGGTACTGCTGATCGAAATTCGGATCGGAAAGCACGTTGTTGATTATGGGATTTGAGTTTCTCATGTCTTACTTATGTTTGATATGATCGAGTCTTTGGCGGCTTCATTTCTGGCTGAATGTGAAGAAATTTTGAAATGGGATGATAATGAAAATGGTGAAAGTATGTTTTCTTTTCCCTGGGGTTTGGTGTGAGTGGCGGATTAGCTACCTGTTTAGCTGGAAGCACAGTGAAGTGATCGATTTTGGGGATTGATCCTACTCTTGGCAGATGAGAAAATGTTCCCTTGCTTCATACTGTGTTTTGTGGAATCTGGAAATCCCACTGGTGCTTATAAATTTCAACGTGTAATTATTGGGTAATATGCATTGGAGTCGAAGTTCTCGAGTCTTACTGACAAGATGTTCCTTTCTTTTGGTTCAAATCTACGGGTCTAGTGTTCTTTCCTGTGTGGTAATTGTATTCTCGTATTTGCAGGCTCTCCCTTACATTCGGTGCATTGGGGAATCATGGCCAATGACGAAAGAGCGAGCATACTTTGAGGCGGTGGCATTGAAAGAGCATGGGCATTGGTGCCCGGATCATGTTCCGGAGGTTTATCACTTCGACCGTACCATGTCTCTAATAGGCATGCGTTACTTAGAGCCTCCACATATAATCCTGAGGAAAGGATTGATCGCTGGAATTGAGTACCCATTACTCGCGGAGCACATGTCAGAATATATGGCAAGAACACTCTTCTCCACGTCCCTTCTGTATCATTCCACCACAGAGCACAAACGTGCAGGTAAATAAGCTCTAATATCAATCGAGCATCTGTCGTGTTACATTATTCTCTTCTCTCCGCATTACTCCACTCCAATCTTTCGCCAAGGCCTTATAATCTATTGGCTGTTCCCCAAAGAAATACATAGCGGAATGCATTTGGCTTCTTTAGTTCTTCTTTAATACTGATGTGTGGTCACACTCTTGTCTTGTCATTGTCATTGCAGTAGCGGAGTTCTGCGGAAATGTCGAGATGTGCAGGCTGACTGAGCAGGTTGTTTTTTCTGACCCTTACAGAGTATCCCAATACAACCATTGGACTTCCCCTTATCTGGATGCTGATGCTGAGGCTGTAAGGGAGGATAATGATTTAAAGCTTGCAATAGCTGAGTTGAAATCCATGTAATGTTACTGTCTAAGAAGCTACTGTATCCTTCTTCAAAAAAGTTAAGTGAAGTGAAACATCATCTGTTTGCTGATGATTTTGTGGGATATGCATTTCAGGTTCTGTGAAAGAGCGCAAGCACTGGTACATGGAGATCTCCATACTGGTTCGGTCATGGTTACAAAAGATTCGACCCAAGTAATAGATCCAGAATTCGGATTTTATGGGCCAATGGGGTTTGATGTTGGAGCCTTCCTAGGAAATTTGTTTTTGTCATTCTTCTCTCAGGATGGGCATGCAAATCAAGGGAACGACAGAAAAGTATGCTATACATAACTGCCTGTCTTTATGCTTATGTCTCATAGCTCTTCTAGTCCTTGACCTTGCAAAGTTCTGTAAATTGGTTTCTCTTCTTACTCCTAATGACTACTATTGCCTATCATGTCTTGAACCTTAATATCAGTTGCTCATGCAGCTACATTCAACTCGAGATTTGCAGACATTTATGTATACAAAAGAAAAATTCATACTCTCATGTGATAATTACTTGTAGTTTATTGTTCTTTTATGCCCCACCCCCAGGAAAAAGAAAACAAAAAGTTGGTGCTGCTGTTTCAGCTATTGCAGAGATGAATGCACAACTGTAATTGGTAGATATTGAGGCAATGATGAAAGAGATCATATTATGCACTCCCCCATTAGTCATTTCATCTCTTTCGTGCTTGTAGACTACTATAAAAAGAAAAGAAAGGACAATAGAAACTATTTTTACCATCGATGATATGTTAATGAATTGTTCCAAAAATGCGCATATTATACAGGCATACAAGGAATGGATTTTGCAAACGACCGAAGAGACGTGGAATCTATTCCAACAGAAGTTTGTAAGCCTCTGGAATGAACACAAGAATGGGTCTGGTGAGGCATATCTACCAGCAATCTATAACAATGACGTGCTGCTCGAGCTGGTCCAGAGGAAATTCATGAAGGATTTATTCCATGATTCTCTTGGATTTGGGGCTGCCAAAATGATAAGGTGCGACTGGATGAAGTGACATTTCCTGCTCCTTCTTGTGTAGATTATGAACTTGCTAGATATCTAGTAGCTTTTGGGACTAGTGTCACTTTTGGACCATACAGCTAAGTACTCATCGTTTGCCTTCATGCATCTTTGATTTTGATTTCAGGAGAATTGTTGGGGTCGCACATGTGGAGGATCTTGAGTCCATAAGTGATGCTAGTAAGCGTGCAGACTGCGAGCGCCGAGCTCTCACTTTTGCCCGGATGCTTCTGAAGGAAAGGCGGAAATTCGAAGAAATCAGTGAAGTAGTCTCATTAGTTCGGAAATCGAACTAAGCCTTGGGCTTAATGTATTGAGGTTTCTTGTGGGTCCCCCCTCCTTCACTGCTCACTGCTGTGTCCTTATGCATTTCGAAGCTACGGAGGCTCTGTATTTCCAATATAGCGTCCCATGCACTGCCTGTTCAAACCATTAGCAGCTCTATGCCGTCTTGGATGGTTAGTTCCGCTGACGAGTCCTTGCTCCGATGAATCTACTTGAACTTTGTCTACGTCGGATCAATGGATGATGACTATGCTGAGGCCTTTCCGACTTTGCTTGATGCAGAGCTGCTTATGGAACTACCATATGCAGATGGCGATTCTTTTTTTTTTTTTTTTGGGCTTTCTTTTTGGTTGTTGATCAGGCGTCCTCACTCTTTGAACTGTTGGGTATGATCACTGTGGTCATTGTGCTAATAATATCCCTGAATTGAGAGGTAAATAAGTTGGGTGTACGATAACTTTTCGGATGTGCTAAGTAACATTAAGTTCCTCAGCATTCGCTTGTTATAGAACAATTATATCCTAATGAAGCGCTTGAATACCCAGTCTAGGATGTGTTTCCTCTGCAAACTTGCCCCTTGTTTTCAGGGGAAGGTACTTATTTGTTTGATACACAATTTTCTTTCATTGTTTTTACCTTCACATTTTATTTCTCCTATATCAGAAAGCAAATTGAATACTTGAGCAGTTAATAGGGAGCGTATTAGCTTAATCACACTGCCTGCTTATGAACTTCTTTTCGGAATAAACGAAAAACTTAAATGGCTGAGCTTTAAATCAGCATATTACAGAGAATGACTGCATTTAACCTTTTTTTTTCCCTGGAAAACAATTACTTGGACTTTATTCATTACAGAAAAGTAACCTAATTTCCATATTTGGCCTTGTAGTCACTCCAGAGCTGATCAACTGTCTTCCCCAGCAACTCAACGAAATAGTGAGGGCTATAGCCAGTCTTCATCTTCTTATTCATGTCTGCTACAAACCCACTCAGAAGACCATCACAATAGTCCAGAAAATGTGCTGTGACATCATAGCCCTGGTCCCACCGGTTTCCCTGGCCTGGTTTCACCCAGTGGCTCAGTGCATATCCCGCCTTCAGCCTCACAAAATCCGCTATTCCTTCTGTCAAACCAGTCGGCGCTTCTCGATTGGCAAACCACTGCCATATATGCGTCATCTCGTGATACAAAACCCCGGTTATCTCATTCTTCACATCACTGGAGTAGTTTCCTATGTACTCCAAGCTGACGTGAATTTCATTTGTGTCAATAAGTGCATATGCTACCCCCTCCATGGATTCAATAAAAACACTTACATTTTGCACATCTCCTCTGTCCTCTGAGGCCAATTCTTGGAAAATTTGCCAAATGAATACAGTGGAGGAGTTCATTACTTGCTCAGTGTACTCTGTGCCAATTTCACCATCGAACCTTGCTCCACCGGTTGTTGAAGACGCGTTGTTTAGTACCATGTACTCCACAGCATAAGCTTGTCGAAATGCTGCCAAGGTACCTAGATACCACAGCAACAACACCAAGCGAGCCATGTGCTTGTTTCACTGCCTCTTGTTCTGTAGGAGGATGGGTGAAGCACTATCCAAAAAGCGAGGGGCCTTAATAGAGGGGTGGTCCAGATTGAATAGCCTCCTTATTGACCAATCAGCCTGCAAATTGGACCATGCCTCATTCTCACATTTCACGTTGCTTCTCGTCGTCGAATAATTCCATATGACTTCACCAAACCTAATTGACTTTTAAAAGGCAGAGGAAACATGAAGACCTGATAGTAAAATTTATCCACCCTTATCGTAAAGGATCTACAAAGTCATGTACACACTGCAAAACCAGTGCTTCTGGAACTTCAAATATGAGGTTGATGGATGCCTCCACAAATAATAGCTCGATCAATGATTCTTTGCTTATTGATGTAGAACTTAATTTCATAACAGTACCAAACGCAAACCAATGTGGAACTTAATTTGTTACAAGCAGCTCTTAGAGCTAGCTATGAACACTTTCCATGCTGTGGCCCCTTCAAGAGTGTACGCAGCCTGTGCACTTTGGTCAGACCAGAATCTGGAACTGGGCAGCAATGGCATGCCAGGTGGGCTAAATAGCCCCCAGATAATTCCAGGATACATGAGTCGCATGTGTGATGCGTAAGATGATGGATTGGGCTGTAGCCACAATATAGAGAGATGCTGCCACCTGTTTTAATCAAGATTTATGCCTAACGGAAAGACAGAGAATCTGTGAAAGTCAAATATACCACCGCAGGATCAACAAACATCCAAAGAAGAACACACGCACCTTGACTTTTCCACTCAATTGTAGGAGATGAGGCAGGATCATTATAAGAAGTGCATGCACAGAGTAGACCAATAAGGCTTAAGCCCCCTGCAGTATAAGGAATTAAGAGTAAGAAGATTGCTTACGACTATCACTCAGCATGTATGTCAATACCAGTCTCACAACTAACCATCAATTAATAACATTGTAGGGTTTATAAGATGCAATTACATACAGATACATGACCTAGAATCACCTTCACAAAAATGGAACCAGACCACTGTCTTGACAATCAAAACAAGGTAATACTGTCACCATGATACATGAAGTCAGTGTCAAGTTCCTTGTCCCATGACCAATCCTTGTTCTTCTACATGTTCCCTAGTAAAATCACTCAAAGTAGCCCCCCTGTCCATGCCAATGACCATCTAAATGACAATGTTTCAACTTGAATTTTGTTTCCACATACCAGGTTTACACTATGAGACTTTGTCTTCTCTTTTTTCCAGAAAACAAGGGAAGGAGTTCAGCAAGTCTGCCAAAACACCAAAAGGACTTAGTCAAGAGAAAGAATGAACTATTTCCTAGCTCCACCAATCTTATATACTTTAACCATGAAGTAAGCAAGTAACTTACACACCGTGGTGAAGGAAAAAATCCAGACTAGTCTGTCAAATATTCCAGATTTCAATAGCTGGCCAGAATCAACACTGAAACCCATGTGACATAAATTGACTACTCCGGAGAAATATTTAGGTTTCCTCCATAGTTTTCACCAACAGATGCCTGAAAGATTGGATTCCAGAGAAACAGTAAATAGACTAATTATGTATAGGCCAAGAGATGACCAGGGCTAAAGCCGTACTACAGGAATTCATAAAGCAAAATGAAGAACCACCAACTTGGAGGAAAGGAAAGATAGTATTCTGAACTTCAAGGAATAATTTCGACTTCACTGCTAACCTGTACAAAAAGCAATGGAGCAATCAACACATAGAAAGAGAAACCTGATCAAGAACAAAATATTTTTTTTGAAGTTGGGAACATGCACAGATGCAGAATGCTACTGGCATATTTTCCCAGACTAATCGAGACCGCAAACTACAAAGTCCTGCATTAATCTCCTACCAAAAACAATTATTCAACCATCAAAGAAAAAGAGAGAGTGAAGTCTCCTGTTCGCCCTCTAACACTACATCCCACAATTTAGATAAGTCCTTTTCTACAGGCAGCTACTCACTTTGCCTCTACGACAAAAATAGGCTTTAAAATTAAAATCCCAGTATATTGATCTAGTAAACAAAAAAGATAACTGCTCTGGTTGCGAGCTTATTGTAGAAAACTAGTTTATAGTGAGAAGCTATGAAAAGCATTCACGTTCTACACATTATAGAAATCAGAATGTTTAGCACTAAGGGACAAATGAAGCCAAAAATTACTCAATTTATCTTGATCTGATTTCACATCGAGGAAAGATGTCCAGTACTTACACCTTAATTAACTTCACTTAATAAGACCGTCTTAAGGAGGTTTCTTATATATGGATTTTCATACAAGATTTAGACTAGATTCCATACAGCCATGCCGATAGCATTAAACATCCTCAACTCCAACAATATTGAGAATAAAAAGTACATTGAGAAAAATGAACAAATAACTACTTGCTTCAAACCTGAGAACAAGGTCTTGTTGCTATGCTGTTTTATCATATATTTTTCTATTATAGGAACAGACAATTTATGGAAAACAAATTTCGAAAGGCAAAAAGAATCCTAAATTGGGCGTATGGATACCTTCTAATATGGCGAAAGCAAATATAGACCTCTTCAATGTCCCATTCTATCTTCAACTTAATGTACTGCTTCAGAAGCTCAGACAAGCTGCTAGTAGCTTCATTCCAATCATTAGTGGTCATATCCACATGGGATGGAATTTGAGAAATAAAACTCTGCAAAACTGATGACAATTTTCCAGGTGCTCCTGATCTTTGATATGTCTCAGCCAAGCTATTCAATATCAAGCAATTGCTGATTTGGAATCTATCAACCCAGCATGGAGGATATCCTATCCAAAGTTCAGTCTTCCTCAGAACTGACTCTGAACTTTTGTCTGGACTCTTGGTATTTGAGTTATCCTGGCATATATCTGCACTTCCACTGGAGTGAGCAATCAAAGAGACATCTTGGCCTCTGTGGGCAGGAAGTTGCTGGAGAATGTTATCTCGTAACTCTTCA
This sequence comes from Eucalyptus erythrocorys, assembly GCA_014182555.1. NCBI lineage: Eukaryota > Viridiplantae > Streptophyta > Magnoliopsida > Myrtales > Myrtaceae > Eucalyptus > Eucalyptus erythrocorys. The sequence goes on along the minus strand of CM024605.1, from coordinate 24,774,888 downwards.
GGCAACTCTTGCAGCACAGAGCAGTCTACTTGACTCAGAGATAATGGCATCAAGTCTGTCTTTGTATGATGGGGCACCGAAGCCCCCGTATTAGAGCAGCTTGGTTTAGACACACAGAAAAGGTCTGATTCCTGAAGAAGCTTCTCAGTCTAGGAATAGTAAGCCAAAAAAACAACGAAGACAATGAGAAAAGGAGAAGACATAATATTATTTCAGCTTACCTCAAAAATCCAGTAGCAAGTAGTTACGGCAATAAACTATTAATATCAGGGTATATTATGGTCATGACATAGCAATAGGGATGGGTGTGCCACATGTTATATATAAGGTATGTAAGGCGTAGGGTTAGTTGGTTCAGTAAAGTCAGTAAGTGTGCATTTAACCATTTGCCTGGGGTCATTCATTTAGCCTCCTTTATAACAGGTACCTTCTCCTCAACTTTGGGGAGAATGTAAGAATGATTAGATTCCTTCAGCAGCTTTATTTTTCCAGCCGAAGTAAACTGTCATTCTTTTTGGAACTTTTATCCACATGTGTCCTTCCATCCACCAGAAATAAGACTAGAAGGGATTACTTTCACTATCACAGAAATTGGCTTCACAATTGCAAGTTGAATAAAAGTGCATCACACATATAGATGTATACTCATTGTCAACTGGTCCTAACTGTTGGACGCTACATTTTTAATTTTTATGCTCTGAAAAGGAGCTCACCACCTGAAAATAGGATAGTTGACCTGTAATATTCTCATATTTTAAGATTATTATTTGATTAAGCAATGAATATTCAAGATGCAAAAAGTGGCAGTTTAACTTCAGACTACACATAGATTGAAACTAAAGATACAGAGAAGCAACCCTGAACGCCAAAGAACTGATCTCTGCCCTTCACAAAAAGTCTGCAATTTCTGTCTTCTTGTAGTCAACGAGTAAAGGAACTCCAAGGAAAATCATAAAATTAGGCCAAAAGCTTGTTCCAACTAAAAAATAGATATCTTATATGATGCACTTTTGATAAGTCTAGGAAGACTATCTTCCCTCACAGAATTAAAAATCACTCTAATGAGTAGTAATGCAGCTTCAGAATTATCCAAAGTCTATTAACCCAAAGCATGGGGCAATTATTCATTTAAAAGCCCGTCCAGAAAATGTTGAATAGCCAGAAAAACGAAGCTATGCATCCCACATCATACAAATCCAGAATCTATTTACCTGTTTATCTTGTTGAAATCTGTCCACATGATTGGTACCAGAAAAGTACACCTCTGTTCTATCCCTCACACCTTCTTGCAAAAGCTAGTTAGTAGCCAGACTAAAAGTAGCAAGCGATAAATTTATGCATGAAAAGCACCAACCTTTTACTACTTGTTGTGAATGCATGGATGGAGAACTCCCACAGACTTCCCCATCGCCTTCGCTGTAAGACTTGCCCTTGCCCTTAGAAACAAATGCAACTAATTTCCCTCCATAAGCATCATTTAATTCAGAAAAGACTTCTGGTGGGAGTGACTTTATGACTCCAATATCCAGATGACATAAAGCTGGTCGTGTGATAGACTGATCCAAAGAAGCTTTGCAATCTGATGGACTGTCATCTACTTGATTGGAATTCCGAGCTAAGTGAGGAAACATATTACTTGAAGCCCCATCCACTTTCTGGCCCTCTAAACCTGCCACAATGACAATCAGAAATCACCATATATGAAACTGAGAAACATGTCACAGGTAACTTCCCAAATAATAAGAATGGCAGTGTAATTAAACTTAATTATGAGAAGAGATGCAAAGGAATTTGAAAACACTTCTTCTGGTAAACATAAACTGAAATATGCAATTCGAGAGAAACTACAGTAACTTCTATCATAAGAAAAGTGACTACACAAGGAATTCAACTTCTGATATCTTACCATAAAAAAAGAACGTGAATAATATATGGCAGAAGAAAAGAGAAAATGGATTACAGGCAGTATTTTCTAATTTAGGAACGACATGCAGAAATTTCAAAGAAACAAATTCACAAAGACACTTTCATTTTCACCATGTGTAACCAATGATCCATTTCTAATTAGCCACCATTCATCTTATCTTTTCTTGGGACAAAACAAATGTTCCACCATAGAAGTCAGAAATGCTGCTCATTCTGTCCAGCATGACAAAGAAACACTACTTCTAGAAGTTTCAAAGGAAAAAGAAAAGGAAAGTATGGTCACCTATGCCAATCGTGTCTTTCACCACACTGTTGATGTCGCATTGTTCAACTCGATTTGCAGAGGTAGAGGCAAGCCATGACTTCAAGAGATTTCTTTCGAGTCCTTCAGGGAAAACACAAAGTCACTGAAAACTAGAAGGCCAACATAATGAAAGAACTAACATTGCAACAATATGCATCCATGTGGTTGGATGTATGTACTGCGTATACAAGTTTGAGGCACAAAAAAGATCACAAAATAAAATTTAAAAAGGTCATCAACGAAAAGCTTTCTTCAAATTATAATTTTTATGACAATAGGGGTAACAGAAGCTTGTGCAGGCATTTTTAAGTTAACCTTGTTTAGAAGCTTCCACACTTTCAAGGCGGGAAACTTGCAGGCCAACCCCACGAATCTCCTTCACATCTATATGAAATTAGAAAAATCAAAGCAGATCAATCCTAAAACTCAAAGAAATTCGAGAAAAATGTTATGTCAACCCAAGGAGGCATGATCCACCTATATGAAATGATCCAAAGAGCTGCATCGTTATCCTCTGAATAACATCTACATCATCTGTAGCAACTGGAACCTGTAGCCAATAATAATGGAATCATAACCTTTCTTTGAAGCGAAACATCTGAAACTAAAAGTAGAAAACCAGAGAACTTTGTGTGCGGACAAATATCTTCTTATAGCAAGAAGGTGCATAAAATTGTGTTGGCCCCATGATACCGTTATTGTGTGGCTGAGGTTTTCACAATCTCCACAACCCATGTATTTTGCGGGCTCCTCAGCATCCTTCCTTCTCTTTTTGATCTATATCAAAGTAACACACAGTATGTCCATTTTATGAGATATGACAAAGCAAATGAAGGCTGGATCATCTTTTTTCTTGGCCAAAAAGCTGATGCCTTTTAATTTGCATTCAAGGTAGACTAGAGTTAGCTAGAATACCTTAAGAGTAAACTTTCGCCCATGAACTCCACATCCCTGCAACCTCAAATGCACTTCTTTACATAGGTTTACAAGAAACAATTTGCTCTGGAACAGCATAAATTAATTTGTCAGTCAGCATTGCTTTCCAATAAAAGGAACACAAGATAATAATGATGAAGCTTCTGTAATATAATCGAGAAACCAACATCTTTTGCATCCTTGAACCTCACACCCCAATTAACTTCAGCACCAATTGACTTGCTCTCCTGCAAATTAGAAATAAGAATATCAAAGATAACACAACTTCAATAATCAAAAGCAAAGACAGAGAGACTGGTCTAAACAAGACTGACAATGCTGGACACTTGAATATGAAATGGAACTGATACTCTTGCCAGAAGAGAAAGATCACAAAGCCTGTTCAGCATAGTATAGGCTTTATTTTAAGAAAATTTTAGTTCAAGACTCCATAACCCAGCACAGACCGCAAGAATACCAAACTATCATAATACAACAGATAAAACAAAAGCATCCAGTAAATTCCCACCAATGATTCAGGGCCAAAATGAGAAAAGAACTCTGGTAAGGAATGGGTGGCAGGCCAACTAATTGAGGTACAGATTGGTTTAATTGGTCACTTTTGGTTTAAAATTAGCATAGAATGGCCTCTATTTAGACATCACAGGTGCTTTAGCTGCAAGGTACAAGCAAGAATTAATGCATGGACAAATCAATTTATATGGAGCAGAAACTACAAGCAAAGCAAGATACGACGAATATTTTGGTGAATGAGTTACACTGGGTGAACCTGAATTGTGCCAACCATCCTGTTGTCCACCCCTCTACTGTAATTCCACAACATCTCCCCTGTTTTTGCACCGAAATCCTTCTGAAGAGATTCCTATAGTGTGAAGAGATTTCGTAAAAAGCAAGACTATCCATATAATTTGAAGGCTATGGTGTCAGCGCAATTGTACTTCAAACATTTAGCATCGATAGTTTGGAAAGTGGTTTAGATTACTAGAAGGATACTATGATAAAATGTTCCTGTCAAATATATGAAATCACGTATATTCTGTATTCTTAATAGTTCATCTAGTCGAGTAAATGTATCAGGGATCATGATGGATGTGGAAAATACATCTGTAGGTTTAACAGGTCTTTACATCTGGGATCAGTCAAGTAGGTGTCTGGTGTTGTAACAAGTGGGTGCTAGTCCTCTTATTTTCCTAATATACAAAAGGAAAGGTTGCCAGACTACAGGAAGAGGTATCACTGCGGTTAACTAACCCTATGTATTCGCTTTGTTGCATCAGTTGTCAGCAATTTCGTTTTAACTTGTACTTTAATAATATTAAAAAGAGCTTGAAGCAGTTCAAAAGATAAGACCTTCGACACCATACGCAGCTGTCCGCAAGTCCAAATATTTTGCTTCTTCAATTTATCCTCTAGAACATACCCTATCCCAGGAAGTGCATTTATAGGAAGCTTGCACAAGTATTCATCCACCTGAAATATTCAGCCACATTTTATGGAAAAATCTTCCAGAATATCAACATAAATGGACAAACAGCAACGGAAATAATAACAAGAAACCGATATAGAAGATAGAGGCTTAGCTAAGAAGCACTTATTTTTCAACACCAAAAAAAGCAAACTCATCCATTATACGAAACAGTCAGCACCTCCAATGTGTGATATCAACAGGATCACAAACGATTCTATCAATGTCTTGAAGTTACTGTTTAGACCACAAATTCACTTTTTCTGAAAGATGTGATCACGGGTTGCAAGATTTACAGAAACAGTAACATGATTGCAAAAACATAGAGCATGATTTACACTTAGGCAGAAAGATTGCCCCAGAAAACAACCGCTATGTATACCAAGTAAAAAATCCTGATGACAAAGTTCTCATGGGATTATAAATGAACTACAACTAATTCAAGCATTGAACATCTCGTGCCGCCAAAATGTAGCAAATCAACATCTTATGCCACCAAAGTACAACTCTAAAGAGACCACGAGTTGTTAAAAAGAATCATACATAATAAATTAAGATCTTTCAAAGAAAAAACTCACATTTCTACATAATGCACTACATGTGAAACATGAGTTATACTTGCCACAAATGCTCCGTGCCCTTTATATTGTCAACCAAAGTCTAAATAGTTAAAAGTAATTTCCATTATGTAAGGCTTTCAAATTAAATGAGGTTTCTGAAAAGATGAACTTCGTAGAGAACATAATATAGAAGAATGAAGAATGACAACATGCACTTGACAGATAATTAAAATAGGCAAGCATATCCCGCATACTAAAAACCCTCCTTATTAATCAAACCGTACCTTTTCTAAGGGGATGTAGCACTGACCATTTGGCTTAGCAGTCCTGGTAGCTAGGCGAGCCATTAGCATGTTCCCAGCTATACCAGCGCTCGCAGTGCATCCAGTGGTCTCAAAAACCTCTTTTCTTATTATAGAAGCCAGAAGCTGAGGATCTTGCACTTCTGAATCTGTGACATCTAAAAATGCTTCGTCACAGCTCACTGCCTGCAAAACCAGTTGCAGTAAACACCGGAATTACTTTAACGGAATTCATAAATAGAAGATGCCATGAGTCAAACCTGTACTGTTGTGCAGTGCTTATGCAATATGCTGTAGAAGTGATCAGCCACCTGAAAATTGCCAAAAATGAGGTCCAAATAAAAATTACACAAACTAATGGGACTTCATCTCTAAGCCTTCACAAAAGCATAATTAATGAAACGAGGGTGAGTTACCTCTGTGTAAGCTTCAAAGTTGTATGGAAAAATGACGAGATGAGGATAACATGCTTTGGCATCTCGGACAAACATACCAGCCCTAATTCCTTTTGAAAACGAGGTTCAGCACTCAAATAAAATGTAACAGAAATTCCACGAATGGTTAAGAGAAATAAGGAAATACAGACCATAGTCTCGAGCAGGATAGTTTGCGGATGAAATTTCAGCAGTGCCTTTTGGATTGTCTGAGTGGCATATAGCCACTGGTTTATCATGTAATTCGGGAAGGTTTCGGATGACAACTGAAACGAAGAAGCAATCCTGAAGCAGCACAAGACGATCATTGGCATGCTCAATTGCTATATGTACTAAAGAGAAACAATTATAGAAAAGGAATCTGCATAAACTATCCAGAGAACCACCATCTCAACTAAGTGAAATCATTGCATCTCCAATAGGATGAAAAATGCTTCTAGAGCTACAGAAAAGAAAATTACCATGTCAACATGGATGACGCATGCCTTTTTAGAATCATCCGATGCTTTAAAATTAATTGCACACTTGACCTGGTTAAGAGAACTAGGAAACCGCTTGCGATACCTATGTCTCCATGTTCCTATGAAATGCAATCTCGAATTCTGAAACACCAAATAGCAATTATGCGATAATCAAAAGAGTTCACTGGCCAAATTAGGCAGTAGACATAACCAATCAAAAAATTGCTCAAACAGAAATAAAAAGCAAACAATAATTGATGGCTCTGCAAACAGCAGGATCAGAAAATTGGGTTTTTTTTTATACTTGAAGACAGTTGACTAAAATCAAGATCTTCATTGAGCAGAATTTTATGAGACCTTAGTTTAACAAATCTATAACAGCAGTGATCTGGAAATAACTGTGTTTGTGACAATGGACATTAGCGATGAATTCAGCTGAAATTGCTTTCTAAACAACTCAAATAACTGAGAAATAGTCACAAAGAAGCCAAAGCACCATGATGTAATGGTGTGAACACAAGCATTGAAAAAAAAATATTTTCTATATATTTCAGACAAAAAATACTGAATGCAACAGGATTTGGCAACTTCTATGACTTTGCAAGTATCACTCTTTGCCAAAGAGAGGGCCAAAAGATTAAAACAGAAATGCAAGCTAAAAGTCAAGCCCATCCACAAAAACAATGAACTGGGTATGATTTTGCACAAAAGGTGCGGCATGAAAATAGCAAGACCACAGAGCGCCTAAAACAACACCTTGAAATAATTCTCTACAAAACTAGGATCCTCTGCAGTTGAATGGCCCTTATTAGGATGTTTTGTGACTGCAGAAGTTGGTAAACTCCTTGTTCTTGTTCTGTCTGAGGGGTGATTGCCAGCTGAAGTAGTAGGTTCACTAAGACTGTCTTTAAGTTCTTCCCTAAGTATTCCCATTTCTTCTTTATCCATGTCAATTTGTTCGGTCCTACAACTTCCTGGACATTCTTCGGTGCAATTAATCGATTCGGTAATCACCGAAACATCTGCATTCTCCTGGCCTAACTCTTCACTGAGTGGACTTCCATATTCTGTTGATTGACCCACTTCAGAAGAATTAATGTCCTTCAAAGTTCGACCTTTTGAAGATGAATCCCCAATATCATGCAACTGACAAACTGTATCGGTCAAAACATCGTTAGACAGCGAGCCATCTTTAGTAGCAAAGAATGATGACAATTTTGGCTGATTATCTGCTAGCTGGTCGAGCTGGTAAGGAAGCCCTGCAGCATAAGCAGATACACTCAAGTCTAGAAAATGAAAAATATGACGCAATAAGATTTTTTTAATAAGATTTTTGTGAGAAAGCTGCTAACTGGGCAACAAATAAAACAGTGAAAAGAGTGATCTGAGCTGAACCCACAAGCAGATCCCCGCAATTAATGCAACGACATACACGCCATGCACCGCAACTAAGAGAATTGCAAATAAAGACAACTCAATGCCGCTGGTCAAACACTTACAACTTAAAAGTTTATTAGCCGCAAGAGAATCCACAATCCACTTTGGTTTCACAACTGGAAGTCCACCGCTGAAGGACCTGATTTGCAACAGAATATAACAGTTATAAGGGTAAAAATCCTCTCCACCATATGGCAAAAGAAGAGACTACGATATGGAGGAACTACCTCAAATTCTTTATTTTACTGTCTGGAAGGTTACTGCAAATGATATGTGTAACACGATGCCTGGAGAAGTAGTTCTCATATCTTCCACCATACTTCAACATATAGCCTCGCAATTCCTAATAAAGCTCCAAATAAATAACAGTACCAACATCTTAATAGTTGACACATTTAATATTTACTTCAAATGTTAACTGAGAAGAGAAAAGATTCCCCCATATGGAGACCAGATGCTGAGATATATCCACCTCTTAATCAAATTATAATTCTAGATTTCCAAGGGCCTGAGTGAAGGAAAACCATGAAATAGATAAATTGATAATGAAGTTCAGAAATCAGACCTGACTGGAAGGAACAGTGAAACCATCCACGAAAATAGAAACTCCATGAAATATAGCTTTCAAAGAACTAGAATCACTGTGAGAAGAAGTTGAAGCTTCTGTACGGAACTGCTCCTGAAGTTTCCTATTCTTCTCGACCATGTAACTACACACAAATTTTCAGAAACCTCAATACAAAGGGTCCTTAATTTTAATGTCCACAAACTTATTCTGGTCAAGTGAAAATAATTATATGCAAGGCAGCAAATATTTATAAAAAACTGTCAAAGTCTACAGATAAAAAGGCAATTATAGCATACTTTGACTGCAGAAAAAGGTTTCCACAAGTGACCTAATTCATTGATGATTTAATGGTTAGTGAAAGAGTGGAAAGTTAAAACCCTTAAATTAATGGTGGATTGGACCACTCATGTAAGGTCTTCATTACACTAGTTGTATACACTCCAATTTTTTTGGGGAAAAAACAAAAAAAGATAGATGGGAACTTAAAAAGCCTTGTTCAGTTCTTCTCTTCAGGGTGCATAACCAGGTGTCATGCCCTGATTTAGAAAAGACCACTACTTACTGTGGAACCAGATAAATTTGGACATTCATTCGCAAAAGTTACTGAACATTTGTGCTTTGACAATCTTTTCTTTCTTGTTTTACTTTATGGATGAAAGATTATAGCCTGTTTGAAAGGTCTAATGACTTCCATATAGCTATTCAATGAAATCGGCCTCAGCATTCTCCAAGATCTTTAAGTGTCCAAAATGTGGTGACAAAAGAGCAAGAATGTTAAATTTACCAGAGCAATGCACCTCAAATGTTCAGAAGCCCTAAATTCTACAGCTTGTAGATACTCCTCTGTTTATCAACGCCGCCACATCTAGCCTACCCTAATCAACATACTCCGGTCCCTCAAAAAATTCAACAAGTATACAGATAAAATGGCACATGAGGGAGGTGCGCACAACATCGTCAAAGCACACGCCGGCGTCGACGAAATCTTGTCCATTTTTCGCGGCTCGTTCACGAGACTGACCTGCCGAAATCGGAGAAAGGAGAATTGCGGAAGGAGGATCGCGAGGAGGAGAGGGAATTGGCGCCCCAGGCCATGCCCAAGGTTTTCTGCTTGCTGTCCTTCTTCTCCTTCTTCGCCGTCCTCGTCGCCCTCTTGTCGCTCCCCCGGCCGCTGCTGTCGCTGCGGCTCCAAGGGTTCGCCGAGGCGGCGGAACCGTCGCGGCTTCGCTTCGACCTGTCGCCGGAATTCGGAGGCCGAGACGGTGGAGTCGTGTTGGAGCTCATAGTCTCTCTCGAGGTATTCGGAAGATTGCCGAGAAAGCTTCGAGAGGAGGAGGAGAGAATTTCAGCCCTGTGACGTGATTTCAAATGAAGCAACAAATGGCGGGTGACGTTATTTATAGGGCAAAGTGTCTCGTACAGAGATGGTCAACTGACAATGGCAGATTCTTTTTGTACATCACGTAAATAGTTGTTGAATTTTAAGTCTTGTGAAGATTTTTATTTACACTTATTCACCTTCTAAGTATACGTACTAGTCCTCTCAAATGGTGTCTCCCGAAATCGCTGTGAATGACGTATCAGTGGTTCTGAAATTGCTCTTGGTGAAGAAATTGAACTACTAGGCAAAAATGATAGATCTTCAGTTGAAGATTTTTTTGTCTCTCTCGCCAATGATACATCTTCGATGGTGATGCTTTTCTTGTCAATTTTCTGGTTCCAATCCCAGGCTTCATCTTCAAAAAATTGGACATCCTTGTTGATGATAACTTTCTCAGTGACTAGATTATATAGCTTATTACCCTTAGTCATGTCACTGTAACTGATGAAGATGCACTTTTGGCTTTTGTCGTCCAATTTTTTCCTCTGTTCATCTGGTATATGGGGATATGCTACACACCCAAATACTCGTAGGAACGAAACATCTGGCTTGTTGCCGCTCCAAGCCTCTTCCGATGTTCTTCCAAGAACACTCCTTATTGGACACCTCTTTAGCAGAAATACAGTTATGTAACGACTTCTGCCCAAAACTTCTTGGGCAAATTTTTAGCCTTTAGCATACTTCTTGCCATTTCAAATATTGTCCTATTCTTTCTTTTTGCTATACCATTTTATTGGGGAGTATAGCTGGCAGTCAATTGACGTTTCACTTCATGAATTTTACAGTATTTATCAAATTCATTCAAAGTGAATTATCCCCCTCTATATGATCTCAACGTCTTTAAAATAAAGCCATATACTTTTCAACATAGAATTTAAATTCTTTAAACTTCAAAAAAGCTTCAGATTTTCTCTAAGAAAATATACCCATGTTTTTGTAGTCAAATCATCCACAAAAATTAATGTATACCTTTTTTGTGTGAATTATTCCACCTCAATAGGGCCGCATATGTCTGTATGTACCAACTACAAAGGTTGTTTTGCTAATCTGGCTTTTCCATCCTTCGCATGGGCGATGTGGAATGTTAATCAAAGGCATGCCGATCACCATCTTTTTCTAGACCAGTAATTTTAGTCCACGAAAATTTAAATGACCAAATCGAAGATGCCACAACCAATTGCTATCTTTCATCACCGCTTGAAAGTTCAAAAGATTCTTTGTCTAAAGAGTAAGAGGGAACATCCGGTTCTTTGTCATCCACACTGTCCTGATCAATTTATTGTTTACACCCATAATAGTGCAAACTCCATTTTTAATGTGAACTTTGTGGCCTTTTTTTAGAAAGTTACCCAACATTTAATAAGTTCCAAAAAAGTCCTAGCACAAAATAAACATCTACAACAATAACATTAGTACCATCTTTTGAGTTGATATTAACATTACTTTGCCCATTACAAGAACTTTGGATTTATTCCCAAAATTAACGTCATCGCAAACCGTCTCGTCTAACTGTGAGAATAACTCCTTTTGACCAGTCATATAATTACTGCACCCAGTATCAAGGTACCAAAGGTTAGTGTCCACGATGCTTGAGTCATCCTTCTTGCATGCTAGCACCACATTTTCCTTAGCATTAATGGTATGCGCCTACTTTGCTTGCTCATATGCCACCATTGCTTGACATTCAAATTTGTAATGTCTGAATATGTTACACCTAAAACACTTGACCTCTGATTTGTCATGTGTTTTATATTTTCCGATGGAATTGAAATTTGCGTCCGCGTCCTCGACCACCTCCACAACCTCGACTAGCTTGATGGCTTCCTCGACTTGATTGAGCGACCCAACTTTGCAATGCTTGCTTGGAATTCGAACCGATGGACTTTTGATTCATTCTTTGCTCGTGCAAGTATAATGAACCCATCAACTGCTCCAACCTCATGGTTAACACATCTTGCGCTTCTTCAATTGCCGCAACTACGTAGTCAGAGCTTTCAATCTAAGACCTCAAGATCTTTTCTATGATTCGCACATCTTGGAGTTCTTCACCATTAACCCTCGGTTGGTTAACAATGGTTTGCACGCGATCAAAGTATACCAAGATTGATTCAAAGTCATTCATGTATAAAGACTCAAAATCACCTCGAAGTGTTTGAAGTCACATCCATTTGACGTGATCATCATCTTTGTAGGATTGTTGCAAAATATCCCACGCTACTCTCGCGGTCTCCGCCCTTGATATTTTTTCAAATATAACTTCCTCTACAGATTGAAAGATCACAAACAATGCTTTTTGATCTTTCTTCCTAGATTCCACCAAAATATCTTTCTCCTTCTTTCTTAAAGCATCGAATGCTTCATCATCAGCCACTTCAGTATAGCCATTCTCTACAAGATTCCACAAATGTGACATCCTAGATTTTAGATTCCGTTTTCAATTGAATGAATCGGGCATTTCATCAACGCGCCTATAGTGCTATTCTCAAAGTTGATTACTCGTGAGATAAGTAGACTATTTAGGGAAGTTATCAAGAGATTTTAAGGCAAATATACTTGAGGATTTGACCATGAATTGATTACTCGACTGTGCTAATCTACCGAGATCATTACGGCACAGATATAAATCTATTAGAGATCAGAGATAGGTTGATACTAAGATGCGTGGCGAAACGTGCGTGATTCCACTAAATTGCAAAATTCTCATCGATCGGCACTAGTTTGATTTTTTTATCGTTTTGGTACCCTGTGTTTGTAATTGAACCCTTGAGATTTTCACGACCACTGAGAATCGTCAATGTGTTGAAAAGGTTCATTGTGGCTCGAAGAAAATCGACCATGGGTCATTTGCACTAAAAAGTTTTGAAAGCTACCCAGTAGCCTAGGTTACGCTAAAAATGCGCCGGATTGAAATTAACCACAAATTTGAATCCAATTTCAGAAATTGAAAGTTCTGTCATGTCACAAATTATTTTAGGAACGTTGACTCAGCTTCCGAAGATTTTTCTGCAAACCGAGACTTTTTGGGAAAAAGTTGTCCTAAGGCCATTTTTGTCCGAAAAAAGTCATGGACCGTTTTTGATTGCGTAATGGGGATGCAAGTGGGATCAATTAGTGAGGAAAAATACCAATTTGATCAATGAGGTGTTGGTTGATTTTATAGAGGCCGGTTTGTGTTGAATTAAGAAGGAAATTAGGTCCAATTGAGGGTACTCCCCTTGCCTAGGGCTTTTGGACCATTTCAAGAGTTGTAATTGAAGCATTAGTGGCTGATTTTCAGCCAAGGAGTGCAGCTGTGGATAGGATTTGGTCAAGGGGGACAAATTGAGAGAAAATAAGGTCAAGTGGCCCCCTTTTGTCTCCTTCTCTCCTTCAGCCCTTCCTCCCCTCAAGACCGGTCAAGCAGCACCTTCACCCCCTCCTTTCAGCCACTCGAAGCTCCAGCAAAGCCAGAGCAAACCGTCGCCACCTCACGTCGCTGTTCGCGCCACTCGCCTGCTCGTCGTGGGTTCCCATCACCCCAGCCATGTCCCTCGTCGTTCCAATCACTACCTCACCTAGTCCGACATCTAGCAAGCACCCGAGCCGCTGTGAGCAGCCGCCGAAGCTCCTATGGCCATCGCTTGGACCCGATTTGGCCCCCTCATCCCATCTTGATCCGTTGTCGCTTCAACTGAGCCTCCTACCATCTATTTCAACCACCAAATTGAGAGCAAATCAATGGATTTCCAACAAGAGTCTTGGCCCATTTTGGGTGCATTTGGGAAAGCTTTTAGGAAAATGCAAAGACCTTTGAGTTAAAGGTATTTTCCAAAATGCAAAGTATGTTCGGTAAATTGTAATTTGAAAACCCATTTGAAGTACCTTTGAGTAAAATGGTATTTGGGGGAATTATATTTGCAAAGGGCTTTGGTGATAAAAAAAATTATCAAAAGAAAAATAAAAAAAAAATTTGACCGGCAGGGTAGGCGGCCTCAGGTAACCCTCGGAGACGACCGGTGAGGGCTGCCTAGGGTCAGGCGACCTTCGGCGAGGGTTGCTTGGGGTCAGGCAACCCCTGGCGGCCCTTCACGAAGGTCGCCCGACCCAGATCTAGGTCCGCCAGAGGTCGTGCGACCTCGCGGCGACCGGTGCGACCCAGATTTGGGTCACCGGAGGTCGCACGACCTTGCGATGACCAGATCTGGGTCGCACCTGAGATCGCGCGACCTCACCGTGACCAGATCTAGTCATCAAAGGTCGTGCGACCTCGTAGTGACCAGATTTGGATCTCGTCGGTCGCCGCGAGATCACGCGACCTCCGGCAACTCAGATTCGGGTCGTGCTTGAGGTCGCGTGACCCAGAGCTAGGTCGTGGCGATGCGACTTTGTGTGCAGTCACCGGGACTCGCGGGCGGTCGCCACGACTCGCCAGGGTCGCGCGACTGGCCGGTGACAGTCGCCGCAACCTCGCCGACCTCAGCCGTGACCTCGCCGGCCTCTCGAGCTCGTCTCTGATTAGCGGCGTGGCTGGAGAAGGAAGATGAACAATAGCATGAGTAGTACCTAGGCATTCCGAGAATGCTGAAAGCCCAAGGCAGCCTAGGACCTGCCTTGGGCTTTCAGCCTTGCAAATGCTAGCTTCCCTCTTAAGCCCCTTGGAAAAGAGTTCCCAAACACCTTCATTTTGGCCCAAAGGCCTTTAGCCCTCCAAAGCCCTTTGGAAAGCAGTTTCCAAACACACGCTTTGAAGTTGTTCAGGACCCCGGAAGCTAAGCCCGCTTTGGAGAAGATTGTCCCCCACGACGTTCCCGTCAATTTGAACCGATCGGATCGCGAAACAAGTGAGTTTAACTTACTAATCCTCGCTTCATAGGTTAATTGTGCTTAGAGATTGATTAGTTTAGGTTAAGATGATTTAGGTGGTTAGATTAGATTAGAATAGTAATTTAATTAATTACCAATGCATGTTAGGTGGATAGTTTGACACGCGGATCCCTAGAGTGCCATAAGTTGGCACAAAGGGACATTTAAGTGTCAAAAGTTACGAAAGTGACACTTAAGTGTCAAAATCGGAGCAAAATAGATCACTTGAGTGCCAATTCGGCCAAAACCTGGCCAAATTGTAAACGTGGCATTTGCCGGTGATTTCTTTTACTGAGGTGGCAAACATTTAAAAAAAAAAAAAAAGCCCATGTGGACGACAAAACGATGTCATCCATCCACACTGAGTGAGTTGACCTAAACGACGTCGTTTTTCCTTGATGTTAAACGACGTCGTTTAGGTCATTTTGGCTTAAGCACACCTGGCCGTCGCCGTTCCTCCCCATTCGCATTTACAGTAGATCTCAAGCCCTTCTCTTTGTCGTCGTTCACGCCCAGAGATGGTCATCGGTCGCTGTTGTTAGTTGTCGTCGCCGCTCACCATCGTTGGTCATCGTCACCGCTCACCATCGTTGCTCCTCCAGGTTCGGCCCCTTTTCCCCCTCCCTTGATGAAATTAGGGCTCGCTCGATTATTTTATTAGGGCTCTGATGGAAATTCTGTTGAAATGCGCGCGCTCTGTTTGGCTACTCCCTTGTGTGGAGATGCTCGCCTCGGTCGATGATTTCTGCAGTCGATGCTCGAGTGAAACGAAATATTGACTAATGTGGAACTAGGAACTAGTGTGTTTGAGTGAAATGAAATATTGAATCAGGTGAGATATGATAGATAGATTAAGGTGGAAGGTGTGAAATAATGGCCCTCAAGTGCTTTGCAAAGAGCACGCATTTTTGCTATCAATCTACTTTTGTTCCCTTGATTATGATCTTTTGGTTTTTTGAGTCTTCTTTCTTGATTGTTGTTTCTAATCAAATAGTCAACATATATGTAGGGAACATTAAGGAGTGCAAAATTTGTTTTGATACTTTATATAAGTTTGTTTACCTGCAAGGGACAAATTTGAAACCACATGTAAGTATCTCATTTTAAAGTTTATAAACTATTAGCTCTTTTGACATGTAGTATCAGTCTACTGTACAATGGATCAATTTAGGGCTTGAATTTTCCTTTGCATTTCTCTTGGTTTGTGTAATGATCTCTTGACACAATATATTAATGGCCAGACATCATAGAGTAGGGTATGATTTCTCTTGGTTGGATGAGAAACAAAACTTTCACCCCATAATTTTACATCAAGTTTGCCTTAATTTTCTGTATGTGTTTTCACAGGAAAAATATATTTGATTAAGTGGATATACATTCTCACATCATAGGTTTAGTTCAACAAAAAATAGTAGACAAAAATGCTTGGGCTATGCTTGTTGTGGGGACCTCTGTTTTTGGTTAATATTTTAAGGGAAGGGAAGGCAAGGCAAGGCAAATAATTAAAGTGGCAGCTTCTTGGCTGTCATGTAGGTTAATATTTTAAGGGAAGGGAAAATAAATAATTAAAGTGGTGACCTCTTTTTTGGCTGTAATGTAAGGGCATATTGTCCAGTGTGGGGACCTGTTTAATAAAGTCCATGAGAGTGGGGGGACTCCCATGTGCGATTGATTGTCTATTGTTCTTTGTGGATATGGTCCCAAAAACTAATTATTTTTTTTCTTATTCTTGGTGCAGAAATGGCTTATGGCAAGGATTATGTCGCTGTCATAGTTTGCTACAGTGGGGAATTTGTAATTGGGGAGGATGAGTGGGAGTATGAGGGTGGAAATGAGGGCACCATCTTTGTCGAGATAAAGAAGGCATCTTATATAGGATTTGTTAGGAACATAGTAACTTATTTACCTTGTAAAATTCAGAAGTTGTTATATTGTATTCCTGGGAAAGGCTTAAGAGATGGTTTGAGAAACTTAGAAGATAATAATGGTTTTAGGGATATTCTATACCATTATATTCATGGTGAAGAGGTAAAAATATATGTTGAGTACAATAAAAGTGAGGATAAAGATGATGATGAAGAGAGCACCCAAGTAGAACAAGAAGGAGATGGTATTTAAGGTGGTACTGACATTAGGGTCGAAAGAGAGTAGGATAGACATGATGGAAAGGAGAGGAGCACAGATGCAGTTCATCAAAGTGATGATGACATAGGTGATGTCACAATCATTGGATTAGATTGGGAAGTAGCTAAATCAAGTGATAATGATGTTGAAGGGTTGCCTGCTGCAAATTTCATATGTGATAACGACGAGGAGGAGCTTGTACAGTCAAGAAAAAAGCAAACGGATTTTTTTTTTGTAGCCTAGGGAACCCGCATGGTACCAACGTGGACAGCCCGACAGGCCCGGGGTAACCGGGCGGTAAACCCTGGGGCGACGCTAGCAGAGGACCCACCACCCCAACGTCGCGCTTAAGATCCCGTGCGTCCTGCGGGATTTGAATCCTTCCATCCTTAGTAGACTTCATGGGGGCTCTTATCTAGCTAGGCTACCGCAGGCGGTGGTAAGCAAAGGGATTTTTTGATAGATACGTTTGCAACTTTGTAAGTAGCTGATGAAATTCCAAACGGGGTCGAAGGCCCTGTAGATGCCAGTGCTGCTGGCAAGGAGATTGATTATGAAGAAAGCCTTGAGAATGCTACTTCCCAGGATGAGCTTGAAGAAGATGAAGGAGCTGTGCATAGAAGTAGAGGGAAAAGTAAGTTTCCTTCTTATGATCCATCCATTGCCTCTCCTATTTTGTCGGTAGGTATGAAATTTCAAGATAGATAAGTTTGCAACTTTGCAGAGAGCTGATGAAATTCCAAACGGGGTTGAAGGCCTTGTAGATGCCAGTGCTGCTAGCAAGGAGATTAATTATGAAGAAAGCCTTGAGAATGCTACTTCCTAAGATGAGCTTGAAGAAGATGAAGGAGCTGTGCATAGAAGTAGAGGGAAAAGTAAGTTTCCTTCTTATGATCCATCCATTGCCTCTCATATTTTGTCGGTAGGTATGAAATTTCAAGATGCGAAACAATTTAGGGAAGCTATACTGAAGAATTCCATTGCTGCACAGAGGAACATTAACTTCATTAGAAGCACTAAGACCTTTGTAAGAGCTAGGTGTTCGCAGCAAAATTGTCCATGGAAGATCTATGGCGCATTTGTTAGGAGAAGTGGATCATTCCAAATGAGAGCCTACCAAGAGAAACATACTTGTTCCATTAATTTTGAAAATAAAAGGGTAACAAGTGCACAGTTGTTCAAGCACTTCTTTGATTTTAGGGATAAATGCTGCGAAGTTCTAAAACTTATCGCGAAAGTGCATTTTAGTCCTAAAACTTGCAAAAAGTTCATTTTAGTCCTAAAACTTGTCGAAACGTTACAAATTAGTCCTAAAACCGATGCCGTTAACTTTTTCCGTTAAAAATGTTGACGTGGCATTTTAAATTATTTTTTATTTTCCAAGTGGATTTTTTAAATTATTTTTTAATCATTTTAGAAAAATTTAGATTTATTCATTTTATCTTATTTTTAAAAATTGTTTGAAAAAAAAAAATGAGTCTCTTCTCTCCGTTGCCGCCGCCGCCCATCGTCGGAGGGGCTAGCGACCGGGTGAGGGTGGCCGGCCCTCGCTCGGCCGGGGTGAGGCCTCGCCGGCCCTAGGCGAGGGCCGACGAGCGTCGCCGGCCTTGAGCGAGTCGTCGCCACGGGGGCCGGCGATGGGGGCCGGGAGAGTCGTCGCCCTCATGGGGGCCGCTGGGAGCCATGGGCGAGGCCTCCTCGACCCTTGCCTAGGGCCAACAAGGCCCGCCCGGGGCGGGTGACCGTCGCCGGACCCTCCGGCGATGGGCGACGGCGGGAGAGAGAGAAACCAATTTTTTTAAATAATTTTTAAAAATAATTTTTTTTTCTTTTATCTTTTTATTTTTGGTGAAAATTAGATAAAATGAATAAATCTAATTTTTTTAAAAATGATTAAAAAATAATTAAAAAATCCACCTGGAAAATAAAAAATAATTTAAAATGCCATGTCAGCATTTTTAACGGAAAAAGTTAATGGCATCGGTTTTAGGACCGAAATGAACTTTTTGCAAGTTTTAGGATTGAAATGCACTTTGGCAACAAGTTTTAGGACTTCCGCAACACTTATCCCTTGATTTTATTAAGATGATGCCTCAGATGAATAGTACTGAGTTTCGGATGCTGATGAAGGAGCAAGTTGGCAACAATATATATAGGAATCAATGCAAAAGAACGAAGCAAAAGGTGATAAAGATACTCATTGGTCAGTACAACAATGAATATGGATAGTTGTGGGATTATGCTTGGGAATGTAGGCTGCAAAATCCTTCAAGTAGCGTTTATGTAGAGGTCATGGAGAGACCACTTCTTGATATTGGGACAAAGTTCGATAAGTTCTATGTTTGCTTCGATTTATGCAAACGAGGATTTTTATTTAGTTGTAGATAGATTATAGGATTGAACGGGTGTTTTTTGAAGAGCTTGTACAAGGGAGAATTGTTGGCCGCAATTGGAAGAGATGCAAACAACTAAATGTTTCCACTAGCTTGGGCTGTTGTGAAGGTTGAGAACAAGGACAATTGGTCCTGGCTCCTAAAAAATTTGATGGCTGATTTGGAGATAACAAATGAGGTAGGGTGGACATTCATGAGTGACCAACAAAAGGTAATGTTTGCTTTTTGAAAGATTTGGTCAATTGTTTGCTTCTTGATATCAACATGTCGTTTGCTTACATTTTTATTTTGAATTATTGTAGGGACTGGTTCCAATAATAGCTGAGTTATTGCCTTATGCCGAACATCAAATATGTGCGCGGCACATATACGCAAATTGGGCAAAGAACTATAAAGGGGACAAGCTGCGGTTGAAATTTTAGCAGCTAGCAAAGAGCACGAATATGACTGACTTTGGAATGGCCAAAGAAGAACTGCTTCAATTGACAAAAGAAGGTTATGATGCACTATTCCAAACAGAACCGAAGTATTGGTGTAGAGCGTTCTTCAGCAAGGAATTCAAGTGCAATAACATCGATAACAACATCTGCGAAGCATTCAATGGGAGGATAATAGATGCTAGATGCAAACCAATTATCTCGATGCTTGAAGACATAAGGGTTATGGTCATGACTCGACTGCACAGACAAAGGGATGGGGCTGCAAACTGGACTAGGCAATGTGGTCCTAGGATTGCTAAGAAATTGGATCAGAACTTGGCTGCAAGTAGGTATTGTCATCTCATTTGGAATGGGAATGAAGGATATAAGACAATGAAGGGCTCTGATAAGTATGTTGTCCATTTAGATACGAGAAAGTGTTCATGTAGAGTATGGCAAGTAAGTGGAATTCCTTGTGCACATGCCATATGTGCCATTCAATTGAAGGGCAACAACACAGAAAACTACATTGATGATTGGTACAAGAAATCGAAATATCTTGCTTTGTACCAATTCATGTTGCAGCCAATCAGAAGTAGCAAGTTCTGGGAACCAACAAATCACGAAGCACCTCAACCTTTGCCACTAAAGAAGAGAATGGGAAGACCAAAGCGAAAACGAAGAATGATGGAGGGAGAGGTCTTAAGTCAGCGTAGGATGAGTAGGATGGGTGTAAAATGAAGTGCTCTTTTTGCCACATAGCAGGGCACAATACTAAAGGCTATCAATTAAGGAAGCAGCAGGAACAGTTGAGGTCAACTGAAGGGCCTAGTGAAGGGACAGTTGGAGAAGGACAAACAGAAAGGTGAAGTGAGTCATATGTTCTTCAGCCGACGACAATAAACCCAGTAAGTCATGATAATTGTGTTTATGTTGCTTTATGGTTTATAACAAATATGTACATAGATATAATTGACATGTATGTAATGTTTTTATCTTTGTCAAGTCACGAGAATGACACATGAAGAATTGGTCGAAGCCCCTACTGTACCCGAAACTGAAGGGCATGTTCAAACAAGGTAAGGTGGACAGCCAACTTAAGGATTGGCCGAAGCAACTGGAGGGCCAGTTAAGTCGACTGTTCTTTAGCAGCAACAGAGAAAAAAAATACCTGGTAACTTAAATGATTTGTGTTTAGTTTTCCTTTACAATGGCCTGATGTTATATTTATGATATCCTTTGCCTTTTTCTCAAGTTCAAAGAAGGCAAGCTAAAGCTTAGTTGCTAATAGAGGGCCCAACTGAAGAGTCACCACAAGATCCATCGCCAAGATCACCACAAAGGCCATTGGAAGGATCATCACAAGGGTCACCACAAAAGCCAACAGACGGTGTCATTGAAGCTAAAGGGCTAAATAGAAAACAATCAAAAGAAAGCCAAATCAAGAGCCACCTACAAGAAGGCCATCTAGAAAACGCCTAGCTGAAGATTTGGCCAAAAAAGCTTTTGCTATAGCTGAACAACCACAACAAGAGCCCAAAAAATCACATGCGAGAAGAAGGGCTAACCAATCACAAGTACCTGAAATTGATGTTCTCCTTCGAACAAGAGGAGCTCTTGGAAAGAGGCTAAAACAGTATGGTTATGGCCTTTATACAGATGAGCGTTCTGAAACAGTTATTCTTAATGTGAGTTTCATAGGCTGTATTTAATTTAATTTATGGGGGAAACTTTTGTTGATAATTGAGTTTTCTTTTTGAAGCCTAGGAAAAGTTCAGAGGTTCTTATCTCTCAAGGCCCAACTCAAGAATCAACAACTGTGCCAACAAAGAAGAAGACATTGGCTGCGCTAACAAGAAAGAAGAGTAAGAAGAACCCACTTGCAGGTCCATCTGAATCAGTTCGGCCTACGACAGTTGCAGCTCCTTCTCAATCAGTTTAGTCTAGGATAATTGCAACTCCATCAGAATCAACGCATCCCAAGACAGTTGAAGAAGAAGTCTCACATCTAGTTAGAAAAAGTACAAGGATTATGAATCAAGTGAAAGGTCCATCAAAAGGTGCACAGACAGGAGGCATTGTGCATATTGATTGATGAAATGGGATGGGATATAGTTTGTGGGGCGGAGGATCAATTGTTTTACTGTGGATTTTTTTCTTAATAGTTTGTCATTAACTTTGTGAGACTTCATTTCAATATCAATGGAACGATCTTGTTGCTTGTCATTTTTGCCTTTTTCATTTTTTTTTATTTTGCTTTTACTTTTACTTACTGCTTCTGGTGGTGGATTTGTGGTGGTGACTGGGGTGCTCATGTGGCTGTTGACACCTAAATTTTTGGGGCTAATTTTTACTAAAAAATAAAAAAAAAATTCAATCAAATCACATGGCATGTAGTTTAGGAAAATTTTATTTTTTGTTAATATTTTTTTTATAGATTTAGGTAATATACACTGGGATATGTATTTTTGCGCAAGAGGGGAAATTTTTTTGATCAAATATGCAAAAGATTCTGCGCAAGGTGAAAAATATATTCGAGGGAATATTGCACGAGCAAGATTGGAAACGAAATATGCAATGAAGATTCAATTTTTCACCCTATAAAAGGTGTTGTGAAATAATGTTTAGGGGGACTCTCTCGGTTTTCTTCGAAAAAAAGATAAAAGAAAGTCAAAAAAGGTGAAAAGGAGAGAGAGCCGTCCTGGGGGGTTCTCTTTTGGCTGAAAAAAGAAAAAAGGACAAAAAATAGAGAAGTGAGCAAAGAGAAAAAGAAAGGTAAAAAGTAAAAAGAAAAAAGGTGAAAACCCCCTCGGCACTGTTCATCTTCCTTGAGGGGGGAGGTGCTCGCCTGCACCGGCACCGCCAGCCCGCGCCGTTGTTGTTCGCCGCCAGCCGCCACTATGCCGCCAGCCTCGCAGGGCCGCCACGCCACCGACCCGCCTTCGCTCGAGCTAAGCTTAGGCTTAGTAATCCATTAGCCAAACCCTAGGTGGTTCACACCCGAAAATTTGGTCGCGACAGCTTAGCAACTACTTGAGTTAAAACTCTTAGTGGACTTAGGCCAATTTTTCTTTTCATTTGAAAAATGTTTTTGTTTGGCAGTAAGGATCCCAGGTACGTCCCTAACATTTAAGGTGTTAAATGCTTTTGTAGATTAGGAGATATAAGGGGAGTAGTCTTTGCTAAACCTTGTCTTGCAGGTTGGAGTTGGAAATGAATGTTTTAAATTCAAGTTATTGAAGTGTTATGTGATTTAAACTGTTGTGCATGCTTTGTATTTAACATTACACTATTGCATACATAACCTGCCGCCGGACCTAGGCCGCATAGGATCATCTAGGATGGTATTGAGATGGATACCACTCCGACCGCAAGCCCGCGGTACAAGTCGCCCATCTCAATCACGAAATTTCATTCATGGTGTCAAGAGTATCCACCTCGGTCCACACGCTCGTGACCTGGGTCAGCTCTTTGGCCAAGTCGGAGTCATGAGGACCCGACTTAGTCCACACGCCCGTGGCTACTCCGATCATCCTTGTGGCTTCAACTTGTTAAGCCTTCTAGAATAGAAATCGAACCACTTATCATGCACATGTTTATGTGATTGCCATTGATTTTTCTTGGTGAAGTAAGTCTTCTATCCCTATATCTTGCAATTTACTTTGTCGTGCTTTTGGTCGGTCCATGACAATCTAGGATAGTCATTTGATCTGATTCATTTGTCAATCAAAAATGAAATGAGTAAATTGTCATGCAATGATGCATTTGGAAAAAAACTTTGGAGAATTCGTCTTTACGTAATGTCTAGAAAATTTGGTTTTACTAAGATATTCTTTTTTTTTTTAAGGAAATTCCCTTCTTGTATAAACTTTTCATGAATAAATAAAAAGAAAAAAGAAAAAAATTGATTAGATCATTGTCATGGATTGGCTCTCTATTTACACCTCATGCTTACATGTTCCCATTTATTTTTCCTAGGTGATTATGGAGCGATCTCACTCACCCATTCGTACACGGTCAAGAGCTAAAATGGTGGATCGAAACAATGTGCTGGACCCTATTATTGACAATATGAACAAGCGAATTGCACACCTCCAAAGTCAAGCCGATGAATTGTCAGCTACTGTGGCTTTTCTCACCAAGCAAAAAGGTTGTGATAACATAGGTACCCTATCCTCAGTTAGAAACTACAACTCGAAGAAGAGAGCCAAGAGAACTTTTGAATCGTCTTATTTTCCTGAGGTAGCTGAGTTTGATGCCACCATGAAG
Organism: Eucalyptus erythrocorys; assembly: GCA_014182555.1. NCBI lineage: Eukaryota > Viridiplantae > Streptophyta > Magnoliopsida > Myrtales > Myrtaceae > Eucalyptus > Eucalyptus erythrocorys. The sequence continues at coordinate 24,751,067 of CM024605.1, read as the reverse complement.
AGACTAGTGACATATTTAGAAGGAAGAATCTCTGATCTGGAGGATTCGCATCACAAGATCAAAGAGGGTGAAGAACTCAAGCACGCATGATTCATGGTCTTAGGTAGATCGCTTCCTCATTTAATTAGGGGCATGCTTAGTTGCACCTTCCCTTGTGGGGGAATTTCTATTACTTTTCGGATATTGGTTTCAATTTCTTCTGTTTTGCTTTAATGCTTGAATATCACATTTTTCATTCCAATAAATGTAATTGATTGATGGATATCAATAAAATTACAAGTTTTGTTTTGAAGACATGATGGGGTATACCAAACCAGCCCGGTGACGATATCCAACAATGAAAAGAAAACATCATCCATGGAGAAATTCGAGGACTTTGGGCTTCTTCATGCTTCCTCATCCAAAAAAAAATTGTTTCTGAAACCATCTCAAAAAAAAAAAAAATGCATTAGGTTACCCTTGTCTGTTTTTCTAACTCATTTACTTCATGTCTTAAAGCATAATAGAGAGACGAGTGAAAATAACGCGTCAATTTCCAGTTATAGTGGACTCGTTGATTTGGGAACATACATCCGAGGGAAAAATAAACGTGGGGGCAAAGGATCATTTCCTAGCTGATCTTGATGACATTTTTAAAGAGTGAAGTAGACTTTAAACATCACTTATCATTTTACTTGTCTCGAGCGATTTTCTTGCACTTCAATAGGAAACTGAGGGCAAGTCAGAAGAAGATCATCTAGATTCCAAATTGTGATGTGTGGCACATCTCTTTACAATTTGTGTGTGATGCCATTTCCATGAGAAAATGATGGAACAAGTCGAAAGAGGATCATCCATCTTGGATGAAATGGATACATTGTGTTCATGAACATAATCAATTTTGGAATTGACACTCTATTCTTTTCCTTGCAGATGACAAATTGGGATACTATGGATTATAGTAGTGACATGACTGAGACAAAATCTCGATCCGAGCCAAAATGGTTATGCAATTTGAATTTACTTTGATGATGCATAATATCCTATTCATGCACATTGTTTCGTGCAGGGGCAAAAGCCAGATTTCATTGAATTAAAGATTGGATTTTTCATCCTTGATTGATCAATTTGTGCGGGACAATCCAAGGACACCCATTGCTGAGACAGTCCCTTTGTGGGACAATTCATTGAATGAATGCTTGCAATCATGTTTTTCATACTTATGAGAGCATTTTTGAGTATGGTAAACTGTTTGTTTGAAGTCACAAAAGCTTTTCATGCTTAAAGTTGTTGAACTCCTTTAAAAAGAGAATTTTCATAGTGATTTTTACCTATTTAGTTCACCAATTTCATGTGGAGATTTGTCAAAATAGACAACTCAGTGGAGTGACATCAATACTTAAGAATGTTGAATAAGACGTATCAAAATGATGAAAGGCAAGCCCTATCATATACACGATCCCTTACTTATAAACTTGTGAGATGAGTGTAGGAAGTTCTATATCTGCAAGGTAAAGGGTTCTCTCGCAAAAGGTACGATGACCGAAATGATGAGGGGCAATTCGTTTCTCCATCCCAAACACAACATGCGATCCATTGCTTAACTTCTTTGAGCCTTATACACCTGTGGAGATTCTTTTCAAATTACTCATGTCAAGAACCACCCCACATCGGGGCAAGTTGGAGGTAAGACAACATCATGAGGTGAGGAAAATGAAAAGAATTTTTCTTGCTCTCACTTGCATCAATCTTCAAGTCGTGCTATTACATTGAATTCATGTGGTAATTTAAGTGCCCTAGGATGATGAAGAGCATTTCTTTCTCTATCCTATACACTTATATCCTTTGCATAGCCCACTTGAGCCTGCAATTTCATTTCTTTGAACCTAGTTGGTGATCATCCCCCATACCGGGGCAAGGCAAAAGGCTGATGAAGACTCTTTTGAAAAGTTCGAGTGTCGTCAAAGTGTAATTTCTTGACGCATGCATTATGCGCAAGAATTGAAATCAAAATAGAACTAAGGGGCATGAAAAAGAAGTATACCTGGTAAAAGCAAAACCAATGCCCATGAAAAAAGAAGTGAAAAAATGAATGAGAACTAGGGGCATAAAAAGCAGTGTGCCTGGTAAAAGTAAGGCCAATGCCCATAAATGAAAAAAAAAAAAAAAAAAAGTCGAGATAATTATGTATCTCCAATGGAACAATACTCAAAGAACTCAAATGCTTAGTTTTTACAATCAATGGGGCACTTCATGAAGACAATCCTCATGGTGAAAAAAACTTGTGGCAATGCTAAGATGATCATCAACTCTCACCCCTTACACACAATTTGAGCCTAATGATCCTTTCATTTCTCAACCCATGAACCCAGCCTATGTTACGTCCCTTACAAAGTCTCTTCAGATTAAGGCACTTGAATTAACGTAGGAGTTCATATGCTTATAAGCATCGTTCGAAGAAGTGCGAGCAAGATTATTTCTTTCTCATTTTGCAAGGTTCTTGACTTGTAAACCCGAAGATGAATACAGAATTGTTCTTTCAATAGCCTTGACTCAAAGAGTCCCTTTGTTAAGCCGTTGACCAAGCCCACATTACAGTTCCTGTTAAAGACCTCTCAGATTGGTAAGGTTGTACTGCTTGCGAGAATACTTGGACCCTTGTCTATATGATGATGGTGAGATGGAGTGATTCTCATAAAATAGCATTCTAAATGAGAGTGAGTGAAAGTCCTTTCTAACTAAAAGTCTCTCATTTAGCATTCTTAAAAAAATCAATGTCATTGTCTTGAGCGACAATTCTCTCTTATGGAAATTTGGGTGATGCAGATTGGTAGAGTCATTATGCATAAACCTTGATTGAATTGAAGAAAACCCACTGACCTTTGAAATGTGCATTCTAGAGTAGCTCAAATTGTCTACCTATTTGATGAATGCATATCAGTTTTTGCTCTAATCATGTTTGACAAGTCTAAAAGCTCCTGACATTTAGGTTCCTTTCCGAATGCCTCATGATATTAGAAGATGAGAAACCATCATGAACATTTGAGGTGCATCCTTGATGTTCCAAAAATTATTTATACTGGGAGGTGAAAGACCTTCACAAGATATCTATATTCCAGAAGACATATCCCCAAAGAATCAGAGATATCACCAGGTAAGTATATCTCTATCCTTGAATATTTGTCATTACACCAGTATTCCCTTTTAAGCATACCGACACTCAATTGAGTTGTCTCCCAAAGATTTTTCTCCAGATTCAATCTGATTAAGGCGATCGAAGAATGGTTCGGATCCTAGCCAAGCACAACCTCAGTCTAGGTGACCGTAGAATAGAACGGGTCCTAGACAACACTTATTGCTCTAACAGGTGACCGTAGAATAGAATGGATCTTGGAAAAGCAATTTCTCCATTCAGGCGACCGTAGAATAGTACGGGTCCTGGACATGTAACACCAACTATCTTCATTAAAGGTAAGATCATTTGACATCTCAGTTTGGATCTGGATGTCTTGATTTAAACATCTCTTTCTCGTTATACCTTAGTCTGGATCTAGGTATTTTGAGTCCAAAACTCTTGACATCTCAGTCTGGATCTGGATGACTTGATTTAAGTTTTTCATCTTTCTCGTTATACCTCAGTTTGGATCTAGGTATTTCGAGTCCAAAACTCTTGACATCTCAGTCAGGATCTGGGTGTCTTGATTTAAGTTTTTCATCTTTTTCGTTATACCTTAGTTAAGATCTTAGGTATTTCGAGCCCAAAAACTCTTGACATCTTAGTCTGGATCTGAATATCTCAATTTAAACATTTCACTTTGGATGTGAATGTTTTCAATCTTTCTCGTTATACCTTAGTCCGGATCTAGGTATTTCGAGCCCAAAACTCTTGACATCTCAATCTGGACCTGGCTGTCTTGATTTGAACATTTCACTTTGGATATGAATGTTCAATTTATTACCTGTTAGGCTTTTCAAGGAACCTGAGTGAGAATTGGGTACTTGTAAAGCGAATGGGTATTTATCATGTACCTCAAGATGCTCTATAACACTGATTGGTGAGCAATTATAGGTACATTATTTCCTTTCGCATCATGCATTTGCATTGGCATTTCCATGCATCATATAAATTGCATTAAAAAATGGAATTCATTTTCCAACAAAAAAATCATTTATTTCATAAGCATGACCAAAATTTAGGTCTCAATTTGTCTATGAAGGCAACCTCTACGAGCTCACCTTCAAAGAGGGGCAGCTATTGACACCTAAATTTTTGGGGTTAATTTTTGCTAAAAAATAAAAAAAATTCAATCAAATCACATGGCATGTAGTTTAGGAAAATTTTATTTTTTGTTAAGATTTTTTTTTTATAGATTTAGGTAATATACACTAGGATATGTATTTTTGCGCAAGAGAGGAAATTTTTTTGATCAAATATGCAAAAGATTATGCGCAAGGTGAAAAATATATTCGAGGGAATATTGCACAAGCAAGATTGGAAACGAAATATGCAATGAAGATTCAATTTTTCACCCTATAAAAGGTGTTGTGAAATAATGTTTAGGGGGACTCTCTCGGTTTTCTTCGAAAAAAAGAGAAAAGAAAGTCAAAAAAGGTGAAAAGGAGAGAGAGAGCCGTCCCGGGGGGTTCTCTTTTGGCTGAAAAAAGAAAAAAGGACAAAAAATAGAAAAGTGAGCAGAGAGAAAAAGAAAGGTAAAAAGTAAAAAGAAAAAAGGTGAAAACCCCCCGGCACTGTTCATCTTCCTTAGTGGGGGAGGTGCTCGCCTGCACCGGTGCCGCCAGCCTGCACCGGCGTCGTCCGCTGCTAGCCACCGCTACGCCGCCAGCCTCGCAGAGTCGCCACACCACCGACCCGCCTTCGCCCGAGCTAAGCTTATGCTTAGTAATCCATTAGCCAAATCCTAGGTGGTTCACACCTGAAAATTTGGTCGCGACAGTGGCTGGTGGCGGCGGCTGGTGAAGCTTGGTGGTGGTGGGTCCATTATGAGGATTTGGTTGGGGCCTTTTGCTGCAGCTAGTATAACTTGCAAAAACCCCTTTTGCAACAGACCCACGACCCACCACCAACAGTGGCTGCTAATGGTGGGTCTATGGTGGTGGCTACGTGCTGGTGTGATAACTGGGATGTTGATGTTGCTAGTGGTGATAGCCAATGATGATTGCTGATGCCTACTGATGGTGGGTCTATTATAGGGGTTGGATTGGGGGTCTGTGCTATACTTGGTGCAAGATGTAAGTGTGCAATATGCACATCTTGCACCAGGTAGTGTTGGTGCAAGCTGGTGTAAGGCACTATCAACTTTTGCAGCGGAATACCACCAGTATAATGGTGGCTCAAGTGGATGCTTGGGATGCTTGGTGTGGCTGGTAATGATGGCTAGAAGCCGATGGTGGCCAATGGTGGGTGGTGGTGGTGGCTGGTAGTAGCTGATGGCTGGTGCAATTTATAGAAGAAACGTACAAAAAAATTGGCACTTAACTGATCACATTCTAAAAAATCTAGCACTTAAGTGTTCACTTTTAATCATAAATAGTACTTAAGTGATTACTTTTAATAATAACTTGACACTTAAATGACTTTGCTTTTATCACTACTGGCACTTAAGTGATCACTAGATACAACTTATAGCACTCGAGTAATTACTCGTGTTGCAGCAAACCGGAGAAGCTGCTTGTTTATATATACGAATGTTCAACTTATAGCAACTCCATTCAATTCATTGCTACTAGTTTACATTCAGTTTAAGTAAAGAAGTCACCACAACACATCGACCCAATATAAATTCCATCATCATCGATTTATATTCGAGAATAAGTAAAAACATAATGCAAACAACATCTCATTCATTTATTCATTCATTCATTTTCTTTTATTGACCTCCTTACAAGCACAAGAAGTAACACATAATACATATGACAGCCCCCAAAAAAAAAGCCACAACGATCTTGTAGACAACACAAAACTTCTTCTCATCTTCCAAAAAATAAGTTACATTTCATTCAAAACAAGTATATTTTTCCACTCATTTACAACTATGGCAGTCGGAGAAACTTCTTTTCATCTTCCAATACTTTACATTTAATTATAAAGTAGGATAGACAAAAAAACAACACAATAAACACTTAGTAACACTTCCGTTCAATATTCATCTTTGAAACTTCATTCTTCAAATGATTAGCAGAAGATGCTTGAGCTTGCATTGAGTCAAAATCGTCCAAGTCATTCACAGGCGTAGATGGAAGCTGATGACATCCATCAAGTAAGTCCAATATCACCTCTGTGGCTCGATGAGATAATTTCGCATCAACCTATTTGAAATATTTGCACTTCGACCCTTCTCTGTATCGGGCACATCCATAGAATCTTCTCCTGGGATTCCTTCGAGTCCATGATGTTCTTCTTGGACTTGGTAACCCACAAAAATAGAAACACTCGCCTTCTCCTTCTCTTCGGCGAGAGAAATTTGAACCGCTGCTGAAAATCCTTCTCTCCATTCCCAATATTTGACCGTAGAATTTGGGGCAAATCAAATTAAGGTTTGGGATTAGGGCTCCAACGCTTCAATGGCATTTTGCCCAATTTAGAGTTTTAGATTTAGGGCAATTGGGGAGACGATGTTGTTTTGGCTGATTTAAGGGCTCTATTTTGGCCAACTTGAGAGACGACGTCGTTTTGGGTGAATTAGGGCTAAGTCAGCTCTTCGGTGAGCCACCTCGACGAGAAATAATCATATTTAATTGCCACGTATAATTTCCGGCCGGTTTCACCAATGGTGGCACTCAGGTGTCCCACTTTTCTTAAAATGTGGCACTTAAGTTTCACTTTCGTAACTTTTGGCACTTAAGTGTCCCTTTGTGCCAACTTTTGGCACTTGAAGCGATCTTTTGCCTGGATAGTTTAGTGTAATTAGAGTTTAGACAAGCTCTAGTATTTAACTAGAGTGGTTCGAAAAATTTCCGGGCTCATCTCGGCTTCCAATTAGGCTTTTCCGGGCCTAAGTCGCAATTATTGTATTTATTAATTAATTTCCGTAATTATTTATTTATTTATTTTTCGAAAATTAAACCAGGATAGTTGGTGACTGGAAAATTTCGTTGATTGTAGCGGTGTGATATATTTATTTAATTGATCTTTAAATTGTGCTAATTTGGATTTAATTGTGAAATTAGGAATTTATCTTTAATTTAATTAATTTTAATAATTAATTGAATAATTATTGAGTGTGGATCTACATCGTCAAAAATATATTTCTAGACTACTAAACCAGTGAAAAGTTTAATTTTGAAATTATGGCATTTTGACTCAAGCCGACCATGTATCCACACACGACTATTTTTATTGGGTATAATAAAAATGATAAATTTGGGTGAGCAAATTATGTTATCAGTTTTGGGTGAGCTACACTATCTATATTTTCAGCTTTGGGCGAGTGGTCCTGATTTAATAGGACACCATAGATAGTATTGGTTGAGTGGACTAGGAAGTGGTCGTTATGACATGTAATCAACTAGGTCGATTGATCGATAATTCGATCTGATTTGACTGAGTGATATGATTATCAGTATTTGTTAATTGAACTGACTTGCAGGAATGAAACTGAGGTTAAGGTAAGTTCTCTAACGCCTGATTGTGCTTAGACAGCTCTTAGGACGTAATTTTCTTCATAATCGAGTCTTAAGAGGTAGAACTCGCTAAGACGTCGTCTCACCCCGTTGTGGGATAACAATTTCAGGCCCGTAGATGGCAGCCCTGCTAGATAATTTTGGATAGCCTAAGAAATTCATCGAAACAAGTTACCACATTTTGATGCATGGACACCTTGAGGGCCTTGAGTATGTATTGGTGAAGTCCATCATTTGGGTCGATGTGGGATTACCCCACATGGTGCCCCATCGATACCAATCATGGTATCGCCATTATCATAATGGCCAAAGGGTGGGCCCTGTACCAAAATGTGAGGTACCTCTGTACGTGTTAGAGGTTACTTTTAGAAAGGGTACAATAGACCCCAAGGGTGGATCAGTGGTGGATGCGAAAGAGCCAAAGCTCAGTGATCTAGATTCCCTGGCATACTCAGCCGTTGGCTCCAGTTGGAGCGTGGAGGAAGGAAAGATTGAGGAGGATGAGGATGAGTAGTCAAAGTGATAAGAAAACCCCCACCCCTGTTTGTGAAATTTACTTTATGACTGACCGATGTAAAACCTGGCTTGGATAGTTGTAAAATATACATGCTGGTTATGATGTATATAAGTGTGGTTTTTAAGATCGAAATTTATGGCCCTTCTTTCCTATCCCATTGTTTTTATTGTCTGGGGACATCGCTATTATATCGACCAAGCAGGGATGGGCACGAGCTCGGAGGTTCAAGACATGACATCCCAGTTTAGTGGAATCAGAGTGTGGTCGTTAGAGATTGGAGTAATAAGGTGTGATAGATATGGAATAGTAAGTAGAAAGGCCTTTAAATTCGTGACTGGTGCATGTCTATGGTAGTTGATTAGTAAAATTGCTTGTTGTGTGGATCGCTCAGCTTCTAATCCGGTGTGGATTTGGAAGACAGGTTTCAGTAGAAAGACTGAACCATGAGCGATCATGAGCAAAGGACTCCAAGTAAGAGGATAGTTAGGCCTGTGACTCACGGTAGAATGCCGACCAGGGTCGGTACCCGAGGAGGCAGGAGTAAGGCGCTAGCACAAGCTAGCGCCAGTGGAGTAGCACCACCTCCCATTGGTGCTGGGGTAGCAACCCTAGGTGAGGAAGGAACCATTAGGATCAACCAGGCTTTGGATGCCATGAGAGAGTTGATGGGGTAGTAGGCCCGGGATCAAGCTACCGCCTTCACCACCGCTATTGCAGCCGCCGCTCAAACCACCGCTACTGCTGCTGTTGCCGCCACTGCTGAGGCCACGGCCGTTGCCGCACCTGTCGTCGCACCCTCTGAAGTTCTACTAGGAATTGTAGTCACTAGGATACCGATTCACAAGCTGGTGGAACGGTTCTTGAAGTTGAATCCACATAAGTTAACTAGGGCATGAGACCCCAAAGCTGCTGCTTTGTGAATCCAAGGACTTGAGAAGACTTTTGCATTATTGATGTGCAATGAAACTGAAAAGGTAGTCCTTGCAACTTACCAACTGGAGGGAGTTGCAAATACTTGGTGGAGAACCACTTAAGGAGCAGTATTCCTAGAAGGTGTCGTCCCGGAGTGAAACGCCTTCCTTGAAGCTTTCAATAGTAAATATTTTTCAAAGATTGTCAGGGAGATGAAGATGCCAGAGTTTCAGCGTCTTCGCTAAGGCTCCATGACCGTAGACCAATATGAGGTGAAGTTTGCTAAATTATCACAATATGCTCCTAAACTAATTGAGAATCTAGCAAGCCAAGTAAGAAGATTCAAGGACGGATTCGCGCCAGACTTGAGGAGTACATTGATTTCGTTGAATATGAGAAATTACAATGACCGTTACGAGAGGGCCCAAATGATCGAGAGAGATCAGAATGAGAGAGCCGCCACGTCTGGGTCAATGTTTAATTCCAATAGAGATGCAATCCGTCATGGAAAGAACCCCATGACTGGAGGGAGATTTCAGATCCCGCCCAACAAGAAGGTGGAGTTCGTAAGTTGGGGTCAAATCAAAATGGTTTGTGTCGCTTCTATGGGAGGCAACATGGTACAGCTCCGTGCCCCCGAAAACCGGGTGTATGTTTTGGTTGTAGCCAGCAGGGCTACATGGTCAAGGATTGTCCTAGTAGACTAAGAGGACAACCGCAACTACCATCGCTGCCACCGATTAGATAGATTAGAGGGTATGCACCTCAAAATGCATTGTAGGGTGGACAACTTAGACCCCCAATTCAAGGCACGGTGTATGCCATTACTCAAGATTAGGCAGAGGTTGTGCCTAACGTGATTATAGGTGTGGTTTCACTGAACAATCATCCTGCTTATGCTTTATTCAATCCAGGAGCAACTCAGTCCATTATTACCAAGCAATATGTTAAGTTGATTGGAATAAATCTTGAATTGCTAGAATCTATTGTTAGCATATCTACACCTCTGAAGGATAAAGTGTTGTCTGCTTTGGGTTGTTCTGGTTGCAAGTTAGAGATTGGTGAGCGAGAAGAGAAAATAGACTCATTAGTCTTAGCCATGTATGACTTTGATTTGATCATTGGCATGGACTGGCTCACCAAGCAACAAGCTAAAATGGACTGTTATCGCAAGTCGATTAAGTTTTACCCATTAAAGGGTGAGAGCTTCGAGTTTGTAGGGAACCAAGGAGAACCCTTGATTTCCCTGATCTCGTCGCAAGAGGCAACCTGTTTGTTAGACGAGGGTTGTCAAGATTACCTGACAACTGTCTTTGATAAAATAGTTGAGGAGTTGAAGATTAAAGATATTTTAGTTGTGCAAGAATTTCCAAATGTATTCCCGAAAGAATTGCGAGGATTGCTGCCGGAGAGAGAAATTGAGTTCGTGATTGAATTAGCACCCGGGACAGAGCCAATCTCTAAGGACAAGTTGCCTTGGACTCTAAGCTTAGCCAATGCTAGCTTTGAGTCAAAGTGATCCAGAAATTTGTTACCAAAACACTACAATTTTCACTTGAAAGACATTGAAGACCCAAAAAAAAAAAAAAAAATAGGTAATAATTTTTTTATGTTAGGTATGCAAGATTGATATATAAATGTATGTTAATGTAATGTAATCAAATATAGACATAAGTGGACATTCAAATAACAAAAGCCTGTCCCATCAAATTCATATTAATGAACCAAGCTTTATTTGCTAGACAATCGAGTCAGTTCTCTTCATTGCCTTATTCAATCGCGTGGAGCCCAATATCGAGTGGGTAGATCCCGAACTCGAGGAATACCTAACTTATTTCATCAATCAAGTAAGACATAAGATGAAATTCTGATCGATGGCCTAAAATGCTCTCTGTCCCAAAGAACATCATATAAGTGGGATCAATTTTTCTTTTGTCCCCGTGTATAATCATACACGCATAAGAGTACAATACAGATTTTCCCTCCTAATATCGCAGGAATGTTTCCTTGTTTATTTCTTCAAGGCAGTAAAGGCTTCTGCTTTCATTTCGAGCAAAGCATCCTCAAAGCACTTGGCCAGGAAATCAGGGTCAGGGATGATGTCCTTGGCCACCAGAATCTGCATGTCTGCCCTCCCCGCGTAGCTCACCATGTGCATCGTGAGTGCCTGCATATGCCGCATCTCAAACACCCCACATCAGTCCTGATAAAGATTTCATTCCAGATACCATAGAAAAAGAAGGAAAAGAGAGACGATGAGGTGTGAGTATTTTGGAGCCTTACGTGGGGTGAACTCGAGCCGTTCACCCTTATGTGCGTGATGGGGTTGCCCACGACCGCGATCTCCTCGTGCGGGCCGAACACGTTTGAGATGGTGAACGTGGTGTTGCAGAAGATCCTGTAGTTGAACAAGCTTGAGGCCTGCATTAGCAAAAACAAATATAGATTGCGCGTTAGTCAGCATATTGTCGTTCTGTTTTCTGAATTGCAGAAGCGCGAACTTATCCTTACACGTGCTCCTAGATAAGTCATGGCCATATCCCCGATTTTGTAGGAGAAGTGAGCCTCCAGGGATTTCTTCTTCCGATCAATCATCGACTTAGCTTTTCTCACGTGTTCAAGAGGGTCGCCGCAGCTTCTGTGGTAGCGAACGGGGAGGAGGAGAATCCCGAACTTGTTGCCCCACCGCAGTCCCGAGTCGCCTTTCATCAAATTGGTTAATTCCTGGTTAAAACCAAAATTACACTTCAATTCAATCAACTTCAGTTAAAAGGAAATAAAAAAATTGAGACTCGCCTGCAATCCCGATTGTTCTCACAAGTTAACAGTTGCCACACCCGTTAGTCGAGTCCCTTCCCGCATAGCTAACAAAGGCAAATGAGCATTTTAGTCAATCGAGATTCATTGCCCTTGAATTAACAAAAATGAAGTGAATCATCGGAAATGCTATTCCTTTTTTACCGTTGGGACATCGGTGGTCTAAGTATTTGAAGAAGCCGGCCGATATGATCCCGAAGAGAACATCGTTAATGGTCTGCATTTGCAGCAATGAATGAGATTCATCATCTGGAAGCTGAGTACATCAAAATGCATTGCAATCATGAAATACAAGAAATCCCAGCCGAGAGAGTCGTGCACTCGCTAGGGTCAGTCGACCCTGGGGATCATTCAAGCAATCCCAGCTGGCCCTTGGGATTGCCAACAATGCTTGGGATTTATTTCAATTTGTCATAAGTGTATTAATTTTTTTTTTTGTAGTGTTAACCAAATTTAACGGAAATTAATGCAAGGTATATTTGTCACAAATATACTAATTTAAAGTTTTTAGTAGTTAAAAAATTAGTTTTGATAAATTTATCATAGTTTGGGGTTTTTTTGGACAAAACATTGGTTTTTGGTAAATTTGTCGTAATTGTATTCGTTTGGAGTTCTTTGTAGTATTAATCCTTTTAAATATGATTGTTTTGTGTTACAAAAGAAAAATTATAAACATGCCATGTCTCCATTACATCATTTAACTATGATTTATCGGCCTGTCATACTTTTTTATAATGAAAGTTTTAATTTGAACAAAAATATTAATAGAAATCACATTGAAAAAAAAGATTGTGCATAAAGTAAAAATTGAACATATTAGAAAAGAGGATATGTTTACTAAAAGTCTTAAACTAATGGAAAATGATGACGTGACTTTTTAAATATTTTCTCTTTTATGTGGCGATGACATGGCAAAAACATAGAACACTTGGCTCAAACAATGTCGTTTTGGATTTAATACTAATTTTTTACTCATAACCTTAATTAAATTAAATAAAAAATATTTATAAAAAAGCACAAATAAAAGAGCCAAGGCAAGGGCAAAGGCCCTTGCTACCAGCCACCCCGTCGCTGGAAAGGGCCAATGGGGCGACGGCGGTGCGGCAAGGGCAATTGCCTATTGCCCTTGCCAATAACTTAATCTTTTTTCCTTTTTTTAAATACTTTTTTATTTTATTTAATTAATATTTTGGTTAAATAAATTATAATTTAAGTCATATCATTGCCAGGTAGGAGGTACGAGGTAGAAAATATTAAAAAAGTCAATTTAATTTTCCATTAGTCTAAATAAAAGAAGTTAAAAGAAGAACTCGATTGTAACAATTTAACAAGTTTTAAGATTTGATTTTTTTTTTTTGTAAATTTTAGAACTCAATTGCACTTTTATAATAAATTTCAATGCTTTTTATGCACATATCCCTAGAAAAGTATTAAATCTACGGTGCTATTATTCTTTTTTGGGCGATAAACATGTAAAACTTTGGAACTGACCGCATTTGCGACCGCCGACTTGACCGCTTTCATGTCCTCCAGCAAAAACTTTGCCGTGGCCAGCTTCCTCGGCCAAAGTTCCACCCCTACGCCACCGCTCACCGGCGTCCTCCGATCACTCATCCACATGCTCCGTATCACGAACTCCACCACAAAGACCGATGTGAACCACACCACCCCCAACACCCCCACTACTGCCTTCCACCACTCGCCGCCGCCACCCCTCCTCCTCTTATCCGACGATGGAGGACCAATTGTTGGCAGCGCCTCGGGGTCGTCCACCTGCCGGCATGACGCCAGGAACATTGACATCAGCGAGATCCCATCGCCGAGTGCATGGTGGATTCGGAACACCATGCACCGGTGGGCCATCAGGAGGTGGACTTCCCACAGGGGCTTGTCGTCGCCTAGGAGCCCCGGTGAGTCGTTGGACAGGTCGGCGAGGTACTCGTTGACAGCTGCCTCGTCAGAGAGGCCTTTGGCGATGGGGCCGTGGACTGGGACGACATGGCGGTCAATGTCCACATGGGTCCTCCTCCAGTGCTCTCGGCCTACGGAGTCCCGCACCATGAGGCTGCAGAACCTGGGAAGCGTAAACATGGGGGAGCTCTGGATCGCCGACTTGAGTCGTTGGACAGGTCGGCGAACGTCGAGGGCCTTTGGCGATGGGGCCGTGGACTGGGACGACATGGCGGTCAATGTGCCGATGGTGCCGTAGATCACCAGGTTCATCTCCTTCTGCAGGAACAGGCGCCCTCCCGGTGTCGGGCTCGTCAGAGCCGTTCTCCGGGGACTCCATGCCTTCGTGAAGATCGAAAAGGAGGGAATCTTCAGTACGGTTGGGATGGCGAGAAAATAACGACAGTGCTGGCGGCCGTATGAATCTAGTACTTCTTGAATGGATAGAGACACGAATCAGAATCTAGAGCAGTCTATAAATAGAAACTCTTGTCCGGGAGGTGGGGAAGGGGGAAGGAGTGCGAGAGTGTTGGATTTGGAATTTTCAGGCGAGATTGGGCGAGGCTCTCTGGCATTCGCTTGAGAATATGTTGGCTGCACCTGTTGAGAGACCTTAGCTAGAAGAAGAGACGGGGAGAAAATATATACACGTGCGGTTTGTCTTCACGCAGCGAGAGGCGCTGGTGTGAGCATCATTTCGCGAAGCAATTATTAATTCGATGGTCTCTTTCTAAAGAACGACAGCTAAAAGAGGCTCTAACACTTGCATGAAAAGGTCGATTACATCGTCGGCATGCGAACAAGTCTGCTTTGTGAACCTTTAAGCGGTGTAATCAAAGATTAAACCATTCGACAAGATTCCAGCTTTCCAGTTGTTTTGTATATGAATTTCATAAAGTCAAAACTGGTTCGGTATCTCTTATGTCGTTCTCTTTGTATCTAGAATTTTGTGGTAATCTTTTGTGGTCTTGCTTTAGTTCGGCATATTTATACGCCGTAAGATGAATGGTGCCGCATGCTTGATTTTAGATAGTCAAAATGAAGATCCAACCACCTTGTCCTTTCGTCCCTTAGGATTTTCTTTTGTTTTCAAGACTCAGATTTGTATTGAATGCACAGGATGTAGGTAACAACTAACAATTGAAAATACATAAATGGAAATTGTAAGAATCTCTCACAATTCATAGTTTAAAAAACATAAATGTACAGACAAAGATAACTTCTATCAATCATCATAATTATTGTACTATCTAAATCTTAAATAGTAAGTGAGCTTTATCAATCAATCCATGATTATTGTACTATCTAAATATGAAGTAGCGAAAGAGCTCATTGCAACATTCTAGGTCCACACATTCAACTATAGTAAGAAATAAATAAGCTCCAATAACATCGACGTGGTACATCTACTAGCAAATGCCAAATCTAGTAAGAAAGGAAACATGATAATTCAAATTTGTGACTCCGAAAAGTATAGTGCTTTGACTTTCTTGCAGGTTTTGTGCACCTTCAACTTGAACCATAGAGTTAAGAAGCACAATGAGTTTCGACTCTCTTGTTTTTTTCATTGACTTTTTGAGGAAAACAAGCTTCAACTCTCTCGTCATCTTCATGGAGTTTTGATGTGATCCAAAAACTACAAAGGGATTGTGAAGTTTCAACAAAACTCAGAGATACAGAAGAGAAGGAGATGGAGAGCATAGGTTTTTTTTTTTTAATCTTATTGCCCCTTTTTTTCGCCAAAATTCATCTTTGATTTTTATTAAGAGGAGACGAGTTTTGTGGTGATTCCAGACAAATGTTGTACCAATGGAACAGAAAAAACACATATACTTCAACGGAATTTAATCAACGATATGATGATATAAAAAGCTTTGCCAGAGTTTAATTGACAACAAAGCACGATGATAAATATACAACATCGAAATTTAATCAACGATGAAGATCTGTAAACTACAATTACAGTATGGAAATTGAAAGATATTTATATAGCGGAAAAGATAAGTTGCATAAAAGTAAAAATAACGATAAATTTGCAAGAGCATTGAGTTTTTTAATTGATTGATTAGGACTTACAAAGAATAGGGGGAAAATTGTCCAAAAAGTCCTAACATTAATTAACCAAAAAGTTGGTTAGTTTTTTGTGTCCACGCCCCTCCTCTGTTACTTCATTATTATTTACTTGTTTTTTTATTACTTGACAAAAGTTTGGGAAAAAAAATTCAAACATGCGTAGAGCAGTTCAGACATCCATCATCAATGCACGACTATTGTAAACCAACTAAATAGGACGAGCAATAATTTTCGATGTACCCGAGCAATAATTTTCGATGTTAGGTGTGTTGTACAGCGAATAAAACTAGGTACATTAAATTTTAAAATGATGGGGCAAGTTTCTTTTATTTGAATGTCCATTTTGGTCCATATTTGATCGCACCGAAAAAAATAAATAAAATATGTGTGTAGCAATTGAGACATCCATCATCAATGCACGACTGTTGTAAACCAACTAAATATGACGAGCAATAACTTTCGATGTTAGGTGTGCAAGATTGATATGTAAATTATGCATTAAAGTGATGTGTTCAAATGTAAACATAATTGGACATTTAAATAATAGAAACTGGTCCCATAGTTTTAAAATTCAATGTACCTAACTTTATTCGTCGTACAATTGACTTGGTCCTCTTCATTTCTCTTTTCAATTGCATGGAGCTTAAAATATGTGTGTAGCAATTGAGACGTCCATCATCAATGCGCGACTATTGTAAACCAACTAAATATGACGAGCAATAACTTTCAATGTTAGGTGTGCAAGATTGATATGCAAATTATGCATTAAAGTGATGTGTTCAAATGTAAACATAATTGGACATTTAAATAATAGAAACCGGTCCCATAGTTTTAAAATTCAATGTACCTAACTTTATTCGTCGTACTATTGACTTGGTCCTCTTCATTTCTCCTTTCAAATGCATGGAGCTTAACTCATGCAGGTTTAGCCCCACAATTTCTCACAAAATAATTTCTCAATCTCACGAAGAAATTATATACAAATACTTACAGTAAGAATTTAATCTACTTCAACACTACAAGCTTCTTGGTATAATTGCATTAACGAAACCAACAAAGATAGCCCACACTACCCAAGTACTTTTTTCGGCGCTTCAAGTCTTTTTCATGAAGTGGGGAAAGAAACAAATCCAAGTGAACTTCCGTCAACAAAGTCCTAGATTTTGGACTTCCTTATTTTGTCCTCCCTTTGGCCGTGACTTTAACAGAGTCAAGAGATTGCATCTTATCATTAATTCTTTCCACAATGATCATGTCAAAATCCACACGGAACTTTCCATATTAGTCCAAAATACAATCCGAATACAAGTTTTCTTCTCTATTTTGCTTGGCCAATTCCAACACTAACACAATTTTCGTATTTATCTTTATCCATAATTCAATTTGGATCATGTTCGTTCAATGGTTTAAAATAGATCAAGTAAGAAATAAGAAGAAATTCGGATTGATGGCCTAAAATGGTTCTTCTTGTCCCGATATAGAACATCGTATACATGGGATCAATTTTTTTTTTTTTTCATTCCTGTGTATAATCACACATGTAAAAGTATGATACAGATTTTCCCCTCCTAACATCACAGGAAAGTTTCCCTGTTTACTTCTTCGAGTTCAAAGCAGTAGAAACTGCTGGTTTCATTTCGAGCAAAGCATCCTCAAAGCACTTGGCCAGAAAATGGGGTCGGGGATGATGTCCTTGGCCACCAGAATCTGCATGTTCGCCCTCCCCGCATAGCTCACCATGTTCATCGTGAGCGCCTGCATACATCACATCTCAAACAGCCCACATCAATCCTGATAAAGATCAAATTCTAGATACCGCAAACAAGAAGGAAAAAGGAAAAACGATGAGGATTTGGAGCCTTACATGAGGTAAACTCAAGGAGTTCACCCGTATGTACATGATGGGGTTGCCCATGACCGCGATCTGTAAAAGTTTTTTTTAATATAGCCTACATTAATTGATATTATAATTTACTATTTTACAGTTCCGTAAAACAAGATTGATCTAATGTGAGATAGAATGTTTCTTAATTAATCTAATATAAGGCTGGATCCATCGACCTGACCTGATCCATCGACCCGACTCGATACACGGCCGACTCAATTCAACTCGACCCATCGACCTGACCTGATCAACTATTAACTGGACTGGTCAACCGATCAAACCCGGCAGCTGGATCGGACGGTCAAGCCGGGAACCAGTCGGACTTGTTTTGACCGGTCAAGATATGCCCACACGTGAACTCCACACGCCACACACTCAGGTGGCGCATGTGGGCGCATGGAGCGTCTAATCGGCACGTGGCTGGTGACGTTAGGTTCGTATGATCATCCTCTATGTTGTGGTGTATTTATTTTACATGTTTGATGATTTTATGAATGTGAAAATACATACAGAACCCTAAATACGTGTATTTTTAATATATTTTCGCGTATTTTTCTTGTATTTTTCTGTGATTTTGGAAATATAGGTGTTAGGTTACAAACATGTTATCACATAAATATTATAAAAGTGTGATTCATTGATCATATATATAAAGTTTAATTTTGTTATTAATGAATAAAGATATTATCAATGATTAAAGTAGTGTAATTTGCATGATATGTGATTTTAGTGATTTACTGCCCCCATCACTAAAGTTAAAATCACATGTATATGGTGTATGTAAGAAGTAAAGTTTATATCCCTAGTATAAGAGAGTTTCAATGATTCAATTAAATAGTGACCGCCAAAGTAGCACGCTCAATTGGGTTTGAGAAATATTGGTCTCATATATTAATTGGGATGTCTCGTGGTCTAATGCATAATCGTACTTCCAAAGGAGATGATTGTGTATTAGTTCATGAAAGGATATATGATGGTGTGGTTGAGAAGTGACTAATCCTAATGGTTCATATGCCCAAAGGTGATGAATTTACGAAAATTGGAATATATTCTCGTAACCGTTATCATGTAGGAGTGTATAACTGCATGTCATGTATTCTGCCCAAAGGTGATTATATGATTTTGCATGTAACTCTCAAGATGTGTACTTATACATCAAGTTACACAGTGCTCACATGATACTAATTATATACATTGCTTGTGTCATGCCCCGATCCTCAAGTGCGTGCCCATCCCTTAACTAGTCGATTAAAAAGCGACGTCCCGGGACAAATTGCCGACCCATTCATTTTAATAAGTACATGTGGAAGCATAAATAAATCCCTAGACAATAAAACAATGGGATAGAAAAGCAGGCCGTAACTTTACTTATTGAAATTCACAACTACACAGGTACAGGGTTCACAAAAAAGTATAGGACCATGCTCAGGATCATCATCTCAATCCTCCTCAAGTCTTTCACTACTAGGCTCAATTTCTTCAAACTCTTCATCACCTTCTTCTTGCTCATCTTTGACTTCAAATACCGACCAATTTTCGGGAAATCTAAGGGCCTGAAATAGAATCCCACAACCGGAATGAGACTATGTCTCAGCAAGTTCTACCTCCTAAGACCCGATCAGTAAGCTACTATACCTTAGGGCTGCCTAAGCACAACATGAGTTAGAGGACTTACCTTGGCCTCAGATTCCACCTACATGTTAGCACATATCAAATAGGCACCCAAGTAATCACACCACAGATCGAAGCATCAATCAAATCGACTTAGTCGATTACACAGCAAAAAGACCACTCACGGTCATTCCCATTCACTAATTCAATTCACAACATCAGATCGAAGTAAAGATTAATCGACTTAATCGATTACATATCAACAAGACCACTTCCAGTCATTTCAACTATTTCAACTCAAATCACATATATGAATCACGGTCCTCAAGACACGACTTGTTATAGGTGGTAGTCACGGCTCCACCAAGCAACTTTCAAATAATCAATGGCTTTACAGTCCCACTCGACCACTTTCAAATATTCAATGGCCTTACGGTCCCACTCGACCACTTTCAAATATTCAATGGCTTTACGATCCCACTCGACCACTTTCAAGAATTCAATGGCTTTACGGTCTCACTCGACCACTTCAAGAATTCAATGGCTTTACGGTCCCACTCGACCACTTCAAGATTCAATGGCTTTATGGTCCCACTCGACCACTTTCAACACTCAGTGGCTTTACGGTCCCACTCGACCCTTTTCAAGAGCTGATGGCTTTACGGTCCCACCCGACCCTTTCAACTGCGGCCAACCATATTGCACTTCGTAATTAAATTTCTCAATTTCATAATATCTTGGCCTAATTTCTTGGAAATAGAGATACCCAATAAAATATTATTTGCTACTTGGGAAAAGAGTAATAGAATTTGTTTACTGTCCATAAAGCGTTCCATTCAGGAACCCTTGAAAAAATGGTTTACCAACTGACTACACTCCTACAAGATGATAGAAGCCTTAGTAGCTTGAAATTATGTATTGTCTAATATCGAAATTAGGACACATCTGCAAGGATTGTGTTTAATTCCTAATGACATATACGTCTCGTATAAGATTGAAAATGTTGTTTCCAAAAGTTTTCTGTCTAAGGAATAATCTCACATATGTCTAAAAGAAAGAGTAGAAAAGTTAACAATGTTGATATTCTATCTTCTCTTAACAGTTATTTAAAGACTTCTATAAATTATTGTGGAAGTAAAATGTATGCAGAAATTTCATTTCAACAAAGTCATTGATGACTATTTTTCTGTATTTTATTAAGAAAAGTTAGAATTAATCTTAAAGGTTGTCGAGCTTAATGGTGGTAGTGAGTATTTTGGCAAGTATAACAATGCGGAAGAACTTGAAGAGTCATTTGTCAAATATTTGGTAAATTCTTGGGTGATAACTCAATTTACTATGCATGAAAATCCTGACAAAATGATTTGGCCGAAAGGTATAATTGCACCATAATCAATAAGGTGATGAGTATAATGAGTAAGAATAATTTATCCAGTCTTCTGTGGGTTGATATTTTGATAGCAACCTTTTCACATACAAAACGTGTTTCTTACCAAAGTTTTTTCATAAACTTCTTTTGAGTATGGACTAGATGTAAATTACTTGAATCATATTTAAATTTAATGGTGTCATGCAGAAGTGAGGTCATATATTTCAATATTAAGTGCGTTGGAATTCAGATCCACGTGGAATTATTTTGTATCTTACCCAGATTGTTCGAAGGGGTATCAATTTTATGGCCTTAATGAAGATAAAAGAATTATGGAATCAAAGACAATTAGTTTCTAGAGTTCGACATAGTTGTAGAGGATGGCTGCTCTCAAACTATTAAGGATAACAGTACGATGGAGGTTACTGTGTCTTTGTTTTTACCTATACAGATAATTGTGGAATCTCCTATATCATAGGCTAAACTTGTTGAGGTTCAAGGTACTATTCTTGATATAGTTATGATGAAATTTCTCAAACCTCTTAAGTGCATAATGAAGTGGTTGCATTAGAAGATCTATTAGGAAAAGACGATCAGTTATACCATTAGACTACATAGTCTATCTGTGAGAGCATGATTGCAATATCCACTATATGATTGATTTAGCAACTTATATAAATGTTGTTTCTTATCATCAATCAAGTATGTGATTAAATGCTATAAAAGGTGATATACAATCAATGAAACATCATAGTGTTTGTAAACTTACTGACTTGCCTAAAGATCACAAGTTCATTAGTTGCAAATAGGTGTACAAAACTAAAAGGATTTTAAAGAAAGATTGTGGAGTTTATAGCTAAACTGATAGCTAAAATTTTCACTATAAAAGAGAGGTGGATAGTTAATAGTGAAGAAATGATTATTTCTTTCTAATATTTTGTAAAGATTCTTTCAAAGTGAACGTGGTATTAATAGTTTATTTTTTACATGGAGTTACACCAAATACATACAAATCTATATAATGCAACCGGAGGATTTTGTAGCAGATTATTTAAGTAAACTTGTGTGCAGACTGAAAAGTCTTATTCATGGTTTTAAGCAAGTTTCCATATAACATTATTAAAATTTCATAGTGTTGTCTTTTCATTCAATTGGGAACAAAGTAATTTAGTATATATAGATATATACTACAAGGTCAGTGGGAGGAAATTTATTTTATGCTCTATATAGGTGATATTTTGCTTACAAGTAGTGACCTTGAGGCATCTTTTGTCTTTTACACCGAGGTCCGCAAGGATTGTTTTCACCATATATATATAAGATTTATCTCAGAGGACATTTGTTGGAAATATTCAACATACATTACTGCAAGTCAGGAATTGCTCCTGTCATTAAGGGTGATGGATTGAATCTATTACATTGTCCTTATTTAGATATTGAGAAAATCTAATTAAAGGGTGTACCTTGTGTTAGTGCACTTAAAAGTATAATGTATGCTTAAATTTGCATTAAACTAAATATCGTCTTTGTGAGGGGCTTTTTAGGCAGATATCAGTCAAACCCACGATCCGATCACTAGGTTGCTGTCGAGAAAGTTCTAAGGTACTTGAAGAGAACAAGAGATCATATGCTAATTTTCAGACATGTTCAATTCTTGCAGCTAGTAGGATATTTAGATGTAAACTTCGCTAGCTGTTATGATGATATGAGATCAATAACAGAATATATATTTATGTTAATAGGAAGTGCAGTAAATAAAGTTCTGTGTCATCTTCTACTATGTAAGCATAGTTTGTAACATTCTCTTAGACTATTACTTGGGCTATTAGGCTCTGAAATCTCATTAAGAAGTTGATTGTTTTTAACTTTATGAATAGATCCATACGGTTGTATTGAGATAATAACTTTGTAATATTTTTATTGACAACAAAGGTCTCAAGGGGTTTAAATATATGGTGGTCAAAGTTTTGACCATAAACAAACGGTACAGAAAAGTAATGTTATAATATAGCATATTTCAACAGATGATGTGGTTGCAGATCTACTAACTAAAGGGCTTTCATCTTTTGCTCTTGAATGACATGTCATTAATATGAGTTTAAGAGCATCATGAGATGTTGTTTAGTGGGAGCTATTTTGGCTTTACTGTAATAAAGTTTACATCTGTATTCGTTATACTTAGTAACGTTATGATTTGTATCAACTTTTGCATTCAATAAATGTGTTGTTATTGTGCTGAATATATATTAATAAAAGTCTCAAGGTACTGTATAAACCTTGAGTGAAGGCTAGGGGCATCCGGTTATTAGCCTTGTTCATATGTCTTGTTATATATAAAGAAAGGCTAACTGTAAGGACAAGGCATATGTGAATTCATTGAAACCATAAAGACATTCTCTAGTAGCACAAGTTTTTTGTAACACTTAAGGTAAGATAATAGTGACTGACAAATGGGATCTCTCTATAAGAGATGTTATCCATTTGCTATACTACCATATTGACTTCATATCAATAAAGTTGAAAGCACTCATGACCATGGCAGGCTCTGTGTGTATACATGCAGTTACTGCCATGATTCGGTGTTTGAGACTTTATGGGATAAGATTGACTATTAAAAATTATTTCTAGACCAACGTACACACATACAGTACAATTTTAATTAATATAATCCAAGTGGGAGAATGTAAAAGTTTTCATAATGTGGCTTAAGTAATTTACCATTTTACGGTCACCGTAAAACGGGGTTGGTCTAATATGAGATAGAATGTTTCTTAATTAGTCTAATATGGGGCTGGCTAATGTGGGTCGAGTTGAGCATGGCCCGTAATGAGAGGGCATGGCTAGAAACTCTATAAATAGTGCTCAAGTCTCTCCTCTAACCCTAATTCTCACATGTATCCTCACATGAGGAGCGTTAACCTAATGCTAAAGGGTGAGGGGGCCCTCTCATTGAGCTAGTGATATGGAGGGTAATAGAAGAGAAGGACTTGAAGCATGGATCATCGCTTTTCTGCTTCCGCATAAAGAACTTCTACTCGATCATCTATGCTCTTGTTTTGGTTATGGAGATCTTGGAATTACGCAATTTGCATCCAACACGATCTCCTCTTGTGGGCCGAACGAGATAGTGAAGGAAGTGATGCAGATGATCCTGTAGTTGAGCAAGCTCACGATCTGCATCAGCAAAAAACCAGACAAATTGGAAGTTTGTCAGCTTATCCTCATTCTGTTTTCCTGTTTCCCAAATTGCAGAAGCTTGAACTGATCCTTACACGTGCTCCTAGATAAGTCATGATGATATCCCCGATTCTGTAGGAGAAGTGAGCCTCCAGGGACTTCTTCTTTCAGTCAATCATCGACTTAGCTTTTCTTAGGTATTCGAGAGGGTTGCCAAAGCTTCTGCGGTAGTGAACGGGGAGGAGGAGAACCCCGAACTTGTTGCCCCATCGCAATCCCGGGTTGCCTTTGATCAAATTGGATAGTTCCTGATTAATACCAAACCCACACTTCAATTCAACCAATTTCAGTTAGAAGGCAAAAAACAGTGAGACTCACCAGCAATTTGGGTTGTTCTTACAGATTAACCATCGCCACTCCGATTATGCGAGTCCCTTCCCACATAGCTGACAGAGGTCAATGAGCATTATAGTCAGTTGAGATTCGTCGCCTTTGGATTGACAAAAATCAAGTGAATTGTCGGAAATGCTATTCCCTTTTTACCATTGGGAGATTAATGGTCCAAGTATTTGAACAAGCCGGCTGATATGATCCCGAAGAGAACATCCATAATGGTCCGCATTTGAAGCAATGAAAGATATTCATCATTGATAGTTGTAAAATAAGAGAAAAGCATGCAGAATTCTTCTTTTCAAGATAAATGACAAATGTAGTATTAGTTGCACTCTCTAGAGTCGTACAAATGCTCGCGGTGCTTGCCAATCGATTGAGTATGGTCCGGGTGAGTGGTTCTCACATTAGATCTAAGAACAGCTTACTAAGGACCAATTTGGAAAAGTAAAATTGAAATCCAACCATTAGTTCCATGGACCTATCCGGGAACTGGACCGCCAGTCTAGTCTGGTTCTCAGGTGGATCCACAGAACCAGTCTCTAATCCTTATAAAATTGCATTCATCAATTAATATTATGGTGAACTTAATTTCTATTTAAAGCAGCAAAGCTTGTTCGGCCTTATATTTGGGTTGAATTGCTATCAATTCTAATTAAGAATTGAAAACTATAGGGCAGAACGAATAGATAACGTTAGCTAAAAGCTTAATTTTTTCGAAGATTATGGTGTGGTTCTCTTAGGATTTCTTGATGTTGGAAACATATAGAGAATTAGACTACATGTTAGAAGTCCTAACTTTCACAGAAGTTAAAACATTGATCGCTTGATCTATCTTTTTTCAACATTAACCTAATTTAATCATGGAATAGCTAAGGAGAGACATAATCAGTTCTCTCGTTCGTCTATGTTTATTTACGTTGTTTTGATTGAGAAAGCAAATAAATAGATTATTAGAATGCAAAAGAAAAAGTAGGGGAGTTAATACAAACCGAAGAGACAAAATTAGTAATAATGTCCAGTAACTACAAATATACATGTATGTACATATATCTTTGATCGAAGAACTACAAAATAATTAAGTAATTGAGGTATAGTTTCTTTCTTTAAATATATATAAACCAATCCGATCAAGGTAGGCAAGCGGGGGTTCCATGCCTAGAATCGAGAATCGGACTGATACTCACCGATTCCATTTAATTGGAACCGAGAACCAAATCGGCTCCCATGGAAACCGCCGGTTCCGATCTGGTCCAATTCTGGTCTGTTTGGGCAATTTTTGGTTCTTCTGCACACCCCTACTCACCAGTGTTAGTCAACGCCAAGGGTCATTCGAGCAATCTCAACCGACCCCCGAGATTGGCATCAACGCTTGCTTGCTGATAATCTGCGATATCTATTTCTCTTTCCTTTTAAGCCTCAACCTTTTTTTTTAAATTTCTTGCAATTTTTAAATAAGATTGTTTCGTGTTACTAAAAAAAATTACAAAATCGTGCCCCATCTTCACCACATCATCATTTAATGGCGATGTATGCATGTTGTACTTTTTTTAATGAAAATATTAATTTGAACAAAAATATAATAGGGATAACACTGAAAAAAAAAAATTGCATATAAAGTCAAGATTGAACAAATGAGAAAAGCATTGAACCTGTGGTGCTAAAATTGATTATGGGCAATAAGCACATGAAACTTTAGAACTTACCACTTTAGCGACTGCTAACTTAACCTCTTTCATGTCCTCCAACTGAAACCTCGCCGTGGCAGCACCCCTGCGCCGCTGCTCACTAGCGTCTTTCGAGTCGCTTGCCCACATGCTCCATAGCACAAACTCCACTACGAAGACCAACTTGAACCACGCCACCCCCAACACCATCTCTACCACCTTCCAACACTCGCCGCTGCCGCCCCTCCTCCTCTTAGCCAACAATGGAGGACCGATCGTGGGCAGCGCCTCAGGGTTGTCCACCTGCTGGCACAATGCCAAGAACATTGACATTAGCAAGATCCCATCACCCAGGGCGTGGTGGATCCGGAACACCAAGCATCGGTGGGCCATCAAGAGGTGGACATCCCATAACGGCTTGTCGTCACCAAGCCCCGACTTGTCGTCACCAAGCCCCGGCGAGTCGATAGAGAGGTTGGCGAGGTACTTGATGACTACTGCATCGTCAAACAGGTTGTCGGCGACGGGCCCATGGACCACAACGACATGCTGGTCGATGTCCACGCGGGTTCTCCTTCAATGCTCCCAACCCACTCAGTCCCGCACCATTAGGCTACAGAACAGGGGGTGCTTCACCATGAGGGAGCTCTAGATCGCCACCTTGAGGGCGTCGACGTCAAGGGGCTGCTTCACACCAACAACGCAGTAGATCACCTGGTCCATCTCCTTCTGGAGGAACAAGCGCCCCCGCCGATGTCAGGGGCTGGTCAGGACCGTTCTCCGGCGACCCCATGCCCGCTCGAGGATTGAGGAGGGGATGTCCAATATGGTTGGGGACGGCAAGGAAACCACAGCAGCAATGCCAGCTCGTATGAAGTCGGAACTTCTCAAACAAGTAAAAACACAAATTGGAATTTCTTGACCGAAGAACCGATCAATCAGACTCTGACTTTTGTGGGTGAGTGGCGGGGAAAGGGGGAGGATTGTGGGATGTTGGAACCAAAACTGACATTTGGAAACTTGAAATAACAATATTAGAAATTTGAGGGAGAAATTTTTATTGAGAATGCTTTCTCTTAGTTTTGTCTTCGTGGATTATGGCTTGTGGCTTTTTTTACAACTCACGACTTCATCCCTTTATATAGGAATTGAAGTTTACAAACGCCAATGATTACATAACAACCCACAAATGTCAATGATGGGAATTTATTGACTAAAACAAAACAGCCTCATACGTATAATCATAAACACAATCAATAAAGTCACATAAGTTTTCAATAACTTCCATTCTTCAAATCCATGTAGCCTACCATAAAGTTTTTATGGCACCTTCAATGCTTGCAGGTTTCTCATCCAGCAATCATCATTCGATAATCAATTTTATTTTATTTAAACAACCTCCCTTAAAATTGATTTTGGAATTCAACAACTCCACGCATCATCTTCAATCTTTCAAACGAATCTACCTTCAATGGTTTAGTCAAAATATCTGCAATCTGATCTTTTGATTTGCAGAAGTTAAGCTCAATTTCGCCATCTTTGACTTGCTCGCGAATATAGTGATACATGATATCGATGTGTTTGCTCCTGCCATGAAAAACAGGATTCTTGGCCAAAGCCATAGCCGATTTGTTATCACACATTATTTTTATAGGACTTGCCTATTCATGCATCAATTCACGTAGCATCCTACAAAGCCATATTGCTTGACATGCTGCCGAAGATAACGCTATGTATTCTGCTTCAGCGGTCAAGAGTGAAACAACTTGTTTTTTCGAGGACCAAGAAATTACTCCTGATCTAAGAAAAAAAGTATATCTAGAAGTACTCTTCCAAGTCTCGGTATCACCTGCCCAATCACTATCTGTGTATCCCACTAAATTGAAATTGTCAGTATGAGAATGTAAAATCCCATGATCATGAGTTCCACTGACATATCGTATAATTCTTTTTGCTACTTGCAAATGTGATTGGTATGGTTTGTCCATAAATTGACTAATAATTCTCACACCATAAGTAATATCTGGCCTTGTAGAAGCCAAATATCTTAAACTACCAACAATGCTTCTGAAATAAGTGGGGTTCATTGCCTCAACGATTCCTTCTTTATTCAACTCCAAATGTTCTGCTATGGGAGTCCATATTGGTTTGAGTGATTCCATCTTGAATCGCTTTAGAATATCATTAGCATATTTCTACTGTGAAATAAATATGTCATCATTTGTCTGCTTCACTTCAAGGCCTAGAAAATAGGACATTAATTCTAAATCTGTCACCTCGAAATGACTAGTCATAGCCTCCCTAAATTCAGCAAACATCTCTTCACAACTCCCTGTAAATATCAAATCATCAACATAAAGGCACACAACTATTATGTCACCATTAGTGACCATTAGTGTTTGACTTGATATACAGTGTAGGCTCATATGGGCATTTTCGAAAACCATGCTTTAACAGGTATGTGTCAATTCTTGTGTACCATGCTCGAGGTGCATGTTTTAGCCCATACAATGATTTATTAGTTTATAAACTTGATTTTCATGCCCTTTCTTCTCATAACCTCGTGGTTGCTCCATGTAGACTTCCTCGTCAAGAACATTATTAAGAAACGTTGATTTTACATCCATTCGGTGGATCTTCCAACGATTTTGAGCTGTGAGTGCTAAAATCATCCGAATGGCATCCATTTGAGCCACTGGTGCAAATATTTCAAAATAATCAATACCCGGCTTTTGCTTGTAGCCTTTTACAACTAGCCTAGTTTTATATTAGTCCACCTAACCGTTTGGCTTGTCCTTCGTCTTGTACACCCACTTGACACCAATGGGCTTTTTATCGGGTGGTAGAGAAGTTAGCTCACATGTGTCATTCTTTTCAATGGAGTGGATTTCTTCATTAATTACTTGGATCCACTTCTCATCTATCGATGCATCATCATAGGATATGGGGTCACATTATGCAAATACACAAAAATTTATCATAGTTTCATCAGTAATTCCTTCATTATCATTATCATCATCTCTTGTGATTACATAATCCTTGATCTTGATGGTGTTGGAGAAAACTCCTTTACTTTTTTGAAGTTGACAAAACCTTTACAAAGTCTAGTCTGAAGATTTCCAGACTCTACCGTCAAAGTCTAAGACCGCCAAACTTTAGTTTCAAAGTTTGCCCTCACTGACAATTTCTAGACCGAAGAATGAGACTTATCCAGATGCGGGATTATCTTCAAAGATTTTTTCGTATGGTTTATGGATGACCTTATGGTTGGATACAACACCTACTTGATTGGTTATCTTTATTGGAATCAATTTCGATTTGAAAATCTTTTGAAAAGCGAGCAAACTTGGAAGGTTCTACTTATGGAAACCAAATATCCTGATTGTTTGAGCGAACAGGATTGACTGGCTTTCATCACAAATCATCTAACGACTCGAGATCATTTTAATTGATTTTGTCCAATGGGTAGATTGGAAGAATTCATTTGGAAAGTGCCAGGTCATGAAGGCATGAAGGAGTATTTAAGGCAGACTCTCCAGTTGTTCGAAGAAGTGCATGAAAGAAGAATTTCAAAGTCTGAAACTTTATAGTTCCTTGCTTTTTCATTCACCGAGCTTAAATTATAAACAAAAGAGAAACTCTTAGTGAGACTTTGTGAGAGACCTGTGAAGACTCTTTACTGAGAAAGTCGAAGATCACGAGCTGTAAAATCTCTTTTGATTCATAGTGGAATCTAGCTAGTGGGCTGTCAGCGCGAGAGTGGACGTAGGCTTGATATAAACCGAACCACTATAAACCTTATATTCCTATTCTCTTTCCCTAAACTCCCGAACTCCTTATTTTTATTCGTAGCTTTATTTAATTGTTAAAAGCTGAATACGTTCATAGTCTGTTATTTTCTAAGGTAATTTATTTCTACTAAGTCTTGCGAAAATTTTTAGTTACACCTAGTCACCCCCTCTAGGTGTACGTACTAGCCATTTCAATTGGTATCAGAGTATGTGTGCTTATTTATTGAAGTGTTTTTACTTCTTAAG
The DNA here is from genome assembly GCA_014182555.1 of Eucalyptus erythrocorys. Classification (NCBI taxonomy): domain Eukaryota; kingdom Viridiplantae; phylum Streptophyta; class Magnoliopsida; order Myrtales; family Myrtaceae; genus Eucalyptus; species Eucalyptus erythrocorys. The sequence goes on along the minus strand of CM024605.1, from coordinate 24,721,042 downwards.
TTAAAGATCTATGACTAGTATTTTGGCTCCAGGTTTAGTTGAAGGCCAAAGCAACACCATACCTCCTTACTTTGATGGGAAGGAATACAATGTGTGGAAAAATAAGATGAAGGCAATCCTAAGATCGAAAGATCCCCTGGAATGGGATGTGATAGAAAAAGAGATCATTCCCCAAGCTACATCAACCTCAAAAAGCGGAAAGGAAGTTACAGATGCTGGCGAATTGACACAAGCAGAAATAACCAAGAGACAAGCTCTTGATGCTAAAGCCATTTACTTCTTATATTGTGCATTATCTCCTACTAAGTATAATAGAATTTCATCTTATGAGACAGCAAAAGAAGTTTGAGATAGATTGCATGTCACCTATGAAGGAACTAATCGAGTCAAAGAAACAAAAATCAATATCTTACTCGGACAATATGAAGCCTTCAAGATGAAGTCAGGAGAATCCATCACTAACATGTCCAATCGTTTCACAAAGATTGCAAACGGACTAGCATATTAAGGATGGCCAATTTCAGGACCAATGAAGGTCAATAAATTGCTGTGTGGACTCTCCAAAGACTGGAATCACGTGAAGACTTCAATAAGAGAAACCCAGAGGATCATGCCTCTTTTAGTAGACGAACTAGTTGGCACTCTTCAATCATATGAAGTAGAGCAAATCAATGAGGAAGAAGATCCTAAAGGTAAGAAGTCAATTGCTTTAAAATCTAATGATGATTCTAATGTTGCAGATTCAGAATATGACATGGACGACGAAGAGCTAGCACTCATTATTAGGAAGTTCATAAGGTTGAACGGGAAGGGAAGAAGGTTTAACTAGAAGAAGCAGAGCACTCAAGGACTTTAGAAGAAATCAACTGAGGACAATGAAACTAACAAAGATGTGATTTGCTTCGAATGCAAGAAAAATGGGCATATCAAACCCAACTACCCTCTGTTAAAAAAAAAAAGGAAAAACAGAGAAATTCAAAAAGGCTCTCAAAGCAGAGACATGGAGTGATACTAAATGCAAGGAAAATTATGAAGAATACGCGAATATATGTCTAATGGCCAATTTAGAATTAGACTCAGACTCTAAAACAGACTCAGACAAAGAAGTTGAGGTCACTATCAAGAAGAAGATCAAATGGTATTTGAATAGTGGTTGTTCGAGACATATGATAGGAGATTCAAGTTGTTTTATAAAACTCGTGCAAATAAATGGTGGAAAAGTTTCTTTTGGTGGAAACAGCAAATGAAGAATTGTTGGATATGGAACTATGAAGATTGATAGTCTCACAATCAACAATGTTTCCTTGGTGGAAGGTTTGAATTACAATCTACTCAGCACAAGTCAACTATGCGATAGTGGATTCAAAATTAATTTCCAAGCAGACATTTGTTCGGGAAATAGTAAAGATTTCTCTCAATCTTTCATTGGACGAAGACATGGGAATATTTATCTTCTACATATAAAACCAGAAAGTTCTTAGTGTCTAATATCCATTCAGGATGAAGCAAACCTTTGGCATTGAAAGCTTGGCCATGTTAACATGAAACAGGTTGCCAATATTTCCTCCAAGAAGCTTATTCGTGGACTGCCCAACCTGACTTATCAAAAGTCTGAATTATACACACCATGTGTTTTGGGGAAAACAGATTAGAAGTTCTTCTAAACCTATAAATCAAGTTTCTACTAATCGAGTTTTGCAGCTTCCGCATATGAACCTCTTTGGACCAACCAGAACTCAAAGCATTGGTGGAAAGAGATAATGCCTAGTAATTATGGATGATTACTCTTTTACTTGGGTATACTTCTTAGCAAGTAAGTCTGAAGCCTTCTCTCACTTTTCAAAATTTGCCAAGAAGGTTCAGAATGAAAAATGATATGCTATTTCAAGCATATGAACAAACCATGGAGGTGAGTTTGAAAATCAAGACTTTGCGAAATTCTATGATAAATTCAGTTTCCAACATGTTTTCTCTTCTCCATACACTCCAAACAAAATGGGGTTGTGGAAAGAAAGAACAGATCCTTGCATGAGATGGCAAGAACCATGTTAATTAAGAGTAATATTTCCTTTCGATTTTGGGCTGAAACAGTTTCTACAGCCTGCTACATCATTAATAGAGTATTCTTGAGGCCTATTTCAGAGAAAACTCATTATGAAGTGTTTAAAGGAAATAAGCCAAATGTTTCTTATTTTCATGTGTTTGGTTATAAGTGTTTTGTTTTAAAAAATGCAAACAATCGAACTGGTAAGTTTGAAAAAAAATCAGACGAAAGAATTTTTCTTGGTTACTCAACCTCAAGCGAAGTCTATAGAGTATTCAACAAGAAGACTCAGTCTGTGGAAGAATCTATGAACGTCAAGTTTCAAGACTCTATGCAGAATCAACTAGACCAGACTCAACTTGAAGAATCTGAACCTGTTCTAGATTTTATAAAGTCTACGTCCCTCGAAGTGGTTCAAATTTCTAAAGATCAACAACAAGAAGAACTAGAAAATTCAACTGAAGCAGAGGATCAGGAGACTCACAAACCAACTAGCAAATGGAAGCATAAGTCAAGTCATCTCAAAGAATTCATCATTGACAACATTGATGAAGGAATTCATACCAGATCCAAAAGGCGAGAAGAGTCTAGTGCTTTAATACTTGTTTCTAAAATAGAACCCAAAAGTGTAGAAGAAGCCTTAGCTGATGAAAGCTGGATCAAAGCTATGCAAGAAGAGCTCAGACAATTCAGCATCAACGATGTTTGGGAACTAATTCATAAACCTAAAGGTAAATCTATTATTGAAACTAAATGGGTTTTCAGGAACAAGGTGAACAAGAAAGGAAAAGCGGTCAGGAACAAAGCAAAACTCGTGGCTAAAAGATATACACAAGAAGAAATGATAGACTATGACGAGACTTATGCACTAGTAGTGAGGTTAGAAGTAAATAGATTATTACTTGCTTTTGCTTGTTATAAAAATTTCAGGTTATTCCAAATGGATGTAAAAAAATGCATTTCCTAAATGGATTCATCCAATAAGAAGTCTACGTGGAACAACCACCTGATTTTGAAGATCCAAGAAAACCAGACTCGGTCTATAGATTGAAAAATGCCCTATATTGACTGAAGCAAGCACCTCAAGCTTGGTATGAAAGGTTAAGTAAATTCCTAACCCAAAATGGTTTTGTTAAAAGAAAGGTAGATACTACTTTGTTCATTAAAAGAGAAGATAAAGATTTTCTACTTATTCAAATTTATGTTGATGATATTATTTTTTGATCTCCTAATGAAAATCTATGCAAGAAGTTCTCTAGATGTATGTAGGATGAATTTGAGATGAGTATGATGGGTGAGTTAACTTTCTTTTTGGGATTACAAGTTAAACAATCAAAGAAATATATTTTTATTCACCAAAAGAAGTATGCAAAAGATCTCATCAAAAAGTTTGGCTTGGAGAATTGCAAAATAACAGAGACAACTATGTCAAGTTCTTCAAAGCTAGACAGAGATGAAGGAGGAAAAAATGTAGACCAGAAGCTATACAGGAGCATTATTAGTTCACTTCTTTACCTTACTGCATCTAGACCTGACATTTTGTTTAGTGTTTGTATTTGTGCTAGATTCCAATCAAATCCCAAAGAATCTCACTTAAGTGCCACGAAACGCATCATCAAATACGTTGCAACTACTCCAAAGCTAGGTCTGTGGTATCACAAAGAATTAGACTTTACTCTCCTTGGATATTCGGACGTAGATTTAGCAGGATATAAAGTTGATAGAAAGATAACTTATGGTATTTGTCAACTACTAGGCAGCAAGCTGGTGTCTTGGTTTTCAAGAAAGTAGAGTACCATAACTCTTCAAACAGCTGAAGCAAAAGATGTGGCTCTTGAGAGTTGTTGCTCTCAAATCTTGTGGATAAAGCAACAGTTAAAAGATTTTGGTATTGAAGAATTATGCACCGAAATCAAATGTGACAACACCAGTGCCATCAATCTCACAAAAAATCCAATTCTTCATTCAAGGGCAAAGCATATAGAAATTCAACACCACTTCATTAGAGATCATGTTCAGAATAGAGAAGTTATGATTCAGTTCATTGACTCAAAAAATCATTTGGCAGACATATTTACAAAGCCACTAGAAAAAAGCCTATTTGAGTCTATTCACACTAGACTGAACATCATATCTTCTACTGAGTAAAGTCTGAAAGTGTTTAGACTCAAAATGTCCAGAAATTACATCTGTAAGTTAATGTTTTCTCAATGCATATAATTTTATTTTAGGAGGAAATTTTGAAAAGGTACGTCGATTTTTGAATCACCACTTACTAATTTTATTTTTAGAAATTATCTTTTTCAAGTTTTGAATTTTTGGCACTTTTTCACTTTCGAAAAATGCAATTTTATTTTTTCCTTTGTGACGGTTTGTATACCCCGTTTCACTTGCTTTATATATCATCGGAATCCTTCTTCTCCGTTTACGCTTTCACAAACCCTAGTATACAGAAATCCTACTTTCTCACATTTTCTCTTGAATTTGATCTACAAAGCTTTCACCTTTTTCAACGAGCAAGTTCAAGAAATCCCCCTCGACAGTGACAATGTCCTTCCAGAGGAAGTCTTCTACAATTGCAAACAGGGGACCACAGCACATGCTAGAGGGTCCTACGCACTTTGACTTAACCGAGGAAGAAGATTCTCCTCGGCAATAGCAACAACAACAATATTCTCAACAGTGTCACTCTTCACAACAAGGGACTCAAGTTCCTCCACAGCATCAAGCAGAAGAAGAAATCGTGGAAGATGTAGAATCAATAAGAACGCTAAAACCCCAATCTCTCTTTAAACTCTACTCTAAATTAAAGGAATGTGGTATTGCAATTTCATTGATGAGTTTTTGCAAGAGAGAGGTTACAAGAACGAAATTTTATTCTTACAATCTATGGAAAGGTTAGGTATTACGCCTGAAGGTTTGGCAGACAGGACTTTTGCCAACTTTCTAAGTGATCCACTGTTTAGTAGTTTCAATCAGCCAGAAGGGAAGGATGATAATGAAAGGATGTATACAAATTTTCAGCCTAAGATGGGCATTGCTGCAAATGTTCGTGGCAAGGGAACGAGTTTATTCCGTTCTAAGGACAACAGGAAGACCTATTCGAAACTTCTGAAGAGAGGGGTGATGAACCCTCAAATTGTGGACTGTGATTTTCTTGATTCATTGAAAGTGAAACTGAGGGAGAAATTTTCATCCTTCAACTTGAATGCTTTTGCTCAGAGACCTCTGTCGCCTACCTAGAATTAAATGCTTATTTCTATTCAAATTTGTCTTTTTAGATGCAAATAGATTTTGTTTTATAGTTAGAGACAAAGAATTTGTGGTTGATGTGGACACATTGGCTGATGTGATTGGTGTGGAAAGATAGAGTTTCCAACCAATTAGTGTATCTGTTGGTCACGCAACATTGGCTCTTGTACGGGACAGAATTTCTAAAAGCGGGATTTCTTACTCTAGAATGACTACCTCTAATATTTTGCTACACAAGATTGTGATCAATTGCATCAGACCCAAATCTACTTCAAAGACTAATGTCTCTCGCTTTGAAGCAAAGCTGATGTATGCAATCAACATCGGTTTTAAGTTCTCACTACCTCACATTATCCTAATGCACATGTATAGGACAGTTGTGAAGGACAAGGGGCAACTACCTTATTCTGCGCTTGTCACTCGACTATTCAAACATTTCCATGTTTAGTTCCCAACTACTCTGTGTGTTCGAACCATTGTTCCAATGGTGATTGGACTGAAAATGGTTTCAAAGATGAGGCTGAATGAGCTAAATAAGGCATTGGAGCGCCTGAAGGAGAAGTCCCCTGTTAAAGCAAAACCAAACTTTGCAGCAAAGAAGAGAAAAGGCAAGGAGCCCATGAGCACACCAATTAAGAAAAGGAGAAACCTTATCTTGCAGGATGAATAAGAAGATAAAGATGATCTCACAATCTCCGCTTTTGCCTTAAGAAATCTTCGGAGCTTTGTTAGCTTTGAACAGCCAGAGGTGTGGCATCCTAAAATTTGCATGACGACCCCTAGATACACAGCGGGCCACGACTAAGTGATGAAAGTACTGTCAGACTATATTATAGTCATTAGACCAATGAGTTACAATTAAACAAAGACCGAGCATTGAATGAACTATTGTTTTATTGGAAATGTATCATATACTTATGTGTGACCAAGCTTGGACTAAAAGATGGATTGAAAAGAATTTTCTATACTTAGCCATGTACCCTACGAATTGAACTACCCTTGATTTATGTTGTAGTATTATATGGCCATGCTAGTAATCGTAATTATGTATACATAAGCGGGATTAAAATTTAATTAGTTGGGCTTGGAATTTGGGCCAAAGGCGTGGGCCTAAGGCAAGCCAATTGGGCTGGCCCATGAGCCCATGGAGAGGAGAGCTTCGGCCGAGCAAGCCACGGACGAGCGAGCAAGGAGGGAGAAGAGAGGTGTCAATTTGCATGTCCATGTGTCTTTAACATGTGCAAGGTGTCATTTGCATGGGAAAAATCATCATTACACCTAATGATGAGAATTAAGGAAAATAAAAGAAATGTTGGCCGGTTTAGAGAGAATTGTCGATCGTGAGAGAGAGAGAGAGAAAGAGAGAAAGGGAAAGAGAAAGAAGAAGGAAGGAGAGGAAGAAGAAGGAACCGTCCGCCGCCGCTGCTTTGCTCGCCTGTTTTGCGTGTGTTTTGCTGAAATTAGAGGCAAGCTTTGATCCTTGAACTACTCTTGCATGTTGTGCCATGAATGTATTGCTGTGTGGTGGTTGATTTCATGTGATTTGGGTATAGAAACCGAAGTCTTGTGGTGTTTTGGTTTGAGGATACAAACTGTTCTCGAGTAGACCAGTGTGCACTAGAAAGTTGTGAGGGCTTGCATGTGACTTTAGAATTGGATTTTGACTTTGACTTCTTCATGAGAGTTGTAGATCACATCTTAAACTACAACATACTAAAATTTGAGGTAAAATGGACGAGTTTTGAGGGGTGAAATCCATCTTCTATGAAAACAGATGAATCTGGAGTTACATGTGGACCTTTGGTGATTTTAGCTGTTGTACGCGATATTTTTTATTGGGAATCATTCTTCGACTTCTTCATAAGAGTTGTAGAGAACATCAAGAGGATCAACATAATCAAAATTGAGATAAAACTAACAAGTATAGCTTAGTGAAATGCATTCTTTCTTAAAGATGTGGAATCTGGACGAGCTTTATGGAACACTAGTGCTTTCGGGGACAATGAGACGATCTTTCTTTAGAAATTTCATCTTGTCTCCTAAATGAAAGTTGAAGTGGACACTTTAAGCTAGAACATATCAAAAATCCAGAAGAAAAGAAGGAGAACAAGTAGGTAAAATGGCGAATTTATGTAATGGGTTGATCTGGATGCTACGGTACAATGAATAGAAGTTTCGTCGACTGTAATTAATTATCTATAACGAATTTGATCTTAATGTCTTCATGAAAAATCTACTTTAGAATCTTGACTATCACGTGGTAAAATTTCATAATTTTTTAAAGCTGTTTAGGTATTTAATTTGAAGTAATTCTAAAGCTGTGCAATCTGTTGTGTCCAAAACTATTAGCTGTATTACCTAAGCTGTATCTTTTCATGTGAAGATCTTTTGGATATGAGTTCTTCATGAAAATTGTGTCTTTATGTCTTAATTGTTATATGGTAAAATTTTGCGATTTTTAGAGGTCATTTGGATATTTAATTTGGGAAAATTCTGAAACCGTGCAAACTGATATGTCCGAGATTTGTATGCTGTTGAGTTTGAGTTGTATCTTTTTATGTGATGATTTTCAGAACATGCATCCTTCATAAAAAGTGTGTTTTTATATCTCAACTATCACGTGTGTAAATCTCATAATTTTTTAGAATCATTTGGGCATTCAATTTAGACATTTTCAGAAATCATGCATACTGGAATTTGTAAACTTCAAAGAAAATGATATGTGAACTACTCTAAATTGCATGAATCAAATGAATGGTGTTGTCTCAAGTGTTTTCATCATGCTGCATGAGTGATGGTATTTGGCACTTCATGTAGTTATTAAAAGTGATCATCATGTCATATGCCATATGAAATTGGGCCATGAATGTGAATATAAATCATGATAAATGAGAAGGCCGCCGGATGGTGTGAGCCGACGATGCCCCGGGAGTGTCTAGATGCCCGGCCAGGGAGTGTAAATGCCGGATGCCCAGTGGCCCTAGGGGCGTAATTCTGGATGGCCTCGGAGTTGAGATGCCCGGAGCGTAGGGGATGCCGGAAGCCCAAATGGTATGTGCCAGGGGATTCCTCGTGATGCCAGTTAGGGTGCGAGATGCCCGGCCAGGGAGTGTAAATGCCGGAAGCCCGGATGGTGTGTGCCGTGGATTCCTCGTGATGCCAGTTGAGGTGCGAGATGCCCGGAATGTGGGGGTGCCGGAAGCCCGGAGGTGTGTGCCGGGGATGTGTTTTCTTTTGCATCGCCGGGGGCGAGTGCGAGCAATAAAGGCCAATTAAAATTGTGAAATTGGAATTGAGTCATGCATAGGGTGATATGTATGCATGGTGTATGCATGGGTATTTAAAGATATGTATGCATGGTATATGCATGGGCATTTAATAGTAAGTGCTTGGATGAATGAATACCTATGGCATGATGTTGGCATATGCATGAATATTTGATGATGTACACAAATATGGTATGATGACATGTAAATGGCTGCAAGGTAAGTAGTGCATTGCATACATGAAATGATATGTGCTATATTGTGATGCCTTGATTGTCTTGTATGATGCGTGAGTAGCTAAAGGGATCATTTATCTGCTGAGTAGTTATACTCACCCCTTTTGGGGACTAACTTTTCAGCTTAGAGATGCCGCTCCTACCTGTCACGCGGGGCACCTACTATGGCATTCCGTCCGATGTAGAGGTTGAGGTGATGGAGATTGACTGTCCTTCTGTCCCTAGTCTGACTTTCTCTCGAGTTCGTGCGGTTGTATCCTACGAGGTGGGCCTAGCTGAGGGTCCAGTCTTTCAGGAGTTTATCTCCGTCCATGTTCGTCGGGACGGAATAATGCGGGGAATGTTACCACCGCCACCACCCAATGCGCCAGGATGGGTGTAGAGACCTGCATGAGGAGCTAGGAGTTGAGATTTTTGGACATAGTCGATACCGGTGGATGGATTGATCTATATGTGATCGGTTAGGAGGGTAGAGGTTTTCTTTTGAGCATGAGCCAAGTTAGTTATGAGTTGGCTTTTCTTTTGATTGTACCTACCCTAGAAAATCCATCCTGTAAATATATAAATAAAAATGGTTCGATTTTTTTTATCCTATGATGCTTTAGTTGGTGTGCATTGCCTCATGGTTGTTTGGAGGAAGAATTAGAGAGATTTGATTATGCTTCCGCAATTAAGCTACGCTGGGACCGTTTAAAAAAAAAAAGCCCAAGAATTTATGGCTTAACTTCATGGAGATGGGTAACTGTGGCGACCTCAGTTGGTTCAGGGGTGCTACAAGAGGACAGAGAGAATAGACAAAGAGAAGAGACAGAGAAGAGAGGTGAAGAAAAAGAAGAAAGAAGAGAAGCAGAAAGAGGAAGAGAAGAAAGAGAAGAAGAAGGCAGGGAAGTTGAAGAAGAAGAGGGTCATGATGACTCTTTTGAGCCGACTTTTGCAATATCCTTGTCAGAGGATTCAGAAAAGACTCGGAACGGAGCTGCCGAAGAGGCACAAGAGAGATAATATCACTCAGGAGCTAAAAAAGATCGAGAAGAAGACTTTTATTCTCCACCTGTGACCACAAAGATAGGAGGAGCTGCTAAAAAATAGGTACTTCTTCTTCACCTGTTTTTACAAGTGATGTTAGCAGATCTCAAGCATATCCAGAGGATGTATATGCCTCTCATTATCCTGAAGTAGATATAGAGACATCCCCTCCAAGTCCTAGTGATCGAACTATTGATGTCCCCTCACATCTCAATACTTCGAATATTGATTCAGCTGGACCCAGTGCATTATCAAAAGCAACAACAAACTATCAAAGACTGCTGGAAATCCTTTTGGATTTAAAGGCTGAGCAATATGGATTAGAGTTTGAGATGAAGAAACTCAAGAAAGCTTTCCAGTCCACTTTAGACTCTCTACAAGAACATATACAAGCCCTAAAGCTTCAAGTGCAAGATACTGCAAAGGGTAGAGATTTTGAGTAGCTGAAGAAGACCCCAAGGAAGCTGGAGGAGATTGTCAAGTCTATGGGGAATTTCCAGATCGTTCACATCCCCAAACAAACATGATTTTATCAAACTTTTTAAGTGATTCTCCACTTTTTGCTGTTGACAAAATGGGGAAGAGTTTGTGCAGATTCATTTTGTCTTGTCTTTTGATGATTGGTACTTTGGACTTTAGTACTTTTTTGGTTTATTTTTGGACTGACCTTGGACCTTTGATTACTCTTTGACTTTGAATCTTTTTTATGCTTGCAGCAATTGAGTTTCTGATGCTGATTATAACTAGATAGTTATTTGTCTTATCTCTTAAAATTAACATGGGTAAAAGATCGCTTCAAGTGCCATAACTTGGCACAAAGGGACACTTAAGTGCCATAACTTATGAAAGGTACACTAAAATGCCACATTTTAAGAAAAGTGGGACACCTGAGTGCCACTTCCTGCGAAGCCAGCCTAAAATCATACGTTGTAATTAAATATTAATATTTATCGCTAAGATGACTCACCGAAGGGCTGACTCAGCTCTAATTCACCCAAAATGACATTGTTTCTATAGTTGACCAAAATAAAGCCATTAAATCGGCCAAAACGATGTCGTTTTGGCATAATTTGAATCTTAATATAATTTATAAATTAAATTAAATTAAATTTAAAACAAAATAATAATAATATAATTTATATTTATTTAAAAAAAAACTGAGGAGGAGGAGGGGGCGGTCGGCGGGCGAGGGTTGAGCCCTCGCTGGCGTCGCCTCCCCCACCGTCGCCGGGAAGGTGGGAGAGGGTCGGCCGAGGCCGCCGAGCCCTAGGCGAGGGCCGGCGACCCCAACCGACAGGCGGTGAGGGCCGGCAACCCTCGCCCGGATCTAGGGCAAGGGCACACGGGTCCTCGACCGGGGCTCGGCGGCCCCAACCCTTACCGCCGACCCTCCCTCCCTCCTCCTCCCCCCCTTTTGTTTTCCCTCCTCCTCCTTCCTCCTCCTCGGCCGCCGGCTGCCTCCCTCCTCTTCCTTCCCCCTCACCCAAATCCGGCGAGGGTCGGCAGCCCTCGCCCGGCCAGCCAAGGGCCGCCGCCCACGACTCGCGGCGAAATGCGGGCGAGGGCTCGCGAGCCCTCGCTGGCTGGTCGGTTGAGGTCACCAACCCCGGCCAAGGCCCAACGACCCCAGCCGACCTTCCCCCTCGTCGCCGGCCCTTGCCGGTGGCGGGGGAGGTGGTGGTGGCTCGGGGCTCAACCTTCAGCCGCCTCCTTTTTTTAAAATTTTTAAAATTTTTAATTTTTTTAATATTTATATTTTTTATAAATGTTTTAAATAAATTTAATTATTTTTATATTATTTTTTTACCACGTCAACATCAAAACGACGGTGTTTTGCACTTGTTTAGTCGGAAAATTGACACGTTAGCGTGTTGGCCGGATTGGTACTTAAGTGATTCATTTTGTTCCGATTTTGGTACTTAAGTATACCTTTCGTAAATTATGACACTTAAGTATCCCTTTGTGCCAAATTATGACACTCTAGGGGTCCACGCGTTGATTAGCATGTTTTCTGTGGTTGTGGAATCGATGCTATCCAGGTCCTAATCAACTCATGTTTTGCATGTCAAAAGTTTTCAAATCTGTAGGAAAGTTCTGTCACCATTAGAAAATGGGAGATTATTGGAGAAAAGTCCTTTATTGTTTTGAAGTTGACAAAACCTTTCCAAAGTCTAGTCTGAAGATTTCCAGACTCTACCATCAAAGTCTGAAGACCGCCAGACTTTAGTTTCAAAGTCTGCCCTTACTGACAATTTCTAGACCGAAGAATAAAGACTTATCCAGATGCGGGATTATCTTCAAAGATTCATTTCGTATAGTTTATGGATGACCTTATGGCTAGATACAGCACCTACTTGATTGGTTGTCTTTATTGAAATCAATTCCGATTTGAAGATCTTTCGAAAGGCGAGCAAACTTGAAAGGTTCTACTTATAGAAACCAAATATCCTGATTGTATGGGCGAACAGGATTGACGGGCTTTCATCACAAATCATCTAACGACTCGAGATCACCTTAATTGATTCTGTCCAATGAGTAGATTGGAAGAATTCATTTGGAAAGTGCCAATGGTCGTGAAGGCGTGAAGAAGTATTTGAGACGAACTCTCCAGTTGTTTGAAGAAGTGCGTGAAAGAAGAATTTCAAAGTCTGAAGCTTTATAGTTCTTTGCTTTTTCATTCACCGAGCTTAAATTGTAAACAAAAGAGAGAAACTCTTAGTGAGACTTTGTAAGAGACCTGTAAAGACTCTTCGCTAAGAAAGTCGAAGATCACGAGCTATAAAATCTCTTTTGATTCATAGTGGAATTTAGCCAGTGGGCTGTCAGCGTGGGAAAGTAGACATAGGCTTGATCTAAGCCGAACCACTATAAATCTTGTGTTTATATTCTCTTTCCCTGAACTACTGAATTCCTTATTTTTATTCGTAGCTTTATTTAATTGTTCAAAGTTGAATACGTTCATAGTCTATTATCTTCTAAGGTAATTTAATTCTACTAAGGCTCCGTTCGTTTCACAGAAAATAACTTCTAGGAAAACATTTTCCGAATTTTCCGATGTTAGTTTCACGGAAAATAAACTACTCAAAAAAAATGTTTTCCATCAATGGAAAAAACAACATTCAAAGATGGGGAAAATGTTTTCCACTTTTGAAAAGTGGAAAACATTTTCCATAACTCTTTCCACCTTGCTTCTTTTCACCAACACATTTTTGTTTTACTTTTATGCTTTCTTTTTCTTTTTTTCTTTTCTTTTTTTCTTTTCTTCCTTTTTTCATCTTTCTTCCTTAGCCTTGGCTAGTAGCCAGCCATGATAGAGGCTGGCGACCGACGACCGACGATCGACCGCGACCGGGAACCAACTTGAGCTCCGCCCTAGGCCGGCGAGGCTCCGCTTAGCCCGATCTGGGGAAGTCGAGCTCACCTAAGCCCAGTGAGCTCGAGCCTCGCCAGCCTGGGGTAGAGCTCTGGCCTCGCCAAATTCGGCAAGATGGGCGAGGTTCGGGCCTCATTCAAGGTCGCCGGATCTGGCAGTGGGACTCGAGCTCCCGATCTAGGTGAGCCTAAGCTCCGCCACCAGATCCGACGAGCTCGTGGCTCGCCAGAGCCTGGCGAACCTCCGGCGAGCTCGGGCGAGATCGGCCAAGCCTCGAGCTCGCTAGATCTAGCAACCGGGTCTCGGTCGGCCACCGGCAACCGGCCATCGTCGGGCGTGCGGCGATGGAGGAAGGAGAAAGGAGGAGGAAGAAGGAGGAGGAAGGAGGAAGGAAAAGAAAAAGAAAAAGAAAGAAAAAATAATAAATGATAAAAATTTTGATTTCTTAAAAATACAAATAATTAAAATTTCAGTTTAAAAATATAAAAAAAAAATAACAATTTTTTTTTTTGGTAAAGAAAAAATAACATAACAAATTTTTTGGTCAATTAAAAATATTAAAATTTAATTTTTTGATAATTTTTCCCAAACAATTAAATTAGCTAAGAAACGGTGGATAATATTTTCCACTCAAAGTTCGATTTCAGCCGAACACCGAAAAATATAGTCATTTATCCGGAAAATGACTTCGAGAAAATATTTTTCGGAAATGGCCCATCTTCCGTTAAACGAACGGATCCTTAGTTAAATATGCAACACGGCATATAATTTTTTAATTTATTTAATATAATTCATAAATTTCAATTCAATATGTAACACAATTCCTAAATTTTTAATTACTTCAAAGTATAATTTGTAAATTTTCAGTACATATTCAATTTAATCCATAAATTATATGAAGATGTTCAATGTAATTTCTTTATATTGAACATATTCATATAGTTTAAAGACTATATATATAACAAACGTCCAATGGAAGCCATTTTTTGGAAAAATAGTCATATTTTATGATGTTCGACTAAAATTTAAAAATGAACTAGAAATGATAAGTGAAATCTTCTCCTACACGTACTCATTTTCATTAAATTTTTATTATTTTTTAACTTGATTTTTTAATTTTTAATTATTAATTTTTTTCCTTCCCTTTCTTGTTTCTTTTTTTCTTCTTCTTCCTTGGCCTTGTTCTAGCCTTACTGACTTGTGACAAGGCTTGAGCTTGCCTGAGCTCATCCGAGCTTGCCTTCATCATAGGCTATTACGGCTTGATCTCATCAGAATCTAGTGATGCTGGAGTTCACTAATGGCTGATAGAAGAAGAAGAAGAGAAAGAAAAAGAAAATTAAATTTTAAAATTAAATTTTAAAAAATAAAACCTAAAAAAAAAAAAAGGAAAATGCATTTGGTGAAAAAAAGTGAGATGGAATAAATTACGAAAAATATTTTTCATTTTTTTTAGAAAGTGAAAAACACTTTCCTCATTTTTTGAATGTGTCTTTTTTAATAACATTAAACATTTTTCTTAACTAATTCATTTTCGTGAAACGAACGTCAATGACTTTAGAAAACATTTTCCTAAAGTTGTTTTCCATAAAACGAACCAAGACTGCATATTAAATCAAAATTTAAGTACTATTTGAGCTTGTTTGGTAACAATTATATTCCAGGTAACAATTTCTAATCAATTTTTTTTCGCCAAATGAATTTATGAACATTTAAAGGCATTTGGTAATTGTTCAAAAGTTACATTTTCAAAATACAATTATGTTTGGCACTGCCTTCAAAATTTATAATCAAAACCAATTTTTTAAATTTTTTAATAATTTTATTTTTTTTCTTTTTTTATCTTCTTTCTTTTCTTCTTCAAACTTTGGCCGATTGTCAACTTCAAGATAACTGGCAATCGGCTAAACGAGGGCTAGCGAGTGAGGCCATGCCTCGTCGGCCAATCTCGACCTCACTAGATCCAGGTGAGGTTAAGCCTCGTTGGATCTTGCTGAATCGATCGTTGGTGACTGGCGACAGCAGTGGAAGAAGAAGAGAGAAAGAAAAAGAAGAAGAAAAAGAGAAAGAAGAGAAAGAAATTTGGGTTGATTTGTTTATGAAATTATTCCCATGAACAAATAAGTAATTTTCTTTTACTCTTTTATTCTATTCCAAATCTATTTATAGGAACGAAATATTTGCCAAACGAAGTTTTATTTATTTTTTTTATTTTCGAGAATAAAAGAATATAATCGGGTACCATTTGATCGAGTGCCGATCAGATCCTTTGTGTCGCGTTAAATCAAAACGAAGGGGCGGGCCCGAGGGCTTCTGGGGCCATTTCAGGCCCAGCCTCCGCTGGAACCCGTCGAGTCAAACGGGGGAAAGGGCAGGAAGAAAGCGCCTGCAACTCGGAGTCGGCGTGACCGCTCTTCGGAGGGAAGAGGGAAACACAAGACGGCGATGGAGAAAGCGCTGAGGGTGTACGGCGAGGTGCTGAGGCTGGTGCGGCGGTTGCCCAAGGACTCGAGGCCTTACTACGCCAAGTACGCCCGCGAGAACTTCGTCAACTACCGGGACGCCGGCGCCGCCGACCCCAGCGCCCTGGACGAGCTCTTCCACCGGGCTTACAACCACTCGATCTGGGTCCTCAACAAGGCACGCGCTCTCTCTCTCTCTCTCTTCGATTAGGGTTCTGCTCGTCCTGTTATCCTTAATTATTTGTTCTTCTGAGTGCAGTACTCGGTGGAGGAATCTGCTGCGCATAGGCTCAAGGAGATCTGCCTCGGTTGATGGATCGAGGATGTTCATTTCCTGACCTGACCAGTCCGTGTTCTTCTGCGGGTTGGTCGATGCCTTGCGCACGCGGGATTGGAGCGTTCGTGTGGCGTTTCGTGGTCAGTAGAGCCGAGTGATGTTTTAATTTGGAAATCTGGGGTTGTCATGCCTCGGCGGATGCAAATTTTGATGCTCGTGATGAGGTTTTGTCAGGTTTGTTGAGGGCTTGCTAGGTAATGTAATGCTGGCAATGTCAATAATCTATTTACAATGTCGACGACAAGAAATAATGCTGACACTGACGAGAATTCATTTGCTAGGATCACCATCCCAGCTTCCATAACTGACATACATGACAACTTATTCTCTGGCTGCATTTGTTTTGGAATTGTTTGTTACTACTGCGATGTCTCTTTGTCTAGATGGTTGTTCTCTGCTTCGTGATCTATTACTCAATTGAGCACACGCCACTTACAGGCTAAGCAGCATAGTAAGCAAAATCCCTGTGTTCCGCAAGCTTTCTGTTCGGTAGGTTTTAGATTGATGTATGCACAATTATTGGGTCTCTCGTGTTGCCTTGCCTTTTTCTTTCTTTGCCATTATGAGCTCTGGATATTTGCTAGAGTGGAGGGATGGAGTGGCCAAGATAATTATGGCACTCCTGAAGCATTTGTGGCTGTCTTTTGTCTGTGGTCATACTACTTTTTACGAGGATCTTTTGGAATGCTAAGTGAAACGGGGAACTTTGAAATGGAGTAGTTTCAATCTAGATGTAGCAGAAACCAGTAATCAGCAGTACTGGTGTTGCCTTTTTCTTTAGAGGCTACGAACTAGGATGAAACTTATTTTCATGATGACTTTAGTTTGATGAAGCTCATCGAGCTTTTATTCAGCTAGAAGGCATTTTGCCAATTACAGACGCAGAGCAAGAGGGCTAGAAATGTGATATTTGGGGATCTGTTCTCTCTGAGTCTTTGAGTTGGAGCGATCCTCTTAACTAATTTTTGGACTTAAGGCAATAGTTCCATCAGCTGCTTCTATCCTACGTCACGCATGGGGTTTTTCTTTGTACTGTGAAATTCATAGGACCATGCTTCCCTTTGGGGCAGATATAGGACCACGCTTCTCCATGGGGCAGATATAGGGCCACGGTTCTAGAGTTGTTACTTTGCAACAAGGTTCTTTGGAATCTAAGAGGCAACTGAAAATGTGGCTGCCATGTTGCGTGAACTGCTTGGTGCGATTATATCAGTACTGAGTCTCTTACCAAACTGGGTGTTGTAGTATTCCCCTCTGTCAAGCAAATATTACACGCTTCTGGATCATTGCTCCTGATTCCTAGGTCATTTCAGCCATTTGAAATGGAAAATGAGGCATTTTAATGCCTGATGTTTTATGCATTGGATGGCTGAGATGAATTAGGAGCAATACTACTGGTGAGAAACTGAGCATGGAGATTCATGTATTAATTTTAACCTTTTGGATGCTAAGAATTAAGAGGCTCCTCAGGTCAGTTCTTCGGAAGTTCGAGGTGAAGTATCAAAGATTATTTAGATTTCTAACGGATAAAATACTTGCAGATACCCTTTTTGTAGATGCCCAAGTACATCTTTAAGAGAGCTCATTCTAGTGTTTTTGCCTGGGAAAAATGAAATCAGCTTTTCGATGTTCATCATCTGCTCCAAGGATACTTCTGAAAATAGATAGAAGCATATTTATTACTCAAAATGCTAATAAATATGCTTGGAGCCTCCAAAATAAGCCAGCTGCAAGTAGATGTTTGGGGTGGGTTACCAGCAAAGCAACCTCTTGGTTGTGGTGAATGATAGCATCCAAAACATCGTAAACTAATGTTAGCAATTTGGTTTATGTTCAGCTGATGCAATAAACTAATCGGATGGAGGGCTTTGGGTCGTTTAAATGGGGCCGAACATAGGAAGGACGGATGGGCAGACGGACACGCTGAACCAGGAGTGGAACCAACATCTCGATGAGTCGGCAGGCGCAACGTGCGATGAAACAAATGTCGGGAACCCGTCTCGCCCCTCTCTCTCTCTCTCTCTCTCTCTCTCTGCGTCACCCCGGGGTAGAGATCCTCTGAGAATCAAGCTTTGATTTTTATTGTCAGAAGAGGAGAAGCAGGGGCCCGAAATGATATCCCGGGCGGCAGGTTGCGGACCCCCGGCCCATGAAAGGGTCAACTTCATCGGTTGGAGAAGAAGACAGTACAATACTCACTACTCGAGAACCCGTCCTGTACTCGTGAGCGAGAAAACTTCTGTCCCGAGAGGTTTTCCTTGTCCGGTCGAAATTGCCCCCACAGTTTGGAAATTACAAATGAAAGCCAAAAAGGGTATTCACAAATGCTAGTCTCATCATCTCTTTCCATGACCAAAGTCTAGTCCGAGCAAGGCAATAATGCATCTCGTGTCAGCTCGGTCAGGTTTAAGCAGAGAAGTACAGCGGACTAGTCAGCGATCGCATTTCAATTTTTCTCGTCTTGGCCCGGGAGGACTGAGCTGCGACAGGGAGAGAGAGAGAGAGAGATTGCGTTGGAGGGTGTAAACGAGGTGCAAAACACAGTGCACTCCGGTTTTCTCGGGCCGGGCGTGCTGGTTTGACTGAAACTAAACTTCGCTCGCTAAATCCAATCTCCAAGCCAGATTACCGAAGCAAAACCCCCTCCCCTCCCTCCACCTCCTCCTCGGAAATCCCATCGCTGCCCTTTCGTTTTCCGATTTTCACCACGTACCGTCTTTAACCATTGACACCTATGTTTTCACTCTCGCTCGGAAAGAATTTAAGAATTTAAAGGGGTCCAAGGAAGAAGAAGAAGGTTCCGTTGTTTTCTCCCAAGCCCCCCCTCTCCTTCTCTCTCTCTCTCTCCCCACCGTGAGTGAGCCCAAAAGAAAAAAAAAATCTATTTTGAGCAGCGAGAGGGTTTTAATGATGGCGGACGAGGTAGATTTTGCAGAGGAGGACAACGTTAATGAGAGCGGAAGTTTCTGTCAGTTGCTTCTGGCGAATGGGATGGAGGGTGTTGAGCCCGCGATGGAGAAGCAGAGCTTCATCTTCCCAAAGGACAAGAAGTCTCATCAGATGCTCTGTTTCGGAAGAGACGTAGCTGAAGAGCAAGGCCGGTCTCTGCTTTTCCATCAGAGCCAACAAGCCACGGTCGCATGCACTCCTCCTGCTTCTGCTTCACTCTCTCCTCCCTCCTGCACTAAAAGCACAAGCTGCAACGCACCTCGCAAGCCCAGTGTAAGCAGTACTTGTATTCCCTAGCAAGACGTCATCGTGCATATTGAGTTCATCTTGTTGTCTACTGAAATATTCTGCCTTTTCGTTTGTGGGAATTCTTTGAACAAGCAGAGGAAGAGAGGAGGGTCTAGTCAAGAATCGTTAGTAACTTCCAAGGATGATGTCCCAATCCGAAAAACTAGTAAGAAGAGCAAAATTCAGAGCCCTCCTTCAAAAGCTCTTCCAAAGGTCAGATTAACATGAGCAACATTTGCATGTACCAAATTTATGAACAACTCTTTCTTTTCTGTCTGGGAAATCAATAATGAGCTCTGTTTCGAACAACAGGGGAGGAGAGAGAAGCTTGGGGAGCGAATCCTGACGCTGCAGCAGCTGGTTTCACCCTTCGGAAAGGTGAAACTTTTTTTAAATTTCTTGAATATCTGATGACGAAACAAATCCTTAAACGAGAAGACAAAAAACAAACAAGTCAAAATATGGGAAATTGAAGAGTGGTTCACTGCTATTGTTTTGTTTTGTTTTGTGGGGAACGGGAAAATGTGCAGACAGATACGGCGTCAGTGCTGCACGAAGCGATGGGATACATCAAGTTCCTGCATGAGCAGGTCCAGGTCCTGTGCTCTCCTTATCTCCACCAGCCATCCACACCAACCCACCTCCCCTCTGTAAGTTTATGATTTCTCTCTCTGTTTCTTTTTGCGTGTTTATCCTCAGTTCAGATATAAATACAACATCGACGTCACTCGCGAGCAATCTTTTACAAGGAAAAAGAGCATTATTGGAGCGGATAGAAATCCGGATAGGACAAATTTATGCGCGGATTCCGCATGTGACTCGGATATCTATTACAAATTTATGGGACTAGACTTTGTTTAAGACACCAATTTTTGTAAGGGCATTAGACTGCACGCTTGATAGTTTTGACTCCATAATTGTCCCACCCGTGCTAGGCATACGCAGAACCTGTGGACCAGCGACCTGGTCACGGGCTGGCTGGGTCAATGATGGGCTGTGGCCATTAACAGCCTGCCCTTGAACAACAATGTAGGTCACACAAATCACCTTTCTTATGAGAAAATTAACAGGGGTGCAACATTCCTCATGGAAACAGGAACAAAATATCAATGGGGAGTTGCCAGTTTGGCTCGGCAATTCGCTGTAGCAAAATTATAAGTTCGGTCGACAAAATTAAGGCCGGTTGAACTGAGAATGGTGAGGGTTTGGGGGACATGAAACATTATAGCGTATCGTGTTTTAACAATATGATGAGTAATTGTATATGCATACGGTTTGATAGTATTGATTTTCCATCCCTAGTGGAGGAAAATGATTCCAATGTCTCAAAGGTTGTGATTCAACTAAATTTTCTTTTCCTCTCCATGAATTTTATTAGGAGTTTGGAGAAAACGGTGGACAAGAAGGATCAAGAAAGGACCTGAGGAGCAGAGGACTGTGCCTAGTCCCCACGGAATGCACTTATCACTTGCAAAGTAGCAATAATGGAGCTGATCTTTGGTCACCTTCAATGGCCACCAGCTTTTCTTCTTCTTCCACCAAAGAGTAAAAGAGAGAGAAGAAATCACCAGCCTCAATTTCCTAGTTTTAGGGCAAAGCTAGGGTACTTTTTGAGAGGAGTGATGGGACTCTGCTTGCCTTGACTTTTTGAAGGAAAAAGGCCAAGGAAAGATGTGGCAAAACTTAGCATAAAAAGGTAGGTGAAGAGAAAAACAGGAGTGCAAAAGATGGTACATCTTCCTTTTCTTGAGGGTGAAGAAAGGGACGGTACTGATGAACTGATTGGGCGGGGAAATGCGAAAGAACAAAAAAGAAGGGCAAGGGGAAATATGGTGTTTTGGTTGTTTTGTGATTGCGTAGAACGGAGTCACGAGCAGCTGTCTTTTTGCCCAGCTGCTTTGGCTCGGGCATAGGCTTGTGTCTAGGCTGATATTGACGGTGTAAGTACATGTGTAACTTTTCATTTTCCATAGAAACTGATTACTTTCTAAAAAGTGTGATCGGTTTTAAGGTCTAGTCTAGAGGTTGTAGTGTTAGAATTGGTTCTCAATTTTTAAGAACGGGGAACGTACTGCAACTTACCCTATTTTTAGAATTGGAAATCGGATCTTTTTTCGATGGAACCAGGAATTAGACCTGTTTTCATGGTCGGTTCTGTCTGGTTACCGGGTAGAACAGGACCGCTTGCTCAGTTTGAGATTGCGAAATCAAGGGGTACACACAACGAAAAGCCCATCCCAAGGCCCGTAGTATAGAAAAGCACGGGCTTGAAAGACGGACTTCTCATTCCACCTTCAGTAGAGCGAGAACCATAGCTCAATTAAGCACCTTATCTAGGGGCCGTCATGAGCGCGAGAGCGAATGATGCATAATTCGGCGAACGGTCTGCCCATATACCAGCTTTGGCTTCATCACTTTTCGAACGGACTCCAATTTTACAAAGTGAAGGTGTTCGGCATCGATCGACATCTGATTAAGTCCACATCGGATTTGGTAAACTACACTACCGGTCCGTCATATATACAGTAATTAATCAGTGGACCGCATAGGCCCATGGTTTCCATCCGAGATCCTAAGAGGATGCGCGACCATGGTGAAATCCCTGCCCATCGCCCTTCCGAATTTTCTGAAATGGGGTTAGATTGGCAGCCCATTGTTCATTCGAATCGTTTCTGATGATCCACCTGGAAAAGCCCATGCTAGTCGTGATGGATCTGGCATATGGGCTCCCGGTTCTCTCCCGTCGCGCCGACTCGCCATTAAAAAATGATCATGCTCTCCGATACTCGAATCACAAAGATTTGGCCCGACATAAATCTCCGTACTATTAAAGAAAAAAACGTTGTCTGGTCTCCTCCCATGCAACTTTAGGACACCTCATCGAAGTTCACGGTTCCAGAGAAGAGGGAAAAGGTTTGCGGACGAATCGCCGCCGCGCTTCGTGGACGGGGACGGCGGATCGGTTGATCGGCAAAAGAAATCTCTCTTCCGCTCGAGGTCCTCGTGATCCCCTGCCTCCAGTAACGTTAACGACTTCAGACGCAGAATTTAGGGAACCCGAAGGGAGGAAGAGAACGTGGATCCCGCTTGCTTCGTGGGTCCATTCTCCATACAACTGGACAGCATTGCCGCGTGAACCATATTCCCTGCTCTGCTCTGCTCTCTCTCTCTCTTTCTCTGAGCCCCACTCTCTCACTAGCCCACCGCCCTTTTCGCTCACTCACCTAACAGCCCTTTCATGTCTCTTTCTGCTTACCGATTTACGGGTTGCAGGCTTGGAAAGGTGTCGTTTTTGTCATCTCCTTCGCTGGTGGCTCTTGGGCAGTTTCTCTTTCTTCTTGCTTGGTTCTCTCTGTCGGTGATGGCAATGGAAGATGAGGGGTGGGTTCTGGTTTCGAAGCCGAGGGAGAAAGATCAATGGAGCCCGAGTGGGTTGCCGGTGGGTTCGGATGCAGAGGATCCCGGGCCGTTGAAGATAACGTCGGGCGAGCCCGCGAAGCACTGGACCGATGCTTTTCCTATCGGGAATGGGCGGCTCGGAGCCATGATCTGGGGCGGCGTCCTCTCGGAGACTCTCCAGCTCAATGGTACTCTTTCGCAGTTCTTGCGCTTAAAATGCAGAGACTTGACGTTCTTGCTTGCTTGGTCGCCTGACGGTGAAAGATGGGAAAGACGATAGTTGGATGCTGAAAATGTAGGAGTGGAAAATCTTGGATCTTTGGAATTTTTAAGATTGTGGATTGTTAGTTAGTTGCTGGACTAAAAGAGTTATTCTTGGACGGTTTAGAGTTGCGAAGTTGAAATTTTGATCGGTGGGTATTTGGTTCTCAATATGTAGGGGTGTATTTTGATCAAAGTGATGATGAAGTTGCTTTCATTTGTTTCTGAAACCTCTGCTGCAATGTTTACTGCACTTTAAGCGCTTTGTCATTGATGTTTAATTTTAATGTGCTTGACTCTGTTTTTCTATCGTTGATCTTCAATGGGCAGGACATCCTGCAGTTTTATAAAGTAACAGGCTTTTTTTTGTTGGGATGTGTCAAGGAAGATAAATAAATAGTGCCAATAGGAACTTTAAGTTTTGAGAATAACATCCAGGCATCGATGTTGCTTTGCTCAACTCTGCTTGAAATTGATGACCATTAAGATCTCTAGGCCTTACTCTAGTTTTTTAAAGTAACATGATGTTGCTGTGATGTATCGAGGAAGATGGAAAAGGATGATTGGATCGTAAGTTTTGAGCATAGTATTCTTCAACATCTCCACAACATAGTAAACTAAATTCTCTCTACGGGTGTGCTCATCATTTCTTTATGCAGAGGACACGCTCTGGACTGGAGTTCCCGGCAACTATGCTGATCCCAATGCTCCTGAGGCACTATCCAAAGTCAGAAAGCTTGTTGATGAGGGCCAATATGCTGAGGCAACTGCAGCGGCAGTGAAGTTGTCAGATCATCCTTCTGATGTAAAGATCTCTCTTGATTTAACAACCTTTTTATGCTTTTGTTTTCTACTGGGTTTGCCATGATTTGTGCAATAAACATTTCATTTTTACGTCACATTTAAGGTTTGCCCAACCTGGTACAAGGATGAATCCACAAAATGTATTGTTGGTTGTGTTGTCTAGTCTGGTCCTATTTCATTTGTTAAAGGGTTGGATCTGGCTAATGCCTGAGGCGTGCAGATACTCACTATATTCTTTTCATGATTCTGTTGAAGGTCTACCAACTTCTCGGGGACATTAAGCTTGACTTTGACGATTCCCATCGTTCATATGCAGAAGAGACATACCACAGAGAGCTAGACATGGACACTGCTACAGTTACTGTAAAGTATTCGGTCAATGATGTGGAATTCACTAGGGAATATTTTGCTTCTTGTCCTGATCAAGTTGTGGTGATGAAGCTTTCTGCAGACAAGCCAGGATCTATCTCGTTTACAGTTTCTCTTGATAGCAAGTTACATCATCATACTTATGTAGATGGCAAAGCTGAAATAGTAATGGAAGGGAGTTGCCCTGGTCAAAGGATTTCTCCAAAAGTGAATGCAAATGATAACCCTAAGGGAATTCAATTTGCTGCAGTTCTTCATCTGCTGATTAGTGATGGCCAGGGGACGATAAATGTTCTGGACAACAAAAGGTTGGTGGTTGAGGGTGCAGATTGGGCTGTCCTGCTTCTGGTTGCTTCATCTTCATTTAAGGATCCATTCACCAAGCCCTCAGATTCTCCCAGAGATCCTACTTCAGAGTCCATCAGATTTATGGAATCAATTAGGAACTTGTCGTATTCTGATCTTCTTTCACGCCATCTGAATGACTACCAGAGCCTTTTCCACCGAGTTTCTTTGCAGCTTTCAAAGAGTGCTAAACCTGCCTTGAAGGACAAGTCTCTTGAAATAAACAGAGTCCTGTCTTCTGCATCTGTTTCCTTGATCAAGGACAGTGATACTATTTCTACTGCAGAGAGAGTGAAATCTTTTCAGACAGATGAAGATCCTTCTTTGGTGGAACTTCTGTTTCAATATGGTCGATACTTGCTTATTTCTAGCTCACGGCCAGGAACCCAAGTGTCAAACTTGCAGGGTATTTGGAATAAAGATATCGAGCCAGCATGGGAGTATGTCACTTTATCCTGTGTTCTGCTTCACCTTCATCAGTGACTTGTTGTTGCTGTCATCATTATTATCTTTCTCTATTTTGCCAATATTTTTTGCTTCATTTATATAAAAGTTTTATTATGCTGATATATAAATTAGTAACTATACTTCTACCCTTTCACTCAGTGCTGCTCCTCACTTGAATATTAATCTCCAAATGAACTATTGGCCTTCACTTTCTTGCAATCTCAAGGAATGTCAGGAGCCCTTATTTGATTTCATTTCTTCACTATCGGTCAATGGAAATAAAACAGCTAAGGTAAAGAGGATCCGTCTTTGTTATTATATTTCTTTTTTCACTTCCGGCATGCGTATTCTGCAATTACTTCAAGAGTGCCACAGAACCTGTCATGTTAAGAGGTAACGAAAGCCTCATTATCTTTTTATGTGATACCCTGCTGATGTAATCAAAAGATCTGTTTGAGCTTGTATTTCGCCAAGGTGGACTAATATTCTATTCTATTGCTGTGTGGAAGCACAGTATATGTGACTTTTGACCATGTTGTTGGCAATCTAGTGTCCCTTCCTAAATGAGGTAGTGGGAAGAGGACACAAATTGAACTTCGACATCATTGCACCTATTTATATCGTGATACCAGGATTTTCTAGTTGATGGTTTCCCCATAGTTGAAATCTTGATGAATAATTATGTTATTAGAACCTGCTTGAGCCTTTATGCCCTCCAATTGTTCAATCATCCTAATCAATGTTATGGATGTTTTCTTTAGGGTAATCTGGTATATGCTTTTTGGATGATTTAGGTTAATTATGAGGCAAGTGGTTGGGTTGCACATCAAGTGTCTGACATATGGGCAAAAACATCACCTGATCGAGGTGAAGCAGTTTGGGCTTTATGGCCTATGGGTGGAGCATGGCTTTGTACACATTTGTGGGAGCATTACGCCTATACCTTGGACAAAGTAAGGCTCATCTTCAAATATCAGGTTTAAGGAAGTTGTTGGCATGGGCTTTTCATTTGTGGGATCTGAATGTTTGAGAGGCTTATGATTATGAAGGTTTTTCACACTCCTTTATATCGCTTGTCTTTCTGTATTAAATATTTGAGAGTTGCAAAGGTCGCAGCACACATGCATCCACATCTCCTTCTCTAGTATTTAAGGAATTGCTAATACTTTCTGCAACATTAGGATTTTCTAAAAAATAAGGCGTACCCTTTGTTGGAAGGATGTGCATCATTTCTGTTGGACTGGTTGATTGAAGGTCGGGGGGGCTACTTGGAAACCAACCCCTCGACTTCTCCAGAGCACACTTTTACTGCTCCAGATGGCAAACCTGCGAGTGTGAGCTACTCAACAACTATGGACATGGCCATCATCAAAGAAGTGTTTCTGGAAATTGTTGCTGCTGCCGAGGTGACTCTGTTATGCTATAGCCAGGCACCGGTGATTTGCTATCTTTATGTGTTCTTTAGTCATATCCATGTTAATCTTTATGCACAGATATTGGGAAAGAAGGATGATGCCCTTATTCTGAAAGTCCAGGAGGCTCAGAAAAGGCTTCCACCAACAAAAATTGCAAGAGATGGTTCCATCATGGAATGGGTATGTAAAGTTCTATGGTGTCGGTTCTTTAGTACGTACCATATCTTTTTCACATACTGTAGTGTAGACATGCTGGAGCCCTCATCTCTGTGGCCTGAGGATTTCTCTGTAATTTGGTAGGCGGAAGATTTTGAAGATCCTGATGTCCATCACAGACATATGTCACATCTTTTCGGTCTATTTCCAGGACACACGATAAGTGTTGACAAAACTCCAGACCTCTGCAGAGCCGCAGATTATACCCTCTATAAAAGAGGTTTGATAGTATGACCTATTTGCTTAAGGTTTTTCCGTCTTTTTATGAAAAAAAAATGGTATGACATTAGAGAAGGGGTCGTTCAGACATAAATTGAAGTAGTTCCAATCAATACGCAAAATTGTGTTCAAATTTTTATGCGGCCTGAATAATTGTACTCGAGTGTGAAGCAGCAGCGTCGCTTCATATTTTGAAACATAATACAGGGGAGGAGGGCCCGGGATGGTCAACTACGTGGAAAATTGCACTCTGGGCACGTCTCCATAATAGTGAGCATGCATATAGGATGGTGAAGCACTTGTTCAACTTGGTTGATCCAGATCATGAAAGCAGCTTTGAAGGAGGATTATACAGTAATTTGTTCACAGCACACCCTCCATTTCAAATCGATGCAAATTTTGGGTAAGCATGTACTCTTCTATATGTCCAACTGCACACAATTAATTCATTTTGACGTGTTAAGAGCTTTGAGTTCTCTGGATGTGCAACTCATCTGAATTTGCAATGCTAGATTCGAGGAAAAAGGTAGAATGGTGACAAAGATATTGACAGTCTCGGACGATTAGTATATCTAGTATTGCTTCTTGAGCCAATTTCGCTGTACTAACTCTTTTCGACTTCCATCAGCTTTTCCGCTGCAGTGGCAGAGATGCTCGTCCAGAGCACCATGAAGGACCTTTACTTGCTTCCCGCTCTTCCCCGGGATAAATGGCCCAATGGTTGTGTGAAAGGATTGAAGGCCAGAGGGGGAGTTACGGTCAACATATGCTGGAAAGGAGCAGAGATGCACGAAGCGGGCCTTTGGTCAGAAAATCACAATGCTATTAGGCAATTACATTACAGAGGAGCTACCGTCACGGCAAAATTATCCCCGGGCAAAGTCTACACGTTCAACAAGCGACTGAGGTGCACGAGGATGAACTCTCTTTGAAAACCGACCCTTTACAGGAGAAGAGAGCATCGTGTTCATCCCCGGAACGTGTGAAAGCAGCTCTAGCAGCTCTAGAGTTGTAGTAATTCTTCGTTGATTGGCGGTCCTTCTCTTTTCCTTTGAGGGAGTTTTGAGTTTTCACTACAGTAGACTGCCTCAGCATGTCAGTTCTATACTTTTGGCATGTTAGCGTACCAAATGAGTAATAAAAATCCCAGATAAAATGGCCATTGTCGGATCATCATCGTGCAGCGATTGGCTCTAGACCTTGAATGCCGGTATGACACAGCTGAGAATGGACAACTGCAATCCAGGTGAAACCGTGCCAGAGCGTTGGCTTCTTTGTCTCTGCTTCAAGCATAGCGTGAAAATATTCCATGTCAATAACCCCCAAAATTTCGACAAAAAAAAAACCCAAAAAAAGTAATTGATAGTACTTCTTAATTTTAAGCATTTAATGAAGGCTTTCTAGCAAAAAAAAAAAAAAGCATTTAATGAAAAAAAATAATGTAAATGATCTCTTAACTTTAACCCACGTTTAATTTATACCTAAATTATTGTTCCCGATGGAATGAAAACTTAAATTCTTTTTATGGTTTAGGAACAAAAACTTCAGGGTAAGTTCACTGGTGGACTACCTACCAAAAAAAGAAGTTCACTGGTGGGCTATTTATGTAATCATTCTGTGATAAATACAGTATACTTTTTTTTTTTTTTGGACAAGGATAAATACAGTATACTTAAAAAGTTGATTTCTTTTAGAACGGGGATCCGTGCCGCGACAAACGGTCATTATTGTCCACCTCTCAAGAGACTTTTGTCCGAAAGCGTAATGGTCCAGTTCGAAGCAATCATTGTACGAAGTTTTCTTCATGACGACGACGTGCTCTTTCTCGTCTGAAGCGCAAAAGAAGCTTGACGTGCTTCTGTATCTTCCGGTCGCCTCGTCGGCGCTTCTCAACTAGTAGTCAGTGTGCTGCGACCGTGCGGACGAGCCAGAAAGACCCGATCTTGATGGAGCGTACCGACGAGCCCGAGCCTTTGAAGGTCATTTTCGGTGGGCCCGCCAAGTACTTCACCGACGCCGCTCCGATCGGCAACGGCAGGCTCGGAGCCATGGTGTGGGGCGGCGTGGCCTCGGAACTTCTCCAGCTCAACGGTGAGCCGCTTCTCTCTCCTTTTTCCTCTGCAAGAAGCTCTAAGAAAGTTTCTTTTTTTGGTACTGGTGGAGCTATCGGCCTTCTCGTTTCCGTGGAAATGAAATTTATATGCCGGTTACGAATTCCTTAAGGGGTGCGTAAATGCCGAGGAAACAAGAAAGATTCGATTTTTGACTCACTGAAAATCGCAACTTTTCGGTGTTTGATTGTTTTGACAAGCACTTCGGACACCCTTTAGGAAATCCTAGACAGTTCTTTCTCCGCAAGACCGATTTACCAGGAAAGTTTTTCTCTTTCCGGTAATGCCTGATGTTCGGCAGGTACTCAGTACAGTCATCGTTCAGGCTTGGAGTGTTGGATATTTTAGTAATTTTGAAATATTTATTAGAAATTATGATAAAGTCATCATTTTTTTAACGGCCATATAACGCTTTCTAATGGCTTTAATGGTTGTATAACGGTCGTCTAACATTTTTATAACTTTTGATTTATTACTTCATAAACTCTTTATTATTTTATAACAGTCATCTTTTTAATTACAAAATTGATTTATTTCTTATTTAATATAAATTAAACTTCAAATTACAGTCTTAGTAGATACAATATGTTCTCACATCTTTCCTTTTTTTTTTGCTGGGTTATACACAAAAATTGTTTTGTTTCTTTTTAATATTTAGTGTGGAGTACAGAAGAAGGTCTGTTATATCTTGGGAGGATAGCCGCCGAAGCCTTACGCACCGAGTTTCGTACTCCGAGGGGCAGAATTATCCTTATTCAGATATTTCTTTTTATTTTTTAATCTTTTGTAATGTATTTCCAATTATATTTATTATTTTATGTATTCTAATACTTTTTACAACATGGAGGAGTGGTTCATTAGTGCTTTCTCGTCAGACTTATAGGAATTTTCGACTTCTGAGATCAGCATTCTTTGCTTGGTTTATCAATTCTTTCGTTGATTGAGTCTGGCATTGTCCTTGTAGTCTATATATGCCAATTGCGAAGCCAATTGTCCTGAGGTACAGATTGTAAGTGTCTCGTGCTGTATAAACAAAGACTGCAATCTGACTAATTGATCAGGTCATGCGCCTGCTAAGGTCTGGTACATGCACACATCAAGCTGATTGAATGTTGACTTTTGTGTAGAGGACACTCTCTGGACTGGGACTCCGGGGAATTACACTAATCCTCATGTACCAGCAGTGTTAGCAAATGTCAGGAAGCTCGTGGGTGATGGTGAATATGCTAAAGCTACTGCAGCAGCAGTCAAATTGCTAGGAAATCGTTCTGAAGTACTCTCTATCTACTTTAACGATGATTTTTATTTTCATGTTACTACAATGTTGTGCATGTACCAATGTTTAATTTCCTGATTCATGGTGTCTGTAAGCTTAATTAGGTATTTGCGATGTCACGTGCTAGTATACACTTCTACCAGAATTTAGACTTCGCAAGTTCACGGAATGATGAATTAATCTTACCTAAGCAACTCTCATAGTTGCTTTTCCATGAATTAAGAGTGCGATCAACATTAATGGTTGATTGTGGCCCCTTGACATGATTTCTCAAGAAAATGCATGATAATGAGTCTTCTTCATTCTACTATTTCATCCCTTTATACTCAACCAAACTATGCATGCCAGAATCAGCATTGAATTAAGAGAATGTGGCCCTTCTTCCTATGGCCTGTGGATAACTGTAGCTGGAGCCACGTATCAGGTTCTGGAATATGTTACCAATTGCATAGCAAGTTCTTTATACTAATCTTCTGGCATTTGTCTCTGACTGCAGGCCAATGCTATACATTTACTTTTTGTTCTTTATACATGATCATATAAATGTTTTCTACTCATTACATATTTTCAAGGATCCCCCTCTAACCTTTTCAATGTTAATGTAGGCTTACCAACTTCTCGGGGACCTCAAGCTGGACTTTGATAATCTCCATCTTACATATGCTGAAGAAACATATAGCAGGGAACTAGACTTGAACACTGCTACTGTGAGAGTTGGATATTCTGTAGGCAATGTACAATTCTCAAGGGAGTACTTTTCATCTTATCCTGACCAAGTTATTGTGATGAAAATATCTGCAAGCAAATCCGGATATGTTTCATTTACAGTGTCTCTAGATAGCCAGTTACAACATCATTCATATGTTGAGGGAGGTAACCAAATTATCATGGAGGGGGCTTGTCCTGGTAAAAGAATTCCATTAAAAGTAAATGATAATGATCCCGAGGGAATTCAGTTTTGCAGCATTCTTGATCTAAAGATTAGTGATGAGAATGGCACGATAAGTATCTTGGAAGACAAAAAATTGAAAGTTGAGGGCTCAGATTGGGCTATTCTCCATTTAGTGGCTGCTTCTTCTTTCAATGGACCTCTAACGAACCCTTTAGAGTCTAAAAAGGATCCCACTGCCGATGCAGTTCGTGCACTGAAATCAGTACGAAATCTTTCATATGCTGAGCTCTATGCACGCCATTTGAGTGACTACCAGAACCTTTTCCAACGTGTTTCACTTAAGTTAAGGAAAAGTTCCAGCTCTCCTAGTGCCATGGGAAATGCGTCCCTTGCGACCGGTGAACCTTCTTCAATTACTGATCCATGCAATAAGGGAAATGAGAGTGGTAAAATAACTACTGCTGATAGGATTAAGTCTTTTGCAATTGATGAAGATCCTTTTCTGGTGGAGTTGTTATTCCAATTTGGTCGCTATTTACTTATTTCTTGCTCGAGGCCTGGAGCCCAGGTGGCAAATCTTCAAGGAATTTGGAACGAGGATGTTGCACCAGAATGGGAGTAGGTTTTGTGAACTTGATTTCTTCCAAATGCTTTTCTTTCTAAGCCAGATCTCTACTTTTCACATATTGGTCTAACTAGTTATCTAATGTGATTTGTTACTTTCATTTTCTTTTGTTTTGTTTTTTCCACCCTTAATTCATTCTGCTTTGTTCTTGTCATCACTATGCTTTTCTTTCTGATCTTGTCACTCTAGATTATCATGCAAAGAGAGAGGATGATGAAAAAAGAAACGGCTTGCATGTAGTAGATATTACTTAAAATGCTTGTCAACAAACAGCATTAATAGTATCGCGGATGGATTCCGATTGATAGTACTTCTCTAATGCAGGGTGCTGTTAATGTTATGTGCTTGCAGCTACTTTTAGGGAAACTATGTGTGGACAGTCACTAACTGAATTCCCTCCTTTTGCTCAGTTCGGCTCCTCATATGAACATCAATCTTGAAATGAACTATTGGCCTTGCCTTCCCTGCAATCTTGCCGAGTGCCAGGAGGCTTTGTTTGATTTTCTTTCCTCTTTATCAGTGAATGGGAGTAAAACTGCAAAAGTGAGTATTCAACTTTAATGGTTC
This sequence comes from Eucalyptus erythrocorys, assembly GCA_014182555.1. Lineage (NCBI taxonomy): Eukaryota > Viridiplantae > Streptophyta > Magnoliopsida > Myrtales > Myrtaceae > Eucalyptus > Eucalyptus erythrocorys. Next base: position 24,688,863 of record CM024605.1, on the reverse strand, counting down.
TGCAAGAATCTGCCTTCTGTGACCGCATACTTTATATCTGTCAGATAGTTGGAAAATGAAAGCAAGTAGTTTCACTCTTCAGGAGCCAATATGATCTGTGTCACAAGGCATTCTGTTTGAAAGGTTTTAAGCATGTGGACTCAGAGAATTATGAGATAAGATGATGGGTCCATAAGTTTTCCAGATGTTTGCGAGGTTCCATTCTCTTTGATGAGGTAGATTCCAGCAGAAAAAGAAAATTTGAGTTTGAAAATAATGCTGTGTGGACCATTGCATTGCGGAAGTTCTGCTAGCATATTAGGTGATAAGAAGCGATCACGTACAAAATGGAACACGTGATGTCTGTCTTGATCCTTCAATCTCTGTGATTTTTCTAATTTTAAACCCTTCCTCAACTTTGAGAAAATTGTTGAGCATACTCAAATTCTCACTGTCAAAGAATCAGTTTGACCATGTACTAGTTCATTGTTGTTGACTGCAAATCAAAATAAAATCCTCTCTTACCTTGTCGGAGAATGTTACAGGTTAACTATGGGGCAAGAGGTTGGGTCGTACACCATAAAACTGATATATGGGCAAAGTCATCGCCAGTTTCAGGTGACGTTGTGTGGGCAATGTGGGCAATGGGTGGCGCATGGCTTTGCACGCATCTCTGGGAACAGTATAAATATACAATGGACAAGGTAGTACCAATGCCACCATGTTCAGTGGAAATTTTTTCTGATTTATCGTCTTCCTTTCCTGCAAGGCAGAAATGGATCAATGCTTATACACGTACTTGCTTTAATTAGCAGAGAGATTCTTTGACCTGATGGCATTACAAAGTTCCTCAGAAGTCACTACGCTATCTCAAGCTTTGTGATCTGAAGCTTTCGCTGTTTCTTTCTTTCTTTTCCTTTAGATTCCCAAAAGTTGTTTCCCCTTGCAGCACGAGAGATTGCAATGATAGCATTAGCCTTGAGTGTGAGTCAAGCCTAAGCATAAGTTCTGGCCTTCTTAATTTTCAGCTCCTTAATGACTTTTAGGCTTTTTCTAGTTTTCTCTAGCTATTACTTTTGCAGATCGGAGTCATCTTTGAAAATCTAAAGATAGTCTCTTGCTTCATCTTGAAAAGCCACGTAATTATTATGTAGCTGCAATGTGCATCTCTGTCTGGTTATATTGGATTGCACTATTTGCTAGGTATGCACTGAAAATTTCAGATGCTCGATATTAAACAGGAGTTCCTCAGGAACAAGGCTTATCCTTTGTTGGAAGGATGTGCACTGTTCCTGTTGGACTGGTTGATTGAAGGCCCTGATGGATACCTTGAAACCAACCCTTCAACATCTCCAGAACATAGCTTTATTGCTCCCGATGGTAGGTATGCTAGTGTGAGTTACTCAACAACAATGGACATGGCAATCATAAAGGAAGTGTTCTCTGGAGTTGTTGCTGCTGCTGAGGTGAAGCCTCGTCCAAATAGGCAGAAAAATTAGCTTTCTCCTGCTTCATAGTTTTTACAACTTTGAAATGAAGTTCTGAATGACAGGTTCTAGGGTATACCAATAGTGATCTTGTCAATGAAGTGCAGAAGGCTCAGACAAGGCTTCGTCCAATTAAAATAGCCATGGATGGTTCTATCATGGAATGGGTATGTGGTGGCTTAAATGCTTTCTGCTATTCCTCAAGTTGAGCCCAAGAACAATCATTGTAATTTTTCTTTTTCGGTACAAAGGCCGCCTATCTTTGTTGTCTAACCAGTACTTCCTGTGAAGGCAGGCACTAGATTTCAAGGATTCGGACATGCATCATCGTCATCTTTCTCACCTTTTTGGCCTGTTTCCGGGACACACAATAACTTTGGAACTCACTCCTGATCTCTGTACTGCTGCAGAGAAATCCCTCCATAATAGAGGTCCGCTTCTTGTGGCTGGATCAGTATTTAAGTTTTGTGTGCTTGATCATCTAGGGCTGTGGGAGTGGTTTTTTTTCTTTTTAGGCCTTGGGAGGGCGCGGGCTGTTGAGGTTGGCGAATGCTTTACACTCCATTTTCAATGCAAATATTGGTCTGAGGAATATGCTCATTCATTGGACATCTTTCTTTTTCTATACGACAGTTGTTTATTTGATTATCATGTGACTGTAAAAAAATCAGGCTAGCACAATTTCTGTGCTGCATCTTTCATAAGCTCCAATTAAATGAGAGTCTGAAGTGGTCTTCATCTTGGAAATCTCATGCTGCGACGCTGCTAGCGAGATAGTTGGATGGTTTTCTAACATTTTTGTGATTGGTTCAGGAGAGGATGGTCCAGGATGGTCTACAACATGGAAAATCGCTCTCTGGGCACGACTCCATAGCAGTGAGCATGCATATCGGATGGTCAAGCGTTGATTACCTTGGTGGATCCAGATCATGAGGTGTTCTTCCATGGAGGACTCTATAGTAACTTATTTGCTGCACATCCTCCTTTCCAGATTGATGCCAACTTTGGGTAAGAAGATATTATATGTTTTCTATAGGGAATGATCATGGTGTGAACACAATCTCTCAGGACCAGTACATTGAGTGATTTATTGAAAAAACCCTTTGCTTTTCAATCATCTCTTCTTCAGCTACAATGTTTCTCAAATTGGAACTCTGGAATATGATTGTGACTGCCTCAATTTTGAAACTTCACATATGTCATTAGTCCCATTGGACATTGTAAATAAAGATTTCAATTTGTACCTTGTGAATTTAGAAACCTACACATATATCTCTCAGTGCTCACACTGTTACTGCCTTAGATGTCAAATTTGAGATGCAAAAACCATGGTTTTTCCTTTTTCATTTATGAATTAACTACGTGATATTTAACAATCCGATATCTACTTCATGTGACTTGAAAGAGTTTTACCTTTTGCCCATCTCCCATAGAGTTTGTATGACAAATTTCTTACTTTGAGTCGACTTGAGAAGAGATTCTTTGAAGTTCCCTTTTCTACTTAATATCCTAACATTCCAGTGAATGAACTATTTTTTGATACGTAAGTAATAGCAATGGAGTCGTCCTGGGAATTGGTAACATTACTTAGTCCAGTTTTTGCCTTTCATCTTGGATCAGTTTTATAGCAGCGGTTGCGGAAATGCTCGTGCAGAGCACTGTTAAGGATTTATACTTGCTTCCTGCTCTTCCCCGGGACAAATGGGGGAATGGTTGGGTGAAGGGATTGAAAGCGCGTGGAGGGGTCACGGTCAACATCCGCTGGAGTGATGGAGACCTCAATGAAGTCGATGTTTGGTCGAAGGACCAAATCTCTCTTCACAAGTTGCACTACAAGGGAGCTTCAGTGACAGTAGATATTGCCTCTCATAGGGTCTACACATTCAATGGACAGTTGAGCCTCATGAAGACATGCTCCCTTTAGGACGGTTCACGTCATGTGTTCCCAACAGAAGAAAAAATATATAAATAATGATGTTAGGAACCTATAAAAGTTTGGGACTGTCCTTTCTTTTTGCTCAACTTTTATTTAGCTGTTGTTGCTTTTGAGTTCTCTCAACCTTATATGATAATGTGACCTGACTACCAAGTAATATGCAGATTTACTATACTCATGCCTTGCTAGTGTGCTCTGAAGCATTTTGTTGATTGGGATTGTGCAGGAGAACCTTCAAGAGGCATGGGAAGCAAAAATGAGATCCTCTGTTAGTAGTTTGATTGAGAAGTCTGTCAGTTGTGATTATAATTCACGCTTACCATTCTTCAATTCTTCGAAGTCAGCTTTGACACTATTTCCAGCATTCACGCTCTGAAAAAGCTTTTGTTTGTGTCATACGTGGTTCTGTTTTTATGACATCACGAAAATTGGCCTGGATTCTGGATACAACGGTTCTAGGGCTGGAACGTTTTCATCATTGTAAAACAACAGCATCTGTAATTCATGTATTGGGAATCCAGTTTGGTACCTTCCACAGTTGGGAAGCCGATCAGCAGAGGTGTTGGCTTCGCGGTGCCTGTGATGAAAGGTCATCGCTGCTCTATCCATGAATATGTCGCACATATTCCTTGAAACACTCAAAAGCAAGATGGTTCTCTAATCACGAATTGAATCCTTTAGGGGGCAAACAGCAAACTGAACCAGGCTTCCGTTCGAGTAATAGAAAAAGATTAACTTTGATAATCTGGGCGATGCCACTAGAAGATACAAGCTTTGGTATGGTTGTTTCCACCGCTCCGCATCATTCTTCCATAGAATAAGTATATTCGAAGTCTTCTTCTGCTCCTTGGTCGAATCAACAGGAATATTTGAACTTTGCATGCATTGCAGAAACGTCCAAATATAAGCAACAGACGGTCATTTTCCTCCCCCTCGCGAGCATCTGTGTTCTGAATCTTTTCTGCCGATAGTAAACATTTGAAACCACTCCAAGAAACGATGATCCGACTTATCTCTCTCGTTTATGTATATGGCCGTTTGCGAGCCTTCTCATTCAAGCTCACTGATAAATGTGCATTTATTGGCCTGTGTCATCAACACTTCTCTCGTTCTCATTCGCTGCAACCGTAAGCAATTTACTAGAGAAAGATGGAGCACACAGACGATTCCAACCCGTTGAAAGTGACGTTCAATGGGCCTGCCAAGTACTTCACTGATGCTGCTCCGATCGGCAATGGCAGGCTCGGAGCCATGGTGTGGGGTGGCATTGCCTCAGAACTTCTCCAACTGAATGGTGAATCCCTCTTCTCCTCTCTCCTGATGAATACGTGAAATGAGGAAGCAGTTTCTTCGGGAAACTGAAGAACAACGAAAAGTTTGAGGCCAACTAAAGTTGAACAAGTCTAGGTGTACCCAGACCGATTTACAAAAATGTTTGGGAAAAAGTCACGAAAAATCCTAAACTTTGCCCAGAATCACACATTTACCCCAAACTTTTTTTTGTGCCGTGAAAAACCCCAAACTTTCCAAACCGTGACACATTTACCCATAAGGGCATTTTTGTCTTTTTAGTTTCTGTTTTTTTTTTTTTTTCTTCTTCCCTCTCCTCCGTCGCCCATGGCGAAGCCGGCGGGAAGGGCGCGCAAGGGGTCGCCCTCGCCGGCGTGGGGCAAGGGCGGCCCTCGTCGGCGTCGGGCGAGGGCGGCCCTCCCAGATCTCGGAGTCGGCGGCCCTCGCCCGACGCAGGCGAGGGCCGCCCTCGCCCCATGCCGGCGACAGCTTCCCTCCGCTGGCTCCGCCATGGCCGGCAGAGGGAAGAAGAAGGAAAAAAAAAAAGAAAAAAAAATTAAAATGAAAAGACCAAAATGCCCTCCAATTTTAGGATAAATGTGTCACACTTGGAAAGTTCAGGGTTTTTGGTGTCGCAAAAAAAGTTTTGGGTAAATGTGTCACGGTTTGGAAAGTTTGGGATTTTTCACGGCACAAAAAAAGTTTGGGGTAAATGTGTCACTCGAGGCAAAGTTTAGGGTTTTTCGTGGCTTTTTCCAAAATGTTTTAATAGGTGATGTGTAGAGTTTTGACGTTGAATATGACCCACTTATTCAAAGGATCAATTGTAATTTAGTGGATCGGTTTTAGTGTACCTATCATAACTCGTTAAAGTTTATTGCGCAGACGTAAATCAAGCTGATTGAATGTTGACTTTTGTGTAGAGGACACTCTCTGGACTGGGATTCCGGGCAACTACACTAATCCTAATGTACCAGTGGCTTTGGCGGAGGTCAGGAAGCTCGTGGATGATGGTGAATATGCTGATGCTTCCGCAGCAGCAGTCTTTATGTTAGGAAAACCATCTGAAGTATGTATCTTTATCTACTTTATGCATGAATTTTGTTTTACTTCCATATTGAAGAAGATGACTTGTCTGTACCCAGGAATAGTTTCATGACTTATGGATTCCGTGAGCTCAATTGGTTGGTGGCGATGCCAGGTGATAGGTTACAAATTAACAATCCTTAGATTTAGCGAGCCCATGTATCCATGAATTTATCATAATAATTTGCTTGCTTATTTGCTTTTCCATGAATTAAGATTGAAATGAAGATGCCCGATTTGTGGGGTACCCTGATTCTCAACTGAACCAAGCATGCTGGAATCAGCTTACAGTCATAATAATGTGGCCCTCCTATGGCCTATATGTTTAAAGGAGGCGGCTACTCATCAGGTGCTGAAATATGTCGTGTTTAAAATACTAGCAGCTTCTCAAAGACTACTTTTTTAGCATTTGTCTCTCAAAGCAAATTGATCATCATTCCTGTATTCCTTTCTTCGGACACATTAATTTAGTATACCTCAGATTTTCTTCTCATTGTATTTCTCGTTTTGAGGCTCCTCTCCTCTGGTCAGCAATCACTAGGAAACACAAAGCATTCTGTCTACAGTGACACCCTTCTCTAATCTTTTTCAGTCATGATGTAGGTTTACCAACTCCTCGGGGACCTCAAGCTGGACTTTGATGATCTACATCTTACATATGCTGAAGAAACATATAGCAGGGAGCTAGACTTGAACACGGCTACTGTGAGAGTTGGATATTCTGTAGGCAATGTACAATTCTCAAGGGAGTACTTTTCGTCTTATCCTGACCAAGTTATTGTGATGAAGATATCTGCAAGCAAATCAGGATATCTTTCATTTACAGTGTCTCTAGATAGCCAGTTACACAATCATTCATATGTCAAGGGAAGTAACCAGATTATTATGGAGGGGGCTTGTCCTGGTAAAAGAATTCCACCAGAAGCAAATGATAATGCTCCCAAGGGAATACAGTTTTGCGCCATTCTTGATCTAAAGATTAGTGATGACATTGGCATGATAAATGTCTTGGATGACAAAAAATTGAAGGTTGAGGGTTCAGATTGGGCTATTCTGCAATTAGTGGCTGCTTCTTCATTTGATGGACCTCTAGTAGATCCTTCAGAATCTAAAAAGGATCCCACTGCAGACGCAGTCCGTGTGCTGAAAGCAGTAAGAAACCTTTCATATGCTGAGCTCTATGCACGCCATTTAAGTGACTACCAGAACCTTTTCCAACGTGTTTCACTTAAGCTTAAGAAAAGTTCCAGCTCTAACAGTGCCACAGGGTTTGCGTCTCCTGAGACTGGTGAACCTTCTTCAGTGACTTGTCTATACAATAAGGGGAGCAGAAATGGTAGAATATCTACTGCTGATAGGATTAGGTCTTTTGCAATTGATGAGGATCCTTCTTTTCTGGAGTTATTATTCCATTTGGTCGTTATTTACTTATTTCTTGCTCGAGGCCTGGAACCCAGGTGTCAAATCTTCAAGGAATCTGGAACAAGGACATTGCACCAATTTGGGAGTATGTGATCTCATTTTCTTCCAAATGCTCTTCCTTCTTCTCTCTTGTCTTCCATTCCTCCACCCTTCATACATTCTGCATTGATCTTGTCACCCCTTGATTGCGTTCAGGAACCCAGGTGTCAAATCTTCAAGGAATCTGGAACAAGGACATTGCACCAATTTGGGAGTATGTGATCTCATTTTCTTCCAAATGCTCTTCCTTCTTCTCTCTTGTCTTCCATTCCTCCACCCTTCATACATTCTGCATTGAATTTGTTCAGCTTTAGACATATCTTTGGAATTTGTTGCAATTGTGAGCTAAAGTCATGATGCGGTGCTTTCTCGATGCTTTAGGCGACATTTCTTAATGTGGTTTTTAGTTCTTCAGCAAATGTGGCTTCTGGGATAGTAACGGAGGGAGAACTTGAGCATGGTTAGGTTAATTTGTCATAATCTTTTCTGCTATATGCAGAGCAGAATCTCCCTTATTTGCATTGGAGTTCGAGTTCCTTTTCTGGGGTTACTTTTGCTGTTGGATCATTTATGTCATTTGTTTACTCATAGTCCCCAGTTACTTCTAGTGTTTCAGTGCTCCAGTGTTCATCCCGCCACATGCAAAGAAAGCGAAGATGTAAAAAGAAAAATGGACTACATTGAGTACATATTAATTTAAATTCTTATTTTTGGTATGGAATGCTTGTATACTGCTGTTGATGGTATCCGATTGATAGTAATTCAATAATGCAGGATGCTGATCACAACATGTGCTTGCATCTACGTTTAGGAACATTTTGTTTGGACAGTCACTGACTGAACCCCCGCCTTTTGCTCAGTTGTGCTCCTCACTTGAACATCAATCTTTAGATGAACTATTGGCCTTGCCTTCCCTGCAATGTTGCTGATTGCCAGGAACCTTTGTTTGATTTTCTTTCCTCTTTGTCCATTAATGGGAGTAAGACTGCAGAGGTGAGAATTCAACTTTAATTGTTCTGCAAGATCTAAATTCTCGTGTCAAATGATTTGTATGTGCTACCAAACATCATGAAAATGAAAGCAAGTAATTTCACTCTTCAGGAGCCAATATCATCTACCCCTACACATTCTATTTGTGAAGTTTCAAGTATTGGACATAAAGAATTGTGATACAAGATAATGAGCCTAGAAATTTGCCAGATGATGCTTTTCAATTTCCACGGCAATGCGAGGAGGACCATTATGTTGCAAATGTTATAATTGTACATTAGGTGATATGAAGTGCTCAGATGCAATGGAGAACACGACATCTTTCTCAATCCTTCAATCTCTTTGATTTTTCTATTCCCATTCTCGATTTGGACAATATTGAGCATATTCAAATTTTCAGTTGCTCAACAATCAGTTTGACCATATACTAGTTGTTGTTGAACATGAAATGAAAAAGAATCTCCTCTTACCTTGTTAGAGAATGTTACAAGTTAACTATGAAGCAAGAGGTTAGGTTGTACATCACCAAATTGACTTGTGGGCCTTGTGGGCCAAGTCATCAACAATCCGAGGTAAAGTTAAGTATGCAATATGGCCAATGGGTGGCGCATGGCTTTGCACACATCTCTGGGAGCACTATATTTATACAATGGACAAGGTAGTTCTAATGCCTCTGCTTTGGTTGACCTATTTTTCTGCTTTATCATCTTTTCTTGCCGGCCCTGACATGGTTCTCATGTTGTATGCTCTAAAGCTTTCTTTCATTTCTGTGTTTCTTCTTTCTAGAAAAGTTTGTCACCTCTTGTGAAAAAGTAGAGATTGACAATAGACAACGTTAGCCTAGAGTCTGAGTCAGGACTAAGTAGAAGTTCTGACCTCATGCATTTGTCAGTTGCATGTTGATTCAGGCCCTTTCCTAGATTGTTCCTCTCGCAGATTGGAATGTATGAGTAGGTGAGAGTATAGTCTTTTTGCACAAAAAGGAAAGGCAATCCCTACTCTTAAAATCTTTGAAATTTTCACAAATAACTCAAAAAAAATAATAAAGCATTTAATGAAAGAAAATTAATGCAAATGATCTCTTAACTTTAACCCACGTTTAATTTATACCTAAATTGTTGCTCCCGATGGAATGAAAACTTTTTTTTTTTTAATGGTTTAGGAACAAAAACTTCAGGGTAAGTTCAAATGTAGTATACTTAAAAAATTGATTTTTTTTAGAACGGGGATGTGGAAAGGTAAGGATCCACTGTCCATCGGATCCATGCCGCGACAAACGGTCATTATTGTCCACCTCTCAAGAGACTTTTGTCCGATAGCGTCATGTCCGGTTCGAAGCAATCATTATACGAAGTTTTCTTCATGACGACGACGTGCTCTTTCTCGTCCGAAGGCGCCAAAGAAGCTTGACGTGCTTCTGTATCTTCCGGTCGCCTCGTCGACGCTTCTCAACTAGCAGTCGGTGTGCTGCGACCGTGCGGAAGAGCGAGAAAGGCCCGATCTTGATGGAGCGTACCGACGAGCCCGAGCCTTTGAAGGTCACTTTCGGTGGGCCCGCCAAGTACTTCACCGACGCCGCTCCGATCGGCAACGGCAGGCTCGGAGCCATGGTGTGGGGTGGCGTGGCCTCGGAACTTCTCCAGCTCAATGGTGAGCCGCTTCTCTCCTTTTTCCTCTGCAAGAAGCTCTAAGAAAGTTTCTTCTTTTGGTACTGGTGGAGCTATCGGCCTTCTCGTTTCCGTGGAAATGAAATTTATGTGCCGGTTACGAATTTTTTAAGGGGTGCGTAATGCCGAGGGAACAAGAAAGATTCTATTTTTAATTCCTGAAAATCGCAACTTTTCGGTGTTTGATTGTTTTGACATGTACTTCGGACACCCTTTAGGAAATCCTAGACAGTTCTCTCTTCGCAAGACCAATTTATTGGGAAAGTTTTTCTCTTTCTGGTACTGCCTGATGTTCGGCAGTTACTCAGTACAGTCATCGTTCAAGCTTGGAGGAGTGGTTCATTAGTGCTTTCTCGTCAAACTTATAGGAATTTTCGACTTCTGAGATCAGCATTCTTTGCTTGGTTTATCAATTCTTGCGTTGATCGAGTCTGGCATTGTTCTCGTAGTCTATATATGCCAATTGCGAAGCTAATTGTCCTGAGGTACAGATTGTAAGGGTCTCGTGCTGTATAAACAAAGACTGCAATCTGACTAATTGATCAGGTCATGCGGCTGCTAAGGTCTGATACATGCGCACATCAAGCTGATTGAATGTTGACTTTTGTGTAGAGGATACTCTCTGGACTGGGACTCCAGGGAATTACACTGATCCTCATGTACCAGCAGTGTTAGCAGATGTCAGGAAGCTCGTGGATGATGGTGAATATGTTGATGCTACTGCAGCAGCAGGCAGTTTGCTAGGAAATCCTTCTGAAGTACTCTCTATCTACTTTAACGATGGTTTTTATTTTCATGTTACTACAATGTTGTGCTTGTACCAATGTTTAATTTCCTGATTCATGGTGTCTGTAAGCTTAATTAGGTATTTGCGATGTCACGTGCTAGTATACACTTCTACCAGAATTTAGACTTAGCAAGTTCATGGAATGATGAATTAATCTTACCTGAGCAACTCGCATAGTTGCTTTTCCATGAATTAAGAGTGAGATCAACGTCAATGGTTGATTGTGGCCCCTTGACATGATTTCTCAAGAAAAACGCTTGATAATGATTCTCCTTCATTCTATCATCAACCAAAGTTGATATTCATCCCTTTATACTCAACCAAACTATGCGTGCCGGAATCAGCATTGAGTTAAGAGAATGTGGCCCTTCCTATGGCCTGTGGATTACTGTAGCTGGAGCTACGTATCAGGTTCTGGAATATGTTACCAATTGCATAGCAAGTTCTTTATACTAATCTTCTGGCATTTGTCTCTGACTGCAGGCTAATTGCTATACATTTACTTTTTGTTCTTTATACATGATCATATAAATGTTTTCTACTCATTTCATATTTTCAACGATCCCTCTCTAACCTTTTCAATGTTGATGTAGGCTTACCAACTCCTCGGGGACCTCAAGCTGGACTTTGATTATCTCCATCTTACATATGCTGAAGAAACATATAGCAGGGAACTAGACTTGAACACTGCTACTGTGAGAGTTGGATATTCTGTAGGCAATGTACAATTCTCAAGGGAGTACTTTTCATCTTATCCTGACCAAGTTATTGTGATGAAAATATCTGCAAGCAAATCAGGATATGTTTCATTTACAGTGTCTCTAGATAGCCAGTTACAACATCATTCATACGTCGAGGGAAGTAACCAAATTATTATGGAGGGTGCTTGTCCTGGTAAAAGAATTCCACCAGAAGTAAATGATAACGATCCCAAGGGAATTCAGTTTTGCAGCATCCTTGATCTAAAGATTAGTGATGAGAGTGGCACGATAAGTATCTTGGAAGACAAAAAATTGAAAGTTGAGGGCTCAGATTGGGCTATTCTCCGTTTAGTGGCTGCTTCTTCTTTTGATGGACCTCTAACAAACCCTTTAGAGTCTAAAAAAGATCCCACTGCAGATGCAGTTCGTGCACTAAAATCAATACAAAATCTTTCATATGCTGAGCTCTATGCACGCCATTTGAGTGACTACCAGAACCTTTTCCAACGTGTTTCACTTAAGTTAAGGAAAAGTTCCAGCTCTCCTAGTGCCATGGGAAATGCATCCCTTGCGACTGGTGAACCTTCTTCAATTACTGATCCATGCAATAAGGGAAATGAGAGTGGTAAAATAACTACTGCTGATAGTATTAAGTCTTTTGCAATTGATGAAGATCCTTTTCTGGTGGAGTTGTTATTCCAATTTGGTCGCTATTTACTTATTTCTTGCTCGAGGCCTGGAACCCAGGTGGCAAATCTTCAAGGAATTTGGAACAAGGATGTTGCACCAAAATGGGAGTAGGTTTTGTGATCTCAATTTCTTCCAAATGCTTTTCTTTCTAAGCCAGATCTCTACTTTTGATATATTGGTCTAACTAGTTATCTAATGCGATTTGTTACTTTCACTTTCTTTTGTTTTGTTTTCTTAATTCATTCTGCTTTGTTCTTGTCATCACCATGCTTGTCTTTCTTATCTTGTCACTCTAGATTATCATGCAAAGAGAGAGGATGATGAAATAAGAAACGGCTTGCACGTAGTAGATATTACTTAAAATGCTTGTCGACAAACAGCATTTATAGTATTGCGGATGGATTCCGATCGATAGTACTTCTCTAATGCTGGGTGCTGTTAATGTTATGTGCTTGCAGCTACTTTTAGGGAAACTATGTGTGGACAGTCACTGACCGAATCCCCTCCTTTTGCTCAGTTCGGCTCCTCATATGAACATCAATCTTGAAATGAACTATTGGCCTTGCCTTCCCTGCAATCTTGCCGAGTGCCAGGAGGCTTTGTTTGATTTTCTTTCCTCTTTATCAGTGAATGGGAGTAAAACTGCAAAAGTGAGTATTCAACTTCAATGGTTCTGCAAGAATCTGCCTTCTGTGACCACATAGTTTATATCTGTCAGATAGTTGGAAAATGAAAGCAAGTGGTTTCATTCTTCAGGAGCCAATATGATCTGTGTCACAAGGCATTCTGTTTGAAAGGTTTTAAGCATGTGGACTCAGAGAATTATGAGATAAGATGATGGGTCCATAAGTTTTCCAGATGTTTGCGAGGTTCCATTCTCTTTGGTGAGGTAGATTCCAGCAGAAAAAGAAAATTTGAGTTTGAAAATAATGCTTTGTGGACAATTGCATTGCGGAAGTTCTGCTAGCATATTAGGTGATAAGAATCGATCACGTACAAAATGGAACACGTGATGTCTGTCTTGATCCTTCAATCTCTGTGATTTTTCTAATTTTAAACCCTTCCTCAATTTTGAGTAAATTGTTGAGCATACTCAAATTCTCACTGTCAAAGAATCAGTTTGACCATGTACTAGCTCATTGTTGTTGACTGCAAATCAAAATAAAATCCTTTCTTACCTTGTCGGAGAATGTTACAGGTTAACTATGGGGCAAGAGGTTGGGTCGTACACCATAAAACTGATATATGGGCAAAGTCATCGCCAGTTTCAGGTGACGTTGTGTGGGCAATGTGGGCAATGGGTGGTGCATGGCTTTGCACGCATCTCTGGGAACACTATAAATATACGATGGACAAGGTAGTTCCAATGCCACCATGTTCAGTGGAAATTTTTTTCTGATTTATCGTCTTCCTTTCCTGCAAGGCAGAAATGGATCAATGTGTATCATGTACTTGCATTAATTAGCAGAGAGATTCTTTGACCTGATGGCATTACAAAGTTTCTCAGAGGTCACTATGCTATCTCAAGCTTTGTGATCTGAAGCTTTCGCTGTTTCTTTCTTTCTTTTCCTTTAGATTTCCAAAAGTTGTTTCCCCTTGCAGCACGAGAGATTGCAATGATAGCATTAGCCTTGAGTGTGAGTCGAGCCTAAGCATAAGTTCTGGCCTTCTTATATTTCAGCTCCTTAATGACTTTTAGGCTTTTCTAGTTTTTTCTAGCTATTACTTTTGCAGATCGGAGTTTTATAGCCAGAACTGACATAATAGCTATTCTGCATCAATAGGAAAAGCAATTATCATCTTCGAAAATCTAAAGATAGTCTCTTGCTTTATCTTGAAAAGCCACGTATCTATTATGTAGCTGCAATATGCATCTCTCTGTGGTTATATCGGATTGCACTATTTGCTAGGTATGCACTGAAAATTTCAGATGCTTGATATTAAACAGGAGTTCCTTAGGAACAAGGCTTATCCTTTGTTGGAAGGATGTGCACTGTTCCTGTTGGACTGGTTGATTGAAGGCCCTGATGGATACCTTGAAACCAACCCTTCAACATCTCCAGAACATAGCTTTATTGCTCCTGATGGTAGGCCTGCTAGTGTGAGTTACTCAACGACAATGGACATGGCAATCATAAAGGAAGTGTTCTCTGGAGTTGTTGCTGCTGCTGAGGTGAAGCCTCATCCAAATAGGCAGAAAAATTAGCTCTCTCCTGCTTCATAGCTTTTACAACTTTAAAATGAAGTTCTGAATGACAGGTTCTAGGGTATACCAATAGTGATCTTGTCAATAAAGTGCAGAAGGCTCAGACAAGGCTTCGTCCAATTAAAATAGCCATGGATGGTTCTATCATGGAATGGGTATGTGGTGGCTTAAATGCTTTCTGCTCTCCCTCAAGTTCAGCCCAAGAACAATCATTGTAATTTTTCTTTTTCAGTACATAGGCTGCCTATCTTTGTGGTCTAACCAATACTTCCTGTGAAGGCAGGCACTAGATTTCAAGGATCCAGAAATGCATCATCGTCATCTTTCGCACCTTTTTGGCCTGTTTCCGGGACACACAATAACTTGGGAACTCACTCCTGATCTCTGTACTGCTGCAGAGAAATCCCTTTATAAAAGAGGTCTGCTTCCTTTGGCCGGATCAGTATTTAAGTTTTGTGTGCTTGATCATCTGGGGGCTGCAGAAGTGGTTTTTTTTTTTTTTTTTTTTTTTTGGGCCCTTTTTTGGGGGGGGGGTTGAGGTTGGCAAATGCTTTACACACCATTTTAAATGCAAATATTGGTCTGAGGATGTGCTCATTCATTGGACATCTTTCTTTTTCTATACGACAGTTGTTTATTTGATTATCATGTGACTGTAACAAAGATCAGGCTAGCACAATTTCTCTGCTGCATCTTTCATAAGCTCAGATTAAATGAGAGTCTGAAGTGGTCTTCAACTTGGAACTCTTATGCTGCAATGCTGCTAGCGAGATAGTTGGATGGTTTTCTAACTATTTTGTGATTGGTTCAGGAGAGGATGGTCCAGGATGGTCTACAACATGGAAAATCGCTCTCTGGGCACGACTCCATAGCAGTGAGCATGCGTATCGGATGGTCAAGCATTTGATTACCTTGGTAAATCCAGATCATGAGGTGTCCTTCCAGGGAGGACTATATAGTAACTTATTTGCTGCGCATCCTCCTTTCCAGATTGATGCCAACTTTGGGTAAGAAGATATTATATGTTTTCTATAGGGAATGATCATGGTGTGAATGCAATCTCTCAGGACCAGTATATGAAGTGATTTATTGAAAAAACCCTTTGCTTTTCGATCATCTCTTCTTCAACTACAATGTTTCTCAAATTGGAACTCTGGAGTATGATTGTGACTGCCTCAATTTTGAAACTTCACATATATCATTAGTCCCATTGGACATTGTAAATAAAGATTTCGATTGGTACCTTGTGAATTCAGAAACTTACACATACGTCTCTCAGTGCTCATGCTGACTGCCTTAGACGTCAAATTTGAGATGCAAAAACCATAGTTTTTCCTTTTCTTTTATGAATTAACAATGTGATATTTAACAATCCGATATCTACTTCATGTGACTTGAAAGAGTTTTACCTTTTGCCCATCTCCCATAGAGTTCGTATGACAAATTTCTTACTTTGAGTCGACTCTAGAAGAGATTCTTTGAAGTTCCCTTTTCTACTTAATATCCTACCATTCCAGTGAATGAACTATTTTTTGATACGTAAGTAATAGCAATGGAGGAGTCTTGGGAATTGGTAACATTACCTAATCCGGTTTTTGCCTTTCCTCTTGGATCAGTTTTATAGCAGCGCTTGCAGAAATGCTCGTGCAGAGCAGTGTTAAGGATTTATACTTGCTTCCTGCTCTTCCCCGGGACAAATGGGGGAATGGTTGGGTGAAGGGATTGAAAGCGCGTGGAGGGGTCACGGTCAACATCCGCTGGAGTGATGGAGACCTCAATGAAGTTGATGTTTGGTCGAAGGACCAGATCTCTCTTCACAAGTTGCACTACAAGGGTACCTCAGTGACAGTAGATATTGCATCTCATAGAGTTTACACATTCAATGGAGAGTTGAGACTCATGAAGACGTGCTCCCTTTAGGATGCTTTACGTCATGTGTTGGGAGAGAAAATAAAAAAGAAAGATGTTCGGAACCCATAAAAGTTTGGGACGTCCTTTTTTCTGCTCAACTTTTATTTAGCTGTTTTTGCTTTTGAGTTCTATCAACCTTATATGATAATGTGACCTGACTACCAAGTAATATGCAGATTTACTATACGCATGCCATGCTAGTTTGCTCTGAAGCATTTTGTTGATTGGCATTGTGCAAGAGAACCTTCAAGAGGCATGGGAAGCAAAAATGAGATCCTTTGTTAGAAGTTTGATTGAGAAGCCTGTCGCTTGTGATTATAATTCACGCTTACCATTCTTCAATTCTTCGAAGTCAGCTTTGACACTATTTCCAGCATTCACGCTCTGAAAAAGCTTTTGTTTCTGTGTCATACGTGGTTCTGTTTTTATGACATCACGAAAATTGGCCTGGATTCTGGATACAACGGTTCTAGGGCCGGAGCATTTTCATCATTGTAAAACAACAGCATCTGTAATTCATGTATTGGGAATCCAGTTTGGCACCTTCCATGGTTGGGAAGCCGATCAGCAGAGGTGTTGGTTTCGCAGTGCCTGTGATGAAAGGTCATCGCTGCTCTATCCATGAATATGTTGCACGTATTCCTTGGAACACTTGAAAGCAAGATGGTTCTCTAATCCCGAATTGAATCCTTTAGAGGGCAAACAGCAAACTGAACCAGGCCTCCATTCCGAGTAAAAGGAAAATGATTGACTCCGATGATCTGAGCGATGCCACTAAAAGATACAAGCTTTGGTATAGTTGTAACACTGTAAGCTTATTTGTCCACCGCTCCGCATCATTGTTTCATAGAATAAGTATATTCAAAGTCTTCTTCTGCTCCTTGTTCGCATCAACGGGAATATTTGTACTTTGCATGCATTGCAGAAACGTCCAAATATAAGCAACAGACGGTCATTTTCCTCCCCCTCACGAGCATCTGTGTTCTGAATCTTTTCTGCCGATAGTAAACATTTGAAACCACTCCAAGAAACGATGATCCGACTTATCTCTCTCGTTTATATGTGTATGGCCGTTGCGAGCCTTCTCATTCAAGCTCACTGATAAATGTGCATTTATTGGCCCGTGTCATCAACACTCCTCTCGTTCTCATTCTCTGCAACTGTAAGCAATTAACTAGAGAAAGATGGAGCACACAGACGATTCTGACCCGTTGAAAGTGACGTTCAATGGGCCTGCCAAGTACTTCACTGATGCTGCTCCGATCGGCAATGGCAGGCTCGGAGCCATGGTGTGGGGTGGCGTTGCCTCAGAACTTCTCCAACTCAATGGTGAATCCCTCTTCTCCTCTCTCCTGATGAATACGTGGAATGAGGAAGCAGTTTCTTAGGGAAACTGAAGAACAACAAAAAGTTTTCTTCTTCCAGGTTTTCGGAGTGTGAAAGTTTGAGGCCAACTAAAGTTGAACAAGTCTAGGTGTACCCAGACCGATTTATGAAAATGTTTTAATAGGTGATGTGTAGAGTTTTGATGTTGAATATGACCCACTTATTTAAAGGATCAATTGCAATTTAGTGGATCGGTTTTAGTGTACCTATCATAACTCGTTAAAGTTTATTGTGCAGACGTAGATCAAGCTGATTGAATGTTGACTTTTGTGTAGAGGACACTCTCTGGACTGGGATTCCAGGCAACTACACTAATCCTAATGTACCAGTGGCTTTGGCGGAGGTCAGGAAGCTCGTGGATGATGGTGAATATGCTGATGCTTCTGCAGCAGCAGTCTATATGTTAGGAAATCCATCTGAAGTACGTATCTTTATCTACTTTATGCATGAATTTTATTTTATTTCCATATTGAGAAGACGACTTGTCTGTACCCAGGAATAGTTTCATGATTTATGGCTTCTGTGAGCTCAATTGGGTGTTGGCGGTGCCAGGTGATAGGATACAAATTAACAATCCTTAGACTTAGCGAGCCCATGTATCCATGAGTTTATCATAATAATATGCTCGCTCATTTGCTTTTTCATGAATTAAGATTGAAATGCCCGATTTGTGGGGTACCCTGATTCTCATCTGAACCAAGCATGCTGGAATCAGCTCAGTCATAAAAATGTGGCCCTCCTATGGCCTATGTGTTTAAAGGAGGTGGCTATTCATCAGGTGCTGAAATATGTCGTGTTTAAAATACTAGCAGCTTCTCAAAGACTAATTTTCTAGCATTTTTCTCTCAATGCAAATTGATCACCATTCCAGTATTCCTTTCTTCAGACACGTTAATTTAGTATACCTTAGATTTTCTTCTCATTGTATTTCTCGTTTTGAAGCTCCTCTCCTCTGGTCAGCAATCGCTAGGGAACACAAAGAATTCTGTCTACGGTGACACCCTTCTCTAATCTTTTTCAGTCATGATGTAGGTTTACCAACTCCTCGGGGACCTCAAGCTGGACTTTGATGATCTCCATCTTACATATGCTGAAGAAACATATAGCAGGGAACTAGACTTGAACACGGCTACTGTGAGAGTTGGATATTCTGTAGGCAATGTGCAATTCTCAAGGGAGTACTTTTCATCTTATCCTGACCAAGTTATTGTGATGAAGATATCTGCAAGCAAATCAGGATATCTTTCATTTATAGTGTCTCTAGATAGCCAGTTACACAATCATTCATATGTCAAGGGAAGTAACACAATTATTATGGAGGGGGCTTGTCCTGGTAAAAGAATTCCACCAGAAGCAAATGATAATGCTCCCAAGGGAATACAGTTTTGCGCCATTCTTGATCTAAAGATGACATTGGCATGATAAATGTCTTGGATGACAAAAAATTGAAGGTTGAGGGTTCAGATTGGGCTATTCTGCAATTAGTGGCTGCTTCTTCATTTGATGGACCTCTAGTAGATCCTTCAGAATCTAAAAAGGATCCCACTGCAGATGCAGTCCGTATGCTGAAAACAATAAGACACCTTTCATATACTGAGCTCTATGCACGCCATTTAAGTGACTACCAGAACCTTTTCCAACGTGTTTCACTTAAGTTTAAGAAAAGTTCCAGCACTAACAGTGCCACGGGGTTTGCATCTCCTGAGACTGGTGAACCTTCTTCAGTGACTTGTCTATACAATAAGGGGAGCAGCAATGGTAGAATATCTACTGCTGATAGGATTAGGTATTTTGCAATTAATGAGGATCCTTCTTTTCTGGAGTTATTATTCCATTTCGGTCGCTATTTACTTATTTCTTGCTCGAGGCCTGGAACCCAGGTGTCAAATCTTCAAGGAATCTGGAACAAGGACATTGCACCAATTTGGGAGTATGTGATCTCATCTTCTTCCAAATGCTCTTCTTTCTTCTCTCTTGTCTTCCATTCCTCCACCCTTCATACATTCTGCATTGATCTTGTCACCCCTTGATTGCGTTCAACTTTAGACATATCTTTGGAATTTGTTGCAATTGTGAGCTAAAGTCATGATGCAGTTCTTGATGCTTTAGGCGACATTTCTTAAATGTGGTTTTTAGTTCTTCAGCAAATGTGGCTTCTGGGATAGTAACAGAGGGAGAGCTTGAGCATGGTTAGGTTAATTTGTCATAATCTTTTCCGCTATATGCAGAGCAGAATCTCCCTTATTTGCATTGGAGTTTGAGTTCCTTTTCTGGGGTTACTTTTGCTGTTGGATCATTTATGTCATTTGTTTACTTATAGTCCCCTGTTACTTCTAGTGTTTCAGTGCTCTGGTGTTCATCCTGCCACATGCAAAGAAAGCGAAGATGTAAAAAAAAAATAGACTACATTGAGTACATATTAATTTAAATTCTTACTGTTGTATGGAATGCTTGTATACTGCTGTTGATAGTATCCGATTGATAGTAATTCAATAATGCAGGATGCTGATCACAAAATGTGCTTGCATCTACGTTTAGGAACATTATGTTTGGACAGTCACTGACTGAACCCCCTCCTTTTGCTCAGTTGTGCTCCTCACTTGAACATCAATCTTCAGATGAACTATTGGCCTTGCCTTCCCTGCAATCTTGCTGATTGCCAGGAGCCTTTGTTTGATTTTCTTTCCTCTTTGTCCATTAATGGGAGTAAGACTGCAGAGGTGAGAATTCAACTTTAATTATTCTGCAAGATCTAAAGTTTCGTGTCAAATGATTTGTATGTGCTACCAGACATCATGAAAATGAAAGCAAGTAATTTCACTCTTCAGGAGCCAATATCATCTACCCCTACACATTCTGTTTGTGAAGTTTCAAGTATTGGACTTAAAGAATTGTGATACAAGAAAATGAGCCTAAAATTTGCCAGATGATGCTTTTTAATTTCCACAGCAATGCGAGGAGGACCATTATGTTGCAAATGTTATAATTGTACATTAGGTGATATGAAGTGCTCAGGTGCAACGGAGAACATGACATCTTTCTCAATCCTTCAATCTCTTTGATTTTTCTATTCCCATTCTCGATTTGGACAATATTGAGCATATTCAAATTTTCAGTTGCTCAACAATCAGTTTGACCATATACCAGCTGTTGTTGAACATGAAATGAAAAAGAATCTCCTCTTACCTTGTTAGAGAATGTTACAGGTTAACTATGAAGCAAGAGGTTGGGTTGTACATCACCAAACTGACGTATGGGCCAAGTCATCAACAATTCCAGGTAAAGTTAAGTATGCAATCTGGCCAATGGGTGGCGCATGGCTTTGCACACATCTCTGGGAGCACTATATGTATACAATGGACAAGGTAGTTCTAATGCCTCTGTTTGGTTGACCTATTTTTCTGCTTTATCATCTTTTCTTGCCAGCCCTGACATGGTTCTCATGCTGTATGCTCTAAAGCTTTCTTTCATTTCTGTGTTTCTTCTTTCTAGAAAGTTTGTCACCTCTTGCGAAAAAGAAGAGATTGACAATAGACAGCGTTAGCCTAGAGTCTAGAGTCTGAGTCAGGACTAAGCAGAAGTTCTGACCTCATGCATTTTTCGGTTGCATGTCGATTTAGGCCCTTTCCTAGATTTCTGTGGTTTGTTCCTCTCGAAGATTGGAATGTATGAGTAGTCAAGAGCATAGTCTTTTTGCACAAAAAGGAAAAGCAGTCCCTGCTCTTAAAATCTTTGAAATTTTCGCAAATAATATTTTAAAAAAAAAAAAAAAGTGTGCTTCTTTGATCATGAAAAGTCGTGTGTATGTGCTGTAGCTCTGCGGGGTGCATCTCTCTCTTACTTACATGGGATTGCACCATTTCGTAGGTATGCACTAAATCTTTGAATGCTCTACATTAAACAGGACTTCCTTGAAAACAAAGCATATCCTCTGTTGGAAGGATGTGCAACTTGGCTGTTGGACTGGTTGATTGAAGGCCGTGATGGGTATCTTGAAACCAACCCATCAACATCTCCAGAACACAACTTTATTGCTCCTGATGGAAGGCCTGCCAGTTTGAGCTACTCAACAACAATGGATATCATGATCATAACCGAAGTGTTCTTTGCAGTTGTTGCCGCTGCTGAGGTGAAGCCACATCTATAAGACAGGCGTAAACACTTAGCTTTCTACTAGTTCATAGCTTTTAAACCTTCATAACTAAGTTCTGAATAGCAGGTTCTTGGGTATACCGACAGCGATCTAGTCGATAAAGTGAAGAAGGCTCAGACAAGGCTTCGTCCAATAAAAATAGCCATGGATGGTTCTATCATGGAATGGGTATGTGGTGGCTTAAATACTTTTCCGTTCTTCCTCAAGTACAAAAGTAGCCTGCATTTTATGGTCTAAGAAGTGAATTCTACGAATGCAGGCCCTAGATTTTGAGGATCCAGAGGTGCATCATCGTCATCTTTCGCACCTGTTTGGCCTGTTTCCGGGGCACACAATGACTATGGAAGGAACTCCTGATCTCTGCACTGCTGCCAAGAAATCACTCTATAAAAGAGGTCTGCACTTCTTTAAGTGGGTGGAGTATTGTCTCAATCTTCGAATGTTGCATCGTCTTTCCGGGGCCGCAAATGCTCCACTTTTACACAAGATTTCTGTTATAAATAAGATTGTTTCCGGGGATATTCTCAATCATTGGACATGTTCTTTTCTTTGTATAGCAGTTTTTTATTTCTGTCTTGGATATTTTCTGCTTTCATGCTGCTCGCGATGGTTAGATGGTTTCTAAACTTCTTTTTGACGGGGCTCAGGAGTGGATGGTCCAGGATGGTCTACAACGTGGAAAGTCGCTCTCTGGGCACGTCTCCACGACAGTGAGCATGCTTATGAAATGATCAAGCACTTGATTACCTTGGTAGATCCAGATCATGAGGTGTCCTTCCATGGAGGACTATACAGTAACTTATTTGCTGCACATCCTCCTTTCCAGATTGATGCCAACTTTGGGTGAGAGAAATTCGCGCACTTTATTTCGACAGCAGCGAAGACTAACAATCTGACATGTACTACATGTGACTGGCATTTCCTTTTATCCATTGCTAGCTTTATAGCGGCGGTTGCAGAATTGCTCGTGCAGAGCACGGTGAAGGACCTGTTCTTGCTTCCTGCGCTTCCCCGGGACAAATGGGGGAGTGGTCGGGTGAAGGGACTGAAAGCGCGCGGAGGGGTCACCGTCGACATCTGCTGGAGTGATGGAGAACTCCATGAAGTTGATGTTTGGTCCGAGGACCGTAACTCACTTCAGAAGCTGCACTACAAGGGAACTTCAGTGAAAGTGGACATTGCATCTCGCAGGATCTACACGTTCGATGGACAGTTGAGACTCCTGAAGACCTCTTCGCTTTAGGACGCATGTTCTACCCGATCGGAAAAACGAGGAGGAAAATGTCTGAAACGAAACTTACATTGAACACTATGTTTCCATGTTGAGTCTAAACAGGAATGATAAAATATCCTTTGTTAAGCCAGGTGCCATTTTAGATCTCGAGTTCATCTATATAGCTTGAGAGCCCGATTAATAATTTAGACAACCCATTATGGACTTGAATATATAAATGGGATAATTTTATGTTTCACCGTTATTTAAGGAAGTCATGTAAATGCATAAAAGAAAGAGTGGACTGACCCCTAAAACCAACGGTGGAGATGTAATAACTGCATTTATCACTAAGTATGTATATTTCCTAGGTGCTTCGTTATACTTAGATCATAAATTAGATGGAAAATAATTGATATTATATTCAATATAACCCTGAAATAAACAGCATTTAGTACAAATTCAAGTATTTATATACATTGCAACCTTTTAGATGTTGACTTAAACTCAATTTGGCTATTTAAAAAAAAAAAAAAAAAAAAGACTATATCAATGAAACACATTGTAAAATTTAAAAAAAAAAAAAAAAAAGATAAGAAATCTAGTTATGTGGTTACCTTAGATCTCTTGAAGAGATAATGGGCCTTGCAACCGGCCCAGACCCGAGGGCCAAGATGGGCTGGCTCGGGACGGGTCTCACGCTGAAAAGCCCGAACCCCCATTCTTGGGTCGGGCCTATCCGAACATGACGACTCCCAATCAGGCCCAAATCCAAAACCCTCGCTAAAACCTCTCTTCGCATCGTCGTCCTCGCCGTCGCCGTCGTCATCGTCATCGTCTTTCTCGCTCCGCCTCACCTTCCCACCGATCTGAGCCATGGCCTGGCGCTGCGGATCGCTGTCTCGCTCCCTGATGTCGTCGGCGAGGGCTTCCTCCTCCCCGTTCCGCTCGTCGGCGCCGCCTCTCTCCCGCTCCCTCCTCCGCCCGCCTCCCGTGGCTTCCCCGCGCCTCCAGTCCCGCCGCCTCTCCTTCGCCGCTCCCAGGTCCCGTTCCCCCCAACCCACCGCCTTCATTTTCCCTATTCCCTGAATTTTGGTTGAATTCGGTAGTCCGCGATTCTCCATTCGGTCCTGCTTTATATGGCGAAGTAGCTGATCTGAGAGATTAGGCTTTGAATCGGAAAAAAAAAAAAAAAAAAGACATTTTGACTACTTAACCAACTGCAGGTCGTTCGTAATCGAAAGGTCTGTCCTTTTTATGAGCAAGTTTATATAGTAGGAACGCCGCTTCGAGCAATGTATGTAGGCGAGTCGAGTTTTTGCTGGTTCCGATGCGTTAGTCCGTCGTGTCCCGGTGAATTTGTGATGCTCTGTTGAGCGGTGCTGAATGTGTTCTTGCTGCATCGTCTTTGTGCAGTCGGAGCATGGGCGAACTAGGATGCGCGCAGTCTCTTCTGCCACTGCAATGCACTCCCAGGCTCACGTCGCACCTCAGTGTGGCCGTGCGAGCATGCTGCGAGCTGTCTCACGGTACCTTCTGCCGCACTTGTCAGGATCGCTAGTATTTTCTTTGTGAGTCTCATTTGTATGTAGGACGAATTGCAATTGGATTTTTATTGGAAGAAATTTCCAATTCTTGTCTTTTGACTTATTTCTACTTCTGCAAACTGGTAGTTCTTTTAGCGAAAGTTGTAACATCGTCTGCTATGTAATTGCCACAAAAAGATATGAATTATGGGATGATGGCTTTTTTTAAGAGTTTCTTTGATAAATGTCAAGTTGATAAGAAAGGGATTGGGTTTGGTAGGGAGGAATGGAAAAGATGGGTGATGCACAAGGACTTTCAATCATCCAAAGGCACAGTAATGGTTCTGAAAATTGTAGGTGCTCCTCTTTTTGAATATGTTGTTTCTCTCCTATAAAGCTTTTGCAGTTTTCATGATGTTGAGCTACAGACTCACCCTGATTGAGGAAATGGAAAGTGGTCCTGTTTCATTTCCTGTATCCCCCACTTTCCCTCCAATTGCTTATGGAGAAAATAAAAGCATGTTGCTGGGAAATAGTATTCCTTGTGACTGGAAGCAGATTAAAACCTATGGCTATCTGTATGTGTGCCTTGCTGAGAAAAGAGAGCTGTCCATTGACAGTTGTCCAAGGTGAAACCTTCAGTAGTCACTGGTTTTGATGGAGATTAAAATGTGCAAAGTATGTGCCTATTGATCTGTAGTTACTTCTCTGGTAGTTATATATATACCAGCCCTGGGTAATGGCCAAGTATTGACATTGAATGCTTAGGCTTCTTGTTTGTTATTAAATTATTGGAATGGTTGCATTCCCTAATGGGATGACGTTGAATTCTCATGTCACATTCCTTTATGTGTAGTGTCCCTAATTAGATTTTCATCCTTTGAGATGTTATCTGTTATCACAATAGAGGTGCTATAGATCTTTGATTCAAGAGAAACCTGAACTTCATTGAGGCCAATTGAATTTTAATTGGCTGAAGAAAAGGCAAAAGTTAATCTCGTGATAATTACATACTGGTTCATATTTTTTGGAAGAAAGTCTTACAGTTTGAAAGGTAGATCCTTCATGTTTTATCATAACCTTGGGCTTTCCTGATTAATTCGTATCTATAATTCATTAAGATGCTAATCATTTGTATGAATTGGATAATGAAACGCTTACTTGGAAAGGCTAAGTGTAGCTGTGATGCGAGGTTTAAAATTTTAAAATCACCAGTGTTTCATGAAAATGCTAATTAAAATGAAGATGATACTCTTTGGGCTACTTGACCCACAATTTTAGATAGAAGCCTGCTTTCTCATTTTCTATGAGATGCCCTGGCCCATAGTCGTTCTCACATCCAGTGCACGCGGCTACATTGCAGGTACTTGAGCAGCTCTTGGATCAGCACAACCATGTGCTAAAACATAGATGGGACCTGCAGGAGGTGGATGTGGCCAGGGAAGACAAAAAGTTTTTGGACCTAAGAAATAAAGTGTTAATTTATTGTTAAAAGAGAACTTGAGGACTTGTTGGATGGGCATTCTCCCCTGTGCAGTTTGTATTAGATACTTCAATCACTGCTCTTCCTTTTGAACACAGTGGCTTTCTAATCTTTGAGATCGCTCTTAGCATGTGAGGCTATGTCAATTGTCATAACGTACCTGTTGATAATGTTGGATTTTGTTCCCATTGTATGACAAGACTGGTGTTAGGTCCAGGGACTTGGACTTTTCCTCACTAGCGACGCCTAATATGCAAGTCGCCACGAGCAATATATTGCTGTACGCATGTCATTCTCTGTCCACAAAAAATCGTTTGTTGAGTATCTGTGTTAGATATTCCCCAATTGATCGGATAGCGATGCTAAATTAGAGAATCTCAGAGGAGAATGAAAATTGTATTATTGCCCTCTGTTGCTACTTGTGGGTATATCAATTGTTACTTCTTCGAATGAAAATTCACATTCATTCCTCTGGCTAAATTTACTAGCAATACCTAGATCTCACTTTTATATATTTGTTTCTTTAATTTGCGAAATTGCTAATCATTTTCGAAAAGTTCGAACTCAGTACATATGTTGGAAGTTACTTTCCCTAATACAGATTTGCTAATCGAATAGAGAATTACTAGTACTAAAATCTACTAGAAAAAAGATACTAATCAAAGATAAAAGGTGGCTCAGTACGGTTACCCAGTATTTAATATTTACTATTAAAGATGAAAAGCTACTAATCAGATCGGGGAGTTCCTAATCATTGAGTAGCTGAAGAAACTCTTGAAGTATTACTCTCAAAATGAAGAAGTTACATATCATAACCCAGGTGAAGAAAATAGTTTGGTCAAGTGTTCATATATTTCGTGACTTGTGTGGTATCAACTCTCCTCATGAACCTGGCCTTCTCATTTTGATGATTTCAAGCAATGTTTGATGCGGGCTGAGCTTGAAGATTTGAGATACACCGGCCTTCGGTTTACTTGGTCTACTTCTTCCGGAGCTTCTCGCAAGGCGAGGAAAATAGATCGGGTTTTGGTGAATGCTGCTTGGACCTCTCAATTCTCCTTCTCCCAAGCATCTTTCCTTACGCCAGGTATCTCGGACCACTCTCCCATGGTGGTTAAAGTCTCCAATCCAATCCGTCGAAGGAAACCTTTTAAGTTCTTTGAGTTTTGGATGGACCATCCTTCTTTTCCTGGCATGGTAGAGGAGGTCTGGGAGACTCCAGTCTTTGGTGCCCCAATGTTCAGGTTGGTCTTGAAACTTAGAGCCCTCAAGCATAGGCTCAGACAGTTCAACAATGCCTCTTATTCCAACATCTCTGAAAGGGTTGCCGTGTCTAGGGAGGCCTTTAAACTCGCTCAGATTGATCTTCAGATGGACCCGACTAGCGACTTCTTAGCGGAGTTGGAAAAGGAGCATAGAAAGACCTATGTTGATTTGAGGGAACAGGAGGAATCCTTCTTCAGCCAGAAATCAAGAGTCAAGTGGTTGACTTGTGGAGATAAGAACACTAAGTTCTTCCATCACTCGGTTGCCTCTAGACACTTGAAGAATAGAATCCCGGCAAAGTTTGCGATAGGAATGGGGTCCCGATCACTAATCCGAACCTTGTTCATTGCACCTTCGTTGAGCACTTCCAGGAGCTGCTATCTTCTCAGCAGAGATCTATGCCATCCCTTGAGGATATTCGGCAGGCTATCTCCTCTCCTCTGAGTGTGGACCAGGTTAGCCTCCTTTCTAACCCTGTTTCTGATGATGAGATTAGGGATACTTTTTCTCCTTAGCCGAGGTAAAGCCCCGTGCCCCGATGGTTTTGGGGTTGAATTTTTCTTGAAAAACTGGGATCATGTTGGCCCCTTAGTGATTGAAGCTATATCGGATTTCTTCAATACGGGCAGATTCCTCAAGGAAATTAACTGCACCATCCTAGTGCTTATCCCGAAGATCCCGAATGCTACCTCAGTAGGCGACTATAGGCCTATTACTTGTTGTAATACGATCTATAAATGCATCACTAAGGTGATTGCTAATCGTATTGCCTCTGTTCTTCATGAGATTGTCAGTCCCTACCAGAATGCATTCATTAAAGGCGGGCGCATTAGGGACAACATACTTCTAGCACAGAGTTGTTTGTTTGGGTTTCATCTTCAACCTTTCACTCCCAAATGTGCGGTGAAGGTGGACTTCCGTAAAAGCTTACGACACGGTGGACTGGGACTTCCTTGAATTGGTGCTCCATGCCTTTCATTTCCCGGATCACCTTATCAGTCTTATCATGGTATGTGTTCGCACCCCCATGTTTTCTATTTCCTTAAATGGTGATCTTCATGGTTTCTTTCCGAGCGGGGGTGGTCTCCGTCAGGGAGATCCTATGTCTCCTTACCTTTTCAATCTAGTCATGGAGGTCTTCTCAGGGATCTTAAATGCTAGGGTGGCTCACCGAGATTTCGGTTTCTACTGGAGGTGTAAGCCAACTAGGCTTTCACACCTTTTTTTCGCGGATGATGTTTTTCTCTTCTGTCGAGCGGATTTGGCCTCAGCCTCTCTCCTCAAGGAGGGGCTTGACCTTTTCTCGGCCTGGAGTGGTCTTATTCCGAACAACAACAAAAGCAACATCTTTCTTGATGGAGGCTCGGAGGAGCTAAGGAACAAAGATCGGGGATCCGTTTGGTTTTGTTGAAGGCTCCCTTCCGGTACGTTACTTGGGCGTTCCAATTATCTCTTCCGGGCTTGGTAAGGGTGATTGTATCTCCTTAGTGGAGCGTATTACGGCAAGGGTGCAATCTTGGACGCATCGATTTCTCTCATTCGCTGGTAGAGTCCAGCTTATAAGGTCAGTTCTCCATGCTATCCAAGCCTACTGGGCGTCTGTTTTTACTATACCTTTGGCTGTATTGGATAGAATTGAACAGATTCTCAAGCAGTTCCTTTGGAAAGGCCCTGGCCTTGGCAAAGGCGGGGCAAAAGTCTCTTGGGATGATGTATGCCTACCTAAGGAAGAGGGTGGCCTTGGCATCCGGAGCCTTAGAGATTGCAATAAGGCTTCCATGCTTAAGCATATTTGGATCCTTTTCACCGACAAAGAATCCTTATGGTGCAAATGGATCCACTCCACTTTTCTGAAAAAGAGAAGCTTTTGGATAGTGAAAGTTCCTGCAGTATGCTCATGGGCATGGAAAAGGATCCTTCACTTACGTTCGGAGTTCAGAATGCAATTCCGATGGCGGATTGGAGATGGTTGCACTATCTCCCTCTGGTATGATCATTGGCACCAGGTTGGTCCTCTGAACTTATCCTTTTCCGAAGACTATATTTCTAGCTCCGGTTTATCCCCTTTGGCCTCTCTTGCCGACTTGTACACCCCGGATGGCCAAACCTTCCGATCGTAGATCGCTTCTTGGGGTTTTCATATCCCTTCTCTTTCCGCCTCGCCGGATTGTTTATCATGGAACAAAAGAGTTCCGATGGGCTTTTCTCGGTCTCTTCCGCCTGGCATCTTATTAGAAGAAAGAAGGACAAGGTTGAGTGGCATTCCTTTATTTGGGACAATGCCATCACTCCGAGATATCAATTCAACCTTTGGATTATCATCAAGAAGCGTCTTCCCACGCAGACCTTGCTCATGTCTTATGGCAGGATAGGCTACAAGGTTTGTCCTTTCTGTAAGACCACTCCGGATTCGATTGACCACCTCTTCTTTGAGTGCTCTATCACAGCGAGTGTGGCTTTCTTCTGGGCAATGAAGTGTAATCTTCCATGGCGGAACAAGACCTGGGATGAGAACCTCCATTGGGCTATTACTCTTCTATCCGGGAGGGATTTCTACCGCACAATGGGCCGGTTCTCCTTCGGCGCCCTTTGCCACCTAATTTGGAAGTATAGGAACGATAGTCTCTTCAGAGACCAACCGGCGTCGGCGGTTGCAATCAAGAAGCACCTAATTAGAGTGGTAAAGGATAAAGCTTCAACCTTTAAGAACGTCGAGATTACCCCAAGGAATAGAAGATTCCAAAGGAATTGGGGGATGGATTCAGCTATCTTTGCTACCACTCCTTCAGTTCCCTAAAGGTCGCCTCTCTCCGTTGGCTTTCTCCGTTCTTTGCCTCCTTGGCTTTTCGGTTTACCATTGTCTTCTTGTATTGTTGGTGTATTGTTGAGGTTGTGCGGAAGGTCCTGCGTGGCCCTCTCGTTCCTCGCCTCCTGCCTTTGCCTAGCTTTTACTAGCTTTGGCCGGTTTCTTTTACTTTGCCTGGTTCCCTTCCACTCGCCTAGATATGTCTGGGTTAGTGTAAGTTTTGTTGGAGCCGGGTCTTGTCTTTCTTGGCTTTAAGCTTCATATTTATATATTATTACCTTCTACCAAAAAAAAAAAAAAAAACTCTCCTCATGAAATGGAAGTTTCAACATTGCTACTCCTGATAAGTTACTAACTAACGTAGAAAATTATTTATAATTGGGTTTATCGGTTGTCCATTTTTTTTTTTTTTCATTGAAATTGGTCCCAACGGTGTACTTGGTTTCATATATTGATCCAATGACCTAAATTGCACATGGATGCACTTCGAATTTGAAGCCCTCATTGTATAGGGTGGATTTCCATAAAGCTGGTTCTGAATAACTTAGATCATGCCAAAGATCCGACATACGTTGAGAAGGAAAATCTTTGCTTGGACCCTGTCTAGTACGACAGTCACATCGACCCATATGACCAATGGTTGTCATGAAGTCGGTCTAGTGGACCCAGATCGAGGCGAGTAATTCCTACTATAAGGGTTTCTTCAGAAAATAACTCTGGATTGTTGTGCTGAAGCCAGGTCTAACATCCTGACTCACTACTCAGGGCTTC
This sequence comes from Eucalyptus erythrocorys, assembly GCA_014182555.1. Taxonomy (NCBI): domain Eukaryota; kingdom Viridiplantae; phylum Streptophyta; class Magnoliopsida; order Myrtales; family Myrtaceae; genus Eucalyptus; species Eucalyptus erythrocorys. The sequence continues at coordinate 24,658,068 of CM024605.1, read as the reverse complement.
CCACGGGGAATCATCAATCTTGAATGATAAATTAAATTTCACCTGTGTTGGGCACATGAGGCTGCAGGAACTCTGTTTTTGACAGTAATTGGACTCTATGGGCACGAGGGCTGTTGCCGCTAATTGGTGCAGCATGACCCACCCACCATGTTCTTTCATGCGTGGCTAAATCAAGTCAAAGCAAGAGCAGTGGCCATGTCTTCCTGCTTGTTTTCTCTCGGAATGGCTACGCAGGTTCATTATGTCTTCACCCAATCAGATCGAAATCGGTTTCTAGGCTCTTCCCAACAGTGAACGACCCTTGATAGGGGCCCTCTTAACAGTTTTCTCGGATCCGTGGCATCGGTTTTCCTCCCGAGACATCATACTTAGGTACTCTTTGAACATGTTCCTTCAACTGCTGTTTCTTTCTTTGTGGCCCAATGACCCTGTCTCTGAATGGAGAGGGGAAGAGACACCAGGCTCAGAAGGTATCTCTATACGAGCAGAAATGGACCTCTACTGAAGGACAGACACCAACTCTTGCGTTATTTTGTAGGCCGGCTCCTGAGAAAATGAAAAGGCGAAAAAAAGGAAAGAAAGCGATATCGAGCCCAGAATGGCCTTTGGCTGCTTGCGAGCGGGATAATGCCGGGACCTCCTTCAACTTGTCGGATATCGGTAATGTAGATTACTATTCGAGGAGAACTGATCCTAGGAAAAAGCAAAGCGAGCACAGTGCTTTGCATATTTCCTTTAGAAAGTGGTCCAGCTCAGCCTCACTCTTGACGTGATTCAGGTGTCCATGGACCGAAAATCTTTGGCGCCATGAGCATCCACGCTCCGTGTGCATTGACTCGAGTCTTGGGATGAGAATCAATGATTACCTACACGAAAAGTGCGACTGAGAATAGACCGAGCGAGTTACAATGTTGAAATTATGTTCGACCATGGATGTTGATCGAACAGAGGCAAGAAGCTCCGTCCATGTCCTCCGAGAATGAGGGCACAAAAAACGGGGAAAAAAAGAATTATGGCGTCGGATCATGCCAACCTCACATAGGATTCATATGATCAAATGATCAAAATGATGCACGTGCATATAGCTCACGTGCACTGAAATTATGCAATAATAGCTCCAAAAGAATGCCGTGCATAATGCACTTGCTTGAGGAATTTGGGGTCCTTTTCCAAACTCTCCTTTTTCATTTTCCTGGGGGGGTTGAGAGAAGCATTTGATGAAGAAGTAGAAAGTTACAGCAAAAGCCTCCAAAAGGGGAACGACAATGTTCGATCACATCACGATCACCTAATAACAAACTTATCCGTTTGGAATCGACAATCCAAATCTCCTTTCAGCCGGAGCTAAACACGTATGGATAGAAAAAAGATAGGTGGAAGCTCCAGTCAAAATGACTTCGTTCATTTGCTTTGGGCCTCGAATATGTTCATGAGTGGTCTGATTTCAAAGGGCAAAAATTCACGACCATTCACTTGCTTTTTGTGTCTTCTGTTTGCCACATTGCCCATTTTTCTTCATCTGCAAATGGTTTCATGGAAACCTATCGTCTTAGTTCTCTTTCGCCCATTTGGTTTCTAAGTTACAAACTAGGATATTCATCCTCGCCGACAACTGATGGGCTGACTAACGAAGACAAAAAAACGTTCACCTCCATTTCTGATATAAGAAGTCGTTAGTGGACGCAACATGTTCTTGGCCATTCAATCAAATTCCTGAGTGGACATAACATGTCCTGGGCCATTTAATCGGATAGGAGGACTGGAGCATGTAGGATACCGATCACACGATCATGATACCAGTGAGATGCTCGTGTTATGCAGCTATACTTAACCCCACTGGACGCCTTTATATGGCCATGAATGCTTGCCACTTGCATGATGTGGACGAATTAATCCGGGCCGTTGGTCAAATCCAGTTTACTGATAACCACATAAATCTATAGAAAGCCAGTCTCTGTCTATAAATAATACCGAGATGATGAGAATCTGATTCAGCCTCAACCTGCCTCCAATTAAATAACCTCAATCACGTCCTGCTTGTACACTATGGCATCCAACTAAGTTTAGTCCACTCAACATGATTCATGCAGTTCACCTTTCTCATTTTGCTCATCCATGAAATGAACAGACAGAAGCTACTGATAGTTGACTTCCGCAAATAAAAAGAAGACCGATACTCTAGAGTATCTGATAATAACTCTGTCAAAAGATAGACCAAAACATGGCCTGCCCTGATAAGATAGACTTCTAGGGAGGGAGATTCTGCAAGAGGCAGGAAGGTCGCTATATACCACTGACGCTAGAAGGTGCAAAACAAAGTACCCTTTATGGGAAACTGAACAACTTGGCTTCCCCACAGATTTCATAGCCAAAAAGTTGGGGAATAAAAAAGCCTCCTACTTGTGCTTAATGCACATCTCCTGCTGTACACATACTTTGCCCAGTGCCCACTAAAGTGATCACGGGAGAGACAACAGCAAGAAGCCCCAACATGAAGACACCCACGTAGATACTCTTGCTCTAAGAGGGAACACCACAATATAAAATGGTAAGATACCACTCTATCTCGTCCCCTAACTTTTATCACCATTATTGGCAATTGTCGGGGCCCTATGTGGGCCCCACAGAACATTAAATCAAACAGTATTTAATAATGATAATCTAGACCTGTCACCCCTCAGTTGAACAGCTGCATTCAGAGGCTCAGGCTTATCGTTCACTCACCTTCTTTAAAGTCTGATCACCACCTCGGGCTCAGCACTTCTTCACATCTCTTCTTCTTTCTGGGGCTGCACGGATGATAAAATGTGATCTGAAAGCACAAACCATTCACACCAACATTACGAGACTTATCGAGTACAGATTCTAAAGTTGTTTGGCGGCGCTCCCTCCACAATGGGCTATTGTTTATCCTGATCTCAATCAGACGAGCATTTCACGACAAGCATCTCAAATAAAGCACGGACATATTGTCGACTAATCAATGGAAGTGTTGGTGAACTGTCAACCGAGCAGTTCCTGTGTCGTCTAAACAGAACAACATAAAGCTAACATGATCTGAGAATAGAGATAAAGGGGAAATGTGAAAGTGGGGAATCCCAAGCTTGACAATAGCAACAGTATAGATGACGTAAGCGTTGTACTCTGGAATAATAAGCAACTTCACCAGATGGCCACTAGACACAAATCAGATAAATTTAAAAATAACATCTAATCTCCTTCCCTCTCAGTGCATGCCTGTTTTCTCCATATATTCTACTCTTCTTCACACAGCCAAGGGTCTTTCTAAGAGTCAGCCATAGTCATTTTGCAAAAGCCCTCTAATTTTCTTTCAAAACTTCCTGCAACACCTCCCCACCAGATCCCTAGGGATGATCTTCGAAAAAGAAGACCAAATTTTGACCATCGATGAAAGGCAGGATGGGTTGAATCCCAGTGACAATTACCAGGAGGAAAATGAAGGAGATAATCAAGAAGAGTGGCTCAATTTGAGCTTGGGAACAACTTCAGCTTCAACAGCTGGAGACTCTGAATCGCAATCGAGGCCAGCTTCAACCAAAGTTTTTTCTTGTAACTTCTGTATGAGGAAATTTTACAGCTCACAAGCCTTAGGAGGTCACCAGAATGCCCATAAGAGAGAGAGGGGGGCAGCAAGAAGATACCAGTCCCAGAGAATGATCACGATGTTTGGTTCACATACGAATGCTCCTATCATCCGCTCACTCGGCGTAAGGCCCCATTCTCTAGTGCACAAACCGAGTAGAGATGGGACAGCAATGGTAGCTAGATTCAGTGACCATAATATAGGGTATGCACCAGGATGGCCATCCTTCATGTTTGAGGATGCATTAGATTTGATGTGGCCAGGCAGCTTCCGCTTGGATGCACAACAATCGAATCCTCCATCAGAGCCAGTTAAGCTTGACTTAAACCTCCGGCTCTGATCAACTTGTTCATCCTTGAGCTTCATTTGAATTCCCGTGTTCAAACAAATTCCCAGTTTTTTTCTTTCTATCATGTAAGACTGCAGATGCAGGCCAACAACATCACGATTCAGGCAGCATTTCTGTCCAATAAAGTCCAAAGACCACGAATATCTTGTACGATTCTCGTGGATTTAGTGCAAAACCAGAATCTACACAATGATCTCATGTAACTACTCATTCCATCTCTAATCTCTAAAAATGAGTCCAATTCTCGAGGTGCATGATGAATCAATGATCATATGTAAGCAAGTTTTGCAGAGAATTTCTGCCATGCTAAGCTGCGCCCTGTCGCTGGCCAATAACAGCAGCATCCTAATTCACCTAGACCACACAATTGATTCTGGACACTGAAAATGAATAACACTCTTCCGGGAGAACAAAGCTATGTGGAAGAACTCTGTTAAAAACTAGCGATTGTGAAGATCTGTGGGCAAGAAAAAGTACTCAACTAGCACACCGCACAGGTTAATGACTGATATTGTTGTACACAACAGATGGGGCAAGTAAAACTAGCATTTGTGAAGATCTGTTGGCAAGAAAAAGTACTCCACTAGCATCATGACACGGGTTAAAAACTGATCTTTTATACAACAACAGATGGAGCTAGTAGTAGTTCGAGATTCAAATGATGATGCACTTGCATTTAATTGTGTGGCTCATATGTATACTTCTTTCATCATTTGAGAAGAATGAACCCCCACACCTAAAGTGACTTTGCCCTGAAATGAAATTGTACATGCAATGTCATACGAAGCAAGACAATGTTTCACCAGCTCCAAATCATGAATCACACTGCTCAGAACATCTCCCAAAAACTAATTCACGTAGTTTCTTTGCATTTAATCCCTATACGTTATGTACTAACTCTAAGCAACATAAGACAACATTACAAAATACCTATTATCAACACGACTTACTCATGTAAGCTGTCAAGCTCTTTCTTACTACAAACATTATTAAACCCAATTGAATCTAGAATAATGTTAGACAAATTAACACTCGTCTGATGAGTTTGTTTATTAAGTGACGTGGCAGGTTTCTCTTGGGTGTAAATAAATGCTCAAAGACAGAACGGCACATCTTTTTAGAAAACTAATTTAGTACATGGATCTTAGAATCATTGGCGTTGCTCTTTTAGTGTCACTCTAGTGTCATGAGTAGGAGTCGGGCAATCTCTACCATGCCCCATATATCATCAGGCTGCTCATATGGAGGAAAACAATAATATAATGTACATGCTACATAGTTCGAGCAAGACCATAGTGGAAGAAACAAGATTACCAGCAGAAGATCCTTCAACTCCTCATTGCCACAAGAGAAAAAAACCATTGTACCACTCAAAAAGCTCCAAATCTAAAGTCTGCTATCCAATTTCGGCCATCATTTCTAGAAAAAACCTGGTTAAGGTATTTGATCTCTTGTAAATAAAATGCACTATTCTTCTTCCAGCGTACTGCCTTCAGTTACATCAGGATTTTCCACTTTGAGTACATTTCTATTTGTATACAAATTAACATACCTCCCTCTCACTAGCTCAACATATTAATTGAAGCATGAAAGAAGAAAAGCAAAGAAAAATTATCAAAGGAATACAAAACACAACAATTGAAGTACAATGGGAATGATGCCCCAGGAGAATGACTGTTCATTGCATTATAAAAATTAGTTTGTTATAGGTACAACTCCATTCCACCTTATAGAGGTTCAAAGATTTCTCTAAAATCCCTGCTATACAGAGTACCATCAATCATTTGAACGGCCAGAAGTTTGTAGCTTATAAATTATCAGGGATTACAAGCTTTTGGGTTTTATCCATGACAATAGGCAGCCTTTGGCTGATGATGCTTGGGTCGCTGTATGAAGAAGCATCAGATGGATATCCTTTCTGCAAAATGCAAATATCAATTGTCTGAATATCAGCAACAGAACAAGCAATCTTATAGAGCTCTTTGCAAAGTAGATGATATGCCAACCCTCAAGGAAAGCCTATGCCACTGTCACAAAATGGACTGACTGCATGTCATGTCCTTGGAAAAAGTTAATATGCCATTGGTTTTAATGCAGTGCCCATTTTGGCAGACTTCAACATACCCATAATGGACGTGAACATTTGGTAATATCAATCTCTAATGAAATTATGTAACTGTGCCTTGGCATTTTGCAGTTCGGTCACCGCTAGAGAATGAAAGGGTTTCGCATCATGCAATATAGAGAATCCAGTTACAGAAATTCTATATTAGATGTGTGCAGACATGAATCAATTGCACAAAAGTTTCTTCAAGGGGATGAAACAAGAATTCACACTATCAATCATAATAGATTGCGCAAATAATGATCCGAAATGCCTTTTTATAGTGCATGAGCCATAAAATATTCAGAATAGACATTCATGTTGGCAAATTTAAGTTAGTGAGAAACCCAAAACCTATTCAAATGCAAGACTAGCAGAGACTTGTCAGTTAATTCATTTCTTTTGGTACTTATACATTAATCTGAGGATCAACTGCAATGGCACCAATAATTAGCTGTTACTCACATTAACCGCAAGAACATATGATTGTGCCAGACTTTCAACAAGCTTAATTAAATAGTCACATTGGCTAGCTTGACTTTACTTCACTAGCAGCAAATTACTAAACATCTTTTAGTAAACAAATTCACATTGTATCCCTGGTTCGCAGTAGGAAATTCAGAAAACCATCATTTCTCACACCACACAGAAACGAATACATCAATGCCTAGATGATCTCCACAACAACAACCAAATCAATGATCAAGGTCCAGCATCTCAAAGTTCAAAAATAGGGAAAGCAAGATGTGTAAAATAACCATCAGTGACTGCACAAGAGACCCTGCACAAGAGACACTTACAGCAGCTAAAGCTTTGAATGTCGCCTCTCTCCAACAGCTTTCTCGTAAAATAGAAGGGCATTTTTGGTCCTCAAAGCCGCAATACATGCGGGTGTCCCTTAATCTCATTAGCATTCCATCAACTCTAAGCTGTAGGATTGAAAGAATGAGTCAACAACATGCTTTTGATTGAGCAATAAATTAATGAACTAAGCTAAGCATTGTATTGTTTCTTTTTTTAACTTTGCTAGATCCATTATTCACAAAATATACAAAACGTGGAGGATCAGACCTGGTACAAATCCAAGGAGACAAATGCAATCACCATAATGTCAAAACACACATTCTATGCATGCCCTGTAACTATCATATCAAATTTTAATGCCTATAGACAAACTAGGCAGGGATTCCCCAGGATCCACGGATCCTACCCCAATTTGGGCAGGAAAACAGGGCACGAGGAGGGTTGAAGGGCAGATGAGCCAAAACCTTCAGAGAGCCAAGCGGTGAATGGAATTTTGTATGCCCTACCTTACAAAACCACCCCATGGACATTTTGACTAAAAAGAGGTGTTTAGATACCTAAAGCATAATATCCTGCTAAAGCTCATAATGCCCTTTTCTCTTTCCCAAAAACCTTCAGAGTATTGTCACATCTCTCTCCTCTAGCCTCATAACCACCAACCATCTTACCACCTTGCCTCACCCCTCTCGACGAACCTCAGCATCTTGATAGCCACCACCACCATACCTCACCCACCAACCTGGGTTTGCTTGATACATATGGACAAGCTAGTGAGGTTGTAAATTACTGTTCTGATTGAAATGGGAACAGATCTCCCATTTCCAATAGGTAGCGTTCCATGTCAGATTGACATTCCGAAATTACACTTTTCTGGAAAAAAATTCCCCTTAGTTTGCTGCAAATAATTTTTTGAATAAATCCTTTTGCTGTCTTGCAGAGTGGCACTCCGCAGGGCAACCATCTGCCCAGCGGGAAGCAAACAGAAATGAGGCAGAGTTCATTGGCCCATGCCAGCGTAGTGGATGGATGCAGGGCAGCTCTCTTTCTCACAGAGTTGGGTGTGTGTGTGTGTGTTTGGGTGTTGGTGTGTGTTATGGGGACTCTGATTCATAGGAGAAGACAAATAATATTCTAACCCTGCCCCATTGCCATCCCAACAGAGAACTCTGATTCATGAAAGCAGACTGTCAATGATAAAAATATTGTTTATATGGCAAAAAAAGACACAAAATGGATTAAACTCACCCAGAATCGCAAGAGAAGAAACCAACAGCTCGGCATGACTCTCTAGAAAAAAAATCACAGATTTCCATCAGCTGTTATCAATACTGATGCTAATGAGAAAGCTTCAGATCTACATTTAAAAGACGAAGAACAAGCAAGATAAAAGAGTACCACTTTCACTGTTAAGAGTGAAATTCCATTATCAGCAAGTTCATCTTCATATAAAATTATCTGCAGAATTCATTAATTTTGTTCATTATCACAAGATAGTAACAGAACGATGCTTGTAAATGACCATTTGTCATGTGATCATGGTTACAATGTTACTACCTCATCGTAGAAGAGAATAGGCTCTTTTACTGCCAAGGCAGCCATATCAATACGTTCCTCGCAATCATTCCATAGAAGGCTACCAGTCACCTTAGAGATGGCTTCTGTTTCATCCTGATCAAGAAGAGGGGGGGGAATGGCAGCAGATCCAGGAAAATGATACAATCAGTATAGTCCTCGATCGGAACCTTTATATTCATCCTCCTTATTACTTGACTAAAGTTTGGAGTCTTACTACCCTCTGTAAGTGGGTAAAGAAATTTGGAAGTAGGGTGTTTACCTGATCAGCTTTTTCTCTTTTTCTTCTTCTTTTTTTTACTTTTTTTTTCCTGAGTTTTAAGTATTACCCAGATGCATAGTATGAGATAGCAACTAGGACATACCTCAGCATTTATCTTATTTGGTTCGCTTCCACAATAAGGTGTTGTAAATGTATAATCATAATCCAGTATCACCTCCTGAAATGGTTTGCTGTAGATAAATAAATACCCAGTAAGAATCAATACCATACATCTCTCACCCTGCGAATAAAAGCTTCTTACCCTTTATGTTTTCAGACAATGCAACTGGATTGCCGACCATGAACAGGATTAAAAATATAAAAAAGAGCCACCCAGCAGAAAATTCATGATAAATTATCCAGGAGATAACTCATTAGTCAGTCAAACAGACCCACGGAAAGAGGGACTGTACAACATCATTTAAAAGATGAATAGACACCTTAAAATTGGTTTAGCATCAGTTAGTTTCCACAAGTTATTGTTGTAACAAAACCATTATAAACAAGCAGCCGGTAAACGTGAAAGTAGTCCTGAAGAAACACAACATACCTTCTGAATTTCCATTTTGCTGCAGCAGGAACTTCAACAGGTGGCAAACCCTCCTGCTTCCAACCAGCAAGAGCATCAAAAGCATTGAAATGGATTGACGTCCCACTATTCAAGTGTTTAAGAATAAGGGCACTCTCCCCAAATATCATCTCTGGCAAATGAGAGGTCCCAAGCTTTTGTTCCCATCTACAAAAGTACCATGCCAATCAATCGTTTGGGATAAAATCCATCTCCAATGGCAGAGTGCCAACAATTGGGGCAAACCACCCCTCCTAATCGCACATAGAAAATGCAATTTCTTTAAACCAAGCGGTACTGTCGTATGTACTTCGCAACAAATTTGACGGAAATCAAGACACAGCTTGCAATTCAGCGAACTTCGTTGCTGAATTCCACTCTGCACTCTCAATTATCCAAACTACATTAATCGCCAGCCAGCATCTCCGATGATTTCCGACAAAGCAAAATGGCCAAGATTCAGACTTTTGTTAGAATTAACTTAAAACAGCACCAACTATCGGAGCGACAAATTGGCAAAGCAGATCAGGTAATTAAAAACGCCGACGAAGAAGCTAATCCTCGGTCCAAAAAAATGCTTACACCCGACAAACAGCAGCCGCCCGCAATGGCGACACAGAAAAAATAAACAAGTTCATCGTTGCACGAGCGAGCTCGAAAAAAATTTAATTAAAGAAACTCCTCAGATTGAATAAACGCCTATGAACAACACCGCAAAAGATACGTAATCAGATAAGTTCGGCGCGAAGTAAGCGAGCAATGCCCACGTCTACACGCCATCGAGATCGAGAGAGAGAGAGAGAGAGAGAGAGAGAGATACTCTTCGAGAGTGGAGGAGTTGAGGATGGAGCGCTTGCGAGTTTCGATCTCCCAACCGTGGATGCGGAGGCCGCGCCGGCCGTCGGCCAGGAGCTGGGCGCCGGCGGCTTTCAGCTCGTTCTCGTCCCCCACCACCTCCATCGCCGAAAACCCTCCCGTCTCGTCCTCTTTCCCAGAATTCGCGCATTCGGCACCCCTCCTCCGCGCCGGCGAGGTATATACCTCGGCGGCCGCGGCGCCTCGCCAATTCGAATTTGGGCCGATCGTCATGAGCCCAACAAAGCCGGCCCATTTCGGAAAACCCGGATCGGAAGAAGTCAATGACCTTTTTTGGGCCTCGATGTTCCTTCGGGCTTCAACCGCTGCTCTTTATACTACTTTTGATTTAGTTTATCTACTACTTTTGATTTAGTTCCGCTTTTGCCACTCTCACATAAGCTTTCTCTTAACGATGACGCAAACGCTAAAACACCGCCTCTGCCCTAACGTCCGCCACCGCTGCTGCCGGCCGTGTCGTCGCCGGATTTGCAGAGAAAGTTCATACTTCTTCAGCCTTGGAGACGGAGATGTTTGCCCGTAGAGTGACAGTCCTGTACTTGGAAGCCGAAGACGTTGTGCACAGGGGACATGATATGAGGGTGCTCGTATGCATCGATAGCTTATGTGTGGTCAAAATGATGCCGGACCTCATCCCAAGCCCATGGCACTCACAGCCGGTTGTTGATGAATGCAGAGAAAGGCTGGCTCGGTTCATTTCTATTGCTTTGGTCCATAACCCACATGAAACAAATCAAGTAGCGAATTGGTTCGCTAAGACTCATCTATGTTATCATTTTATTATTTGATGAATGAAATGCAATGATTTGACCCAAAAAAAAAAAAAAAAAAAGGAACATCCGTCGCCACCTAGGCGAAGTGATTCTTGTTCTGGTGAAACGTCTGATGGAAAGATTCAGTTGGCAAGCCTCTGTGAAGCAAGAAATCTTCGGCCATATGAATTATGTGATTTGTATATTAATGTCGATCGGAAAGAATTCATCGAATCTCCATTATTCGACATTTGCAGAACTCGAGGTTGGGTTCTCTCAAATCGGAGATACAAGGGACTGCAACTCCGCCAACCATTACACTTGCTCCAAAGGTTTCCTGATGCAACCAAGACGACTGAGTTTAGACCCATGTCCTGCTGTAATTACGGTGTAACAAGTGCATAGCTAAGGTCCTTGCAAGTAAGATCAACGTTGCCCTGCCTCAACTTGTTTGTCTGAATCAGGTTGCTATCATCGAAGGAAAGAAGATTGTTAAAAATCCACTTTCACTGGAAGAATTCTTCGCCAAGGTTTGCTATCAAGGTGGATCTCGTGGAGACTTTAAGGCTCCCGCCCATTGGCCCTTCGTCTTCGATGAAATGGCAGCTTTTGGCTTCCATGAATTTCTGGCTCATAAGAATAAAGTGGCTGAGGAGGGGAAGCTTCTTGACATGCAAAGATATCTTGGTAGGTGCTCCATTTTATTTTCCAATTGAGGCCTAACTTAAACCTTTGGCTAATAGTTGTCCATATGATAAAGGGATGTACGGATTCTTGAGAAGAAAGGAGCCGTAGTGGTCCCCGCACACTACCAAGATCTCTTGAATGAATAGAAAGTTAGATCTACATTGAATCTCATAAGAATTGCGTGAGAAGAGGTTTAGTTTCAACCCCGGTTCAAACAGGACAAATACCCATGCTAATATGCCTTTGATGATCCGCATCGCATGGTCAAACACTAATGGGTGCAATAAACTATTCACATAACTAAGAGCCCTCACAGCCTAGGCACGACAATGCAATTACAAGGTAGAGCTAATAGCTCATCATGCAAAGAGAGAAACACCATGCCCATATTCCTTCTTTTCGCCCCTGTGTCACCACAAGGAAGGGGCACGGAGACATCAAGAAGGGAATCCTATCAACTTATTCTAATCTAGGATAATAAGCTCGTGAGCTTAGTCTTACTTTACCATCCAAAAACGAATGAGGATTTTTATTTTCAAGTTAAACTCATATGTAGGTCGCCTCTTTTTCTGTATAAAGTAATGTCAAAACCTAAATAGCTAGCGAGTATTATGTCCTTGTAAAAGAGGTAACCTAACTGCACCTTTCAATACGGCTATCATGTTTCTATTTCAATCCAATCACTAGCCTTGCCTTCGGCATAACGATTTCAGGTATGACTAGCTCCCACAATGCGATGGGTAATCCATTATGTTTTTGGATCAATTGTAGATTCAAATTGGTTTAAGTTTAAAGCTGGATGTTTGCCTGTTAATTACATGGGCGTGCCTCTAATATCAGGAAACATATGTAAAAATGACAATCGACTCATTAACAATTTCCTGATACCATTTTTTACGGACACATTTTCAAGCCTACACCATAAGCTTTGTACTAACTTCTGCATGAAAAGTAAATGCAGGGGTCATTAAGACCGATAACATCAAATCGATCGACAAAATGATGCGACCAATTTCTAAATTAGTGGAGTCTGTTTATGCATGTAATTGAACACATCACGTTATATTCTGTGGATGAACTGGTATACCAGTCTCCCTGTCTCCCATTTATCTTTGCATGGGTTGAATCCCAACTCCACCTTGGTCGGAACCTTCCCACTACACGATGGCATTGTGTTTCACGGGGGGGATGACCGACCCACGATCGCCCGCTGGGCCTTCTTCTTTCGTCCCTCTCCTCATTTCATCTCCGCAGAGTCGCGCATCGCATCATGACGGATCGATTCCATCTTTTGACCTCAACGGGCGCATTTGCGATATAATATCCGGTCGTGGCTCCTTCCTTTCTCTACCTAACTCCTTTTGTCTGCAGCTTCCATCGCCACTTAAGACCAAAAAGATCGGCCTTGAATTCCCAGACAAACCGGGCAGAAATTCTTGCTGGCATTATTACCAAGAATTTTCGCTTCTGTCCCTCGAAATCCTTTGCTCCCAAAGACAAACGGCTCGTAGTTTTCTCCGAGAGAAGCTTCGGAGAAACATCTTGTGGAAATTTTCACTGGAATTATGGGGGGTGAAGACCGAAAGAGTCCTGGCTCCCGGCCTTTGACCCGCTGTTAAATTTGGACTGAAGAAAAGAAGGGGAGTAAACAAGCCTGACTGGGGGGAAAAAAAAAGGTTGACTGGAAAGTGGCGAAAGCAGTAAATCAAAGCGGCTTGACCATATGCACCTCGCTTTTTCCCAACACTTTTATCTTTCTGAGTTTTATTGTCTTCCACTTTCCTTACCTTGCCGCCAAAACTTGTCGTATTATGCAAATTTATGGATAACTATGAAAGAATTACACGTGAAATTGCCTGTCCAAATTTTATATATAGTGAAAAGTTCCAAGTGTTTTGCGTGGGGAAAAAGGTCAAAAATCAGTTCCCCACGACGTTAAGATTATACCAGAAGTAAAAGTTTATTCAAACGTGCCATAAATAGGTGACCCTTATTTAAAATTAACTTCAGAATAAGACATTTTCCTAACTATGACAAAGACCATTTTTAAGTAGTCGAACCGATGAAAATTCGTCGTGGACATATAGTGAATGTGCAAAAGCTCAAAGGGACAGCCAAAACGGGAATTGTTTGCACTGACCGCGGCAACGACTTGTGCACATGTTGTTATGTGCGTGGAACGTTGTACCTTGTCAATGTCTCCATTTAGGGTCACAACGATCTAGACCATTAATCTTGGTGAACAAGAGTAATTGCAACTTATCTATCAACAATTGAGAACGATCGCAACAACAAGAGAGGCAAAGGAACCTCTCCAACACTATGTATTTTAACTTTCTACATGAAATTGCATTATTCAATTATCGCGTTAAGGTCGGATGCTTAATTTAAGAGGTGGCGATATCAAGTCGTGCCTTGTCAAGTATGTTTAGAAAATTCAAGAATTTGCCATCCGAAGCAATTTGTAATCATCTCCCATTTTCCAAATTCATCGTCCCGAAACGTGTTGTTTTCACTTTAGGTAACAAGGCCTTTTTATTTTTTCTATCCCACACGGGTCGTGCGAAAAAGGAGGGGAAAAACCCTTGTTTATCACGTGAAGACGCGAGGGACGAAACATCCTCGACTCCCCCACCACGCGTACCCCCACCACGCGTACCACCCCCAATTTGTCCCGTTCGTGCAACTTGCGCTTTGCATGGCTCCGTCCCCCCGTTCGTGATATCTTAATAGTTTTCTCGTGCCACGATGTCCTTCGAAGAGCTCGAAAGCCCCCGGTCAAACGAGTCACCATGCAAGAAAAAGCCATTTCGACTTTCGAGATTTGAGGCCACCATGAACAGAACGCGTCCTGCCGGCTTTCACCTTCCGCACCCCTTCCTTCCCTCCCCCCCTCCTTAATTAATTCGCACGTTTCATCCACTCTTGGGGACTGCTTTCCTCAAACTATGCATGTAATTAAATAAAGACATTACATGACTCAGATATTTATCATATGTTAATGGGTTGCAGCATAAAAAATACAGCTCAGATATGGTGGCGCCTTGGCGGTTTCCATCGAACAAGGTGGCTCCTCGACAGTTTCCATTTGGCCGGCATTTGCTTTTAAATTTGAGAAATGAGTGACGAATTATCTTGCGTCACTTGATAATATGAATTCATATGCGTTTTATATACATATGAACTTATTCTGCTTATTTGTTTAATTTAGTGTAAAAATTAGGTTTCACCTCTATTGTGTCTGTCATTTCTTCGTGTTAGTCAAATTTCACATATTATTCTTGATATAGCTTGCACGTGGTTATTGAAATGTCTTATCCATCGGTTTATATGTCTTTTGAATTCAATCTTAGAATCAAGTGGGAACCAAAAGAAATCTTTTCACGGGCGATCAAGGTTTAGCCGAATCGATTTTGTACGCTCATTCCCATCATTGATTGTCAGACGGACAAGAGGAAGGGCCGAAATCAAATTTCATTCTCCAGTCGTGGTACGGAAGAGAGCGGCCAAGTACAGACAGAAGGAATGGAGCTCTGGGGGAATTCAATCATGCAACATCGGAATTTGGAAGAGTGTGAACAGGGGAAGATGGGAAGGCCATGTGTGTGACATTTAGATGTCGTACCGTCCTGAAAGTCGGTCGATTTATGTTATTATTGTCAGCGTAATGAATGGGTTCGGCCTGTAATGATTTGATGGGATCGAAGGTCGTCGTCCTGGACGCCAGAGGTCCAAGGCTTAACGTGGAGTGGAGACATTCTTAATGATGAAAATGGACTCCTTGCCCACGATTCATGACTCGCATGACGGTTTAATGATGTGGGAATTCTATCTATATGGAGAGTTTTGAGAGGCTATGCGAAATTTTTAAAGGCAGTTGGTGATCCTAATAAAATTTCAGGCACAAATATATGTGTATTCTTTTTTATTAAGGCAATACGATACTTTTTTTATGGGTCACTTCAATATTTCTTCTTCTTCTTTTTTAAACACTCACTTAACGTTTATGATATAACTTTTGAAACTCCAATTTATAAACCTGTTATTGAAACCCTCCCCATACTTTTTTTTGTTTTGTTTTGTGGATACAACAGAAAATCCTTTTCAAGAATTCAAATAGGTAATCACGAGTTATGGAATATCTTGCTAATTAAACTCATATGTAATCATTAGTATTTTTTTCGATATGTATATAATATAGGGAAGATTACTTCTCTCGTAGATGCATATTTAAAAGTGTTAATACCAATGATGAAGTAAATCCAACGCTATTGAATCCGTGTTAACTGGGATGGACTTTCCACTGAACCAACTCCTCCACTTGTTTCGATGGAATTGCATGTCCATTGATAATTTAATAAGTGTTTCTTGACAATCATATCTTAATCAATAGTCAAGTAGCTACAAAACATGCCAAAACCACACTGAATTAATACTTTTTTTGGTCGTTATCGACTTCTCTTTTCTTATTTTTTTGGTCATAAGTGATTATCGACGTCAAGCAAAAGATCTACTAAGCCAAAAGGTTGAAACGCAAACTCGGATCACCCCAAAACAATAATTATAAATATGTCAAGTGGCCAGGACGCTTAAAAGCGATGCGGCCAACGTAAGTCTAACTTCTGCATATTCAAACAACATCTTTTGTCAAGGTTTCTTGATCTGCCTAAACCGCCCACGATTGCGTGTTGAGAAATGCAAGGAAAACCACGACACATGAACCTTAGTAGTCCGAACACAGCAAAAGCCGTTCCGTCAGGATATGGCCAGACATGCCATCGTTAGATGTCCGGTCATTTCAGCGCAAGACATTGCCACGAGGCCAAATTATAGGCGAAGCAACAGCACCAGTTCTTGGTCTCGACGTGTCTGCACTGCATGTTGATAACAGCTGACTGGAGCGAAAAGTGCGTTTTAACTCGAATTGTTTACATCAACTTTCGTTCCTCCCGTGGAGTTGTTGGGGGTGGAGAAAGTCAAGGTTTCGCCATTTGGAAGCTCGAGATGAAACCTACCCCCTTGAAATCTTGAGTAAAAGCCAAGAGACAGATGAGAAGCAGCCAATAATTTCCAACCCTTCCTCTTCTAGACCAGCAAGAAAAGCATTGCCGTAGCCTTTGGGACACGCCATTAGCGAGTCTTTTCTCTGGGGTTGGAAATCACAGGTACGACCGAGGCATTAGTCCACTAAAGATTGCGCAGATTTCCATTATCATTTTCAATTAGGCATGAATTGTAGTCACTATCCTCAAGAGCCCTACATACGTTTTTCGCTGTCATTACATCATCCGTCACAATCAAACTAAGTTAAAAGATTTGAGTCGATAACATGCTTGTCTACTCGAATCATTACGTAGCTTCGAATATAATTGTTTGAAGATAACCCTAACTACATGGGAAGGTAGTTTCTAGGTAGAATAATCGGCTTATTTATTTGGGAGCAGTCTAAGAGCATGATAATATAAGTGAATGTTGGTTCACGCGAGGTTATTATATAGGTTTGAATCTCTTTGCATTGACCAAAGTGATGGGGACGGTTAAACGCAGTCGTCTCTTTGACCCGGCCACCTTCTAGCAGTCCTTTTCGTTTGTATTCGTCAGTATCTCTCTCTCTCTCTCTCTCTCTCTCTCTCTCTCTCTCTCTCTCTCTCTCTCCTGTTTTTTATCAAGTTGTCTATGTAAAAATCATATCTGCCATGGAACTTGCTGGGTGGTGGAAGGACAGAGACAAAAGAATGACGGAAGCCAATAGATCTAGTGAATATAAGTGGTTGAACTTAATTATGCTAGACAAAACCTGTTGCTGACATCAGCCCTAATGCCATGTCCCTTGCTCGTTGGTAAGAGTTGCTCGACCATGTCTCGTGAAGAGGCATGGGCCTTGGCACGCGAGTGTCGTATCATCGTATCGTTTCGTCATATCTTATCTCTCGCTATGTGTGCCGAGCATCTGCCGTAACGCTCCCTCAAGCGATCTTTGCACTTGCAAACGCAGGAACTAAATGATCTTTGAATTAGGATGGACAAAAATCATTAAGGGAAAGAAATTATTGCCGCAATTTGAAGCAAAGATAGGACTTCATTTGGCAATTATCCCCTCGACGGTATAATGTAGAGAAAATCCTTTCGAGATATGACTGAACGAACTTATCCCGTTCACGTTTCGGGGACAATTCACAACCGGATATGCCCTTCGATCACTCGGTGGGGTTTTTGTGACGGATTAGCTTAGCTATCCCTCTTCTATCGTGGAGATGATTGCTTAGACGAGCTAAATCATTCAGCAAAATCATTCCAGATGGGTTGGTCCCGTACGATCCACTTGGGCATTGATTAGGAGCACGGAATCGAACGATGCAGGGGTGGATTGTCGGATTCTAGGACTCATCACCTCCTGGATCGAGCATTGCTTGCACCGACCTCTTTAGCGATTGCATGTGTACACTTGAAGTAATTTATATTGTTGTCTTAATTTTTTTTAGAAAATTCAAAGTAAACCCTAGAACGAAATTTAGGAACCGCAGTGGAAGTTGGCCACACGTGATTCTCCAATTAAACTACGGCGATCAAATCTCGATGAATCTTGTGGCGGTTATCTTCCAATCTAATCTTCGCTGTGCACAAGAAATTAAAATCTCTTCCCCCCCGGAAATTAATTAATATTTGTTTCTTTTCTCCCCCAAAGAATGGAAAAACTTGGGAAATAGCCCCCGGTTGCATGAAACGTACGCGTATATCATGGCCATTAATGTACTGGGCCTTCCATTAATAAGAGACAGAATTCTTGTTGTGTTAATAAAAGCAAGATGTTCCTTCCCTACAAACAAGAGGGAGTAAAATAAGCTTGCCGAGACAAGGCATGATAAGGATGAAACCCCAATTCTTGTCAATTCTCGAGAAATTCAAAATAAAAATGAAAAGTGTTCAGCAAAATGAGGTAAAATCTATACCTCCTCAAAGAGGAGAACAGTTTAGACCAAAAAAAAAGAGGAGAACAGTCAAAGGTACGACCCCATGTACATGGAATGACAAGACGAGGGATCGTGCGAATGTGTTCTAGTTGTTATCAATATCTTTTTTTATGGAAATGGTCAAAGTTCAGAACAAATTTAAAGCCCACAAAGAAAGACTTCCACCAAATTTTTTTTTGCGGGACAAGTAATCATTTCCAACTTCCATCTAACACGCAAGATGCGAAAAGAGTTCAAATTCGTATTTCTTCAAAAGGTCTCTAACGTGCCTTTTTTATGCCTGCATTTGCTGACATTGATATAAGATGGGGGAGAGAAACACGAAATTGAAAACGTGTACTAAATCTTGTGGATTAAACAATGAGTTAGCTTAGCTTCCATTGACGAACTGAACGAACATACTTTTGTCTTGAGTCCAGCATTTTCACCGGCTATCATATACTTTCAAGCGTATTGTCGCATCGTTTTGTAAAAACGGTATGGTAGCCCTTGTTCCTTGACAAGTATTCACGAAGATGCCTCCATACAGTCATGCAATTAGCGACGCACTTGTACAGAAACTTCTCGAGCGAGAAAAACATATAGCAAAAGGTCATAAACCTTATGTATTGAATGCCGTCTAGACCCGTAAAACCTTCCACCGATGCGATCGAACTCTATACATTTTTCATAAGCTCGATCAAGTCCTCTCGAGAAAACAACATCCTGAAATCGACTTCGTGGCAGCCGGCTGAAATCGCACATTCAATCATTCGGTTCAGAGCTTGCTTGTATATTATTAGCAAATGTGTAGAATTTGATTCTTTTTTACCAAAAATAAAAGGTTTAGATAACGATTGCACTTTTTAATATAGGGATAAAAAGCGGTGGGGACCTATTGTTAGTAAACTCTCCCCCGACCGTGCATGTTTCCATCAAAAGAACCGAGACAACATCAGAGCCTTTCGAAAGAGGCCAAGTCCATCCCTCCCATTCCAGTCCCCCCGTGTAACCCGTTTCACAGCTCACGAGAGTTGCCGGCCGAGAAAGATGCTTCAGAGTCGGGCAAGATGCTGATTCGTCAAAGCAAGCGAGCAGCAGCTGCTGCCGAGGACGAGGGAAAAAGGAGAAGTTTGACACGGTCTTCTGCCAAGTATATATGCATGTGTCCTTTGCATGTAATGAGACAGAAAGAGAAAGGAGAGAGGAGAGAGAAGAGAGAAGGGCGGGGGACGACGGGGGAGCCACGGCGGTTAGGCGTAGCGAGCGACTGCCTGATGAGGCGGCGGGGCGTCGCTATCGGGGGGCGGCAGAGGTACCCGGAAAAGGGCCGCGCGGTTGGGCGGCGACGAGACCCTTTCCCCTGTGCTCCGCTGACATGGCGGTCACGGAACCCCACATGCCCCCTCCCTCCCCGCCCTCGCTTACGTGTCCTGGGCCCCACCTTGTCCCCCTTCCCCCGACACACTCTCTCTCCCCCCTCTCTCTCTCTCTCTCTCTCTCTCTCCCCCCCTCTCTTACTTTCACTTTCTTTTTCCTTTTTCCTTTTCACTCTCCTTTTTTATGGTCGGCTCTACCATCCAGTTGTCCCTCGCCCACAGTTGGCGTTCGCGTCGATTGAAGATTGGCCGAGTGATTTTCACGCTGTAAATTTCTTACTCCATGCATGCGAGCCAAACAATGCACTAAGCAGATTCGGGGACAAGGACACAACGAGTTACGGGCACTCGTCATATTTGACCTGAAATTTGGAGATATTGGAGTTCCCATATTTTAATCGCGCAGGCGCGTTAAAAATTTATAATATCCCCCCCCCCCCCTGTCATTATATGGAATGACAACAGGACCTTAGTAAATTTTTCGAACGCGCTTAAAATAATGATGATAATGAATATTATAATAATATGGTCAATGCAGAGGTAGAAGTCTAAGAAACCTTCCCATTTGTCAGTGGGCCGAAACAAGTGACGTGGGATTTTGGAAGTAGCATCATCGCCCTCCATTCCCTCTCTCTCCTTCCGCCCTATATAAACGTCGCGCCACTTTGTCATCGACTCACCGCAAGAACATCGCAAAACTCTCTTCCCACCCCCCTCTCTCTCTCTCTCTCTCTCTCTCTCTGCTCTTGTCTAGGAGCTTCTCTCTCTTTCCTCTCCTCTCCTCTCTCCGAACAGAGCCCCCTCCCCGCTTTCTCTCACTGACATAAAATGGCCGTCGACTCCGTGCTCTCCTCGCCGCTCGGCCCGCCGGCTTGCGAGAAGGACGCGAAGGCGCTGCGGTTCATCGAGGAGATGACCCGGAACGCCGACGAGGTCCAGGAGAAGGTCCTGGCCGAGATCTTGAGCCGCAACGCCGAGACTGAGTACCTGAGGAGGTACAGGCTCGGCGGCGCCACCGACCGCGAGACCTTCAAGTCCAAGCTGCCCATGGTCACCTACGAGGACCTCCAGCCCGAAATCCAGCGCATTGCCGACGGCGACCGCTCCCCGATCCTGTCCGCACACCCCGTCTCCGAGTTCCTCACGAGGTAATATTCCAATCCTCGCTCCGTCGGTCATCCGGGTCTTTCCGTAGCCAGTCTTCTGACATACCTGACGTGTAATTTAGTGTAATACGCTGTCAAAGTCAATGCAAACTTTGGCCGGTGAAGATAGTTTAGTTTAATATGCTAAAGTTCTCCTTTTTTTTTTATGGTAAAACATTGCAGTTCTGGGACTTCAGCTGGCGAGAGGAAACTGATGCCGACAATTCAAGAAGAGCTAGATCGTCGCCAATTACTTTATAGCCTCCTCATGCCAGTGATGAACCTGTGAGTGCCTCGTTTCTGCATTATTTTGCATGCAATATGCGCGCCACCATTAGTGGCACATGACGCTGTTCCTTTCTTTATCCTCCCCTACGTTTTCTCTCCGATTAGAAAAAAGAAAGAAAGGGCGAGAATGGCGGTTTTCTGAAATTTCTGTGTTATGTGTGGCGACAGCTATGTGCCTGGGCTGGACAAAGGCAAGGGGCTCTACTTCCTGTTCGTCAAGTCGGAGACCCGGACGCCCGGCGGCCTCCTGGCCCGGCCCGTCCTGACCAGCTACTACAAGAGCGACCACTTCAAGACCCGCCCCTACGACCCGTACATGGTCTACACCAGCCCCAACGAGGCCATCCTCTGCGCCGACTCGTACCAGAGCATGTACACCCAGATGCTGTGCGGCCTCGTCGAGCGGGCCCAGGTGCTCCGCCTCGGCGCGGTGTTCGCGTCCGGCCTGCTCCGGGCCATCCGGTTCCTGCAGCTCAACTGGCAGCAGTTGGCCGAGGACATAAGGACCGGCTCGCTGAACGGGAAGGTCTTCGACCCGGCGATTCGGGACTGTATAGGCCGGATCCTCAAGCCCGACCCGGCACTCGCGGAGTTCATCGTTAAGGAGTGCTCCAGGGACAATTGGGAAGGCATAATCACTAGAATCTGGCCCAACACGAAATACTTGGACGTGATCGTCACCGGCGCGATGGCCCAGTACATCCCGACCCTCAATTATTACAGCGGCGGCTTGCCCTTGGCATGCACCATGTACGCGTCGTCCGAGTGCTACTTCGGGCTCAACCTTAACCCGATGTGCAAGCCGTCCGAGGTGTCGTACACCATCATGCCGAACATGGCCTACTTCGAGTTCCTGCCCCACGAGCCCAACTCGCAAGAGTCGTTCCGCGACTCGCCCCCGAAGCTCGTCGACCTGGTGGACGTCGAGGTCGGCAAGGAGTACGAGCTCGTGATCACCACCTACGCCGGGCTCTGCCGGTACCGCGTCGGGGACATACTCCGCGTGACCGGGTTCCACAACGCGGCCCCGCAATTCCACTTCGTGAGGCGGAAGAACGTCCTGCTCAGCATCGACTCCGACAAGACCGACGAGGCCGAGCTCCAGAAGGCCGTGGAGAACGCGTCCGAGCTCCTCCGCGAGTTCAACACCAGCGTGGTCGAGTACACGAGCTTCGCCGACACCAAGACCATCCCGGGCCACTACGTGATCTACTGGGAGCTCCTGACCAAGGACCTGGCCAACTCCCCCAGCGGCGACGCGCTGGACCGGTGCTGCCTGGCGATGGAGGAGTCGATGAACTCGGTGTACCGGCAGTGCCGGGTGGCGGACAACTCGATCGGGCCGCTGGAGATCCGCGTGGTCAAGAGCGGCACGTTCGAGGAGCTGATGGACTACGCCATCTCCAGGGGCGCCTCGATCAACCAGTACAAGGTGCCGCGGTGCGTGAGCTTCCGGCCGATCATGGAGCTCCTCGACTCGAGGGTGGTCTCGTCGCACTTCAGCCCGGCTCAGCCGCATTGGACCCCAGAGAGGAGACGGTAGACCTCCAAGGAGTCGTCGCCGGCCGGACGCGAAGAAAGTCAATGCACGCACCGGCCAGAAAAAAAAACAAAAAACAAAAATTAGATCTTTAAATTAAAATCTCCTTGTTTCTTTCCTTCTTTTTCTTTTCCTCTTTTTCCCTTTTTGTGAAAATGTGTATGTCGTAGTTTCTTGTGGAGAAGCTTTCTAACTAAAAGCTGCACGTTGACCGGGACGTTTCATGGGGGGGTGTCAGATGTCCTTTACAATAGTTTGGTTTGGGTTCAATTAACCTGTGGGAGAAAGAGATGGGATGTGACCTCTTCAGATAACGTTTTGGTCCCTCGTAGTGGAATGTTTCCTGCTTGATGTAATCGAGACATGTGAAAATTTTGTTCAATGTGCTCATCACTTCCCCCCTCCTCTCTTCCTTTCCCCCTCCTTTTACCGACGGCGACATTTCTATATTATTTAGTTAGGAATCGCTTGTGCGCTCACTCCATCGCGATGTCGTTCTTGGTCTCCTTTTCCGCGAAAACGACGTGGTTTGGGGAGCAACCTCGAACGAATCAACCGTGCACAGGTGGCCTCGGCATGTTCTTATCTATATTTTGCAGAATGTCGTAATGCGGGGTATTCTGAGTGGAAATCTGGATAATGGGCACTGATGTGGGGGGGGACAGATTGATTACAGAGGTGACTTTTGAGTTGAACTTGATCGAAACGCTCGAACGCCATCCGACGGTTCCTCTTGTGTTTCCCTTCTTTTACGACGTGGAAAAATATCTTCGGTGGAAATTACTTTGGATGGAAATGATTGATTTTCCTTTGTTTTATAATTTAGGTAAGAGTTATTATCATAAGGAGAAGTTGTTTTCCGCCGTTCAAATACCAAAAGATCATAAAGTAATTTCTCAAATGCAATTTCCCTCCAAACAAATGGACCCTAAACTTGTGTATGTAATATCAATGTTCGTCGTGACTTGGGTAGCACACACTAGATCTTAGTATAAAGAGCAAAGAACAAAGTGTCGCCTTTTTCACTTTAGCTGCTCATCCGATGGCGATCGTACCCCACGGACAGTCGAAAGTCAAATTTTCCTTCTTGGAAAAGACGTAAAATATCTATCTAGGTGTTGAGCATGGCCACAAATCAAGTACTATCGGATCGCGAGTGGCTATCACGAGTCAACTATGCATTTATCTTGTTTAGTTCACTAGGAGTCAAGAACTATCTATTTGGGTGATCAGTGAATTCGGATAAATTTGCCATAGCTATCATGAGGCAAATGAGCAACTTAGCTCCTTTCCGATTAGGCGCCATAGAGTAATCGGCAAAAAGTCATGAGACTTTTTAAAATTCTATAGAGCATTATGTAACTACGTCATTAAATAATGTTGTGTGTGTGTATGTATATATATTTCAAACTTTAGCCGGCACATAAAAGAATCGTTTATGTTCCTTTTCTTTTAATAATAAAAAAAAAAGAATTGTTTATATTTAACATGGAAAGTTTGTCACGATAATATGCCCCTCTCTCTCGAAGGATTCCTAGGTTAAATAACACATGTCCGCATATGTCCCCAAGGAGGTCGACTTTTCTTTTTTATAAATTACAAAGTTGTTTAGGGCCTAATTAAATTAAATCTTCTGTGCCGAGCACGATTGAACTGCTAATAGAGTTTTATAGTTCGAGAATATTATCTTATTGTAATGTAATGAGCTGCTTAGATAGTGTATGTCATGCTTGGTCTTTGTTCAAAATAAATAACACCACCTAATCTCACCCGACTATTTAAACAACCGACAAACGTTTTTAAAGAATCGAAGTCAACTGAGAATCTAATGGTAAGCTCGCGTCAATTGCGAATTAAGTCTATTCAAGCTTTCAAGTCCGCCCGGTCTCAGTCGATGTAACGACATTTGGTCGGATTTAAGAGATTTATAAGTACGTATGGAACTTTACGAATGTAGAAAGGTGCAAAAAGATGAATTTGACATTTCGAAC
Organism: Eucalyptus erythrocorys; assembly: GCA_014182555.1. Classification (NCBI taxonomy): domain Eukaryota; kingdom Viridiplantae; phylum Streptophyta; class Magnoliopsida; order Myrtales; family Myrtaceae; genus Eucalyptus; species Eucalyptus erythrocorys. The sequence goes on along the minus strand of CM024605.1, from coordinate 24,633,197 downwards.
GCAATCGTTTTGATTTAGGTCTTGAACTGATGTTGACAATTACCTAGCAAAGTCCAAAAGAATCAGTTGTGCATCATGGGCTCGGCCGGAATCATCGCTAGGCCCGAAGACTGGCCTATCCATGTGAAGTTCTGTGGGCTTCGGGTTGATGATTCTCCTTACATGGGCTTGGTATGCTTCGGTGCTTTTTTTTTTTTTTTTTAATTATTATTATTTTCAAAAATAACAACAACAAAAAAACGCCCCAATTTTCATCTCATAATAAAAAAACATACGCGTATTTTCGAAATTACGGATTATATACCTCGCTCAACTAAATGACTGAAATACCCCCATTATATAAAGAACTCAGGAACCTAACCTTACACCACCCATGTGCCCGAACTCTCGATCCAAGTATGCCACCATCTTCCCCTGCCATTGGCCACCATCACCACCATCTCAACACTTGGCCAATGCCGGCCATCGCCCTCTTAGCCCTAATTGACTCATTCAAGGGAGTATTGGCTTACGATAGTACCTGTTGACAAAAGAATCTTTGAAGTCCTAATCATTGTAATAGGAGAAAATATTGATTGCACAAGTTATGCCAGCGCAACAAATTGAAAACCCGTCTATTGAGCTAACGTGTGCCCATAAAAAGCCCCCTTGTCGGACTTTTCTCTCTCCTTCTTACCCTCTCTCTTCTCTCTTCTCCCATTGCTTTCTTTGTTCTTTTGGCAAGCCCCCTCTTTTCCCTCCGACCCTCTCTCACCTACACGGCACACGACAACGTCGTTCTCCTGCCCTCTCCCTAACCCGAGCTTGACTTCTGCACCTCCCCCACCGGCTCCACCATTCGAATCGCCCACTACCCTTGTGGCCCTCAAGTCCAAGAACAAGCCCAGGTGCCCGGTGCCTGTCGTCAAAACTCGCGATCCTGAGCACTTGCATCATCAAGATCCTCTACACTTCAAGTCATCACCCCCTCCACAACTTATGGATCTAACGAGGGCTTGACCTCGCTAGATCCAAGCCCTCGATAGATCCGGCGCAATTGACCCTCACTCTAGCCACAAGAGTCGACCCCTCACTAAATCCACTCATTGGATTCAATGAAGGTGACCCTAGCTTGTCATTGCTCGCTGGCCATGACTGAGTATTGACCACAAGCCAAAGGGAAGTAAAAAAAACAAAGAGAGAGAGAGGACAAAGAAGAAGAAGAGAAATGGATGTGCCACTCTGTGAGAGAAGAGAGACAATGGAAGAAATATTTGACAATGGGCCCATGAGAGACAAGTGTTATGCCATAAATAGATTAATAATTTGTTGAGTTGGCACATCTTATGTACCCAATATTTTCTCCCCTAATATATGACTTTATCAAAGCTTAAGCTTTGCTCGATTAATGATTGTCGACTATTTTCACAACTAATCATGGGAATGAACTTCATCTTCTTTGGTGCACACGAAAAACACTATGCTTTCAATGGAGAAAATTATCTAATTAATTTTAAAATTATTGTATGGATATTAATTTAACCATAAACTTTTCAATTGTGTAAATTTAGTTCCAAATTTATATACAAAATTTCAATGTAATTCCCTCAATCCATTTTTGCCGAAATTGCCAACATGCAAGTTTAATTATCGCCAACCATCCTATGTTGTATATTGCCCCATTCTTTATGAAAATTAACCAAAATAATTATAATGGAATTTCTTATAAAGATTTAAGATTAAATTGATAAAATTTTAAATTTTAAAATTAAATTGACATTTATATGATATGTTTAGAATTGCTTGGACAACTTCCCCGCCTTCGACGAGTAAAACACTAGTAAAATCAAATGCATTTGCAATAAAAGAGGGTCTTCAGGTCTCTCTAGGTGGGCTATGCTGCTTTGAGATCCACAACCCTCGATTTATCGCACTTTCCAGTCAACTAATGAATAAAAGATACTAATTAATGTTAAATATTTTATAATGACGTGACGCTGACCGAGCATGCCCTACTGATTGGACACCAATGTAAAAAAAAAAAAATTCACAAGTTTCAGAAATCAAAGCGACGTTTATAGCAATTGCAAACTCCCGCTATGGATCCCAACATAGAAAAAGGTTGAAGAGGAAGATCATGTGCGTACACGTTCGCGGCAGGCCTCCAGGGACTCTAGAGCCTTCCTTTGTAATTAACGTCTAAGTACAAAAAAAAAAAATAATAATAATAATAATAATAGCTTCGATTAACCTTGTGACTCATCTGCTTTACAACTAAGAAACGAATAGGGATGCTTTATTAAGGATACAATATGTAACCCATCATAAGCGGATCAACTGCAGACTCATGACCTGATAAAACATGATCCCAACACTAGATGCTTAATTTCAAACCATTTATAATTGGAAGCTCATGATTGATCCATTACGTAATCATATGCTTTTTCTTAATAAGAGACGGTTATGAATTTCCTTATTAGGAATGCCGCTTTCATATTATGGTATAGCGGAAGTAAATGAAAAAGAATGTTACTTGAATGGAAATTCCTATAATCTTAAATCTTGATGAAGATGTTAATTGCCACTTAGTGGTGATTAGGATTGGTTTTCCATTTTTTAAAACTTTTCACGTGTCAGCAAGTGCACAAGATCCAATGAGAGGCACATGCATGCGATGGTACAATCCTAGCCAACTTGCCGAGTCCTAGAAATTTCCCAGGTCATGCTAAACCTAGTCAGTAGCTACCCTATTGACTGGCAGAGAGAGAGAGAGAGAGAGAGAGAGTTTCTAGGTCATCTTCAACGTTGGAGAAAATATTCAGTGCTCACCTACTGCCACGTCATATGATGACGTGGCACGCTTTTTTACCGAAGCCCAATTACAGCTCGACACGTGTAAATGACCTGGACAAATATTAAAAAAATAAAAAATCTAGCTGGAATTTTCTCTCTTTCCTCTCTCTCTTCCCCATATCCGCCGTTCACAGCCGCCGACGACCACCGGCAAGCTCCCCCATCTCCTCCATTCACAACCACCGACGACCGCCGGCGAGTTCTTTCCGTCCTCAGCCGCTCATCCACGCCCCCACCATCTCGTTGTCCTCGTTAGATTCATCCAAATTTCCAGATCCGTGGAGAGTAAATCAACCTCTTCATCTTCGCTCGCGGCCAAAGCTCGACGGGGGGGTTTAGATGACGTGGACCATGGAGCCTTGGCCGCGAGAACCCAGATTTTCAAATTTATGGAGCCTTGGCCGCGAGCGGTTTAGACGACGCCAACGGAGCCTTGCCGCAAGCGCCCAGACTTCCAGATCTGGAGCCCCAAAAGACATTGCACTGGGATCCTTCTCACCACCCGGCCACCTCCACCTCGTATTGCTGCAACAATCGACTTGAACAGCAGAGAGAAGATGAACCCAGATCTGTACTTTTTTTTTTTTTTCATGGTCTGCTGGATGTCTGCTTGGAGAATAAAAAATTAGGGAGATTTATTATTTTTGTTCCGTCCTGTGAAAGTCCCCTTCCACGGAACGTATAGGTTCCAAGGGGAAATCCTGCCTTGCCCATGCTTTCCTTGCTCGTGTTGTTCTTGCTTCATGTGCTCATGTCTCTAGGTCTAGCCATGGACGAGCCGCCGCGAGCAACGTGTGCTTGTTGGTAGCGCGGCTGCGAGTCGCCATGACAACAAACGGAGTGGCTCAGCCATGACCACGGGTGGAGTGGCTCCGCCATGGCTTCCGGCGGAGTCGTTGGCACTCGCGAAATTCTGGAAATCCAAAGACCCATGGCCACCGGCGGCGTGCTGAGAACGGAGTAGAAGAGAGAGAAAAAAGGAGTGAGTTTTTATTTTTTTATTTTATGTCCACGTCATCAACAGGTGGCAATTTGTGATTGGCTTTCAGTAAAAAATGCGTGCCACGTCATCATATGACGTGGCAGTAAGCGAGCACTGAATATTTTCTCTCATCATCGCAACGTTGAGATTAGATACAGGCAGTGTTTACAGTATGGCAGTATGAACCGTGAAGGGGCCATTTTGGTGTTCTTAGAAGGAATACAGGGATAATGATGCTCCATTGTATCAAATAAGATGGAACGATTGATCAAAGTTGTTCTCTATTTCTTCACTCGACAATAACAATCAATCTATTTCTTTGTGCGTAAAGGAGATTCAGTTGTATCCGACACATCTAAAGATTAAACTAATATAAGACGGAGATGTATCCAAGATCAAACTGCAGTAGCTAATATATATGGTTACTTATTCATCCTCGGCATTATTATACACGACAATAGACGATTGGCGCTGTGGTGACCACTTCGAATCTGCAGTCACCCACCATTTGATTGGACAGTATGAAGAGGACAAGGCCAGACGACAATCCGTGCTTTGAAAGATGTTAGGTAGGGCAAATCAAGAATGAAGAGAGAAGCTTAAAATGGACAGTACAGAGTTATGTCTCTGAGAGAGAGAGAGAGAGAGAGAGAGAGACAAACAGCTTAATTAAACTGCTATTAAACTTTCACAAATGCTCAGTCACAGAGATGACAACAGCAGCATAGTACAGTGACCAAGGACAGTACATTGCCCTTATTAGTCTTGTTATTATGGAGCAATATCTCAGAGAATCACACATAATTTTACTGGGTTGCTAGCTGGCTATGTCTTGTACAGAAGAGGACAAGCGTAGCTGTCCTCAGGAATTACTGAGTCTCAAGGGCATTTGGGCTTGCCCTTGGAGTTCTTCTTGTTGCGGTAACAAGGGCACTGGTGCTTGTTGCGGTAGGTGCCGGAGGGCACGCACTTGCACTCGGCGCAGCAGATGTTGCAGTACTTGGCGCACCTCCCCTTCACCTTCGCCTTCGCGCACCTCGCCCGGCACTTGCCCTCACAGAACGCTGACGCACATTACGCACAAGCACTCGCCATTAAGAAAAGTTATAGAAAGAAAGCAAACTCATCACCTCACTAGTCACACCACCATGTAGAAACTACATTGCGAATGCTCGGTGCTTTCGTGTACACAGTAGGTACGCAAAGCAAGAGTAGAAGTCACCGAGATGATAAAGTGGGGGTAGGTTTGGAGGCTCACCTGGCTTGCCGAGGACGGGCTCCATGAAGATGGAGGTCAGGAGAAGGGAGCAGAGCAGCAATGCGAAGAGGAGCTTCATGGTTTGGTCGTTGCTTTCCTGCGAGGAGGAGGAGGAGGAGGAGTTTGATGAGTTTGAGCTGGTCGTGTTGGCAGTGAATGATAAGGATGAGGGAGAGCGTGCGGGGACACTTATATTGGCGGAGGAGGGATTAGAGGTGGGGTCTGAGGAAGGAATTCATGCAAGTTGTTGATGCGGTGACATGTATTTAGACGTGAAGTTACTATTTTACTATTCCGCTCCACTTGTATCATGCGTTTCCTCACGATGTCCGAGAAGAAAAAGGCAACTTAGGCAAGAACAGCTTTGGTTAAAGGGATCGTCGGTGAGGCTGTGCTGCAGGAGCGCGGGGAGAGGAATACGAGGAGGTGAATCGTGGGACAAGTCGCGCTGGATCGGGCCCGGCCCACGTGGTTTCCTGCAGTGTGCGTCTGAAGAAAAGCTATCGTCTCATCTTTTTTGCCTCCTTTAGTCTTCGCGCGGAGCAAGCTGTGAACCCACTCTATTTCCGCCATTAAAATCATGGGGATAATTACTCAAAAAATCCTAAACCTATTGCCCATGTGCCAATTCAGTCCTAAACCTTTTTTTTTGCTAATTTAGTCCTAAACCTTTTATAATTGTGCCAATTCAGTCCATCCGCTAAAATTATTTGGCCGGCCGGCGCTAACGTGATGTGGACGCCGATGGGACCCCGGCGAGGTAAATTTTTAATATTTTTTAATATTTTTTTCGAATTTTTAAATTTTTAAATTTTTATTTATTATTTTTTTTTGGTCTTCTTCTCCTTCCTCTGGCGGCCGACGTCGGCCATGGCGAGGCCGAGCCTCGCCGGATCGCGACGGCCGCCTCGCCGTTCTTTGGGCGAGGCCGAGCTTCGCTAGTGGCGGCGAGTCCACCTCGGCTGGCCCTCATCCTCCGGCGTCGGCCGGCCGAGGAAGGAAAAGAAGACCAAAAAAAAAAAAATTTAAATTTAAAAATTCGAAAAAAATATTAAAAAATATTAAAAAAATTACCTCGCCGGCCGGTTGTCCCCACCGACGTCCACGTTTCGCGCCGCCGGCCAATTTTGGCCGATGAACTGAATTGGCACAATTATAAAAGGTTTAGGACAAAATTGGCAAAAAAAAAAGTTTATGACTGAATTGGCACATGGGCAATAGGTTTAGAACTTTTTGGGTAATTATCTCAAAATCATGTGAGTTTTATGTGGGGCTCGTAATATTTGATGGTTGACATAAAAAGGGTTTTTCGAAATATCAATAGTATTTGATAAAGTGTAATTTATAAGTGCATTGGAAGGTTGAAACCAACTAATTTAAAGGACTTTTGCTAATTTAGAAAAGAAAAAACTCGAACATTTGGGCAGTGCATGGTAACATTCCCGGGAACAAGAATTTCTATTCTTTTGTTCCCGGAATAAAAAAGAGTAAAACTCCGCATGATAACGGATATTTTTTTTTTTTTTTTTGTTCCCTGGACTAAAAATTCAGCCAAGAAATCGTTTTGGAACAGAAACGAGAAGCAAAAAAGTTGCTTCTCGTTTTCGGCCAAGATCTCCCGAGAACAAAAGGGGGAAATAGAACCGGCTAACCAAAATTTTACCCCCTTTCACGAAGCTTTCACCCCTTCGTCCGAAGAAACTCTCCGGTCGCCCCTCGCGGCCGGTCCTCCGCCGCCGGTCCTGTGTCGCCGGCCACGAGAAGGTATATTTTCACGAAACGGACGGAGCGTTTGCTCCGACGGATCTTCCCTCTCTTCATCTTCGTTCGCCATCGCCGCGTTAGGGTTTTTCCACCCTGCAAATCCTCCACCTGCAACAACCTTGGAAAGTTCCCGATTCGCGATCGCGACTATGAGAGTTGGAGCCATCGCTTCCTCCGTCGCCTAAAGCCATTTATCTTTGAGAGTCGGAGAGGTACTACGGGTCGTCCTCCCACGGGAGCGGCGGCGGCGGGAGGGCGGCCCCTGGAGCGGCGATCGGGCGGCCGCCGTCGTGCGGAGGTCTCGCACTGGCCGGGGGGCATTGGTATACTCTCCGGAGAGCTCAAGGCCGCCACGAACGAGTTCACTGATGAAAATGTGATCGGCGAAGGAGGGTATGGGATTGTGTACTATGGTCTTTTGGAGGACAAGACTCAGGTCGCCGTCAAGAACTTGCTTAATAACAGGTGCGTTTCAATTTTAGTTTTTGTTGGTTTTTGTGTGAAATTCGATCTTGCCTTTCGGGCAGTTGTGTTGTTTGTGGATTTTGTGGGGTTTGGGTTTTTGCTGGGAATGTGGTGTTTTTTTGTATTGTTTTTTAATGTCGGAGGAAGTGGTTGATACCGGACTTTGTGTGTATGTGTGTATATCGGTATCTTAGGGGGCAAGCCGAGAAGGAGTTCAAAGTCGAAGTCGAAGCAATTGGGCGCGTTCGGCATAAGAACTTAGTCGGGTTGCTTGCTCTACTGTGCTGAAGGTGCTCATAGGTACATTGCGCTCCCTTTGTTTCCTTTCGCTTAAATTGCTTATGTTGAGTACGAGAAAATGTGCTGCGATGGCGGTTTAGTGTGTGCATTCATTGTTGAACGTATCGATTTATTATTATTCAAAATTCGGTGCGAGGTTTCCAAATGATTTTCAAATGACATCTGGGTTCTTGTCATTCGGGATGCTTGTGTATGAGTATGTCAATAATGGGAATTTAGAGTGGCTTCATGGGGATGTTGGTCCTTGTAGTCCTTTGACTTGGGAGATACGGATGAAAATTATCTTGGGAACCGCCAAAGGGTAAGGTTCAGCATACACGATTTTGTTTAGCATTTGTCTTGTCCACTCTCCTTGTTCTCACGATTTTCTTTCCTCTTGCTACAAATACAGGTTGACTTACCTTCATGAGGGACTTGAACCGAAAGTGGTACACCGTGATATTAAATCGAGTAATATATTGCTCGACAAGCACTGGAACCCTAAAGTCTCGGACTTTGGCCTTGCCAAGCTGCTCTGTTCGGATAGTAGTTATATCACAACTCGCGTGATGGGAACATTTGGGTCTGTATAGCTTCTCACACTCTTTCCAATCTTTCTATGTCTTTCTTGAAGCCGAGAATGAACTCAATTTCATTATTGCTGGTTTTGCAGCTACGTAGCCCCGAATATGCGAGTACGGGCATGCTCAATGAAAGAAGTGATATATACAGCTTTGGTATTCTGATCATGGAGATAATTTCTGGGAGAAACCCTGTTGATTATAGCCGCCCTCCAGAAGAGGTGTGCATTATACAGTGACTTATCTTTTCGTAGTTCCCATCGATCAAATGAAATTTTGCGAAAATCTTCTCTTTTTCCCAGTTAACTAGACTTTATCCATTTTCCACCCTCTCTGTTTTGCTAAAAGTTGAGAGAAATTGACAGGTGAATTTAGTTGATTGGCTCAAGAAGATGGTTACCGACAAGAACCCAGAGGGAGTGTTGGACCCCAAGTTGCCCGAGAAGCCTACGTCAAGGGCATTGAAGCGGGTACTTCTAGTAGCTCTAAAATGTGTTGACCCTACTTTTGCACAGAAGCGGCCGAAGATGGGTCACGTAGTACACATGCTTGAAGCTGAGGAGTCTCCTTTCAAAGATGTATGTCTCTGTTTCATTGGAATATTTTGCTTTACTCACATGTGCGTATGCTAACATACATGATTTAGCTTTTTTTGTTGTTTTCCCAGTCTTCAGAATTTGCCCTAATATTCACAATAGGGTGGGGTAATGCTAAGTGATGTCTTAGTATATAATTGAGTGGCACAAGATTGATGATTTATGAAGGTGGAGTTAACTGTTATTGTTCCCTCCTCTCTACTTCAGATGATAAGGTCGACAACCCGCATAGTTTGTTACAAATACTTTAATTATGATTGATTTGATAATAGTGATGGTTTCTAACTTTGCCTTGGCCGATTGGTTGTCTGTAATCTCTTCGTGGGTCTGCAAGATCTACCTTAAGTTTGCACTCTTAATTCGTAATTCGTACCCTCAAGATTTGACTCTTGCTCTTCACTTGAAGCATTTCCTATCTAGCTATGCTTATCTTAAGGTACGTGCTCTGTTAATTCTCTTATCATTTACTCGGGATCGTAGAGCCGGAAGGGATGCGGGCGTGTTAATGGCAACAGTCGCGGATCGGGTTGATAGAGACTAAAGCGCCATAAACTGGTGGCAGTGCCCGAGAAAACGTAACTTCTATAAATGAGGCGCCTAGACATCAAGAATCCGAAGAGCAGAACTTGTAAATTCCAATGTCCTTCCAGAGAAAAATTCTCATGGTTAATATAATAATGCTACATTCGAGAATGTGTCATTCTTTGGCGATGGGGGCTTTCGGATAAGTTTATATTAGAACAGTGTTTCAATCCATTCCATCTCATGTAGTTGATTTTCTCGCAAGTCCTTCCGTTCAAAAGCTATCATATTAGCTTCAGCGTGTATTATATACAATGTAGCCGAGCTTGATTAAATTTTCCCTTCTCTGGCAATATCTATTGGATACCACCGCTGCTGCAATTGCTGTTCTTGCTGCAGAATTACCTACAACCTGTCTTGAGTTTGAGAAAATGTCTTGTAGATGATCATTGCAATGGTGAAACCATACCCAGAAAAACGAATGAGGGACCGAGTATTCAATCATGTGAGTCCCAAAATTTAATGGTGTTGCCTAGATTTAGGTTGGTTGGATCAAGAATTGGCAGTCTGACGGGGTCCCTCACTAACATGGCCTTGTTAGTCCCCAAGGCTGCATGAGTGCCTGAAAAGGCCACCACTGTGTGGACACTCGAGAGTATTTTCACAGCTGGGTTTGTTTATGGCTGTTTTCTCTTTGGAATCTCTCAAATTTCTAGCCCCTCCCCCCACCCCCAATTGATGGCGAGGGTGGTCCATTTGCTTTTTGGATAATAGCTCTCTGAGAGAGGTCCGTTTTACGATTTTGGCTGTTATTATGAGAGGCCTACATAGTGCATCAATTTCTTCAGCATCTTTCAATGAGTGTTGGAACTTCAATGATTCAGTCATGTGGCACTTTCAACTCCATTCTCTAAAGGTTTAATTTTTTGTAGTTTAGTGACTTTTCAGTCCCTTGTTGTTCAGAACTCGAGGTTTTTAGCCTCTTGACTTCGGTTTTTGTCTGAAGTTGAATTGGTGACTGTCTTGGTGTTCCAATCAGATACTTGATTGCAGCTCAAATTCAACGCAAAGAAGGATCGAAATTTGTAAAAAGGTTAATTGAACCTTTTTTTTTTTTTTTTTTTTTTTTTTCTGTATAGAGATCCTTAGCTTGTCTCGTAAGGTTAAGTAAGGTCACTGAACAAGAAGAAATCTTTCTTCTTCCAACTAGAGAGAGAGAGAGAGAGGGAGAGGGAGAGGGGGAGGGAGATGTCCATTGCTACTTCTGGAGGTCATAAATGAGAGTGCGTGAGCTGTGCATTTAAAGATTGCTACTTTGTCTGTACTTTGCTAAGAGAGAGTAACAATTTTGCCAAATTGGGCTCGGAGATTCGGCCACTTGCAAATTTGTTAAATATCTCATACTCCCATGAACTGGTCAAGTCTAGACCTTTAACTTATGTAGCAACAATTTACATGCAATTAGTGAAATTAAAATGGATGACCTGTAATTCATGATGAGTAGGAGGACTCGGATAAATGGCTTTATAGCGTGGATCTTACTCATTGCTTTGATTCCACACGTGATAGATCATTCTTTGGATTTTCCAAATTTAGGTGTCATAATAGATGTCTGAATTTTTAATGTAATTGACTTGGTCGTATTTTAACTTTTGTTTGAAAACATCTGTTGAAGAATCATGCAATGACGACATGAAAAATAATCCAAACAACTTGGGATATGAAAATAATCCAAACAAATTAGAAATTTATTCCTTTTCTTATTTTAATTTTTTTAAAAATAAAATTTGGAATAGAAATTTTGTGCAGTTACCAAACGTGTTTTACGTTTTTTTTATTCTGTAACGAAATTTTGTGCGATTACCAAACGTGTTTTACGTTCTTTTTTGTTCCGAAATAGAAATTTTGTGCGGTTATCAAACGGGTTTAAAGGACTTTTGCTAATTTAGAAAAGAAAAAAAAAATTATTCCCATTTGGTGAAGGACTTGGGCCGCCGATGAGTTAGATGTGACATCGATGACCCTTGCCTAAGCCGCATGACTTTAGATGAGGGCCACTTGAGATCGCGTAATCTCAAGCAAGGCTCATCGGCGGTGGATCTAGCGTTGCAGACGATTGGAAGAGTGCTAATGAACAGAGTCTGTGGTCACTTTCTTGAGTGTCGAGGTGATCCACTGAGCCCAGAGGAGATATAGAAAACCCTAAACAGATTGCAGCCCGTGAAGAAGGCTTTCAAACTACTACAACCCACGAACTTCCGGTCCAGTATAATCGCATTCGATCTGATCTGTGCAAACAACGCCACATTAAATCAAGGCTTCGGCACCTGCGGAAACTCAGTGAGTCCATTTGATCCCGTTAACGAGGCGCTGATCCAGTTCATTTCATTCGTTTGCCGAGGTTGTCAACTTCAATTTTCTTTTAAGGCCCAATTAACAACACGTCAATGACCCGATCATGTTGTTCGGCCTTCTAGCTCTTTTGTGAAAGACACTTTAGGCCAGGCCCATCCATGCGACAACCTGTTTCTGGTTCACAGTTTCTTCTTAATTTTCTCCAAAAAGCACAGAGTATTCGAACTTTCGAGGCGACTAAGCATGGACCCATGTAAACCGATTCTATCTTCGTGCATCTGCCCCGTTTCCCTCTGTGTAAGAGACGAGATTCGGGGTATGACGTCTTCAGCACCCGAAAATTCCTTTTCCCCGTCCTTGATGACGGTCGATGTCCGTCGAAACAAGACCCACCAAGCCATCCCTCAAATATATGGATTCACACATCAAATTTGGCATCAAATTTCGACCATCATATCAAGTCAAGTCTTTAGGCAATTTCAGGTCAAGTCTACTGAGGGACAAAACAAGAAGCGCCAGGGCCGTGTACGTTGGTCAAAAAGTCGGGAGAGGTTAAGCACCGACGAGCCACGAGCCCCACCTCTGGAAGAAGATTTTAAATGCCGCAGTAGTACAACACAACGAGTCAGGGAGGCATGATGGCTTCCCTTCTTTCTTCCAGCTAGTCAGTCAGGTTGAACGACAGAAGATTCAAGTGTAAGCTCCCTCTGCTCAAGTGGCGTACGTATCAAGACACTGATGCACCCCCCAAGCACATAGTAAAATATATCCATCCCCAGCTATGCGCTTTTTATTACAGGGGTTAGCAGTACCCCATAACTAACGTTTGACTGCCCCAACTGTCCCCTCTTGACACCAAGGACTGGCAGAGAGAGAGAGAGAGAGAGAGAGAGAGATCTTTTTGGAGACATTATCATGTGAAAAGCAGAAAAGGAGAGGAGGATATTGAGCAGACCGAGACATCTGGGAAAAGTTAAGACCTCTTAAAAGAGTATCCAGAGGCTGATTTGGCTATAAACTAAGGGAGGTTTCTCGCCTTCGTGTGGAATAAGGTAAAAATATCAGGTCTTGTTCACCGTTCACAGCCCATCCCACCCTCGCTATCCTCGGATTTAATCCAACCAGATGGTGAAAGAGAGAGACCTTCTGCTCTTCCTTGATCAATCATGCTTAATCTGCACTTTCCATCTTATCTTGGTGGGGAGTTAAAAAGCCATAAATTCGCATTTCACTGTCGAGCGTCTTGGGTCCCTTTCGGTGGTCTCCATCTCTCTCTAACTGTTCCCTTTCCACAGGTGTGGACACTCCCCACTTTTCATTTCGTATTAACTAACAGAATCAATTATGCTTAAGACCGAATAAACCATAGTTCGGATTATCTGATCTGCAAGAACTTAGACAGCTTAAAGTCATGAGCAAGCTTAGTGTATCGAAGAGACGGAGGAGTTCGCGCGATGTAGATGTGGGGCACAAGTTCGATTATCGAGGCAATCGAATGTGGGTAAGCTTTTGCCTTTAGCCTATGCACCCTTTCCCCCTCTTGCCCGTATCTTATTCCATACGCGAGATTCACGAGTTCTTGATCTGTCGCTCGGTTAAAACAGATAAAAGCAAAAACAAAACATATTGCTTTGAAAAAAGAGGAGGCAACAAAGCACCGCACGTGCAGACGGAGCTCCAAAGTCGTAAAGAGGAAGGTTGGTGTGGCGAGACCTTTCAGCGCTAGCATCATTTCGGACTCAAGGACAAAACCTTTTGTGTAGATTCATCATCTGGGTATTTATATTTACCTAATTTTTACTGTATACGATGTCATGAGGTGTGAGGAGGAACGCATCTGGGAACAGGAATGTTTCCACTCTTGGTCAGGAGAAGAGCATGTCGGGTAGCAACTCTTTAAATAAATGGACAAACTCCCTAAAACTACAGGAGCATAAGTGGCAAGACTCAGCAAATAACAAATTCGATAGCCTAAAGAACCACAAACCCTTGGATTCCGGCACTTCAAATCATAAAAGAGCAGATCAGATATAAACAATGAGGGTGACCATGAGGTATGTAGTCTCCCTCTGCTTCTGGACATGGTATCAGAGCCAAATTTCGCCTCTATCCGTGCCCACTTTGTTCGTCAAATTCTGCAAGCTGACTTATTGTTTGTATACATATGATCTCCCTCGCGCCTATTCCCGGCTTAATTTCTCAAGTACGTCTTTTCATTGCTGGCCAAGAGCACGTCAGATGCAGGCTTTCCATAACAAATAGAACTGACAACGTGATGGAAACTCAGAGATTCTTCTTGATGTGAATGCCTTTGTCTGGAAGCAACCCTCTATTCTAGTCGCTGTGCTTGATTTTTCTTCGGTGGGGGTTATTATCAGCAAGGGCCATCGCCCCCTCCACGGATCGGCATCAATCAGTTGGCCCACCATGGCCTCATAATTGATCATGCACACTCGCATGAGATAGTATGGGGATTTTATTCGGGTGGGATGTGGACAATGTGGTTAAAAATATTTCATGTTCTAATGATAGAGTTCGGTCCATGATGGGGCTCCCATGATCTTCCATAACATGACATGAATTCTGGAGCAGCAGCAGCAGCAGCAACAGTCCAAACGGTGCACATGAGGTTCGGGCAGAACACATGAGATGCTGCCTGACATTACGAGAATGAAATCCCTTTCGGAAGATATTGTGCGACATGGGGAGCCGATGCTTATGAATGGGGCGACATTATTCGAGACAATTATCTACCAGTAAAAAAGAGGGAAATTGCATTAACAGTTATTTTACTTCTATGCATAGTTTAATTATCTACCATCGAAATTCAATCGACAACATATGTTTGCAATTGTCAAGTTGTAAAGTAGAAGACCACTTGCTGTTGATTTTGATTCGGTCTTTCATTTATTTTGAGCATGTCCTATGGGTTAGTTGTTAATCCTTGATTTACTTTGAGCATGTCCAAGGGGTTAGTCGTTAACCCCACGTTTTCAAGTCCGATACAATGGTGCATCTTTTTACTGTTGGACTAATTCCCATGTGTTTGCTTGTAAACCACCTTGGACTCAATCATATCGAGTAAAGATTCGTCCGTAAGATAATAAACTTAAGTCTTAAAAGTTGCATAGGTGAAAGACACGGTTACTACCATTCAAAAGAAAAAGAAAAAAAAAAACATGGTGATTCGAACATGATTACTGCCGCATCCGAACTGATAGTGCTGGACTGATTAGTCAATTCTTTTGAAGTTGAGTGCCAAGCTAGAATTTCTGCATTAGTGAAACAAATCAAACAAAGTAGAGAGACCTATAGTAATTAGAAAAACTCACTCTCAATAACATATAATTGATGATAATCGTTGGAATGCCCAATACAAAAGGTTAAACTTATGGATATGAGAACATCACTTATATTAAAAAAAAAAGCATATAAATCCGTGCAATAGTGACGTTAGATGCTTTAACACGGGATATTTCGATAATGACATTGGACACGTTCGGCTTATCTCGAACTCGTGTGTGCCGTAAGGGGAAAGATAAATCTAGATCAACGGAAGGCTCTTCCACACTTTTGATCGTGGGAGTGGGATTCTCCTCCAAAGAAGGAGTCGTCATTTTCAGATGGGGAAAAGAAGGCGTAGAATTTCCGGTGAGGGATATAGCTGGAAACGATTCGCATCGAAGTGGGTGGGGAGGGGGGAAGAAACCCCAGCAAGGGGGCTCAAAAGGAAGGAGGAGAAAACGCGTCCGGAGATGGGCACGGCAAGCCCTCTTTTCAGAAAAAGGCACCCGCTTTTTCGGGGGGAAGACCTTTTTCGTCGTCACATGGCCCGATGCTCTCTCGCCTTCTTCTTGGTCACATCGGCTGATGAACAGTTGATCCATCACCTCCCCGCGGAAGACGACGTGCATGTCCCGCCGACGACTACGACTTGTCGATTGTCGATTGTCGTCGTCCTCCTCGCGCGCCACCACCTTCCTTTGCTCCCCCCTCCTCCTCCTCCAACCTTTTTTGAGTTCCGCCGAATTTCCAAAATGCCGGTGGCCCGACACGGCCTAGGAACATGGCGTGCCGAACAGGATGAGACTCGAGCGTACTTAGAATTCGTATAAATTGAGACTAAAGACAATAGTCCTAACCATGATCGACTTTGTAGTGAAAAATTGCATGCTTCCCTCTTAAAGTGGGTTTTGATCGGTTGAGTCGCGCATGTGCTCCACATCAATCTATTTTAGATTTCGTGTTTCCATTTGATCACTTTTTATTTCGATCATACTCTTGAGATCATTTGATGATGCGATATGAAAAGATCAGAAGTCGTGAATTTTCTCGACATTCGAGAGTACTTGAGAGTAAATGCTTGGAGTACGAAACGGACCCAACTGAGTATCATTTATCTTGCTCGACCTCGACTAAAAAGGTAACCGAAAAACTCAAAAGTCGACTCTCTATGAGTTTCGTTATAAGTATCGAAACGTAATGGTAACTTCAAGATTTATTGAATAATCTCATTTTACAATAATTTAGGGAATTCGATTCCATTCGCGAGCCTATTAATCTAAGGACTAATAATTCTGAGCCGAGATACTTAAGGTTTGAGAAAACGAAGAGATTTCTCACAATTAAGCTTCGTGGGTGCCACAACGGCACTATCATTAGGCATTCTAACCAAGACGCCCAACTGACCCCCGAAAAAATAAAAAATAAAAATCTAGACGTCTAGAAATAATAATAAAATAATAAAATCATGGTATTTCTCAAAACGTCTGTTATTCATGCAGCACTCTGAAGCTATGATTCCGTTGACTGCCCGAGAACGTGCTTGACTGACTACGGGGGGGTAGCCTTAGCTGGAGCGCACCAACGGGAAGGTGGGAGGGGTAGAAACGACATTTCGAGCAGTACCCACGGGCTATAACGGTCCTCACGCGCCGCGAGTGGCGCGATCCGGCGCCCGATCCCGCGGGTCGAACGACGGCCAGCCCGCCCGTCGCCCACGCGCGTCGCTCCCCCCCGTTCGATCGGCACACGAGAGCGAGTACGCAGCAAGTGCCGCAACCGCGCGTGTCCTCCTCATCGCGTCTCGAGTTCGTTCCGATTCAAAACTGGCTCATGTACGGTTATGCACCAATATCCTATTAATAGAAAATTACTTAATTGTCCTCCATGAATTAGATGTCAATTCATAAAAAGTTACCCCCCGAGATAAGTCGAACTCATCGCCTTTGCATGATGTTTGCCTGATCCACTGAATTTCGGTTTTCCACTGATTCGGCGCGATCAATGCGTCAGAATGAACGGAAACTCAGATTTCTTTAAAATTCCGGACTCGGCTCGCCTGATTATTTAGCTTTTTATTTTGTTAATTAACCATCTTGACCGAGAGACAAAGTCGAAATTCACTGTATCGAATCAAGCTTTATATCTCCCGTTTATGCAATTTGATCACACGCTTCCCCACAAATGCCCTGCAAATATATATTGCTAATTTAGGGGCCATTCCCATAATTAAGTATGCGGCCGTAATAATCCCAGTTTTTGGGGGTGTCTTCGATTTTAATTCCGATATTTTTTTGTGGGGGAGGGGAAAGGGGGGGGCCGCATTATTCTATTAATTTACTTTAGCCGAACGGAAAATAGGAAGGCGCATTAATAAAAATTTAATTTAATTTAAAATGCGGGCCTCTTCTTCCGCTTCTGTTTTCACACAGTGGCACGCTTACTTTTTGCCCCCACCCTGCTTCCCTCCTCCTCCCCCGCACACACTTCAAAAACCAAAGTCTTGTTCCCACTTTCTCTCCCTGCTCTTTCCTGCAACCTCTCTCTTCTTTCTCTCTCATGAAGAAGAGAACTCCCTCCCTTTTCTCTCTCTAGCCCTTCTCTCTCTAGCGGCTGCTGCAAGTTCGCACCATCTTTCTTCTCTCTCTGCTCTGCGCTCTGTGTTGGCTTCTTCTCTGGGTCGTCGAGCATGGAGAAGAAGCAGAACTTCTTCACGTCCCTCAAGCAAGAGGTGATCCGGACCCTGTCGCCGTCCCGCTCCCGGAGCGGGTCCCCCATGTCGGGCCTGCTCCGCCGCAAGAAGGGCGGCCTGGCGGCCCTACCCGACCCGGTGGTGGCCTGGAGATCCGGGAGCCTGCGGCCCGTGGGGGAGGCGCTGGCGCCGCTGATGGAGGGGCCGGATCCCGACGGGGGCGAGGCGGGCGACCCGAGGAGGAGCAACAACGGGTCGGGCCTGGGCCAGTGGGTGAAGGGCCAGCTCCACAGGGCGCCGTCGGTGAGCGCCGCGGCGGGCCGGAGGTCTGATCTGAGGGTGCTGCTCGGGGTGCTCGGCGCGCCCCTCGCGCCGGTCCACGTCAGCTCTCTCGACCCTCTGCCTCTTCTCAGTATCAAGGACACTCCCATTGTCAGACCTCTCTCTCTCTCTCTCTCTCTTGTTTTTTTCTTTTCTTTTCTTTTGGCACTGTTCTTGGTGATGTCGACGCGGTTTAAATTCAAGATCAACCACAGATGGGAAAAGGGTTTGTAGAGGTTAACGGTGAGCGAGGGAGTCTGATTGCGGACGGTTTCTTGCACTGTTCTTGCCATGCATTAAAGCATCCGTTCGCTTTCTTTGGTAAACTGTATGTGTCGTTAGTTGTTACCCTACTAGTATCGAGTGGTGGGTTACTATTATTCTTAGAATCTCGACTTTGCACGGTTAGGGAGAAGAACTTTTGTCACTGAACGACTTGCATCTCCATTGTCTCCACTCGTCCACTCACTGAGTGGTGACTGGAGACTGATCATCTTGTATTATCGCTGTGATCCGTGTTCATGCAATTTTGATAGGTGGTTAAGAAGCTATACATGCCAACTGCAAACTGGAAACCTGATGTCGTTTTCTTATTTCGATGGGTTCTTACTAAGTCGGGCGGTTCGATGAGGGGCTTGATTTGGTTGCTTTTTTGAGCTATTGAACATTCATGCGAAGCCTACTTCGACTGTGTGAAACTAAATCTGACTTTTTATCGTGGGTTGCGTCTCAGGAAACTTCTTCTGCTCAATACATCCTGCAACAGTACATGGCCGCTTCTGGCGGGCAGACGCTCCAGAACTCTGTTAAAAATGCCTATGCGATGGGGAAGGTGAGGATGACCACTTCGGAGTTCGAAACTGCTTCGAAGGTGATCAAGAACAGGAATTCTGCACACGCGGGTGGTTTTGTGCTCTGGCAGATGGATCCAGATATGTGGTATGTGGAGCTTGCAGTTGGAGGAAGTAAAGTTCATGCTGGCTGCAATGGCAAACTTGTTTGGCGACACACACCGTGGCTTGGCGCACACACGGCGAAAGGCCCAGTTAGGCCTTTGCGCCGTGCACTTCAGGTGAAAACTATTTGCTTTTTCTTCTCCATTTCCTCTGCTGGGGTGATTGTGTGATGTTAGTGACCTTGCTTTGCTAATTCTTCCTTTCTGGCCATGATTCTGTTTACAGGGTCTCGACCCTAGAACCACTGTGAGTCTGTTTGCTGATGCGAGGTGCGTTGGTGAGAAGAAACTTAATGGCGAAGATTGCTTTATCTTAAAGCTCTGTGCTGACCCTCAGACATTAAAGGCCCGGAGTGAGGGCCCTGCAGAGATCATAAGGCACGTCTTATTTGGGTATTTTAGCCAGAAAACAGGACTTCTGGTTTATCTGGAGGATTCTCATCTGACTCGGATTCAATGTGGTGGTGGAGATGCTGTTTATTGGGAAACAACGATCAACTCATACCTTCATGATTACAGACCTGTAGAGGGTATCATGATTGCCCATTCTGGGCATTCCGTGGTGACCCTTTTCAGGTTTGGGGAAACTGCAATGAGCCATACCAAAACAAGGATGGAAGAAAGTTGGACAATCGAAGAGGTTGCATTTAATGTGCCAGGTCTCTCAGAAGACTGTTTCATCCCTCCGGCAGATTTGAGATCTGGATCCATTAGTGACATTTCTGAGCTTCATCAAGATGAAAGGGGAAAGAGCGCACTGGCGCTCTCAGCATATCGGGCCAAAGTTGCGGCATTAGAGCAAGCAGATGATAGCTGCACTGATAATGTGATTTGGAGAATGGAAGTATAGTGACTGTTAGGATAACAATAGGGCAATTGTTGATAGTTTTAATTGGCTGACAAATTAGGTTATATTAGGTAGGAGCCGGGTAGATTTTTGATATGCCTCTATTAGTCTGTAAATAGAGCATAATCATTCACTGGTTGTGACCTGGGCCTAGATGAATCTTTATACTCTTCGGTGCAGAATCCAACTTGGGAGTTGGAGCTCGACATTCCAGGTAGGGATAGAGCAATGGAGGTTATTTTTTAGTTTACCTTCCATTCAAGAAAGCAGATGGTAATGCTTTGATGTGGCAGAGCCATTAGCCTTAGACTATATTCTGGGGTATTCCTTTCCTTAGATGAGTGGCGGTAGTGGTAACAAGGACACTGCTATCTGCCCTAGGAGTCCAAAACTAATTCAGTTCTGTCAGTTTTATGGTCTCGAGGTTTTCACTGTCGTGTGGTAGACTTTTGAAGGACTTTTGTGGGTCTCATGCCTGGCTGGTGGAAGTGAATTTCCTCTTGCCGGGTAAGATTGTTAGGGTTCTGATTGTATTGTTGTTTGCTTTTAGTGCAGCTGTTGAAACTGAAAGGTGTGAACAAAGGCATTGTAATTCAATATATGAAATGGCTCATTTATAAAGAGTTCCAGCTCTTCTCCTTCTGTAGTCTTCACCTTTATTGTTGGTTATAGCTTTAGTCTGTAGAAAACCTCCAGTAAATGTTTTGTTTACTTATTTGTTTTTCTCTGTCAGAGATGACTATCCGACGGTGAAGGGTGTTTTCGGGACAATTTCAGTAAGTTGAACCGAGTCGAGTCCATGCGCTTGATATTTCCTTGCCAGTCTCTCATGGTGAAGAAGGCTGGGATAGCTTTTTCTTTATTCTGTTCCCAGGTGGGAGATGCCTCTGTCTTCTTGGACCACGGGGGTCTCTCCCTGCGCCCTTTGTGTCAAATGTCCTTCACTTTTGTTGACAGTCCCTCTGCTCATTGGGACCACAACGTTGGGTGATAAGCTGTTGTGGTGTGCGCCTGTTGGCTGCAGGTAGCCTTGCGTTTTTCAAACTAATTTTTGGTCATGACCCCTTAACAGTAATCGGAACCACTAGAGTCTGCACACCAAACGCCATAGGCTCGTGACTCTTATCTTTCTTCCGGCTAGAAAATTTTCTCCAATGACGCAATTTTGGGTGAAGGCGAAGGCCAAGTGTTCCTTTTTTTGGGGGAATAGGATGTGATGAACTAGCAGCAAACCCGGAAAACCCGGGGACGAACAAAAAAGTAGATGTATGATCTTAGTTTCGTCATTCGACATGTATTCGACCCATCTACAGGCTGGAGAAACTCCTGTACCTATGCGCAAGTGCTTTTGATAGATGCTCGTCCTTGAAAAAGTTTAGCAGCTTACACGGATTGGCTAAAACATCTAACAAGTCGTTGCCCTTTGTTATGTCCTTTCAAAATAATCGTTTTGTAGTACTGTCCCGCACCGATGCATTTCGTCAATCACTCTACTGAGCACATCTAAATCACTACAATATTTCGACCAAGGACGTTCACCATACCATATGCATGACTTACCCTACCCAGCTACAACTAGAGTCTAGAGATAGGCAGAAGAAAGAAGTACCCTCCATGGCCCGCCTGTTTTCTGGACATGGGGAAGAGATGCGAGGCTACCGACAATTTTAGTTGATAGAGAAGTTTCAACGTTAAAAGATCAAAGGGACAAGATACACACGTTTTCTCCTCTTGCCTCAGGCACATAATTCACTTCCCTTCTCAATGATGGACTCGACTTGAGATGTTAAATTCACTGGTGCAAACCAGTCGAGAAGAATAAGGTTGTGGAGGCCCTCCCATATTCATTAGCTCGTTCCCCTGTTTCGGTCAAGGGGAAAGAAAGGCAAAAAATCTGGGTCATGATTCATTAGTCTTGAAGACAAGCAATCATCTTCAAGCCCGCAGCTAGCTAATGGTCC
Organism: Eucalyptus erythrocorys; assembly: GCA_014182555.1. Classification (NCBI taxonomy): domain Eukaryota; kingdom Viridiplantae; phylum Streptophyta; class Magnoliopsida; order Myrtales; family Myrtaceae; genus Eucalyptus; species Eucalyptus erythrocorys. The sequence continues at coordinate 24,611,505 of CM024605.1, read as the reverse complement.
AAGGATGATGACAAAATATGGAAGGCCGGTCTTAGTTATTTCTCCCAACGTGGGGCCTTGATTGAGCTCTCCAACTACTCAATTCTCCCACAAAAATGTCATCTCTCCATACTATCCTCCAACTAATCAGAATTTGTCACCTTCATCCTACTCTTCTGGGTTCCCAGTACCAGTTTCCAGGTCGTTCACGTGCCTGTCAAACTCTTTTCCTCTGGAAAGGTATCGAGTGTTGGCTTCCTTTTGTTTCGAGCCGAACGCGTAGTCCTCTCGTATGGAGGACTAACCGGTACTCAGTCGAAAGTTCGTGGATGATGCCGCTCAAAACATAAAGATTGGAGAGTAATATGTTAATTCAAAGTTCAGGATTTTGACTTGCTTTGTCCACCCCCCAATTAGTTCAAATATCCGTAGACTTGAAGGGGACTTTAGAGACGTGAACTCCAAGAACGCTCGTGGGCGCCCTGCTTTGCAATTAAAGATACGTGGGTTTAGCTCGGTACTTGCCGTTCTTGATTCCCTAAATAAGATGTGGACCACCCGGCACCCCGCTTGCTTTCCAAGTCTATACGGGCATTGACTTCTAGGCACCCCACTTCGCCGATGCTCTGCCTTCACCACCACCTTCCAGCATCGCTGCAGAAATATTGGAAATGTTCTCGATCGGGCTTGCACGATAAATGACGGGAGTGTCGGCAAGACGAGTCTTTTCTACTTCTTGGGGGTCGAGGGGGGTATTAATGATCCTTGTAAGAAGTGACAATGACTTCACATTAATGAAAGGCTCGGTGCTGGTACCAACGCTAGGGAAACCCGAGTGAAGCTTCCCTACTGCTCTCTTTCTCTCTCTTTCCTTAACATTTTAGCAGAAGAATTTAGCTGCTTGGGCACGTACCAACGCTAGAGGATATTAATGATCCTTGCAAACTTCAATGCCGACCCCGTACGTGGCCGTGCGAATCTTCACCCATTTTTTCCGCCTCCTTTGATCGCCATTTTTCAGCTGGAATCGTATGCATTCGCAGCGTTAAAGACGCGATCTTTTTCTTCAAAAGAATGGTGCACTTTTTTTTCGTTTCATCTTGGAGTTTAGATTTGAAGGACGGACATGTGCTCTTTCCCTTTGTATGTCAGGTGGATGCTCCTTAAATGAGACAACTGATTAATTTCATTCTGTCAATGCCGATCCCCCTTAAAGACTCCAGCCGTATAGCTTGCCAAGACGAGTGGGCCTGGCCTGAGGTAGGTGGTCTCAAAAACGTTGCTTTCTTGACAAATCGAAACCTATGATCACGCCAAGGAAGAAAAATTATTGTAAGCATAAGATTCAGACCTGTTATATCCCATCAATCATGTTGTTGCTTTCATCGTGATTTGAAATCTATAACCATGCCGAGGAAGAAAAATCATTCTATGCGCAAGGTTCACGTCCAACGTGATATAATTGATTAGTCATATTATCGCTCTTGATTTACATTTGGGCTAACTTTATACCCTATGATTTTGAAATCTCTATTTTTATTGTGTTAAGAGATATTTAGGATGATTATGATAATTTTCAGTATCTATCTCTCGATATTATGTATATCTATCTTTAATTATGCGTATTTTAATTGCTTTGTTATCTTATTTAGTCATTCCATAAATCCTATAAATATACTAATGTCATATTTATTATGATATATTGAAATATGCAAAATTACTTTCTTCCACATATCTCTCTTGTTTCTCAACTCATTGGTTAGTCTTTTCACATGTAGAAGTGATTGGTTCCCATTTGATCCGATTCCACCTAGGAACTAGGAATTGGATCAAGAGGATCAATTCCCAATTTTTGGGACCAAAGACTGGATTGGACGATCCAACAATTAGGAACCAAACTTGATTGACCAGTCTGACCAAGTTCCATGGAACTAATCACTTAGTAAGAAAATTAGAAAATTAAGAAAAATACAAGAGTTGTTACTATTTTTAAGTTTTATTGTTATTTTTAAGAAATTAAAAACTACTTTTTTAATAAGAAAGAGTCGGTCCCATTTGGTTCTTTCTCGGAATTGGGAATTGCACCAATCCCTCCGAGAATTGGACCAAACTGGTTGGTCTAGTTCTATCCAGTTCGGGTTGGTAGTCCGATATGCTCATCCCTAGTCATGTGGCACCATCCTAAGGTGTATTTTTTACGTTGGGCCCTGATTTGCCAAGTTCCTTTGCCGGCCCACTATACACCAACTATTTAGGATGATTATGATGATTTTCAATATCTCTTGAGATTACACGAATATCTCTCTTTAATTATACGTATTTTAATTGACATATTATCTTATTTAGTCATTTCATAAAATGTATAAACACGTATGGTATATCAAAATACATATAATTACTTTCTTCCGCCTATCTCTCTTACTTCTCAACTCACTGTTCGGTCCTTTCACGTGGCTCCATCCTATCCGATGGTATGATTTTTGACGTTGGGCCCTAATTCGCCAGATCTCTTTTCCGGCCCACTATACAGTCCAGTCCTTCAAGCCCATTGTAGCCCAGATTCCGGGACTCCATCTGGGCCCACCAGTGAATTCGAAATTGGGCTCGCCGCCACTTCACGAGGCCCGAACTAGTCGTCGTCGCCGTCTTCTTCCGCAGTCGTCCAACCGTCGCATGCGGCGACGCAAAAGCCAGAAGAGCTCGAGCTTCGGAGAGGAAATCATCGCATCGTTCCGCCTGCTTCTCGGCAGCCCCCACCTCGTGCGTCTCGAATCCTGCAAGCGACGCACGGTAAGAGTTACAAAATTCATAGTCGAAATGCGGTCGATTCCGAAATCCGTTGCGTTTCTTCATGATTGTGGCCCGCGCATGGATGCATTGATCCTTTTCGCCATCGAATTTCCCTTCAAGTTGTGCTTTGGGTCGGGCGTGATATTGTTTCGGCTCATGAAATTTTGATAATTTCGCGAGGGACCCAGATTGGTAGGGCTTACGCTGTGGGGTTTTTGTTGGCCAATCTTTCGCAGTTGCCATGGCGTTGAGAACGATCGCTAGGAGGTTGAGGTTGGAGAGTAAGCTGCGGCCCATGTTCTCTTCTGCCTCTCTGCTGCATTCACACGCCACCAGCTTCGGTATCTCTTCTTCCTGCTATGAATTGGGTCATTTCTATTGTTGAGAATTATGTTCGATGAGAAATTGCTGCTGTTCCCGTGAATTGGAGAGCTTCCCCAGAATTTGTCTTGTTTGCCATTAGTTGCTTATGGGATACAGCTTGTTTGCCCCCGCCCTCTTCCCAGGATTTAAAGAAGTTCGTGAAGAGGATAAAAGTCAAATGGTTGGGAATGTCTTCACGAGTGTTGCTTCAACCTATGATCTCATGAATGATTTGATGAGTGCAGGCCTTCATCGGCTATGGAAAGATAGGTCAGTTGTGTGGTAGCTCGCATGGTAGATCGTTTTTTGATTGGCATCCCGACGTCTTGCCTTCACACTATGGCTTGTGTTCTGACATATTTCAGACTAGTTTCCAAGCTGCACCCTTTCCCTGGAATGAAGCATCTTGATGTGGCCGGCGGGACAGGTTAGCTTAATATTTTGAATATTTGACATGCTGAATATAAAATTGATGATAGTATGGAACTTGATTCTTCGTAGATACTTCTTTCTGATGATCATATCATAAAATAAGAATTTCCACTTCTGTCATATGGAGTGGGGATGTTAAGATTGTTCATTTTGCTGATGATATCTGCCCAGGCCTTCACCACATTACATTCAAAGGGATCCTAGTTAGTCTGATATCACCCAAGAATTTTACTTTTTTGTTTTTTTTGTTTTCGGATGCATTCTACTAAACTTCTTTGCGTTTTCATCCCACCGAGTTTGCTTAAATGGGAAACCAGTAATGGAGGATGTTTTCAATTTCCTGCTACTGTCATCGTAATACAGATGAAGAAATTAGGGACTTAGGATCCATCCTAAATAGACTGAAAATACTTTTAGTTATCTTGATTATTTGGAAGAGGAAGGAACCTTGGGATGGCAAGGCAAACTTCTTATGGCGTTGTTCTGAATTAAAATGGTGATCCCGATTTGAGTTGATATCTTGATTTTGACAGGTGATGTTGCTTTCAGGATTCTGGAAGATATAAACAGTACAAGACATCGAGCACTGCAAGATGCTACAGAGGATTACTTACATGAAGAAACTCAAATATACATCTGCGACATTAATCCAAACATGTTAAATGTTGGTAAAAAGAGGGCCATAGAGAGAGGTAAGGGGAGCAAGGGAAGGTCCTTAATTTGAATTTTATCTCGTAGAATGGTGATCTTCTTTTGAGGCTAAAATTTTACCGTCCTATATTATTAGGTCTTGGAGACAATAAGGCCCTTAGATGGGTGGAGGGAGATGCAGAAGCCTTGAAATTTGAAGATAATACAATGGATGGCTACACAATTGCATTTGGGATTAGGAATGTGACACACATTGAGAAAGCACTTGCTGAAGCTCATAGGTATGAGTTCCCTAGCATTTATCGCTGTCAACATACTAAAAACGAAGTTCAGGGTTCTCAGTTAGTTTTGTGTAAGTGGACCTAATTTGAGTTTAAGAGGATACCGTGTCACTAGGTTTGATGAAGTTTAAATTATTAATTCTGTCATCACTCTTGTTTGGTTCTTTCAACAGTCCTTTATCCGACTACCATTTTGTGTAATTAAAAATAAACAAAAGTGTGCATAGAGATCATGGAGTTTAATGAGATTTCCAGTAAAAGATGGATTCCCTCCATATATTTTGGGGAATCAATGCACTTTTGAGGTTGTAAAATGTCATTGCTCTTTCCAGGATTCTGTTGGTTTGGAGAAATCTTACTGTCATTAAAACTTCGTTCATGTTTGTTTTAACAGGGTGCTTAGAAGAGGAGGCAGATTCCTATGCCTTGAACTGAGCCATGTGGAAACTCCCATATTCAAGGAATTGTGAGTCTATTGAGTGCCTTGAATGCTGACATCTTGGGTTATTTAATGGCACTCACTAGCAATTCATTTTCTTTTGGTATTAGACAGAGGATTCTGTTATTGCACTGATACTTTTATAGGCAATAGACATCTGTTTGCACAGTGTCAGTTGTCATTAGAAGCATCTATTAGTTGAGAAATTCTGTAATCTGTACTTGTAATATTTTGAAGTTCCTGGAGAAAAGAAGAAAATTTTTGTCAGCAAACTGAGAATTTTTAGTTAGGATTCTGGAACCTGAATGCTGACAGGTTACAGCCATTTTCATGTTCATTTGCAAGTCCCTTTTAATCTGAGTCTCTGACTTTGCCCCTATGCAGCTATGATTACTACTCGTTCTCGGTTATTCCTGCTATGGGAGAATTAGTTGCTGGCGATCGTGAATCATATCAATACTTAGTTGAGAGCATCCGTCGGTTTCCTGCACAGGTAATGTCTCTTCATTTTGTTTTCTTATATATTTCATTCGAAGAATGGAACGCTGGTTATGCCCTATAACACTTCTTGGAGATGTGACTAAGTAAAGCTAGACATATATAGTCAAGATATGAGTGGCAACGTTTCACATTTCAACTATAGAAAATAGTAAGCACACAAGGTACAAAAAGCACCGGTCCATACATTAGTTAATGAATCGATAAAAGGAATAGCCAAAACACGAAATAAACAGATCGATGCATGCTCTGTTAAGATGAAATAGCTTGAGTTCTCTGTAACAAAGCTCCTGTTTTTAATCTATCAGTCTATCTTCAAATAAGTACTCACCTCAGCTGTTAATAAATGCAGGAAAAATTTGCTTCGATGATTGCTGATGCTGGCTTTCAGAAGGTTGAGTACGAAAATCTCGTCGGGGGAGTAGTTGCCATCCATTCCGGCTTGAAACTCTAGTCAGGCGTAAATGAAATTTTGTTGGGAAAGATTTTGGCTATGGTTGCCAAGGAATTGATTCAGTAATCTGTAGGGTCAGGTTTCCGATCCACAAGATTACCTTGCGATATGTACTGTTCAGAACTTCATGTCATAAAATGATTTTGAGAGTTTTCTTTTCTCTGTATCTGATGCGGCAAATATCAAGATGAGTGCTAATGTTTAGTTGAATGCTTTCAATATATTGTCTCCTGTAGATGAGAGTCCTGTTCTTTGCTTGCAACCTGGTTATAAATGGAGGGTGCTCTAATTCAGCCTAAGAACTGGACCGGCCGATTATAGGAAGAGCTAACTGGGTTTTTGGTTCCGCAAACAGTTAAATCCGTAGATTCTACTGGAGAGCCGGACCGATTTAATTGGTTCTTTTAATCAGTTATGAAGCCGTTTTAAAGTAAAATAAAAACTTCTACGTCCATCAAGAGCTGGATCATAATTTTCGACATAAAAAAATAACAACGTAGTCCTTGATAACAAGTACTTGATAGTAAAATGAATCGATCGCATAAAATGAGCCAATTCTAAGGCATATAACCAGCTAGTTCATGAATGATTTGAACAATATTTTTCAAAAAATGATTACTCGTATCACACATAAAAATAAAAGAAAGAAAAATGTTTACGAAAATATTTATATATAAAAAAAAATTAGTAATTATTTTAAGAGATATAAACTATTATATTATTCCCTTTTTGCTTGATAAATGGAAAATTCAAGCAGTTTTATGAAAAACGACAATTACCAGTACACTCCAAGAGGGCCCAAATCCACTGCAAGCCTTGAATCTTACCAGAGACACGGACAATGCATAAAATATCGTTCTTATTCCTCCTCCGGGAGGATATTCGTCTTCCCTAACCAAGCCAAGGAAGTTCTTTGATGGACCCAGCATTCTGATCTCTGTGCATGAAATGGCTGAAAGATTAGCTCTTCCTCTTATCCTGCCAAGCCCTCCATCTCCAAAACCCATCTTCCCCAACCACATCAGCTCTCATCCCCAGCCCTCACCTTCACCACCACCACTCCTTCAGGACGTCGTCCACCGAAACTTCTGCTCTTCGGATTCTTTGGACCGGCTCACTCAGTCGCTGTCCCAGTCCCAGTCCCAGTCCCAAAACCGAATTCCAGCGTCGAATTTCAGAGAGCGGACCCGAATAGGCCGGTCCCATGACGCCAACCGCGGAAAACCGTGGACCCACCACCGCCTCTCCCCTCAAGGTCAGGCCTTTATCCAGAAACTCATCGACCCGTCATTTGATGCCGCTCGAATTGACGCCTGTTTGGTTGAGTTGATTGAATTGTATCATAAAGATGGTCTTTTTAGTCTGGAGTTTCTGTCCATGGAGCTTCTTGGCATTGTGAAGGGTTTAGGGTTTAACAAGAAAGGCGACTTGGCGTTGAGTGTGGTTGATTGGGTTAGGAGTTCAAACGGCTATGCGCCGTCATTGACTGGCTCCGTCATTGCTGTGGTTGTCAATGTCCTCGGAAAAAAGGGCAAAGTGGCCGCTGCGGATGCTTTGTTGCACAGCCTTCGCGAGGACGAATTTGAAATCGATGTTTATGCCTATACCGCATTGATATCTGCATTTGCTAGCAATGGGAGGTACAGAGATGCAGTGATGGTGTTTAAGAAAATGGAGGAAGAGGGTTGTAAGCCCACTCTGATTACGTATAATGTGGTTCTGAATGTGTATGGGAAAATGGGAATGCCGTGGAACAAGATTGTTGGTTTGATCGAGAGTATGAAAAGTTCTGGGATTTCTCCGGATTTGTATACTTATAACACTCTCATAAGTTGTTGCCGCCGCGGGTCTTTGTATGAAGAAGCTGCTGGCTTTTTTAGGGAGATCAAATTGGCAGGGTTTACTCCTGATAAAGTTACCTACAATGCATTACTAGATGTTTATGGGAGATCTCGGCGACATAAAGAAGCTATGCAGGTTTTAAAAGAGATGGAGCTCGATGGTTTTTTGCCTACTATTGTGACTTATAACTCTTTGATATGTGCATATGCTAGGGATGGTCTATTGGATGAGGCTGTGGAGCTCAAGAATCAGATGGTTGAAAGGGGCATAAAACCTGACGTTTTCACCTACACTACTCTCTTGTCAGGATTTGAGAAAGCTGGGAAGGATGATTTTGCTATGAGGGTTTTTGATGAGATGAGAGATGCAGGATGCAAACCAAATATTTGCACTTTCAATGCTCTTATTAAGATGCATGGCAACCGGGGGAAGTTTGCGGAAATGATGAAGGTCTTTGAAGAGATAAAAATATGTCAATGCAAACCAGATATTGTCACGTGGAATACACTTCTTGCAGTGTTTGGGCAAAATGGGATGGACACTGAAGTTTCTGGAGTTTTTAAGGAAATGAAGAGAGCAGGATTTGTACCTGAAAGGGACACTTTCAACACCTTAATTAGTTCCTATAGCCGGTGTGGATCTTTTGACCAAGCCATGGCGGTTTACAAGAGAATGCTTGAAGCAGGTGTCAATCCAGATCTTTCCACCTATAATGCCGTTTTGGCTGCATTGGCTCGAGGAGGTCTCTGGGAACAGTCTGAAAGGGTCTTTGAAGAGATGAAGAGTGGTCGTTGTAAACCCAATGAGCTAACTTACTGTTCTTTGCTTCATGCTTATGCTAATGGAAAGCAAATTAAGCAAATGGGCATTCTTGCAGAAGAAATTTTCTCTGGTGCAATTGAACCTCGTGCAGTCCTTCTGAAGACCCTCATATTAGTTAATAGCAAATGTGATCTTATAGTGGAAACAGAACGTGCATTCTTGGAGCTTAAGAAAAGAGGGTTTTCACCAGACATACCTACTCTAAATGCAATGGTCTCTATATATGGCAGGAGACAGATGGTTGCAAAGACAAATGAGATCTTGAACTACATGGAGGAAAGTGGCTTTACCCCCAGCTTGACTACTTACAATAGCTTGATGTACATGTATAGCCGCTCACAAAATTTTGAAAAAGCAGAGGAACTCTTAAGGGAAATTTTGGCGAAGGGAATAAAGCCTGATATTATTTCCTTCAACACAGTTATTTTTGCCTACTGTAGAAATGGTCGTATGAGAGAAGCTTCGAGGATATTTTCTGAGTTGAAGGATTTTGGTCTTGATCCAGATGTGATCACTTACAACACCTTCATTTCAAGCTATGCAGCTGACTCAATGTTCGTGGAGGCTATTGATGTGGTTCATTACATGATTAAGCATGGCTGTCGACCAAATCAAAACACATACAACTCAGTCATAGATGGGTATTGCAAGCTCAATAGGAGAGAGGAGGCCACCATGTTCATTACTAACCTACGAACCCTTGATCCCCACATTTCTAAAGATGAGGAGCAGAGGTTATCGGAACGAATTACAAGGAAATGGTTGTAATAAGGATGAACCCCTTTTCCGATGCTGCTTGGACTTCGGGACTTATTTGAAGCCATAAGTTCAAGGAAGTCCGATATGCCTTCTTGACTCTTGAGATGTGAGGATTTAAGATCCTACTGTGGATAGTTGTGTTGCTTTGGAGTCCTTGAAGAAAAGGAATGCGGCCTAAAGTTACTAAGGTGTCATGCTTAAAGTTGAGACACTCTTTGGATACTCTGAAGGTAGCAAGCTTTGAGGGTAAAGCTCAATGATACATCTCTTTTTAGGTATGCATAATCCCTTTAAAGTAACAACATCAAATTAGATCCATCTGCTTAGCTTGTGAAGTCTGTAGCCAATTTATCTTAATCTTGCACTATCATGCTAGAAATCCAAGAAGATAATACATGCTTGAAAAATGACATTTATTTGTAGCTTTGTTTTGACATTAAGATAATCATTTTAAATAAAGAAGTTGCGAAAGATAACCTAGGTTAGTTAGTGGAACACACTTTCTTTACCTACATCTGCAGAACTCGGGCTCTTATGTGATAGCAACTGCTCCAATATATTAGGGTGCATTTGATAACTATTTTATTCTCAAAAATAATTTATGATTAGAAATGATTATTTTTTATTTTGTTCTCCAGAAAAATTTCTAAGCATTTTGAGGCGTTTGGTAATTGTTCAAAATTCCTATTCCCAAAATAGAATTGCGTTTAGTGCCATTCTCAAAATTTCTAATCCAAACCATTTTTTTTTTTAAATTAGATGATTTTATTACTTTTTCTTTTTTTCTTTTCTTTCTCTTATTCAAGCTTTGGCTAGTTGCCATCCTAGGGATGACCGGTGACCAATCAACCGAGGGCCAACGACCTTGCTGGAATGTTGCTAGCCCTTGTCAAACCCATGCCTCGTTGGCCAAACCTTAGTTGGGCGAGGAGCCTTACTAGATATGGCAAGGCTGAGTTCGCCCAGCCACCGGTGGGGCTTGACCTTGCCTGGCCACCGGTTGGCCTTGCCTTGGTCAGGCAGTGCCAACCTCGCGATAGCCTAATGAGGTCGAGCCTTGCCGGCAACTGGACAAACTTGGCCTCACCAGATCTGGGCGAGATTAGGCTTGCCGGTGGCTATGCGAGCCTCACTTGGTTAGGTAAGGCTTGCCAATGGTCGGGGTAGGCCCAAGCGAGGCTCATCGGTGGCTGGGCAAGCTCATCAAATCTTGCCTTGGATTGGCAAACCTCTAGCGAACTCGCTGGACCTCACCCAATCGGTCATTGATAACCAGCGACAATGGGCGGCGGTGGCAACGATGGAAGAAGAAGAGAGAAGGAAGAAGAACAAAAAGAAAAGAAGAAGAGAAAAAGAAATTTGGATTTGTTTGATTTTGAAATTGTTCCCGAGAATAAAGAAACAATTTTTTTTCTTCTTAATTCTATTCCAAATCTATTCCTAGGAACAAATTTGTTTCTGAGGACAAAAAGTTTACCAAATGAATTTATATTCTAAATTTATTTTCGAGAATAAAAAAAATAGAATCAAACACTATTTGATAAGTTGCCAAAGGCACCCTTATTTACCTTGGAAATGAATTTCTCTGATAGTAATAACGTAGAATGTTCATTTTTTCAATCTCAAAGTGCATTTGAGGAAAGTCTGTGATGGGAAAGTAATTGGTCTAGAGTTCTTTCTACTGAACATTCCGGTCGCAGTCGCTAGTTCAGGATGGCCACTCAAAGTAACTGTTTGGGTTTTCTTGCTTTGCAAATTTGAAATCTTGTTTGGCTTGCTCTGATACTTGATTTACACTGAACAGGATGTTAAACAACTCCATCTTTTTCTTTTTCTTTTATTTTGTTCTGAGTGTGCTTCAACAGATTTAAAGGCAATGGCAATTTTTCAGATTTGCAGAAGGTTTGACATTGTATGGAAATTTTGCTCACATCTTCAGGGCACATTTCCATACCATAATTTTGCATACTGAGTGTTGCTGTATCTTTGAATCCCTATAGTTCTTACCGAGTGCTCTGAAGAATGTGTGCGCTATCAGTGGACAATAAATGATGGTGTATTGACTAAGTTTTGTTCTGAGCAGTTTGGCCTTCTTGGACAAGCTCTGCTGGGACTAGGATGAAGATTCAGTGTGGATGGTTGAGAAGATCCCATCAGAGAAGATGGTACACTGGTAGTGCAACTTCCTTTAGGTCAGAAAAACGAAGAGATTGCTGTATCGTGATTCACGAGCATACATGTACAGAAAAGAGTTCTTGAATGATACTCGGGTATTTGTCATCTGTTCTTCGACTCACCACGTGCTTCCTTCAGCTTAAGATCCCATTCATAGTATCAGCCACAGCCAAAGTGATTCGACATGGCATTTGCCAAAATATGAAAAGTTTACGGACATTTGAATACTTATTATGACAGAATTTTAAGTTGGTATAAAAATTATATGTCAATTATGTAATTGTCAAACTTAAACTATCTTTACAACTTATTGTTGGACAAGAGGCTCACTTCCTTTATATCTATTGAGAGGTCCAGGCCCCTGCGGTCAACAATTCATAGAGCAAAGGAGTTGCAGAAGGCTAAAATAAGCTTGCACTTCTCCGAGTAGTGCATGCTCAAAGTTTGAGAATATGCTGGCATGCAAAATTCCTTTTGCGGCTACTCCCCATAAGCCTGACATGACTCGATTCTGCATATAAGGAGAGTCCGTGTTAGATGGTGCCGTTACTGCACATATGCCAGAAGAACCTCTTCTTCTCTAGTTAAAATGAGAAACCCGTATCAGCTCAATCAAATCCAAGCTTGAAAATCACAACTACACAAGATGCATAGACCATAAAAGTGAGTAGGGCATTGTTGCTAATTGCAAGTTGCAATCACCAAATCTCACGCTCCTGCAATTGGGATCATTATTGACCCCGCGCTCGTTTGGAACACCAAGGAAAATACCTGGCTGATATACTTGGATGCATTTACCTCTTCAACAGCATGCTCAGAGATTGGATAATAAGACGGCTAGCTGCTCATCGGAGACTCTAACTTCGGTGCAAGCTCCGAGCGATGCAGCAAGCCTAGCAGCTAGTTGATGTTTACACTGAAGAAGAACGATGAAGAAGAAGATGGTCATGGGAAGAGCATGAAAATTCACAAGAAGGAACAGGCAAGGAGATTAGTCTCGCTCACGCAAAGCTGTTCGCCTCTATTGACAATGTCATAAAAGAACGAGTAACAGCCGCAATAATGTTCCGGGAAACACAAGTACTCCTCCTTTCTCCGAGATTCTCCAACGACCTATTTCATCATAAACCACACAATTATCCATAAACACAGAGACAAGCATCTTTCTTGGTTACTCAAAAACAGCTATCATAGTATTAACGTTTCTTGCAAGTCCATTCAATTATGAACCGAACAAAATTATGACAAGCATCTTTCTTGATTATTCAAAGAGAGCTATCATAGTATAAATGGTTCTCGCAAGTCGATTCAATCGCCAGCGATTTTCTTCAAGACCCAATAACACGCGACCAAGAAAGGCGAGGAGATCGGCAGTAAACCTGGAAGATGGAGCGCCCGCTGGGCTCCCCGGAGATCCGCTTCACGCCCCGTTGGTCCACTATCCGCGTCGCTCGCTCCAGGTTCTTGCCGAACAAGAAATGCAAGCTGCGTCCGTCGGAAGAGGCGAAACCGAGTTCTCATTTTTCGAATCATGAAAGACCCAAAAAGAAAAAAAGGACGAAATGCTTTATGGGATCGAATTCGAACACGCGAAAGAGGGTCGGAGAGAACTGACATGGACAGCTGCTCGTTCGTGACTGTCCCGTTCGGAGCATCAGGCGCACGAAAAGAGGAGAGAAAAATGAAAGGTTACGATGGAAAGAGGAGCGCCGGAAATGTAAATGATGGAGGGAAGGCGTGAAGCGAGACCTGATCTCGTCGACTCCATCTTCTTCCACACTGAATCTGCGACCGCCATGCTCACGCTCATCTCTCTCTCTCTCTCTCTCTCTCTCTCTCTCGATCGAAAGCGAACGCGCAAGATCAGATCTTTCTCCGTCTGTTTTGCGCAGCAGAACATGAAATCGGCTGCCGTTTGAGTGAGCTGAAGTCCCAGATTCAACTGGAATTCGATCACGTGACTGGCAGGTGCCGCAGGCTGATCGTCAATTTTGACTTTCTCCGTTTGGTTGAGTGAAAAAGTTTCCCGCAAATTAGTTTTCTGAATTTTCATGTGCTTGATTTGCTGAAAATGACCGGTTTATGAAAAGCCATTTATGGTAAAAGAAAAATATGCATATCTAAAGTTAGAAAAATAAATTCTCTAATTTGAAAATAAGAAAACATTTTCAATGATTGTGATTTCCCAAAAAGTATTTTTCTCTTATCTTGATATTTTATCCGAAATAAACACACTCTAATAATCAAATTTCAATTATCAATGCATAATAATTTCATACACGTCACTGGTAGATAAATTGTAATCAAATTCCATTCGGATTTAGATTGAACTTCAAAGATAAATTCATTAGGAATCAAAAATTAAAAGGGGATAATGTATAATACATCCATGATCTTGCTGGCTCGAATTAGCTTGTTCTGAGAGGATTTTTGTAAATACATTTCCGATGAAAATTGTCGCAATTATAAGAGGATTATGCTTGATCATAAATTCCTCGAAGACGCATTTGTATAAACTAATGACAACTAAAGCATTTTCATTAGATCCACCGCCAGTGTAGGTTGGATTGTTAGTGTGTTGTAGAGTCAATTCACAGGACTAAATCCAATATAATGTTACCAATCCAATAATGAATGTGCAAGGATTACGTTTCACCGGCAATGGACCGAACGATTACCCGTTAACCAAAATGCCTCGGAATTCGATTTTCCCTCTCATTCGTTATCTTTTCCTCCTTTAGAAAGACTAAAGATCTGCAGAACAAAAAGCATGGACAAGCAGGTGACCGAATCATATCCAATTCAATAATTAAGAACAGCACATTCCCAAAAAGGGTTGCTAAGTATCGAACAAAAATGATGCTCCACTGTCACTGTCGTATCTGGCGCCCCCCCCAAAAAAGAATCTATCTTAAAGAACCACAGAATGTTGAACAAGATCAAGCCCAAGTCCCGTGACCAAACAGACCAAGCTGGTAGGAACTTCACTCTAAAAACCAAAAGCAGCTTTGCTCCTCAAATGGGAAAAAGGGAAAACACCAAAAAGAGAACTATTTACACCAGATCGTCGTGATATTTCTCATCAATTTAAATTCCTCAGGCTTCAATATTTCTTTTCCTGTGTCGCAAGCAAAACTTATTGACATAAATATCAATAAATAAAAAGTCAGTTGTCAACCTTCGAGCATTTGCCGGGGTAACTCTATGCCTTGGACATTGCATGAAGGAGATCCCCTTCTGCTTCATCTGCACTGAGGGAGAAAATGTCGGCTGGTGCGCTCGTACAGCTCATCACACTGTGGTTTAATGTACCGAGAGGCAATTTATAGTGATCGAGATAAACCACAATCACGGTGATATCATCGTGGAAATGCCGTCTTATTCCTTTCTCAATCTTCGTGATGTCGTCGTACCTCATCTCTCTCTTTTTCGCAGCCTCATGAAGGGCTGCTCTCACTAGTCGCTTGGCTATCCCCTGTGAAATGAGACAAAAAGAAACATTAAGCAGCTGTCAAATACCATTTTCAGGGTTTCTTCTAACCTATATAGCGCGACACGAAGAAAACCGACATCTCTACTCAATACTTGCAGAAATGCCTGCCAACTTTTTTAAACATTAACTGACTGCAAATTTAACATCGAGATCCACTTTCCCCAATGGTCTTGACAAAAACACCAAAAGGAAGCATTTAGTTATAGCATTCGGAAAGAATGTATTTTTGTTTCTTTATTTATTTTAAGTCCATGGACAGTAAGATTGAATGACAATTAAACAAACTCACAGCTCTAGGGCTCTTGAAGACAATTTCCACGGCTGCCTCATCGCTTAACTGTTCCCACAGGCCATCTGATGCAAATATAAGGAACAAATCCTCTCGCTTAAGTTTCCTTTTTATGATGGAAGGTTCTGCTGTCATTACTGGCCGTTTCAAGGGAATAGGGCTTGCAAATTGCTGAAATAGTGGGTCCCTGTTCAATTCTGGTTTCTTCAAATACATATCCCCAATAGATCTTGAGACCTGCATATTTAAAGAAAAAAGCACTCAGAATCATTCTGATCTTTTCAATGTCCACACAATGACTCCAAGAAAAGCAAAGACTGCCTTCCATTAGGTATATGAAGACCATCAGATAATTCAAATATCATGCATTGGTATGTGAAGTAGAGTCAGAAAAGATGCAATACAGCCAGTACTTCCAGAATACCAATCTAATATCCATTGCTAAGCTGTCAGGGGACATATGCACGTATCGTCCCCAAGGTCACTGCATGCTTAAAGGGATTTTCATGAAAATCTCATGCATCCAAAGCCTCTTGCTCTAGACTCAAGGCGCATGAGACCGTTCAATAAGAGGTACAGCACGCAATTCCTGGAACAATTCACAAGAAATGCCCCTCTTAGAACAAGATCTCTCCAGCATGTACTCCTGCATATATTCTCCACTGCCCATGCAATTATTATACATGCATCATAATGTTTCTCTATTCCGTAAACCTCCTCACTATGCTCAGGAATTTGCTTACTCTTGTATGGTAAACATGCGGCTTTGTGAAAGGAAAATGGTTATTCCTACCATAACTCATCTAGCAGGCCAGGATCCAAATTAGAGCCATTTATCACACACAAACACTACCAGAGGTTCATTCACATTTTACACCACTAATAACCAGCCTAATCCAACAAAAAAATATCATTCAGCATAAAGTATGTATAATTCATCTATACATACACATGCAATTGGACTATATGGACAAGAGCGGCACCAATCCAAGGAAAAAAAAAAAAATTGTGACCGATAAGGGACAAGTTTTGATCTCCTTTATCTCCCATAAAGGACATGAAAGGAGGAAACAGGGATTGCCTTCTTCTTCTTGCCCCTTACAAAGTTTGACTTGGAAGATGGAACCATCAGGCTTCATGTTTAGGATATTGTGATGGCAATATGACCAAGAATGACAACGATAAAAAAACCGATAACAAACAACTAGAAGAATACTGCAGTCAATCCCCTTGCAGAGACAAATAGCTTGAACAAAATCAGGGGTAAAGGTCTGAAAGTCTACAACATGTGGGAACACAAACAGACAAGCTGAAGCACTGCTTGCTCGTGACACAATCAAAATTTATCTCTAGAGGATTAAGTGATCTACTCCACAGCTTGGATTCATTCAATCAAATTCAAAGCGATGCAAATCATATATCCTATTGATAAACCAAAAAACAGTAAGAGGAATATATTCATTCACTAGCATCCACAATGAAGTCACAAGTCTTGATAAGTTCAGAAAATATTGAAAAACGGAGAAAACTTTGCACGTGGTACCTGTATAATGCCCTTGATCCTCCAAACTCCACGTGTGTACACCACAATATGTGAATCATCAGGATGAAGCGCCTCAACCTCCTTCCTCACCTCCTCGACAGCAACATTATGATCTGTGGACAATCGCTCTGCTGCCACTGGCTTGTTCCCTCCCTCTATAGCTCTCCTGCCAAGTACAGCTCTAGAGTCCCCCAGATTGGCCACATATAGAAGGTCACTCAAAATAACCCCAACCAAACAGCACGATCCAACTGAAGCAATCTGTGGCCGTGCAGGAAATGACGTCCTCACAAAATGCAAAAATTCCTCTTCAGTAGCGTCGAAGGCTTTCTTTATTGTTTCTGTCGATAATCCACCTTGCTCTCTAGCGAATTCTACAGGAAAATAGAAAATATGACTCAGTTCAACTCCTCTTGTCTTCGGTGCCATTAAAGAGGAAGGTAATAATTTTTATTGTAGTTTCCACAGAACACACCACAGTAAACATCTTGTCTATGATGCATTCTCTCATTTCATTACAATCATGAACTTAAAAGAATTCAACTGCACCAAATTTGGAGTGATGTAGTCAATTCAGTATATCAGAATCCTCAAACAAATCGAATCTTATATAAAGCAACTAAAGAAAGATTAGGCTGCAAATACCAAGGAAGTAAGCAAGGTTCTCACAAAACCGATGGGTAGAAATGAAAAAGAACCAAGCCCTCTCCAATTACCCACCATTAAGTTCAAGAGAGGACTCAACACGTGATCGACCTTCGTCCCGTCGGCCAATAACGAAGCAAGAATCCGACACTTACTATAAATACACGAGGCTCAAAAGACCACAAACATAACACGTGGGCGATCCATTCCTGCCGAATTTTCTCTCAATACGACAACGGAATTGACAATTCGAGACCTTTTCCTACCAACTCCCCCCGACCAACAAACCAAAACACACCTCCAGAACGCAGAAAAACAAACGGAACCAAAAAAAAAAAAAAGCACACGCGGGCGCGCGCGAAAGAGAACTCACTGCGAATATAAGGGAAGAGATTCTTGTTGACGAATCTGGAAGCCTCGGGTCCGCCATGCCCGTCGTAGACCCCGACGTAGGTAATGGACGGGGAGGCAAAGACCTGGCCCTGGTCTTCCAAGTTCGAATTGGCCTGGACGACGGCGATGGAGTAGTCCCCGGAGGCGTGCGGCTTCAACTCCGTGTGCCACAGCAGGCCGTCTCTACCACTCCCGCCGCCGAGCCTCCCCAAGCACCGCTCCAGCGGCCGGTAGCACGATCTCAGCATCATCGTACACTGCAACAACGACCACCAGCAGCAGCACCACCACCACCACCACACCCTCTTTCTCTCTCCTCCCGTCCCTCCCGTTCCTCGTTCTGGTTCGGCGTGGGATAAAATAAAGATGGGATTTTTATGGGCGGAGGGGAGGAGGGTCGGGGCTGGTTTTCTGGCCTGCGAAAAGCGGGGGATGAGTGTGATCGCGAATCAAGGCGGGGTTTGCTTTGTTCTTCGGGGGGGAACGTGCAGGAGGGGGCGGAGGAAAGTCGTGGGGGAGAAGACGCGTTTAAGTGAAGAGGAGAGGAGAGGAGAGAGAAGGACACGACTACTGCGCGTGGGGCGCGTGCGGCGCGTGTGGCGAGTTGCGCTGTGGAGTGTACGCGTTAATACGTTAAAAGTGTTGTTTTTTTTTTTTTTTTTTTGGATCAGACGTTAAAAGTGTTGTTTGATCGGCACAAATACACCGATTTGAGTCAAAAAAAGGTCCGGCCGCGATTCTTTTATTCCGTTTTTTTTTTTCCCCCGGTAATCTTTTTACTTTTTAGGAAAAAAACCACCAAAAATCCCGAACTTTACCCTAAATGACATATTTACTTTCCGAACTTTTTTTCTTGTAGTGAAAAACCCCAAACTTTTAATTTGTGAACACATTTACCCCATAAAGGCATTTTTGTCTTTTTAGTTTTTCTTTTTTTTTTTTTTTTTTTCCTTCTTTTTCTTCCCTCTGCCGGCCATGGCGGAGCCGGCGGAGGGAAGCCGGCGCGCGGGGGTCGCCCTCGCCGCGTGGGGGGCGGCCCTCGCCGGTGTCGCGAGGGCATCCCTCACCGGCGTTAGGCGAGGGCGGCTTCCCTCCGTCGGCTCCGCCATGGCCGGCGGAGGGAAGAAGGAAAAAAAAAAAAAAAAAAAAAATTAAATGAAAAGACCCAAATGCCCTTCAATTTTGGGGTAGATGTGTCACACTTGGAAAGTTTAGGGTTTTTGGTGTCGCAAAAAAAAAGTTTGAGGTAAATGTGTCACGATTTGGAAAGTTTGGGGTTTTTCACGGCGCAAAAAAAGTTCGGGGTAAATGTGTCACTCGGGGCAAAGTTTGGGGTTTTTCGTGGTTTTTTCCCTACTTTTTATCGGAAAAAATGATAAATATTTACGAAATAAAAGATATATAATAGAGTGCAAAAACCGCCAAAATATCAAATTACGCTCGTCGGGACACATTTACTCTAAATTTTTTTATTGTAACATAAAAATTTTCAAATTTATATCTATATAAAATTCTCATCTTCTGTTAAGATTATTTACATGGACATCGAAAAGTAAATGATGTTGACATGTCATCCACATATTTGTTTTTTTTTTTTTTTTTTTGGTGACCCAGGGAACCCGCACGGCCGGATGCGGGAGTAAACCACCTGGGCGACACGTCTTGCCCACCACACACGTGCCACTGCGGGTAAGTCACCCTGCGACGCGTTGGGATTTCGAACCCCTCCCCTTCGTGAGGGGGAGGAGGTACTAGGTGGGTGGTGTCGTCCACATGTTTTAAGTGAAATAAAAACAACATTTTGACTGAAAAATTATTTAATGAAATATTGGCAAAAAGTAAATATGTCACATAGGCATATTAATATAGTTTAGGGTTTCTGGTGTCTCACTAAAAAAAAAAATTAATAAATATGTCGTAGTGAGCATTGTTTGAAATTCTAATGTCACAAAAAAATTAGGGTAAATGTGTCACCTATAATAATTAAGGCGTCATGAACATGATGGTCCCAATAAATAACAACGTAGAAATCAGTTCGTTCCTGTCTACATTTTTCCTATAAACGTGGAGTTTTAATATATTACAACCCTATAGAGAAGACCTTCTAGATTATTTTCTTACTTAAGTAGAAGGATTTTTTTTTTTTAGTTGAATTTTACTTTATCAAACGGGCTTGTAAAAGTTTCTGTTAATATAATACCGTTTGTAAGTTAATAGCTTATTGTTTTCAACTTCAAAATAAGTAGAATTTGCTTCACCTTTTTCCTGATCCCATGGCCAATATCGTAACATTAATTTTGAATGTCATGAAGCAGACAATTTTTTTTTTCCCATCATTCACACCTTAAATAAATTCTATTAGCTTTCTATATATGACCTTAAATACGCGCTTCTTCAAGTTTTCTTTATCAGCAATTTTAAAGTATCGTAGAATCCCATCATCCATTTCCTCATTCTACTTACGAAGTCGCCCCTAAGCGAAGCTGCCTACACATTTAGCGAAGATCCTGTCAATTTTCCCGGTCTCTTTCTCGAAGGCAGGTAGGTCGTCCGGACTGTTTTTTGACAAGGAATCTCTTACCAAAGAGTTTTTTTTTTTTTTTTTTTTAATTTCCCCAACTTCATCTTTAGGCTGTCATGACTTTTAGACTTACTTTTCAGTTCTGACATTTTGACCAATTCTTGGACGACAGATCTCACTAAAGTTGGGTTGCCGATGCCTTTCTTAGCTTTACCCCACTTTTGTGTCCTCATGAATCGATGCTCTTGTAGCTCATTTGTTACGTTTCAGCATGCTGAGTAAACCTCACCCTTCTTCGTTTGATTTCTAACTTTGACAATCTGACTAATGCTGTACTACAAATAGACCATTTTATTTATTCCGCTGGTTATTTTAACGAATTCAATAAAGCCGATGATACCGGGGAAGCTAAATTTGTAAAAATGAACTTCTCTAGAAACGTTCTCGAATCTTGACCTCACGGTACAGTCGTAAAACTAATGGTCAAATCACCGTACTGTAACAGCCACAACAAATACAGTTGATTTTCATAAATGTCCTTTTCGGCTTTGACCCTTTCCCATCTCTGAGATGGGAAGAAATTCAGATGATGAATCCATGAAACTTCCAAGTAATTGTGTACCCAACAGATGCCGACGGACAGTTCATCTTTTTCTCTGTATAGGTCAAGCAATTCATAATGTAGAGAAAAAAAAAATGTCTACATCATCAAGGTGTTTGAGACTTGCCATGTTATACAATCCCCCGACACAAACCCAGAATGACACGAAATCATCACCTATAAGTCAAACTCTCCAAGTACTTTCAAGTGGAAGAACGGACAGGCAAGCGAGAAAATAGTTAAGAAAATTGAAATCTAATTACAAACACAATTTCCTCTCATCTGGTTTGGCTAGTACTTAAAGTTATGGCTTCGCGACAATATGGGCAGTCGCCACAAGCTCGGACCCAAGGAACCAAGCAAGCAGAGTGGAATTTGTGCTCACAGGGCAAACACGTGAGTCTATCGCCTTCCATAAAACTCTCAAGACAGATACAGCACTCTCGCTTGACCCCGTCCACAAATCCTTGTGCGCCCTTATCGGCACAGCCAAAGAATTCCTGGTGCAAGTGGTCTATTGCATCCTGGCTCAGGCCAGGCGGCTTCTTCATACTCATTGTCGCAATTGGCTCTGGCGGCAAGGACAATCCAATAACGTGAGAACTTAAAGTTGAAGACTGCATCGATGTTTCAACTCCCCAGTCACTTATGTCTGCCAGCCTCCAACGATCATCATACATATTTTCTTGATGATTCGTGGAGGAGGACTCCCTGCTGCTTCGCCTACAGAACATAAAAGGAGAGATTTTTATCTACAGCATTTGACATGGCAGTGGCCGCAAGACACCTCAAAAAAGCCCAAGAGTGGGCTAGTCTAATAGAGAAGCAATACAGTCGCGATATATAGCAAGTGCAATATAACGGATGAAAATGAAGAAAAAGGAGAAAAAGACAGAAACAAGACAATTCATGGAATAGGACAGGAATGCTAAAGACAGTGGAGGTGGCTAGCTCTGTATTTGCTGAAAAGGCAACAAGAATGTCAAAACAAATCCTCTTGCTTGTCTAGGAATATTATCAAGGGAACAGAACTTGGCTCCACAGTGGAAAGAGAAGCATCAATAGCACCTCAGGCAGAGTAAGGGAAAATTTATTGTGGTTTGTGGGGGACATAAGATTCCCCAAGCATCGATCTACGAAAAATGAGCTGGTACAACCATGCCACTTAATCGGGATTACAGTCACTATCTGGTTGTTCAGTTCTAAGCTAAGTCTGCAGGAAAGACAGGAAAAGCAATACATGGAATAAGGAATACTAAGCATACGTGAGGCATGATCAAGATCCAGAAAATGAATATGCATACAGGTTTAGATCCACATAAAATGTTCTAGCAAAAAAGTGAAAAGGGAAAAAATGTTAGAATTCAGCCAGTCAAGACAACTTCCCCACCACCAAATCGCAAAATGCAGGAATCGAAGAAAAGAAATTTGACATGTGAATAATATAAGCCTCATGATATATGGAACTTAAACTGAGTGCAGGATCTACCTGTTTCCAGAAAGAGAGACCCCTCTAAGCCTTTCAAGAAGTCTTTCCCTAGCAAGCAGCACAGAACCAGGAAGCCTTTCATTTGACGAAATATCAGGTCTCCTTACACTGCTCGGAGGGTGCACATTCATGCTATTGCCAGAAGAAGAAGTACCTTGCCCTACCCAATTTGGCACACGTTCCTAAACCAAGCCAAAGGAAACATGAGGATGAACTTTTTATTTTCATGAAATACAATATAATAATTGCATAGGCAGAGGATCGCTACAACAAAAAGATGCAGTGACGTTAAAAGGTCCAAAAATTAGGAAAACAATAGAAACACAGAATAACCAAATGGACTGGTAGATAGTTAGACATGCAACAACAGTTGCATCTGATTTCTCCATCATCAGTTTCTTTTCTCTTGACCACTCTCAAGTTCACTCAAAGGTAAAACCAGAGATGCCAACATCTAGCAGAAATGCACAGATTTCAGGCCCATATGGAATCCATTTTGTTCCAAGAAACAACGAGAATTTACTTGTCAAAAATCTATGCTTAAAACCATTCCCTTAATAAGTCTAGCTAGCCTTTCACCTTATTTTCCCATTCCTTCTCACATATACTGATGTAGGTAAACTGCCGCCCAAACCGTTTGAGGTTAATAAAGAGCACCTGTCATGGACAGGCCTGTCCAATCATATTACAGTGGACTTCCCTATAGGATGAAATACGAAGCCTATATTCTGCCCCTACTCAATTCCCTAGATCATAATGCACCTCAACAGTTTTGCATTAAAAATGAATCTGTAATCATAGATCTATTGCTTTCCAGCTCAGTAGCGGACTGAAGAACTGTCCATCCTAACTTTAAGTGACTAATAAATTTTAGTTAGCACAGATAAATCAACCTGTCCAAATTAAATGTAAAAAAGATGGAGGCTTTGCCTGAAAACTGCCACCAATAACAAAGTGGTCCAGAAGCTTAAAGAAGGCCCTGTACAGTTTCAGGATTCCTTTGGATTGATCACATCTATCTATGTGCTGTCTGAATTCACTATATATGACCCCTTTACTTTAATTACAGGCTGAAGAAAGAACATAAGCATCCTTTGGCTGTTTAGAAAGAAATTCAGCCACAACCAAGGCCAACAGGTTAGAAGTTTAAAATTTATCTACAAGTTCACTTTCCATTGTCAAAATCGATCATTCCTTCTATACTCATACTCGCCAGAACTCCTTCACCGACACTAAAACCAACCAAAAGATCAAGAAAGTCTTTGCAATGTCTGAATTGTGCCCACAATTTGTCGTCTGAAAACATGCCTAATGCCATTATAGTTAAATTAAATGCCTTTAACTTTACCTTTTCAAGCCTCACTGGAAGAATCAGATGCAAAAATCCCCCCCTATCTTTTATCACTGCATTTCCAGGAATATTCTATCCAATTATTCCCCCCTCACATCCAACAACGCGAGAACTAGAAGTAATCGAGGCACCTCCACCTTAAAAAACGTCCCTTTTTTGGTTAAATCAATCCACACGACCCTCGGCAATCCAAACCCAAGACTCCAAAAAAAAAAAAAAAAAATCCCTCAATTAAGAACCGACGGCCTTACAGAGTGGGAGCCCCGGAGGCGCACGTGCGGGGACCGCCGGAGGGGATCGCAGCCGTCCAAGTCATGCCTGTGGGCGTGGTGGTGGTGGTGGCGGCGAGGGTGGAGGCCCCGATCGGCGGGGGAGTGATCGTACCCTAACCCCTGATCGACCGCCGAAGTAGCCGCCGCCGCCGCCGCCGCAGCCGCCGAGGCGCGGTGGAGGCGAGATCTCCTGCTGTAGAAGAGCTCCGCAGCGTTCGTCATGCAAAGCGCGCGCGCGGGTACCGGAATCCGCCGAAGCCGAGCGGAAGAGGTCGCCGGCGTGGGCTCCCTCCGCCTGCGGATATGGCGGCGCTCGTGCAGAGGAGAGAGAGAGGGAGATTTTTCGGAGAGGGGGGTCGAGAGTTCAGAGATGGCAAGTTACAAAATGCAAATTCGTCGAAGTTTGGTTCGGTGACGACGTTAGGTGAAACGAATGGAAATAAAAATAATCTGCGAAAAATGCTTTTTACACGGCTTATTTTAATAAGGTTAAAAATCAACTAAAACCTCAAATCTTATCAACTCTAACACAATTATTTTAAACCTTTTTTATAACGCTAAAATCTTAAATTTATATTTATATAACATATTTATTTTAAATTTATATAGTGTGACATATTTACTCTAAATATTTTTTTGGTAATATCAAAAGCCCCAAACTTATATAATACATTTTTGATGTTATAAAAAAAGTTTGAAATAAATATGTCACATAAATATAAATTTAGTGATATAAAAAACTCGAAGGTATAAGCTTGAGACTTTTTGTGTTATAAAAAAATTTTAAAATAAATATATCGCACTTAGCAAAGTTTGAGATTTTTGATGACTTTTTCCCTTTTTAATAATAAGAAATGATTTGCATATCTATCATTGAATGAATGATGTGTGAATTAACAAAAAATTCAGTTATATAAGAATATCATATTTATATGCTCATGTATTAATCGGCAAATTAAAAAAAAAAAAAAAAATGCATTTGCGTGTTTAATAATAACTCTTTTTATAAAAATAATCATTTGTATCTCTTGAAATAACTAAGCAATGTGAAATATTCTCATTATTAATAACAATTTAGATTTCATTTATTTTGCAAAAAATGAAAATGAAATATATCTTTTTCAAAAAATGATTGTTTTTTTTTGGTAAAGATTTTTTTCAAAAAATGATTGTTTGTATTACTTAAAACCATTAAATTGATGAAAAATATTTTCCTCACCGACGGTAATTTATGTCTACACATTTTTGTAAATAATGAAAATATTTTTTGTTTATTTATTTATTTTTTTGGTAAATTTTTTTTGTTTATTTATTTTTGCAAACAAGTAATCATTTTTCTAAATCATTCATATTTTGCAAATAAATATAGTTTTATTTTTAAATATTTTCTTGACAAAATGATGATATCTTCCATTCATTTATTATTGTAACTAATGTAGATGATAATATTTTGGAAGGTATTTCCAAATCATCAATTTTTGTAGTCTCCTATTTTCCAACTACAGATGTCAATTTCATGCCATATATATTGATATGGTCGTGCTCGGATTCGATATATAGTGATTTTCTTTTGGTGGCAAATATGCCGATCGTTGATTGGTCAAGCAAATGCAGCCCAAACCAGGAACGGTGGACGCGACCGTACCGTATCGCGTCTCCGCTCAGGCTAAAATGACCGTTGAGGCGAAAGCAAGCAGCCTTACCTTATAACGGCTACTTTCAAGAAACGAAGAACGAAAACGCCATTTCACTTCTTCCGATCTCCGGAGCCATCCTGCGAAAATTTCTTTGCTCTTCGATCGGCCCATCCGATCCCCAGTCTTCCTTGAATTATTCGTTTCGGATTCTGGGTCTGCTCTGCGCTGGCAATCTTTCGCAAGGATTCGAGGAAAACCGGGCATGGACTTGGGATGTTTCGACATGGGTTGCATTTCAGTCTCGGACAAGCAAAATGCAGATCGTCATCTCGGTTCGGGAGAGAGGGAAGGCAGCCCAGTCCCAGTTGAGATCAAGACGTCGGCCTCGAAGTCCGGAAAGGTTAGGCTTTTCATGTTGCGATGAGGGTTCATGGGTTGCGAATTCAAGATTAAGGGTTTGGGATCGCTTTGATTTTCTCTGTTGTTCTAGGAATGCTGCTGAGCGAGCGAAACCCAGAAAGTTGTTTGGCTTAATTTTAGGTTCTATTGTCATAGTGTGCACTGTAGTGGGAAATTCACTGAGTGGATATGTCCTTCGGACGAGTACCACCTTTAGTCTTTGTTCCATAGGTTATATAATTCTCCGTGTTTGAAGTTTAAACTTTGATCTCATGGGGCTTTGACAAATGGAGAGACTAGAATATGATAATACTCTTGAAATCTCGAACGAAGGCTGCCCTTGCGATGGATCTTTTACCACCCACTTTTCCCTGAAGTGAGGCCTGACTTGTCTCATTTGCTTCCCATGGCAAAATGCAGTTGTTGGACTGATTTGACACATTTTCGGTGTTAGAACATAATATGTTCAGTAGTGTCCCATGTTCAACATTCAACTTTTAGGGATAAATCTCCGGGAAAATTCTTTTAAGATGGTGGAAGGTGGTCTGGTTGTATCCTATTTCAGAGTGACCCTCAAATCTCGGATTACATCTGATGAGAATCTTCTTTCAGTTTGTTTCATTGCTGTTATTTGATTATTTGATGATAACCAAATCCTTAATGCAGAGTAAACTGTTGAAGGAAACGAGGCAATCAATGACAGCCCTCAACAGATTCACTTCGCAGATTAAGAAGCCTTCACACCGTAAGACTTCTCCTATCAATTGGTTTCCGCGCAAGAAGGTGGACTCTTACTTAGAGAGGAAGATAAAAATGCTTCAGGTAATGTTCATCCTGTATTTCTTCCGAGTATGCATCACCTTTCAATGGAATTTCCACTGAGTTAATTCAATTCAGGAAAGAGACGGCATGAACTTAAGTCTCGATCAGACTTTAGATGATGCAAATCCACATTACTCGAGGGTACTTCGAGAAAAGATGGCAGCAAGAGAGGCTGCACACCGGGCAATGGTGGCTCGAAAAGCTGCATTGGTGGAAGCATCCTGGAGTCGAATACTACAAGCAGCCAGGTAAGAAGTTTAAATGCTTGGATGTGTCGATTATATTATGTGGTACTAAGAAGGGCATCTGTTAAGCTATAATACTAGTGCTTTGGGAATTGGAAATAAAAGAATAGCAGTCGACGTTTGCAACTTCAGTAGTAGGTGACATCATTTTACTAGTTTTTGACGCAATTGGAGTGCTTGTTTACTGCATTATATTCAGCTTGGGACCCCTTAGGGTTTTCAGGAGCCTATTCTGATTCCACTGCAACTGGCTCAATCACTCGTTGCTTCATTTTTTTTTTACAGGATTAAGAGTAAAGAAGCAGAATCTATGTTGCAGGCAGCGGAGAAGAATGCTGCTGAAGCTTTTGAAGCAGCAACAGCTATGGGAGTGATCATGTACGATACACCCAATTGCCCTCGGCAATCTACTAAAATACAGGCTTCTTCTGTAAATGGAGGAGGTTCTACTACTCATAATGTTACAGCCTCTTTCGAAACTGCGTTTGAGGTAGACAGAGAAGTGGCAGCGGCTGTGAAAAGTGCATTCGTTAGGCTTGCCAATTGCCCATCATTTAGTAAAGATGAATTCAGAGACTTGCTGCAAAAGATCAGCCAGAACCCAGACTCAGGTGAGAATAATCAGGACTTAAAGGAATTTTCGTCAGAATACGATTCGGAATCAGGGTCAGATTTCGAAACAGCATCACAGAAGAATGCTACTAGCTCTTTGGATTTTAAGCCTAGCAAGCCGCTTGATGGAACAAGACAGAGGAAAAACAAGAGGAGGCAGTCCTTGGAAAAGCTCACTATGGCAAAGCTGGTGAACATGATGGTTGAGAGACTCAAGTGTTTGCAAGAAGAGGAGCTTTCTTCTCTTGCCACTATAGTTGCAACCCGTGGTCTAAATGCTGCCTTAGCTGAAATCGAGAACAGTAAGGATGCTGGTGGTGCTGCTGGGTTTTCCAACGCTTCAGCTGTTTCTATCCCCAGAAGAATGTCCTCTTCAGGTGGTGCTGCTGGATTTTCCAATGCTTCAGCTGTTTCTATTTCGAGGAGAATGTCCTCTTCATGTGCAGGATCCACCAGCCATCAAAGTTTTGTAGATGCACAGGCGAGGAAGAACCAAGCAGCAGAACTGCCAAGTTTGGACAAATTCTTAGTCAAGCATAAGTCGAAGCTTGAAATAGAAGTAGAGAAGGCCAAGAACAGGAAGAAGCTTGGAAATAAAACTGCGGGTAGCGCATGTATAACTGGTGACGTCAGCTCGGAAGATACCG
Source organism: Eucalyptus erythrocorys (assembly GCA_014182555.1). Classification (NCBI taxonomy): domain Eukaryota; kingdom Viridiplantae; phylum Streptophyta; class Magnoliopsida; order Myrtales; family Myrtaceae; genus Eucalyptus; species Eucalyptus erythrocorys. The sequence goes on along the minus strand of CM024605.1, from coordinate 24,583,061 downwards.
GCACTTCAAATCATTCTTCGGAAACGGATTGTGGAAATGGAGGTGTCAACGCACCTTCATCCGAGTCTGTACCCGACTTTGGAAGCATGCTAATCAAGCATTCTTCAAAACTCGAAAAGGAGATTGAAGAGATGAAAAGGAATGGTGGAAAGGAATACGAGGCAACTTTGAAGGGTCAAAATGGGGTTCTTGGTCTGGCCAAAGATGCTTCTGAAGTTCCAGGCTTAGATAAGGTTTTGGTGAAGCATGTCTCAAGGCTGGAGAGGGAAGTAGAAGAAGCGAAGAGCAGAAGGCAGAATCGCTCAGTTGAAGGTTGTGAAATGACTAGTTCAGAGAAAGAATTGGAAGAAGTCGATGAATGTTCAGTTGGGAAAGAGAATCTGGATGTGAGCAATATTGCAAGAGAAGTTCATACAGGAGAAAGTCTAGATAAAATTCTAGTCAAGCCACTACACAGACTGGAGAGAGAGAAACTACAGGCGTTATCCTCAAGAAGCAATTATGAATATCAGAAGCACCAGAAGAAGCATGGACATAATCTTGATGATTGTGAAAGTTTGGACAAAGTCTTGGTGAAACATGTGTCGAGACTAGAGAAGGAGAAGATGAGGGCAAAGCCAGAGGATGGGTTCTCTGTAAAAACGAGAAGCGATGCGCCCTTGCCAGAGAATGCTGAGGGTGGTCTGCACCAGATCTTGGTTAAACATAGATCAAGACTAGAGAGGGAGAAGATTGCTGCTGCTTCGCAACAAGAAGAGAATAATGTCTATGCAGCCCGAAGAGAAGCAAAGGAAAGGGAGCTTCATGACGCATGGGGAGGTCTTAGCTTAGGGAATTCGATGAAGCCGCATCTCTCAAAACTCGAACGAGAAAAGGCAAGTTGTTTATGTTTTTTATTTTGACGTTCCCTATTGCACTAGAGAATAGACCATGGACAATTTCAATAAATATGATCTCTCTCATTCTTTGATGTCTGTTTCTCTCTGTAGGCGGCTTGGATTAAGGCTGAGGAGGAGGAAAGGAAAAGGGCTCTGCTGGGGTTATAACCTTCGTCCGATTCTACCATTTCAGAGGAATTTTTTCAATCTATAAATGTAAAGACAGAGCTAGGAAAAGATTCAAACTTCAAGCATATCTCGTACACAGGATGTGTTAGCATTGTTGCGTGATTTCTATGTACAGTGTACTGTTGACATGAGTTCATTTTACAGTTAAGTTTCAAGGACCATTCCGATTTCCTTAGTGATCGTGACGTGTAAAGGAGTCTAGAGACATCTGCTCCCTTGGCTTTTGAGTTCCCTCAAAATGCTGCTCTATAATAAATTTATGAAATTACAGAATTATTCCCTTAGGATGTTATTTTAATTAGCAAGCTGATACAAAAGTCGAATTTATGAAAACAGTAAACCCCCCCCTTCCCCCACATGTCATCTATAAATTATAGTTGAATCACAACGACTTACGTCCTCCCAAATAAAAAGAAACGAAAAAAGAAAGAAAAAGAATTATGGTATTTTTGGGATGTATGAACACAGTCGTAGCAGAGAGGGACAGATCTATAATCCTAGAAGAAAAAAGGATATTTGAATAATGTCTCCTCGCAACTTTTCGTAATTTATACAGTAAATTTAAAGATGTCACCATCAACGACATATACTTACATTTTTTCTATTGGGTTAATACCTTGAAAAACCCCAAACTGGTACACCTATGACAAATCTACCCCAAACTATTTTTTTGACCACCAAAAACCCCAAACTTGTATACCTTTGACAGATTTACCCTAAACCTGGTACACTTGTGACAAATTTACCCTCTCGTTAATTTTAGTTAAATTTTCTTGTTAAATTATAAAGTTAAATGATACGTGACAATTGATCGGTATATCAATTTGGGATTTTACACTCTATTTGTCACAGTTTACAATTTTTGTGATTTTTTGTGGTATTAATCTAATTTAACGGGAGGTATATTAGTCACAAATTTATCAGTTTGGGGTTTTTTTTGGTCGAATAAATTAGTTTGGGATAAATTTGACCAGTTTAGGGTTTTTTATAATTAGTCGGGGTAAATTTATTATAGGTGTACCAGTTTAGGATTTTTCATGATCAAAAAAATAATTTAAAATAAATTTATCATAAATACATCAGTTTGAGATTTTTCAAGATATTAACCCTTTTCTATTCGATCTTCCGGGGGATATTTTATAGAAACACCAAGCAAGGAGAGTCTTTTTGGCCGAGCCGCCATACATGAACGCTGGTCAGAGTCAATTTACCAACGCTTTCGAGGTGTAAAGCTCACGACAAATGCGTGCCCCTCTGCCTGCCACTGCCACCACTGTCCTTTTCGACTCTGAAAAGTCTTCACTTTTCTAAGGCGACCGCACACCCAAACATAAAAAGAATTCACGAAAGTCTTCAGTTTTGATCTGTCAAGCTCTGATTTTTAAGCTGGTCTACAGTCTTGTTGACCCCCGGATTGGACGCACTCTCTCTCTCTCTCTCCTCCATCCTCGCACACGGCAGGAGCGTCCTTTGCGCTGTCCTCTTTCTCTCACACGCAAAAAGCACCCGTTCTCGTTCTTTGTTTTTGCTGCAAGTCTTTCGGTGTTCTCTTTCTTCCAGTCTCTGCAAGATGGGTCTGCTCTCTCTCTCCTGTTGTCTCCTTGCCATCTCCTTGTCTCTGAGCCCAGCATTCTCCACCAACTCGGAAGGTACTCTCGTTCCACTCACTCGCCATCGTGCCTTGGCTCTCGAATTTGCAATCTCATGAATCACCAGTCATTTCGGTGCCTCTCTTTCTGTTGTTGCTTCCAAAAAAGGAAGCGCCTTGTGATCTCTCCCATCCCTGAATTTCGATCTCAAATGAAATTCTGATTCTGGGTCTCGTCGTTTCTGTCCTGCTCTTTTGTTTTTTTCTCGAAGGAAATGCTCTGCATGCCTTGAGAACCAGACTCTCAGATCCGAACAACGTGCTTCAGAGCTGGGACCCGACTCTGGTCAATCCCTGCACTTGGTTCCATATCACTTGCGACTCCAACAATCATGTGATTAGATTGTGAGTCTTTCTAGTTCAACTACCCTTTGCTGCTCGTGTTCTCTTTTCTTGTGATTCTCTGCTTGAATTGTGAATTCTACAAATTGATGATTGTTCTGAATTACCATCAGGGATTTGGGAAATTCTAATGTCTCTGGGACTTTAGGGCCAGAGCTTGGCGAGCTGAAGCATCTCAAATACTTGTATGTCATCCCTCTCTTTTCATCTCAGGGTGCTTTGTGTTTTGCTTGATGAGCTCGAGTGATCTCGTGCAAAATTAATGGATTCTGAACGAAAAGAGGCGTTTTTTTTTTTTTTTTTTTTTTTTTTTCTGTATTGTTTATGGAGTAAATATGTGTGTTTTCTGGGAATATGGTGCAGGGAGCTTTACACGAATGACCTGTCGGGGAAAATTCCAAAGGAGTTGGGTAATTTAAAGAAACTGGTTAGCTTGGATATGTATGGCAACAAATTGGAAGGACAAATACCAAAGGCCTTTGCTAAGCTGAAGTCACTTAGATTTCTGTGAGCATCTTTATCTTGATTGACTGTTGCCTTCTTGTGTCTTGAACTTCAAAATCGAGCAACTCCTTGATATTTGATTTCCATGATCGTGGCTCAGCCGTCTCAACAACAATAAGCTCACGGGACCGATACCGAGGGAACTCACTACCCTCTCTGACCTCAAAGTATTGTAAGTAGAAATATCAAACTTACTATTGTGATGCTGAAGTTCGGATGTTATGTCTATGTAGAGTTTCTCCCTAATCTCTCACCTTTTGCAGTGATGTTTCTAACAATGATCTCTGTGGAACGATTCCCGTGGATGGTCCATTCGCCAATTTCCAAATGGAAAGGTGTGATGACTTAATTTTTTTCATTTATCTTCTACATGGTAGGGCATATTAATTTCCTGACTGGGTGGAAAAACAGAACCTTAGCAGCGCACATGCTCTGATCTTGCTTGGTACTAGCGTGAATTCATGAATGGCATCTCTTCCTTTGGATCATAAAGTAGAGATTAGTCGGTTAATTGACAATCTTATTGGACATCAATTAATCAGACATATTTGGACTTGTAGCTTGTTGCAATCATGTGAAGTGGTTCTTTTCAGCAGCAAGCGTGATCTGCTGGCTTAGTTTAGCTTCTGATGACAAATTTATGCCACAAAGATAACCATGAAGAAGGCCCCTTTGTTTTCCTAGAAAGTAAACACAACTGGTTATTTCAAGTGCTTTGCTTGTCTAGTCTTGTTTTCATCAATGAAAAGACGAAAGGAGTGAAAAATGCAAGCTGAGAGAAGCTCGAGCCAGTGAATTCTTGACGAGGATTGTTGTTTGATTGTCGTGATAATCTCAAGCATTCCCGTGATATCATTGTCAACCTTAGTATTCCCTCTCTCTGGTTGGGATATTATCATGCTAACTCCAAGATGACAATTTCATCCGTGATGGATTGCTCCTTGTCGACTTCGTTGCTAACTTGCATACTAGCCTTGTCGTATGTGACTCTGTTACTTTGATTTAATGCACTAATGAGCTCGTATCTTTGTTTCAGCTTTGAGAACAACCGGCTCAATGGACCGGAGCTGCAAGGACTAGTGCCATACGACTTTGGATGCTGATGAAAGCTGGCTTGCTTGGATATTTAAACCGGTGGTAATTAAAAATTCGTCAAGCTCAGTCGATCTCGGAGACATATACAGCAACACTATGATAGTCGTGTTAATAGTCAGAAGTCGGAACGTACTTGCAAGTTAGCTGAATAAAAGTATTGGCACTTGGTAATGTATTACAGCATTCGGGCTATGTGAATGCCAACACTTTGTATGACGCAATATATTGGTTAAGTACAACAAATCCTTTCATTTAGCCTTAATAATGATACTAAAGGTGCAAATGATAACCATTCTAGCTAAAAATTGATTTTTGAAAAAAATATAGATTTTCCTATTTCTATTTCCAAATGAATTTTTGAGCAAAAATTTATGTTTAATAACGATGCAAAATTTATATTCCAAAATAGAATTTTATTTGATAACAATACAAAATTTCTCCTTCCCGATGGGGAAATGGATGGCAAATGGCGACGGGTGGTGGACGACAGCTAATGGTGGGGGCTGGTTGGTAGCTGCAAGCGGTGACCAGCAAGTAGTTGCGACAGATGGTAACGGTGGTGAGTGGTGGTGTACGGCAAGTGGGTGATTGACTAGTAAAGAAGATAAGTAATGAGAATAATTTTTATTTCTCATTTTTATTTCAAAAATAAAGAAGTAAAAATTTATACTTCTCATTTATGTTTTAAACACATTTTTGAACTAAAAATTTGTTTTAAAATAGAAAAATGAAATTATATCTCCAAACAAATTTAAAAAAAAAAAAAAAAAACTTATTTGAAGTAGAAAAATTGTTTTGGAACAAAATTAAAGTAGTTGTCATGCGTCTTAAGGACAAGAACTTTCTTTGATCTTATTATATATTCCATGGAATGGCAGTAATAATGTCGATAAAAATCTCCCCAAAAAAATGTCAATAAAATTTCATAGTAGAGAGAAGCTTGTATTTGGGTAAATTTTTATCAGTTTTGCCCAATTGTGTGAACTTTTTATTTTTCCATTTTACGTACACAATTTGACTTTTTGAAAAGATAGAGAAGAAAGGCCGATGGTGTGAGAAAAATTTGTTCTCGCGAGCACTCAGCTGAGCCTCTTTAAAGCCCGACTGGTATTTGTTTCCCAAATGAGAATTGAGTATGGCGAGAAGCAGAAGATCGGACCGAAATTGTAATAATCGAATCGGTCGTGGGGCGTGTACGGTATTGAGAAAAGATCGGGGGGCCACGCTGCAAAAAAAGCGACCGGTCGTCGGGAGCCTGTACTCGACGTGTTGGGAAATGGGGACACGTGGCGGTGGCACGACGTGTCGAGAACGCGGGACACGTGGCGGCTGGCTAGCGGCCGCATCTGGGCTCGTGTCGAGAAAGGGATGGCTCACCTAAAACTGGCAGAAAAAGGTTCTCGATTCACGTTGCATTGCGTCTTGGACCCTCCGAAGTCAGCACCACTCGCGCGCGTACAAGTGTTCGGTACTCGCCTCGGTCGACACTCCTCCGTCTTGGTCAAACTTTTACGAAAGTATGTGGTTTTGGTTTTGACAAGTTCTTAATACATTCTTATATACCGACCAAAAAATATATATATATATATACTCTTATTTATGGTAGGTAAAATATAAACTCGGCTTATATGTCGACCATGGTACCTAACGTGTATAAAAGAATCTAGAAAGCGCATCTATCTTGTACCTAAATATTCGTATTTATGTCATGGGAGCAAAACAAAACTTTTAATATTTCGCCAAGTGACTTACAAAGTGAACATATGAAATTCACGACTAGAGAAAATTATCAAAACCCATATCCTAATAATTTCGAGGGCGACTACCCATTTACATGAAATATGATGCTTCTTCGCAATTTATTAAAAATTTCCATTCCGGCCCTTTTTTGTGTATTACTGCCAAATAAAATTTCCAATAATCGTTTTGCCCATAATTTGACTTCATAGAAATCTGCATAATACATCGATACACGACTGTTAAATTTTAAGTGTCTAATGCAAAAATAGAGAGAGAGAGAAACCAATTTTCCACGAGCGAGTACAGGGACAGTGAACAGTGGCCAGGCCACCACCTTGTTTAAAATCCTAAGAAAAGGAAAGACCCAATTTTTATTTTTCATGCGCTCGCGTTTCTTGCCTTCCTATATATTTGGCGACTTCTCCTCCCTCCCTCCCTCCCTCCCTCTCTCTCTCTCTCTCTCTCTCTTTCTTCCACCCCGCACCAAGAAAACCCTCGCAAGAATCCCGGCGCAGTCGCAGTTTCTTGAACCCACGAAGCCTCCTCCCACGAAAGCGGAAAGCCCTTTTCTTGGCTGCCCAATTCCTTCCCGAAGTTCACCATCATCATCTTCTCCAAGAAAGATCCGAACCCAGAAACGGAAAAATGGCCAGTCTCCTCCGGAGGAAGAACCCCGCCCTCTTGTGTTCCCTCCACAAGCAGGCGATCACGCATTCCGTGGCCAAAGGGTATTCGATCCCGAGGGCCTGCCGTTCACCCGAGAACCAGGCCTCCTCGGCCAGAGCTTACTTCCGTCCCCGTCGTTTCCCGAGGAAAGCGAGGGAATACCATCCCTCCCCGGCTGCTTCATTCTCCTCCTCGTCGCCGGCTTCTTCTCGGGTCGGGTTCGTGAGTTGGTATCTGGGTATGGTCAAGTCCCGACCCGTTCTCACCAAGAGCGTCACTTGTGGTCTTATTTACACTGCTGCTGATTTGTCCTCTCAGGTGTGCTCTTTTTGTGTACGCCCTTGAAAATGCCGTTTATGCTTCTCTGTATTTGTGTTTCTTCATATCAGTATTATGCTGAATTCATATTTCGATTGCTCGTTCGCCTGTTCATTGAGGTGGTTAATTTTAATTTTGATAGTTCAGTTTTATTGCTTGCAAGGTGTCCTCCACTTGAATGAAATGAGTAATGATTGATGAGTGAAAAAGAAAAGAGCTAAAGGAAAGAGAAAGAAAGACTTTTCATTACAGTTGTTTGTATCCTGTCCAATCTTGCGTTCTGCTGCTTATTTTTATTAACAAGAGATTCTTGTCTTCAGACGCTTGCAAAGTCATCTTCAGAATCTTATGACCTTGTGAGGACATTACGGATGGCTGGATATGGTCTGTTAATTTTAGGGCCATCGCTGCATTTTTGGTTCAATTGCATGTCGAGATTTTTTCCAAAGCAGGATCTTGCATCCACGTTGAAGAAAATGGTCATGGGGGAGACCCTTTACGGTCCCGCTATGACGGTGGTTTTCTTTTGCGTGAATGCCGGTCTACAAGGTACTGGACATTTTCCACTATATGTTTATTTTATACTTGGTAAAAATGTTTTTAATGAGTTACATATGCTATTTAGAATTGATCGTAAACGCGGCTCTTTTGCGAACCATTTGTGTTATTGCATTGCTGGTGAAAGTCTTATAAGCCTTTTCTTCTTTGGAGCACATAATTTATAACAAGATACACAATATGATGATAATAAGTCAAAAGTCCGTGGTGAAGCCTTCTATTTTGCAACGTTGTGAAAGATTCTGTCCTGATCAATAAAAAATGAGAGGAGGAGGAGGTGGCCAGTAAATTGACAAGATTAGATGATCCACGGCACCTTATCATTATATGCATTCTCGATACTTTTTTCTGTCAGCAATAAGTATGGTTGCCCTGCAAATGTTGTTCACAGGGACTGGGGATGAGAAACAGAATGCATATAAATCTGGCTAGGGGTAGGCAAGTGAGTAGTTAACTGCAAAAAGACTCTGCTGTGTTCCCTCTGCTTCTAGTCCAAGAGACTGTAGGAAACAACAAAATTGTTGATATAAGAGAACATAGCATCACAGAATGTACAACTGTATTGTGCTTGATTTGTGGTGATTCCAAAGTACTTCAAAATCTTAGAGCTAGAGAACCAATGGAAAGTGGGTTGAATGGCTATGTTTCTTTACGCAAGTTCTTAAAAACATCTTAGCAAGCACTTGCAAAGGCAGAAATTTCCGAATATTGGTTTTCTTTTCTTCTGCATGACTTGTCTTGTACAGCTTTCTTAAAGGATCTCACTTACGAAACACAATTTAAAATTATTGGCGGTGCAAGTCGTACTATTCAGTTGGATGGAAAAAAAATGTCCTTTTTTTTCGCAGCTTCTTCACCTTGAACTATACTTAAAATTCTAATTATAGACAGCAGAACTTTTCTTTTAGCAAAAAGTCATTGCAAGTTTCAAATTGTGCTTAGGATAATTGTGCCGCATTGATATCTAAGACATTTCCATGATCACTATGCTCAGGTGAGAATGGGACCCAGATTGTTGCTCGATTGAAACGGGACTTGATTCCAACATTGGTTAATGGATTTGTGTACTGGCCCTTTTGTGATTTCGTGACATTAAGATTTACCCCTGTTCATTTACAGGTATGACATTTCTTCTGCTTTGTGTTATATTTCTGCTTTCACTTCAAAATTTGGATTAAGTCACAATTTCCCGAATACTCAGTTCTTGATCTTCTTATGAATTTTCTCTTTTTGCTCTTTTCTTTCATGCAGCCTCTCGTGAGCAACTCGTTCTCATATATATGGACCATATATCTAACTTACATGGCTAGTTTACAGAAAGTGGATTCAACTGCTAAGCTAACTACAGAAGCCGCCATTTCTCCACCGCAATAGGCTCTGGATTTTACTTCAGGTTGCCACTCACAGTACATGAAAACTTGTCCTGTGCAGTTTTTAGGACTTCAGGAGATGCAACAATGGGATCTTCTTCAGAGCAGAGAGCATATGGTTCGAGAGAAAAGGAACCACCCGGATTATTCTTCTAGTTTAAGGAACAACCCCATTGTCTAGGAGACGTCTTCATCATGTTATTCAATTACTTGCATGAGATGTAATTAGCAGTTCAGCATCACAGGTTACTGTAAAGCACTACTCAATGAAGTTGTTAGGGCATTTTTTCCTGAAAATTTGCTTTGGCTCGTGTAATTCCATTCCTCATTTTCCTTGGCGCATATTGTTGGAAAAACTTGCGTACCTACAGGTAATCGAGCTATTCCGGAGCACATTGGCTTTCTATATTTTATCAGTTTTCTTTTATGATCATTGATCAGAATCTCCAGTAACAAGTAGCGATGCCTCGCATCATAATCGCTTTTGAAAATGCCACGAGTTATGTAGTGCTGCAATGCCAAATACGAGGGAGGTCTTTCTCAGAGTGACAGGAGTGTTGGCCCATTGCTGCCGCTTTTAATGAACATTATCTGTATTACCTTGGGAAATTCTGGAATTATTCAATAAAGATTAAATTCACAGCATATTACTCTTGCTCTCGAAGAGCAGCGTAAATTCATTATCTCTTTTCTTGCCACATCGACATTGCTCTACACATAGAAGATTTCACAGGATGTGTCCCGTCTAATGCTTCATCGGGACAACCAATTTTCAGTTCGATGTCATAAAAGAAACAACGATTCTGATTACGGATCCAGAAGATTGTCATTCCTCCCAAGGAAAGGATTCATATTGGGCTAGCTTACAGATAGTTCAAGTGACAATGCATGCAACTCGGAGAGAAAGAAATTGGATAGAATAAGAATGACAGTCAAGTCTTAAGGAACAAAATTTTCACTAGCAGGGGAAGAAAGATCGATTACACCAATTGCAACCATGCCGGTCTGAACTACATAGATTCTCTGCTGTATAATGTTCAATTGGTATATCCAATGAGGTATAAGGATAGGCGAAGAACCATAAACAGATACAAAACACACCGCTGTTTGCTAATTTCCTGACTATCCTGATTGTGCCCGAATATTTACATTTTCTACTTGGTAATTAGTTAATAACAATGCCCTGCTTTTGACGACAAGAAGGAAGGTAAAAGAAAAAAGATAAGAGATATGGAATTCGAAGACCAGAGCTAGTATGATCTCCACGGCATCTGGAACTAATCAGTTACTCCATTCCTCAAAGCCAGTAAACTCAGTGCCAGACCAAAACTTTCTACCAAAACCTCAAAGGAAGAATAAAATCAACAAGCTCCATCATCGCTTAACAAAATTTTCAGCTCATATATACCAATCTCTCTTGCTGATGAACTTCTGACAACCTGGATCCGTATTCACCCACTAAAAGCACGTGAACAAATTTTCTCTAGCTGGACAGACCAATTTTCTCCAAGTGTTTCAGGGTTCAACTCCATTGCAGAACGTAAATCCAACACGGACGCACAGACAGAATTCACTGGATTCTGCACGCTTCTCCCTGGTCCCATTCCACTTCTACAATTTACGATACGATCATCCCATCGTCCAGAACACTGATATCCATGCTTAGACCCAGCGAGACTCATGCAAGGCCCAATCAACCTCTTCAAATACACATCTACCGCATTATTCAAGAGATTTGCACTGTTCACCGAGACCTTGATGCCCTCCATCTCCAACTTGTGCTCCATGATGCTTCTCAAGGAACTCGTATCAGGTAGCTCGCTTCTGTTGAGGCAGGTCTCAGCATTGTACCTACCATATGGAGATGTGTTGAGAATAGATTTACCTGTTCCACCAAAATTAACAGAGATACCAAGAGGAGCAGTAACCGGGCTCCTGCTTTGAACGCCCGGACTTCCGGCCAACTGCTCGACCTCTTCGCCATCTTCCACTGATGCAATTTCTACCGGAGGTTTACTGCCAAGAGACTGTAACTCAGTCGGACTCTGTGGCTCTAGTGTTTTATGAACCAATGCCTCAGATGCAACAGTTTGAGGCTTCCCTAACGGCCCAAGAGGGCTTGGGCGGTCCTTGAATTTGCAACTACGATTGCCTAGAGACCTTATCTTGCGAGGTGAAGGAGGAAATGCAAAACCATGTAATGACTGGAGACCATTCTTTTGATGCCCTTTCACGGGTTCGATGCTGAGGTTAGCTCTATCATTTCCACAGGGCGGAGATTGCGCGAGGCACGCATTCTTGAGGATTGACCTGATCAGTTGATTGTGAAGCGGGATAGTTTCCCTCCCGATCGTCTGCATACACAGCCTATTAAACTCGGACTTGCTAATTGAGGAAGAGAACAACTTTTTCAGCTGATCAAAGTACTTCTCCGCTCGCTGATGCCCGATTCGACGGACAATCATCGCCTTCAACTCCAATGTATCGACCCGGCCACACTGCTTGTTGTGCCCCATTCGCTTTACCAGATTGCCCAATCACCAAAAACAAGCTCAAGAGTCAAAATTCAGACTTCTGCCGGCGGAACCCTTCCACTCGAACTAACCATCCCAAATCTCGACCAAAACCCTAACTACCAGTCGCAAAATTCCGTCCCTGCAAATCACCTGAACAGCAGCAACGAACTCACATCAGAATCATACGCAATGAGGGCAAAACCCGAATCAAGAATCAAGTGATTAAGCATCGCGTAAGCTAAACTCCTCGAAAGCTCACACAGAGAAGCTACACAAGTGCAATCCAAACTGGGAATCGAAAAAATGGAAACTTGGAGCTGCGCTCTACTCAAGAACAAGAAGACCGACCGACCCATGAAGTCAATGCCGACGAACGATCCCAGAAAGAGACATTCGAAAGGAGCAAAGCGAAAACCCAATTGGGGAAACCCCATTCCGAGCAAGAAACGAAAACCCTTTTTCCCCGATCGGGAGACGCACCTGAACGAATTTTTGATTTTGACCGCGAAATCGCGGGACTTTTGGGGGGGCGGGTTGGATTGCTTGATCGATTGAATTTGATGCGACGGGGGAGGGGAAAGATTCCGCGGGGGTGGGATTGATGGGGATTGGGGGTGTGGCCTTTCTTTTTGGTTTCGTGCTGGGGTTTGTCGGGTCGTGGCTGGGGGACAACGCCCGATTCGATCGAACGAGGATTGTCTTTGCTCTGAGGATTGGGGGAAGTGCGTCGTCTCCCGAAGTCGTAGACAATTCTCGTTGAGGGAAAAGGGGCAAAAGCGAAAAGAAAAGATAAGAAAACGGCACACGTGCGCTATTTCGAGGGGTCGCGAAGGACCGTGTGTGCCCGCGGCTGTCCCTCTCTCTCTTTCCATTTCCTCCTTCTTCTTCTTCTTCTTCTTCTTCTCCTTTTTTTCTTTTTCTTTTTTCGTTAATCTTTTCTGGAAAATTAGAAGTAGGGTATAGATTAAAAAAGTGTTCTAAACCATTTCTCGAGCGAGTCATTGCTAAAAATTTTAGCTTGTAAATAAACGATTAAGAATTTCATTTTTATCTATCTAAATTTCATTTTCAATTCGATTCAATTTTCTATTTCGAATAAAGTGGACTTTTACTTACTTCTAAGCTCACTAGCTCAATTAAGTAGAAGTGTTGCTCTCGGCCTATTCTCATGTATCTTTTACCGGTACCGTTGATTGAGAATAGATGGGTAAACTATCCCAAAACCTATTGATATGAAAGAAAATAATTTGTTTAATGTTATTAAGTAACTACTTTATGTTTTCAAATTTACTACATCTCTGTTTTATGTTTGCAAATAGGGAAAATGCCACCAAAAACCTCAAACTTTACCAACTGTGACACATTTACCCTAAACTTTTTTTTTGTGACACGAAAAGCCCCAAACTTTACAAACCGTGACACATTTACCCCATTAAAGGCATTTTCGTCTTATTCTTTCTGTGTTTTCTTTTTTTCTTTTCTTTTCTTTTCTTTCCGTCGGCTCTGGCAAAGGGAAGCCGGCGTCTAGCGAGGGGAGCCCTCAACGGCGTCGGCCCAAGTGAGGGCGACCCTTGCCCGACATCGACTAGGGCCGCCCTCGCGGGCGTCGGGCAAGGGCGGCCCTTGGGCTGGGTCGGGCGAGGGCCTCCCTCGCCGGATCTGCGAGGGCACCCTTGCCCGACGTAGGCGGGGCGTAGGCGGCGGCCCTCGCCTACGTCGGGCAAGGGTGCCCTCGCCAAATCTAGCGAGGGCGGCCCTCGCCCGACACCCCTCATCGGCGTCGAGCGAGGGCCGCCCTCGCTAGATCTTGCGAGGGCAGCCCTCACCCAACGCCGAGGAGGGCCGCCCCTTGCGGCGTCGAGCAAGGGTGCCCTCCCAAATGGGTGAGGGAGGTTCTTGCCGACCCGGTCGAGGCGCCTCCGCTCGATGCGCGAGGGCGGCCTTAGTCGGCGTTGGGTGAGGGTTGCCCTCGCTTGGGTCGACAACGATGAGGGCGCCCTCGTCGGACGCCAACTTCCTTCCGCCGGAGCCGGCGGAGGGAAGAGAGAAGAAAAAAAAAGGAAAAAATTTTTAAAAGTAAAAATGCCAAAATACCTTCATGATTTAGGGTAAATGTGTCACACAAATGAAAGTTTGGGATTTTTTGTGTCACAAAAAATAGTTTGGGGGTAATTGTGTCATAATTTGCAAAGTTTGTTATGTACTAGTTTCGCAAAAGCAAACCGATATATTGACTTTTTGGCAGTACACATATCTCATGTGCGCAACCTCCTTATAGCTGACGTTACTCCTAATTTATTGATGTTTTCATTTTATGTGAACCTATCTTGTCATGGATAGTGATGAGTACTAATTATCCTGTTATGTTTTTTTGACCTCTATTTTAATTTGATGCGCCTCACTTTCTGAGCCCAAAAAAGACTTTGACTAAATGCTAAAAACACTCTATAAATATAGGTAAACTCAAACTACAATGATTTGATTAGTATCTAATTGCGCTCAAATAGTAATCAGTAGACTCGAGCAAAAAGCTTGGATTCATTTTTCTCATATAGTTACTTAAAATTCCTATACTACTTTTTAAGTGAGACAGAGCGTTTAGGATCCTTTTGGTAGTTTGAATATGAGTCCAAATAAAATAGTAAAATATCCTATTTTGTGTTTGGCAACATCTTCCACACTAGATAAATGTGGATATATCCGAATAAAATGCCGGATAAAATATTCAGGTTAAGGAAGGGGTAGATCTGAATTGGATATACAATAATTAACAAAACGTAACACTTACCTTTCAACAATGAAGTAACGCATTCGGTTTTGCCAACCATCACACAAGGACTACCTTCACAACAACTAATCACTACTACCTCTGATCACCACCGATTGCCGTCCACAATGCTTGACAAAAATAATAGGGAGAATTACAAAAAAAATTCATAATCTTATTATAATTGTGTCAATTATATTCTAAACTTATTTTGTCAATTCAATACTAAAAACTTTCGCAAATTCGTCAATTCGGTTTATTTAGTCAATTTTGGCCAATTGGCACTAACATAGACAATTTTTAATAATATTTTACTTTTTTTCAAATTTTTATTAATTTTAAAATTTTCCTTTTCCTTTTTCTTTTTTTATGTTCTTCCTTCTTTGCCCACAACGGTTGGTCGAGCCAACCTCACCATGGCCTCATCCAAGCAAAGGCGACCTTGCCCATAGCTAGCAAGGCCACAGTTGCTTTCACCAGGGCCTGGACAAGGGCTTTGCTTCCCTCATCGGTCGTTGTGGGGCAAAGAAGCAAAAAAAAGGAAGAATAGAAAAAAGAAAAAGGAAAAAATTATAAAAATAAATAAATAATTCAAAGAAAATAAAATAATATTAAAAATTGTTTACGTTAGTATCGTTTGAATGATTGGCCAAAATTGATTGGATAGATTAAATTGACATAATTGTAAAAGTTTTATGATTGAATTGACAAAAAAAAAAAAAAGATTTAGAATTAAATTAACATAATTGAAATAGCTTTATGATTTTTGGGTAATTTTTGTAAAACAATATCGTCTTGATTACAACAACAAATCGTTGCCGCCATTGGTAATCTTCGGCGGTGCAGCCACAGTGATTTTTTTCTCTTTGACAAGTAATAACCTCGCATCATCTCTAGACCTCAACTTGCCGGAGCGGTCGTGTATCAGTACGCAAATGTCATCCATTAAAACCAAGTCTATGATATTCAGCATAGGTAAATCACAAAATCGATATCAATAATCAATAATTTTCTAGAATTTTGGTGCCCCGTCACCGGCAGATTGGCTATTATGTCAAGCAAGCGTGCGAGTTTTGTGTGCAGCCTGCGCCGCCCTTCACCTCTGCATCGTTCACTACTACTCCTACCTTGTCGGCTATGAATCGGTCAGCCCTATCACCTCCCGAGGTCGCTCTCCGTGACGCCCTTGACGACTGGAGGCTTGTATTTGCTGGCATATAAAATGGCCTTTTCGATGTAGTGAAGTCGAGTGAGGAGTACGGCCTGGGGGTGGATATTGCGAAACTGGCGCGGAAGGAGACGAATGAGGGGGAGCTGAAGAAGTCGGTTTGAGGAGCTGGTAAGGAAACTCGAGAGGTGAGATTTGGATTTTGCTAGAGATTGTGCTAGGAAAATAAGATTTTTAAAGTTTTTTTCAATCATTGCACTAAACATGTGATGGAATTGTTTATAATCCGTAAGATTTCTATTCCTATATTATATTATATCATATTATTTTAATCAAAATCCGAACACTAAAACCAGCCTTAAATCAAACGGAATAAAATATATTTTTATATATAAGGCTTCCATTATTTCATAAAAATAAATGATTTACGAAATATATATATTTTTTTTAAAATGATTGTCTATATTGCTTGAAATAACTAACCAACGAAAAATATTTTTATTATTGATAATAATTTATATCTAAATACTTTTGTGAACAATAAAAGTAATTCTATTTTATTTTTTATAACTGATAGAAATTATTATTTTTAAAAAATGTTCTCAAATTATTTATTTTTTGTGAAATAGATGGAGCCTAATTTTCTTGACAAATTAATTAGTCGATGGGAAGAAAAAGGCACAAGATCAATTCGATTGCTTCATATAAAACGCCTTAATTTGAAACTAAATATATAGAATATAGCAAAAGAAAAATAAAAGGATGAAAGGAATTTTTGTTACACAAAAAAAGTCTTTAAATGACAAATTCAACGTTATAAAAACTAAGGGCCTTACAAGAATATGGTTAATGGATTTTACCTGCACGACGGCCCAAAAAAGACAAATTATTGTAGATTTGTAATAAGTAATTTTCCTTTGAAAAGGAAAAAAAAAATATAAAAAGGAAAACGAGTAACACCGCCAAAGGTTGGTCAACTAGGGTTTCTGACCTGTTGCTCCTATATATAAAGGCTCGCCTCACCTCGCAACCCTCCCTCACTTCTCAGCGATCCCTGCTCAGCTTGCGCGCTCTCGCCGTCGGCTGTCGCTGAGTTCTCGAAGAAGAAGAAGCCATGGGTCACTCTAACGTCTGGAACTCTCACCCCAAGAGCTACGGCCCTGGTTCTCGCGCATGGTAAGCCCCATCTTCCTCTTCGTTGTCTAGATTTCGAAATCTTGATTGGGAAGCCGTTGGCTTCATGCTCGTTCCTTCAGTGACATGATTGTTTTGGCGTGATCGGTTCGATAGTCGATTTGGTTTTCTTCGGAAGGGTTGGTATGGGAGGGGTACGAGTATGGATTTGGATTGCTTTGCTGTTGGTAGCCTCTTATGCGCATGTTTCTACGTTCTTGTTTTGGTGCTATGACCCTGTTAGATGCTGATATTCGGCGTTTTTGGATGATGGGTTTGTGGAGATTATGTTGTTTTGTGAGCCTGTTCAAGGGTTAAGTTGATCTCTTGAATCAGAGGCCTTTTAAGTAATGCTGTGGAGACTCTGGAATGAAGGGTCTTCCTTCTTTTGTGTGCCTTTGGCCGTGTTTATGGCGGGGGAGGAGCTGATGGTGTTTGTTTGATTGAATAAAAATAATGCATTCACATTGAGTAGATTGGACATTGAAGTATTAGATTTCCTAATGATGGACTTTCATTTGGGAATGAAGTGCAACCATGTCTTGATAAGTTTCATGGAATACCTGCTTGGTGCTCTGTGATCACGGGTATGCAGTGGCAAGCCCCCAGATGTCGAATGGATACTCATAGTGTCGACCAGATGGCAGCGTGTTCTAGTTCCTCTAGATACTGATGCGATATCGGTTGCTTGGAGTCATTGTGTGCATAGTAGCAATAATTTTTCTGTAGTCTGTTTCGACCTTTTGTGTACAGCTAATATGTTCACCATGAATTTATCTGCTGGAACTGGTGGCTGCCTAGCATGTGTGGGTATTGCTAGGATTTATATACAGAAGTTGTCAGCTGACTTGACATGTGCATCCTTTATCTATAGAACTGTGTTTTCTTACAATTCTGTTGATTGAAGTATTGAAGAGTAATGGGTTGACTCTCGGTAGTTGATTACTTGATAGACATTTATGCAGCTCACAGTAAAAGAACTCAAATCTGCTTTTTGTCGTGGTTTGCAGTCGCGTGTGTGGGAATCCTCATGGTTTGATTAGGAAGTATGGACTCATGTGCTGCAGACAGTGTTTCCGCAGCAATGCTAAGGAGATTGGCTTCATCAAGGTAAACTTCAACCTCATTAACAAGTGTACTTTAACTGCTGATTAACCATGTACTCTTTTTATGTAAATACTTAGTTTCTGTTCCTCTTTCGTTTTGCAGTACCGCTGAAGAGCTAATACTCTCTGTCCCCGGCGACTTCCCAGTGCAAGCACTCTTTTAGAGATCTAGATTTGCCATAATGTTAAAGATGATTTTGTTTTGATGTCATTGTCATTGGAGCCGACTTTGGACTCGAAATTTGTAAGGATTGCCTATTTGAGTTAGTAAAACTCTTGTTCATTTGCTTGCCTCCCCCAGTATTTGCACTTTGCCCTTTTTGATGATGATGTTGCTACATAATTATCTGCAGTGGAGGTTGAGCTCTCTCATGATAGTCACTTGTCTTAAACTTGTGATTCCCCAATGTTAGTCTTGTGGTGCTTCTAAGAATTGCCAATGGAATCTTTCTAGATGTTGGGCGACATTCATATTGAGCAGGGATTATTGAGGTACTTCAAAAATGGACGGCATTGTAGACACTCTACTGTTTGATTTGTTATAACTCGCATAGCTGGAATTTCTACTTTGGTTTCGTGTTTGTATGAATGGGTCATCGCAAAGTGTGTCGGCATTGCCACTGTCGGTTCCTTAAAACCCCTTGTTCTTAGGGGAAAAAAACTGTCTTGTACCATGGTTTTGTGGGGCTTAGGCGACGAGCAAAAGCAGGGCGAAAGTCGTTTTCTTTCCCGTAAATTAATCACATGCCCGGTCAAGTGGAGTGTGTGGGTATATATATATTATCTAGACACCTATTGGATAGTGGGGGGTCGGTTTGTTGCTATTTTTAAAACCGACTAAAGGCACGACCTTTCACCTCATCGCACGCCGCTCGAAAATTCCGAATGTTGCTTTCACATGATGGTCACAGCTCAACAATCTCGGATACCTTTCTCTTTTTCTTTCTCAATCCCCGTAGAAGCTGTCACTGCGCGAGCTTTACGGCAGGAACAGCGCAGGCTAGGGTTTCTCAACTAGTTTTGATGTGATTAACTAGTTTTGATTTGATTGTATTAGCTAGCCGCACTTCATTTCTAAGCAAACCCTTTATGCGGATTAGCATTTTGTGTATATGATTGGTGCGAAGATCATAAAGAAGCCTCTTATGAATTGCACCCTCAACGATCAAAGCAAGAAGTTGAATTAGTAAATAAGCAATGCTGGACACCGTGCACTAATTTGTAAATTGTAATTAGATGGTTAAACAAGTGAGTCATACTCGAGCACCAAAGTGGTGCCGTATCCATTAGGTATTGCATCTTTTGAAAATCGCAATGCCCGAACGTCTTATGGAATTTCTGATTAGAATGGCTTTTCTTTTATCTTGTTGAGCCACTGACTTGCTTCGAGTGCCAAAAGAATAAAGAGGAAACTTGGGTAATCTTTTGCTCCTGGGGACCATCTTAGAAGTGGAAACCGTTTATTTTTAAAGTGTTACCGATTTGATCCATTAGGGGTATTTTCGAAGTGGAGGAAAGGTACCTACTCGCTATCACCCGTCAACTCTCCACTGAACTTCCATTCATAATCTCATAAAATTAGTCAACCATGTTTGGCTTCGAAGTGATCCCTCCGAGCTAGACTTTGTACTAAACTATAGAACGATGTTGCTGTCTCTCTCGTCGGAACTCAAAGAGAGTATTGCAAAGCATGAAATGTTCAAACCCAAGCCTTGAACCCCGCCATCTTTTGAGGGCAGCACACCACCTGTCAAATCTTCTTGGTTCTACTTAGATAAAGAAAGAGAGAGAATACAGAGCTGGAGAGAACCGAAAGGATGAGTTGTGGCTCCAAGACGTCCTTCTTTTGAGGAGATATAATGAGCGAAAGTGTTGGGAACAAGCAACATGTGAGTTGACAAACGAGTGAAAGGGACATGAGATCTTAAATCAGGAGTGCATAGACAGACGGACCAGTTTGGGCGGACAGTGTAAGATCAGTATGGCCAAGCATTCCTTTTGGGATTTTTCAGCTGAAGCCTCCTTTCGTGGCTTCAAATCTTAACGTTTCATATTGTCCTAAATTAAGGGAGGATTAGGGTTTGTTGGAAGATAGGATTCATTAGACAGCAGACGTCTCAACTTTAAACCTCTTTCTTTTGGCTCGAGCAGTGTTTTTCTTTTAAAGGTAAACATCGAGCAATTGACATCGACCCGTATTCATGTTTTGGCTCTATTATAAAGAACTTAAACCAACGAATTGCCTCAATCTTATCTTTAAAAGCCATAATTAATCACCTCAATGAGGTTTTATGCTTTTCTTTTTATCGGAGCAATTTCAAGGTAATCATAATTCATCATGATATTTTCCTACACTAACCAACCGTCGATTTTTATGGGAGATATTATTAATATTTTGTGATCAAGAAAAGGGTGATTGCATCCTTTGACGTCACCTTGTACCACCATCAAAAAGCTCATGGAGGATGTCTAATGAAAAACCTCAAAAAGCGATTATGAAATGATTGCGCAGCTTCTAAAAGCGCGAAGCCCATCACGCGTCCATTTTGTGTAAAATTATGTTCAATTTGGTAATTGATAGGCATAGGCTAACCGGGAGGGCAGATGAAACACTCCAATCAAGCCACTAAACTATGTTATAAAAGGGAAGAAGAAGAAGAAGGAAAACCTCCAAAACGTCAAATTATCAAGGATGGCTTGATTAATCACAAATCAAACAGCACAAGCCTCCCCCCACTGCATCCCCCAAAAAGATTCACAAGAAAAACCCACCGTTTCCCCAAAGAAAACGTCTCTCTCTCTCTCTCTCTCTCTGCTGCACACTTTCCTCTACTCTCTCCCAAATCTTCTCCTCTTTCTTCACCTGCTCCTCTCTCCCCTCTCTCCCAGCGCCAAATCCACTGCTGACCCGCGCGCACTTCCTTATTCCTCGCAAGATTTCTTGACTTTCCGTGTTCCAAGTTTCTTGATTTTCTTGGAGTTCCTTGGTGGGTTCTTTTCTTTTCTTGTTTTCTTTCAAGATTCTGGGTGTGAAGTGTGCTGGGGTTTGTGGGGGGAAGATAAACCCCCTTTTTCTGTTTCTGCAACGCCATGTGAGGGAAGATTTTCGAGGGTCCTTCATTCTCTAATGGTAACTTCCATCTCCGAGAGCATCCGCAAACCGCCCTCGACCCAGGCATCATCCGCAACGCCAGCAACGCCGACACCTCTGCGTTCCGCTCCCGAGAAGCACAATGCCAGACGACCCAGATCAAAGCACGTCCCTTCCAGATACCTCTCGCCCTCTCCTTCGACCTCGAGCTCCACGACGACCGCCACGACGACGACGGCCACCACCGCGACCACGGCGACTTCGTCCTCTTCCAGCTCCCGGCGATTCGGTTCTCCGCTCATCTCCCGCTCCACGAACACCGCCCCTTTGCCCTGTACGGCCCCGAAGAGGTCCCAGTCGGCGGACCGGCGGCGACCCAGTCCGGGCCGTCCGGTGACGCCCGGCCCGCAACACGGGGCGGGCGAGCTCTCGGCTGCCGCCAAGCTTCTGGTCACTTCGACGCGGAGTTCGACCAGGAGCTTGTCGGTTTCTTTTCAGGGTGAGGCCTTTTCCCTTCCAATAAGTAAAGAGAAAGCGAATGCGGGTTCTGCGCCCACTAGAAAGGCAACCCCAGAGAGAAAGAGGTCGACGCCCGTGAGGGATCGGGTCGAGAACTCGAAGCTCTCAGATCAGCAACGGTGGCCGGGGAGGACCCGGCGAGCGAATCCGGATATGGAAGTCAATTTGTTGTCTAGGAGCATGGATTGGGGTAGTAATAGTATCGATGATGGGAAGAAGTTCGCTGAGTTCGGATCTGGCTTTGCAGGGAAGATGTTAAGGCAGTCGTCAGTTGATGAGTGTAGGAGGGTTTCTTTCGATGGGAGATTGAGCCTGGATATGGGTCATGCTGAGCTGATGAATGCGGTTTCTCAGAATGCTCACCCAGACACTAGTTTTGTGAACGAATCCTCCGTGCCTTCTGAATTCACTGCTTCTGATACAGATAGCGTGTCTTCTGGTAGTACTTCTGGTGTGCAAGAATGTGGGAAGCCGAAAAGTGGGCCCCGCGGAATTGCCGGGTCGGCGAAATTTTGGCAAGAGACGAATAGCAGGTTGAGGCGATTGCAAGATCCTGGGTCGCCCTTTTCACCGAGCTCAGGATCAAGAATGTCTGCTCCAAGTAAATTAGTTCAGTCGAAGCGGTTTAGTAGTGAGAGTCCAATTGTGTCTCCTAGAACCTTGGCTTCTCCCACGCGGGGGGTCGGACGTCCTGCTTCACCAAGTAAGCTTTGGGCTTCTTCAGTCTCCTCTCCATTGAGGGGGATGCAAAGTCCATCTCGGGCTAGACCGGGGTCTGGTGGCTTAAATAGTAACTCTAGCAGTAGTTGTGTGCCTTCGATTTTGAGTTTTTCTGTGGATATTCGGAGAGGGAAAATAGGGGAAGATCGGATTGGTGATGCACACAAGTTGAGGCTTCTCCACAATTGCTATCTACAATGGCGATTCGCAAATGCGAGGGCAGATGCTACATTTATTATTCAGAAGCAAAATGCAGAGGTACTTAACTGTTTCCTTATTTGTATTAAACATATATACAAAACATCGTTCCCAATCTTTAATGCCATTCCTTTTTTGGTTAAGATATGTTATGCTTGAGGTATTCTTGGTACCTGTTTGTTTGGATAATATTTTTTAGTCAGGCAAATATTGATGTGGGAGAATTACCTTATTCATGTCCATCTTAATCAATTCTAGATGTGAATGCCTAAACTTCCTTTCACTTCCTATACGTTCATTGCAGGTTCTTCATTATGCCCTATTTTCATGTTTATTTTGTGGGTGTACAGTTTCCACAAAAATTTTCTTTACTGGTAGTTCTGGCTGAATTTACTTTGCAAGATTCTTCTGGATACATGTAATATTACCGTGACAGAGTCTTATTTTATGTTTCTCTGTCTTACCAGAAAGACCTCTGGGGTGCATGGATAACAATATCAGAGCTACGTCACTCTGTCACTGTCAAAAGGATGAAGTTACTCTTGCTAAAGCAAAGACTCAAGTTGACTTCCATATTGAAGGGACAGGTCAGTTCGATCTTTTGTTGTTTGCAAATTGGCTCTCTTAAATTTTCAGTCTGTCATTACTTTCGGTTAGCAAGCTTCTGCAAATATGTTGATACTCGCTATTCTTACCTTCAGAAATCATTCTTTTACTTTCTTGTCCAGAAAAATAGAAGAAGTTGAAATTGGAGTGCATAAAGATAGAGCTAATAGTAATTGCGTGTCAATATGTCCTACAGTATCATGTCCTTTTTCTTTTTTTTGCAAAGTGCCAGACAATTGATGTAAATAAGCCTACTTGTGACTGAGAAACTTACTGTTGCCTTGTTGATCGGTACAACATGGACATTCTTGCTTGTTAGGACCAAACTAGAGGCTTCTACTGGGGTTTACATACTGGTCACATCATAATGAATGTATCTGAGTATAATTTGAATGAGGCTGATCATTTTGACTTCTCCATTCTAAATTCAATACTAACGAGGAGGTTAACACTTGACAGTGCTATTGTGGTGACTTAGTTTGCATTGGCTTGGCTGTTTAATGTCTTAAATTTGTCAGCATTCTTGAAAAGCACCAGTGAACAATTGCATACCAGTTAGCTTTTTCACCGATATGTGGGCATTCTCTTCTTGAGGTTCTTTTGCCATTGTGCATAATATTCTTTCAGAATTTTCTCTTTGCTCTCATTTGGATGAGAAATGTTGACATATATTATTTGCTTCCTGAGAACTGCTTCTCATGGTCATCACTAAGACGGAGGGGGAAGAAATTTACCTAACTATAGAACATTGAAAGTGTTGAAAGGCTGCATTTTCAGTAAGGCCAAGCAAAATGCTTTATTAGTGTAGATGAACTCCAGCATCATTCTTTGCCATTTTTTCTGGCATGTTTTACGTGATGATTATGCAAAGACACATTTTGAATAGTCCCACAACCATTTTCTTTCATTAAACTGAGCTTTTGGGGGTTAATGTAGATGACCTGCTTGGAAGAATGGTCTATTCTAGAAAGAGATCACTCAAGCTCTTTGCTGGGGGCCACTGAAGCTTTGAGAGCAAGCACTCTTCGTCTTCCAATTGTCGGGAGTGCAACAGTATGCATTTTATTTTTCACATGTGGTATTATTTCAAAGTGTGCAGTTTGTTAAATGCACATTGCAAAGACTTCCCTACCCAACTCTGTATGTTTTTTTCCCATCAGGTTGATATGCTGAACCTGAAGGATGTCATTGGATCAGCTATATCTGTGATGCAGGGAATGGCATCCTCAATATATTCCCTTTCGTCAAAGGTAAATTATCTCCACATTAGTTTCTTGCTCTATTGTTGCTTCTGTGATCTTGTCTTTGGGATAGTGCCTCCTACTCTTTAAAATATGAACTTGTTGCGGCTTCTCATTGAGGTTTATTGTCATTAATTTTCATATTCAGCACCACCTTTCTTCATGAGCTAGGTCATGCAACATCATCTTTGAATCAAAAATCTTAAGCCTTGTCGCCAAACATAGGAGCCTGCATACTATTCTGGCAATGAAATGAAGAATCTCTTGTCTTGGGATAATTGATTGATGAGTTCTCACCTCATGCCATTCTTGTGGCTAGTCTTGTATATAACAAGGGCATGTCAGTGTCATTTCCCGCAGCATCATGCAATCCAAAGTCTAAATAGGGAATTCGTGTTGCATATGGGGAACAAGGTGTTCAATGACTCCTTAAGATGCTGTCTGGCAGACGAATTAAAGAACGCTTCCCAGGATTAAAGGATAGATATACTCATAGTGTCCAGTCGATTTCCATTGCTAAACTTGTCAAGGAATCTAGCACGATGGAATTTTTATGATGAGGCTCTAGTATGCTAAGGAACGAGAGTGATTAAACTTCTTGCGGTTTGTTCAATTTCTTTTATTGGGCGAGTCTATGGCCTAAGGATCAATGGAGCATGATGTTTTGACATGTGCTGCTTTTGGCATGGAGTAGATTGTATTTCTGACTCAGGATTCTGGTTGGATTTGTTGAGGATGTAAAGCGGTTCCATTTCAGAACCAGTTTGAGAAGTCCATTATTGCTGGAAATCTGAGATAAATTAGCATGGTGCATCTGATTGTGGAGATCCATCTCGTTTAGTGTGTAAGATAGGGTTCACTAAGTCAGCCCAGATAGCTTCCTAGCAACTGTACTATTTTGCTATATGTTCGGTAGCTTGAGGATCCCATTTTCTCCCCTCTTTTATCACTATCCTGTTTGTGGTCTGAGAAGGTAATCAACCTCCACTTTTGGGTCTTTTGAGGTTTTTGTAGATATGACTCTAACCTTCTAGGACATGCTCCTCCATACAAATATAGTTTTGGGAGAGTAATTATGGTAGGAAATTTACAGCTCCTCAAATTAATACTTGAGGCTTTTAGTTTGCCGGTGTAGATTTTTGCAAATGGAGGGGTTTACTTTCATCATAATGTAAGGCGGTTGCCTCAATATTCTCTCTAACCATTTGCTATTGTTTTTACTTCCATAGATCAAATAAAATCTCAGTAGCATGCTTAATGCCCTGCAGATTTGCTTGTGACATTGTCCAGTGCTCGATAGTCAGATCCTTGTTGTTAAAAATTCATTTTTTCATCTTTTATATGTTGCTCTCGTCAATGTTTAAATGTAATCTTATCAGGTTGTAATGTTATCCTTTCTTGACTTTTTATTTCCACTAAAAAGGTCCATGAGTTAAACTTAGTTGTGTTTTCACGTGCTCATGTCATGCTCTTTTACTATTTATTTGATTGACCATGTTTGTTGCAGCAAGACAACTAAAAACTATCTTATCTGACAGGTTGAGGAAATGAACTCCTTGGTAGCTGAACTGGTAGATGCCGCAGCAAAGGAACGGTTTTCCCTTGAAAAGTGTCGAGATTTATTGTCCAGCTTAGCAGCCCTGCAGGTAACGTTGGTTCTCTCTATTTCTCCTCTCTTCTATCTGCTGTTAAATGATTCTACCCCAAAATCAATATGACCGGTTTGTAACTTGATATTTTCTTTTAACAGGTAAAGGACTGTAGCTTGAGAACACATATACTACAATCTAATCGTGTACCAATTTCCAGTAGCCTGATGACACGTGTGTAGAACTGACTCTTTTTGACTGCTCACCACACCAATCTAACAATTACATCCTACCAATTCTTTTACTACTGGTGGAGGCAGTTTGGCTTCTCATATGATGCTCCTTGGAATCTATGTTAGTATTTTAGTGTCGATATGTTGTACTCAGTCTATTTTTGTTTAAGGAGGTAACTGATGACGGCATTCGTCTTTACTAATTAGCTGTGTATACCGGATGCTCCTTCATGTTGAAGGGAAAAAAAACATTGTATATAAGGATCATTTGATGGGCATTTGGTCGTGGAGATTCTGGTCTCATCCCATATTTTTACTCGCAAATGTTGTGTAATTACCATTGTTTTCCTCGCTGATATGTTGAATTCGTAGATTCTAATTGCTCTGGATGGGATTCGTCTATGCTGATGCAATAGGCTAGAAATTTTTCATTGGTGTGCTTGGTAGCTCTTGCAAAGTTTCTAATTTTTTCTTGCTCTTTTTTGTGCCCTTTGTTTCTTTATTTTCCTCAATTCCTGTAATCAATCACCTGATGTATTGGCACAGTTGAAGCAGCATTTATTTTATCTGTTGCATATGCAGGAATAGTCTATTGTTAATTTTCCCGAAAGGTTATGCTGGACAAGGAAATGTTTTTCCTTAGTGAAAGATTGTAATTCTGTAATTTAAAATAAGGGCAATGAAATTTGAAGCTTATTCAATACAATACCGGTCCAAAGTATTTCGAGTATATACAAGCGATCCTATGTGAAAGTGAGCTTTAAGCATGGATATGTGTAAATAGGAATACCTCAGAGAGAATCTAGTGGATCGGTCTGTTCCTGAAAGTGGCAAGAACTTCTGCACTTGAACTGGAACGACCGCTAGCCACAGTCTCTGGCAGAACTGACTAAATCAGAGATCCAGATCACAATCTCCTGATTTTGCCTCTTCTCCGGACACCATTCCCTTATAAACAAAACTGACCTTAGGCATATGATATTCTGTACTTTGTTGCTCTAAGTGGTAGTTCCAGGAGAGATTCCGATGTGTCTCTTCATCAGAACATAGAAACTCCGCTCGATGGGTCCAGCTCCGGGCATAATGCATTGCTAGGAAGCACCATCTCCACCACCTTTTGGCGCACGTGCCAGGGAAAATTGTTCAAAAAATCTTAAATCTATTGTACTTTTGTCAATTCAGTCCCAAACCTTTTAATTTGTCAATTTAGTCCTAAACCTTTTCATTTCTTGCCGATTCAGTTTATCTGGCCAATTTTGACTAGAAAATGTTGATGTGGACATCGGTGGTGCTACGTAGGACTGCGGGTCATCGTCACGTAGGACTCGCCAGTCTAACGTGGATAATTTTGTAATAATATTTTAAAATTTTTTGAATTTTTATTTTTATTTTTCTATTTTTTCTATTTTTTTCTTTATTTTCTTTTTGGCTTTCTTCTTTGCATTTTCCGGTGGTCAGCCACCGGCCATAGGCGACAGTCGGCCATCGACCATAGCCAATCGACTGGCCTCGCTTGCCACAGACGAGGCCTGGTCAGGCGAGGAGGAGCCCTAGCGAGGGAAGCCCTCGCCTAGGCGTGGCTTGGCGAGGGTCGCTTGGGCGAGGCTAACCCTCGCCCAGGCCAAGGCAGCCTCGCCGGGTGTTAGTCGGTGGATGGCGACGCCGGCAAGGTTGCCCTAGCCTGGGTGAGGGCCAGCCTCGCTAGATCTAGCGAGGGGAGCTCTCGCTGGGGCTCGCCCTCACTGGGGCTCGCCCTTGCCCAGGAAAGTGTCGACCTCGCCAGAAGGGAAGCCCTCATTGTGGCTCGCCCTCGCCTAGGCGAGTGTTGGCCTTGCCCAAGCCAAGGCGGCCTCACTTGGCCTCGCGTCTGCCTTGGCCTGGGCGAGGGCTTCCCTTGCCGTGGCTCCTTCTTGCCTGGCTACGCCTCGCCTATGGCAAGCGAGGCTAGTCAGCTGGTTGTGGTTGGTGGCTGACTGTTGCCCATGACTGGCCGGTCACCGAAAAAGGCAAAGAAGAAAGCTAAAAAGAAAAAAAAAAAAAAAAAACAATAAAAATTCAAAAAAATATTAAAATATTATCAAAAATTGTTCACTTAGCACCGGCGGTCCTACGTGGCACCACCCGGCGTCCATGTCAGCATTTTTCGGCCAAAATTGGTTGGATGTACTGAATTGGTAAAAAGTGAAAATGTTTTGGACTGAATTGGCAAAGTTAAAAGGTTTATGGTTGAATTGGCAAAAGTGTAATAGGTTTAGGATTTTTTGGACGATTTTCCTTACCAGTTCCCCATGAACAAAAAGCTCCACCGCTCCTCCGGCCGGATTCATGGTCCTCTCTGCTGCTCCAAATAGTAGAGATTGAAAGAGGACAGCAGGACACAATGGCTTAAGGAGTCAACAAAGACTCCCGCGCGACAGAATTTTGCACTCAGTTACTGACTCTGTCATGTCCGCTATAAGGAAAAAACTTCCCTATGGAGTTTTTCTCAACTCGTATAGAGATTCGATTTTCTGTGCTACGAAATGAAGTTAAAGAATGAAGACGCAGCATTTAGTCGCTGTTCGGTTCTCGGGCAGGTTTCTAATAGAGGACAGGATACGCAGACGGCCAAAGAACATGGCCTTGAAGAGGGTGGCACGAGCTCGAGTGACAGCCAACTCTATCCATTTCAAGCACTTATCAAGCATGCAATTCTCACAGTAAATCTTTTCATAGCTTGGCATCCGCTGCGACTCACGATTTCTTCTTTCAATGATCCTCAAGATCTTCTAGCTTGTCACATGAGGAAAGGATTCTCAAGCATCCACAGATCATGTCTACATTCTACACTATCTAAGGGAAGGTTTTGCATTGAGTGTGCATAGCGAGATTTACATAGTATCACTTGAGATGGTATTAGTTAGGTCAAAAGTTGATGTGGATAATTTTAAATAATATTTTGTTTTTTTTTTTCTGAATTTTTGATTTATTTGATTTTATTTATTTATTTCTCCTACCAGCGAGCGTGGCCAGAGCTTGCCGGCCACTGGGCAAACCTAAGAAACTGGTGGAAGAGGGGAAAGTATTGGTCCGTTTGAGGCGAACGCAAACCCAATTAGGCGAGCTCACCCAGTTTATCCCATGACAGCAGTACAAATGGAGGGGTCTTTCTGGACTCGTGACATTAAGGAGGAGATAGTTCCACTGTGCAGGAGTAGCATCTTTTCCTTCATTGATTCATTTCATACGTCTCCCTTTAGCCAGCGATAATTCGTGTAGCATTGGTCTGCTGCTTTATGACCTCTCAAACAACTCCACGTCGCAGCTACACGCTCGGTGTCGACGTTCTTGTTTTTTTTTGGTAAGGTCTCGGTGTCGACATTCTTCATAACGTTTCCTGACCAAAAGATGCTGTCTTGATGTTGCTAAGTGGTGGACCGTAAAAGGGCTTCCGTCTTCTCTAAAATAATGTGAGGTTGGTGCTCTCTCTCTTCTCTCTCTCTCTCCTTTTTCTTTTTCTCTCTCTCTCTCTCTCTCTCTCTCTCTCTCTCTCTCTCTCTTCTAAATGCTTCGGTTTGTCCTCACCTGCGAATTGGAAAGATGCTGCTCTGCTTTGTTCCCATCTGTAAAGGGACCGTTCTATCTCGTTCGCAAGTTTAACGTCGGCCAAGAACCGAAAGAGGGGTGATCCGAAATCAGCTGCTTGTCCTGGAATCGCCCGACCAGGGAGGCCAACCAAGGCTGTGGTCGAGAAGAAGCGCGGGCGGAGCAACTCGAAGAAGCTGCTCCCGTGGATCGACCTCGTACGAAAAGCTCTCTAACCATGAGTAAATCAAAATTCTAGATAAAAAGTTTCCCTAAACGGGCAGGGCACGCGCTTGCAAATTATTTCACGTCGAACAAACCACCTACCATCTCACTCTTGCGGTCCGGGCAGAAGTTCCAAATCTCAGCACACGTCTCATCGTCAGCTCAATCAAAAAATTGGTCGCAGCCAAATTTAACTTGCCGTCAGTAATAACAAAGAATATGAAAGTTGATTTATTTAGAGAATCAACTTTCCATCTCGTAGTTATGACTTTCCTAAAGCACTCTGTTTAGTAAATATCTTTAGGTACCACATCAAGTTCTCCTAGTGGTATTAGTTAGTAAAGACATCTGTCATATAAAAATTTGGAACTGCTCGTTGAAAGTATATTGAGAGATGAGTCTGACAATACTAAAATGAGTTGCATTTTACTTTTCAAAAATCTAGTTTGCCATCAATACGGTGTTTCAAATAAATAACACAAAATAACTTTTCTATTATGAATATTAAAAATTTTATTCATCTTTATCTCACATCCTCATGAGTAATTTTATCTGGTTTATATCCCTCTTATATGCGATTTTATCATATCTTGAGTATGCACCATACACGGGGTAAGATATCCTAATTATCAAAGGCAACTTTATTGGCATGTTAATTTGGGATATTAAGCACAATTTAAATTACTATCTAAAATTTAATATATTATGAAGAAATTCAATTGTAAATTTTCGTATCAACATTTGCGTTTTCCAAAGTTTCTTCATATGGAATCTTAGGTGGGTCATTAATTTTGGGATGAATGGAAAGTGGGAAGGACGATTTTCTGCTATCATAATCATTGAAGTGCGAGGCTTTAGGATTAAATTAATAGAAGTTAAGGTGTGCATCGATTGTGTAGAGAAGCGATCAATAACCTATTGCCTTGGTACATGTTGATAGGAATCAATATCCTTTGAAATACGTATTGAATCGTTTTCAAGTTTTAAAATTTAGTGAGTTGAGATTTTCCTAACATTAGTTAATTTTCATTGATGACTTTAGGAAGCCCAAAATATCTTGCTGATTTATTAGTGCTTGAAATGGACACTGACTTTCTTGTTTACGTGATTTACTAAATATTTTGGTAACATAATAAAATATTTACTTTGGAAACCACATGGACGAGCCATTTGTTATTCTTTAACTTGCACCACCTCCATTCATGCTAAACCAATCGCATGCTATTGCTACATTGAATCTAGTCTAGCTTTGATGTCGTGCATTACTTCACCTATCTTAACCTTAGCCAATTAATGCTCTTGATAAGTCTAACTCTCATCCATTCATTTTTTATGCCAAGAAGTGCCTCTCCCTTTCTGCTCATTTTTCCACCAATCATCTTTAACCACATTCTATTGTGACATTGAGTCTACATTAGTTTGAAGTCATACCTTACATCACTAATTTTATCCTTAGCCATTTAATGCCCTCACGACTCATCCTTTTAATTGGCCAAGAAGGAGTTCTTTACTTGGCCAAGAAGGAACTCTCCCAAGATATCTTCTTGCCGCAAATACTATAAAACCATTTGAATCCTAAGGTTGCATTTGGCGGTTATGATAAAATTCGGGATATGATAAATTTTATCATGTCTTGTGTTTGGTGTCTACTCAAAATAGGATAAGACATGATAAAGGGGGATATAGATGGGATATAGACCGGATAAAATTATTTCATTGGAGAGGTGGGATAAAGGTGGATAAGATTTTTAGCATTCATAATAGGAAAGTTATTTTTCTTGAATGACAGACTTTTTAAATTAACAAAATTAGAATTTTGTCTCAATTTAAATAATATTTGAATCCTAATATAAGAAATTCAAAATAACAAAAAAAGAAGCTATTTTAATTTAATTTAATTTAATTTCTATTTATATATTCAAATTTAATTATATTTTAAAAAATAATTTTAATATATAAACTTAAATATATATTTATATTTATTATATATTTTAGTTTGTTGCTTACAAAGATTAAGGGTTATTAATTGGTGTTCTTGATTACTTTGTTTTTGAAGTGTTTAAAGCTTTGATTTGATCAAGTCATTTTCAAGATAAGTGAAAACTCTAGGGGCTAAGATAGACTTCGCTACTTAGTACTCTTGAGCTTGGTTGCTTGATTATTTGTTTATTTAGTTTATATTTTATTCTTTGTGTGAATGAGTTTCAATAATTATATGGTAAGCTATTGTGACTATTGGGTTTGAATTTGAAAGCTTTTCTCATGCCTAGAATGTCTTTGAGAGATTACAAAAATATTTTTTTGCAACTTGTATGGGAAAAATATAAAAATAGTAAATCTAGGCAAAAAAAGGGGTATTTTGATAAATTCTTGACAAAATTAGGGGCAATTTTAAAATTTCCAAAACTGAGATGGGGCTGTTAACGGGGTTCTTTTATGATTTTTTAGTGTTAATTAGTGGGTTAATCAAACCGGTTAAAAAAATGAGTCTAGAAGCTTTAGTAGCAAATTTGTAATTTCACAACATGAGGGATAAATCTACAAAAACTGAAAGTTCTAGGGCCTATTCACAATATGAGGAATCTTATTTTGATAAGCAGTTAAGTTATTTTGAGAAATAATTTCTTAATCTAGACAATGTGTCTATGCAAATTTGGTTCTAATTGGTGTAATTAATTACGAAGTAGGCTGTTTTGGTAATTTTATAAATTACGTGGCATGTCCATATTGTAAATAAAATACTCATATATTTTCGACGACAAATAAGTAGCCCTTGGTGTTTTGATAATATTATTCTTGTGATTCGCCAAAGTACTAGCTAAGTGTTGCTGATTAATCACGTGATTGATTTTTGAGTTGTTGTTACACATGTAATCGATTCTTTGAGTTGTCGATGTTCACTTGGTTGATTATGAGTATCCGTTCCTAAGTTCCTGATTACCTATCTATGGCTTCCAATCAAATGATGATGGCTTGACATGGAAAGAATGAAGATATATGTGTGAAAGTGCATGTGATTAATTGTCCATCATTAATTGATTGAGAAATGGCTAAGTATTGAGATGTACATGGCAATTGTTATGTTGTTATGAAAATGTATGTGAATGATGCCACGTGATTAAGACCTTTGTCATTGTCTATTCGTCGCAGAGTGAATTCCCTTGTATGAATATGAGGATGAGACTCAAAAGCTAGTAAGATATTCTATTATATGAGATAGTTTTCTATAAGGTTGATATGATAATAAATCCTATTATGACATGACTTTATAGTCATGGTATGACTTAGCTTATTTAGTCAAGATATGACTTGACTGTTGTAGTCATAATATGTTGACCATCATTATGTGAATGTATAGCGATGTATTTATCCTCACTGATGTAGATGACACTTTTGATGAATGGGCTGAGGTGTGACAAATGGTATGTATGATACCATTCCTTATGAGTTGGTGGTGACGATGCCTTATCTAGGTTACACCGACACGCGACGCGACACGACATGACACGTTGACACGTCATTTCTAAAAAATAAAAAATTCCGATACGCTGAGACACGTTGTATATTAAATGAATATTTTTATTTTTAATTAATTTGATTCAAATTTATAAATGAATAAATAAAAAGCTAACTTTAATAAAAATTATTGATGAAACTAATAATTAACAAGAGATTAGAATGAACTTATTTAAATTTATGATATTCTATAATAATCAAAAGTTATTATTATTTAACATTTAATATTTTTATTTTTCGAAATCACTTTTTAATCTCATTTATTTTATTTTTTTGACCAACCCCCTATCCTCCCAAAAAAAAATTTATTTCAATGCTTTTATTTTCGACCCAAAAAAGTCCCTCTACCCATTTATTTCACTATCTCCATCTCGCGTTCCTTTCCTCCCATAATTTGTCTGCTCCTTCCTTGAAAATTGAAATCACACTTCTCCACCCACCCCCTTCACGCCAAGTCCCATCAAAACCCCTACTTTTAATTTATTTTTGGGATAAGTGCATTAGAAGTTTTAAAACTTATCATGAAAATGCAATTGAGCTCTAAAACTTTTAAAAAGTGCAATTAAGTCCTAAAACTTATCACAAAAGTTCAATCAAGTTCTAAAACTTTCAAAAGGTTCAATAAAGTCGTAAAACTTGTCTTGAAAGTACAATCGAGTCCTAAGATTTTCAAAAAGTGCATTCCATAGAAGGACTTTGATTGAACCATTTTGATAAATTTTAGGACTTGATTGCACTTTTTAAAAGTTTTAGGACTTAGTTGCACTTTGTGACAAGTTTTAGGACTTAATTGCACTTTTTGAAAGTTTTAGGACTTAATTGCATTTTCATGATAAATTTTAGGACTTTTAATGCACTTATCCCTTTATTTTTTCTACTTTTCTTTCTGAAAGCCTAAAACTAAAACAGAAGCAAACTTGGAAACCCTAGCAGCAGACGCCTCCTCCTCCTTTCATGACCTCTTCTTCGTGATCTTTGCTCTCTCTTGGAATTGCTCGCCTTTGGCCCCCCTCCTTCGCAACTGCAGCCGCAGCCACAGCCTCCAACCCTCCATGGCAGCATCGCAGTCATAGTTCTTTGGGTCGCTCTTCCTTTGGCCCTCCCTTCTAGTCGCAGCCTTGCCATCACTTGTGGTACTCGCCTCCACTCCATCGCCTTCTTCAACGACCTTCACACTTGCAAACCTGCCCTGGAAACTGACGCGACTCGTAATTCTGAACAAGTGTGTCCGAAAGAGCTGACCACGTGTCGGAAAATCCGACACGCGTTGACCGCGTGTCAAAGTGTGTCCGAGTGTGTCCAAGTGTGTTGGACACATGTCGGGGTGTCCGACACAACACGGAAGCTTCTAGAACATGTCGGTGCAACCTAGTGCCTTATTAGTCGAGATGTCTTGTGAATCGAGATAGCCTTAGCCAGTGATAAGTATGGCGTGTGTTTGTAAGGTTCATGATAAAAATGACATTGCCCATATATATTATTATGTATGGTAGTGAGCTACTAGGTAATACCGGTACATCATAAAATAGTATGTCATATGCTTGCTTTTGAGTGAATGAACTTGCGATGTTGTTAATGATTTGCACTAGCATATCATGATAGTAAAGATAGAACATTTGCTTATGCATTTGTCATACATGGTTATTTTGTATTGCTTGAGCTCATGTTGTTTGTTGGTACTAGGTTGAGTGGTAAGCCGATCTCCCACTTTAGACCTATAGAGTTCATGTACTGAGCTTAGGCTCAACCCAATATATTTTATAGATTTGTCATGTTAGGAGTTTAGGGGCTTTAGGTTAACGCTTATGAAGATCACTAATAGGGATTGGATCAGAGTGCACAATGAAAGTGGAAATGGGTTTTTGTACATAAGGTTTTGATGCCTATTAGTACGGTTAAATACTTGTACAATAGAAGATAAGTTAGTTATCCATTGGAGAACTGAAGTGAAGTTATCTATTGGAGAATTGAAGTGAAGTTAATTTATATACTCATTCGAGGCTCAATTTTTTTGGAAATTCAGGTCGTTTTACTAGTTACACTTTTCTCAATTCAATCATAAACCTTTTTATTATATAAACTAATTCTTAAATTTTTTCATATTTTATCAACTGAGTCAAACCGGTCAATTTTAACAGGAAATCGCTAATGTGAGTATTGACCGTCCTATATGGCACATGCAGTGTTGACATGGGCATTTTAAAATATATTTTGAATTTTTTTATTCTTTTACTTTTCTTTTTTCTTTTCTTCACTTTTCCTTCATTCTTTTCTTTTTTTGTTTCCCACTTGCCAGCCACTGGATGAGGCCCTCGCAATTGTGGGTGAGGTCGTGTTCCTTAGATTAGGGCAAGGCTAGCCTTGCCAGCCATGAGCAAAGGCGGCCTTGCCCATGGCCATGCCTCACGATGGTCTTGGCGAGGGGCATGCATATGCTAGTGAGCTAGCTTTGCAATGGTTTAGGCGAGATGGCCTTGCCCATGGCTCTAGCCTGCTACCGTGGGAAATATATTAAAAAAAAAAAAGAGGAAGAAAAAGAGAAGAAAATAAAAAATTAATAAAAAATTATAATTTTGTTCACCTTTGCGCTAGTCATGCCGTGTAGAATGGTTGGCATTTACATCAATGATTTTTGGCCAAAATTGGCTAGATGGACTAAGTTGTCAAAATGTGAAAAAAGTTGGGATTCAATTGGCACAATTAAAATGTTTATAATTGAATTGGTAAAAGTGCAATAAATATGAGACTTCTTCCCCAAACAGGCTAATAAAATTTGGCAAGAAAAGAACGAGAGTGAAAAAGAAAAGGAAATGACACAGATTATTCTTGACCTTTCGCCTCATGTCCAATGTGGTCCATGAATTATTGGTACATATTTAATTTAGTCCATAAATGATATAAAAATGTTCGATGTTGTCCCTCATCTTGAATTAATAGAATAATGGCATTGAAGATTTTTATATTGTTTAGGAACTATATTGAGCATACATTAAAAGTCTAGAGATCACATTGAACAAATTAAAAATTTATGGACAACATTTCATTTTTTGTTAAAGTTCAAGGGTTGCATTTCGGGACCATATTGTATATTGAATTAAAATTGATGGATCATTTGTGTTTTTATCTTGAAAAAAAAGGGGAAATGAGATATAAGAATACCATAATTTTTTTTTTCAAATTCAATTTTACTTTTTTTCTTTCTTTTTTCTATTTTTTTATTGTTAAGGGCCACAAGGGTCGCCAGATCGAAATTATATAAAGAAAGTAAAGAAGGAAAAAGAAAAAAGAAAGAAAACGAACAAAAAAAATTGAAACTTATTAATCATTAAATATGTCAACGTTATGTTGGTTGTGTCACGTAGGATAGCCAACGTACATTTAAGTGATTTTTTACCAAAATCGGTTGGATGACTCAATTGGCAAAATATGATAAAGTTTATGACTCAATTTGTAAGGTTAATATGTTTAGGATTGAATTAGTAAAAATGCAATAAGTTTGAAATTTTTCAAATAAATTTCTCGTGAATAAACAGCCAACACGAGCATGCGTCCATTGCAGACAGTTTTGGCTGTTCTCCATTTGCGGTCATGATGTAAATGGAAGACTCCTAGTTCTGAGTGTATCTGTCGCTGCAAGAAAATCTAAACCTCGTGGCTCATGCATGATTTTTGTGCGATGCATCGACAGCAAATGCACGGATCAAAGTGACGTCCTCCGTACTTACAGCCAGCGAACCCAAGCAATCAGTAAAAGCAGTCACAATACGAGAATGCAAAATTCATTCTCCATACATATTCGATTTCTTCGTATTATTACAGTAGTGCCGGCGTCGGCGTCTGGTGATGGACCAGAAACGGCCATGAGATCGGCAGCTCCAACCATCCGCCGCCCGTTGTTGTCAAGCGCGAACAGTTCGTGGCAGAGAGACGCACTTTCCTTTCTCGTTTCACCCAGTCCATCCCTCAAACCACCTGGTCTTTCATGTCCCCTTTCCCTTCTTTCAAAAAAGAAAACGTCGAGCTCTTGAAGAAAACCATTCGTTTCTCCAACGGACCCAAACGCCGCCGGATCGGGCGGCGAAATGTCTTTGGCACTAGAAACATTTAGCTGATGCCAATATGTTGCCCATTTCCTCCGAGAGGTAGTAAACAGCGACTAGATTGTGCACTGCAAGTTAGCTTCCTTTGCCTTGTTGCCTATTCACAATGCAGGTTATATCAAGATTAGACCAAGCACAATATCAGCAGCATCCTGAGCTACCGCAGTTACGTATCAGTCGATGTGTTCTG
This sequence comes from Eucalyptus erythrocorys, assembly GCA_014182555.1. Classification (NCBI taxonomy): domain Eukaryota; kingdom Viridiplantae; phylum Streptophyta; class Magnoliopsida; order Myrtales; family Myrtaceae; genus Eucalyptus; species Eucalyptus erythrocorys. Next base: position 24,545,231 of record CM024605.1, on the reverse strand, counting down.
TAAAAAGTTGAAGGAATCTAATTGTGGGATGAAGGTAGATCAGGAGCTTTCAGACGCGTTTGACAGGTCCGTAAGTTACAAAGATGCTCTTTCTTTCAATGTGTACTCTCTGTCCCTATGGGAATTTCTTAGAGCATGCATGCCGAGTATGCCTATGTAGTCCAAATTCTAATCAATCTCCCTAATTTCATACATACATACATATATTTAGAAGTATTTTTTTTTTGGTAAATTAGAAGTTAATTATTGTCGTTTCTTCATGCAACTTATTGTTTTAACATCTATCATGATGACTATGTTCTTGCAGACTCGGATAGTAATAGATGTTTATACATTACTACATATAATATGGGCACAAATACGAATTATGATTATTGAAACCTGTCTCTAGTGATTAAGAAATCGACATACTATGTATGATAAAGTGGGATTATAGTAGAATTAAAGTTCAGAATCACATAACAATTGTAGCTTAATGACTTCTAAGTTTAAATTCTAGTCACGCCCATATTTTTCTATTCATCGGAGCCCATGGAATTTTAATAATCAACTTATCCGTTTGCCTTTCGAATTAGCTATTGGGAAATTTCTGTACATCATTAAGAACTGTCGGGTATTAGGGCATCTTGCTTCCCCATGAGCACGCAATTATATGTCATCTCCTCTTATAATACTGGAGGATTCGAGCACATATGAAAGGACTTTTCCAAATAAATTGCATAAAGATATGCCATCTGCTAATCTCAATCCAATAACTTTATAATGGCAAAAAGGTGCACTTGGCCAGACCTTATTATGATGTTGTGACATGATACTCGTGTTCATCATTAAGGAACAATGGTCCTGCTCCTGATAACTTAATGAATCGAAACATGGTACCTCCCACTAAGGAACATCAGCCTTGGACCAAACATCCTATCATTCCTCTTTTATATATATATATAAAGCTTCTCTACCTGTGATAATGATCATCAGCTGTTTTAACCTTATGCAACATGATGGCATTAATCCGAGAACTGATTTAGAGGAGGCAGAAGGCATCATTCATGTATACCAGAAGGAATTGTAATAGAAGAAAAGAAAAGAAAAGAAACAAACGAAATGGTGTCGACTGTTCTTCACGGGCTTCCATACTTCACCTGCTCATTTATAACCGAACGAGTCTTTAGCTAGCTTAGGAGCCAACAGAAGAAAGTTCAGGTGCTGCAGAATCTTTCTTTTCCCTCAGAGGAAACAACATACATTAATCAGGATCAGAGGCGGAATAAATTTGGAACTTTTTACTAATCGATTGACTAATAAAAAATAATTATATTTGCTTACTTTTTTTATTTATTTTAAAAAAAGATTTTTTTCCTCGTTGTCTTTACTTCCACAGTAAATAGTTTCCTATTTCTTTAATTAAGTTGAATACTTTAATTCCTCTTCTTTTTTTTTTTTTTTTTTCATTTTTTCACAAATAATTGAGATAATGGATTAGGAAAATCCTGAGCTTGGCCAAGCATTTATAAAATATCAGAAACTATTACAAGTTGCATTATAAGAATAAAAAAAGTTGACAAGACGGAATGAACAGAAAAAGCATTAGAACTAATAAAGTTTGGAATGATTGTTCAACCAGAGTTGTGTCAGACTAAAAAATCTCTAATTTGTTAAAGAAAGTTATCTAAAAATATCCATAAATATTGTAAGTGTTCACATAAACCTCTTTATTTGAAAGTGAAATTCTTCTCTAAAGAATGTACACAAATCTTATAATTATTAACCAAAACAATTTAGGTGGGCCAAAGAATTTATCATTCCTCGTGAATCCTCTATTCACAGAAAATGTATATCAAGACAAACATAAAAAAAGTACTATGATATTTCCGGAGCAAATAGTAAATTGTATCTTTTGGTAATATGTTAATAGAGATTCTTCTGGAAACGTGCCCTTAATAAAAATACTAAGAAAGCCCTGATTTCATAAGTAAAAAATGGGAAAGGAGCCTTGTCGAAATCGTAATATTTAACAAAAATATCAGATACGTATTTGAACATTGACCATAATCAAGTATCGCCAACTTGCCAATTAGCCAGATATTCTCAAATTTTATTCCACCGTTGGTGGAATTCGAGTTACACGGGCAGTGGACAGCACGAGAACTCCACAAGTAAATCATAGAAAAAGAAGAATCAGGACCAAACCTACCTATCTCTACTTGTCTCAATTGACACGAAGCCCATTTTCTTTTTAACAACTCTCGTGCTACGACGGAACTTGGACTAGGATCCTTGTACTTGTAATTAGCTATGGTGACAACCTGGGGTCGTGATGTTGCTTTTGGAGTAATAATCCCACTCCACTAATTAACTGGAAACAAAGAAAAGTAAAGAAGGGAAAAGAATAACAAGGGAAGCATTAGAAGCTTTTTTTCTATATTATATAACTCTGGTGCTGATAATTTCTATCTTGCTTTTTGGATTACTAATTAATTTTAATGGCAGGTCTCGCGATTGCTGTCTCTCTTTCTCCAGCAATCATTTAGGAAATGGCAAAGATTATTTGCGCAGCCATTTCCACTTATTCTCTCTCCCCTTTGTTAATTGTAAGTTGATATAATTTGATGGGTGGGGGTTCACAATTCATTCTCTTTTTCTTTCTTCAGCTATTCTTTCTCGATATCTCCTTTTATTCCATGTACCGGTCGATTGAATCAAGTATCTATGATATTTTAGCATAAGTTCATTTACGTTCATTATCACGAAATTGCGCAACTCTCTCCGTAAATCTTCCTTACGCAAGTGCATAGTCGCTGATCTATTTTGCCCTTTCATCATAAAAATGCTTGTAACGTGATTGTTCTTAGCGTACCCTTGTTTATAGGTGAACCAACTAGCAATTAACTCCTCATTGAAAAATGTTCTCCAGCTCACGAAAGACATCACTCTTTTGAGTATCGAGTCGATATCCCTATGTTTTCTTTCACAGATGCGATGACCTTTTTATATCTTTTGTCGCATGGATTTCATCGAGTGGACACACATCATGTGTGCCGAGAGAAAAGCATGGCCTCGATGATTTCTCAAGTAATCCTGCGCATACACGCAAAAATGTACCGTGAGATTTAGGAAAACCAAGACCGGTATGTGATACCTAGAATCATAACACGCTCATTTATCTCTGTTAAAACAATGCAATTACTATTGGTAATTTGTTCCGCCCCTAATGTTCATGAGTCGAGGAACTGGATCTTTCCCATGAATTCTGTCCATGGGGTCTATATATACAAGACCACGTTCCCAAAAATGTGAACATGATCCTTTCGAGCATTCCCAGAATAAAGAAAAGAAAAGGGCTTGGACTTCACCTTATCAGGGTTTGATTGCATCCTTTGGCAGTGTTAGGCAAGGCGCATAAAGGCACAAACCCTAGGACCAAAGCATTTAAGAGCCCTTCAATTTCGAGAATTCGCTGATCTCTTCTTGGATTCGCTGATGTCTTCTTGCGATGACGCCTGATTGTTGGTTTTGGTGCAACGCCACTGCGGTTTCCTTTGTCTCAGTCCATGTAATTGCACGTCCAACGTCCTGGTGTTCATTCAGGCGCGTTGACGGTAGTTTCACGGCCACCTACACCGCAGCTGCACCCGGTAGTTTTGTCACACCTCCATTAAGCTTTGCCGCAGCTGCTCAGCCCCCTTTTGCTGCTCTGGCACTAACTCAACTGTACCGTTCTTGCAGCAATCTCCCAGTGTTATTGTCGCTCCGGCTCTGGAGGTGGCAGACCAGCTTTTACCGACGCGTCCGAGACCACTTACCGATCTAGTTATTGCTCTTGTTGCAGTTTTTACTATTGCTGGTCCTCCTTGACCGAGTGCTAATTTAATAGCGTCCTCACAGAGGAGAGTAAAAAGCCCGGTGCAGCCATCAGTTCATCGTTTACTGCACCAAACCTCCGAGCGATACACTTGCTGAGAAGTTTCTGTTGAACTAAAACACACAAGGCCAACAGAGGTCGTCACGCAAACCTGCTTTTGTCGATGGTGGAAAAGAGATCGATGATGGGGATGACGGCCTTTGTGGTGAGAGAATTTGATCCAAACAGGGACTGCAAGGAGGTCGAAGAAGTAGAGAGAAGGTGCGAGGTTGGCCCTGCTGGCAAGACGTCCCTCTTCACCGATCTTCTGGGCGACCCTATTTGCCGAATCCGCCATTCTTCGCCTTATCTCATGCTGGTATGCGCCTTTAAATGTAACAGTTCTCGTCCAGGGTTCTTGATGAAGGAGGTCCAGTCTTAATGGTCGAAGTTTTCGTTTTGGTCCCATGTGAAATTTGAGATGATGAAGTTTAATTAGTGTGCTTTTGGATATGATCAAACAGGTGGCTGAGATGGAAGTCGAGGGAGAGAGGAAGATCGTGGGCATGGTTAGGGGTTGCATAAAAACCGTCAGCTGTGGAAGAGGAAGCTCGAACGATGATGGCGAGGATGATTCTACTAAGATCATGACTCCCATCTATGCTAAAGTCGCCTCCATTCTCGGCCTAAGAGTCTGTCCTTCTCACCGGTACTCATCTTCTTCATTACTTACATTGATTTCCGGAGTTCATATTGAATAAAGGATCCACACAGTTCAGATTTCAGAATCTGTCCTGTAGTACATACGAATTTATAGCAAATCAGTGTTAGGTAAACCGTCTCTCTGATAATAAGCCTCCAGAGATTCAATGACATTTTCCTGATACAAAACCCTCATTAAATCACTGGGAGGAAATGCACTGTAATTGACTTCCGTGAGAACCATCAAGTTCAAAAATACTTGGGAGTTTCTTCATTTGTTAATGGACGGTAGACAACGGATATTTCTGTGAGAAGATCTTCTGAAAAGCATCAACACCGAAAAAAGAAAGATCTCATTTGTCCCGTCCTTCCTAGGGTTTCTTGATAACGAGTTAGGATACCACGTCCATGCCCCATAACTTACATGTAATTAACTTCTAATACACAATTACGTATCATAAACTGTAACGAATCTAGGGTTTTGCTTGGGCAGAAGAATTGGCATTGGTTTGGCTCTGGTGAAGAAGATGGAGGCATGGTTCACCCACAGTGGTGCTGAGTACTCTTACATAGCCACCGAAAACGACAACCAAGCCTCACTCAATCTCTTCTTGTTGAAATGCAACTACACCAAATTCCGAACCCCTTCCATGTTAGTCCGACCCGTTTACGCTCACAGAGTCAAAATCCCTGATCGAGTTGCCATATTCAAACTCGACCACCTGGAGGCCGAGTTGCTTTATCGGGCCCGGTTCTCCACCACCGAGTTCTTTCCTCGCGACATTGATCGCGTCCTAAGTAACAAGCTCAACCTTGGCACATATGTTGCCCTGCCAAGTGGGTCATGGCCTAATTCCGGGCGGTTCCTTGCCAACCCACATGAGTCGTGGGCAGTCCTCAGCATATGGAATTGCAAGGAGTCGTTCACGTTAGAAGTAAAAGGAGCGTCGCGCACCATCCAGTGGATCACCAAGGCAACGCGCATGGCAGACCGCTTGCTGCCATTTCTGGGCATACCTTCTGTGCCTCAGCTATTCCAGCCGTTCGGGTTTCACTTCCTGTACGGCCTTGGAGGGGAAGGCCCGCAAGCGGGGAGGATGATTGAGGCCCTCTGCGCGCACGCCCACAACCTGGCCAAGGAAATGGGCTGTGCCGTGGTGGCGACCGAGGTGGCGAGACACGAGCCGCTGAGGCCGGCGATCCCGCATTGGAAGAGGTTGTCGTGCGAGGAAGACGTGTGGTGCATGAAGAAGCTGGCGAAGGGTCATGGCGATGATCCGGTTGGGGATTGGACATGTAGCCAACCTGGCTTGTCTATATTTGTGGACCCTAGAGAAGTGTAATCAAGCTTGCTGATCATACTGATTGCAGCTTTCCCTTGCTTTGGTAGCTCATCATTTGGAAACAGAAGTTAAGGTATTAGCTATAGAAATGAAGGGTGTGGTTTGATCTTGGACATTGTAACAGGTTTGTGTGCGGTCTTAAGAATATTGACCAGCAAATGTAAATTTGATTTGCTTCTGGTTACAATGCTATTGTATGTTAATGCATGTTTTTCAATCTTAGCTATTGCTATAATATCTCTTGATGCGACATTGAATCAAACCTTTTATGCTTACCATTTGTAGATTAAATGTATACAACGCGTCGTGCACTAAATTTTCACCATTGGTTTCGGTGAGTATGTTATGAACTCTAATGTTGTCTTATTAAATATGGTTGAATCGTTGCTCAAAATTAATTTCCTTATCGGTTCCAATCTAAAATCTTTTTTTTTTTTTTTTTTTTTTTTTTTTTGCCAAATTATATTCCATGGTCATTCGATTTTTGTCTTTATATCTAATTAGTGCACTTGAATGACATAATGTCAACTGAGTGGTTTCAAGAAAAGCACTTGTTAATAAGAAACTTTTGAGCGTCCCTCAGGCAGGGGCAGGTCTGGAATCACCTCAATGGTATGGAAAATAGCCAAAAAAAAAAAAATGTTTTAGCTTTTGTCCTCGCGGAAGAACTGGAACGCGGTGGACAAATCCCACCGTTTGTGTACCCGGCCCGGCCCAAATCTCGTGAGCCCACGGGCCATGAACGGGTCCAAGATGGTCCGAAGCCCAGGCCCAAAACGCGGCGTGGCCTCGCGACAGCCACCGCTTTCACGTTCTTCTTCTCGGTTCGCTCCTCCTGGCTTCTCGTCCTCAGCTCTTGCTGCAAGAGAGGAAAATCTCCCTTCTTCTTCTTCAATGGCGACCACCGCACTGGCATCCATGGCTTCGGCCGCGCCCGCTTCCACGCCTCTGAATCGGGAGCCGAGCCTCCCGAAGTCGCCGTTTTTGCACGGCGCCAAGCTCCTCGCGGCCGCTCCCCCTCCGCCGCTCCCCCGGCTGAAAAGCAGGGGGCGGCGGTGCGGCGTCAGGGCCTCGCTCGACCATATTCCGAAGCAGTTCCGGCAGGAGAACCTGAAAGAAGGATGTGAGTGACTCGCCGGTAGAATTTATTTTCCGTTTCGGGTCGATTGTTATTCGATGGAGTCCAGGAGGAAGTAGATGAGGATAATCGATTGGTCTGTTGGTCGTGTGATTGTTGCTTGCGGATATGGTTTTTCTTGGGCGATTGAAACCGGTTATGGAGCTGAATTGGAGATATTTTTGTGGATTTTTTGTGTTATTTAGTGCGGTTGCCGGAGCTTGATATTATGTCCAGATTGACATAAATTATTCTGCTTAAGAAGTTTTCCCAATTCGTATGTAGATTGAAGGCGAGTTTAAATCCTCTGGAAGTGTTTATCTTAGGATAACAGCTAGATACTTGTACAAGGATACTTGGATAAATCTGGCCCTTTTGATCATGTTATGAATCTACTTGGCCGTTCTCATTCGGGTTTCCATTGAAAGGAGGCACGTTTCTGTTTGAGTAATTTTCGTGTTGTTGTTCTCTTTTGCAGTGGCTGAAAACTTCAAGAATGTGCCCCAATATCTTTATGGCCTCTCACCATCCCAGATGGATATGTTCATGACAGAAGATAATCCTGTTCGTCGTCAATCGGAGAAAGTTACAGAGGTTATTAATTTAACTTAGTATTTATCTAGTTCTAGACACTTGAGAATGAGATTATAAGTCATAATCATATCAGCTACTTCAGACTGCTCCTAAGGTCTGCACCCCACAGGAGACTAATCGCCTCTTCCTTGCTGGTCCATCCTCACAGGAAAGTATCTCTTCAGCAAGAAATTATTTGGATAACGGAGGCATGTGGAGCCTCTCTGGAGCGCATGACAAGAGTCCCTCTAAATACAGTATGAGTGTAAGCATGTACCGAGGAGGCGCAAGAGGATACGGAAGACCTAGAACTGCTCCCCCTGATTTGCCATCGTTGCTCTTAGATGCTCGTATATGCTACTTGGGAATGCCTGTAAGCCCCCCTTTATATCTCACTGAAACCTTTTCTTTTCCTTGCAAACTATCTAAAAGGTGTCTAGTGTTACTACATTTTCTCCTTTTTTTCATTCCTATATTATTGATAGACTCTGAATGATTGCTGCAGATTGTCCCAGCCGTGACAGAGCTCTTAGTTGCTCAGTTTATGTGGCTGGATTATGATAACCCTTCAAAGCCTATATATCTATACATTAATTCATCAGGCACACAGGTAAGTGAAATGCGCCATGCCTTGCTTTGGCTTTGGGTATTTCATGAAAGGAATCTTCTCAGACTCCATGAGTTATCGATGTGCCATTTCGTTTTTTAGCACCATTTTAGCTTATGTTGGCTTTCCCAATTCAGAATGAGAAGATGGAGACTGTTGGATCTGAAACCGAAGCATATGCGATAGCTGACACAATGGCTGTGAGTATCATGTCTCACCTTATTGCCACTCAATAAATTATCATTAAAGCAATGCTTTCTTTTTAACAAGGTTTATACATGTATATCTAAGCCTTTATTGTTGTTTCCTGTCTTTTGATTTTATTGTCTACTGTGTTTTGAATCTGATTTGCTGTTTCTCGTCATTTCAAGTACTGCAAATCAGATGTTTATACAGTGAACTGCGGAATGGCTTATGGTCAAGCAGCAATGCTGTTATCGCTGGGAACCAAGGGTTTCCGTGCTCTCCAGCCAAATTCCTCGAGTATTGTCCTTCTCCCCTTATAGTTTAGAGGACTGTAGTTAATCACTTATTCATATATTTTGTGCATCAACTGAGACTTCTAGGGACTGAACATGCTTGCCTTTTCCCTCATCTTGCCATATACATGTTAATAGCTACTTTGCCATGTATATTTTCTGGTGATGTGTGGCATGATGTTCAGCCATGACCACTTTGAAAGTCATCTTCACATTGTGAATACATTCAAATTGACTGCTCGTTGGGTAGATGGATAACATTTATGGTTCTTCGTGCAAATGTTTCTAAGCATCTCCAGGACCTTTATAAGAAGAAGCATTTAGCTTCTAATTTCAATCGCATTTCTTCTGTTAAGTAATTAATGATGATAATAGTTTGTGCCTCTTCCTGTCATCAGACTATTTTATATGCTGTTCACATGAAGAACTTACCTCTATCACTTCCTGAAATTCTATTTTAACTTTATTTGGAGTATTTGATGGCCATTTTTGTCTGATTTGCAATTTTTTACTTTGAAATACAGCAAAACTATATTTGCCTAAAGTGAATAGATCTAGTGGAGCTGTCATAGATATGTGGATTAAGGTAAGCACCCCGCCCCCCCTCCTCTCTCTCTCTCTCTCTCTCTCTCTCTCTCTCTCTGAGCAGTGAATGTTTCGCAGGCTAAAGAACTCGATGCAAACACTGAGTACTATATTGAGCTGCTAGCAAAAGGAATCGGTAAACCCAAGGAAGAAATTGAAAAAGATATCCAGCGACCTAAATACTTCCGAGCGCAAGAAGCCATAGAGTATGGAATTGCTGACAAGATCATTGACTCGAGGGATGCTGCCTTTGAGAAGAGGGTATGATTACATCACTTAATTTTTCCTTCCTTCTATTTTCATGGAAAAATTAAATTCTAATATTTGTTTCAATTGCAACCAGAATTATGACGAAATGCTTGCTCAATCGAAAGCTATGAGAAGAGGAGCTGGCGTTGGTCCACAAGCTGCTCCCTCTGGATTTAGGTGATCATCGAACAGTGTAATCCCCTAATATGTACAAAGCTAGAACTTTGAAGCTACTTTGTTCCCCTGCTACATGGACTGATCTTTAAGGTGTTAGTAATGCACTGCTTTGACAGAAGGCGGCAAATGGTTGGTCTGAGCTCTTTTGAGTGGAATGATCCCTTTTGAATTGCAATTCCGAAACCTGATATTTTGCTTCTGAATGTTCCTGCCTTGGGCTTTCAGCTTTGGCTTTGCATTTGTTTCCCCTTCTACTGTTCATCTTCTTTGTAGACTTTCTACTGCTCATCTTCTTCGTTCAAGCGTTTGGATTGTTCAAGGCTGCTGAGGGCGGACGATGGACCAGCGAGAGGCCGGTGATGGTCACGGCGACCGTTGCCGGTGGGTCACGCGACCTCCAGCGGGTATCTAGGCCGCGCGACCTCGCAGAGACCCAAGCGTGACTTCACGGTGACCTAGGCGTGACCCAGATTTGGGTCGTCGGAGGTCATGCGACCTCATGGCGACCAGATTTAGGTCACGCCGGCGCCAAAGGTCGCGCGACCCAGGTCTCACACAACCTCCGGCGGACCCAAGTCTGGTTGCCGCGAGGCGCGCGACCTCCGGCGGACCCATATCTGGTCGCCGGGAGGTCGCACGACCTTGCTCTTTGTGTGAGGTCGAAGCTCCTCCTCCGCTTCTCCATTTCTCTCCCCTCAAAGCTTCGTCGCCAATTCTCAGCCCATTCCAATTCTCCAACCATGCTCCTCTGCGCCGCCCTTGCTTTTTCGCTCCTCAGCCCCGCCGGCGATAGCCTCTCGCCGTTGTCGTCTTCCCCCGTGGGGGCGAATCCGACGGCACTTTAGTTCTCGAGTAGCGGGCATGAAGGCTCCCTAGTCGGCGCGAGCAAGGAGTCGAACAGCCGGCTGCTCACCAGCGTCGTGTTCCAGCCCTTCGAGGAGGTGAAAGGAGCTTGATCTGGTGCCCACCGTGCCTCATATTTTTTCTTTTTTAATTAATCACCAAAGTCATTTGTAAATTTATCTCTTCAAACACTATTTTACATAGATATTTTATAATGAACTTCCAAATTACAATTTATCAGACACAATTTGTATTTTGAAAAACCCCTTTTAACTCAAAGTCCTTTGCATTTTTCCAAAAGCTTTCCCCAAAAATACAACCAAACGCACCCTAAATAATCTGGCTTTTGTCATACATCACATACCTTAGCCTAGCGCTGTCAGATGTACTTACTCAAGTAGAATGATGTTATGCTTTGCAACTTGGAGAGATTCGGAACTCCAAGCGTACCCCGTCTCTCAATTTTCCCTAAGGCTGCATTTGTGCTATTCATGCTTTGTTTCATTCTTAACCTGTGCAATGTAATTGCCCATTAAGGGAGACCAACACACCAAAGCTTCTTTTCTCGTATTCTCCAGATAAAATATTGAAGTTATGATGTTGCTTCCAAGGCATTCTTCAATCGGTTCCGCACTTGCCATCAGATTTGTGTGTAAGGTTTGAGGTTGGAAAGCTGCAACTTAATGATGAACATTCAATCTACTTAAACCTGATTCCTCAGATGAGATTGGGTCCTCCAGATAGTTCGTGAGGCCCCAATCCCTTTAATCATTTTCGATTTAGGATGTACAAAGAGATGGAACACAGAAGAAAACGAGAAAACGATCGGCAAATTTTCACGAGAATCCAAAATTTAAATTACAAGACATGACAGGGCATTCCGAATGAGGATCGAGATGAAACTCTTCTAGTATCTCACAGTCAAATAAGTTCTGCAACCATCCTTTACTCCTCATTGATGAACAGCTATAGATCGTGGTATTTCCATTGTGTACACTTTTTCTCCAGCTCATCAGGATTAATGGACCGGCAAGCAGACTAGAGGGGCAAAGGATAGCAAAGAACAGCTCTAGCTCATACGGGAAAGATGAGGCTTCCCAGGGAATCACATGTCAATTCACAACACTAGTAAGGAGAGCTAATATACCAAACTGCACTTTATGCAGGAGGATTGGGGTACACTTTCGGCTTTGGCTTGACCTCTATCTCGTTTACACTACGCACAAAGATGGCATCGGGTTCATGACTGCAATAAGAACGAGAAAAGTTACAAAAGATGTTGGAAAGGTGTATTAGTAAGGTCGGAAACAGACTGGTGCACCCATGTGGATGCACAGAGTCACTTGCACATGATATATATATACATATACACAGAGAGAGAGAGAGAGAGAGAAGACACATACGGTTTATCTCCCTCTTCAAATGTGTAGCTCGATGCCACTGCCAAGAGACGGCCATCTCTGCTGAACGAGAGTGCTGCAATGCTTGTTGGATATTTTGAGTACTGAAAAAAGAGAACAAAAGTCTGAAAATCCCTTCACGAATGACTGGTAATGAGTATAAAGAACAAAATAAAGATTAGACAGATTGTTTTGAAGGCAATAAACTTTACTTGATACAGCCTTTTCTTGTTATTCCCATCCCAAACATTGACAAAACCATCACAACCTCCTGTTGCAAATGTACCATAGCTGCAAAATAACATTTCAAGTATTAGAGAATAACAGCCAAAACCAGAAGACTCCATTATTATGTATGTAAGGAAACATCTAGCCATTACAAGCTACCAATGCCAGAGCCAGAATTGGGGTAAAAGATATGGCAAGTGAACAAAGTAAGTTTCGAGTGCTTCCACTGGAAAAGACAAACCAACAGCCATAGAGTGTTCATTTCCGGGCAAATTCTTGGTCAGATACAACAAATCAGGTGTCCCCACATCCCAAGGAAGAAAAGTAGAAAGTTGGTTAGGTTTTGCAGTTAAGTTCCAGATAAGGTTCCTTTTAAAACTATGCCCCTTTAAAAGGCCAGTCTCAGAACAATATTTTTATTGCACTGTTTCTACGCAAGTCAGTCATCACTTTTCCTGACTGGAGTAGAAACATCAGTTGGTGTCCAAGTAAATGCAAGCGCAAGAAATATGCCAACATGATTGCAACTGGGTCGAGCCTCTTTGTTAAAAATCTATGTCTCAGCAAATTATCTGAAACCAATGTGCCGCCTACATCACTATAATGGTCAAATACTCACATTGGGTGGAATGCAATTGCATTAACTGGGTAGACAATGTCCCTTCCTGCCTCTGATTTTCTGTGACACTTAAATGCATATCTGCAGCAAGATAAAATTTAGAATAAGTGAAAGAAAGGTCAAGAAAATGCCTTCTACAAAAGCACAACACCTTGCGTGATATCTTATGAGAATAAGAGGCATGGCAACTACAACAAACACTAAGGTTCCATTTGGATTGCCTTTTAATTTCTACTTTTTGCTCAATCAAAATCTTGCCACTCACACATTTTGACTTTCTTTAAATCAGAAACACTTGAAACCTTCACAAATTGTAAATGTTGACAAGCAAATTCACAAATATTTTTAATCATAGTTTTTTAAAATTTGAATAATGTTCTAAATTCTGTTGGGAAACTTTTCTGCTTTTACTTAATCGTAGAAAAAGGCCCTAAACCACCAGAAAATATAACTATAAAAAATGTCATTGCATCACGAAATATTTGAAAATGACAAAAGATGCTCTTTAATAGCAAACATCTGGTGAAATTCTTACTTTTTAGCCTGACTTGCCTCCGAAAGATCAAAAAACTCCATGGCAACTCGTCCCTCCACAGAACTGAGAGCATATCCTGCATAAAAAAGAGGGAGCTAAGAAAAATAACATGGGAATTTACATATATGGTGAGACTATGGATAAGTTCAGAAAGACATATCAAGAAGCCTCTGATAATAACATCTGCCGGTGCAAGTATTGCTTTATATGTAACTTATTACTCCATCCACGAAAGTTGGCACAAGATGATTGCAAAATAATGAAATAGGACTCAAGAAACCAACAGGATAACAAAAGATATATACCTGTTCCATTTGGATAGCATCGCACACATCTGGTTTGATATTTCAGAGAAGACTCCCTACGCTGCTCAGGTTGAGACATGTTCCGTAAATCATATATGTTCACATGTCTTCCAGCTGTTGCTACCACAAGTCGATTTCCAACAAGTGAGAGAGAGTAGACACGTTCAGGCTGTGGATATGTCCCAACAAGAGTGCGATCCTGCCCACTTGCACCTCTAGGATCCCAACATTTCAATGTTTTGTCCCAGCTACCAGTTATGACTTGCCCTGATATTCATGATATGCACAGAATTTTGAAAAGTAGCACACACCAAATGAATCAAATGAAAATAAGAGAATGCAGCTAATATTAGATGTTGTCCCATGAAATGGATTTTATGCAAGGGTCAATATGCAAATAACAAGCATCTTCTCTGTAACTTGTTCTTATAATCGAGACCATTTGTTGCTTCCCATTTAGGAAACTGGTGAAAGTTAGCATGTCTAGTTATATTTGTGACTATGCCATTAGCTGGTTGCGCTAGACATGACAAGAAACTGAGAAACCGACATAGTATAATGCAAGTGTTGACGATCACAGGCAATATTCTGTCAAGAAAGCTTCATTGATTCTAGCATATATGGACCATCGAATTGAAAAAGCTAGAAAGGAATTTCTCTAGATAAGGGAAACTTGATATCAAGGCAAGAGGCATAAGAGTTATTGTCCAATTTAAAGATCTGAATCATGTTATGAGAGAAGTCACAGAAAAAGTTAGTGAAGCAAATTATACTATGACAAACCTGCCGCATAAGAGTACTCAACACAACGTACAGGTGCATCGTGTTTCCCCAAAATATCCTCCTTCCCAGCGTTAAAAACAAGCCTGAAGCACGAAAAACCCAAATATAACTCCATAGCGACATAGCAGGACTTGTGAGATTGATCTCTACCAAAGCGATGCCCGTTCCAAATCAAAAACTCAGCTTCACTCTGACACACAAAAACGATCTAACCATTCAAGCGGAAGATTTAAGTAAAAAAGTCGGCAAACTGACGAACCGGCGGACAGCATGATCGGCGCTGGCGCTGAATCCCGAGGAATCATCATGGAAACAGCAGTCGAGCACCGCGCCTCCATGCATGAACTCCCCCCTAAGCACGTTGGCGCTGGCGTCGTACAACCGCACGGTCTGAGCATCCACGGGAACGAGCAATATTCAGCTCCCGAGGTCAAGTACCCAGCGCAATCGAGACGAATCGAAGAGTTTTCGGGGGCGTTACCTTATCCCAAGAGGAGACGAGCAGGTGATCGCTGTGGTTGGAGAACCTGAGGTTGGAGATCCCGTCGGACGGCGGGCTCGAGAGCTCGCGCCCCGGCGCCGGCGGCACGGCGGACGTCATTTCCCGGCGGCCGGCTGGGGAGGGGTGGGGGGAGGAGGAGGGGAGCGGGAGACTTTTTAGGGTTTTGGAGATCGGGGGCGGGGGAGAGAGACGACGGAGAGAGGGAAGGGAGATTTGAAATCGGGGAGGGGGCCGATGGCGAGAATTGGGTTTGAATCGGAGGAATCCAGTTTTTGAATTTGAATTGCCGAAGAGGGCCCGTTCGGCTTCCTCCCCGTCGCCAAAAACCGGAGGCTGCGAATTAACGTTATGAGGTTTGGAAGGAAGCTAAAAGCCCAAAAAGTTTTGGCCTTATTGTTGCACCACCTGAACTGTGAATTTCAATAGCATGAACCCCACCCAGCCACCAAAAAAAAAAAAAAAAAACACTATCACGTTTATCTTGACATTAGATTTTACAAGTCGTTTTAATCCCACGTATGATACTCGAAATTTACTAATTTTGGATGTTAAGTGGTTTCCGCACCGAGTCCAAGGCCCAAAGTTCGATTGGATAAATCTTTAGTGTCGAGATACGAAATGTATTGTGAACTTTTGTATAAACGGTATTGTGAAAGCAATTGATCGAACAATAGAATAGACAAAATAAGGAAATAGATTGAACACCGGATTAATGTGATTTGATCGTAGTGATTTGCGATGATGGAGATAACAGTAACGAATCCCACTACGAGTAAGGGTGCGTTTGGGAAAACTTTTGGAGAAAGTTTTTAGGAAAATGCAAAGATATTTGAGTTAAAGGTGTTTTCCGAAATGCAAACTGTGTTTAGTAAATTGTAATTTGAAAGCCTTTTGTGAAATGCCTTTGAGCAAAATAGTGTTTGGGAGAATTACATTTGCAAAGGAATTTTGTGATAAAAAAATTATCAAAAGAAAAATAAAAAAAATTATCCTAAGAAGGGCAAGTGGCCGCGGCGACATTTCGATCGCCGGTGGGTGACCTCCGCGACCACCGAAGACCACCAGCAAAGGCCGCCCGAGGTCGCGCACGCCGCCGCGACCTCCGGCGACCCGGATCCGGGCGACGAGGTCGCGCGACGCCGCCTCAACCTCCGGCGACTCCGGATCTACCGCCCCGTCGCGCGACCTCGCCGCCCGAGATCTGCCGCCCTAGTCTCGCGACCTCGCCGCCCTCGGATTTGAGGGCGGCGAGGTCGCAGAGGTCGCGCGACGCCGCCGCGACCCAGATCCGGGGGTAGCGAGGTCGCGCGACCCAGACCTCGCCGCGACCCAAATGGCGCAGCGGTTGCGCCACCCCCCGACGTCGATCGTGCCACTCCCCGACCGGTCGTCTAGGCGACGGTTGCCGGCGATTGCCTGCCCTTCGCCGACGACCCTCGCGAAGAAGAAGAAGAAGACGACGTCGCTCCCCTCGCTCGGCATTCTCGCATGCTGAATGCCCAAGGCAGCCCCCAACTTGCCTTGAGCTTTCAACTTCACAAAGCCTGGCATTTCGGAAATGCGGGCTTGCCAAACGGGTTGGCATTTGCCCAAGGATCTTTAAGCCTCCAAAGAGCTTTGAGAAGCCCTTCCCAAACGCACCCAAGTGGTGTAACAAAAATTACAGTTATACTTAAGTCACTCAAATATCTTCGATGTTTTTCAAACTTTAATTACACTAAGTAATGCACGCAATAGTTAATTTCATAATTTCTCGATCTTACGAGAGAGTTATACATAAATTTTTATTATAAGAATTTAATCGACTTCGACGCTAAACTTCTTAATGTAATTGCACGAGAAAACCAACGCCAAGCACTCGTGTAGAAAACCACCCTTCAAACTCTTTGAGCCAACTGTCAATCAACGCATGAACTGAGGAAATATAATGATCCTCTTAGCCTTTACCGACTTAAACCAGGAAAGATATCCATAAAAATATTTGTATATATATTTTCCACCGCTTCAGGGGTCCAAAAGGCAGTTGACTTCGGTGTAACGCCGCAATTTGATAAAAGACAAAACAATAATCCTTCTGTAACCTGGACTCGTATCGTCGGATCGGAAATCTTAATTTTTGTTGCACACAATTCGATGTCATAATATTACAATTTTCACATTTTCCTTTAATTAGTCGGCTTATTTATTTATTTATTATAATTGATCTCGAATGAAATTTCGTCAAACTTAAATTTTAGACAAATTATAATAGAGGATGGCTAAGAGATAAAACTTTCAATGGATTTGACACTTACCGAATGAAAGACGGTGCTTGCATTTAAGCCAAGAACAGAGTTTCTACAGTGGTTTTTGCAACTTACTTTTTGACGAGTCGATTGATATGACTAGCTGTTGGCCTATGCGTTTGCGTGGACGTTTATGAGGATTAATGCGCGAGCAAAGCTTTTAGAATTTTTGATTAGAAGCATGCATTTTAGCAATTGCACTGCTTTAATTGATGTCAATTCCATGAGTCTTGCTATTTCAATATGGACTACAGTTATATTTGGGTAATTGTAATGCTTTGGTTGATGTCGATTCCACGAGTCTTGCTATTTCAATATGGATTGGTTATATTTGGGTTTTTCGTGCTTCGGCTTGTTTTTAATGCTAAGGGTGCGTTTATTTCGCAAAAAAATTAGTAATATAGAAAAAGGCATTTCAATAAAATATTTTCGAAGAATATGCTAGTTTTCCTTTATTTTATAATATATTGTTTGGATATTATTGGAAAATGATCTCAATTTCATGCTTTTTTTTCTTTTTAAAAAACGAAAATTTTAATTTTCTTTTTTCTTTTCTTTCATTTCTTTTTCTCCCTTCCACCCTTGCTACTGGTCGGTGATGACCATACGCAAGATTCACGTTGCTAGGATTGGGTGGGCTGTGAGCTCGCCAATCTCGACAAAGCCTAAGCTTGCCTAGATTTGGTGAGCCTTGTGCTCACTAGCCTTAATGGAGCTCAGGCTCACTTAGATTGATTGAGCTACGAGCTCACCGACCCGCATCTTGGCCAATTGCCACCGGTAGAGGAATAAGGGGGAAGGAGAAAGAAAAGAGGAGAGAAGAAAAGTGAAATGAAAAGAAATAATAATAATAATAAATTTATTTTTTAAAAAATTAATAATTGAATTTTTAAAAATATTTTTATAAGAATAAATTGTTTATTGACCAATGACCCTAAAACTAGAAAAGTATTTTGGAAAACGTTTTCCAGTTTTTTCAAAGAGGAAATCATCTTCCTCAATTTAAGTTTTAGTAAGAAAACATTTTTCGTTGATTAGGAAAATATTTTTAGTTAACTCATTTTCCTAAGCGAATCGGAAAGTAAGGAAAATAATTTTTTAGAAAACGTTTTTTGTGAAATAAATACACCCTAAGAAGGAGGATATTTTGGGGAAACATGATGCACCTGTATGTTGTGTTGAGTTATTGGCAATATGACAAGGGAAAAGCTCTCGCATTCACTTGAGATGGATTCAAATGGGCGGAGGGGCCCTATATATATAATTAAATGCTCAACCATAGCTATATATTTCTTCTCAATCTGACGGTAGATATTATATTTTCCCATTTACTCAATTATCTATGTTTAGGGAAAAAAGTGGGTGACAGTGCTTTTAGATTCCAAAATCCAATCCAAACGGTGGGTTCTCTACCTCAAATTATTTGAAGGAAACCGATAACTTATTTAACTTGTTTCCTTCAAAAAAATTAAAATTGGAAAATCTCATTTTGTGGGATTTCCTCAAATTCCATGAGATTCCTTCATTTGAGAAAAGAAAAAAATGACATAAGAAAAAAGATAATTTTAGAATAAATCAAACACCAAAATATAGATACTTGCAAGTAAAAGAATATAATCACTAGCAAAAAAAAAAAAAAAAAGTTAATGTCATAAGAAAGATCAGTTCAAGTTGAAAGATGAAAAAACACGAGAAATATTGGCTTTGAGACTAATAATGAAACTATTGTGCTTTTGAATGGCTCCTCGTACTTTTTTGCTTATATCATGTTGCTCTAGTATTTCGAGTATATACAAGCGATCCTATGTGAAAGTGAGCTTTAAGCATGTACATGTGTATATAGGAATACCTCAGAGAGATTCTAGTGGATCGGTTTGTTCCTGAAAGTGGCAAGAACTTCTGCACTTGTATTGGAACGACTGCAAGCCACAATCCCTGGCAGAACTGACTTTAATCAGAGATCCAGATCACAATCTCCTGATTTCGCCTCTTCTCCGGACACCGTTCCCTTATAAACAAACCTGACCTTAGGCATATGATATTGTTCTGTACTCAAAGCAACAGAGCGGTAGCTCCGGGAGAGATTCCGATGTCTCTCACGATTGGGACATAGAAACTCCGTTCGATGGGTCTAGCTCCGCGCATAATGCGTTGCTGGGAAGCACCATCTCCACCGCCTTTTGGCGCCATACGCCAGTTCCCAGTGATCACGGTCCTCTCTGCTGCTCCAAATAGTAGAGACTGAAAGAAAACAGCGGGACCCAATGGCTTAAGGAGTCGAGAAAAGACTCTCGCATAAAAGAATTTTGCGTACAGGTACCGACTGAGTTTATCGTCAGCTATAAGGAAAATACTTTCCTGAGAAGGTTTTTCTCAAGTCGCGTAGACAGTCAATTTTGTATGCTATGAAATCAAGTTAAAGAATGAACAAACAGTATTTACTCGTTGTTCGGTTTGTCAAGACTACATTGAATAGCAGCGGTGCTGCTGCTAATGCCATCAAGAACAGAAGAAGGAAGGTATGTGAAGAAGAAACAGAGTATATAAATGCCGCTCAGAAGAACAAGGGAAGAAGAGTTCGACAATATGAAGAAAAAGCAGAGTATATAAATGCTGTCGAAAAGAATAAGGGAAGAAGAGCTATTATTGAAAACAAAGAAACGAAAGAAGATGAAGATAAGGGTTACACTACGAATTGCATATGTACATTAAAGAACAAATAGCCTGTGTCAAGCTTGTAAAATTGAAAGCTCTCTGAGCTCTCTGTTTCTCTTTGGTTCTCTATTTTCTTTGGTTTGGTAGTCAGTTAGTTTCTTCGGTTAGTTAGTTTTTCCTTATTCAGCTGTTCAACAACTGTAAAAACAGATTTTAGAAGAGAGTCAATACAGATATAAAAAGGCAAACTCTCCTGATGTAGAATGATGAAGTGAATACAACAGAAAGCATCTTCATCTTTGTTTCTCTCATTCTACACTTCCTCTCTATCTCATTCTGCTCGCAAAATTCTTCATGGTATCAGAGCATGCATCTTGAAGAAATCACCTCTACGCTGCATAAAATTGCTAAATCTATAGCAAGATTGGAGTCATATTCAAAGCTTCATTGATCTTTGAATCATCTATGCCTTCCAACAAATCTGTAAGTTGGTGTTTCTCATCAAAGATCTAAATCCTCATCATCAGAGATATATTCATAGCATTATACTGCAAAACTAGTAAAGATTGTGTTTGTCACTGAAGATTTTTGAGGATCTGGAAGGGTAGAATGGCAGCACGAAGTCTGAAATACCCATTTCCTATTCATGTCAACGTCTCTAATTTTGTTACCATCAAATCAGCCGAGGATAATTTTCTTCTTTGGCAAGCTTAGTTTCATAGGTTCTTGAAAAGTCAAGAACTATTTGGTTTTGTTAATGGAGAAGTCCTACCACCTACCAAAACTTTGCAGGTCGAAGTAGAAGGACAGACTACTAAGGTCACTCATCCTGATTACAATGATTGGATCAAGACAGATCAACTTGTATCATCTTGGATTAGTGGTGCTGTTTCAGAAAATATACTCAGTTTGATAATCGGCTTAGATACTGCATATGAAGTTTGGCAGACTTTACTCAATCGGTTTACACAAAAATCTGTGGCTAGGGAGTTTGAGCTAAGAGGAAAGCTGCAAGCCTGTCAAAAGCGTGATCGAATGCTATCAATATACCTCAGAGAGTATAAATCAATATGTGATCAACTGAATGCTATAGGGAAACCAATAGATGAAATAACAAAGTTGTTTGGAGTCTTGGAAGGCTTAGGACCTGAGTATGAGAGCTTCAAAATCACAATTTACTGTTTGAAGCCTCAACCAGAGTATTATGAGGTGATCTTACATTTAGAAAGGTTTGAAGCAAGGTTACAAAACTACTCTTCGAATCAAGTCAGTCCTAACCTAGCCTACTATGGCCAGAGGAAAACTGAAGCTATACATAAATAAGAGTTTAATAGAGAGTTTGCACAACAGAATTCTGGTCTTGGAGGATCAAGAGGGAATAATCGTGGAGGAAGAAATTATGGAAGAGGATGGTTCTTCAATAACAGAGATAGGAACTATGGATATCCCGGAAGAAACATGAGTTATAGAAATAATAGTTCGAACTATGAACAGGGAAATCAGCAGCCCATGCAGTTTAATACCTCCTCTGGCTTGAGTTCTGGTCAGGGATTTAAACCATACAATGGTTCGGCAGAAAGGTATTCAGATACCAGGTCGTATCCTTCTTCAAATTTAACCCTTCACAAAAATGTGCAGGTAGAGAAAGCAATAGAAAACACTCGACTGGAGTGTCAAATTTGCAGAAGACCAGGACATGATGCACTACACTGTTGGTATAGATTCGACAACTCCTATCAAGCTGAGGAGATACCAACAGCATTAGCAGCAATGCATATTAAGGAATCAAATGGCAGTGAATGGTATCCAAACACTGGAGCAATAGCTCACATTACTGCCAATGCTGGTATTCTTCATAATCTCTCTAAGAATGCTAGTACTGATACAGTTATGATTGGCAATGGTTTGTGTTTATCTGTTACATATATTGGTAATGCATTCCTAAATACTGCAGTTGATACCTTAACTCTAAATGATGTGTTGATTGTTCCAGAAATTAAGAAAAACCTTCTGTCAGTTTTGAAACTAACAGATGATTATCCACGTTCCTTTGTCTTTGACAAAACTGGGGTATGCATAAAGGACAGCATCTCCAACACAACCATGATGCTCGGAAGGAAGGTTAAAGGCCTTTACAGAGTAAACCCTCATACTACAGAAGTCTTCTTTACTCAAAGACAAAGAACTGTTGGAGAAAATGTCTGGCATCAACGTTTAGCTCACACAAATCAGAATACCTTGAAGTATATGAAGAATCAAAAGCTAATTCAGTGCAATATAGAACCACATTATGTATGTAAAAGCTGTCAACTAGCTAAGAGTACTGCTCTACCCTTTTCATTGTCGAATTCTACAGCTGATAAACCTCTAGAACAAATTCATTGTGAATATCTGGGGGCCTTCTCTAGTTAACTCCTTTCATAATTTCAAGTACTGTGTCATTTTTGTTGACAACTTCTCTCGGTTCAGCTGGATTTATCCACTAAAGCTAAAGTTAGACTTCTACAATATTTTTCTCATATTTCAGAGGTTTGTGGAAAATCAATTTGACTGTAAGATCAAAATTTTCCAATGTGATGGTGGAAGAGAGTTCATCAGTCACAAGCTCAGAATTCACTTACAGAATTGTGGCATTCAACAGCATGTCTCTTGTCCATACACACCTGAACAGAATGGAATATCTGAAAGAAAACATCGCCATATAGTTGAACTTGGCCTAGCTATGCCGTATCATGCCAAACTTCCATTAAAATTTTGGGTTGATGCATTTATGACAGCCAATTATATTGTTAACATTCTTCCCACTCCAAAATTACAGATGCAATTTCCCTTCAGCAAATTGTATCAGCATCAACCAAGATATGACCATCTCAGAGTCTTTGGATGTGCTTGCTTTCCTTGTCTTCGACTCTATGCACAGCACAAGCTTGATCCACGATTCCTTTCCTGTATTTTTCTGGGATACAGTGATTGCCATAAAGGATATCGATGTCTTGTCCCTACCACTGGTCATGTTTACATCATCGTCATGTGGTATTTGATGAAACCTTCTTTCCTTTCTCTCAGAAATTGACAACAACTTATCCTTTTTATACACATTTGTATAAGCTATGGACAGAAGAAGAGCAATTCTTAGAACCTCCGAGTATTGCTCACAT
The DNA here is from genome assembly GCA_014182555.1 of Eucalyptus erythrocorys. Lineage (NCBI taxonomy): Eukaryota > Viridiplantae > Streptophyta > Magnoliopsida > Myrtales > Myrtaceae > Eucalyptus > Eucalyptus erythrocorys. Next base: position 24,522,248 of record CM024605.1, on the reverse strand, counting down.
GAAATCTTCCTTTTCTCATCATACAGACTATGTACAAGACCCCATAGCTGAACAAACAACTGAACAAATAATCTCTTCTAGTTCTGCAGAACCTGCAGATTCCGCCTCTATAGCTGAACTATCTATGAATCAAACCTTTTCTACTGCTTCTGCAGAACCAGTAGCCCCTACCTTTACAATTGAATTACCTATGGATCAAACTTCTTCCACTTCTCAGAACATTTCACAAGAATTAGAAATACCTGTTTTAGTGATTGAGACAACAGCTGAACTAGCTATGAATCAAGCTACTTCTAGTGCTCAGAACATTTCACAAGGTACACTATCTACTCACCCTATGCAAACTAGATCTAAATTTGGCATTATCAAAACTAATCCTCGATATGCCTGTCTTGCTGAATATCGAGTTCCCCCAGAACCAAAGTCAGTAAAATCTGCTCTAGCAGATTGAGGTTGGCATCAAGCAATGCAAGAAGAAATGGATGCCTTGCATCAAAACCTCCCTTGAACCAATAACATGAATGTTATAGGCTGTAAATGGGTGTTCAAGACTAAACTTGCACCAGATGGCAGCCTTGATCAATTGAAGGCTCGACTAGTAGCTAAAGGGTTTCATCAGGAAGAAGGAATTGATTTTACAGAAACTTTTAGTCCCGTTATTAAATATGCCACTATCTGAATTATACTTTCTATGGCAATGATGAAGCACTGGTCTATACATCAGCTTGATGTCAAGAATGCATTTTTACATGGCACTCTAAATGAAACAGTATACATGGAGCAACCTCCTAGCTTTGTAAATCCACAGCACTCCCAGTATGTCTGTCTTCTTCAAAAGTCACTATATGGTCAGCATCAAGCACCGCGTGCCTGGTATGACAAGTTTAGCAATTTTTTGCTTGAAGCTGGTTTTTTCTGCAGCACAACTGATCCCTCTCTATTTATACTTCATAAGGGCAAAGAGACAGTGCTTCTATTACTATATGTTGACGACATAATCTTGACTGGCAGCTCAAATAAGTTGCTGCAAACTCTTATTCATTCTCTCAGTCTCCAGTTCCATATGAAAGACCTTGGCCATCTCCATTATTTTCTTGGCATTGAAGCTACACGCACATCTACTGAGTTATTTTTATGTCAGACCAAATATGCTCTTGATTTGCTTACTTGAGCACATATGTCTGATTGCAAACCCATATCCATGATTGCAAACCCATCTCCACACCTCTCTCTCTTAAACCAGTCACACTGACAATAGATGATGTTCTACTTTCTAATCCAATGGACTACAGAAGCTTAGGGGGTCGCTTGCAGTATCTAACTATCACCGGACCTGATCTTGCATTTGCAACAAATCTCTTGTGTTAGAAAATGCAACAACCAACTGTTGGTGATTTTCTTAAATTGAAGAGGGTACTTCGTTATGTGAAAGGAACAATTCAGCTTGGCATCTATCTTCATTCTCAAAGCTTTCTGAATTTATATGGCTTCTTTGATGCAGATTGGGCTGGTTGCACTCAAACCAGACGATCCACCACAGGCTACTGTACTTATCTCAACTCTAATCTCATCTCATGGGCAGCCAAAAAGCAATCAACTGTTTCTTGATCTTCCACTGAAGCAGAGTATAGAGCACTTGCTTCTGCAATAGCTGATCTCACTTGGATTACTTTTGTTCTATGTGATATTGGCCTTCCTCTGCACTCTCCAACTTTGTTATTTTGTGATAATCAATCCGCAATATCACTTATAGCTAATCCCATCCTTCATGCTCGAACTAAACATATTGAGGTCGACTTTCACTTTGTTCGAGAAAAAGTTGCTTAAGGATCTTTGTGTGTTAGACATGTTCCAAGCAGTAATCAAATTGCTGATATTTTTACAAATCCATTATCCAAACTAACACACTCTTCACTTCGCATCAAATTGGGCATCAGCTGTTCACCCTTGCCCAATTTGCGGGGGGATGTCAAGATTACATTGAATAGCAGCGGTGCTGTTGCTAATGCCATCAAGAACAGAAGAAGGAAGGTATGTGAAGAAGAAACAAAGTATATAAATGCTGCTGAGAAGAACAAGGGAAGAAGAGTTCAACAATATGAAGAAGAAGCAGAGTATATAAATGTTGCCGAAAAGAATAAGGGAAGAAGAGCTATTATTGAAAACAGAGAAAGGAAAGAAGATGAAGATAAGGGTTACACTATGAATTGCATATGTACATTAAAGATCAAATAGCCTGTGTCAAACTTGTAAAGTCGAAAGCTCTCTGAGCTCTTTGTTTCTCTTTGGTTCTCTGTTTTCTTTGGTTTGGTAGTCAGTTAGTTTCTTCGGTTAGTTAGTTTTTCCTTCTTCAGCTATTCAACAACTGTAAAAACAGATTCTAGAAGAGAGTCAATACAGATATAAAAATGCAAACTCTCCTGATGTAGAATGATGAAGTGAATACAACAAAAAGCATCTTCATCTTTGTTTCTCTCATTCTACACTTCCTCTCTATCTCATTTTGCTCGCAAAATTCTTCACGGTTCTCGGCCAGGTTTCTAATAGAGGATAGGATGCGCGGACGGCCAAAGAACATGGCCTCGAAGAGAATGGCACGAGCTCGAGTGACAGCCACCTCTATTCATTTCAAGCACTTATCAAGCATGAAATTCTCAATGTAAACCTTGTCAAAGCTCGGCATCTACTGCGACTCACGATTTCTTCTTTCAATGATCCTCAAGATCTTCTAGCTTGATGCATGACGAAAGGATTAATTCTCTAGCATCCACAAATCATGTCTACACTCTAAACTATCTAAGGGAAGGTTTTGCATTGAGTGTGCATAGAGAGATTTACATAGTATCACATGATATGGTAATGGTTAGGCCAAAATCGACGCGGACAATTTTAAATAATATTTTTTTTTTCCGAGTTTTTGATTTATTTTATTTATTATCTTAAAAAAAAAAAAAAATCTACTGCAGCAACGGTCGCTGGAGCTTGCCAGCCACTGGACAAACCTAAGAAACTGGTGGAAGAGGGGAAGATATTGGTCCGTTCGAGGCGAACGCAAACCTAATTAGGCAAGCTCACCCAGTTTATCCCATAACAGCAGTACAAATAGAGGGGTCTTTATGGACTTGTGACATTAAGGAGGAGATTGTGCAGGCTAGTTAGTCCACAGCAGCATCTTTTCCTTCATTGATTCTTTTCATACGTCTCCCTTTAGCCCGCGATATTCGTGTAGCATTAGTCTGCTGCTATGTGACCTCTCAAACAACTTCACATGGCAGCTACACGCTCGGTGCCGACATTCTTCATAACGTTTCCTGACCAAAAGATGCTGTCTTGATGTTGCTAAGTGGTGAACTGTAGAGCTGTTAAACGGGTGGGTCGGGTCGGGTTTGGGTCGGGTCATTAATGGGTCGACCCAAATTGACCCATTAACCCATTTATAACCCATTTATGTCTAAAGTAAATTTTTCGACCCATACTTGACCCGACCCATACTCGACCAGACCCATAATTGTTCTTACGTTTTTTTTAAAGATTATATTACTAGAAAGCTTCAAAACAATACAAATCCAATCAATAATTTTTCAATTTTTTATAATTTTTCAAAAAAATTATTTCTTATATATATTTAAAAACTAAAATAGTTTTATACATTGGACAATTTTTATAATTTTTAAAATAATTATTTTAAAAATCAAAATTTAATTATTTATATTTTTATTAAAAATATAATTTTAATTATGTTTATTTTTTAAAAATTAAAAATTAAATTATTTTTATTTTTATTTTTAAGTATAATGTTTAATTTTTAATTTTTTTTTTTTTTTTTTGTTCTTCTTCTTTGGCCGGCCGCCGGCCACGACGATAGTCGGCGGCGGCCACGGGCGAGCCTCGAGCTCGCCCGACTCATCGACGCCGCCGGTGAGCTCACGGCTCACCGGCGTCGGGCGAGCTTGAGCTCGCCGTCGCTGATCCGGCGAGGCTCGCCAACGTCGGCGAGCTCGAGCTCACCCCTCGCTGGATCCGGCGAGGCTCGAGCCTCGCCCGATGCCGGTGAGTTCGAGTCTCGCCGGATCGGCGAGGCTCAAGCCTCGCCGGGCGTCGGCAAGGCCTCCGCCTCGCCAGATCCAGCAAGCTCGAGCTTGCCCGACACCGCGAGCTCGAGGTTTACCTGGCCGGTCGCCGGTCATCGCCGTGCCGGCGGCGGGGGAGGAAGAAGAAAGAAAAAAAAAAAAAAAGAAAAAGAAAAAAAGAAAAAGAAAAAGAAAAAAAATAATTATAATTTCGATTTTTATAAAAAAAAAGATTTTGTAAAGTTAAAGAGAGGAGAGAGATGGTGAGGTTTTGAGTGAAAATAAATTGGTTTATTTTTAATGGGTTGATAAATGGGTCATAAACGGGTCGAGAGCGACCCATTTAAAACCCATATATCTTAGTCTTGACCCATTAAAACCCATTATAAAGCTTGACCCATTAATGACCCATTTAACCATAAATGGGTTGCACAACCCATTTAACACCTCTAGTGAACTGTAAAAGGGCTTTCGTCTTCTCCAACATAATGTGATGTCATGTCGGTGCTCTCTCTCTCTCTCTCTCTCTCTCTCTCTCTCTCTCTCTCTCTTCTAAATGCTTCGGTTTGTCCTCACCTTTGAATTGGAAAGATGCTGCTTTACTTTGTTCCCATCTGTAAAGGGATCGTTCTGTCTCGTTCGCAAGTTTAACGTCGGCCAAGAACCAAAAGAGGGGTCATCTGAAATCAGCTGCTCGTCTTGGAATCGCCGGACCAATGAGGCCAACCAAGGCTGTGATCGAGAAGAAGCGCGGGCAGAGCAACTCGAAGAAGCTGCTCCCCTAGATTGACCTCGTACAAAAAACTCTCTAACCAGGAGTAAATCAAAATTCTAGATAAAAAGTTTCCTAATGGGCAGGGCACGCGCTTGCAAATTATTTCACGTCGAACAAACCACCTACCATCTCATTCTTGCGGTCCGGGCAGAAGTTCCAAATCTCAACACACGTCTCATCGTCAGCTCGATCAAAAAATTGGTCGCAGCCATAGTCTACTTGCCGTCAGTAATAATGAAGAATATGAAAGTTGATTTATTTAGAGAATCAACTTTCCATCTCGTAGTTATGACTTTCCTAAAGCACTTCATTTAGCAAATAACTTTAGGTACCACATCAAGTACTCCTAGCGGTATTAGTTAGTAAATGCCATCTGTCATATGAAAATTTGGAACTGCTCGTTGAAAGTATGTTGAGAGAAGGGCCTAACAATACTAAAATGAGTTGCATTTTACTTTTCAAAAACCTAGTTTGCCATCGATATGATGTTTCAAACAAATAACACAAAATAACTTTTCTATTATGAATATTAAAAATTTTATTCATCTTTATCTTACCTTCTCATGAGTAATTTTATCTGGCCTATATCCCTATTATATCTGACTTTATTATATTTTGAGTACGCACCATACATAGGCTAAGATATTCTGATTATCAAATGTAACTTTATTGGCTTGTTAATTTGGGATATTAAGCACAATTTAAATTACTATCTAAAGTTTAATATATTATGAAGAAATTCAATTGTAAATTTTCATATCAACATTTGTGTCTTCCAAAGTTTCTTCGTATGGAATCTCAGGTGGGTCATTAATTTTGGGATGAATGGAAAGTGGGAAGAACGATTTTCAGTGATCATAATCATTGAAGTGGAATGCTTTAGGATTAAATCAATAGAGGTTAAGGTGTGCATTGATTGTGTAGAGTAGCGATCATTAACCTATTGCCTTGGTACGTGTTGATAGGGATCAATACCCTCTGAAATACGTATTGAATGGTTTCCAAGTTTTTTTTTTTTTTTTGATGACCTAGGGAATCCCGCACGGCCGGCAGCCGAAGATAAACCACTGGGGGCGACACGTGCTAGCCACCACACACATGCCACCGGGTAAGTCACCAATGTCTCACGCCAGCCTCCCTGCCACTTATGTCGCAGGGGTTTCGAACTCCAGACCTCTCAGCGAAAGGAAGTCTGAAGCCTATTCAGCGGAGCCACCACGGCGGGTGGTATGGTTTCCAAGTTTTAAAATTTAGTGAGATGAGATTTTCCTAACATTAGTTATTTTTCATTAATGACTTTAGGAAGCCCAAAATATTTTGTTGATTTATTAGTGCTTGAAATGGACACTGACTTTCTTGTTTATGTGATTTACTTAATATTTGTGTTACATAAAAAAATATTTACTTTGAAAACCACATAGATGAGCCATTTGTTATTCTTTAACTTGCACCACGTCCATTCATGTTCAACCAATCACATGCTCTTGCTACATTGAATCTAGTCTAGCTTTGATGTCATGCATTACTTCACCTATCTTAACCTTAACCAATTAATGCTCTCGATAAGCCTAACTCTCATCCATTCATTTTATGCCAAGAAGTGCCTCTCCCTCTCTGCTCATTTTTCCACCAATCATCTTTAACCACATTCTATTGTGACATTGAGTCTACATTAGTTTTGAAGTCATACCTTACATCACTAATTTTATCCTTAGCCATTTAATGCCCTCATGACTCATCCTTTTACTTGGCCAAGAAGGAACTCTCCCAAGATATCTTCTTGTCGCCAATACTATAAAACCATTTGAGCCTTAAGGTTGCGTTTGGCGGTGAGGATAAAATTTAGGATATGATAAAATTTATCTTGTCTTGTGTTTGGTGTCTGCTCAAAACAGGAAAAAAGGGGGATCTAGACTGGATAAAATTATTCCATGGGGAGGTGAGATAAATGTGGATAAGATTTTTAGCATTCATAATAGGAAAATTATTTTTATCGAATAACAGACTTTTTAAATTAACAAAATTAGAATTATGTCTCAATATAAATAATATTTGAATTATAATATAAGAAATTCAAAATAACAAAAAAATAGCTATTTTAATTTAATTTAATTTTATTTATATATTCAAATTTAATTATATTTTAAAAATAATTTCAATATATAAATTTAAATACATATTTGTGGTATTTTAGTATTTTAGGTCTATTAGTACAATTTACTATTTAATAAAATTTTATTAGAGAACAATATGAAGGGAAAAAATAAAAAAGAAATTACTTAATAAAAGAGAGGAAAATAAAATAAAAAGCAAATAAAATAAAGTAAGTAAGAGTGACGCGAGAGATATTATTTTTCTCGAATGACAAATTTTTAAATTAACAAAATTAAAATCGTATCTCAATATAAATAATATTTGAATTCTAATATAAGAAATTCAAAATAATAAAAAATAAAAAATTAGTTATTTTAATTTAATCTTATTTTTCATTTTTGTATGGTCGAATTTAATTATTTTTATAAAATAATTTCAGTATATAAATATAAATATACATTTATTATATATTTTAGGTATTTTAGTGTTTTGGTTATATTAGTATAGTCTACTATTTAATAAAATTTTATTAGAGAATGATGGGAGGGGAAAAAAGAAATTAATTAATAAAAGAGAGGAAAATAAAATAAAAAACCAAATAAAATAAAGTAAGCAAGAGTGTTGCGGAGATTTTTACCATCTTTATTTGTAAAATTTTTGGTTCATTTTTACTAATGTGTTGTTTATACCAAATAAAGTACATGGTATGATGTGAATATATACGACTTTATTACTATAATCACCAAACAGTAAATAAGACATATCAAAATCCCCTAGATTTCATGTCATATACTATCCAGTCTTATCCTGATTGAAATTTGGACGACCAAACGTAGTCCAACTACTTATTAAGGGTCATTTGAAGCATTTTTGTTGGAACACACAAACCCTCATACTTGTAGGTCTAATGATTTTAAAACAATGATATTCATTGCCCTGTCTTAACAACTCTTGAGTTTTACCTTGGTCAAATATGTGAGTTTTCAAGCTTCAAAGCGAGAATTTGCACTCCATTAACTTCGAACTATTGACTTTCTTCTTCGATCTTTCATTTCCAATTCTCGCAAGTAAAAGTAAAGGCCCCACTTTTGTGTTGTTGGAGCTTCTAGTTTTATCTTTTCAAGTGATCACAAGGTGAATTATTGTACTTCCTCTTCATCTTAACAAATTAGTTTGTTGCTTACAAAGATTAAGGGTTATTAATTGGTGTTCTTGATTATTTTGTTTTCAAGGTGTTTAAGCTTTGATTTGCTCAAGTCATTTTCAAGATAAGTGAAAACTCTAGGGGCTAAGATAGACTTGTCTACTTAGTACTCTTGAGCTTGGTTGCTTGATTGTTTGTTTATTTAGTTTAGATTTTACTCTTTGTGTGAGTGAGTTTCAATAATTATATGGTAAGCTATTGTGATTATTGGGTTTGAATTTGAAAGCTTTTCTCATGCCTAGAATGTCTTTGAGAGATTACAAAAATATTTTTTTCCAACTTGTATTAAAAAATATGAAAATGGTAAATCTAGGAAAAAAAAGGGGTATTTTGATAAATTCTTGACAAAATTAGGGGCAATTTTAAAATTTCCAGAACTGAGATGGGGCTGTTAACAAGGTTATTATGTGATTTTTTTAGTGTTAATTAGTGGGTTAATCAAACCGGTTAAAAAAAATGAGTCTAGAAGCTTTAGTAGCAAATTTGTAATTTCACCAACTTGAGGGATAAATTTGAAAAAACTGAAAGTTCTAGGGGCTATTCACGATATGAGAAATCTTATATTGATAAGTAGTTAGGTTATTTTGAGAGATAATTTCTTAATCTAGACAATGTGTCTAACTATGCAAATTTGGTCCTAATTGTGTAATTAATTTGGAAGTAGGCTGTTTTGGTAATTTTATAAATTACGTGGCATGTCCATATTGTAAATAAAATACTCATATATTTTCGATGACAAATAAGTTAAGTGTTGTTGACTAATCACGTGATTGATTTTTGAGTTGTTGTTACACATGTGGTCGATTCTTTGAGTTGTCGATGTTCACTTGGTTGATTATGAGCATCCATTCCTAAGTTCCTGATTACCTATCTATGGCTTCCAATTAAATGATGATGGCTTGACATGGGAAGAATGAAGATATATGTGTGAAAGTCCATGTGATCAATTGTCCATCATTAATTGATTGAGAAATGGCTAAGTATTGAGATGTATATGGCAATTGTTATGTTGTTATGAAAATGTACGTGAATGATGCCACATGATTAAGACCTTTGTCACGGTCTATTCGTCGTAGAGCAAATTCCCCTGTATGAATATGAGGATGAGACTCAAAAGCTAGTAAGTTATTCTATTATATGAGATAGTTCTCTATAAGGTTGATATGATATGAAACCCTATCATGACAACTTTTATAGTCATGGTATGACATGGCCCTTATTGTCATGGTATGACTTTGATTTATCTAGTCAAGATATGACCTGACTGTTGTAGTCATGGTATGTTGACCATCATTATGTGAATGTATAGTGATGTATTTATCCTCATTGATGTAGAGGACACTTTTGATGAATGGGCTGAGGTGTGACAAATGGTATGTATGATACTATTCTCCATGAGTGGGTGGTGATGATGCCTTATTAGTCAAGATGTCTCGTGAATTGAGATAGCATTGGCCAGTGATAAGTATGGCATGTGTTTGTCAGGTTTATGATAAAAATGACATTACCCATGTATATTATTATGTATGGTAGTGAGCTATTAGGTAATATTGGTACATCATGAAATGGTATGTCATATGCTTGCTTTTGAGTGAATGAACTTGCAATGTTGTTAATGGTTTGCACTAGCATATCATGATAGTAAAGATAGAACATTTGCTTATGCATTTGTCATACATTGTTATTTTGTATAGTTTGAGCTCATGTTGTTTGTTGGTACTAGGTTGAGTGGTAAGCCGATCTCCCACTTTAGACCTATAGAGTTCATTTACTGAGCTTAGACTCATCCCAATATATTTTACAGATTTGTTAGGTTAGGAGTTTAGGGCCTTTAGGTTAACGCTTATGAAGATCACTAATAAGGATTGGATCATAGTGCACAGCGAAAGTGGAAATGGGTTGTTGTACATAGGGTTTTGATGTCTATTAGTACGGTTAAATTACTTGTACAATTGAAGATAAGTTAGTTATTTATTGGAGAATTGAAGTGAAATTAATTTATATACTCATTTGAGGCTCAAATTTTCTGGAAATTCAGGTCGTTACATCAGTTACATTTTTCTCAATTCAATCATAAACCTTTTTATCATGTCAAATAATTCTTAAATTTTTTCATATTTTATCAATTAAGTCAAACCGATTAATTTTAATAGAAAATTGCTAATGTGAGTATTGATCATCCTATGCAGCACGAGCAGTGTTGACATGGACATTTTTTAATATATTTTGAAATATATTTTGAATTTTTTTTATTCTTTTACTTTTCTTCACTTTTCCTTCATTCTTTTCTTTTTTCGTTTCCCACTTGCCAGTCATTGGATGAGGCCCTCGCAATCACGAGCGAGGTCGCGTTCCTTAGATTAGCGCAAGGTTGGCCTTGCCAACCACGAGCAAAGGCGGCCTTGCCCATGGCCATGCCTCACGATGGTCTTAGTGAGGGGTGTGCAGTCGCTAGTGAGCCAGCCTTGCAATGGTTTGGGCGAGATGGCCTTGCCCATGGCTCTAGTCTACTACTGCGGGAAATTAAAAAAAAAAAAAAAAAAAAAAGGAAGAGAAAGAGAAGAAAATAAAATATTAATAAAAAAATTATAATTTTGTTCACCTCTCGCGCTAGTCATGCCACGTGGAATGGTTGGTATTTACGTCAATGATTTTTGCCTAAAATTGGCTTGATGGACTTAGTTGTCAAAATGTGAAAAGAATTGGGACTCAATTGGTACAATTGAAATGTTTATAACTGAATTGGTAAAAGAACAATGAATATGAGACTTCTTCCCCAAACAGGCTAATAAAATTTGGCAAGAAAAGAACGAGAGTGAAAAAGAAAAGGAAATGACATAGATTATTTTTGAACTTTCGCCTAATGTCCAATGTGATCCATGAATTTTTGGTACATATTTAATTTAGTCCATAAATTATATGAAAATGGTCGATGTTGTCCCTCATCTTAAATTAATAGAATAATGGCATTGAAGATTTTTATATTGTTCAGGAACTACATTGAACATTCATTAAAAGTCTAGAGATCACATTGAACAAATTAAAAATTTATGGATGACATTTCATTATTTGTTCAAGTTCAAGGGTTGCATTTCAGGACCATATTGTATATTGAATTAAAATTTAAGGATCATATGTGTTTTTATCTTCAAAAAAAGGGGAAATCAGATATAAGAATACCATAATTTTTTTTTTTCAATTTCAATTTTACTTTTTTTCTTTCTTTTTTCTAATTTTTTTATTGTTAAGGGCCACAAGGGTCGTTAGGCCGAAATTATATATATAAGTAAAGAAGGAAAAAGAAAAAAGAAAGAAAAAAAACAAAAAAATTGAAACTTATTAATCATTAAATATGTCCATGTTATGTTAGCTATGCCACGTAGGTTGGTCAACGTACATTTTAGCGATTTTTTTTACCAAAATTGGTTGGATGACTCAGTTGGCAAAACATGATAAAGTTTATGACTCAATTTGTAAGGTTAAAATGTTTAGGATTGAATTACTAAAAATACAATAAGTTTGAAATTTTTCAAATAATTTTCTCATGAATAAATAGCCAACACGAGCATGCGTCCATTGCAGACAGTTTTGGCTGTTCTCCATTTGCGGTCATGATGTAAATGGAAGACTCCTAGTTCTGAGTGTATCTGTCGCTGCAAGAAAATCTAAACCTCGTGGCTCATGCATGATTTTTGTGCGATGCATCGACAGCAAATGCACGGATCAAAGTGACGTCCTCCGTCCTTACAGCCAGCGAACCCAAGCAATCAGTAAAAGCAGTCATAATACGAGAATGCAAGATTCATTCTCCATACATATTCGATTTCTTCGTATTATTAAAGTAGTGCCGGCGTCGGCGTCTGGTGATGGACCAGAAACGGCCATGAGATCGGCGGCTCCAACCATCCGCAGCCCGTTGTTGTCAAGCACGAACAGTTCGTGGCAGAGAGACGCACTTTCCTTTCCCGTTTCACCCAATCCATCCCTCAAACCACCTGGTCTTTCATGTCCCCTTTCTCTTCTTTCTAAAAAGAAAACGCCGAGCTCTTGAAGAAAACCATTCGTTTCTCCACGTATTTGAACATTGACCATAATCAAGTATCGCCAACTTACCAATTAGCCAGATATTCTCAAATTTTATTCCACCGTTGGTGGAATTCGAGTTACACGGGCAGTGGATAGCACGATAACTCCACAAGTAAATCATAGAAAAAGAAGAATCAGGACCAAACCTACCCTTCTCTACTTGTCTCAATTGACACGAAGCCCATTTTCTTTTTAACAACTCTCGTGCTACGACGGAACTTGGACTAGGATCCTTGTACTGGTAATTAGCTCCGGTGACAACCTGTGGTCGTGATGTTGCTTTTGGAGCAATAATCCCACTCCACTAATTAACTGCAAACAAAGAAAAGTAAAGAAGGGAAAAGAATAACAAGGGAAGCATTAGAAGCTTTTTTTCTATATTATATAACTCTGGTGCTGATAATTTCTATCTTGCTTTTTGGATTATGTCACAAAATGAAGAACAAGTAGTGTAGTAATGGAGTATGGGGAATTTCGAGTGTAGGGAAAATGTATCTGTTCTATTGATTTCTGTAATAGATACAATCAATGTATATACCGTACAACAATGTGAATAAAAGGCAAATGAATATTCCTGATCTTTCCTAATCTTTCTAGTCCTAAATTAATCAGATTATCAATTATAATCAGCACAAATCATCAATTACAATCGGCATCTTTCAATCATATCTTCAACAGTCCCCCTCAAGCTGGTGGCTTGTATATATCCAAGACGCCTACCTTGTTTAGAAGATATGTATGTTGTCTCTGACAAAGAGGCTTAGTGAAAATGTGTGCCGGTTGTTCTGCAGTTCTAATCCCCCTGGTTTCGATGATCCCTTTTTTGATCTTCTCTCGGGTGAAATGGCAATCGACTTTAATATGCTTTGTCCTTTCATGTAATACAGGATTCGCTGCAAGCTTGAGTGCTGAGTCATTATCACAAAAGAGTAACGTTGGGCCTTTAACCTCTACCCCAAGATCTAAAAGCAAACCTCGAAGCCATACTATCTCAGAAACTGTTTTTGCCATGGATCTATACTCGGCTTCTGCTGAAGACAGGGATACAGTGGATTGTTTCTTTGTCTTCTAGAAAAGTAGTGAATCCCCAAATTTGATGCAAAACCCAGTAATGGACCTTCTACTCATAGGACATATGGCGTAGTCTGCATCACAATAGGCCGTCATCTTCATATTATATATTCTGGAAAGAAGTATTCCTAGTCCTGGACAACTCTTCAGATATTTCACCACTTTCAAGGTTGCATTCATGTGTGACAGCTTGGGGCTGTGCATGAATTGACTGAGAGTTTGTACTGCGTAGCAAATGTCTGGCCGAGTCATAGTGAGGTAGATAAGCTTCCCAACAAGTCTTTGGTAGCTTGTCGGATCCTTCAATGGTGGATCATCAGGTGAGGGTGACATTCCAGCATCATAGTCAATACTGGTTAACTTGGCATTCTGTTCAACGGGAATGATTGCTGGCTTGCATCCTGATAGTCCCGCTTCTGAAATAATCTCCATTACAAACTTTCATTGACTAAGGGAAATCCCTAGGTCAGATCGGGCTATCTCTATTCCAAAAAAAATATTTAGGTGACCCTAAATCTTTGATGTGGAAAGACGAATGCAAATAGTCTTTCAGCTTCTTTACAGTAGGACCATCATTTCCCATAATCAGTATGTCGTCAACATAAATCATCAAGTACATGGCTGACATACCTTTTGTCCAGGTGAACAACGCATAATCATGTTTGGATTGCTGAAACCCTGCTCTCGTGAGTGCTGTGGTAAATTTTGCATACCACTGTCGAGACACCTGTTTTAATCCATAAAGAGATTTACGGAGACGACATACCTTAGACTCCCCCTGTCTCCGTAATCCGTGTGGAAGGTCCATATAAATCTCCTCTTCTAGATCTCTATGAAGAAAAGCATTGTGGACATCCATTTGGTGCAATGACCAGTTGCGAAAGGCGGTGACAGATAAGAAGGAACGGACTGTAACGTCTTTGGCAACTAGAGAAAATGTCTCATGGTAGTCGAACCCTTCTCGTTGTGTGAAGCCCTTGGCCACCAGCCATGCATTGTATCGCTCCACAGTGCCATCTGCCCTATATTTTATTTTATAGACCCATTTACATCCAATGGGTTTGCGACCAGGAGGTAAAGTCACGATATCCCAGGTGTGATTATCCATCAGGGCCTGGAGTTCTGCCTCCATTGCCTTTTGCCAGCGCTCGTCTCGTATAGCCTCATTGTAATTGGAGGGTTCTTTCTCCTCAGAAATTCAGCTAATGAAGCATAAATGGTCTGATGACAAGCGATTGAAAGACACATATGAGGATATGGGATATCGGGTACCTGATGACCGTGATGAGGAACAGATGTAATCTTTGGTCCAAGCTGGTGGCCGAGTAGTTCGGCCTGATCGTCGGGTGGTTCGTCCAATATCCTCGGGGGTGATGCTTCAATACTTCCAGATTCTTCGTTATTTGTTTCCTGGGGTTGCTGCTCCATGACTTGTTCCTGATGATAAGTGTCATCGTATGAATCATTAGGCGATGGTGAGAGCAATGGTGAGGATGATCCCGTATCTACTATCGGATTCATTGGAGGGGAGCCAATGAGAAAAGATTCTCCAGTAGATAGATCTTCTTCTAATAGAAATGGATGAGTCGTCCTTGCATTTTCTGTGGACATAGGAGTAGAATCCTGAAAAGGGAAGACGTCTTCATGAAAAATCACATCCCTGCTGACAAAGAATTCTCCAGTAGACTATTCATAAACCCTATATCCCTTTTTTAAGTTGGGATATCCCATGAAGACACACCGTTTAGCTCGAGGAGACATTTTGTCTCGGGCTCCCACTGTGGCTGCATAACATAAGCAGCCAAATACTCTGAGGTGGCTCAGGTCTGGTTTCCTTCCATATAGCAATTCAAATGGAGTTTTCCCTCTTAGAATGCGTGATGGCATACGATTTATGAGGTATGCCGCAGTAACTACACAATCTCCCCAAAAATCTTCAGGTATGGATGCCTGGAACTTAAGAGCTCGTGCCACTTCTAAAAGATGCCGATGCTTTTGCTCAACAACCCCATTCTGTTGTGGGGTGTAAGTGCATGTACTTTCATGCAGAATTCCATTTAATGACAGAAAAGATTTGCAATCTTCATTAAAAAATTCTCTTCCATTATCTGTGCGAATGCGACGAACTGATTTTCCAAATTGAGTTTTGGATAAGGAAAGGAAGACTTTAAGATAAGAGGGAACTTGAGCCTTCGATTGTATGAGAAAGACCCAAGTGGCATGTGAAAAATCATCCACAATTGTGAGGAAAAACCTTGAACCATCATGATTTATTGTGTGATATGGTCCCCAAACATCAGCATGAATCAAGGAAAAAATTTCGTCTACTCGAGTTGTACTGTTTTGAAAGGATGCACGAGTTTGTTTTGCCAAGGGGCAAATGGAACATTGAGGACTAGGGAAAGAAGCAGTGTGACCCAATCTTTTATGATAAAGAAAATTCCTTTCATTGGCAACAGTGTTACACAATGGCTTATTAAATGCAACAGAGGATAATTCAAAATTTTCTGAAATATTGACCCAGAAATATAGTCCTTGATAGGTTCTACCCAAGCCCATCGATTTGCCAGTCGAAAGGGCCTGAAATAGACATTTGTCATGGTCAAAAATGACACGACAAGAATTTTCTTTACAAACTCGAGAGACTGATATGAGATTAAATTGGAAAGTGTGGACATAAAGAACATTTTTGAGAGTAATGAATGAACTAAGATTCACAGTGCCAATCATTCCAACATGTGTGGTGCTCCCATTTGGAAGTTGAACCGATATTGGATAAGATAGGTTATTAATATTGGAAAAGAATTTTGGATCGCAAATAATATGATCACTAGCTCCCGTATCAATAATCCATTCATCATTTGAAATTGAGTTCATCAGGCAGTAAAAAATACCTGTGAAACTTCCTGCCTTCTCAGAAGGATCCAGTCTCTTCAGAGTTTCCATCAACTCTTGATACTCTTCATGAGAAATGGTTTTGTCGGTTGAATTTCCTGTCACTTGAAAAACAGTTGAAAGTTTTCCTTTTTCTTTTTCACCCGGCCTACCATGCAATTTCCAACAGCTTTCGATGGTGTGATGTGGGCGCTTACAGTACTCACAATACATCTTACCCTTTCCCTTATTTTTAAAAGATGTGGGCCTACTTACTACATGGGCCGTCGTTCCTCCATATAAATTTTCATAATTTGCAGAGAATTGCCCTTTTGGCCCATCAGGCCCAGAAAAAATTTGCCCGCGCGGGCCTTCATACCTGTAGAAGCCCACAGCGCCTGGGCCGTTGGATTCAAAGATCGCGCTCTTTTGTGAGTAGTCGGATCCAGCTGCCCCAAGGATAAATCTGGAGCCGTCAGATCGACCGGAAAGATCTCGACCATCCATTGGCCGTATATAAGCCTTAGGGTTCTCTTGAAACCCTAGATTGCTTCCGTGGAACCCTAAATTGGTTCCACGGCTCTCTCTTCCTCCTGCGGCTCCTTCGTGGAACCCTAGATTCCTTCCTCTTGTGGCTTTCTGTAGCAGGTGAGGGGAAACCTTTGCCGCTAGAGCCACGCCTTCGCCTTCTTTGCTGAGATCTGCTACTTTCTGTTGGCTCTCCTCTTGGATTGCTAGCTGATAGATTCGGCCGAGGCTCGGCATCGGCTCCATGGTTAAAATCTGAGACCAAAACGAAAGGTAAGACTCATTCAGTATAAGAAGGAATCTTATCGCCTTCTCTCTGTCTCAGATCTTCTTGTATTGTTGCAAAATCAGCTCCGGCCACTCAAATCTTTCTTCGGCCGCTTCCAACTTGTTCCATAGGCTTGAAAGTTTATTGAAAATCACAGCAACAGTCATGTTTTCTTGCTTTAAACTCGAGATCTGTTGCGTTAGCGAGAAAATTTTTACCGGATCTAGTTTCCCGTACATCTCCTTGATATTTTCCCACATTTGTTTTGAATCCTCCGTTGGGGGAAGACCCGCTGCGACTTCGGGGGCGAGGCTGTTTCTGATCCACTTCCTGACTAGCTGATTGCATTTTTTCCAAACCCTAGCTAGTCGTTCGTCGGACGGAATCGAAACCGTTCCATCAATGAAACCCTCTTTGTCTTTCGTTACCAGGGCGCGCCGGAACTCCCGCGACCAACTCGAGTAATTATCCGGTCCAGTTAACTGTTGGGCAATGATCTTCAATTCTGGGCCGTCGGCATTTGTTGTATAAAGGGGGTCGCCGGGTTCCAGGCGGCTACTGGCAGCGTAGACTTGGTATGGCAATAGATTTGATGGCAGGTTCGGGAATGAGCTTGCTCCTAAGCCCGATCCTTCAGATCCAATCGTGTTGCCTGTGTTCGGAAAGGAAGAACCCGAACCTGGATGAGGATTTGTTCCCATCCCTGGTTCGATTGATTCGCCCATCTGCTGTAAACTGATGTTTGCGCTTGCCCCGTTATTGGTTGGTAGGCCTCCATCAGATCGAACTCCTGGCAATGATGCATTTGGGTTAATCCCATAGTACCAAGGATTTGGTACCCATTGGTAAGGTTGGCCCGAATAGGGTTGCCCCAAAAATGCCTGAGCCGAAAGAGGTATCCACTGCGGTTGCTGAATTTGGGTTTGCGGTTGCCTCTGTTCTTCGGAAATGACAGCAGAGGACGATTCCTGGATCTGCGAGATTGGTGGTGATGTTTCTCCTGCAGGCTGATCATTGGATCCCGAGGTAGGTATCTGTGGATTTGTCATGAGTATAGTTTCCTGAAAGAAAAATTTCTTGCAGGATTGGCTTCGAAGAATAAAAAAAAGGCTGTTCTGTTCTGCGGTTGTTGCAGCAACAGAAGGAAAAGAAAGCACAAGGAAAGGAGTTGTCTTGTTCTATGGATGTCGTAGCAACAAGGACCGAAGGATGAACAAGAATCACGTGTGCAGAAGCTATACCAAGATCAAGGCAAGCTCTGATACCATGTCACAAAATGAAGAACAAGTAGTGTAGTAATGGAGTATGGGGAATTTCGAGTGTAGGGAAAATGTATCTGTTCTATTGATTTCTGTAATAGATACAATCAATGTATATACCGTACAACAATGTGAATAAAAGGCAAATGAATATTCCTTATCTTTCCTAATCTTTCTAGTCCTAAATTAATCAGATTATCCTATCAATTATAATCAGCACAAATCATCAATTACAATCGGCATCTTTCAATCATATCTTCAACAGATTACTAATTAATTTTAATGGCAGGTCTCGCGATTGCTGTCTCTCTTTCTCCAGCAATCATTAGGAAATGACAAAGATTATATGCGCAGCCATTTCCACTTATTCTCTCTCCCCTTTGTTAATTGTAAGTTGATATAATTTGATGGGTGGGGGTTCACAATTCATTCTCTTTTTCTTTCTTCAGCTATTCTTCCTCGACAACTCCTTTTATTCCATGCACCGGTCGATTGGATCAAGTATCTATGATATTTTAGCATAAGTTCATTTAAGTTCATTATCATGAAATTGCGCAACTCTCTCCGTAAATCTTCCTTACGCAAGTGCATAGTCGCTGATCTATTCTGCCCTTTCATCATAAAGATGCTTGTAACGTGGTTCTTCCTAGCGTACCCTTGTTTATAGGTGAACCAACTAGCAATTAACTCCTGATTGAAAAATGTTCCCCAGCTCGCGAAAGGCATCACTGTTTTGAGTTTTGAGTCGATATCCCTATGGTTTCTTTCACGGATGCGATGACCTTTTTATATCTTCTGTCGCATGGATTTCATCAAGTGTACACACATCATGTGTGCCGAGAGAAAAGTTGGCCTCGATGATTTCTCAAGTAATCCTGCGCATACACGCATTATACAGCGCAATTTAGGAAAACCAAGACCAGAATGTGATGCCCAGAACCATAACATGCTCATTTGTCTCTGTTAAAACTATGCAATTACTATTGGTAATTTGTTCCGCCCGTAATGTTCATGAGTCGAGGAAATGGATCTTTCCCACGAATTATGTCCATGTGGTCTACATATACAAGACCACGTTCCCAAAAATGTGACCATGTTCCTTTCGAGCATTCCCAAAATAAAGAAAAGAAAAGGGCTTGGACTTCACCTTATTAGGGTTTGATTGCATCCTTTGGCAGTGTTAGGCAAGGCGCATAAAGGCACAAAGCATTTAAGAGCCCTTCAATTTCGAGAATTCGCTAATCAAAACAATATGCAAATGCCTTTATGGAAATATTGGAGCATCATAAGAGCAAGTAGTCCTACAAATCAAAGAGGATTGCGTGATCTTCGTAATTACAAATGAATTACAATATTTGAATAATTTTTGAAATGTCACAAATTTTATATGCATTTTGTAGATTTTTCAGTTGTGTTTTGATAACTTTTCTTTTATCAATATATTTTGCTTAATTTTGTTATCCGATTTAAGTTATTTACTTATTTTTTAGATGATGACTTCCTATAAATAGTAACCTAGCATGTTGTAATATGCACTTAATTATTCAAAATAAACACTATCTTTTGGAATCCTTTCCAAGCATAGCTTTGTCTGCGTCATCTCTTACGTCTTCTTCATCTCTTCTTGGATTCGCCGATGTCTTCTTGCGATGACGCCTGATTGTCGGTTTTAGTGCAACGCCACTGCGATTTCTTTTTGTCTCAGTCCATGTAATTGCATGTCCAACGTCCTGGTGTTCATTCAGGCGAGTTGACGGTAGTTTCTCGGCCACCTACACCGCAGCTGCACCCGGCAGTCTTGTCACACCTCCATTAAGCTTTGCCGCAGCTGCTCATCCCCCTTTTGCTGCTCTGGCACTAACTCAACTGTACCGTTCTTGCAGCAATCTCCCAGTGTTATTGTCGCTCCGGCTCTGGAGGTAGCAGACCAGCTTTTACCGACGCGTCCGAGACCACTTACCGATCTAGTTATTGCTCTTGTTGCAGTTTTTACTATTGCTGGTCCTCCTTGACCGAGTGCTAATTTAATAGCGTCCTCACAGAGGAGAGTAAAAAGCCCGGTGCAGCCATCAGTTCATCGTTTACTGCACCAAACCTCCTAGCAATACACTTGCTGAGAAGTTTCTGTTGAACTAAAACACACAAGGCCAACAGAGGTCGTCACGCAAACCTGCTTTTGTCGATGGCGGAAAAGAGATTGATGATGGGGACGACGGCCTTTGTGGTGAGAGAATTCGATCCAAACAAGGACTGCAAGGAGGTCGAAGAAGTAGAGAGAAGGTGCGAGGTTGGCCCCGCTGGCAAGACGTCCCTCTTCGCCAATCTTCTGGGCGACCCTATTTGCCGAATCCGCCATTCGCCGCCTTATCTCATGCTGGTATGCGCATGTAAATATAACAGTTCTCGTCCAGGGTTCTTGATGAAGGAGGTCCAGTCTCAATGATCGAAGTTCTCGTTTTAGTCCCATGTGAAATTTGAGATGATGAAGTTTAATTAGTGTGCTTTTTGGATATAATCAAACAGGTGGCTGAGATGGAAGTGGAGGGAGAGAGGAAGATCGTGGGCATGGTTAGGGGTTGTATCAAAACCGTCAGCTGTGGAAAAGGAAGCTCGAACGATGATGACGAGGATGATTCTACTAAGATCATGACTCCCATCTATGCTAAAGTCGCCTCCGTTCTCGGCCTAAGAGTCTGCCCTTCTCACCGGTACTCATCTTCTTCATTACTTACATTGATTTCCGGAGTTCATATTGAATAAAGGATCCACACAGTTCAGATTTCAGAATCTGTCCTGTAGTACGTACGAATTTATAGCAAATCAGTGTTAGGTAAACCGTCTCTCTGATAATAAGCCTCCAGAGATTCAATGACATTTTCCTGAGACAAAACCCTCAATAAATCACTAGGAGGAAATGCACTGTGATTGACTTCCGTAAGAACCATCAAGTTCAAAAATACTTGGGAGTTTCTTCGTTTGTTAATGGACGGCAGACAACGGATATTTCTGTGAGAAGATCTTCTGAAAAGCATCAACACCGAAAAAAGAAAGATCTCATTTGTCCTGTCCTTCCTAGGGTTTCTTGATAACAAGTTAGGATACCACGTCCATGCCCCATAACTTACATGTAATTAACTTCTAATATACAATTATGTATCATAAACTGTAACAAATCTAGGGTTTTGCTTGGGCAGAAGAATTGGCATTGGTTTGGCTCTGGTGAAGAAGATGGAGGCATGGTTCATCCACAGTGGTGCTGAGTACTCTTACATAGCCACCGAAAAAGACAACCAAGCCTCACTCAATCTCTTCTTGTTGAAATGCAACTACACCAAATTCCGAACCCCTTCCATGTTAGTCCGACCCGTTTACGCTCACAGAGTCAAAATCCCTGATCGAGTTGCCATATTCAAACTCGACCACCTGGAGGCCGAGTTGCTTTATCGGGCCCGGTTCTCCACCACCGAGTTCTTTCCTCGCGACATTGATCGCGTCCTAAGTAACAAGCTCAACCTTGGCACATATGTTGCCATGCCAAGTGGGTCATGGCCTAATTCCGGGCGGTTCCTCGCCAGCCCACCTGAGTCGTGGGCAGTCCTCAGCATATGGAATTGCAAGGAGTCGTTCACGTTAGAAGTAAAAGGAGCGTCGTGCACCCTCCAGTGGATCACCAAGGCAACGCGCACGGCAGACCGCTTGCTGCCATTTCTGGGCATACCGTCAGTGCCTCAGTTATTCCAGCCATTCGGGTTCCACTTCCTGTACGGCCTTGGAGGGGAAGGCCCGCAAGCGGGGAAGATGATGGAGGCCCTCTGCGCGCATGCGCACAACCTGGCCAAGGAAATGGGCTGCGCCGTGGTGGCGACCGTGGTGGCGAGACACGAGCCACTGAGGCTGGCGATCCCGCATTGGAAGAGGTTGTCGTGCGAGGAAGACGTGTGGTGCATGAAGAAGCTGGCGAAGGGTCATGGCGATGATCCGGTTGGGGATTGGACATGTAGCCAACCTGGCTTGTCTATATTTGTGGACCCTAGAGAAGTGTAATCAAGCTTGCTGATCATACTGATTGCAGCTTTCCCTTGCTTTGGTAGCTCATCATTTGGAAACAGAAGTTAAGGTATTAGCTATAGAAATGAAGGGTGTGGTTTGATCTTGGACATTGTAACAGGTTTGTGTGCGGTCTTAAGAATATTGACCAGCAAATGTAAATTTGATTTGCTTCTGGTTACAATGCTATTGTATGTTAATGCATGTTTTTCAATCTTAGCTGTTGTTATAATATCTCTTGATGCGACATCGAATCAAACCTTTTATGCTCACCATTTGTAGGTTAAATGTATACAGCGCGTCGTACGCTAAATTTTCATCATTGGTTTCGGTGAGTATGTTATGAACTCTGATGTTGTCTTATTAAATATGGTTGAATCGTTGCTCAAAATTAATTTCCTTTCTCGGTTCCAATCTCTTTTTTTTTTGTTGAATTATATTCCATGGCCATTCGATTTTTTTCTTTGTATCTAATTAGTCCACTTGAATGACATAATGTCGACTGAGTGGTTTCAAGAAAAAAAAATTAATAAGAAACTTTTGAGTGTCCCTCGGGCAGGAGAACTTGAAAGAAGGATGTGAGTGACTCGCCGACAGGAATTTTTATTTTTTTTTCCGTTTTGGGCCGATTGTCATTCGATAGAGTCCACGAGGAAGTAGATGAGGATAATCGATTGGTCTGTTGGTCGAGTGATTGTTGCTCGCGGATATGGTTTTTCTTAGGCGATTGAAACTGGTTATGGAGCTGAATTGGAGATATTTTTGTGGATTTTTGTACTGTTAAGTGCGGTTGCCGGAGCTTGATATTAGGTCCAGATTGACTTAAAAAATTCCACTTAAGAATTTTTCCCGATTTGTATATGAGAAAATGAAGTTGGAGATTGGAGGCGAGATTAAATCCTCTCTGGAAGTAAATATGGATACTTAGATTAATCTGGCCCTTTTGATCATGTTATAAATCTACCTAGCGGTTCTCATTCGGGTTTCCACTGAAAGGAGGCACGGTTATGTTTGAGTGATTTTCGTGTCGTTATTCTCTTTCGCAGTGGCTGAAAACTTCAAGAATGTGCCCCGATATCTTTACGGCCTCACACCATCCCAGATGGATATGTTCATGACAGAAGATGATCCTGTTCGTCGTCAATCAGAGAAAGTTACAGAGGTTATTAATTTAACTTTGCATTTATTTAGCTCTAGACAGTTGAGAATGAGATTGTAAGTTATAATCATTGCGGCCACTTTAGACTGCTCCTAAGGTCTGCACCCCACAGGAGACTAATCGCCTCCTCCTTCCTGGTTTATCCTCACAGGAAAGTATCTCTTCAGCAAGAAATTAGTTGGATAACGGAGGCATGTGGAGCCTCTAAATACAGTATGAGTGTAAGCATGTACCGAGGAGGCGCAAGAGGATACGGAAGACCTAGAACTGCTCCTCCTGATTTGCCATCGTGCTCTTAGATGCTCGTATATGCTACTTGGGAATGCCTGTAAGCCCCTCTTCATATCTCACTGAAACCTTTTCGTTTCCTTGCAAACCATCTAAACGGTGTCTAGTGTCACTACATTTTCTCCTTTATTACATTTCTATATTATTAATAGACTCTGAATGATTGCTGCAGATTGTCCTAGCCGTGGCCGAGCTCTTAGGGCGTGTTTGGTAATTGCACAAAATTTATGATTTTGAAATAAAAAATAACAGAAACACGTTTGGTAAACTTATATAATCTTTTAATTTTTTAAATTTTTTAAAATTTTTATCTTATTTTTCCTTTTTTTCCTTTTTTTTTTTTTTCGATGAGGGCCGAAGGCCTTGCCCGGCCACAGCGAGGCTTGCCTTGGTTGGGCGAGCTCGATTTCGCCCAGATCCGGCGAGGCCGAGCCTCGCCAAGCCTCACCATGGCTCGGCCTCTCCGAGGGCCTACGACGCTTCGGTGAGGTTGCCAGCCCTCATCTAGCCTGTCCCTAGCGTCGGCCATGGCCAAGGCTGATGACTGGCAAAAGGAAGAAGAAGAAGAAGAAAAGAAAGAGAAAATTGAAGAAGAAAAAAAAGTGTTTCTCAGAAGAGTTCCCGGAAACAAAAAATAAGTTTTTTCTATTTCTTATATCTATTCCCGGAAACAAAAAAATAGATTTTTTGTTCCCGGAAATAAAAGTGTAAACAAACACGTTTCTATTCTTTTTTTTTTTATTCCCCAGAACAAAAGAACAAAAATTTGTGCTTCGGGGAACAAAAATAGAAATTGCCATACAGGGCCTTAGTTGCTCAGTTTATGTGGCTGGATTATGATAAACCTTCAAAGCCTATATATCTATACATTAATTCATCAGGCACACAGGTAAGTGAAATGCGCCGTGCCTTGCTCTGGCTTTGGCTATTTCATGAAAGGAATCTTCTTAGACTCCATGACTTATCGATATGCCATTTCATTTCTTAGCACCATTTTAGCTTATGTTGGCTTTCCCAATTCAGAATGAGAAGATGGAGACTGTTGGATCTGAAACCGAAGCATATGCGATAGCTGACACAATGGCTGTATCATGTCTCATCTTATTGCCACTCAATAGATTATCATTAAAGCAATGCTTTCTTTATAACAAGGTTTATACATGTATATCTGAGCCTTCATTGTTGTTTCCTGTCTTTTGATTTTGTTGTCTACTGTGTTTTGAATCTGATTTGCTGTTTCTCGTCATTTCAAGTACTGCAAATCAGATGTTTATACAGTGAACTGCGGAATGGCTTATGGTCAAGCAGCAATGCTGTTATCGCTGGGAACCAAGGGTGTCCGTGCTCTCCAGCCAAATTCCTTGAGTATAGTCCTTCTCCCCTTATAGTTTAGAGGACTGTTGTTAATCACTTATTCATATATTTTGTGCATCAACTTGGACTTCTAGGGACCGAACATGCTTGCCTTTTCCCTCATCTTTCCATATACATGTCAATAGCTACTTTGCAATGTATATTTTCTGGTGAACTGAGGCACGATGTTTAGCAATGACTATTTTGAATGTTATCTTCACATTATGAATGCATTCAAATTGACTGCTCGTAGTTGCCGGGTACAGCTGCAAACATTCTTTGAGATGGATAAAACTTATGGTTCTTCTTCATGCAAATGTTTCTAAGCATCTCCAAGACCTATCTAAGAAGAAGCATTTAGTTTCTAATTTCAATGGCATTTCTTCTGTTAAGCAATAAATGATGATAATAGTTTGTGCCTCTTCCTGTCATCTGACTATTGTATATGCTGTTCACATGAAGGACTTACCTCTATCACTTCCTGAAATTCTATTTTAACTTTCTTTGTAGTATTTGATGGCCATTTTCTCTGATTTGAAATTTTTTACTTTGAAATACAGCAAAAATATATTTGCCTAAAGTGAATAGATCCAGCGGAGCTGTCATAGAAATGTGTGTTGAAAATATGTCTTAAGTTTGTGCCCGTTGAATGAAATCAGACTAATGAGAATATGTGAACTCGACCACGTGCAAGTCAAAGTTGCACATGTGAATTGATCAGCCGAAATTGTCAGAAGAAGATTGCATGCGAATCTATGAGCGGCAAGCATGAAGAGGCTAATGTGCGGCTTCTTTTGTTGTCTTCTACTCATATCTGCAGGTTGGATTTCACATATGGAGGAAAGTGGACGATGGCCCACTTGCATGTAAGGATGGGTGTTCCCTCTCTTGTCTTATGCCAAAGCTATCATTGTTGACTTTGAGAGAAGAAGAAAGAAAGCTTCATATCTCCATTTTCTCCTCTCCTCTAATGCATGCACATGCATGGATGCCCATGGATTATGGTGGGCTTGCTTTGTCCTTTCTTTCTTTGAAGAAGACTTTTAGCATATTGCAATAAATGATGGAGACTCTCTTTTATATTATAAAAGAGAGAGATGTCCAACGGAGAAGTGTGCGCTGAGTTATTTCAGTGGCGCAAAAGAGAGCTGAAGAGTCGGTGAGAGAAGTCGTGAGGTTTCCTGGAGAAAAGGTAGAAGCTCTCAGCAGAGAGAAATTTTCTCGTTGTAAATTATACCCAAGTGTTTTAGCCAGATAAATTCTTGTGAGTAGAATTTGTATAATTCCTTGAGTGAGGTTTCACTAGAAATTGTGAGAGGCTAAACACTATGCGAGTTATTTCGGTGTAATTTGGGGCTAAGAAACACTGAGAGTGTGTTTGAGTGCTCGAGCGATTGTAATCTCCGATGTATCACTTGTTTCTATAGTGGAATTCCATACTACTCTCCCCATGGATGTAGCTTCCGATATTCGAACCGAACCACGTAAATCCGGTGTCCAATTCCCTTTCCTTTATTCCGACTATTTTATTCAATTCGCCGGTCCATATTTCGCGTGCAACAAGTGGTATCAGAGCAAGGTTTGGCTAACGTGAAGCAAATCGGTAATGATGAAAGAAGGAAATGTGAGAATCGACCGATTTGATGGGAAGGATTTTGCTTTCTGGAAGATGCAGATTGAAGATTGTCTGTACCAGAGAAATTTGCACTTGCCCTTATTTGGGGAGAAACCAGACTCGATGAAGGATGCCGAGTGGGAATTGCTGTATAGACAAGCAATGGGTGTTATTCGGCTGACGTTGGATCGTAACGTCGCATTTAACATTGTGAAGGAGAAAATCACTGCGAGACTGATGAAAGCCCTGTCAAATATGTACGAGAAACCATCTGCGATCAACAAGGTCTATTTGATGCGACATTTGTTTCACTTAAAGATGGGCGAAGGTACGTCGGTAGTTGAACATATCAACGAATTCAATGGGTCGTTAACCTATTGAGTTCGGTTGAGATTAACTTTGAAGATGAGGTACGTGCATTGATTCTATTATCCCCATTGCCTAATAGTTGGAATACTACCGTTACTGCTATTAGTAATTCTTCTGGGTCAAGAAATTTGATGTTTGATGAGGTTCGAGATTTGATTCTGAGTAAAAGCATTCGTAGGAAAGAATCTGATGAACCCGTGTCTACTGCTTTAGTAGGTGAAAGTAAAGGAAGAACTAGCACACGTGTTAGTAGTGGAAACATGAACAGACATAGTCAGTCTAGGACTGGTAGGGTTGTTTGTTGAAATTGTGGCAATAGTGGGCATCGTAGAAGAGACTGTTTTAAGCTGAAATATGAAAAGAGTAAGGGAATTAGAGTTAAGTCTACAGATAATGTTGCAGCTGTAGTTGAGAATAATTCTGATGGTGTTGATTGTGTCTTGTCTGTCATTGAGGATTCGTCATTTGACGGATGGATAATGGATTCTGGTTGTTCATTTCACGTTACACCAAATAGGAACTGGTTTATCACTTATCAGTGCACGAGTAGTGTAAAATCCAGTTAGGGAACAACGTTGAGTGCGATGCTGTGGGTGTTGGTGATGTTAAAATCAGAATGCATGATGGTATTGTGAGGACATTGACTGAAGTAAGACACGTTTCAGAATTGAAAAAAAAAAAAACTTAATTTCCTTGGGTGCCCTAGATTCAACTGGTTGCAGATATTCTTCAGAAGGTGGAATTCTGAAGGTTGTTCAAGGTGCCCTAGTGATAATAAGAGGAATCAAGCATGAAGACCTGTATAAACTTCAAGATGAGACAGTGATAGGTTTTGCCTCGGAGACATTGGATGCAATCTTTTGACTGCTCAAGGAAGACCTGGGTGTTTGTGCCAATGCACAAGTTTAATGCTGGTGTCAGGAACACGCGGTCAAGAGCTTTGATCGAGACGAGGACTAGTCAGTTGATCAAGCATGTGCGGACTGACAATAGCATGGAGTTTTGCTCGGAGCTGGAAAATAAATTTTGCATAGTGAAACACCACACTAGTGCCAATAAATCACAACAATTTGCAGAACTAATGAGCAGAATTTTACTAGAGACGGTCCAAAAATGATCTCTAGTACTGGTGTTACTAGGAGAATCTTAGCTGATGTGCTTAGTACGGTAAGCTGCCTAGTAAATAGATCCCCATCAACTGCTATTAAATGGCAGACTCCTAAAGAAGTGTGGTTAGGTTGCTAATTATTCTATTTTAGAATGTTTGGTTGCTCATGTTATTTTCGAGTGAGTGATGGTAAGCTCAATGGGAGGGCAAAGTGCATATTCCATGGCTATGCACAAGGTGAGCGAGGCGATCAGTTGTGGTGTTCAGATATAAATTCACCTGTTGACAATGGAGAAGTTACCCTTGACGAGTCTCCGGTACTTCTGGCTAGGAGTATTTGTGGCAATGTTAATACGAATCTGGACGGTGTTCAGCTTAAGGTGGAGTTGCAATCGGAAACTCCTAAGGTAGCGGGTACTAGCGAAATAGTCGACATAGATGATGCTTGTAGCGAGGTGGAGCCCATAGAGCCAACGGTTGCTGTAGCTGCTGAATTTGTCAAAGTGCGTGTTCGACCTTCTATCAGATATGGAAGCAATTATGGTTTTGCATTATTTGTGATACAGGAGGTTATGTCAGAAAATCTTTGTGGAGTGGCTAATTATGCAGGTGGAGTTGGTGTCTTGATGAGGTCCATGATTATGGGAAAGTTCAAGCGCGGCTTGAACTTGGAAGTACTCTGTGGCAGTTGAGTCCGTTGGGGCCGTGGGAGAATAGTAGCAAGGTATCCACTGAAGCAATTATGACTTGGCTCAAACGTTGAGCCAAGGTGGAGATTGTTGAAAATATGTCTCGAGTTTGAGCCCGTTGAATGAAATCAGACTAACGAGAATACGTGAACTCGACCACGTGCAAGTCAAAGCTACGCATGTAAATTGATCAGCCAAAATTGTCGGAAGAAGATTGCATGTGGATTATGAGCCGCAAGCGTGAAGAGGCTAATGTGCAGCTTCTTTTGTTGTCTTCTACTCATATTTGCAGGTTGGACTTCACGTATGGAGGAAAGTGGACGGTGGCCCACTTGCATGCAAGGATGGGTGTTCCATTTCTTGTCTTCTACCAAAGCCATCATTGTTGACTTTGAGAGAAGAAGAAAGAAAGCTTCATACGTCCATTTTCTCCTCTCCTCTAATGCATGCACATGCATGGACGCCCATGGATTATGGTGGGCTTGCTTTGTCCTTTCTTTCTCTGAAGAAGACTTTCAACATGTTGCAATAAATGATGGAGACTCTCTTTTATATAATAAAAGAGAGAGATGTCCAACGGAGAAGTGTGCGCCGGGTTATTTTGGTGGCCAAAAGAGAGCTGAAGAACCGGTGAGAGAAGTCGTGAGGCTTCTTGGAGAAAAGGCAGAAGCTCTTAGTAGAGAGAAATTTTCTCGTTATAAATTATACTCAAGTGTTTTAGCCAGATAAATTCTTTGTCCTTTCTTTCTCTGAAGAAGACTTTCAGCATGTTGCAATAAATGATGGAGACTCTCTTTTATATTATAAAAGAGAGAGATGTCCAACGGAGAAGTGTGCGCCGGGTTATTTTGGTGGCCGAAAGAGAATTGAAGAGCCGGTGAGAGAAGTCGTGAGGCTTCTTGGAGAAAAGGCAAAAGCTCTCGGCAAAGAGAAATTTTTCTCGTTGTAAATTATACCCAAGTGTTTTAGCCAAATAAATTCTTGTGAGTAGAATTTGTATAATTCCTTGAGTGAGGTTTCACTAGGAATTATGAGGGGCTAAACACTGTGTGAGTAATTTTGGTGTAATTTGGAGCTGAAAAACACTGAGAGTGTGTTTGAGTGCTCAAGTGATTGTAATCTCCAGGTGTATCACTTGTTTCTATAGTGGAATTCCATACTACTCTTCTCGTGGACGTAGCTTCCGATATTCGGACTGAATTACGTAAATCCGGTGTCCAATTCCCTTTCCTTCACTCCGACTATTTCATCCGATTCGCTGGTCCATATTCTGCGCGCAACACTGTGTATTAAGGTAAACACCCCCCCTCCCTTCCTTTCTCTCTCTTCTCTCGCTCTCTCTCTCAGCAGTGAACGTTTCTCAGGCTAAAGAACTCGATGCAAACAGAGTACTATATTGAGCTGCTAGCAAAAGGAATCGGTAAACCCAAGGAAGAAATTGAAAAGGATATCCAGCGACCCAAATACTTCCGAGCGCAAGAAGCCATAGAGTATGGAATTGCTGACAAGATCATTGACTCGAGCGATGCTGCCTTTGAGAAGAGGTATGACTGCATCACTTAATTTTTCCTTCCTTCTATTTTCATGGAAAAAATAAATTCTAATATTTGTTTCAATTGCAACTAGAATTATGACGAAATGCTTGCTCAATCGAAAGCTATGAGAAGAGGAGCTGGCGTTGGTCCACAAGCTGCTTCCTCTGAATTTAGGTGATTATCGAACAGTGTAATCCCCTAAGATGTACAAAGCTAGAACTTTGAAGCTACTTTGTTCCCCTGCTACATGGACTGATCTTTAGGGTGTTAGTAATGCACTGCTTCGACAGAAGGCGGCAAATGGTTGGTCTGAGCTCTTTTGAGTGGAATGGTTATCCCTTTTGAATTGCAATTCCGAAACCTGATATTTTGCTTCTGAATGTTCCTATTAAATAGTCTGGCTTTTGTCATACATCACATACCTTAGCCTAGCGCTGTCAGATGTACTTACTCATGTAGAATGATGTTATGCTTTGCAACTTGGAGAGATTCGGAACTCGAAGCGTGTACCCCGTCTCTCAATTTTCCCTAAGGCTGCATTTGTGCTATTCATGCTTTGTTTCATTCTTAACCTGTGCAATGTAATTACCCATTAAGGGAGACCAACACACCAAAGCTTCTTTTCTCGTATTCTCCAGATAAAATATTAAAGTTATGATGTTGCTTCCAAGGCATTCTTCAATCGGTTCCGCACTTGCCATCAGATTTGTGTGTAAAGTTCTTAGGTTGGAAAGCTGCAACTTATTGATGAACATTTACTTTAACCTGATTCCTCAGATGAGATTGGGTCCTCCAAATAATTCGTGAGGCCCCAGTCCCTTTAATCATTTTCGATTGAGGATGTACAAAGAAATGGAACACAGAAGAAAACGAGAAAACGATCAGCAAATTTTCACGAGAATCCAAAATTTAAATTACAAGACATCACAGAGCATTCCAAATGAGGATCGAGATGAAACTCTTCTAGTATCTCATGGTCAATAACTTCTGCAACCATCCTTACTCCTCATTGATGAACAGTTATAGATCGTGGTGTTTCCATTGTGTACACTTTTTCTCCAGCTCATCAGGATTAATGGACCGGCAAGCAGACTAGAGGGGCAAAGGATAGCAGAGAACAGCTCTAGCTCATACGGGAAAGATGAGGCTTCCCAGGGAATCACATGTCAATTCACAACACTAGTAAGGAGAGCTAATATCCCAAACTGCACTTTATGCAGGAGGATTGTGGTACACTTTCAGCTTTGGCTTGACCTCTATCTCGTTTACACTACGCACAAAGATGGCATCGGGTTCATGACTGCAATAAGAACAAGCAAAGTTACGAAAGATGTTGGAAAGGTGTATTAGTAAAGGTCGGAAACAGACAAGTGCACCCATGTGGATGCACAAAGTCACTTGCACATGATATATATATATATATATAACACACACACATATACATACACATATACAGAGAGAGAGAGAGAGAGAGAGAAGAAGACACATACGGTTTATCTCCCTCTTCAAATGTGTAGCTCAATGCCACTGCCAAGAGACGGCCATCTCTGCTGAACGAGAGTGCTGTGATGCTTGGTGGATATTTTGAGTACTGAAAAAAGAGAACAAAAGTCTGAAAATCGGAGAACCCTTCATAAATGACTGGTAATGAGTATAAAGAACAAAATAAAGATTAGACAGATTGTTTTGAAGGTAATAAACTTTACTTGATACAGCCTTTTCTTGTTATTCCCATCCCAAACATTGACAAAACCATCACAACCTCCTGTTGCAAATGTACCATAGCCGCAAAATAACATTTCAAGTATTAGAGAATAACAGCCAAAACCAGAAGACTCCATTATCATGTATATAAGGAAACATCTAGCCATTACAAGCTACCAATGCCAGAGCCAGAATTGGGGTAAAAGATATGGCAAGTGAACAAAGTAAGTTTCGAGTGCTTCCACTGGAAAAGACAAACCAACAGCCATAGAATGTTCATTTCTGGGCAAATTCTTGGTCAGATACAACAAATCAGGTGTCTCCACATCCAGAGGAAGAAAAGTAGAAAGTTGGTTAGGTTTTGCAGTTAAGTTCCAGATAAGGTTCCTTTTAAAACTATGCCCCTTTAAAAGGCCAGTCTCAGAACAATATTTTTATTGCACTGTTTCTATGCAAGTCAGTCATCACTTTTCCTGACTGGAGTAGGAACATCAGTTGTTGTCCAAGTAATGCAAGCGCAAGAAATATGCCAACATGATTGCAACCGGGTCAAGCCTCTTTGTTCGAGATCTATGTCTCAGCAAATTATCTGGAACCAATGTGCCGCCTACATCACTAGAATGGTCAAATACTCACATTGGGTCGAATGCAATTGCATTTACTGGGTAGACAATGTCCCTTCCTGCCTCTGATTTTCTGTGACACTTAAATGCATATCTGCAGCAATATAAAATTTAGAATAAGTGAAAGAAAGGTCGAGAAAATGCCTTCTACAAAAGCGCAACACCTTGCATGATATCTTATGAGAATAAGAGGCATGGCAACTACAACAAACACTAAGGTTCCATTTGGATTGCCTTTTATTTTCTACCTTTGCTCAATAAAAATCTTGCCACTCACACATTTTGACTTTCTTTAAATCTGAAACACTTGAAACCTTCACAAATTGTAAACGTTGACACGTAAATTCACAAATGTTATTAATCTTAGTTTTCTTTTTTAAATTTGAATAATGTTTAAAATTATGTTGAGAAACTTTTCTGCTTTTACTTAAATCGTAAAAAAAAGGAACTAAACCACCAGAAAATTTAACTATAAAAAATGTCATCGCATCACGCAAAATTTGAAAATGAGAAAAGATGCTCCTTAATAGCAAATATCTGGTGAAATTCTTACTTTTTAGCCTGACTTGCCTCCAAAAGATCGAAAAACTCCATGGCAACTCGTCCCTCCACGGAACTGAGAGCATATCCTGCATAAAAAAGAGGGAGCTAAGAAAAATAACATGGGAATTTACATATGTGGTGAGACTACGGATAAGCTCAGAAAGACATATCAAGAAGCTTCTGATAATAACATCTACCGGCACAAGTATTGTATATAATATGACTCAAGAAACGTACAGGATAATAAAAGACACATACCTGTTCCATTTGGATAGCATCGCACACATCTGGTTTGATATTTCAGAGAAGACTCTCTATGCTGCTCAGGTTGAGACATGTTCTGTAAATCATATATGTTCACATGTCTTCCAGCTGTTGCTACCGCAAGTCGATTTCCAACAAGTGAGAGAGAGAGTAGACATGTTCAGGCTGTGGATATGTCCCAACAAGAGTGTGATCCTGCCCACTTGCACCTCTAGGATCCCAACATTTCAATGTTTTGTCCTAGCTACCAGTTATGACTTGCCCTGTTGTTGATGATATGCACAGAATTTTGAAAATGTAGCACACACCAAATGAATCAAATGAAACAAAGACAATGCAGCTAATATCAAATGTTGTCCCATGAAATGGATTTTGTGCAAGGGTCAATGTGCCGATCACAAGCATCTTCTCTGTAACTTGTTCTTAGAATTGAGACCATTTGTTGCATCCCATTTAGGAAACTAGTGAAAGTTAGCACGTCTAGTTATATTTGTGACCATGCCATTAGCTGATTGCGCTAGACATGACAAGAAACTGCGAAACCGACATAGTATAATGCATTTTTGTGATAAGTGTTGACGATCGCAGGCAATATTCTGTCAAGAAGGCTTCATTGATTCTAGCATATAAGGACCATCGAATTGAAAATGCTAGAAAGGAATTTCTCTAGATAAGGGAGACTTGATACGGAGGCAAGAGGCATAAGAGTGATTGTCCAATTTAAAGATCTGAATCATGTTGTGAGAGAAGTCACAGAAAATGTTAGTGAAGCAAATTATAATATGACAAACCTGCCGCATAAGAGTACTCAACACAACGTAGAGGTGCATCATGTTTCCCCAAAATATCTTGCTTCCCAGCATTAAAAACGAGCCTGAAGCACGAAAAACCCACGTATAACTCCATACCGAAATAGCAGGACTTGTGAAATTGATCTCGACCAAAGCGATGCACATTCCAAATCGAAACTCAGCTCCACTCTGATACACACGAAAAATCTAACCATTCAAGCGGAAGATTTAAGTAAAAAAGTCGACAAAGTGACGAACCGGTGAACAACATGATCGGCGCTGGCGCTAAATCCAGAGGAATCATCATGGAAACAGCAGTCGAGCACCGCGCCTCCATGCATGAACTCCCCTCTAAGCACGTTGGCGCTGGCATCGTACAACCGCACCGTCTGAGCATCCACGGGAACGAGGAATATTCAGCTATCGAGCTCAAGTACCCAGCGCAATCGAGACAAATTGAAGAGTTTTCGGGGGCGTTACCTTATCCCAAGAGGAGACGAGCAGGTGATCGCTGTGGTTGGAGAGCCTGAGGTTGGAGATCCCGTCGGACAACGGGCTCCAGAGCTAGTGCCCAGGCGCCGGCGGCACGGCGGACGTCATTCCCCAGCGACCGGCTGGGGTAGGAGGAGAGGGACGACGAAGAGTGGGGAAATTTTTTTTTTAAGATCTATTTTTATTCTGGGAGTAATTTATGAGTAAAATAAAATATTTGATAACTATATAAAAATTTTTTCTCCAGAATAAAAAAAAAAAAAAAAAAAAAGAGTAGAAATATCCTCCCTAAAAAGTCTTAAATTTTTGTAATTATGCTAATTCGGTCATAAACTTTTTTTTTACCAATTTAATCCTATACTTTTTATAATTGTGCCAATTCAATCCATCCAAATCAAAATTAAATTTGTTTACGGCGTTGATGTGGACGTTGGTTGGCCAACGAACCGATTTTTTAATTTTTTAAAAATTTTTAAATTTTTTTGAAATTTTTATTTTTTTGAAATTTTGATTTTTTTTTTTACCACCTCTTCTTCTTTTGGCCTAGGTGAGGTCAACCTCACCGGCCATTGGCAAAGCTCGCCCCCGCCGGCTACTGGTGAAGGCAAGCCTCGCCCAACAATGACGGCCTTGCCGGCTACTAGCGAGGACTCTCGCCAAATCTGGACGGCGAGGCTCGACTAGATCTGGCAACAAAAATCTGGCGACCTCTCGCGCTTTTAGTCGTCGAAAACGAGGGCCAGGGCCCCGTTGCCCCCCTTCGAACTCGTCCGCCTCCGCACCCTCTCCAGGGATGCCATTCAGATCTAGCGATGATCCTTGTTGGTAGCCAACGAGGCCACCGTCGTTGGGCGAGGCTCACCTTTGCTAGTGGCCAGTCAGGGCAAGCCTCGCTGGCCCTCGCCTAGCCGGCTAAAGGAAGAAGAAGGTGGGGGGAAAAAAGAAAAAAGAAAAAAAATTCAAAAATTCGAAAAAATAAAAAAAATATTAAAAAATTGGTTCGCCGGCCAACTGTCCCCAACAAGCGTCCATGTCAGCGCCGGCCGGCCAATTTTGGCCGGATAGACTGAATTTGCACAATTATAAAACTAAATTGGCAAAAAAAAAAAAAAAAGTTTAAGACTGAATTGGCACAATTGCAATAAGTTTAGGACTTTTTTGATAATTATCTCGCGTTTGGTATGAAATGTTTCTCTTTTATATTTATTTATTTTTTATTCTTGCTCGCGAATTGCCAACCGTTGGCCGTCCGTCGTCCGCCGTCGCCCATCGCTCGTCGCCCGCCACCGTTTGCACGACCATCGGCTACCGACCATCACCGCCAACGGCCGTCGCACAGCCCATCGGCCGCCACCTCCCGCGGTTGCCCATTCGCTGACCGGCGGCGGTCAGTTGGTGGTCGGTGGCAACCGGCGGTCAACGGTGGGCGACGGCGATCGATGGCGATCGGCAATCGATGGCGACTGGCGGTTGGCAATGGGCGGCGGCAGGCAGCGATCAGCGGTGATCGATGGCGAGCGGTGGCAGCCGGCGATGGATGGTGGCTCCGGCAATTGGAGGTGGCCGCGGCAAGAGAGAAGAACAAAAGAAAAATAAAAAAAGATAATTTATTTATTTCTAGAAATTGTTCTCGAGAACAAGAAGTAACTTTTTTTTGTTTCTCGTTTCTACTCCAAATCTATTCCCGGGCTAATTTTCTATTCCAGTAAACAGAAAAACAACTTGGCATTACCAAATGGAATTCTGTTCTTTATTTTTGTTCAAAGGAACAAAAGAACAGAAATTTGGAGGAACGGAAACGTTACCATGTGTTACCTATATATACAAGTAAATGCTCAACCATAGCTATATATCTCTTCTTAGTCTGAGGGTAGATATTATATATTTCCATTTACTCAATTGCCCATGTTTAGGCAAAAAAAGTGAGTGACAGTACTGTTAGATTCCAAAATCTAATCCAAACGGTGGGTTCTCCAGCTCAAATTATTTGAAGGAAACCCGTTAACTTATTTAACTGGTTTCCTTCAAAAAATTAAAATTGGAAAATCTCATTTTGTGAGATTTCCTCAAATCCCATGAGATTCCTTCATTTGAGAAAAGAAAAAAATGACATAAAAAAAGAAGAAGATGATTTTAGAATAAACCAAATACCAAAACATAGATAATTGCAAGTAAAACAATATAATCACTAGCAAAAATAAAATAGTTAATGTCATAAAGATCAATTCAAATTGAAAGATGAAAAAACACAAGAAATATTGACTTTGAGGCTAATAATGAAATTATTGTGCTTTCAAATGGCTCCTCGTACATTTTTGCTTATATCAAGTTGCTCTAGTAGGACTATTTGGTAAGTAGAACTAAGACTATTGATATCGGTAACACATGATCGAGTGGCACCTAACCATCGTTTCTTATGGAATAGAAGTTAATTTTGTAGTAAAGTAATTATCCTCAAAACAAAACAATAATAAGTAGAATAATGATTTCTTCCTCAATTACAAATTATATTTTGAGAATACCTTGGGAACCCATCTAATCCAATTCTCAAGTGAGTGAAAATTATTGAAATTCTCGAGTGCCTCTAGTGGTCAAGTGATCGGTTAGTTTCTTCAACATTTGTTCTATTTTATACTTGTCGTAAAAGCGATGTAAGACTCCGTGTCGGCACCATATCACTATTTAACGGTGACTAGTCAACCACATTAATATTTCAAAGGAAAAATGTTAGGGTGTTATAATCATTTCCTTTCTTTAACTTCCACTGTAAAAGTAACTTAAGGTGTGTGTATTTTATAAAATTATGTTTAAATTTCTCCACAAGTCCAATCAGTTGCCATGGATGATTGACCATTGTTATGATGATTGTCTTGATAGGCGTCCATCGCAATGGTGGTTGTCTCGTCGATAAATTCTCACCGCAAATGGGGGTCATTGATAACCATAGCCACTGCGACGGTGGTCATTAATGTAGGTCGAGATCAAGATTCATATCTAGTCATGAATATGGTTTTCCACATTTATGTTGTGGTTTTGATGTAATTTCACATGGATAGAATGCGTGGTTATAATGCATTGTACATGCATGCAGTTTCCTACTACTAGACGTAAGCTTTTGCAATAAATATTATGACATGGTATTAGAGCATTGGTGAATAGTTTATACTTCAACACTTTAATTGGCTCACATTAGATAAGAATCGTGTATGTTTCACTTTCAAAATAATCAAACCGAGTTAAACACTTTTTGCAGGAGGGGCTTACATGCAAGAGAGTATTACTACAATCTCATATCATTTAAAGGAATTATAATAATATACCTTTGAGATTTTATTAATAATTTAGCCTAAAGTGATCATCCCAATAGATGCAATAACCACCATAGTGGTCGTCATTAACAAGTGATCACCAGCATCGAACTAACCACCGCAATCACAGTAGCTCATTGTGGTTCCCCTCCTAGTTTTTATTTTTTAGTTTATTTTTATGTTAATAAGTAATATTTCGATTTTTCCTTTTATTTTGTATAATTATGTTCGGTAATAGTATCCAAGGTTTTGCCAAACAAAAAAAAAAATTATAACAATTCCTCACATTTTTTATGCTAACTAATTTTATCATGTCCAAATCCTAATTTTGGGATCAAATATAGAGAAAAACGTTATTGTTTCACTTTTTTCCCAAATAATTTGTGGGGATTCTGTGCTCTCTTAAATAGAATATTTGCTAAATCTACTTATTGCACCTTTATGAGCTAGCAAGCTACTTGTCAAGAGAACTTATGGTTTATATTCTATCATTATCTCTAAGAATGACGGTACTATTACCTTAGTTGGGCATCCGCGTTTATAATGAGAATATATTTTCACTGTATTGCCTTTTCCCGAATATTTTAGAATACACAAGAAAATTCTAATTTTGCTTTTGTTAGAAACTTGAAGAGATATGAAGTTCGCCCGTTCTTCATGGAATGATCACCTTCTTCCTTAAGAAAACCTCTGCATCCATTTTTCCTTGGCCACGACGCAAGGCTCCAGGTGCTTATTGAAGTGTAATTTCCTTTATTTATTTATTTATTTATTTTCGAATGCATGTGACTTGGCTTGGCTCGACGTGTAATAATCCGTCTAATTATTCCTCGTAGAATTTTAATTGAAAAAAAAAAAAAAAAAAAAAACGGAGAGAAATGAAACCGATCTGCAAGTTGGCAAGAAATTCCAATTTTTCCTCCCCAGTTCGCAACAGATCGAGTTCCACCACACTCGTCCCGCCCCCGCATTTCTGAAATCGCGATCCCCGTCTTCAACCCGATCCCAATCTCGCCTCGGGAAAAACCCTAGCGGATCCCCTCCGGTCGCCAATTCCAGCTCCTAAATCCACCGTCGCCCATGCCGTCGTCGCCGATCCCGTCGCGCCCCCTCTCGCCGTCGATCTCCAGCTGATCGCGTCTCCGGGTATTGCTCCCTGCCCCGGCGCGATGGTGGTCTGCAAATGCCGCAAGGTACTGCCGCCCCCGCTGCCCCGATCTCTCCCGTAGCTCCTCCGCTCTTCGATTTCGGATTCGGCGATTGCGGTGCGCGCGAGTCGTTGGGTAGTTGCGGTTTTCGTCCGCGGGGGGTTTTTGGGGGGCGGAGCCGTCGGAGGATTAGATCCGATCGAATTCCTCGTCCTGGATTGATTTTTAATGGCGGATTCCCGAATTGGCAATTCGACGGTGCTTCTCATCGCCCGAGAGAATGCCGAAGTGAACCTGTCGTTTAGTAGGGGAGTGAATTGATGGAGATGTTTCGGTCGACGTTGGAGTGTTTGTTGCGTGGATAGATGAATCTTCCAGGACCTGAGCTGAATCAGTGTTGTATTTGCGCTTTTGATTTTTCCGCGGATGGCGCGAGCTACTGCCCTTCTCCCGTGCGTTCGGGATTCTAATGGAGACTGATGTAGTTTTGTCTTTCGCCATTTCAGGCTACGAAGTTATACTGCTTCGTGCACAAGGTCCCTGTGTGTGGAGAATGCATATGCTTTACGGAGCACCAAATATGCGTGGTAATTGCGTGGCTTTTCTTTACTTTTGATATTAGTCACTAATGATCACATGGTTATTATCTTGTTGTACAGTCATTCTACCAATGTTTTGAATTCCACCTCTAAGAGGAGGGATAATTGTATGCTTTACACGTGCAATTCCCAAATCAACATCCTGCACAATCAACGTGCTTTGGCTGAGAAGGACCTTAACTTGTTAAAGTATTAGCGCCCAATGACATTGGTCACTTCATTTACCTGATTTCTTTTTGTGTTTATTGTTGATAATCTTGGATTAGGTGTCGTTGGGTTGATACCATGTTAGAAAAATCTTTTTGGGTGATTAAATCTCAATTATTAATTGGATGGAGATTAGTGAATTTGGAAGATAGATAAAATCTTGTAAAATAAGATAAGTTGTGGATTTCGAGAATTTGACAAAAAATTTGAACGGCCTGAATAATACTGAAATTCCAAGGACCAGATGGTTAGTATATTTGCTCTTTCTCTTGAATGTGAGATTGTCATAGTTCCCCCTTTCTTCTTATATCTGAAAGCATGGTGATATGGCAACAAAGGGGGTATAAGGTCCAATGTCATGGAAACCTGAATATTTCGGGTATGAGATGTTCTAGTCATTGCCCTCCCATGTCATTCCTACACATTAGCTTGTTGGAGTGATTTTCCACCAGGTTTATTTCATTTACTCGACGCATGGCAAACACAGAGATAATCATGTTCTTCAAGTGATGCGAGTTGATATACTTGTTTCTACATCGAATTTGGTTCTTTTCTTTAATTTAACCTTCGTTCTTTAGTATGATCGGAGAATTTTGTGATGACCGTTCTCTTTGTAGGTTCGTACTTACTCAGAATGGGTTATAGACGGCGAGTATGATTGGCCTTCTAAATGCTGCCAGTGTCAAGTTGCGCTCGACGAGGGGTCTGGCCCTCAAACTACTCGACTTGGTTGCCTGCGTATGTGACTTGATGTGACTGTTGTCATTTACAATTTTACCTGCAGAATAGCAGTCATCTAGAGGGTTTATTTCTTAGCAACTTGATAAGTAACTAGCTTTATGTTTTATTGGGTACTTCAGATGTCATACACACAAATTGCTTGATTTCGCATATCAAAGGCTTTCCCCCTCACACTGCTCCCGCTGGTTATGTATGTCCTGCGTGTTCCACACCGGTAAGACCAGTTAGATGCTGGAAGCATTCATTGTTTCATCCAGTCAATATGAAAATCATATCCAAGTTTTTGAGTTGTTGATTACGCTATCTTCTATTTACCTATTATTCACCTTTTTCTGCATATCTCTCTGTTTACTGTTCCGTTAGGAAGGACATTATCTTGAGGCTGGGTTTTGCGGTCCTAGCTTTGTCACTTTGTTCTTAGTGCACTCAGTTTTCATAAGCCATTTGATGGCTGATTGGTCTATAGTTTTGTCTTGGGCTGATTAGGATGACTTATATCCATGCTTCTACGTACTAGTCCAGGTCTGATTTGTAGAAGTGAGGGGCTGATAAAGAAATACAACCGCGACATTTTTTTGGGTTAATCAGGACCACATTCTCATGGTTGATATCGTAATCTATCAATATGTGTTATCCATTTTCTAGTTGACTGTCACTCCATGGTGCATCAAATTAGATGTTATCCACATTTGGTCGCATTGCTAGTGTTGATATTCTATACTTTTACAGGTTTTATTTTTTGAAGTGTGCTCTGATTGTTTCGATCATTAGGCATTTGCTGTGTTCTTTTAGATGGTGTGTTCTCTAATGTGCTTTTTACTCCTTCAAGAGAAACATCCACTTTCTGGGAAATATGCTACTTTGTGCCACTCTATTACTCAAGCATTAAGTATGAATATAATATTATGTGTATGAGCAGTCAAACACGTATCCTATCAAGAACATGAATTTGTGCACTT
The DNA here is from genome assembly GCA_014182555.1 of Eucalyptus erythrocorys. Taxonomy (NCBI): domain Eukaryota; kingdom Viridiplantae; phylum Streptophyta; class Magnoliopsida; order Myrtales; family Myrtaceae; genus Eucalyptus; species Eucalyptus erythrocorys. The sequence goes on along the minus strand of CM024605.1, from coordinate 24,480,477 downwards.
TGAATAAGGTATTCTTCTATTGGCAATAAATAAATAAATAAATAAAAATAAAAAAGAATAAGGTATTCTTCCAGCGTGCTGTGAAGTGTGGCTCATTCTTTTCGCTTCCATCTCTTCCAGATATGGCCTCCCAAGAGTTTTAAAGATTCAGGATCACGTTTTCATTCGCAGCTGAAGGAAGCTATTGCGCAGGTGAACTCTTCCTGCTTATCTCTAATCTTTTACAACTGCAGTTTTAGTTTATATTTGGCGACAGATGTTGTCCACAACCCGCTTTTACCATCTTCAGATGGTTGGTTAAATGGACTGCACTTGCCTTCCTCTTAGAAATTGTGTGTTTTATTCACTGTGCCCAGACTGAATTGACACCTCTCCAAGCACCACTTCACGGTGAACGCTTTAGTGTTCTTTCTGTCTCCTACCTTTTTAGTTTCTCAAATTCTATGTGCTGTAATTTTAGTTGTTGTCCATTAGAAATCAAATATTAATTGGACATGGTTACAAATGTGCATCTGGCATTTCTGACTGAGGATCCACCCTACAGAATGGGGTTATAAAGCCAAATTGAATGATTTTTTTTTTCACTGGTCCAGTGGTCCTAATCATCTCCATGCTTCTATTTAGGGAGGGCCTTTTTCATTTACCTTGTCCCTGTTCGTACTCAAATATGAGACAGCTTAGACTAGAGTTTCGAGGACCTCAGATCTGAGTTTCCTGAGATGCATGTTTGCTTTCTTCAAGATTCCTTGTCTCATATTTTGGACTTGTTAACCTAACACACAGATGATTAAATAATAGATAATTTATCTTTACTCGATAAGATCCCTTTCCACATCATGGTATTTGGAGTAATATGTTTGCTCGATTCACTTCGCCTTTTCCTTTATTTCATGATACAAATTATTGTCTTTAGTCCCACAGGTGACAGCAGATGTCAGTGTGTCATCAGTTACTATATTCTGAGATACTATTTCTGTTCCATCTTCATCTGGTGATTGGTGGACCACTTATGATGGTCCATCTTTGTATATGGGCAATTCAACACATGGAGGGCTGGAGATTAGGTTTCATTAGCCATTCTAGTGTCCTGCATGTTACTATTCGTTCCCTGTTAAAGATCTGGCAGTAGTGTAAGTTTGACAAGAGTACCTCATTGGGAATTAATTCATAAACATATTAGGCCAAAGTGCGGATATGCTGATCTGGAAGTGTCTAATAAAGTGGTTACTTTTTTCCAGTCCTTGACTCGTGTTCATTAGAGTATTGATTAATGTGTTTTTAATATTTCAGACTGGTATGGAGAAGAACTTGTTTGGAAACCATCCTGTTGTAAAAACAGAGGCCTATGGACCTCCACATGCCTCGGATCTTTCAGTCTCTGTGCCATCATCCTCTGCATCCTCAATGTTAAAGGATGGAATGTATGCAAACGGATCTTCTTCAGATATTGTGGAGATAGACGTTCCCAGTTCAGCAGGGAATTTCATGAAAAGCTCAAGTCCTGTTGGTGTAAGGTTCTTTTTAGTAGCAGTAGCATATATGATTCCTTCTTCAGTTCATTCATCTTTTTGGCAAGATATTGATGGCTTTTGCGGAACATTCAGCTTGACATGTATGTTATCTTGCTTTGACGATATGGCAATGCAGCCTGGCGCTACAACAAGAAAAGGTGCTCTCCTAGTTGATCGGCAAAATTCTGACATGTCATATTTTGCTGATGATGAAGATGGGAATAAGAAGAAGTACAGTCGAAGAGGTGCGGTGGATGTGGATCATATAAATTATCCATTTTGTTTATTGTGTTTCGCCTTTCAAAGTTTTCTTGGTTTCTTATCTGGATTAGTGAAGCTGTTTACCATTTGAAGTAGTTTTAACTGTGAACACCAGCCTGATGTTTCAGTTTCAGTGATGGGGTCTTAAACTGTTAGATGCAGTGTGGTCTTTTGGATATTACCACCTCAACATGACTTCCCTTGAAAAATGGATGAAGTTAAAGTGATAGAGCAGAAAAATAGGAGATAATATGCATGCACTTTCATTTTTTCTGATATAGTTGGTGAAAACCTCCCTGGAAAAGCTTGATATTAAAATATTGCTTTGCAGGCCCATTTCGCCATAAATTCCTTAGGCTCTTGCTTCCTTTCTGGTCAAGTGCATTGCCTACTCTGCCAGTGACTGCACCTCCACGCAAAGATTCATCACATGCAGATGATGCTCCAGAAGGTCGCACGCGGCATCAAAGACAATCGAGGATGGATCCAAGGAAGATGCTATTAGTTATCGCAATCATGTAATACCTACCACTTTTTATCGTGTGGTTCTCTTGTTTTATGACTTGTGGTTGCTTTTAAAAATAGGGTTGAGGGGTCATAGGAAGATCTGAATGGGATAAAATATGCTATGATTTGTCTTGCCCCTGGATTTACCCGATTTTTCTAGGCTGCTGCCATTTGCTCCCTGGCAGCCGGAAAAGATGATTGTTATTCCAATTAACTGTTTCTTAAGTTCTCTGAAGTACTCATACGAGATAACATGCAAAATTTTCCAGCTTTTTCATCATTCTACAGCAAAGAGATGGGCTAGTTTACGTTAATACCATGTGGCTTTAATATGATTGTTACTTGAGCTGCAACATAACAAATTATTTCTATCTTTGGAGTTCAATCTTTAGTGATGTTTAGCATAACATGTAATCTATCAATAGAAATCTTATGTTTCTTAACATCCTCTATTGTTCTTGTGATGGAATTTTAAAAATCTCTGCAGGGCTTGTTTGGCAACTATGGGCATACTGTATTACCGAATTGCGCAGAGGAGCTTTGTAGACGACCTGCACAATGATGAGGAGCAGTGAGCGCAATTCAAGGCAATGGAATTGTGTGCGCAAGTTTTGTTTGTAGACATCCCAGTTAGTGGTATCTGCATCTTCTGTTGTTCCCTGCTTGTCTCTTTAAATGGATCCGGTTCTAGTCATCTCTGGTAGGAAGGGAACTTCTGCATCTGTGTAGCACGAGACCATAATTGTTTAATTGATGAGATTCGATAATGGTATTAATCTTGTGCTGAAATGAGAAATTGGTTGAAGAGAGAACTATTGAGGATTTTTTTTTTTTTTTCATGTGATACCCCCTCTTTAGTCTAAACCTTGCACGAGCTCCATTTCTTACTTATGTGACGAAAATAAGATGCTTCACATTCGTACTTGACTGCTTGTTTGCCAAACATTTGGTACTTTCTTTAACAATAGCCTTTGGGGGATAGTTCCTCCGAAATGCCCAAGATAGCGTTGGTGACAGCTGCACTGTGCACGTCTCCTGGAGATTGTTGTACTTTAAGTTTAATGGTGGACCGATGGCGAAGGATGCGTTTGGCAATCATTTTATTTTCGAAAATAATTTTTGCTTAGGATTTTTTTTTTTTTAATTTTGTTCCCGGGAATAATTTCTAAATTTTGAAAGTGTTTGGTAACTATCCAAAATTTTTATTTTTAGGATAGAAATGCGTTTGGTAGGATTATTAATTTTTTTTGTCTCTTTTAATTTTTAATACGTTTATTATATTTTTTTTTCTTATTTTTTTTTCTCCTCTCCCTCCTCCTTTGTGGCTGGTCGCCGACCAGTGGCTGGTTGTCGACCAATGGCTAAGTAAGGTTTGGCGAGCTCGACGTGGCTCACCTTGCTACTAGCGAGGGGTTGGGTAAGGCTCGCCTGGCTCCTGACAAGGCTCGACCTTGCCTAGATTTGGTGAGGTTGAGCCTCGCTGTCGCCGTGGCACTTGGTGGTGGGACGGTAAGACTTGGCGGCCCTTGTTTGGCCTGTCGATCATGGCCGAGGCTGGTGACGGGCCAAAGGGAAGAAGAAGAAAAGGAAAGAGAATAAAAGAGGAAAGAAGAAAAAAAATTAGACTTGATTTTATGAGTTGTTCTTGAAAATAAGAAAGATAATTTTTTTTTTCTGCTTTCTAATTCCGTTTTAAATCAATTCTTGGGAACGAAAAAAAAAAAAAAAGGATTTTTGTTTCACAGAACAAAATATTTACCAAACAATTTTCTTTTCGTTTCGTTTCCTGGAACAAATTAATAAAATCAGTTATTCTTGGAAGTGTTATTAAAGGACTCCATATTCTGGTGTAATCCGTTGCAATCTCTGAAATAACTTACGAGCCCAATCAAGGGATGAACATACTTTGAGATATTTATCCCTGCACCACTATAGGATTTGACATCAATAACGTGTGAATTTAACGCTGGTCATGGCCTGGCCACAGAGACCGAGCGACTGGAGGACAGATGGACATCGGACGCTTGAACCTGTCTTTTGGCCATGATCCTTTACTGTCGAGGCCGTCTTCCAGTAACTCTTTTGCCAGGATGGAACTGAAAGATTATGCAACTTGGGATGATTACCAATCGTATCGAGAGATGAACCCTAAGTGGCATGGAGCTTATACGGCAAGCAAGGTGCGCCTGAGTTCAGTGTCTGTCGGCTTGGAATCCGCGATGGCTAACATTGTACCCACCTTACCTACCTACGTTGTAAAAGTCGTTCGTTTGACATTTCGGCTTGTCCACGGGGTGACGGTAGTGCTATTCACCAATAGACCATTTGGGTGCTTCTACTTTCAATATGAGACCTCTGATTAAAGATTTACCTGATTATCCCTAAGCCGTAACCATTTTCTAATTGAACAAGGAGTGGCATAGCCCATCTGAAGCAAGATGCAGAATGATAGCTCCACACCAGAAACTAAGCTTTGTTTAGGCGAAAAGGAAAGGGAAAACAAGTTGATAAGTGCATCAACCCACAGATTTTGGCCGAAGTCTCTCTCATGCAGCCCATAAAATTTCAATACGACACCGCTAGGTTAGACGAGAGAGCTTAGCGTTAGTGCTAGTTTTGGTTCCTCCTCCACTTGTTGACATTGTACGATAATATGACTGGCCAAGATCCTCCGATGTTGTCGAGGATCACAAAAACTGATGCCTTCCTTTCATCTCTCCATTGTCCCGCGCGGATTCGCTGTTGATAAGGATACTAGTAGGAGGCCCATATACCCCTTTTGCAGAACATGAGATTGGATAGGATGTCTCCGAAGGCCTGGCCTAATTCCTTCAATGATCCTTGGATTGGGCTCATCAAATGGTGAGCCTCACGATATAAGTATTTGACTAGGAGGCTCGGTGTCTTGGTACCATGGTCAACTGAAACACGCTTGAACCGCGGAGTTTCATTCTTAATCCTAGCTGTCACACCAAAATGCGCCTTTCTAATGCTTAGTTCTACTTAATGTGTATGTACCTGACACACTGTTGTTTTGATAATGCGATTCATTTTTTTCTTGCCCTTTTATCTTAGGAAGATATCATTGGATACATGTTGTGTAAGCTCTTTAAATCCGACAATCAATGTTGACTCTTATTAGATTGGTTCAATATATTATACATATCAGGTCCTAGTCATTCTCCAAACAATGAGCAGTAGATTAAAAACATTCACTAGGAAATTACAAATCGAACCATAATTGTTCTTTTGAATGAAGGCAAAACTTTAGCCTCCTTCGATTAATTTGAATTGATCCTTCAGCCTTTTTGATCTTTTTCCTGATACCCCTAAAATGCATTTAGCTTTTTTGAATTGAGCAACTGCCAATTAACTTTGTCTCCCCCCCGGCCCCCTCAAACCACCCCAAAAGAAAAAAATATTAAAATAGTAAAATCAAAGTCAAGAAAAATATAAACCGGATAGTAAGGCATGGCATTGTACTACCAATTTAGAAAAGTTGTACTATCAGATACGGCATGGAAAGACGTGCAGAAACCAATTTCTTAAATCGTGCGGGGAAAACGAAACACGTCCATTGGTTTGATGTTGTCAAATTTCAAAGATTCTCATAATCGTGCCGGCAAATTGGACTAACCCGAGCACAGATGTCGGTGACTCATCCATGGCCAAAAAGAAGAAGAAGAAGAAGAAGAAGAAGAAGAATACATCTACAATCAATGCTTTTGATCTAGTTTCCTTCTTTCTATGAGGGAAGATCGTGTTCACGTTGGGCATTTATTGCAGTGGACCACCAATAAATTAGTGTCGTACGGAGGTTCGGGGAGCAAGGGAAACAAGGAAGTAAGACTTATTCATGTTGGTCCACGTAGCCAATCTATTATTCAATGCAGTGCATTGAATTAGGGTTCATGAAGTAGTAGAGACATGATATTAGCATATTTCTCTTTTTAAGAGGAAAAAATCTTCCACTTCCATGTGGCTTATAAACTACTTACTGCCATCACAGAACGTTGAGGGGAAGAAACTTGACTCTAATAAAGGTAAAGATCCCAATATCACCTCATGCATATGATGGGGCAATTACTTATTCAGTCATAATCCCATTGTACGGATGCTGATTTATTTTTAAACTTTTCTATAGTTTCAAACGAGAGTTGATAATCCAAAGTTTGCAATTCAATCACAGAAAAATTTAGTAAGTCGTTAGTAATTTATGTAGGAGTTAGTGAATTTAAGACTTTAGTAAGAAATATAGATTTATGTTGGTAAATGATAACGAAAGTTTGTAATGACAAAAAAAAAATGTACATAGGTAAATTACTCAAATGAAAGTTGGTAATCGAAAATTAGTAAATAACTAAACCAGAGAAAATTAACAAATCACTATACTTAATGATGGTGATTCTTTACAGAGATGGTGAATCAAAATGTTGTTAAGTGAGGCAAATGAAAGTTCATAATTTAATAGACATATTCGTAAATTAAATAAACAAACAAACAAACATTCGTAAAGAAATGAAACAAAAGTGGATACTCAAAACTAGTTAGTAATTTAATCGGAGAAAATTCGTAAAGTACTCAAATAATGTTAGTAAGTTTATTTAAGAGTTGATAAATTCAAGGCCATAGGAAGAAAGAAGACAATCATTCATAATTGACTAGATCATTAATGGAAGTAATATCTAAATACGAAATCCGCCCTCCAAATAAACATTGGTCAAGAATTTACATGAATAATGTGTCCAAAAACTTATTAGTAAGAACGGCTAGTAAGTTACTCAAATTGAAGTTAATAACTTTTAGAAAGTAACAATATTTAGAGGGGCTGGTCACCAAAGTAAATGAAAATTGATGACCCATTTGAAAAGATGGTAAATTTTGACAAAACCAAACATATGTCTGCAAATATATCAAACGAACTGATAATTCAAAACTAATAACTTGCTTAGTTAAATGGAGAAAAAGTTGGTCACTCACTAAAATTCAGGTTGAAATTTCATTTAAGAATTAATAAAATAGAAATGTCGATGAACACATAAGTAAAATTTAAAAGTATGTATAAAACTTAGTAATTTTATAAAAATTATTGGTAAATCGTTAACAAATTACTGAAAAAAAGTATCGGTTAGGTTGTTTTGTATCAATAACTTTTCATAGTTATAAACATTTAATTAAATTTACCGGCATAAAAAAATTATTTATATATATTTTTGAAGGACAAGAATATGCCACTTATCAACTTGAATACGCCGAAATAACTGACCTCCTTAGCAAAAATGAAATAAAGAACAATTTCTTCCCAACTTCACGTGACCTTTTGTACTATAACGATGCACGTTCCGTGGCAGTAGGATATGCTGATGAACAGTGTTATGCTTGGCTTCTAAAAAATTGGGGTTTGCGGGGCTTTCCGACTTGATGATCAGCTTGGTGCTTCTGAGATGCTGATCTCAAGCAAGTTTATGTCGGAACAGTCCAATGTCTAAACTATAAAAAACTATATTTGTTGACATTAGGAGGGTTGATCAACATTTATTCTCTCAGTCCCATCATGTTGCTCAAAAGTCAAAAGCCCCTTGATATTATAATTATCTATGTGGACATTTAAGAGGGCTTGACTTTTCTTTTCATTTTCAAAAGAAACTCCCATGTGGTGACATTGAATGCCTCCAGTTTTTTTGCTGTGACATTAAATGTCGTCGTTCGTTTCTTCTCATGTATGTCTACATCGCCAACAAGCATCTCACGGTCCCTTCAACTTGTTTATATTCCCTAATTCTGTTGAACTAGTCGTATGAGTTACGCAGAGCTCATTGCAGTGTTATGTTGACATTGAATGCGTCGTTCCTTTCTTGCATTTTGTCTCCGGCAAGTATTCCCTCAGTACTACCGCAGAGAATGCTAAAAGTAAATTGCAAACCTGATTATACAGGAATTCATGGAAAGTAGCAATGCTTCTTCAGGAAAAAAAAAAAAAAAAAAAGTGCAAATGACCCTTCGCTTGAACTTGGCTCACACCCGAATGTCATGTCTCTATGATTTGCATTTACCTCACTGCTGGCGCTGGCAAGAGAATACTTGTGCAGACGAATACATGCTATGGACGTAGGTAGTGCGGCGCATCTGCAAATGGTGTGCGTTCAGACCTGCATTATTCATGCATTCAACCTGTAAAAGAGACCATATTAGCAAAGGCATTCTACGAATTATAAGCCCTAATTTTATGCACCGATTGGAGTTTTTTCCTTGCTACTAAATTTAGTTGTGATCGTGTACTGATCAAAATGACAGGGGAGTATGCAGATTGCTTGGCTTTTCTTTTACTTTGCATATTTTTATCGATGTATCACCACACTAGTTGATTCTCTGCATTAGCTTCTTCTTTCTTAATTATTAGAACGGATATGGTGAAGAGCACAATAAATGGTAACATAACCATCTTGCGATCAAAAGGAACATGATATCAAAACAAAAAAGGAAAAAAATCCTCACTACTTAATCTGTTGATGAGGTTAATCCAGCTTTGAACTTGTAGCTATATCTGGACCCATTTTTTTTAGTTTTAGAGAGATTAATGCTAAGTCGTGACTAACATAAGAAAGTCTGAACTAAATCAGCATAGCCATAATATATTTCAATAGAATTGAATATGTCAAAAAAATAATCAAATGTCACAATACTTCGGCATGTTTCGTAGCCGGTGTAGGGGTGATGCTTGCACGAAGATACATCCTGACCAATGTATTCATAATTAGATCGAGTATAGAGTTATTCTGGAATTTAAAAACCTCACAGTTGCTGAAATGATTGCAAGCTGTACTTTGAAGAATGATGAGTCAAATAGATTAGGAGATGTATGGTTAGCCTTGCTGATGGTAGAGATGACGCAAAGCCAAGCACGAATCGCGATTAGCAAAGTGTCCACAATGATTGAGCTCAAAAATGAATTGAACATATGATTGAATGAGGAAGATCCTCCTAAAATTTTAAATTTGTTGAATTGCTTGATCACAGCAAGGGTAACTAATCATCAGTAGTACAAATTTAACCCCAGATGAATAATATAGTTATAGCTTAGATTCTGTCAATCAAACTTGACCAAAAAGGTTGTGGAGACAACTCAATAAGGAGTTAATGTTATGTCAGTTTGATTCTAATTCACGAAAACTATGCTCCATTAACAGCTTATTAGCGACTTGAATATGCCTACTGAAGTTTCAAAATGAAATCATAAAAACTTTTGCTGCAGTTGATAGATTATCAAACAAACTGCTGTGGTTGGTTTGCTTCCTATATTGCATGTTGAGCAGTTAAAAGAGTCCACTGGTTTTATGGAGTATTCATCCTGCAAATCATGATCATAAGCAAAAGTGCAATGAGATTTTTAACTTGTAGCTTCACTTGTTGATCGGGAGAAACACTTTGTTGTTTCTATGTACTTTTCTTTGGGGGTAAATTCGCATTTCCTTGTAGCTGGCTAGGTAGAAAGAGAGAAACAGAATGCAATTTCACACTGGATCTCTCGTTTTAATTAGTTGCATTAGGAACATGCGCTCTCTGATAATCATAATAACCCCCCAACTAAGCACTGATTAAGACGCTTTAGAAAATTCAAGACCCTATTAAACAACAATCAGTTCCCAATTTCTGCAAATGATGGACCACATACAAAGCCAAATCCTAGTTAAAATTGAAACTCCTTACGTAATTATTCTTCTCGTGTGGAATCATATGGTTCCAACGCAAGCATAGAGACTGTAAAAAGGCAACATGATGAAATCTAGCACTTGCACGATGGCCACTGTAAAAAAAAAGGTCTAAAAACAATAAAGAGATTGAGAGAGAGAGAGAGAGAGAGAGAGAGAGAGAGAGAGAGAGTTTCGAACATTAATTTTGGAGTCCTTTCTCATTGTGAATATCTTGTCCTTTTCTCATACCATAAATGACATAAATAAAAGTACGGTTAGATGGGCTTGACCAGAATCTTTCTATACGTGCAACTTTAAGATATTAAAAGATTGCTTTTGTGAGGAATAAATTGTTGTTTTCTTATAAAATATAGTACTCCGCACGTCTTTGTATAAATTAATGTGGGAAATAAATATAGTACGTGGATCATGTTGTAGACATCTCTATAATGATCAGAGGTCTTCACGGGCCATAAGGTGGTCCAGGTTCCGTGATCAAATCGACAAAACAATAAATAAACGTAATTGCTCATTCAGAAGAATGAATTGGGAGTTATAAAGTATACCACGACTGGCTAAATAAAATACAAGGTTCGTTTAAGGCACAACCAGCAGGAACAAGGACTTTGCAGATTAGATAGATCATTCATATCTTCTTGAGAGTAAGTTATTACAATAATTGCCAAAGTGAAAAATGTCATAAAAGTTTTAAACCTATTATATTCGTGTTAACTTAGTTATAAACTTTTTATTGGTGCCGATTTAATTCTTAATCTTTTGACTTTATGCCAATTTAGTAATTCTAGCTAATTTTAGTTGGATTTTGCTAATGTGGACGCCGGCCGGTTCATGTGGCATTGCTGGTGCCGATGTGAATAATTTAAATAATATTTTAATAAATTTTCAATTTTTTATTTTTTTTCTCCTTCATTTCTTCTTCCTTTCACTGGTGACTCGCCACTTGCCATGGTTGCGTGGGCTAGCCTCCCCTAGCCATGGTGAGGTTGAGCCTTAGCAAGGGTTAGCCTTGCTAGATCAAGCCTACGTGCGGGCGGCCTCGCTAGGCATTGCCTTCGCCTGAGTGATGCCCAGTGCAACCAGATTGGGCTAGGCGAGGGTTGGCCTCGCTAGCTTTGGCGAGAAGAGTCCTTGCCTAGGCTAGCCTCTCCTAGGCTAGATTTGGTGAAGCCAAACCTAGTGGCGCTCGGCCTCACTATGGCCTCACTATGGCTAGGCGAGGCCAACCTGCTCGACCATAGCCGGTGGCGCTCATCGGTTTTGAGGAAGAAGAAAGGAAGGGGAGAAAAAAAAAAGAAAGAAAAGAAAAGAAAAATATTAGAATAAATAATAAACAATCGAAAAATTATTAAAATATCATTATAAATTCTCTACGTTAGTGCTGGTAGTGCCATGTAAGTCGCTTGGCATTTAAGTCAATAATATTTAGTTAAAATTAGCTGGAATGACTAAATTGACACAAGTATAAAAAGTCTGTGACTAAATTTATACCAATGTAAAAGATTTAAGACTTTTTTTTTTTACACCTTTTCCTATTGCCAGATGAATGAATTAGGAGCTGCAGGAATCTAGCAATTTTATGGAACCAGAACTTGGTTTTTCATGTTAGCTCATTCTCTATAGCTAGTAGAGTTTATGATAATGTTGAAATACAGGATATTATCATCGATTATGTTGAAGTGTCACTAAAGCACTTGTTAAATATAGTTTATGTGGAATAATCTGATTTTTAGGCATTCTTTGTGCACAATACGAATGCAATTAATACATTGAAAATTATAAAGGTTTGTTTATTGGTTGCTTAACAAGCGCCCTCGGACACTAAGCTCGTTAACATAAACGCATTATCATTGATTGCTACGACTATTCAAATGATTGAGCATGAAATCAGCTCATAATTTGTCTCTTTTGAACATTTTCTGTTATCCAAATGGTATGCATGCGTTCGTAAAAGAAAATCACATAATACTAAAAAGAATATCATAGAGAATGGGTTAAACGTCTTTAGAAATCATATATTGGTGAAGGATATGGTGACTTGATCAATATAAACAATACTAACTAGCATTTAGGAACTTGACAAAATAGCCCTGTAACTTTGGGAGTACCTTCAAGAAAAGGGTACTTATACCCGAAATCCATATAGGTGGTAGGTAGAGAATACCTAGAAATGTACTAGAATTGATAAACTAATGAATCTAGAAGATTGCAAATGAGTCACTATTCAGTGAAACATTCTTCAACTCTTTTGTCTACCGATTGGGTGAACCATTCCTGGTAAATCAGTCTTAGGGGGAAATTACCAAAAAAGTATTACGTTTGTGTTAGTTCAGTTCTAAACGTTTTAATTTGGTTAATTTAGTCAAAAACCTATTACATCCGTGCTAATTCAGTTTTAAACATTTCAATTATGCAAATTTAGTCATTCCCATCAATTTTGGCTAGAAGTTGCTAATGTGATGGTCTACTTAGTGCCAATTGTCCTATATGACACAAGTGGCATTGACTTGGATAATTTTTAATTTTTTTTTAATTTTTTTATTCTTTTCTTTTTCTTTCCTTTTCTTTCTAAGGTCGACAACCCTCAGGCCACGACTATCACCCATTGGTCGGTGAGGGTGCCAAGCCGATTGTGTCATATAAGATGACTATTGCTAACTAGACTGCCAAATTTTTTATGCCAAAATTAACTAGAATGACTAAATTAACAAATTATTAAAAGATTTATGATTAAATTGGTACAATTAATAAGTTTAGGACTGAATAAGCATAAATACAATAGATTTAGGATTTTTTTTTGTAATTTCTCCTCAATCTTAGCATATTCATCAATGTTTGTAAAATCAAATAGCTAGTACAAATGGATTTGACCTTAAAAAAAAAAATATTCAATGGTTTGACATTTGCATTAAGCAGCTAGCACAAATGGCTTTGACATTACAAGATATTCAAGGTTTTGACATTTGCTCAATTGTCAAACTTATGACTTTTTCTCTTTGACATTTGTTCAATTGTCAAATTTATGACTTTTGCTCAAGTTTTGCCTAAGGAAATAAACTGATGCAATCAGTCCAAGGCCAAGGTCGATAATTTAATGCATATGGAGGCACACTCTTATTAAAGAATGAACATTGCATTTTCAAGAGGTCTTAGAGAGTGAAAATAACTTTGGCAGAGAAAAAATATGTACTTTTATATTTAGGCCAATAGATGGAGAAATATATTATTGACATCACAAGGTGCATATGTTTCGAAAAGCTTGAATTGGGTGAGTGTTATTTATAAATATATGGGCTCCCATCATTAGGCGCATATGTTTTGAATACCTTGAAACAATGTTATGTATACATATATGGACTACCACATCGAAGGGTTTTTTTAGTCAATCTTACTCTACTCCTACTTTAATGCATACTCTCAAACTTTTGCTCTACGCCGTTTGAAACAGTGTTATGTATACATATATGGGCTATCACATCTAACGATTTTTTTGATCAGTCCTACTCTATTCTTACTCTAATGCGTACTTTCAAACTTTTGTTTTGTCTACTTACATGGCGTGAGAATCAAAACTCACACATGAAACTAAATCATTTCAATCCCAATCCCTCAAGAAAATGGAGATTCGAATCCCCTGCCTCTCCCATCCTATGTAGGAAGGGTGGCTACTGGGGCAAACCCCAGTAGTTTACCACATCTAACGGTTAGGATGGATTAAATGGTGAATCAATTTGTAATAAACAGCTAAGTAAGACCAATTATCAATGTTCATCTAGTTTCATACTTCTCTAGAAAGGATTTAGGCTTCTTATGTTCCATAAAAAATGAATTATTTGAAAGATATTTTCACAAAAATGATTGCTCGTATTACTTAAATAATTAGTCAATAAAAAGTGTTTCCATTAACAAGAAAAATTCATATGTAAACATTTTTTTTTTTGTAAATAATGAATATATTTTTGGTTCGTTAATTTTTGTAACTGATACAAGTGATTGTCTTTAAAAAAAAATATATATTTTTTAAGTCATTCATCTTTTGCAAAACCAATGGAGCCTTAATCTAATTAGTGCGACCAAACTTTTCGAAAGGATTGAGTTTCACGAGATACGATGAAGCTCCAAAGCAAGAGACTGGTCCCTGGATCGGCAACTATATTAGCTAAACACAATAAACGCACATGGCTAAGTCAACTCAAGCCAAAAATAAGTTTCCATGCGGCAAATCGTTGGTGGTCTTTTAGTTACCCCTGCACATTGCAACAAATAATATTTGATTATATTCGGTGACATCAATCCTACTAGATGTTCTTTATATTTTAATGAAAAAAATGGAAAAAGAAATGATTGGAAGACCCAACATTGATGTATCAACATCTTGATAATATTATTAATATTATCTAAAGATTAATAATAATAATAAAAAAAAGCAGTAGATACCATCCACTTATTTTAAAGGCATTGGAGTGCGCTTGCCATAAATGAAGTTTTCCTTTTCGGCATTTTCTAATGAGCTCACATGAGGAAGAACCTCGGGTTCTAATTGAGGCTGCCAATACGTGTCATCCGGTCGTAATTTCTAGGATTCTCTTTTTTTTTTTTTTTTCCCCTTTGGCCAGTTATTTCCTGGGCTTATATCTCACTATTCAAAGCAAAACCACCCAACACTCCATGAATTTCTGGTTATATATGTTATTATAAGTTTTCTTTTCTCGATAGAATTGTTTTATTTTTTCATGAGACAAAACTTATGAAATATTTTCGTACGTTGAATTTGATCTTTTCTTTCCAGGCCAATTCATCGAATTTAGAGTATTCTTCCTATATTTTACTTCACTTTGAAGTTCGTTCATTTGCATTGGATATACACGGATTATGCTAGGACACTCTTGCACCAAGTATACTATGTCCTTGTTTAATTTAAAACCCTTATCTTCTTTTCATAGAGCAACAAATCATCATTCCCGATCAAATAATGAACGCTTGTTAAATGATCGAATCTGATGATCTAATCTCCCCCATATATGCTTGCGCTCTCAGACTATTTGATTTCAATCAAGTAGTGAGATGAACATGAATTAATTCTTTTCATGCCACCAATTATACAGCTCAATTCAAGAACAAATATAGTAAACACAAACTTTTTTTAATCGCACCTCTTTTGTAAGGGAGAAGTTAAAAAGCAAAAGAAATCTTGCTTGCGATTATATGAGATTCTTGTCTTCATCAACGACGTGCATGAGTCTTGCCTCTAAAAGAAGCGTTTACTCAAGGAGGGTCGGTGAGGCTTTTTGTCCATCATACAAAAACACAAAGAGGAAATCGATTTTTATGAATATACATGGAAAATGCGGCTTACGTGTATTCATGGAGACGAGTCAAAGTTGAAAGGTTTGAATACTGCATATTATTCACACAAAAAGAAAAATAAAAATAAAAAAGAAGGCCGTCACCATAAAATAATGCATAAAATTGGGGACAGCTAGTATATGAAAACAGACAAAATTTCTTGACGCTCAATCAATATACAGTGTTGCTCTCTAAAATATCATATTTTTATTTAGCTGAAGAAAACTAGCTAGAACTTTTTTACCTTTGAGAAAAAGTCATGCGGAAAAAATCTAAATGGTAACTTAAGTTTCAAGAAATGGGTATCTATGCAAACTTAAAAAGCCCTACTGACAAGTATGATCAAGTTTAATTTTAGGCAAACCCTAGTATGTGTAGGCGTGTTGGACTGCGCTCAGTTGGGTTTGTGATCCTGTGCCAACAACTCTTCCGTCCATGGGACACTAATCAGGGGAGCTTGCACGTACGGATCTCAATTTTTCCCCATCTAACATTGACTTTAGTTATTGGACCGCTTATTATCATTTTAATCAGCTCCTTTTAGATAAAATATATAATGGGTGTTGCTAACGAGTGTCTCAAAACACTTGTTAAATATGCATAATGAGAACAAATCGATTTTTATAGTATTGATAATACAGATCATGATGACAATTAATCCATTGATAATTTTGATATATCTTATTTGGGTGTTCAATAAGTGTTCACAAGAAATTCAATTTTTATCATATACATATATATATATATATATACACATATTATTATTATACCATTTTCATTTATGAGAGCTAACTTTCTGACAGTTGGCACATGCCCCCTTTTCTTTAATTGAGACAATATTAAGATTCTGCCCACGAAGGAACAACCTCGACGAGGTAATCATTGCGGCGCTCCATGTTACTTTCAATAAAGCTGATTAGTTCTCTGGTAGTTCCATATTTATAACTCGCTTGTTTTTTCACAACAATCCGTTATGTGCATGCCCATATATTAATAAAATTTACAACATAACTCGTCATTTTAGTTTTCTTTTCGGCTTTTTTCCTTTGATTGTAGCTTATCTTACGCATTTCATTTCCAAAATATTCATAGGTTTATAATTGCGAAGAGTCGTAAATAGGAGAAGAAGAGCATGCAATGTTGAACCTGTCCTAATTACTCTCTTAAAAGAAATTTGACAAAAATGGTCATAGTAATGAGTACGCTAGCTCACTTGTTTACATTAAATAGACAAACCTTCAATTCTAAAAGTTTATGAATAAAGGCATTGCGATGGAAATATCAGTTAAGTATCACTTTATAGCACTATGCGAGGTTTGAAACGCATGCATGCATGGTCGAATATGAAGTGGAGCTCGAGAAGATCGAATTGCAATGGTGTTGAGATCTTAACTAAGGTATGTACAAGGTAAGAGGCATGTATGAGGTAAGAGGGATTAGTTAAAGTTACAAGTACACTAGAGCACGCATCAGTTAAGGCTCTTAAACATGCTATAAAGCATGACTAAAATTTAAATTACTAACGCATAAATTATGGTACATAGGAATTAAAGTGAGCCTTTTTATTTTTTGGTAACCGAGGATCTGTCAGACCCGTCGGGCTTACGCCGAGCAGCCCATGGCCCATAGAGTGCGCGGTGCACCCCGGACCAAGCGTAAATACCTCGGGGGAGGCTAGCCCAAAACCCCAACACCATGACTCCCCATTTAAGATAGTTTAGCAACGAGATGGCTCGAACCCTTGACCTTTGCGATGGAAGAGAGAACGCACACCAATTACACTACCCATTGTTGGGTCTTATTCATATCTTAACTAATGGATGAAGGTATAATTAATTAGTAGGTTCTCAAAAAGTACGCTTACTCTCTCTTGCATGTCATAAACCGTGTACATGTGAGACTAATCATCGTATCATTTGTGCGTAAGAGTAAAGAACTATCCCGTCGAAGGATAGGATGGTTTCTCGGGTGGTGGATACTTGTGACAGAACCCAAATGAGATCGATCTCATCCATTGCACGTTTTCCGAGATTGGGACACTTAGAGTGCCAAAACTTTAAAACAGTACACTTAAGTGCCAAAATCGAAGTAAAATGGATAACTTAAGTGTCACTTCGGCCAAAATCTGACTAAATTGCTGACGTGGCAATTTTCTGGAGAGTTGAGTGCAAAATGGCATCGTTTTGCACGCTGACGTGACGACAAATTGCAAAAACGACGTCGTTTTGTGTTTAATGTGCAAATAATTAATATAAAATTTAATTTAATTAAATTTAAACTTAATTTTATTTAAAATATTCTAAAATTTAAAAACTAAAATTAATAAAAAAAAAAAAAAAGAAGGAAGAGGCGAAGGGGTGGCCGAGGGCCGAGCTCGCCGCGCCGCCTCACCGCCGTCGTCGAAGGGCCGGTGACGGAGGGAGAAGGGTCAGTTGGGGTCGCCAGCCCCCGGCTGATCGGTGGCGAGAGCCGCAAGCCCTTGCCGAATTGCGATGAGGGCCCTAACCCTCACCCCAGATCTAGGCGAGGGTTCGTGGGCCCTTGTCGCCTCCTCGCCATCGCCGGGAAGGGCTAGCGATGGTGGGGGAGCATCGGCTAGGATCGCCGGCCCCGGTCGTGGCGCGACGCCGGCCGACCGGTGGTGAGGGCCCGCAAGCCCTCGCCGAATCTGGCGAGGACCGCGACCCTCGCCCCAGATCTGGGTGAGGGCTCGCAGGCCCTCGCCGCCTCCCCACTGTCACTGGGAAGGGCCAGCAACGGTGGGGGGAGCATCGATTGGGGTCGCCGGGCCCTAGC
The DNA here is from genome assembly GCA_014182555.1 of Eucalyptus erythrocorys. Classification (NCBI taxonomy): domain Eukaryota; kingdom Viridiplantae; phylum Streptophyta; class Magnoliopsida; order Myrtales; family Myrtaceae; genus Eucalyptus; species Eucalyptus erythrocorys. The sequence continues at coordinate 24,462,347 of CM024605.1, read as the reverse complement.
CAAGGGCCGGCGATGTCGGCCAACCGGCGGTGAGGGCCCGCGAACCCGCCCAGATCCGGGGCGAGGATTGCGGCCCTCATTGCTATCTAGCGAGGACTCGCAGCCCTCGCCGTCGGTTGGCCAAGGGCCAGCGACCCCAACGACCTCCCCTCCGTTGCCAGCCATTCCCGGCGGCGGTAGCGAGGGCTCAGCCCTCGGCCGCCCCTTCGACTCTCCCCCCTCATTTTTAATTTTAGTTTTTTAAATTTTAGAATATTTTCAATAAAATTAAGTTTAAATTTGATTTAATTAATTTTTATATTAATTACTTACTTACACATCAGAGCCAAAACAACGTCGTTTTTACATTTTCTTGCCACGTCAGCGTGAAAAACGACGCCGTTTTGCACCAAACTCGCCGGAAAATTGCCACATAAGCAATTTGGCCGGATTTTGGCCGAAGTGGCACTTAAGTGATCCACTTTATTCTGATTGTGGCACTTAAGTGTACATTTTTTAAGTTTTGGCACTTAAGTGTCCCTCCGTGTCAAGTTTTAGCACTTGGGCTATTCTTACCTCCACGTTTTCCAATGAATCTTCACGGGTAGAATCACCACGAGGTGGTCACTTTGATGAAGTTTGATGCCGTGAAGTGGGGTTATCAACGATTCTTAAATTAATTGCCCAGCCATGTTTTTTCACCTTTGGCAATACTATAATGAGCATCTCGATATCAGTCCCAAGCGACCATTGCATTCGCCGGTAAAGTCATGTTCTCAATGACACTTACACATCTCTCGATGTCAAAGTTATAAAGTAAGCACATATAGAAGCAGTTCCAAAGTGTGAACTGTGTCTGAAACATATTATATTATTTTGAGGTACCTAACTACTTTCTTTCTTGATAATCAACAAGATGCCAAAAAGTTTGTAGCTTTTTTATGTGAAAACATGACCTCTGAGGGCAACTTTGTATAGAATATTGAGTGTTTTTATAATATAACCTAAACGTGTATGCGTTTCCTCTGTGCAGCTTCTCTTCCCTTTTCTTTTTACTTCATTTTTCACAAAATCTGAGTAAATGTTATGACAAGTTGGAAAGAATTTTTTTCAAGTTGCCATTAAGATCTAGCAACTTGATAAAATGAGTAAAACTTGGCCAGCTTTTTCCCCCCTTAGCTAGGAGTGCCTGGATGACTGCGACTCATCCTAACATCTTCTTATTTAGTATCGTTTATACTTTAAAAGGATGGCAAACTGTACTTTTGTTTCCTTTTTCTTTTTTGTTAAAGATTAGAAGAACACTTCTCTAATTGTTTGAACAAATTTTGTATTTTTAAACCCCTTGATTTTTCAACAGGAAATTTGTTCACAGCAAAACCTATGTGTGTCTGGGAATTTGTATAGATATAATTAAAAAGGGGTGAAACTCGAAGAAGATAACTCTTTTTTTTATTTACTCTCATTCTTCCTTTATTGGTATACTCGAGTATGGATGAAAAATATAGGAAACAAAAGATCTCGGTGACTACAGAGACGACCCAAAAATTGCTCCTCGTAAAAGAGATAATAAATCTGTGAAGACATTTCATTTATCTTCCTGAGGCCAGTAGAGAATATAGTTGGTCTTTTAATACTTGACAATTAATGATCTATAGATAAGATAGATTCGGGTGTCTCTTTGGCCTTTCCTTTTGTCTATGAGGTAACAGGCAAAGAGCTATGTTTACGTCCGAGGTCCGAAGTATTTGCTTGAATAAACAAGGGGCAAGAACCTTTGGTTCCTCCACTGTGATAGGTCGAAGAACATGCAAAAAAAATTACGTGACCCAAGCTCAAAGCTTTAAAAGATGTCTCGTGCCAGGAGGCCAAAGAATATTCAACACTGATCGCCACAATGATGTCGATCGAAACATCTTATAGCTGAGTTTGTCAGGGAAAAAAAAGAAAAGAAAACTTGGTCTATATTGAAACTCCCATGTGGTGACATTGAATGCCTCTGGTTCTTTGCTATGGCATTAAATGTCGTCCTTTGTTTTTCTCGTCATGTATCTCTATATCGCCAACACGTAGCCCACGGTCCCTTCAACTTTTCTCTAATCCCTAATTTGTTGAATTTGCCATGTGAGTTACACGTAGCTTATTGCATTATTAGGTCGACATTCAATGCGTCGTTCCTTTTTTGCATTTTATCTCCGGCAAAACTTAAGATGGATTAGAAAAAAATTATCAGGCACTAAGTTTCTCTTTTGACATTTATTTTGACGCTAAAAGTAATTTCAAGTAGAGGATGCTAAAAGTAACTTACTAATCTGGTTATACAATCACTGAGATTCGTCCAGTGACTACCCTTTTAACATAGAAAGGAGAGGTGAGGAGTTCAAATCCCCACCTTCTCAAGGGAGGATGGGGTGGGGACGAGCAAGTTTCGGGAGTAACTTTTCTTTTGCTTTTCGTATCGTTATAGATATATCATCATGCTGGTTAATTCTCTGCCTTAGCTTCTTCTTTAATTAATTATTTGAACAGATATGGTGATATAAAGCACAATAAATGGGAACACAACCATCTTGTGATCAAAACGAACAGAAAGGATCTTCACATTTGTCTGTTGATGGGGTTAGTCTAGCTCTGAACTTGTAGCTGTATCTGTACCTATTATTTTAGTTTGAGGAGAGGTTAATGCTAAGTTATGACTAACTTAAGAAATGTCTGAACTGAATCAGCGTGGCCCTATGATACCTCAATTGAATTTAATATGTCAAAAAGTAATCAATTCTCACGATAGTTTGGCCAGTTTCGCAGCTGGTATAGGCATAACACTCACACAATATAACTTGACCAATTTTATTCATAAACTAGTTAGAGTAGAGAACAATTCTGAATTTAAAAACACCACAATTGCTGAATTGATTGCAAGCTGTCCTTTGAAGAGTGATGAGTCAAATAGGTGATGCAAGAGATGACGCAGAGCCGAGTACAAATCTCAATTAGAAAAGAGTCCACAATGATTGAGTTCCAAAATGAATTGAAGATATGATTGAATGAGGAATATTGTCCTAACATTTTAAATTTGTTGAATGGCTTGATTCACAGTGAAGGTAACTAATCGTTAGTAGTACAAATTCAATCCCAGATAAATGATATAGTGATAGCTTAGATTCTGTTATCAAGCTTGACCAAAAAGGTTGTGGAGGCAAGTCGATATGGAGTTGATTCTATGTCAATATGGTACTAAATTCACGAAAATTATGCTCCATTAACGGATTATTGGTGACTTGTATATGCCGACCAAAGTTTCACTCATTGCAATCTTAAATTCTTAAGCGACATAGGTTATCATAAAAACTGCTGCGGTTAGTTTGCTTCCTTTATTGCATGTTGAGCTGTTAAAAGAGTCAAACTGGTTTTGTGGAGAATTCATAATGCAAATCATGATCATAAGCAAAATTGCAATGAGAGTTCCAACTTTTAGCTTCACTTGTTGATCGAGTAAAACACTTTGTTGTTTCTATGTACTTTTCTTGGGGGGAAATTTACATTTCCTTGCGCTGGTTAGGTAGAAAGAGAGAAACAGAGTGCACGATCACTGATGTCATCCATCTTCTAATCAGCTGGATCTCTCGTTTTAATTAGTTGCACTAGGAACATGCGCTCCCTGTTAATCATAATAACTCCCCAACTAAGCATTGATCAAGACACTTGGAAAATTCAAGACCACATTAAACAAGAATCAGTTCCCTAATTTCTGCAAAGGATGGACCACATGCAAAGCCAAATCCAAGTTTAAATTGGAATCCTTTCTTTATTTTTATTTTTTTGTCGTGTTGAAACATTTGGTTCCAACGCCAGCACAGAGACTGTAAAATTGCAACATTATGAAATGTAGCACTTGCATAATGGCAACTGTTAAAAAAAGTCTAAAAACAATGAAGAGATTGAGAGATTGAGAGAGAGAAGGGAAGGGAGTTTCGAACACCAAGTATAAAGTACTTTGTCATTGTGAATGTCATGTCCTTTTCTCATACCATAGAAAGTAACTATCAAACTTCACTTTGACTCATAAATGACATAAATAAAAGTAGGGTTAGAAGGGTTCGACAAAAATCTTTCCATAAGTGCAACTTTAAGATATTAAAAGATTGCTTTTGTGAGGAATAAATTGTTGTTTTCCTATAAAATATAGTACTCCGCACGTCTTTGTACCGGGACCGTGTTGTCAGCCTCTCTATTATATTCAGCGGTCTCCACCGCAGCCATCAGATGGCCCGAGTTCAGTGATCAAGTCGACAAAGCAATAAATGAACATTATTGGTCATTCAGAAGACTGAATTGGGAGTTACAAATTATACCACGACTGGCTAAATAAAAAACAAGGTTCATTTAAAGCCCAGCCAATAGGAACAAAGCCCCTTTAGATCAGACTGATCATTCAGATCTTCTTGAGAGTAAATTATTGACCTGACTGACCAAAAAAAAAAAAAAAAAAAAAAAGATTATTGCAATAATTGCCAAATGAATGAATCAGGAGTTGCAGAAATCTGGCAATTTTATGGCATTGGAATCTGGTTTTTCATGTTAGCTGGATCTCTCTATAGCTATTAGGGTTTATAACTCATGTGGATGTAGAGTTGCACTACTTAAGTCATAAACGCAATATTATATATTATCATCACTCATGTTTGAATGTCTTTGGAGCACTAAATATATTTTTATAATAATTCGATTTTAAGGCATTCGTGGTACATAGCACAAGTACAATCAATACATTGAAATATATAAAGTTTCCTTTTCTAGTTGCTCAACAATGCCCCTCGGACAGTAAACTCGTCACATAAACGTATTATTGTTGATTGCTACAATTATTCAAATGACTGAGCATCAAAATCAGTTGATAATTTTTCTCTTTTAAAGATTTTCTGTTATTCAAAAGTATAATCTCAAAATATCTTATGAGGGTGTATGCACTTGTTCGGCAAAGAAAATCACATAGTACTAAAAAGTTAGGTATCATAGAGAATGGCTTAAATGTCTCTAGAAACCATATGTTGGTGAAGGATATGGTGACTCGATCAATACAGACAATGATATCTAGCATTTTACTATTGATTGATAGAGTAAATAAGTGGCAGATTGCAAATGAGTCATCATTCGGCAAAGTCTTCTCCATCGCTTAAGGATACCAATTTGGGGAACCATTCTTAATAAATCAGTCTTATACTCATCGTTGTTTGTAAAATCAAATGACTAGCACAAATGGCTTTGACCTTGCAAAAAATTCATAGGGTTTGACATTTGCATCGAGTAGCTAGCACGAATGGGTTTGACATTACAACAAAATTCAAAGGTTTAACATTTGCTCAATTGTCAACTTATGATTTTGCTCAATTTTCAAACTTATGCTCAATTTAGCATCAAAGAGGAGTATCCCATTTTGAGTTCTGGATTTAGTTGAATAAGGGAATAAATAAGTTGATGCAATCAGACCGAGGCTAAGGTTGATAAGTTCATGCATATAGAGAACCTCTTGTTAGAGCTTGAACATTGCCTTTTCAAAAGGTCTTGGAAAGGGAAAATTAGTTTGGCAAAGATATATATATATATATATATAAAGAGATGCATGCCCGACTCCACTAGTGCGTTTGTATTAAAAACCTTGAATCAAGTGTGTATCAAATATTCATATATGGTCCGTCACATCCAATGGTAAAGATGAAATGAATGGTTATGCAATTTAATACATTAATAAATATCCACATGTATAATATGGATCTTTTTTTTTTTTTTTTTTTTTTTTTTGCTAATGCCCATCTAGGTAGCGAATTGCAATATTCATCCAATTACTTATTTTCAACAAACTATTCATGTTGGTAGTGTAGCCTGGCTTTTCGAATAGATCAAATTCCACGAGATATGGTGAAGCTTCAATATAAGGGACTTGTCCCTGCATCATCAACTATATTAACTAAACACTACGTGGCCAAGTCAACTCAAGCCAAACATAGGTTTCCACGCGGCAAATCGTCGTGGTTTTATTGCTATCCTTGTACATTGGGATAAAATAATGTTGGCCTACATCTAGAGATGTCACCACTTGATTTTCTTTATATTTTGATAAAAAAAGATAATTGAAAAAGAACCAACATTGATTTATCAGACATCTTGATATTATTACTAAATATCATTAGAAAAGCTATAAAAACAAAGCAGCAGATACCATCAACTTTTTCTAAATCTTGTATTTATTAGGCATTGGAGTGCGCTCGCCATAAATGAAGTGTTCCTTTTCGACATTTTGTAATGGGCTTGCACCGTTGCACGAGGAGGAACCTAGGGTTCTATCTGAAGCTTTCAATAAGTATTATTTAGGGTTAATACCCTAAAAAACCCCAAACTGGTACACCTGTGACAAATTTACCCCAAACTATTTTTTTGACCACCAAAAATCCCAAACTGGTACATATGTGACAAATCTACCCTCCGTTAGCTTCCGTTCGATTTTGCTGTTAATTTTGCTGACGTGGTTGCTGACTTGGCAAGCCATGTGGAAATTCACAAGTTTAATACCGTTAAAAACCCCAAACTGGTATATTTATGACAAATTTACCCCAAACTGGTATATTTGTGACAAATTTACCCCAAATTGGTATATTTATAACAAATTTACCCCAAGCAAGTATATTTACGAGAAATTTACTCTAAATTAATTTTTTCGATCATAAAAAACCTAAATGGGTACACGTGCGGCACATTTACCCTCTTTCAATTTTCCCAAATTTGATCGAGTTGTGATTACCAATCAATTTTATTTTCCGGATTATTTTCTACGTGGCATTAACCTTACTAAAACATGTAATATAAGATTAAAACAATGTCGTTTAGGCTCAAATCCTAATTTTTAACTAACATCTTAATTGAATTAGATTAAAGAAAAGCTATTTTTTCTCTAAAAAATAAAAAATAAATAAAAAGGAAAGGAAAAAAAAGACAAGGGCTACAAGCCCTTGTTTTGGTTGTAGAAAAAGGGTCGGTGAGAGCTCGGTGAGGATCACAATTGATTAATTTAAATTGAATATCTTATGTGAATAATCCATGCATAGCATTTTTTTCCACCGTTCAAACGTATCGAATTAGAAATCAAATTAGCAAATTCCATTAACTTGAATCAATGAAATGATCACATTAAATATTTTCATAATAATATAGAATGAAATTAAGCAGCTATCAAATGTTCATATTGTTTTAATCTTATATTGCATGTTTTAGTAAGGTTAATGCCACGTAGAAAATAATCTGAAAAATAAAATTGATTGGTAATCACAACTCAATCAAATTTGGGAAAATTGAAAGAGGGTAAATGTGCCGCACGTGTACCCATTTAGGTTTTTTATGATCGAAAAAATTAATTTAGAGTAAATTTCTCGTAAATATACTTGCTTGGGGTAAATTTGTCATAAATATACCAGTTTGGGGGTAAATTTGTCACAAATATACCAGTTTGGGGTAAATTTGTCATAAATATACCAGTTTGAGGTTTTTAACGGTATTAAACTTGTGAATTTCCACATGGCTTGCCACGTTAGCAACCACGTCAGTAAAATTAACGGCAAAATCGAACGGAAGCTAACGGAGGGTAGATTTGTCACATATGTACCAGTTTGGGGTTTTTGGTGGTCAAAAAAATAGTTTGGGGTAAATTTGTCACAGATGTACCAGTTTAGGGTTTTTTAGGGTATTAACCCTATTATTTAATCGTAATTTATAGGGTTCTCTATTACTCCTGTCCAATTATTTCCTGGGCTTTAAGACATTTTTTTCCTCTAGATTTTTATTTAGCTGTTCTAGTTAAGCAAAATTACGTACAAATATTTCTGCTTACGTTTCACAATTCAAAGCAAAATCACCTAACACCACATGAATTTCTAGTTCTAAGTTATCAGAAATCTACATATGTAATTAAGCGAAAGAAGTTGACATATATATTTATATGTTTGTTATATAAATTAAGTCCGAGAACCCCACAAATTGATCTTGTTATTGCAATTTCCCATATAACTAAAAAGAATAAGCTCAAATGCTAGGCACTTGCTTAATGATTTATAATTTCTGATAAATTTGATTTTTTTCTTGAGAAATATCCCATGAAATATTTGTTGTAATTTGCATTTGAACTTTTTTCTTCGCTAATTCATAAAATGTACAATATTCTTCCTATATTTACTTCACCTTGAACTTCGTTCATGTGTATTCACTGTACAAGCATTATTCTAGGACACTCTTTCGCCTAGTACAGGATGTCTTCGTTAAAATAAAACCTTATCTTCTTTTTATAAAGCAACAAATCATTTCTTCCTATCAAATAATGAGAGCATCTTAAATGATCAAATCTGATTATGTAATCTCCTCTATATATGCTTGTGCCTTCAGATTCTCCGATTTCAATTAAGTAGTGAGATGGACATGAATTAGTTTTTTCACGCCACCAATTATAAAGTTCAAGTCAAGACTAAATAAAGTAATGGGCATTCACACACGAGCAAATTTGATACTCTATATACCAGCATGAACCCATAATTTTTATTAAATGCACCCCCCTAAAAAAAAAGAGAAAAGTTAAAAAGGAATAGAAATCTTGCTTGCAATAATGTGAGATTGCAATCTTCATCAATGACATGCATGATTATTGCATCTAAAAAGAAGCGTTTACTCAATCGTCATGCTTTTCATTATACTATACAGAAATATGGAAAAAAAAAAAGAGAGAGAGAGAGAGTCGATATTTATGTCACATTTGTACTATCCAGCTATTATGGGATGGAGGTCATACGTTTGTATCCTAAGCTTCGATACCTTATGGTAACAAAAAATTGTGCATTATTCATATCAGCGAGTAGATGAGTGCCCCTGAGCACCCGCTAGTTAAGGTTCATTAAACATGCGCTTAAAGATTAATAAAATTTAAATTACTAAAGTAGGTACTATGGTACCTAGAAATTATTGCGAACTTATTTATATCTTAACTAATGCACAAAGGTAAAATTTATTAATTAGGTACTGGAAAAGAACGTTTACTCACTCTCGCATGTCACAGATCATATTTCTGTGAGACTTCTCATCGAGTCATGAGCATGCAGAGGAGTAAAAGATATACTCTCGAAAGATATGATGATCTCTTGTTCCGTAGATCCTCGTCGACATAAATATATCTCTTCATTTATTACACGTTTTCTTAAGAATCTTTCTGGATAGAACAACCACGAGGTGGTCGCTTTAATGAAGTTGATGCTGTGAAGTGGCGTTATTAATGAATCTTGAATTAATTGCCCTGCCATGTTCTTCAAACCATTAGCAATACTGAAATGAGCATCTCGATATCAGCCCCAAGAATCGTGTTCTCAGACCACAACTTAATGACACTTACACATCTCTCGGCGTCGAAGTTATAACGTTAGCATATATAGAAGCAGTTCCGAAGTGAGAACCGCGTCCGAAACATATTATTTGATGGTTCCTAACCTCTTTCTTTCTTAATTATCAACAAGATGTTGCAAAGTTTGTAGCTTCTTTATATTAAAAAAAAATGACCTCTAATGTAAGTTTGCATAGAATATTAAGCATAAATTAAATATCCCCAACGGGAAAGCGGGTCCTCCGTGCAGCTTTTCTTCCCTTTTCTGTTTAACTTTATTTCTCACAAAATCTGAGTAAATCTTTTTAACAGCTTGGAAATAAACTCTTATCAAGTTGTTATTGATATCTAGCAACTTCGGGCAACTTAATAAAATTGCTAAAACCTGGTTAGCTGTTTCCATCCCAACTTGGGAGTGCCTTAAAGATTGCAATCTATTATGACATCTTCTTATCTAGTTTCGTTTATACTTGAAAAGATGCCAAATTGTACCTGTCGGGATTTGTCGGATCCAAAAACGAATTCAACCCAAAATCAAACCCCTAAAACTACGCGGAAGACGAGCCCGGGAATTCTATATGCATCACCGATCAAAAGGGATACCACAGATTGGGACATACCTTATTTTCCACGGATTAAACACCAAGGACGCCAAGAGGAAGAGAAATAACGGTCCTGTTTGATTCAACGACAGCAAATCGCCTTGGAGGAAGAGGGGTGTCGCCTTTTTGATGCCTACTGTTCTTGTTCCTTTTTTTGAGAGTTTTGGAGGGAGAGAGAGAGAAGAAAAAGACGTACGTTGTTTTCTCGCCAAAAGGTACTTTTTCTCTCCCTTCCCCTCCTTATATACCTCTCCCAAAAATAATAAATCACACCCCTTCAATTCAACTCCTCATCCATGGGCCGTAATTTGTGGGCCGGGCTTTTCGGCCCATCATGGGCGGACGGGCCAACTTAGGCCCATCCAATAATTAAATAAATAAAATTATCATCTCCCACTCGCACATGGTGGGCCGAACAGATCCTCTTAACCTCTTTGCAGCATTCATACTAGTGAATAATCCGTGCGACCGGCATACTTTGAGAGCTCGTTGCCATACATCTGTTAGGAATATACGGCAGCTCATAATGGGCGTCACACTCCGAGTAGATTTAGTATGCAGTATCCTAGATTGATCAATCACATTTATATCTCTCTTGATCTCTTTTCAACAACGATATATATTGCATTCACAATTATGATTATTCCAAAGACAAATCATAATTGGTCGACCGGTGAATACAAAAACAATGTGATTCTCCAAAATCGATCTTCCTCTTTCCTTCAAACTCTCAATTTCAGTCCAGCTTGCTTTTCTAGAAATGTCCCATTAGATCGAATCAACTCATGACCATTGGCAACATTCTAAGATAGCAAACACTAAATAGAAATCTTGAGAATAAGTAAGAGTCCTGAGGGGACAAAAAAACGAGGAACACCTTTCCCTCAAGAGTCTCACACGGCATAAAAGTTGAGATCAAACTTTTTCCACTCTTATTGGTCGTCTTATGCATACGTAGTATGAAATACGTATTACGGTATTAACTCCTTTCCCATGGAGCGTATGTCTACACAATCAAAACCGTACGATGATAGTTCGGACATACTCAATGTCTAACTTGAGTTCACGTATCTACTCATTCACATAATTCATCAGAACTCACATCTGGCATCTTAGACAGATAAAGTAAAATATGTGAGGTATTTTACTTTCGGACATAGTACTTATCATGTCATCATCTCAACACTTAGTTAAGGCGACATATATATTTTAAGCTTGAGCTCTCGATTATCACCTAGATAATAAGCTTAAAATCGTCTCATCTCTATTTATCACACAAGAAATAGAGGCGATTACCCGTGTGAGTGGGCTAATCTCTTATCTGTCCGACATACTTTCTCAACTCAATATAATGCACCGAGCATTAAGATGCATAAAGATCACATAAAGATTCATAGGCATTAATGATGAAAAAACACAATTTCATAAATGTGAACAACTCGGGAAATTACAATATCCAAGACATCGACTCTACGCAATCCTAGAGACTTTACATGACTACAAAACACATCTCTAGGTATTGGCTTTGTCATAGGATCTGCTACCATTTTATGCGTAGATATGTACTGTAAGTTCACATCCTTTCGTGCAACCATATCTTTTACCAAGTTATACTTGGTATCTATATGTTTGGTCTTGCCATGATACTTTGGATCTTTGGTGTACGCTATAGCTGCTTGGCTATCACAGTTAACCAATAATGGATTTGCAGCTTTCTCAATAACACCTAAATGATCCAAAAATCTCTTAAGCCAAACTCCTTCTTGTACAACTCAAGCGATAATGCCACGAACTCAGCTTCCATCGTGGACAAGGCTATACATGTTTGCTTCTTACCGCTCCATGATATGGCGCCATTGTTCAGAAGAAAGCAAATCCAGAGGTAGATTTTCTTTCATCTAAATCTCCTCCCCGCCAAGATCCGAATAGCCTTCAAGTCGCAGATCCTTTCCTTGGTAATTCAGCTTGTAATCGCGGTTCCTTTCGTATACCTCGCATTCTCTTAACGGCTTTCCAATGTGCTTGACCTGGATTGGATTGGTATCTACTCACCATTCCAACTGCAAAGCATATGTCGTCTTGTACACATCATAGCGTACATTAAGCTCCCGACAAAGACTCGGCATAAGGAACATGCTTCATTTGTTCCTTTTCTTGTGGAGTCCTTGGACACGCCTATGGCTCAATCCTTCACCTTTTGCAATAGGAGTGTCTATGGGTTTACAATCTTGCATACGAAATCGTTCAAGAACTTTATTTATATATGTTTCTTGCGAAAGAGATAACGACCTCTTCAAACGATCCCTTGAAATCTTAACTCCAAGAATGTATGCAGCCTCACCCATATCTTTCATCTCAAAATTTGAAGATAACCAACTTTTGATGGTATTAACTAACTCCATATTGCTTCCGGCAATAAGTATATCATCTACATATAATGATATGATCACAAACTGATCTTTGGATATTTTGATATATACACAATGATCCTCATCAATCATTGTAAAATCATATGCCATCATAGCATTATGAAATCGTATATACCATTGTCTTGACGATCGCTTAAGGCCATATATCGATTTCAAAAGTCGACATACCTTTCCTTCTTGGCCTTTTATAATGAAACCAACAGTTGTTCCATATATATTTCCTCATCTAATTCTCCATTGAGGAAAGCAGTCTTTACATCCATTTGATGTAATTCAAGATCCATACTAGCCACTATTGCCGAAATAATGCGAATTGAGGTAAATCTCACAACAGGGGAAAATGTTTCCTCATAATCAATCCCTTCCTGTTGATTATACCCCTTCGCCACAAGGCGAGCTTTATATCTTTCTATTGAGCCATCAGCTTTACGTTTTATCTTGAGAACCCACTTGTTCCCAATAGCTTTGCGTCCTTTTGGAAGATCAACCAGTTCCCAAACATGGTTTGACTTCATTGACTCCATTTCCTCCCTCATTGCATCCATCCATCTTTCCTTATTAGGGCAATTTAGAGCCTCATGAATATTTCTTGGCTCATCCTCATCTTGTGGGGCAATCATAAAAGTTTCCCCTTCAATGTCAAAACGTCGACGGGGAATACTTTTGCGACTTGTTCGCCGTATGGGAGATTGTGCATTTAGCATATCATTTCTCATTATGCTCCCACTAGGATTAGATAATGACGATGTCGTCTCATCATGTGGTTGTGATTGAGAATCGCTTGTATGCAATTCATCACTTCTCATACTACTCCCACTTGGACGAACCCCACTAATATCATTATCTTGATCCATGGTTTCAAATAGGGAGTAATCTTCACCTATTTCGCCCTTCTTAGGAAACTCATCCTCTAAGAATGTGACATCTCGTGATTCAAATTCAGTTACACTCCCACTTTCCGCTTACCTATGAACACATATCCTTTAGAGTGTTCGAGTATCTTATGAAAATACTATTTTTTCCTCCGGGACCTAATTTCCCAAATTTGTGAGAGGGCTCATGGGTATAGGCTGCACAACCCCATGGCTTAAGAAAACCCAAGTCCGGTTTTCTACCCGTCCATAACTCATATGGAGTGGAAGTAACGATTTGGAAGGCACCCGGTTAAGTACATAGGCAGCGGTTAATAAGGCATCACTCCAAAAGGTGATGGGTAAGTTAGCATGTGCCATCATAGACCTAACCATTTCCGAGGGTTCTGTTTCTTCTCTCTCGCAACACCATTTTGTTGAGGAGTATATGGAATAGACAACTGTCTTTCTATTCCTTTTTCATCACATAATTTTCTGAACTCATCGATAAATATTCTCGACCTCGATCGGATCTTAATGCTTTTATTTTTCTGTCTAATTGATTCTCTACCAAGGCCATAAACCTTTTGAAACAACTTAAGGCTTCATATTTATGAGAAATCAAATAGACATATCCGAATCGAGTATAATCATCTATAAAAGTGATGAAATAAACAGCCCCATGCCTTCCTCTCACATTCATTGGACCACGTACGTCGAATGGATTAAATGTAGAGGAAATTCAGCTCTTTTACCTTTTCCAAATGGTTTCCTTGTTGTTTTCCCTGCTAGGCAATGCTCACATGTGGGCAAATCGACTTTTTCAATATTGCCCAAGAAGCCCTCTTTGGCTAGTCTGGTCATACGTTGTTGGCCAATATGACCAAGTCTAGCATGCCACACATTCACATCATTGTCATATGTATTAGGAGATGTGATAAGAGAATAACAAACATTCACATTAACATAGTCAACATCCAATACAATGAAATCATTCAGAAAATAACCACAACCATAGAAATTTGTCTTCAAAAACAAATCCACACCACTATTATGAAAGTTTACATTAAAACCTAGTTTGACCAACACCAAAATGCACACCCGATTCCGACGAATCTCCGGAGCATACAACACATCATGCAGGAGCAATGTGCGTCCACCACGCATGTTTAGTTGGCAGGCCAATTCCTTTCACTTCAGCTCTAGAGTTGTTTCCCACATAGATCCACTTACTTCCGTGTGGTACTGCCGGAATTCCACGAAGGATCCTCTATCCTTCGCTACATGGTCCGTTGCTCCCGAATCTACATCCACAAAGGATTGGATTCAGTCAAGAATACAGAACTTGATACATAAACAAAGTTCTTAAAAGCACAAGGGGTATATACCTTCTTTGGCTCGCGACAATCGCGAGCATAGTGACCTCTCTTGTTACAACTTGTAACATTTCACCCTTGCTAGCTTCTTCATTCGAGGACGCTTTCCTCTTGCACGTTGGTCAAGCTTTGGTTTCTTTCTTGAAGAACTTGGTCCCTTGCCTTTCCACTTATTGAACCAATCGGACGTTTGCGCTTGGAGCCCGAAGCTCCACTTGAGCTAGAACCAAAGCATAATATACATCGGTTTTCGGCTTAGCCGCCAAGAGGCGGTCCTCTTCCAGCTCAAGATGGCGCACTGCATCCTCAAAGACTTTGATATTTTCATTGTGGGTCAGGTGCACCTTCATATGCTCCCAACTCTGAGGCAAGGAACGGATCACTGCTTGCACTTGCTGCTCGTCGGTCGAGACATGGCCAGCATCCTTCAGCTCATTTATCATATTTGACATTTTCCTCAGATGTTGCTTCATAGTCTGACCATGAGGCTTTTTGTAGGAGTCAAACCTTATGGTGAGCTGCCTTAGTTTGGTCACCGAAGTATGACCAAATCTAGCTGCCAATGCTTCCCACATTTCTTTGGCATTCTCAAAACGCCTGAACTCACGCATGACATCGTTTTCCATGCTACTCAGCAACGTGATGCGAGCAAGGGAGTTCTTCCTTTTCCAAGCAGCGTATGCATCCTTATTTCTCTTATGTTGTGCAGGTGGTTCCATCTTCAGGCTCTTCCATGGTTAGGTTTAGAGCTTCCAAAACCTCCTCGCTCTTCCAAAGACATATTGGATTTTCATGTGCCGATTTCATAGTTGTCACCATTGAGCTTTTCACCTTTGTTGAGCTCGGCAACTATACTTTTTGTAGCCGAGGCCATTGATCCGAACACATTATTCATACATGCACGAAAAAATTAATGCCTATCACTTATGCATCCACTTTGCACGTACCCATCATATTGATAAATAATTTTAAGTAAGGCTTTGGAATCAAAAGGTCACTAAGTTTCCAATCATCCTCCAAAAAAAAAAAAAAAAATCCTAACTTAAAATTATCATTAATATAATTGTCATATGCAAACTAAATTTTATGAAGTTACAAAAACTTCCACAAACTATCAACAAAGATCCAACAACAAAGAAAGAAGGCAAATAACATCTTACATTTAATAGAACAATTATGCTTACATACAATACAACTTATATATCAGTCGTTACATCAACAATAATCAGATAATAATAATAAAAGAATTTACTTAAAGTATCCTTAAAACTATATTAAAAGATGGACAGCTCAAAATGTCTAAACATAAGCTAACACACGAACCGGGAAAGCTCCCTTTTTGTTCAATTTCTTGATCTTGTCCTTTGTCATAATAAGGTAATAATCATCTACAAATTCCATCACAATTTTCTTATATGAGGCGGCTTGGTTGGCATTCCATATGCGATTCAACACTCCATGCCATTCTCGGTGGAAGGGTGCTCATGAAATATCGCACCATGTCGATCGTGGCATTGGACGACCATTCCATATGACCTTTTGAAGTTTCCCGTTGACCTCAAGAATATGATCAATTATGTCCCCGCTCTCCCATCGATAATTATCCAAATCGGTTATCAAATTCGCAAGCCTTTCCTTTTGTTCGGCGGTATGTACGCGAATGGGCGATCGGAACTTAAGGGGAGGCATTGTTCATGCAACAAATGCAGAATAAATAGGGATTACATATAATCCACATAGACATAATTGAAAAAGAAACAAATTCTTTTCCGTTTTTTTTTTTTTTTTTTTTTTTTTTTGGGTCAACGGTCAACGATGGTCAACGGTCAACCGTCAAACGGAGTCAACGGTCAACGGTCAACGGTCGTCAACGGTCAACGGTCGTGGTCAGCCGGGTCAGACGGGTCGGGTCGCCGGTTCGGGTCGGGTCGGACGGACCGACCCGGCACGTGCGGCCCGCATGCATGACGCACGATGACGTCATCGGCGCGTGCGACGCACGCGCCAACGGCAGCGCCAAAGTGCACGTGCGTGCGTGCGCGCGCGCGTGCGACGCACGCGCCGCGGTCCCCGATGACACCCGTTCGCTCCGGCTGCGCTTGGGGGCGCGTCCGGCGGCGCTCGCGGTGTTCCACCACTCGTTGCGCTCGTCTCGACGAGACCTTTCGTCCGGTTCCATCGGGAAATCAATTTCGACTTACGTAAAAGTCGAAAAATTGCATGTACATCTCGGGTGTCGGGAATTTCTTGCCCCGATCGGTGCCGGCCGAATTGCTTTGGACGAAAATCATTAAAAAACACATCCACAGACATGAACAAAGGTCGGGAAAAGCATAAAAGGGGATCGGGAAACATAAAACGACGCTCGATACCAATGTCGGGATTTGTCGGATCCAAAAACGAATTCAACCCAAAATCAAACCCCTAAAACTACGCGGAAGACGAGCCCGGAATTCTATATGCATCACCGATCAAAAGGGATACCACGATTGGGACATACCTTATTTTCCACGGATTAAACACCAAGGACGCCAAGAGGAAGAGAAATAACGGTCCTGTTTGATTCAACGACAAAGAAATCGCCTTGGAGGAAGAGGGGTGTCGCCTTTTGATGCCTACTGTTCTTGTTCCTTTTTTTTGAGAGTTTTGGAGGGAGAGAGAGAGAGAAGAAAAAGACGTACGTTGTTTTCTCGCCAAAAGGTACTTTTTCTCTCCCTTCCCCTCCTTATATACCTCTCCCAAAAATAATAAATCACACCCCTTCAATTCAACTCCTCATCCATGGGCCGTAATTTGTGGGCCGGGCTTTTCGGCCCATCATGGGCGGACGGGCCAACTTAGGCCCATCCAATAATTAAATAAATAAAATTATCAGTACCTTTTCCCCAAAAGATTGGAAGAACATTTTCTATAAATATTTCGCAAAATTTTGTTTTCTTTTAAACCACTTGATTTTTCAGGTGGAATTTGTTCACAGTAAAACCCATGTGCGTTTTTTAGGAATTTGTATAAATATATTTAAAAAGGGGTGAAACTCAAGGACGAGGGTTCTTTTTCTTTTGTCATTTTTACGCTCTGTTTAACTCTCATTCTTCTCTTTTTGGTGTACTCGACTATGGATGAGAAATATAGGAAACAAATGGTCTTGTTGTATACGGAGATGACCCAAAAATCTGTTTTTCCTCGAAATAAAGTAGTGATAATTCTGTGGACACGTATTATCAATCTTCCCGAGGCCAGTAGAGAATACAGCCGGTCTTTTAATCCTTGACAACGAATGTTCAAAGACATAAGATAGAATCATAGTACATCGCTGAGACAGGGCTATCCGAGACCGAGATACGGATGTATCTTTGGCCTTTCGTTTTGTCTGTGAGCTAACAGGCAAAGAATAATGGGCACGTCCGAGGGTCGAAGTATCTGCATGATAAACAGGAAACAACAACCTTTGGTGACACATAGATATTACGTGGCCCAAGTTCAAAGCATTTAAAGATATCTCGTGCCAGAAGGCAAAAGAATATTCAACACCAATCACCGTACCGATGTCGATCGGAATATCTGATATGTGTGTGGATCCCATGAAGACACCAAAAAAAATCAACCCTAGTCTTTATATCAATGCTTACGAGAGATCACATTGTACGGTTCAAATGATAGTATACTATTGTTTTATCTGCAAGCTCTCAATTTCTGGAGACAAAAGCTTTTAATGACAACAAATGATTCGTGGGACGTGTGGGTCAGTGAATATGTGAAATTATATCATACAGAAAAACAATGAAGGGACATTAAAGATATATGCATGCAAAAAAATGATATGATCTTGTGAGAGTTAGATATGGTGTTCCAGTACTGCAAAGGCCAAGATATGGTTGCTTTCTTTTTGTCTTCTAACAGAATGAAAGAACAACGGACTCTCGAGAGGGCAGAACGTGCAATAATGGCCGGCTGCAAACTAGGATTATTAATGTTCTCTCATGAAAATAAGTTTTTCTTGGTGATGTTGCTTTCGTCTCTAGAGTTTGAAGCTTCCTTGGGCTTTCTTTATGAAGCGAAATGAGCGCCAGAATCTTAGGTTTGGACTTTGGAAGATGTGCATGGAGGACTTCTTGTTAGTTCATCCGTTAAAGAAAAAGAAAAGGATTAGGGTTTTTCTTTTCCCTTTTTCTTTTCTTGAGTTTCGTTCATCTTCTAATTAAATTCAGGATATCAGCTGATATTAGCTACAAGCTGATAAAAAATGAACCGGATGTGTTTCTTTCTTTGTTATCTAGACGAAGTTCTATTCTGAGTTTCAATCCATTTTTGTTTGCAGAAGCTTTATCAGGATGGCCGCTAGGGTTTCTGAGACCGATGCCACTAGGGTTTCTGATATACAATGATTAAAGACTTATGGCGTGGCTAATGTGTTATTAATAGTTCGGAAATGACATCGATGTCCCCAGCTAACTCCCCCATATTAAATTAGGATGCATTTACTCTTTCGTTGACATTGCTGATACCTTATATAGCATCTTGATCTTAAATTATTTTCTTAACACCCAGATTTTCTGTTTGTTTAGTAGTTTGTTTATTGTGCTAATTACATCCGTCAATTGAGTGTTGGACTAGGTAGTATCAGGTGTCCTAGCTTTTGCTGAGAGCCGAGGTGCTATTTTTGATGAATTACAGTAGCCCCTGCATTTTTCCCCCGGATTTGTGGATTTTGATGTGCTATCTGAAGGATGAAGCTTCAAAATTTATTGGGATGGACATACGTCTATATCTGGGTATTCATCCCTTCGATAGGACCTGCGAAATTCAAGGTTGAAATTTTAGTCTTTGCGGTAATCTAATTATATAACTGTCAAATGAAACTCTGCGATAACTGTTTTGCAAGTGCTCCCACATATTTCTGCATAGCCGTTGCTTGATTGGTAACATAACAAGGCTTAGCTCTGATACACCCATCCTGATTTACCTCAATTAATCACTTGTTTGAGTATCTATACAAAAATTTCAATTTCGATAATCTGATTTTTCGTCTTAACAATTTGGGTGATTGAGCTTTTGTGTGCAAGCTGATAAATTATATTTTTTTCCTTCAAACTGGGGAGAACTCCTTGGAATGACATTCAAGAATGATATATGAAATAATATTGTCGTCCCCTTCTTGATGCTCTGTCTATTCTGTGCAAAAGTGCAAAGAATAGAAAGGGAAATTTCGTTTTTTTCTATCTCATTGGTCATAAAGAACGATTTTGGATCGGCTGCAATTTGTATCGGAAAATCGCCTTCTCACCATATATCACTATTTTGATTATTGTTTGCCAAGGGCTGTCGAGGGAGATCAAACTGTTTCAGTTTCTTGATGCCCTGAAGACAAGACCTTCTATTGCAATTTGACCTATAAACGATGCATTACAGGTTAATCATCTAATGTAAGTAAGATTAATGTGAGGATGACTCGGCTCATCAGCACAATGTATATATATTAAGACTATTATGCACCTTAATAATGTGCTCATAGATGCATGTAACTGACAAAGAAGCAGCAAACCACATTTTCAAGTATAAAAGCTGCAGAAAAATTGTTTTGATCAGATATAGCACTTTGAGGAGGCAAGGACCTGAGTGAGATGATGTATTGTCTGGTCCATGAAGTTCTAAGAATCCCACACAAGTTTCTGTGATCTCACCGTCCTTTGATACCCGGCTTCTACATAATTAATTTTGAGCTTATCATACTCGAGAAGAATGCCATGTTCTCTCTGTTGCCAGATGTGATAACTCAGTTCTTCCACTTTTACCAAATCATACCCGCATCCCCTTCAAATAATTGGTCAGTTTATATGACACTAATTGATCACAGCTAGTCAGTTCTCAATGATTGCATCTGACTTTGGAATTGATTGCATTGCTGTTATCTAGTTAAGCTCAGAGGCGTTTAACAGCAATGAAAAGGTATGCATTTGTCTAATCCAACCACAGCTTGAAGAGTCAGTTCCTCCTCTTAGCTGTACATGGCCCCATTCGCGACTCATGTGAAGTAGTTACGCAGACTTGGGACTTTCCTGTGTAATCACAGCTGATAATAAAGAAACTAAGTTACTGGTGAGAACAAAAATATAATCACTACGATTTAATAATGCAAAATGAAAGTCAATCCTTTGCCACGTCTTCTTGGTATCATATAAATACGTGGTGTGGATCTTGTTTCTCTTCAAGCTTTGAGCTACTCAAGCTTCTCCCATCATTCACAACTGAGAAAAATAGCAATCTTATTCTCCTACAAAGCTTCTAGCAATTACAATGGAAACTTTTGGGGCCAATTCTGAGGTCGAATGGGGCTCTATCAGTGGAATGTACTTCACTGAAGAGTCTGACCTCATGGCTCAATGGCTCGATAAGTGTTCATTACCAGCCGAGCTATATGGAGGCTCGCATTTCGCATTGCATTCTGCATATCTGCCGACCTATGAATCTTTTAACCTAACAGGGGTTGATGGAAGTGCATTCTGCACTTCTGATACTCTCTATCCGAAATCACATTCTTCTTCTCCACATGATGAATTTCATAGCAGTGTTAGTAGCTTCCTTTTTCCAAGTTCAGACCGTAGCAACTACTACTTGAGTGACTCGAATCCAATTCTGGTCACTAGTAGTAGCTCCCTGTGCAATGAACTTTCCATGAGCAATTTGAGACAAACCGGTTCTTGTCTCATTGAAGGGGACGATTCACCAAACCGAGAAATGAGCGAAGTTGATGAGTCTCATGGGAGCCCCCAAGAAATGGCTTTAATGGAGAACTCTCTGCAGCTCAAATGGGGGTCTGAGATTCCACCATTGATATCAGCAGCAAAAGATGATAAAGATGATTCAAATGACAGTTCTAGGAAAAGATCTCGGAGCCTAGGAGAGGTGAGTAAAAGTTGTACATTTCCAAAAATCACTAGTTTGCATCCGGGATTCTGCTTTTTTGATGATCTGCCATGTGAATTAATAATAATTCTGGCTTCCTTATGATTCTATTTCTCTGACGTTTTAGAAAAACAAGAAAAGCGTTCGGTTAAGGAAAGACCCAAAACTTGATTGTCCAAGAAAAAGCCATGAAGAAGCTAAAGGTTCCACAGGTGGGCAGATCTCAAGTACTTGCTTCTCAGAGGATGATTCTAGCTCTTCTCTGGAGCTGAACAGAGGAGCTGCTTCAAGTATGAGTCCAAAAGAAACTGCATCTCTCAGTCCTAATGGCAAAACCAGAGCCAGCAGGGGCTCGGCAACAGATCCGCAGTCTCTCTATGCAAGAGTAAGTACATGAAAAAAAAATAATGCTATTTTGTTTGTCTAATTCCACAATATTTGAGTTCTTGACAGATCTTTCATCTCCAAGAATAACAAATTAATAGATCATTGCTTTCATCTTATAGAAAAGAAGAGAACGGATAAATGAGCGCCTCAGAATGCTACAGAGCCTTGTTCCAAATGGAACTAAGGTAATTGGGTGATATCCTGCATCAATAGCTCAAGTCTTGAATAGTAAAATCTAGTCTCGTGTTTAACTGTCGTTTCTGTCCACAGGTTGACATTAGCACGATGCTTGAAGAAGCTGTTCACTATGTTAAGTTTCTACAGCTGCAAATAAAGGTAAGCCCAAAAGATTGAAAAAGTTACGCTAGATTATACCACATCATCCTACAGCACCGTTCATGCACAAAACTTCCGAAAAATAAGATATGTACATTGACATTTTTTTCTTGTGTGTAAATTTGTACAGCTCTTGAGTTCTGATGACTTGTGGATGTATGCACCGATTGCTTATAATGGAATGGACATTGGGCTTGATTTGAAGCTAAGTAAATCTTGTTCACTGTAAAGTTAAGGAAGAGGTTATCATGCGAATGAAATTCTCATGAAAAGAAGAAATCTCTGTCCGACTGCAATGAGGCAAATCACTTTATATTGTTGAAGGACCAATCTCACTAACTGGTACTGAGATTTGTCGATGGACAACTCATCGGCAGTGATTATCAAGGGTGATTGAATAAATTCAGTTCAGCCTTCTCTCCTCCATAAATAACCAGTGTCCGCCTCAGAAGCTATGTTTTCCCCTTAGGAGAGCAGTGATTATCAAGGTCGATTGAATAGATACAGTTCAGCCTTCTCTCCTCCATAAATGCCAAGTATCAGCCTCAAAAAGCTGTGTTTCTGCTAGGAGATCGATTCTATGTCTCATGTAAAGTAGCTAGTCGAGAAGGAATGACCCGTGTATTATACTCCACTGATGTATATTTGATATGCTTTATTCTCATCTGCGAATGTGGAAACTTGAATATAAATAAAATCTTCTGGTGAGCATTCTTTACCAGCACCCAGCAGTGCCAGCATCAATCTGCCTTCCGTTGCTTGCTCTTTTCTACTTAATTTTGTGGAGAAAGAGTAATTAAAGGAATAAAAACAAACTGAGAGTCTTTTCATTTCTCTTCATCCATCCATCTTTTAGTCCACATTCAACGGAGAGAGTAGGGTAACCTACATCTGCACATTTCTTTGCTTAATTGGAGAAAAGAACTCCTAGAAAATCTTCACAGCATCGATTGCTTAGGGATGATTGGTTCCTGGTTTAGTCTGCTTCCATCTAGGAATCGAGAATCGGACAGGGAGGATAGGTTCCCAATTTTGGGACCGAGGATCGGACCAAATAGTCCTAGGGACTCGTTCAATTCATGTTCCCATTGTACCGATCACTCCGCAAAAATATATATATATATATATATATATATATAAAAATTAAAAATTAAAAATACTAGAGTCATTACTATTTTTAGGGTTTATTTCTCCTTTTAAGAAATTAAAAATATGTATATATATATATATATATATTTTTTTTTTTTTTTTTTTAAGTTGATCCGGTCTAGTCCGGTTCCCCCTCCCCCGGAATTAGAAACTGGACTGACAATCATTATCCCATTTTTATGGAATGGGGAACTGGACCAAATCGACCGGTCCAGTCTAGTCTAGGTAGTTCTCGGTTTGCGCGGTCCAACATGCTCACCTCTACGATTGCTTAATCAACTAAAAATGGGGGTGGTACCTTTCCCTGCGACTCGAATTATAGAACTAGTCATTATAATTGACTGGACTCTGCTTTGTGAAGTGCAATTAGTTAAAGTATCCACACAAATTTGAATAGAAAATGATATCGACTCTTCCATATTCAAAAGAACTTCTCATTGTATTTACATACCCTTAATCAAATATACTCATGGTAACCTAAAATTTGGTTATTCAGAAATCAGATCAGGGTGCTATGAACGAAGATGCAGTGTAATAGCAGAAATGAAGGTTCAAACGGTTAGGCTACATCCCAGGTGAGAAATACACTAAAAACAATTCACCAATTTGAACATGAGCAATTTCATAATGGAAGAAGATACAGTCAGTAAGAGAAGATAATCGCATCTGCTACATATGTGCAAAAACAAACAATGAGTCAATCCCCAACATTTTGCAAATTGAAATGAAGATAACGTATAATTGGAGTTTCATTTATGATTATGGAAGTCCACCAATCTAGCTGCAGGTGTCAAAAGCAGCTTCTTTCTGGAAGCACTCAAGCTTCCGCAGCTGTATTTGTACTTTCCCATGCCAGGGCAGTTTTCTCAATGTGCATTAACAGAATCCTATAAATTTTGTTCCTAACCCTACTGTAGACCTCGAATTCTGGATCCTCCAAATCAGAACTCCCCCTGCATCCTATCTTTGCATATCTAGCCTCCTTTTTCGCCATGACGTCCAACCAATCGCTCACTCTTTTGATCTGAAGCATCACATGGATTGTCTGGCTATTTGATATGGATTCTATGGAGAATTGGCTCTTAAGCCCATCTAAGTGTCGCTCCACGTATGCCAGAAACAATGTCCTGAATTCATCTTGCAGGGAATTGGCTAAATCAGCTGTTGCACTTGAAGGACTTCCTTTCGAACGTTCAAGTTTGTGATTCTCAGATGTCACCCCGATCATTACCTCACAGTTCTTGTGTTTTCTTGTTGGCACACTGTCAGCAGATTCAACACAAGACCGTTTGAAAGCTTTAGTGGCTTCAGCAGATGGAAGGCCAGAACTTGTGGTCGAAGATAATGGAACTAGATCAAACGCCAAAGCTGCTTTAATCCACAAACTTGCATTTCTCTTCCTATCTAATGCAATCTTAAAAGCTTCCCTTGTGGAATTCACGCTATTGGGCTCAATTTCGGCTGCTCTTGTTGGAGTGGTCTTGGTCAGTGACTGAATAACTAGTCGACTGTGAGCCATGTCATCTTGAAGCTTAAAAAACTTATCAACTGGTGGCTGCTCTTCCTCTGAATTGGACGACTGAAGTTCTGAATATGCACTGAAATTTCCAGAAAAGAACAGAGTCGTCAGACATATTTTGCTGTTACCATAATCTGTCGTACTTTAGGAGCTGGTAGCACTTAAATAGCTCAAAAATACAACCAGCCGACCAGGTGATAAGATCAAAGGACATATAGTCAGAAAGTGTTCACACTAACCGGTGAACTTTTGTTTCTCGTATCCACAATGAAAAATGCCAAGAAAACAGAATTTACGTACAAATTAGCTTTATGCAATATTATAGTATCTATGTTCACATACCTGAGGCATTTCAGCGATCTTTCAGCCGCGGAAGCCTCTTGAAGAGCCTCCACAGCAGCAAGCAAAGCTGCATCTCTTTGTTTCACTACCTCCTGAGGGAACATGAATTGAACGAGTGCTTCAGGAAATTTGTTTCATGTCTTTTTGTGCATATGAGGTTCAATTAAAGAGAATGAACCAAATGAGCTTGCATATGTTTCGAGATCGGAGTACCTTGCCTAGATTCATCAAACCCGAGGGAAGAGAAGACCACAGAATTTTGTCTTCTGTTCTTGTTCTGTTTAGTACTGCGCTAAACAGTGCTGCTGGATCCAGGGGAGCATCACCTTTTTTGGGTGTTCCACAGTTCCTGCTCTTCAATGTCCTTATCGATTTCGTACCCATACTGATATTTTTATTTATCGTTTTGGAGTTTGATCCGTCAGAAGAGCTCTCATGCAGGGATTTGACCGGAGAAACCTGTCAATACCCAAAGAAAAGAAAAGGAAAGATGTCCTTTTTAAAGTCATGTAAATTTTGAAGGAAATCAGTAAACAGTCCCCTGAAGCTAGCATATATCGGAACGTCGGAATCAGTTTTGATATCACAGAAGATCGGTTCCTTTTAGAATCTGCATTTTCCAGATGGTGATTGGTGAATCACTTTCTAAAATCTGAATACTTCTCTGCACAAACATCGACGGCATGCTTAACATTCATGAGATCCATCTCTCACAGCACATTTCTCAAAGAAAAATTGTTAAGAGCCCATGGACTGTCCTAAATACACAATGCAATTTACAGAGAATTATAAAACTGAATAAAATAGGCAATTAATCATAAGACAAGAGGATAATCAAGCACAACAGTGGATTAATTCTCTCATGCTCATTAGCTTTCCACTCAGTCATACGTATGAACATGAAAAAAAAAGCTATGCTGAGACTCACACATCTACAGTGGTCTTGGCTGATTGACATGGGCTTTAATCTGTGCTTGAGAATTCGAGATTTTGAAATTTCGTCTATTCTCATACTGTCCATTTCATTCCAGCTTCTTCTCTTTGTGGTTGAACTCTCCGAGCTTGACGAGATTGCGCTATCAGAATCGCTGTTTTTGTCCCGTCCAAGCAAACCTTCTGAATCGGATAGTGTCCTACCAACACCACATCTTCTTGATACGCTATTTGTGACGCTTCCGCAATTTTTCCTAGCTACATTGGCCCTTGAAGCATTGGCAGACCGCTTTGGTTTCTTCTCTGTATAATCAATTATTTCTTTTGTTGATTCAGGATTGGCCCAAATTTCCTCCAGATTTTCCAGGGGAACAAGATCTTTAGGAGCCCCGCCACACAAATGTCTGTGGGGAATGGGCCTTACACCTTTGAGCACCGGAACAGGATCCGACGCCTCCATCTTATCAGCATATACATATTGGCCAAGGTGTAATTTGTTGCATAGAATCAAGTCATCTTGTTCTTGAGGCAAAGAAACATTCATGGCATGTGAAGCATCAGAAACTTTCACGTAAAATCCCCCGTTAGGCCAGAGATCCCCTTCAGACAGGACAGGCATTATGCTCCTGATTTGTAACAGCGCAGCTTTTCGATCTTCGCCAGCCATCTCCTTCTCATTCATGCCTTGAACAAGCTTGACAAGAACCCCAGGGTTCAAGATTGACATTTTGTGTCTCGGAATTAATTGGAACGCCGCAGATCAGATGAGATTTCACGATGGATTTTTTGACTTTTCCCCGCATCAAAAAGATTTGATTTTGCGGATTGAATGCGTGGAAACAAGAGATGGATCATATAAAAAGATGGACTTTCTGTTTTTCCGGTCCTCTTAACGGATTTGCAAGAACGAGCTGGTCTAGCCTGTGACACAGCAAAGACCTGAAAGACGGAAAGATTGTCGTTGGACGAGAATTTGTGGTTCTTAGTTGGCTTGGGATTGCATGAAACGTGTCGACTGAAGCGGAGGCTGTTGAAATCTTCAGCGTTTATCCATTTCTTTTGGATTTTCAAGCATTCTCCTTTCCAATTGAGCAGTGCATCTCTTGGCCACGAGGATTGAGTCAAGGTGATCAAAAGATACAAGGGTAAAAAACAAGATCAATCAAACTTTTCCAGAGTATGTAAACGGTTGGAAAATTTGAGTTAGAGTTAGCGAGTCTACTCGGAAACAAGTTAATGTACCTAATAATGAATAATTCGATTTCTCAAATACCAAGCCGAGTAAATATTACTCTTTTTATTTATTTATTTATTTATTATTTATTTATTATTTGCTTAATAAGAGATCTGAGCATTCACCGACAGAACTCGGAAAATTCAGGGGGGCGAACAAAATGCCCAATTATTACAAGAAAATGTATTTTTGAAGGCCAACTATGATGAAGACAAGGCTGGATTGATTACCCTTATCTTCATTTATCTTTTAGGATTTAGCTGTCAGGATATTGAAATTAAGCTGTTTTTTTTTTTTATCGACCAGCAACAAGGACCACGACTTTTTTTTTTTTCTTTTTTGGTGGTAAATAATCTCGAGGCGTGGACGTGAAGACCCGACCACCTGGAATTGTTTACGATTCCATCTAGCGTACAAGTATGCTATCCAAGAGAGCATCTCCAAAAGAAAAAGGAAAAAGAGGACAGTTAGTTTCTTACCATAGGATGAAACCTAATTCTAAAATACAAGAAACATTTGTTGAAGGGTGCACTTAGATGAATAGAGCCACTGGTGTCGCTGTGTTTTCAGCTCAAGAACCAAAATATGATAAAGCTTCTGGCAGCCCATCATAACAGTTGATATATTCTAGTGCCGTCCTCGTACCCTTCCTGCAATCTCTTCAAATCCGAGTTTCCTGTCTCTCTTCATCTGCATGTGCGTGCACTCGCAGTCTTGCTTGGATACGCGGATTGACTCTTTGCTAGTTAGGTGAGTGAACCTTATGGAGTGGAAACCAGGATGCGAGTTGTATGACAGACATGTTAGAATTTTCCCAATATGTAAACTAAATTAATTGACATTGTTATTTACCGTTTAACGTTTACCGTTTTACGGGGTTTAGTCTAAGGTGAGATAGAAGGTTTCTTAATTAGTCTAATATGGGACTGGCTAGTGTGGGCCGAGTTGAACCTGGCCCATAATGAGGGGGACTAGTTAGAAACTCTATAAATAGTGCTCAAGTCTCTCCTCTAACCCTAATCTTACATATCCTCACCTAAGAGACGTTATTCTAACGTCAATCGTGAGGGGCCGCCTCATTGAGCCAATGACTCAGAGGGCAATAAAAGAGAAGGATTTGATGCGTGGATAAACCCCTTGAGTGTGGGCAATCTCTTTCTGCTTCCGCTTTCAAGAACGAGATCCTAAAACAGATGCGTTAATTTTCTACTCTTGGGTGTGTGTTCTTGTTCTAGTTATGGAGATCTTGGGGTTGCGCAATTTGCATCCTACATGTGGTATCAGAGCCTCCATAACTCTAGAACTTGAACCCTAATTGATTTTGCCCTTATTATACTAATTTGCCCTAATTAGTATGAATCTGACCTAATTTGTGATTTTTGAGACCTTTTATTCAATAAAAATTAAATTAAATCACAAATTTGGACTAGGCGAGACGAGACGGGGGTGATTTGTGTAGTTGCATGTGCATGCCAGGGGCATGCTTGCGCGTCTGTGTGCGCGGGCACGGGCTTTGTGTGCAAGCTCAAGCTTGTTAGATTCGATATGCTGCAGTAATTATTGATTTTGCTTCTTGGATCTTCAATTGATGTCAATTGATTGCATCAGAGGAATCTCATTAAGGAGTTATCAGTTTTTGATTTTGTGAATATGTTGCGGACGTTTGAAATCGAGCAAAGAAGATCCGAAGATCAAATCCTCAAAATTTGAATTTGCGTTGGAGAGTCTGACCGCTAAAATAGGAAAGTCCAACTTTCACTAGGACTTGGATTTTGTTTAAAATATATAGAGATATGTTTTGGATAAAATCGTTTAAGATAGGAAACGGAATCCTATGAGAAGCTAGCTTAATGAGATAATGAGAAAAACTTTTGTTGCTCATGTATACTCCATTACATGCTGGTAATCTTTGAATGTTGGACGTCTAAAGAATCTGTGACCAAACTGATTGTACTAATTAACTCATCTGCTGAGTGTAGATAATGCATATTAGTTAAGTTATTGCATATTATACCTAAACTCATATGGTCACTGATTAACGTCTATCAAATCGAATATTTTTATGATTAAGGAGTATGGCAATATTTATGCAGAGTAATAGTATCTAATGTTATAGTTTAGATATTTGGTTTTGTGGTGTGACTCAATTTAAAGGTCACTGGTTGAAGTAATGATTTTTGTTACTTAAAATTGGCTAATTAATCAGTTGTTGGCCTTGGAGTCATGTTTTGCCTTATGAAACTCATGAACTATAATGGATCAGCTGTCAGGCTTCTCGATCTGGTGTACCATGCATTGCTATTGGTGATAGATTCTCTAGATCAACATTAAAAGGAATCATTGAAATCTGCAATTTTGATGCACAAGAGAAGTTTCCTGTGTTGCTGTGATTGGTGATCTCATTGGAATTTATCTTTCAGATTCTATGTGTGTGTATGTATATATATATATATATATATATATATATAAATTAATTTTATAAGGCAATGTAATTAGCATGATATGTGATTTGAGTGATATGTGCCCCTATCATTAAAGTTGAAATCACATGTATATGGTGTATGTGAGATGTAAATATATCCCTGGTATGAGAGAGTTTCAAGGATTCAATTGAGTAGTGACCGCCAAAGTGGCACGCTTAATTGGGTTTAAGAAATTTCGGTCTCGTACGCTGATTGGGATGTCTTCTAGTCTAATGCATGGTCATACTCCCAAATGAGGTGATTGTGTATTAGTTCATGAAGGGATACATGATGGTGTGGTGGAGGAGTGATCAATCCTAATGGTTCATCTGCCCAAAGGTGATGAATTCATGAAGATTGGAACATATTCTCATAACCGCTATCATGTGGGGAGTGTACAACTGCATGTCATATATTCTACCCAAAGGTGATTATATGATCATGCATATAACTCTCTGGATGTGTACTTAGACATCAAGTTACACAGTGCTCACATGATGCTAATTATATACATTGCTTGTTTTTCAGTTATCTTTCTGTAATTAATAACTCAACTATTGTTGAGGTTTTTACTGCTTCAAATTTTAAGTTGTGGACATATGATTTGTTGCTTAAGAATAGAGCACTAGAATTTGCTTACTGTCCATGAAGCGGTCCATTTTGAAACACTTGAAAAGTGGTTTGCCTACAAACTGCACTACTAAGAGATGATAGAAGCCATGTCTTGTCTAATACCAAAATTAGGCCACATCTGCAAAAATTGCATTTAAGTCCTAATGACATATACATCTGGTATATGGTTAAAAGGTTATCAGGCTCAATAGTGGCCGTGAGTATTTTGGCAAGTATGACAATGCGAAATAACTTAAATGGTCATTTGTCAAATACATGGTAGATTCTAGGGTGGTAACTTAATTACTATACCTATATATCCTAACAGAAGATTTGGTCGAAAGGCATAATTGCACCGTAATTGCAGAGGATAGATGCTCTCAGACTATTAAGGATAATAGTACAATGAAAAATTACTGTGTCTTTATCTTTGTCTTTGCCTAAATAGATAATTGTCTAAACAGACAATTGTGGAATCTCCTATACCACAGACTAAACTTGATGAGGTTCAAAGTACTATTCTTGATATAGTTTATGATGAAATTTTCCTCTCAATGATAGAATGAAGTGGTTGTAGATTTACTCGGAAGATTTGTTAGGGAAAGACGATCAGTTATTCCATTAGACTATATAGTCTATTTGTGAGAGCATGACCACAATATCCACTACATGATTGATTTAGCGACATAAATAAATGTTGTTTCTTATCCTCAATTAAATATGTGATTAGATGCCATAAAAGGTGATATGCAATTTATGAAACATGTTTGGAAACTTACTGACTTGTCTAAAGATCACAAGTTTTTTAGTTGCAAATTGGCGTACAAAACTAAAAGAATTTCAAAGAAAGATTGTGAAGTTTCAAGAACGAGATCCTAAAACAGGTGCATTAATCTTCTACTCTTGGGTGTGTGTTCTTGTTCTAGTTATGGAGATCTTAGGGTTGCGCAATTTGCGTCCTACAAGACAAACCATTTCAGGATGCATCTGTTATGCGTCTTAATCACCAAAACGCGTAGAAGAAATTATCGTCCAGTCGATACATATAATGATGACTCGGAAGTCGGACCTTCCTCATGCTGGCAATTTGCGAAGCTTCCCGAAAGAACCAACTGGCTAGTTATAATAGACCATAACCAAAACAAGGGTTCATGTCTATCTCAGCTCTTGTGAGAGTAGGTAGCAAACAAGTCACACCAAGATATGTCTGCCAGTCCTGTCAAAGAATGCTCTTGAGACTAACTTTTGAATTGTAAGTCTGGTGAATAATGCAGAGGAAGAGACGGACCAGCTGAAGGCGCATCTACATCCGCAGGGACCACTAACTAGAACGCGCAGTCTACAAAACATGGCCACATGAGGGAAAAAAAACAAAGAGGGTTTTGTTTTGCCAAAGCATCCATGCGTCAGCACTAGAGGTGGCAAAATGGGTCATGGACCCATTTTGCACCCATATTTTTAACATTTAGGTCGAATATGGGTTAATAGCCCATTACAACTATTAACCCATGTTCGACCCGCTTTTTTGTTCAGTTTTATATGGGTCGAAAATGGGTCAGACTCTCAGACCCATTTTCGACCCATTTTTAAAACCCAAATGGAAACTGGTCCACTAAAAACCTATTTTCTCTACCTTCGACTGTCACGTTCCCCTCCGCCACTCTCCTTCGACAGAACCACGTTTCTTCGACAGTCCTTCGACGTTCCCCTCCGCCGCTCTCCTCCTCGACGCCTCCGCCACTCGCCGTCGCGGCTCGCCTCCAAGTCGCCTCCGCCGCCCACCTCCACGGTTCGCCTCCGCCACTCGCCGCCGTTACTCGCCTTCGAGTCGCCTCCACCGCCTGCTTCTGAGGCTCACCTCCGCCGCTCCTTCGAAGATCCTTCGTCACCCACCTTCGCCGACGAGCACACCCACGAGCTCCAGCTCCTCGTTCGCCAGATCCAATATATAATGGGATAATTAATTTGGCTCGGATCGACGAACTCAATCGCCCGAACGAGGTTAGGGTTTCTTTTCCCTTTAGAACTTGTTATGATGTCTGACCATATAAATACATTCTTTTTTGTGGTTGCCACCACTTATATGGTTTAAAAACTTTCAAAGACAAAGATCGTAAGTTTTCGTTCGACATTACTGAGGTGCTGTCTTGTACTTGTCATCAATTTTTAGCGTGTTCTTGGAAATATGTTCATTTGTGAGTCCTTAGTAACTTTCATTTGATTGGCCTACATCGGGATGAAGATACATGGGACAACATTAGCTGTAGGCTTCCACTGTCTCTGCTTAATTCATTTTGGACATGGAATGGTTATCTGCTTTGTATAATATATATTTTCAAAATGTGACCTACCCACTATACTTCCTTGGATGTAATGATATGAGAAAAATGAAAGATGCTTCTATCTTGTTTCAAAAAAAATATATATATATATATATTTTCAGGGTACCTGTAGTTGGAAATTTCAAATTACTGGTATTCTTGTTCTGTAGTTACACTTTTTTCTACTTGATTTTACTTTCTCAGTAGAATCTATGTGCATCGAGATGTTATGCCTCGGAGGGAGGAATATCAACTCCCGAAGATTGAGAATACTCAATTTCTATTGCTAGGTTTGTAAGACTATCCACACCTGCAAAGATGTTCATTTGGTTGTAATTTCATCGAAGAACCAATCCCTTAGCAGAGACAGAAGCAAAGGTGATAAAATATGTCAAACGAGAAAACAGGCGGGTGGTACTCGGGGGTTTTGAGAGAAGGGGAATCAAAAACCAATCACAATGTAGTGATCTTAAAATAATAGCTGAAATCAATAAAAATATAGCCTATCAAGTATGCACACCACAAAACGAGGGGACCTTTGCATTAGATAATGCTGCACGTGCTTTTCAATAAAATGAATTATCATAATTATTTTTCAGGGGGTTGGGGAAGGACCCCATTGCCGTTCCAGAGAATTTTGTTGTTCATTCTCTACTATATAAATCAAATAGACTGTGTTTGTCTATATGGAAGAGGTTTATCTCCCGGATGGTTAGCAAATTCTCAATTTTCCAATAGTTTAGTAGCTATGTGGAACACCAACTCAAGCAAAACATAAACTCTAAATTCTAAGCTTGTAAGAATTTTCTACATGTGCGGTTTAATACTAGAAATTGTCATGCATTCATCGATGTAGGCTCTTGACTCTTGGTAAGGATGTTTCATTGAGGTTGTTAGTATTAAACATATATAATTAAGTCCGCATATGGCAGAAGCCTTATAAGTTGTAATGGACCTGGTTAGTTGTCTCCCCAAAATGCTCTTGTTGTTTTCAAAATTTCTTCAACAGAGTGATGAAAGGTATTTATTAGAAGTAATAGATACTTCTGAAGCCAACAAAAGTAATCATGAATTCTCATCACCAAGTAGCAACTAACTCATATGATAATCCTGTTTTGTGCATTGAGTTTCGATTAGCAAAGCTTATCCTAAAGACCACAGATTGGACAGTTTTGTTGGTTAATACCAAATATTAATTTGTAAATGCTGCGTCTCATGATAGTCAGTGTGTACTTTATTAAGTCAAAATGAATAAGGCGGTTTGAACTTTGATCCCTTCAGGGTGATATTGGAGATGGACACAACATTCTTGTGAGGGTACATTCCGAGTGTCTCACAAAGCGATATATTTGGATCGGGGAGATGTGACTGTGGAAATCAGCTGGCGCTTGCTAACAAATCGAGGCAGCTGGGAGGGGTGTGCTAGTTTATCTCCGTGGGCATGAAGGGAGAGGGATCGGTTTGGGCCATCAGCTTCATGCTTACAACTTACAAGACGATGGTCGTGACACTGTAGAAGCCAACGAAGAACTTGGATTACCTGTTGACTCCAGAGAATATGGCATCGGTGCACAGGTACGTGCGGTATCATTTTCAAAATGATGGTGAGGTTTCTTGGGTGTTGCATGTAAGCTGACAGTCTATTTCTTCCCATAAGATCACTTATTTCATCATGGTGCGAGGTCTAAGGTTTCCCTCCTTCATTTTAATTGGCTTGACTTGATTTTCTCTGTTGTCTCTTTTATGTTCTATTGATTATTGTGGAAACTATATCTGGGTGAATTTCTCTTGACGATATTCTTTTGCCTTTTAGATATGTTGAGGCAGGAACTCTGATGAGTAATTATGCGCATATTTTTGACCTTCTCACGCTCCTCCGCCAGGTACTTAAAAATCAGATGTTGGTTGTTCAGATTGAGGGTGAAGTGTCAAAGTCATTTCCTTATGCATCTGCCGGCTTTCGTGGCGAGAATGTTTTTGTTGAACTTTGTTGATATATTTTTGGGAGACATCTTTTTCCGTAAATTTTAGTGCTTTCATCATGATATAACATTAGTAGCATTCAGATACACTTCATATGCATTTACTCTTCCCTGGGGATCTTGAATATCTATACTAGACACAGTAATGCTATGAGCACAGGCCTACCAGAACTTTGGATTGTTTATATGTAAAACCTTGACTAAATGGGACTTCTAACTTGGATTACCTTGTTGAACATTCTAGGGGTGCATACAGCTAGCTTGTTTGACCGTGTATTATATTCCATGAAGGTTGAAGCATCGGACTGTTGTGATTATCATTATCATTGTTGTTGATAACACGTAGACTCGAATTCAGATTTTTGCTTCTTTTGGCTGATATAAGAAACTCGGCTTCTGTCACCTTTTATATGATACAGCGACTTTATCGTCAAAATATCACATGTGGATATCTTTCAATTTCCTTCCACCCTTGTTCGTGAGACTGGTTGGCGTTTTCTTCTTTTGTAACTTTATTTGTTGAGGATTATTTAGTTTGAATTCTCTTTTGGATGATCTAATGAGTTGACCCTTGCTAGATGGCTATCTATAACCTTCTGTTTGCTCTTTTTCAATTTATAATTTGACCTCAATAGTATGCTCACTTTAAATAAGAAAAGCGTGTGCATAATCTAATTCTTGATAAATATTTCAATTTATAGGTTTTTTTTAACAATTTTTATTTTATTTACTATTTTTTATTTAATTTTTTAGGTTTTTTTAACAATTTTTATTTTATTTACTATTTTTTAATTTAATTTGAGATTTTTATCCAATTAGCATATAGCTTAAAATGAGTGTAGGTATTTTTTTAGAATATTAGTAGGTTTTAGCAATATAGGTCGGGTCAGGTATGGGTCTGATAGGGGTCGGGTCGGGTATTGGTCACTATATTTACACTACAAGAATATAGGTCAAAACGGGTTAAATGGGTCGACCCATTTTCGACCCGACCCATACCCGACCCGACTCACCCATTTGCCACCTCTAGTCAGCACTCCTAAACAGGGAAATATCTTATTCTTAATTGACAAGCAACTTCTATTTTTGCGCATTGCATAGGAACAAACCTGGTGGGCATTATTCTCACCCTCTACTATAAATTCAGTGCTGAAGGGGTTTGCCAAATCCTGTCTACAAGCGAAGAAAGCAGTAAATATGCATCGTTTCGAAAACCAGCTTCTCTCATCTCTTTGGGTATCATTCATTCTGATTGTCCCAATCGCTCCTCAGCAACATGCATGCGACAAAAGTGCCCCAGAAACAAGCCATTTTCCCTTTTGCAATACCTCGTTATCCTACCAAGACCGCGCCAAACACCTAGTCTCGCTCCTGACCCTCCATGAAAAGGTGCAGCAATTGGTGCATCATGCAACCGGCATTTCCCGGCTTGGTGTGCCACCATACAATTGGTGGTCCGAGGCACTTCATGGTGTAGCAAGTGGGCGTGGGGAGGCCGTCATTTTCAATGGAACAGTGCCAGGGGCCACAAGCTTTCCTGCGGTTATACTCTTGGCTGCGAGTTTTAACGCCACATTGTGGTATAAAATGGGGCAGGTCGTGTCAACCGAGGCTAGAGCCATGCACAATGTTGGCCAAGCGGGGCTTACATACTGGAGCCCTAATGTCAACGTGTTCCGGGACCCACGATGGGGGCGCGGACAAGAAACGCCAGGAGAAGACCCTCTGGTTGTGTCCAGATATGCGGCGAACTATGTGAGAGGACTGCAAGAAGTGGTGGAGGGAGGAAATTATACTGACAGCAGGCTCAAGGTTTCTAGTTGCTGCAAGCATTATACCGCTTATGATGTTGATAGCTGGAAAGCAGTAGATCGATTTCATTTTGACGCACGGGTATGGAAAAGTGTACTAATTGCACTAGCTTGGACTGAATAAAGAAAAATCTAGAGAGATTAGCTATCTGGTGTTCGGTGCAGGCTAGACTTTCAACAAAGTTACATTTCTTCCCTAGAAAGTTGAGCATAGTTCCTCCTTGCAGGTGACAAAACAGGACATGGAGGACACATATCAGCCACCATTTAGGAGCTGCATAGAGGAGGGACGTGTTAGTAGTGTTATGTGCTCTTACAATAGGGTGAACGGGGTTCCTACCTGTGCCGATCCAAACCTGCTCAAAGGAATAGTCAGAGATCAATGGGGTCTTGACGGGTTCGTGTTTCTATCCTAATTCTCAGTCTTATGAACTCTCTGTCAAATAACTAGTGATTAAGTAGAAGAAACGTGAAACAGAGAACTTTCAGCTTACTAAGGGGCTCTTTACATTGACTCAACGAAGGGAAGAATGTGCAACTGAACTTTCCATGGCAAAAGAAGTTCCACCAACATTGAATCATCTGGAAAAGGAACCTATATATTTTTCTTTAACTCTTTTGTATAGCACAGCATAGAAGTCCTTCATAAACGAAGTAAATCGCAATTTTGAAAAGAAACTTAATCAGATAGGGTAGCTTCTGATCATATCTGGTCTTCTACAGACATGAAAATAAATCATAATCTTTTTCGGTATAATTTCTGTTCGAGAAACTTTGTGGTCGTCGAATCCATCATTTATTATCTAGTCCAGTAAGAATTTAGGAACAATGCAAATTGGAGACTTTAAGGGAACATATTTAAACTAGCATGAACAATTAGTCTAAATGTGGATTATATCACAGTCAATGCTTAAGCTTTTGCATCTTCAACAGCTATGTCGTCTCGGACTGCGACTCAATCGAGGTTTACCATGATCGCATCCACTATACCGCTACACCTGAGGATGCAGTTGCCCTCGCCCTAAAAGCAGGTATTGACAATGTTAAATAATGCCATCGTAACAGCGGGTCTCAGTGGGAAATACGATAACATAAAACCCTTGTTGAATGTCTGGAGACATTTATGCTGTTGTATGCAGGTTTAAACATGAATTGTGGGGATTTTCTGAGCAAGTACACACAAAATGCGGTAAAGCAGAAGAAGGTAGATGAGTCTCTTGTGGATCAGGCCTTGGTATACAACTATGCAGTCCTCATGAGACTCGGCTTCTTTGATGGAGACCCCAGTTCTCTCCCATTTGGAAATCTTGGTCCACAGGATGTATGTACCGACGAAAATCAACACTTGGCCCTAGATGCAGCGAAGCAAGGGATTGTCCTTCTTGCCAATGAGGGAGCACTCCCACTGTCCGAAAGTACCATAAAAAACATGGCTGTTATAGGACCAAATGCTAATGCCACAACGGTCATGATAAGCAACTATGCCGGTACACCTTGTCAATACACCAGTCCATTACAAGGGCTGCAAAAGTATGTAAGCACAGTGAGCTATGAGCCCGGTTGTGCCGATGTAAAATGCAGCAACAAATCTCTTTTCGAGGCAGCCATTAACATCGCCGCCCCAGCTGACATTGTGGTTGTTGTGGTGGGGCTTAGTCTATCGATTGAGAAGGAGGGGTTGGACAGAGTGAACTTGACATTGCCAGGGCTTCAGGAAAATCTGATCATGGAGGTATCAGAAGCGACAAATGGGACCGTGATTCTTGTTATCATGTCAGCTGGTCCAGTTGATGTTTCGTTCGCAAAACATGTGAGTAAAATCAAGGGAATTCTGTGGGTTGGATATCCAGGCCAAGATGGAGGAGACGCCATAGCTCAGGTCATCTTTGGGAACTACAACCCAGGTACTCTCTCTCTCTCATATGACAGCAGGGGTGCGCGCAAGCACTGTCGTTTTTTGGGCTGTCAATGTGTAGACTGACAATCTACAAGCGATTTTATTAGGTGGAAGGTCCCCCTTTACGTGGTATCCACAAGAGTATGCCGATCAAGTACCGATGACAGACATGAACATGAGAGCCAACGCCTCTACTAACTACCCTGGAAGAACTTACCGTTTTTACGCAGGAAAATCCGTCTATCAGTTTGGCCACGGACTGAGCTACTCCTCCTATTCCAAATTCATCATATCCGCCCCATCCACTATACTTGTCAAATTGGCACCCGCACCCGACCGACACGACATTCTCTCTTCCCGCTCCAAAGTCCAGATACTCTCGGACTCCAACGCTCAAGCTATCGACATTTCAGCAATCAAGTGTACAGACTTGGGATTCAACATCGTCGTCGGAGTCACAAACGATGGGAAAATGGATGGGACTCATGTGGTGCTAGTGTTTTGGAAGCCGCCGCGCTCGCAGGGATTAATAACCGGTGCGCCAATTCAGCAATTGGTGGGTTTTGAGAGAGTGGAGGTGAAGGTTGGCAGGACAGAGAAGGTGACGGTGAGGGTGGAAGTGTGCAAGCATCTGAGTCTTGCAGACGAGGAAGGGAACAGACTTCTGGTGACAGGGCGACACACGTTAGTAGTCGGTTCTCCAAGCGAGCGCCGAGCGAGACATCGCATCAACATCCGGTTGGAAGCGATGAAGATGAACTGAGCTCGAGAATAATCGATGTAGTAATCATATCAGCACCTGAAGAAACTGCTTTTTATCTGGCATCTGTACTAGAATAAGAAAGAAGTGCAAGACTGGTATAGTATCAGAATTGAATATATGGGGACACTCTGGTTAAATCAACTTCCTTTCCTGTTTCAGCACAGAGAAATCCGATAGTTAGCAGAGGAAAAGAATAGATGTGGAAAAAAGGAAGGAAGCGCTAGAGGAAGGGCTTGAACCTTCGACCTTGTGGTTAACAGCCACACGCTCTAACCAACTGAGCTACTCCAGCTGTTGCGATTGCACTGACCTAAATAATTATAAACCCGAATTTGCTTCGCAATTCCAAACTACGCTACACCCTTTGCTTTCCTCACTGAATTTTTGCAGATTCTGATCGCCAAAAAGGCATCGGATTGATATAAGAATAATCCAGGACAGGATATATCAGCATTTGCACTACGTAGTTATAAGTGCTTAGTTAAAAAAATGAGAAGATTAAGCCCTATTTGGTAACGTGCCAAACAGTGTCTGATTCTGATTTTTTGTTTCCAGAATCAGTTTAGGATGAGAATCGCGTTTGGTAAAATTTTTATTTTCGGGAACAAATTTATTTCCGGAATCAATTTTGGACAAGATTTGAGAATAAAAAAAGAAAAAATTGATTCTACCATCGCCTGCGATGGCCCAATTGGATAAGGCTCTCCAATGAAACTAACGAAAGTGGAGGGGGTCGAATCCCGTTGGCCGCACGGGATCTTAAGCGCGACGTCGGGGTGATGGGTCCTCCGCTAGCGTCGCCTCAGGGTTTACCCGCCGGCTACAGCCGGGTTCCCTGGGTATCAAAAAAAAAAAGTTGATTCTGCGTCCGAGAATCAAAAAAAGAATCAACACAATACTCCAGAATCAGAAATTTTTGGACAGTTACCAAACACATTCTTTTACTTAGAATCAGTTTTCGAAAACAGAATAAAAAATAATCGTTTATTGTCAAAATTAATTCCCGAGAACATAATCGTTACCAAAAGCGTACTTAGCTAGAGAGGATCTTGCTCTAGAAGCCCTTCTATCTCCTCTTTGTAAATTTTCTAACTTATATTAGACTCTGTTACAAACCAACTAATTTAGATTTTCTCATAAGAGAGTTATTTTGAGGTCATGACATATAGATTACAAGACGATAGAACAACTGGCAAACTCATTCCAAAGGAACAGCATCGTGAATCCAGAACACTTCAATTCAAATGCCTTTTGGATGAAAGTACTTCCAAGTACAAACGCTCAAAGAGCCCCGCCAATGCACATAATTGCTTAACACGCAGAAACAAAGTCCCACGGTAACATTTCCTCCGTACTGGCAAAATTAAGGAGGACAGCCCCATCCGCCGCCGCCAGGAGTCAGTATCTGAAGTATTTCTCCTGGCTGCACCTGAACAGTGTTCTTGCCTCCGAGGTAAATATTCCGCCTGTCTTTTGTAATGAGAAAGTTTGCTCCGCGCGCCCCATCTTTGCCTCCTCTTAACCCCCTCGGAGCGTGAACACGCCTCTCCGACAAAATACTAACCACGACTGGGGACTTGAACTCTATCTCCCTTACGAGACCATCGCCTCCTTTGCGAATCCCGGCCCCTCCGCTATTTTCTCTAAGTCCAAACTTATGCAGAAGAACAGGGTACCTCTGCTCGAAGATCTCGGGATCGGTCATGCGAGTGTTGGTCATATGGCACTGGACCCCACTGGTACCATCCCAAGTTGGACCAGCTCCGCTCCCGCCGCCAATTGTTTCATAATAACCAAACGTGTCATCTCCAAACGTTAAGTTATTCATACAACCCTGAGAGCAGGCACATGCTTGAAAGGCGGTGAGTATGACATCAGTAACTCTCTGCGAAGTCAGAACATTACCTCCGACAACAGCAGCTTTATCACTTGGAGAAAGAAATGAACCCTTTGGAATGTGAATTTTGACCGGAGCCAAACATCCCTGATTAAGAGGTATATCGATGTCGACCAAACACCGTAGGCAGTATATGACTGCAGCAGCTGTCACGGCC
The DNA here is from genome assembly GCA_014182555.1 of Eucalyptus erythrocorys. Lineage (NCBI taxonomy): Eukaryota > Viridiplantae > Streptophyta > Magnoliopsida > Myrtales > Myrtaceae > Eucalyptus > Eucalyptus erythrocorys. The sequence continues at coordinate 24,420,996 of CM024605.1, read as the reverse complement.
TCAGGTGCATTCCAGTTCCCATAGACTTCTGGACTGGTCCCACTGAAGTCAAAAACGGCTTCTCCTTTAACAGAATCAATAGTAAGTTTAAGATGTATGCTTGAACCATCATCCATGTAATCCTCTTCTTCGATAGTGACAGAATCCTTGCTCCCAGCATTGTTTAATTGAGATGAAACTTTGGCAGCAACTGACTTGAGCATTTCTCTCACAGCTTCTTCTGCATTGTTTTGCACATACATCATGTAAGCTTGAACAGTATCAAGACCATACTGCTCAATTAGCTCTTTTATCAGAATAATTCCTCTCTGGTTTGCGGCTACTTGGGCATGAAGATCTGACAAATTATCTTGAAGCCTGCGGGTGCCTGGAATGTTATGCTCCGATTCATCAGAACAGGGGAAACAAAGTAGCTTCACAATTCCTTCCTCTTGAAATATCCCTTTCTGGACAAGCTTAAATGCTTTTATTGCAGCCCCCTCTTCATATATGGATTTAGAAAAGGGCGGCATGCTTCCTGGAGTGATGCCTCCGATCTCAGCATGATGTCCCCTGCTTGCAACAAAAAATACCAGCTTCCCTTCATCAAAAACGGGTGTAATAACAGTAATATCAGGAAGATGGCTTCCACCAGAGCAGGGATGGTTAGTGACCAGAACATCTCCCTCACTTAAATTGTCACCCCAGTACTCTAGCTGCCATCGGACTGTGCTTGACATTGCTCCTAGGTGGACAGGAACATGAGGAGCATTAGCAACTAGTCCCCCATCAGGGCCAAAAAGAGCACAAGAAAAGTCCAAACGTTCCTTGATATTCGTTGATATGGAAGTTCTCTGCAGCGTTCGTCCCATTTGCTCGGCAATTCCCATAAACCTGTGATTGAAAATTGACAGCTGCACAACATCTGCAACCTTTTCGGCTAACTTCACTGAGCTAACAGCTGATTCAATATCAATTTTGATGTTGCCGTACTTGGTTATCGTTGCTTTACAGTTTGGTTCTACTATGACAGTGCTATTCCCATTCATGATTATAGCAGGACCAAGCAAACTGTGCCCATAACCCAGATTTTCAAGCTTGAAAAGTGGCGCTGTATGCCAGCCATTCCCAAAGTAGATCCTGTAATGGCCTTCAACTTCAGGAGAACCAGAAGCAGGTTCTAAGGCCCTTGGCTTCAAAATATTCGTGACCCCTATCCCCCGGATCCTCACATCGCATATGAGGATGCTCCTATTCTGCAGCTTAAATCCATATTCTTGCTGAAAGAGGTTCACAAATTCTTCAGCATAGTCAAATCTGGAGTCATCTTCAGTAGTGTGCCTCTTCACCATGATGGCAGTGTCCGTACCTTCATACCTTAGATTTAGATATGTCTCTGTTGCAATGTTCTCCTCTCTGAAGCCTTGCTCTTGTAGCTTTTGCTTTACTTGTGTTGATAGAGCAGCTTCTCTACGTGAGGCCTCTACGATTGACTCAGGACTATAAACAGCAGAATATGGCTCCTGTGCCTCTTCAATAACATCTGCCAGACCCATTCCATATGCACTCAGAATGCCACAGAATCTATGTACTATTACCTCGCTCATACCCAAAGACCGAGCAATTGCACAGGCATGTTGTGGGCCAGCTCCCCCAAAGCAACCAAGAGCATGGTTCCTTGTTTCATGGCCCTTCATCTCAGTCAGTTGACGTATTGGACGGCACATCGTCTCATTTGCCACATTAACAAATCCAAGTGCAATCTCTTCGACAGACATTTCCTTCACGGATGAATCCTGGCTCAATCTATACGAATTAATCTCTTTAGCAAGCTTCTCGAATTCTTCCCTTGTTGCCATGATATCTAGAGGCTGATCCTCATTTGGGCCAAAGATAGATGGGAAAAAGTCAGGAATAACATAACCTAAAATCAGGTTTGCATCCGTAACTGCAAGCTCCCCTCCTTTCCTATAACACACTGGACCAGGATGTGCACCAACTGATTCTGGGCCAACCCGGAATGCTCCGAACTGAAACTTTAACTTTGACCCACCGCCCGCAGCAACGGTGTTTATGTCTAGCTGAGGCGCTTGGATTATGGCACCGGCAATTTGGGTCTCCAAAACTTGCTCATAACTCCCTGCATACCGACTCACATCAGTGGATGTGCCTCCCATGTCGAACCCAATGAGGGGCTTGTCTGTCTCAAGCCCAAATAGAGTCTGCGAATAACCAACCACGCCACCAGCTGGACCTGATAGAATTGCTTTGTGACCTGAAAACTTACTTTCAGGTGCAAGTCCACCATCCGATTGCATAAACAACACATTCACCTTGTCCAACCCTTCATCGAACCGAGAGATGAACCCTGACAGATATTCTTTAATGACGGGAGTCAAATATGCATCCACAGTGGCTGTTAGGCCTCGAGGAACTGCTCGAACCATCGGAGTCAAAGCTGAAGATAAGGACACATGTCTGAAGCCCAATTTTTGGGCCAAACTCTTCACAGCTATTTCATGATCTGGATAAGTATATGAATGCATCAAGACAACGGCCAAGCAGCTAATTCCTTTGTCCAACAATCCTTTTAGTAAAGGAGACAAAGCCTCTTCATCAAGTGGCTTCAATACCCTGACAAGCTCACCGGAGACTCCCATCACCAATCTGGTGGACGAATGTTGAGCATCTTCCTCCTTACCGGAAACAAGCTCAACTCTCTCATCAGCTTCTATTATTTCCTCATAAAGGTTCGAGGGTTTCAACACAGTCAGGTCGAAGATGTTAGGCCGAGCCTGGTTACCTATCTGCAGCAGATCCTTGAAACCTCGCGTCACACACAGAGCGATCCTTTCCCCTTTTCTCTCCAAGAGAGCATTTGTCGCCACTGTCGTGCCCATCCTTATCCATTCGATATTCTCCGTCGGCACTTTCGACTCACGAGGGATTTTCTTCCCGGTGTACTTTTCGAGAATCCTCCTAATCCCCTCCACCGGAGCATCGTCGTAATTCGCCGGGTCGACAGACAACAGCTTCAGAACTCGGCCGTCTGCTTCACCCGGAATCTCAGCATAAACATCCGTGAAAGTCCCTCCTCTATCAATGCAAAACCGCAGTTTATCGACAGCCGCACTCCCCATATCCGCAGTCGAATCTCGGGGACCAGACTACGGACAGAAACAGTCCTGCGAGATTCCCACTCGTCAAAAAATAGAAGATACCAATAGGCCCCCAGCATAAAGACCACGCCTTGACGAGCAAAATCAAAACTTGATTGCAGGGTATTGACTTAACCTCGAAATCTAAACGACCCAAAAAAAATTTCAAGAAACTAGACAGCGCGAACTCACGGATTGAGCAGTCGCTAAACCGATGATATTCCTCGCGAACGATCAAATTCCAAATGGAAAAGAGAGAGAAAAACTCAAAAACGATCAAAGCAGGAAACGAGGAGCCTTACCTTGCAGACGAGCAGGGAATAGGAGGGAGAGAAACCGGTGCAGATGAGCTCGTGGAGAGAGATTATCGACAACAATGACACGATTCCCTGCTATCCGCAGTGTCTGATTCGAATGATTAAATAAGGAAAATTAAGCGAAAGCCGCCGAAGTGGACACCTCGTCATCGGTGCCGAGTTGTCGTGATCCTGATGATTTTGTGAATAAATAACCGGGACATGCAGAGGCGTCAGGCGTTCTCCAGAAGCGAGCTCCTCTTGGGCTTTTTCTTCTTTCGGCTTCGAAAAAGCCCACGAAAGCCCCCCTCGGAGTCCACGAACTACATTATTATCTCCCCCGAAGTGATCGTCGCTTCGACCTCTCAAACCCCAACCGGTTCTCAGGGTTTTAGGGTTTATCGCCTCGCTCCATCACCCCCACCGTCGCCGGTCGCCCGCTGTCCCCGTCGCCGGTCGCCCAGCGTAGCGTCTGTCGACCTGTTCGTTCGAGAAATGGCGATGAGGCTCGGGTTCGCGAGGAGGCTGCTCTCGACTTCGAGTTTCGCCTCCCAGCTCTCGGCTCCCGCGGCCACGGCCGCCGCAACCGCCGCCGCCGGCAGCGACAAGCCCGCGCCTATTCCTTCCGATACTCTCTTCGTCTCGGGTAAAAAGTCTCGATTTTTTTCATCGGCCTGTTCATCTTTTGATCGAGGTGTCTATTAAAATATCTCGTCTCTTCTAGTTTCGAGATGATTGGGTCGTTGAGGTCGTAGTTTTCGCAGGGACTTTTGATTGTGTTTGCTTCTTTTATGTTTGAGAGGAGTAGATGTTGAAGCATGCTTAGTTTACCGCTGTGAACCTTGCTGTTCGGCGTCACGAGTCTTTGACGTATCGGGGTGGTGCTTTCCAAAGGATTAACGGGATGAAATTGTCTTGAAGTTCACCATTTGATTTATTGCCTCGTTTTGAAGGAACAATATGGGAGTAGACGGTATTGCTATGTCGATGAACTCATGCGTTTTGCCCTTTGTTGTGCTGCCGCAGGGCTTAATAAGAGAACGACCACAGAGAAGCTCCATGAGGCATTCTCACAATTTGGCCAAGTCGTCCACGGTAATCTTACACATTCATCCAAATGATTTTCTTCATGATATGGCTCACATGACACTCAGGCTTGCGCACACGGACATGTTAATTGCTTATAACTATAGCTAGCGATGGATACACCTCTTGGAGTAGCTAATTTTTGTTCTGTAAAAGGAGAACAAAAAGTATGTAGACAGATCCATGGAAAGCCGACAAAAGGAAAAGGAATGTTTTGTTGACATTTTGTATCAATTCGGTCATGACTGTAATCCGTGTTCTTGACCTCTTTCAACCTTGTTTCGCAAACTTTCAGTCTCCTTTCTATGTATTTATGATCTCCCCCATTTGGATATACGTAAAGGACTGAGGTGAAGGGTGTGCCTGTTTTCACCATCCTTGCCCATTGCATTGAGTGCTTGGAAATCAAGCTATTGACACTGGCATCTTTGTGTTTATACAGCCAAAGTAGTTACAGATCGGAATTCCGGGTACTCAAAAGGATTTGGCTTTGTGAAGTATGGAACGATAGAGGATGCTGCAAAAGGAATAGAAGGAATGGATGCGAAGGTCCGTTCTCGCTCGCATATCTTGTATTTTGTCTGCCTATTTGTTGTGATCATTGATGAATTAGTTGCAATTTGAACATTCCCTAATGTAACTTCGAACATGAACTAAGCCATAGCCCAATCTAAATCCATGAACTCTGCAGAATTAAGCCATAGGCCAATCTTAATCCACGAACCATGCAGAATTAGACTGACTTGGTGACTTCACATGCGTGTTGGCAATGGCTTACTCCTATGTGAAATCCAACTTTGTTGCTAACAAGAAAAACTAAAATGGGTCTTTTTTACTTGTGTTCCTACAACGTTTGGTATCCATGTCACTGAAATTAATTGGAATAAGATAACTTATGCCATGTTATTTTCCATGTATTGCAATGCAGTTTCTTGATGGATGGGTAATATTTGCTGAATATGCACGGCCAAGACCTCCCCCTGGACAGGCACCAACTCAGGATACATACACGCGGAGGAGCGGATATTGAAACATTTCAGTGTCAATACTGGCCTATATTAGCATGAACTAAGGCCTTGAATTGTATTCTGTTCAAGTACCTGCACTGGACTTGTTAAGTCACTGACCTTCTTATATTATTCTTTGAATCCAAGTGTGAGGTCTTCTTTATCTAAAGTTTGTGCCGTTATTTTGGTGTTTTTAAGACAAGTTTGTGGTTGCTGAAGCTGTCGCATTTGTCTGTGACTCTAGAATTTGGTACAAGTTTGCGCTCCAGAAATAACTGAATCAACTCGGAATATGTCGTTTGACTAAGTCAATGTGATTCTTGCGTATGCAGAATGATATGAATTGGTGAAAGTAGGCATATAGCTCATTTCGGGAAAGGCTTGGCATAAGTGATGAAAAGCATGGTATTAGCTTGCAAGTGAATTATGTTACAACAACAATGCTAATGATTACCAAAAAGAATGAGATTTCTCGCAAATTATGATAATCACAGTGAGTAGCCGACTAGTCTGCATGTCTAAGTATATGGACTTTCAATCTTCACAAATGAAATGCCCAATGTTTCTTTCCTGGAAAAAAAGAAGAAGAAAAATTGCAACTGATTAGGGATTAGCAGCAAGATTGAAGCCTTTACGTGCATAATCAGGGAAATGAACAAAAAGCGCAGGGTCTTGTATTTGCTAGCCCCAGAAAACATATCAAATTTGAAGGATAAAATTAACAGCTAATTTCATATCATATAAACCAAAGTGGCACGCTCAAGATCAGCAGACGTAGCATAGCACTGGAGGTCGGATAAGTATACCTCTGACAACGTTCGGTTCTTGTTCAAGAGCTGTGTCCTTGCTTTGTTTTTAGCAGAATTTGCCGACTTGTTCAGTCTCTGAAAAGGACACGCAAATAAATCGTCACAAGCCTGCATTATAATGTAGAATACTAATTCCTGAAGCTACAATGAAATAGTCATGACTCTCTTCGGTAAAAAAAGAATTCCTCAAATCCTGTTTCGTTGGTATGAACTTAGGGATGCGTTTGGTGGAAAACATTGGAGTTTTCCTTTTCCCCTTTTGAAAAGGCTGCGGACAAGTGCTTAAGGGATTCAAGATTTGTATATAGCTAATTGTGTTTTAAAGAAATTTTTCGTTTGAATAGATGACAAGAAACTTCTCTAAAGCAGAAGAAACGAGGAGTAGTATTTGTCAGTATGGTATCGGTTCAGTACTTGATCAACTAGTTTTTCCTTGCTGGAAGAGAAAGAAAGATCAATCTCTTTGCTTCTTACTTTATCTCTAGCTTTAGGCTTCCGAGCAGGAAGCAAGTAGCGCTTAACCACCTGCAAATTGTCAATAGGAGTTGTCATTTTTGTAGCTGTAAGCAGAGGGAATGTTGTAGATTCAGCAGTCTGAACACATGCCTAAAGATATTTTTGACCTAGAAACTGTAAATTATCTCTTTATTAGAGATTAACAACTCTGCAATTATGTCTTCATAAGAGATTAAAAATTCTGCAAACCTCTTCTCTGTCTGGTATGTCAAGTCGAGTGTCCGAAGGACCCTCTTGGTTAACAAACTCAAACACATCTCTGAGGAGTTTGTTTCCCTGTTTGAAAGATAAAAACAATGTCAGCTATCGTTATGGTTCATAACACAGAAAAAGAGGAAATAGAATCTTAGAAACTATGATCAGAAACTTACGAGCATATGAGTAATGAATCCGTCTTTTCCTAAAAACTGCTTGAAGAAATTTAGCTTTCCAATCATAGAAATCAAAATGTTAATGAATTATAAGCAGCCTTTTCTTTAATGAAATATTAGATGAAGAAGAGAAGTTTTAAAGCAGGCAAGGTACCTGTATTGACTCTGACCATGTTGATGAGATTACTCTTTGTCTGCCAACTGGTATGCTCTTCTTTGGGAATTTGTCCTGCTGAAATCAAGAACTTCAATCCAAACTCAAACCCCAAGTCCAGCTCTACGTAAAGTAAGATTGTTACCTCCGAATATTTGATGAAGGTTGGATTTATGCTGCAGACTGTACTCCTCACTAGCTTTGCAATGTCATCGCAAGCCTCGGTTTCATCAAAGAACTTACGAAGAGATCCAATTTCCAGTATCAAAAACAATGATTCACAGGCTACCAGTTGAACGGCTTCAACATTGTTGGTCTTTAGTAGGCTCAAGAAGTAAGGGATAGCCCTGAACCAAATTGCGAAAAAATAAAATACAATAAACACAACAATTACAGTATTAAATTAGATCAATGGACAAAAGAATAGCAATTCAACATCAATTAAGGGAAACTAAATTGATGCTACCCACATCCGTTAAGTAATTGCAGGAATTAAATGTGTGCACTAGATTAAATGCGTTTAATGATATGAAGAGAAAGTTGGATATATCCTCACTCACCCCTTCCACAGCTTGCTATCAACTCTCCATCCATCCAGAGTTGAGAGCAAGCAGGACCATGCAGATATTGCAGTGACAAGAATGGACCATCGCATCAGCATCCTCAGATATCTAAGCAACAAAAAGAGCAAGCACTTAAGCTTCAGGCTTTGCTTTCCTTAAGAAGAATGCCATAGATTGCATTGCATCTGATAAACATATAAAGCCATTGAAAATATTGCTGCTTTCACAATTATATCAATATAAGGAGATACAGCTGAGTTTCAATTTAGCTTTAGGCGCATGCTTACATTAGTGCCATCATGTTGGTGAATGAAATCCCATAAAATCTGCATAGACTTTTCAGTCTCCACGGAAGCAACTGCACAGAAGTAGGTAACCACCACCAAGCTATTCACCATCTGCATATGTGATCACAAGGTCAATCATCCATCCTCCAGAATTAGTTGAAATTCAATCTACGATATCCATGTGTCTCGACCTGGAAGACTATATTATACTTCAAAATCCGTTTTTTCGATGATTATACCTCATTGTAGTGTTTCTTGGCATGAGGTTTAAGTGCCTTGGAAAATAAGTAAACAGATTCTTCATATAGTTCTTGAGCCTTGTCTCTGCATTTGGTTGTCATTGCCAACAACCCTACATAGAAACATCAAGGAAGGCACGTGTCAGATGCTGAACTACAAATCTATATGGTTTATACGTGTACGTATAGACAATGTATATAATCTAACTCACCAATAGCACGAGATGCTAAGGCCAACTCCTTAGGCGAACCATTCTTCACACAATTCAGGAACCGATAGAGCAAAGTAGCAAAGCTTTGAAGAAGAAACATAGAAACAAAAGATCACCAATTTACCATGTCGCTCGTGATGAACAAAACAAGGCACACATTATTATCAATTAAAACAAAGAACTGAAGTTTGGAAATTGCGCCACAAAAAAGTCAGATATACAAGATTCACTCACTTATCCTCGACGAATTCATGCTTTATCTGCTGGCTGAATGTCTGGATTATGGAGGTCAATGCATCTTCTCTGACCGACCCCCTTGATTTATTAAACACAACGGAAAGGAAAACGGGTCAGATAATCTGTAGCCACAGACAGTGTAAAGAACATCAAATTATTCACAGCATCCTTAAAAAAGAGAAGAAGCGACAGAAAACAAGAAAGCACATGACACAAGAGCAGCCTACTTCTTCTTGAACAGCTCCTCTAAGAGATAACTCAACGTCGGCCTCGGCATGCTCGGCGCTCTCTTCGCCGCGACCTCGCCCTCTCCCGCGTCCGCGTCCGCGTCATCCCAATGCGCAGACACGCCGCCGTCTTTCCTGGCGCGGCCCGAACCTGCACCGTCCAGCAAAGCTCTTTGCCGTCACAAATCCTCACCATCTCCAGACGCGAAAAGAGAAACAAAAGCCGACGTCTTCGCCGACGGGCCGTCGCGGGAGGAGAAAGAAACTTACGCGTCTGAAGTCCCATGATCGCCACGTGCTCTGTGAACCGGAAAAGCAGGAGGACGTCGGCGAGAGCTCGATGGGTTTCACCGGAAAAAGATGGTGGGTCGGTGTCCGGGCTTCGTACGACACGCGACGTGAATATATCCGGAGGCGGAGGAGGTGCTGAGTAGGCTCGGAGGAGGCTTCCGGGTTGCGATCCGTGTACGAGGAGGATTCAGCTTCATTGTCCGATGATGTAATGCGTCCGGATAGATCGGATTTCGTGCCGGCTGAGGATAAATCTAGAACAGGAAATCTAGCTGAGGCGCAAATTCTGGGGGCCTCGACGGATTTAGGTATCTTGATTGAATCCTCAGGTGTGAAAAAGCAAAAGTGAAGGGGGATTTGCGCTATCTGGCCCTCTAGTTTTAGGGGGGATTTTGTTTTTGGGGTTTATACTTTGTTTATTTGTAATTCTAGTCCAGGGCACCATATTTCCGTACACTGCATTTATTTATTATTGATAGATTTAAGATATTTTGGGTGCATCAGCTTGCCATTTTGTGCATCCTAAACAAAACGTTAAAAGGCTTCTTCTCAGGCTTCTTCGTTTGAATCTTGGAATCCTCGAAATATAAAACTTGTAGAGAATATTAATGGGTATAGAGTAAGAAAAACATACTGTGTCAATTGGAGGTGCAAATCGTATGGACATCGACATGTAAAAATATAAAATGCATCTAGGGAGCCCACTGATATTATGTATCCAATGAAGAAGACGTGAAAATCTCTTTGGAAATTATGACTTTTTTCTTATGATGATGTTACATCGAGAATCTAAGCGAAGATTTGAGATCTTGTTGTCACACAGATTTACCCTTTTTAGTATCACAACATGATGGAAACTTGTGAAAATGCATCCATGTGGTGTTGACTTTCTTTTTTGATGTTATGATGTTGATTTACTCCTTTAGATGTATACTCGAAGAGGACACCCTACTTTAGATGTTGATTTACTCCTTTAGATGTATACTCGAAGAGGACACCCTGCTATTAATGAATTTTGTTTTGTTTTTTTCTCGTTCTCCGATTATCTTCGAAGACTTATCTAATAAATATTGTATCCCTAGATAAATAAACAAATTAGATATTATATTTTATTTTTCACACGTTTCACCAGTAGAAGCTGAATCTTTTTTATCCTATAATAACCTTCTTAATAAAAGTCATATCGAATATCATTCCCTTTCCATGTATATTATTTGTAAAATTCTAAACGTAAGTAAACATGTCGAATAAGTAATATAATGATAAGAAAAAATATCGTCTCATGGAGATCAATGATTAATAAACTAATTAAATACTAAAATAAATTAATTTTAAAATTTATCTAACATATCAAAATATAATAAATAATAAATTAAAAAAAAATTTGAAGACTAAATGCAATAAGTCAATCAGATAAATATGTTAGAGCATTCGATTTCACCATAACCACTAGATATGAATTTCAGATTGTTATAGATACAAGAACAATATCAAACATGTGATAGCAAATTTCCTAATCTATTTACTATCCTATCTCTAAGTATAGCAAACCTACTCAATTTATTAATCCACTATATCTTTATGTGAATTAAAATAAACATAAATACATTAACAACTATTAATATTCTCAATTTACAATGAGTTTTTGGATCATCTTATCACCAAAGCTACACAAATAATGTGATATATCTCAATCCACATTTAATTCATGGTTATATATATATATATATATATATATATATATATATTATAATGAGCATTTGCATATTATCACTTTTCAATCCCAAACATACACATCAGATCATTCAAGTGGTGGCTAGTCACTCAAAAGCATTATGCATAATATTATATAATTCACATGAATGAAATCAATTGTAAAACATAAAAATCATGAAATTTACATCATCATGGTTATGCTATATCGTAGCCATAACAAAAGAAAATTATAATATATTAGAAGAAGAAATAAAAATATAAAGCAGTATATTGAATCAATAAACAAGAATTATGTTATCTTCAAAATACATGAAAAACTCTCAGAATAATGAAAAACGATCTAATAAAAACATAGCTTCCCCTCATGCTCTTAATGTTCTCATATTTATAGAATATATCCAAGATATCTATCTTCCAACGCTTATAGATAACATTATGGAACAAAATTCCTTGATATGATATCCATCTTCCACTGTTTTTTATTTGAATTCCTTATATTTGCCATTTTTTTCCTTATCTTCTCATTATCTCGTTATTTTGCATAAATAAGGAAAATTCAAATAATTAGAAAGATATTCAAATATTTTCTCATAGATATTGCATTAATTATTGCCTAAAATAGGTAAAATAACATTGTTTTATAGAGTTATCATATATTTAAATAATGTTTTTGATGCTTTTGTAATGGGTATTTTATTATCAACCTCATTCTATCAAATATGTCTAATAAGGTGGTTTGCCTAATAAGGAATAAAAAGAATAGAATGATTGTGTTGGGAGTTTGCCTCTTTTGATCTCTTGCATGTAAAGTTCGAGTTATACCAATTCAATCATCTTATTAGACATATTTGATTAGTACAATCTCTATTGCCTTTACTAATTCAATCGATTGGCATGAGATAAACTTTCATTCCATATCAATTTCTATGACATCTCCTAGTTGATACTAGTATTGAGGTACATATTATGCACACGGATGATAATAAAATATTGTGCGTAAATAGCAAAGAAGACAAAATATTTTGAAAGGAGTCGGATGATTATTAAGTGAAGCAGTTGTTGTAGTCGTAAGTAGTTATTAAATATGTACAAAAATTGATAATTATTTGACGAAATGAATTTAGTAAGTAATGAGAAACAAATATTATGATTATATAGAGAGCTTGACAAATGGTATTTTTTACCTTAAAATATATAAATAGACAGGACGATGATCGCCAAAATCGAATTCTTATTATCGCTATTATTCAGCAAGAATTATCACGCTGCTAAAGTGGAATTGGATCGACAATTTATTTTTGCCCGGCAAGAAAGGGAAAAAGAAGGGAAAGAAAAAAAAACATTTACTTCGACGTCGCCCACGTTGTTGTTCGCCCTTAATTTCTGTCTCGACCGCCGTGACTATCAGCTGCGCGGCGGCGATCTCTCCCGGCGAATCGAATCGAAAGGCGGAAAAGGTCGAAGGCTCGAAGCTGAAGAAGACGTCTCCGCCTCCCGATGGCGTACCGGTCGGTGTTCGACGCCGGCGAAATCGCGTCGGAGTTCGACAAGGCCGGAATCAGCCCTCACTTCATCCCCTGCATTTGGAAGTAAGTTTCTCTCCCTTTCCCTCCGCAAAGCTCGCTGATGGGTAGAATCGGGCGTTTCGGTTTTGCTTGAAATTCGTAAACTTGATCGTCTGTTGTTGCCCGTTGTTGAAGATGGGTGGCGCGAAACCCTAGCTGCGAGTGGAGCGACATACCGTCGCTGCCTGCCGCCGCGTACTCGGTGCTGAATTCAAAGTTCAAGCCTTTGACCTCGACTCTTCACTCCCGAGTCGATTCTAGCGACCAAGTCACCACCAAACTTCTCATCAAGTTGCAGGTTTGTTGTTTCTTGTTCATATCATGATGTTGGAGAGATTTTATAGTGCAACACTTATGCCAGCCAATCTAGATTATGCATTTCAATGGCTTGTCGTCACGCTTCTACTAGTTGCTTCGCTACCTATGTTCAAATAATGCAAAAAGGCGAGAATTTGACGAGGGGATACTGCATCGGGCAGTATCATGGTTAGGTGGAAACCTTCTGGCAAATTTGGGATTGCCCTTATTGATTGTTGGTTTGAATTGTTGTGACTAGAATGAGGCTTTTGTGGAGGCTGTGATCATGACATACGACACGCGCCTAGGCAAATATTGTGGGAAACCCCGCCCAGGAGGTCCCAGGTCAACTCTGTGCATATCGTCTCAGGTATTCTTCTGTCATTGAGCTTTTTTTTTTCCCCCTAATCTTTTAATTTTTCCATGAAGATGAATCGTCTATGCCTTTAACTTGTAATGCTGTAGGTTGGTTGCAAAATGGGGTGCAAATTCTGTGCTACTGGAAGCATGGGATTCAAAAGCAATTTATCATCAGGAGAAATTGTGGAACAATTGGTCCACGCCTCTCATATATCCTCTATACGGAATGTCGTATTCATGGTTAGTACTTTCTCTCGTGCAAGAGAAATCTTGCATAGGTAAAGGCGTTGGCTATCATAATCTTCTGTTGACTTTGCTGGGCAGGGAATGGGAGAACCTTTGAATAATTATACTGCAGTAGTGGAAGCTATCCGTGTAATGACCAGCTCACCATTCCAGTTGTCACTAAGGAGAATAACCGTCTCAACGGTATGGTTTTTGTTTTTATTTTTGTAACATCATCGCCCTGCTATTTTACTTTTCATTAATGTCTTGTTAGTTTCCTGATGATTACTTGTGCCAGGTCACCTGTTCAGAATCCTCTGCAAATTTACTTAGCTTGATACTCTGCCTCTTTTGTCTTGTAAAACAATTTTGGAAGACATCTTGAGTGGTTTTGGTCCCCCTCATTTTTCATAGTTTATTGCTCAGATAGAGATACAAGTTATTCAATTTTTTTCCTGGAGAGCTACTTTAATTTTGATATTCTTCAAGTTGTTTGACTGGAGTTTTAACAACAATAGGTAGGTAGTAGACAATTGATGCCCTTAGATTTCTAAACCTTCAAAAACTGCTGTGTGGTTGGAGGCATAAGATGACTGTGCCAGATGAAACTATTAAATCATCTACTGTACTTACTGCAGGTTGGTATCACTCATGCTATTAGCAAGCTTCATAATGATGTACCAGGCATGAACTTAGCTGTATCATTGCATGCACCAGTTCAAGATATCCGTTGTCAGATAATGCCTGCTGCTCGTGCCTTTCCTCTGGAAAAACTTATGGACACATTGCAAGTATATCAAAAGAACAGGTATAAGTGGTTGTGACCCCCAAATTGTCAATTAACCCGCCACTACTAATTTGTATGATCCCATTTAAGTTTCTCAACATGAGTTTATTCTAATAACTAAAGGTAGGTTGTTTGATGCAGTAAGCAGAAAATCTTTATCGAGTACATAATGCTCAATGAAGTAAATGATGAAGAGCAGCATGCCCACCTACTAGGCAAATTGCTGGAGACATTTGATGTGGTATGTCATTCATCAGATTGCATATCTTGCCATCCTAATAAATTAGTGCTGATCCAGCAGGCAATTGATTCTTCACTCTCTCCATTTTTGTCTTTTCAAGCAGGTTGTGAACTTGATACCCTTTAATCCAATTGGCAGTATTAGTCAATTTAGATCCAGCAGCGATGTGAAAGTAGCAAATTTCCAGAAAGTGCTTAGGGGTACTTATAACATTCGCACGACAGTTCGTAAGCAAATGGGTCAGGATATAAGTGGTGCATGTGGTCAGTTGGTTGTAAATCTTCCCAATAAGAGGTCCTCAGTTAATGTGGAGCTCCTTACTGACATAGAGGATTTACGTCTTTAAGTTTGTCAAATTTGTTTGAGGTGAGATGACATGCAGCATCATTGTCTCTTCAGTGCTCATCTAATTAGTTTGAACTTATCTCAAGTGAAAGTTGGATTATTCAACCCATTATTCTGTGAGGTTTTTCCCCCAAGAAATGAAATATGTCTCACTAGTAACCTGATTACAATATTCAGGAAGCATTGGAGACTGCATTTACTTGGACACAGTGGGTAATGGCTAGGTTCTCAGACGGTAGATCAGCTGGGCGGCTCACAAATTCAGCATTAGAAGTTGCCCATTTCAGAACTCTTCAATTAAAGACTTTACCAGTTGTTGAAACATGGTTGGACAACCTAATACGAGTTGAAACTCCCAACCGCAGGCCACTTATGTGACTCACGGTTGCAGGAGATATGGCTGGCTGATGAGTATATGCTCTGGGATTCTCTCTGCTGAGAAGTGATGCCACAAAAGGATTTTCCTGTCTCGCTGATACTTCGCCCCATTCCCCAGCAAAGAATGAGGACAAAATCAAGATGAAGGGTTTGCAATTTGCTTGAGTCAGTATTGATTTTCTAAGCTGTTTCTAGATTTTCTTTCTTTAGCTCCCTTGTATTGAGCCTTCTTATTCAATGGATGCATTGATTTGATTAGTCAGTGTGTCGTGAAGTTTTGCCCTCATTGTATCAAAGAACAAGATTGAGTTAATGCATAGTATCCATACTTTGGCTTACTGAACAAATTCTGGATAATAACTCAACGTCCAGTGATGGAATCACTTATGTGGGTAGATTCACCTGCACACAATTTAGTCTTGCAGATACATACACAGGACTGGGAAATGATGCTGGCAATCTGTCCCTTCTTTTTCTAGGCTTGTAAAGAGTGACTCATTCACAAAAATATGCCAGTGTAACTGCAGAGAAAAAGAAAAAACCTGAGCCCTGTACAGTTTTGGACAGATGAATCAGTAATTTGCTACAGCTTCGCAGATTTCTCTTCTTTTACATTCCTTGCGCATGATTTTGAGTTTGCTCTAGCAAGATTGCGGAGGAGGAAGAATTATTTCTGGGACTTGAAACGGGTACACCACTTGATTAGGAGGTCCTCAATGTTGGCATTCATCCTTGTCCCAACACCGCCCCATACCAACATGTGAGCAACGTCACCCATTGTCGATCCTGTCACCTCGTGCACCGCCTCGAACCCGATTCTCGTGTAAAATCTAACCAGCTTTAAGAAATAAGAAAGAGCATTATCAGTTAACCATATGATCAGGCGATCAAATTCAATTCGGCCGACGCCGGGGGTGGTGGGGGCGTTGTTGTGGGGATGAGAGAGAGGTGGACTATCCCCGCGACAATCATAGGGCAGTTTCTATGATTCAGCAAGGGACGCATCTCAAGTTGTAAAAGTTTAAAAGCTCACCGATCAGGGGAAGTTTATTCATTTACCCTAAACATCTAGCAATCATAACTCTCCTTTCACTCCCCATTGAAAAAGTTCAAAACTTTCTGGTACTAACTCATCAAGAACGTGAATCAGAGAGAGGGAAACTAAAAGGAACCTTGGAATGGTAAAGTTCAGAGTCATTGATGGCCAGCAACTCGGCCCTCCTGCAGCCACACTCGTACCCATGCCTTATGGCCACAGCTCCAATGAACAGCCCTATCCCAAATATGGATCTCTCCATTCCCAGCGTCTCTCTCCTCAACCTGATCGAGTCCAGGTGCAGAATCTTCCCCCTGTCCAAACCCGGATCAAACCTTCAGCCCTCCCGAGCTCTTGCCGGGCGTCCAAGCTCCTGGCCGTGATTCTGAAAAAGGGTCCCAGCGTTTTCAGCTCAATGTCAAGGTTCTGGGCTGTTGAGGCAGTGATTATGTCAGTCATGGTCGGGAATCTATCGTTGGTGATCTCTGCTTTGGGGTTCTTGGGCGATGCTTGAAGTTCGGTGGTTCTTAGCTGGGATACCGGTACGGTTGATGGGGTGGAAATTTGGGCTTTGGACCAAATTCTTGGAACGTTCAAGGGGAATTTGGAGGTGGGAATCAGGGGATGTCGGATTCATCTGCTGTTTCGACTCTGGTTTTCCAGGAAACAGATATGGTTTCAAAGAAAGCTCGGATGAGATTTAAAGACCGGCAGCAACGCAGACGTTTATTACTGAGAACGGGCTGAGTTATAGAGATGAGGGCACGTGGCAAACCGAGGATCACCAGGTCAACCCTCGCCATGCACCGATTACCATATCGAAACAAAAAGGAAGAAGAAAGAGGCGCAAAAAAGAAGTTCCAAACTCAGGAAAACGCAGCATCGAACTTCCTCTTTCTCCTTTTCTTGTGTGCTGCAGAAATTTTCTTGAACTTGAAGATCTTGTCAGGATTAAAGGGAAAAAAGAATGGAGCAAAAAAGAGGTATTTTGAAATACCTCACAGCTATGCAAGTCTCTCTCTCATCTCTCTCCCTCTACCGATTTTCGAACTCCAGACCTGGGTTCCGGGAGGGAGGTCCCCGAGCCAGCAGAGCTGAAGGAAAATCGGTGACCGTGCTTACCTCTCTATTTAACATAACCTTTACTGAAAGAACCGCTTTTAACGATTTTCTTTTCTCAAAAGATTTTAATAAATATATATATATATATACAGTTTGAAAGATGGCCGACATAAAAAATTTTACTTCATTAGAGTATTAGGCAAGAGAATTAATTTTTTGCTATCTTCTGAATTTGTTCTGAAATATAAGAAAATTATGGATGTGTGAATAATTAATGGGCTTGTTTGAATATTGTGTGTACTAAGAATATCACGTGTTTTTTTTTTTTTAAAATTTAAGTGTGTATTATCATGCACATTTTTTTTTTGGGGTCAATTATTATTCCTATAAAATGTAGTAAATCACCACATTTAGTAGAAAGAGATAAAATTGTCCTTACTCATCCAACTAAAATTTAAAGTGGTAGACGCTGGTTTCTCTAGTTATTATAATTAAGAATATCATGAGTCTCTTTTAAATATAGTGCATTGCCGTGCATATTAAAAGCACTATTTTTCTAAATGAAATTTACCATAATACAGAGAATTATCTAGAGAACCTAGCTTTTTCCACGTGGCCAAGCAAACTATGGATTAATTGTCAAAGAAATCCATCAATGACTTTCTAACCCAATTGAATATTTGCTATTTTATGGGAAAATTTCAATTAAGAATCTAAAGTGGAGCCGTTTTCTCCATTAAGGGTCCAAAGTAGACATCGTCTCGAAAAGGGAGTATGAAGTTATCAAATTTATCTCAAATAAGGGCCCCAACTTGTCGGCTAGCCAAATTTGGATTGTGGGCTTACTCTGGGATTAGATCGTGGGCAATTTTGTCCAAATATTGTAACTAGGTAAAAAAATAGGTAAATTAAAGATCCCAAATTGAATTCTAGAGCTCTTCACAGATTTTCTTTCTTTTCTACGTTGCTCTTTGATAACTCTATAATAATAGAGTTATTTTAGCTATTTTAGGCAACAAATAATGCAATGTCTATGATATGATATTTGGATTTTCTTTTTATTATTTGATTTCCTTATTTATATATAATAATGAGATATGGAGAAGATAAGGAAAAGAATGGCAAAAATTATGAATTCAAATCAAAAAGCATTAGGAGATAAATATTAAATCAAAGATCCTCTGATTTACTTCCTAATTTTATGCGCAATTGCTTGAAGATAAGGATCTTAAGTATATCCTATAAATATGATAACATTAAGAGCTTGTGAGAGCAGCTAGATTTTTGTTATAGATTGTTTTTTATTATTTTAAGAGTTTTTCAAGTATTTTAAAAAGAATAGAATATATTTAAAAGACCGCAATGCCAAAAATCGGCTCCGCGCAAGAACTTCCCATCAATAGCTAGAACTCGACATATTCAGGAATGCGAAGGCATAATCCCAAAAAGGCAAATGCATCCAGGACCATGATTTTCCGGAGCTGATGGCAACAACCTGACATATTCGGGAATGTAAAGGCATAATCCCAAAAAGGCAAATGCAAACAGGACCATGATTATCCGGAGCTGACTCAAACATAATTGGTCAACCATTCCTTCTTCTTCATTTTCTTTTTTGGCAATTGATATCTAGGGACAATCTTATAGCCTTCCAAATCTTGTTCTCTTTTTGGGGTTGGGGGTCTTCCTGATGGGCAGGTAACCATGTTTGCATGCAGTGTTGTGTATATAAGCAATGGGTCTCCTCCAAATTCGTGTCGGGACACTGCTCCTACTTTTCCATTAGATGTCTCCTCTGCATGCATGCCTTGTTCCTACGTCCTGAAATTTCAGTATTGAATAAATCTCCGTCTCTATCCGGGGTTCGTTTCTGAGGATGGGCTTTTGGCGTTGTGACTCTGCCATGACCAGACTAGCATGCGCGCTCATCGTATGTGCAATCGTTTTGTCAGGTTTGTTCTCTTTCCTCTTCTCGTAAAACAAAGTAAAGAGGATACATACGTATTGTCTAGACTCGTTTTACTGGTGATACGGAATGATCCATCTATCATAGTATCGCAAGGGTCTTGTGGTGTCCTCAGCCCTTGTCTTAATCATTAAACTAGGTCCTAACTCTAAAGGTTTTTCCGATTATTTTTTTCGTTGTATCTTTGGGGAACATAATAGGTTCTCTCACTTGGTAAATGTTTACTGTTACTCTAATACAGAAAACGCTGAAAAAGGGCATGTAAGGAAATTTGTGCAGCATATGCGTACTGTTTATTCAATCCTACTCATGTGCATTGATTGACAGGATGCAACACAAACTCAAAGCTAATTGATTTTGGCTTGTCGCGTATAGGCAGACTTTCTGCTATGCTGCTTGAAATTATTTATTCATAAGATATTCTTTCGGCCTCTGTGATAAACTGCTGATGCTGAAATGCATTTTTCCGCCATTTACTGCGATTTGGTCTGTACCAAGGAAGTGACAAGATATTGCTTTATTCTCTGCAGGATTTGGAGCAGATGCTTTGAAATATGATTACACAGCCAGTGTTGAGGCAAGATTGTTGATTCCATGCGCCAATTTGTAATCATAGTAGTAGTCTTCCTGACTGGCCCTCAATTCTGAGAGCTTTTGTTTTGATTGATTCTTTTTCAGTGCTTGCCTTTCCCTCATAAGCCTCAGTACAATGGAGGAATTATCAAGAACCCAGAGCTGAATCGTGGGTTAAGAGCATGGTCCGCCTTTGGGAATGCAAAAGTGGAGCACAGAGTGTCTAATGGAAACAAATTCATCGTAGCTCATGGCAGGAATGACTCACATGACAGTATCTCCCAGAAGATTTACTTGAACAAGGACAAACTCTACACTTTTTCCGGTACCTTTTTCCTTTCTCCGTCTTGGTTGCGTGGATATTATATTTCACCGGGACGTGTTAATTTTTTTCTGCACAAGCGTGATTCAGCGAAGTCTGATGACTGAACCTCGTGAGACCATTTTCGCGATGCAAACTTGACTTTTGTGCTCTCCCGTGTCTTGGAATCAACCTTGATGCAGCGTGGGTGCAGGTGAGTGAGGGGAAGATCCTGGTACAAGCTGCCTTCAAGACGATTAGCGGATTCAAACATGCTGGTGCTGTTATAGCTGAATCGAACTGCTGGTCCATGATTAAGGGTGGACTCACTGTTGATGAATCAGGGCCGGCTGAGCTTTACTTTGAGGTGACTGACTCTTTTATGTTCACTCCATTTTGACTACTTCAAAGGCTTTGTTCGTATTGGATGCACTATTGATGTCATTTATGCGATTTGTTAGGTTACTCATGAAAACCTCCCCGATCGTTAATTTGTTTTCTTTCCTAGATATTAAAAGTTGCTTAATTTCTCAGAGCAAACACACCTCGGTTGAGATATGGGTTGATAGCATCTCGCTACAACCGTTCACAACAGAAGAATGGAGATCACATCACGAGCAAAGCATTGAGGAGGTACGGATTTGGTTACCAGTACCACGGCTCTTTTTGGATAAAATGGTTTATCACAGAATTTAAAATTTCAATCTGAGTGGACAATAGTCCGGCCATAGTGACTGCAAACCAGTCTGATGCTCGGTCTTGTCGCTCGATGATTCGCAGAAACATAAAAGAAAGGTCAGAATTCATGTAATGGACAAGCAAGACAAGCCTGTGGCTAATGCCACCATCTCTATTGTACAAAAGAAGCTGAGCTTCCCATTTGGTACTTCCACAAACAAGAACATCCTGACGAACGCTGCATACCAAAATTGGTTCACTTCCAGATTCACCGTCACGACCTTCGAGGACGAAATGAAGTGGTACACCACCGAGCCATCCCAAGGCCGCGAGGACTACTCGGCAGCAGATGCAATGCTCAACTTCGCAAGGCAACACGGCATATCAGTGCGTGGCCACAACGTGCTGTGGGATGACCCGAGGTACCAGCCTTCATGGGTCCCTTCCCTCTGGGCGAGCCAGCTCTCCAAAGCAGTCTCAAATCGGATAATGTCTATCATGAAGAGGTACAAGGGCCAGGTCATCGGTTGGGATGTGGTCAATGAGAACCTGCACTTCTCCTTCTTTGAGAGCAAGCTCGGACCACAAGCATCAGCCAACGCTTATAAAACGGCCAAGTATATGGATCCTTCGACGACCCTGTTTTTGAATGAATATAACACGATTGAGGATAGCAGGGACTGGGCGACTTCACCTACCGCGTATGCCAAAAAGGTAAGATATATTCAATCTTTGGGCGGCGGGAATTTGGGCATCGGACTCGAGTCCCATTTCAATGTGCCCGACCTCCCTTACATGAGATCTGCGATTGACACTCTTGGAGCTATGGGACTGCCAATGTGGTTGACCGAAGTCGACGTGCAAAGTGGACCAAATCAGGTGAGGGATTTCGCATCTTTTGTTTTCACCAAAGTTTCCATGTTAGGAAGAACACTATTCTTGATCACACATATTATAATTGGATAGTAATGTTGACAAATTTTTCCCGGCGCATTGTCCGAGAAGGCAATGTACTTAGAGCAGGTGTTGAGGGAGGCGCACGCTCATCCAAAGATCAACGGAATTGTAATGTGGACAGCGTGGAAGCCAGAGGGGTGTTACCGGATGTGTCTGACGGACAACAACTTCCGCAACTTGCCAACCGGCGACGTGGTCGACAAGCTGTTGCAGGAATGGGGCGGGGGCAGGCAGGAATTGTTGGGCATGACTAGTCCGGATGGTACCTTGGAGGCCTCACTCTTTCATGGCGATTACCAAGTGACGGTCACTCAACCAGGGGCAAACAATTCACATGTTGTTCAAAGCTTAGAGGTGGCTCCAGCTGAGACTTCTCCACATGGATTTATTCTTCGCGTATGATGAGTTGTATGTTTTTTTGGTAAGGATGATGAGATGTATGTATAGTTTGGCGTCAGTTGATTTATTTTGGTTTATTAAATTGGATCGAAAGATTTTAGAGCCCAAAACGGATGATTAATTCATTTTTCAGCTTACCAAAATCAATATAATTTTTAAATAAATGGTATATAAAAAGTTCGAACAGATAGGAAATTGACTAACGATTGAGTATATGGGGAAATCTTCTCTATAACTCTGCAAAACTTGCACTATATAGTAAATCCTCCATTTGTAAAGCTGGAGATGCAAAATTTGGCTCAGAACTAGTTTCAAAGTAAAACACGATGAACCCTCTTAAATACAACCCACAATTTTCAACTTTCCCCAACTTGTCAATCAATCTTGTAACTCCTCCTTCGTGTTGCTTGTTCCTGTCGAGCACGAATGGTCGGGATGTTTCCTTGGAAGCTTTTTTCTTCCATGGCGATTACCGAGTGACGGTCACTCAGCCAGGCGCAAACAGTAAATATGTTACTCAAGGCTTTGAGGTGGCTCCAATAGAGACTTCTTAACAGAGATTAATTCTTCGTGTCTGATAAGGTCTTAAGCTTATTGCGTCGCCAAATCCTAATTGGCCAGAGAGCCCATGCGTCTCACCAGCAAAGATTTGGCTGGGCAATGAGCATTAATTTTTATCCGAGACTAAATTGGTCATAGTATTATTCGAGATAACTCTCTTTTGAGAAAATGGACTCTTTGAAACTCCTATTTAAAATTTTTCCTAATAAAGAACAAACGATAAATTATGGGCAAAATATCCTTCTAGTATCAGGTACATTTAGACAATAAGATGTATGCTGTTGATACAACTTCCCAACAAACGAAACAAACTAAAGAAAGGAAGGAAGCAGGAGAAAATTATAGTAGGCGACACAACACAGTCGCATTGCCTTCCTTTCAGGTAAAGTTGCCATTTGAGTGCCTCTTTGAATAGGAAAACGCAAATTTCATGGAAACTGAATCAAGAAACCCTGCAAAGGCAAATGCAGGAATATGAAAGGCAAAAAATCCCACAGGGGCAAATGCAATCAGGGCAAATGCAATCAGGCAGGATCATGATTTCCATAGCTGGCTCAACTATTCCTTCTTCTTCATTTTCTTATTTAGCAATTGATATCTGGAGACAACCTTTTAACCTTTTTTGTCTTTTTTTGTGCTTGTCTTTTCTTTCTTTTGGGTTGGGGGTCTCACAGATGTGGACATAACCATGTTTGAACGCAGTGTTGTGTATATAAGCAATGGGTCCCTTTCAAACTCGCATCGGGACACTGCTCCTACTTTTCCAACAGATCTCCTCTGCGTATATGTATATGCCATCCCTTGCTCCTTTGTACCGAAATTCAGTACTGAACAAATCTCTCTGTCTCTCTCTCTGGGGTTGGTCTGTGAGGATGGGCTCTTGGCGATGTGACTCTGCCATGTCCAGACTAGCATATGCGCTCATGATATGCGCAACCATTTTGTCAGGTTTAGTCTCTTTCCTGTTCTCGTAGAACAAAGAATAGAGGATGCATACGTATTGTCTAGACTCGCGATAGGTATGCCCAATCTATTATAGTTTTGCAATAATCTTGTGGTATCTCCAGCCCTCATCTTATCCATTAAACTAGGCTATAACTTTAAGGTTGCGTTTGGCAACCAAGATAAAATTTAGGATATGATAAAATGCATCTTGTCCAACGTTTGATACTTGCTCAAGATAGAAGAAAGTTGAATATATTATCTCATGTGAGAAGATGGGATAAAATTGGATATATTATCCCACGTGAGAGGCCACATAAAGATTGATATAATTTCTCATATCTATAACGAGAAAAATTATTTTTACCAAATAACAAATTTCTTCAATCAACAAAATTAAAATTATATTTTGATACAAAATAACAAAAAATAGCAATTTAATTTTTTATTTAATCTTATTTTTATTTATATGTTTGAATTTAATTCTATTTTATAATCTAAATTCAATCTATAAATATAGAAATTTAAACGACGAAATGCAACCTAAAGATTTTCTCTAATTATTTGTTTCATTGTATTTTCATAGTATATTATAGGGAAAAGAGAAAGACTTTTAACTAATAGGATCGCACTTGTTATATGTTTTCTGCTACTCTAATAGACAAACGCTGAAAAAGGGTATGTCTGAAAAATAATGCAGCATATGCTTACTGATTGCTTAATTCTACTCATGTGAATTAACTGGCATAATGTCAACACAGACTCAAAGCTAATTGATTTTGGCTTTTCGTGTATGGGCAGACTTTTTGCAATGCTGCTGCTTGAAATTATTTATTCATAAGATGTTCTTTCGGCCTCTACGATAAACTGCAGATGCTGAAAATGCATTTTTCCGCCATTTACTGCGATTTGGTCTGTACCAAGGAAGTGACAAGATATTGCTTTATTCTCTGCAGGATTTGGAGCCGATGCTTTGAAATATGATTACACAGCCAGTGTTGAGGCAAGCTTGTTGATTCCATGCGCCAATTTGTAATCATAGTAGTAGTCTTCCTGACTGGAGTTCAATTCTGAGAGCTTTCGTTTTGATTGATTCTTTCTCAGTGCTTGCCTTTCCCTCATAAGCCTCAGTACAATGGAGGGATAATCAAGAACCCAGAGCTGAATTTTGGGTTAAGAGCATGGTCCGCCTTCGGGATTGCGAAAGTGGAGCACAGAGTGTCTAATGGAAACAAATTCATCGTGGCTCATAGCAGGAATGACTCACATGACAGTATTTCCCAGAAGATTTACTTGAACAAGGGCAAACTCTACACCTTTTCCGGTGCCTTTTTCCTTCCTCTGTCTCGGTTGTGTCAATATCACATTTCTCCGGGACGTGTTAATTTTTTTCTGCACAAGCGTGATTCAGTGAAGTCTGATGACTGAACCTCGTGAGACCCTTTTTCGCGTCGCAAACTTGACTTTTGTGCTCTCCCGTATCTCGGGGTCCACCTTCGTGCAGCGTGGGTGCAGGTCAGTGATGGGAAGATCCCGGTACAAGCTGTTTTCAAGACGACTAGGGGGTTCAAACATGCTGGTGCTGTTACAGCTGAATCGAACTGCTGGTCCATGATCAAGGGCGGACTCACTGTTGATGAATCAGGGCCGGCTGAGCTTTACTTTGAGGTGACTGACTCTTTGCTGTTCACTCCATTTTGACAACTTAAAAGGCTTTATATGTTATTAATTGGATGCACTATTGATGTTGTTTCTTATGCGATTTGTTTGATTACTTGTGAAAACCTCCCCGGTCCTTAATGTGTTTCCATTCCTGAAGTTTGCTTAATTTCTCAGAGCAAAAACACCTCGGTTGAGATACGGGTTGATAGCATCTCGTTACAACCGTTCACAACAGAAGAGTGGAGATCACATCACGAGCAAAGCATTGAGGAGGTACAAATTTGGTTAAAAGTACCACGATCCTTTTTGGATAAAATGGTTTATCACAGGGTTTAAAATTTCAAATTGAGTGGACAATTGTCCGGCCATAGTGACTGCAAACTAGTCTGATGCTCGGTCTTGTCGCTCGATGATTCGCAGAAACATAAAAGAAAGGTAAGGATTCATGTAATGGACAAGCAAGACAAGCCTCTGGCTAATGCCACCATCTCTATTGTACAAAAGAAGCTGAGCTTCCCATTTGGCAGCGCCACAAACAAGAACATCCTGACAAACACTGCATACCAGAATTGGTTCACTTCCAGATTCACTGTCACCACCTTTGAGGACGAAATGAAGTGGTACACCACCGAGCCATCCCAAGGCCACGAGGACTACTCGGCAGCAGATGCAATGCTCAACTTCACAAGGCAACACGGCATATCAGTCCGTGGTCACAACGTGCTGTGGGATGACCCAAGGTACCAGCCTTCATGGGTCCCTTCCCTCTCGGCGAGTCAGCTCTCCGAAGCAGTCTCAAATAGGATAATGTCTATCATGAAGAGGTACGAGGGCCAGGTCATCGGTTGGGATGTGGTCAATGAGAACCTGCACTTCTCCTTCTTTGAGAGCAAGCTCGGACCACAAGCATCTGCCGACGCTTATAAAATGGCCAAGGATATGGATCCTTCGACGACCCTGTTTTTGAACGATTATAACACGATTGAGGATAGCAGGGATTCGGCAAGTTCACCTACCGCGTATGCCGAAAAGGTAAGATATATTCAATCTTTGGGCGGCGGGAATTTGGGCATCGGACTCGAGTCCCATTTCAATGTGCCCGACCTCCCTTACATGAGATCCGCGATTGACACTCTTGGAGCTTTGGGACTGCCAATGTGGTTGACCGAAGTCGACGTGCGAAGTGGACCAAATCAGGTGAGGGATTTCGCATCTTTTGTTTTCACCAAAGTTTCCATGTTAGGAGAACACTATACTTGGAGAACTCTATACTTGATCACACATATTATAACTGAATGGTAATGCTGACAAATTTTTCCCGGTGCATTGTCCGAGAAGGCAATGTACTTGGAGCAGGTGTTGAGGGAGGCGCACGCTCATCCAAAGATCAACGGAATTGTAATGTGGACAGCGTGGAAGCCAGAGGGGTGTTACCGGATGTGTCTGACGGACAACAACTTCAGCAACTTGCCAACCGGCGACGTGGTTGACAAGCTGTTGCAGGAATGGGGCGGGGGTGGGCAGGTATCGTCTGGCACGACTGGTCCAGATGGTGCCTTGGAGGTCTCGCTCTTCCATGGCGATTACCAAGTGACAATCACTCAGCCAGGGGCCAACAGTTCATCTGTCGTTCGAGGCTTTGCAGTGGCTCCAACGGAGACTTCTCAGAAGAGATTAATTCTCCGCGTCTGATTGATAAATTCGATTGAGAGATTTTAGAGCCCAAAGCTGATGTTTAATTCATTTTTTGGCTTACCGAAATTAATGCAGTATTTAAATAAATGGTGTATAAAAGGTTTGAACAAATAGGAAGCTGACGGCCTATTGAATATATGGGGAAATATTCTCTACAGAAAATGCAAAAAACTTGCACTACATAAGAAAACCTACATTTGCAAAGCTGGAGCTGCAAAATTTGGCTCACTGAACTATTTTCAAAGCGAAACGCGATGGACCCTTTTGAACACTGCCCGCCAATTTCAACTTTCACGACTCGTCGATCAATCTCGTAACTCCTCCTTCGCGTTGAAGAAATCACCTTTCTTTATTTAAAGGTTTCAAAGATATCGTTGTAAGGGCTCTCCTGTCTTTTTCTTTTCGTTTCTTTTCTCATCCGAGCTTCGCGATACTGAGTTGTTCGGGCAAAGTTCACGACATGAAGAGATAAAATTACCGAGAAAAAAAAACTAACGTGCCGATGCGGCCATCGTCGTCGCTGTCTGGCCACTACACATGGCGTCCATGCACATTTCAAGCCATTAACGATGGTGGCTCAAGAAACTTCAACAACCGCACTCTGCTCCGAATTTAAGGACTGCATTGAAGCGAAGTGAAGCACTGGCGTGTTAAGGTGCCCCAACAGCAACGGTGATAATCACTATACATCAGCCAAAAGGAAGAAAATAAAATACTTACGAAAGAGATTTTCGATATACTAGTGTTAATAACTACTTTAGAAAGGGGCGTTCTTTGACAAGCTCCAATCAATTAGAGGATCTCCGGAAATAACGAGGAGATACTAAAAATTACTAATTATCATTAGCATCTAAATGCACACTGATATATACGAATCTTCCTCAACCTACCTCGAAGAGGACGAGAGAAAGAGAGCAGAGCAGAGCAGAGCAGGACCTTTCTTGTCTTCAGAGTCGTCTGGCGGCCAAAACGCAGGAGACAGCCGCCATGATAATGGAAGCTGCGACGGAGCTGACGTCGTCGAAGATGTTGGAGAAGCGTATTTCCTGAAGATCCCACAGGGTCGACACGAACAGACGAACCCCATTGAAGATCGTCACCAGTATACCCATCTCTCTCTCTCTCTCTCTCTGTTCTTCGCCTTCACGCTCGTCGTCTCTTTGCGCGTCTGCGGACACACAGCACGACCAAAAACAAGACAGAGAGGGGAAGATAGAGAGAGAAGAGGAAGAAGAATCTAAATGAACAACTAGTTGTGCAGGGACTCGCTTCAAGAATGAGAAAGTACGTACTTGGCAAGTGTAGAGCTTCAGGTGACGATGTCAATGGCGATTTCAGAAGAGGCAATGATGCATGCAACACGACGACAGAGAGACGCTTCCCACACTGCCACGGGAAAGTAGCGAGGTAATTGCAGCGTCGCGGTCGCGTGCGAGTGTTTATGACCTAGCGAAGATGAAGAATGAATACGGAGGTGCTGCTGTTTCCAGGATGTTTCCTTTCTCTGTCGTGTCTTGGCGGAGGAGCTCCTTTTGCTTTTTGTGGGCATCTTGCATTTAAACCATTTTCGAAGGCTGTCTTTGGCTTTACTATTGAGAGAGCGTTGGGAAAAATGGAAAAGGACTTTCATTCCATTTATTTCACAAAAATTGTGACATTTTCAAGGGAATAATTTTTCAGAAAAATGTTGATATTTTCAGGTGTTTGGTTAGAAATGAAAATGAAACTGATAAATATTTTCAATTGTTTGATAAGAAAAATCTCATTTAATTAGAAATTATTGACGTGGATAATTTTTGTAATTTAAAAATGAAATTTTAATAATTTTTTTTACTTTTTTTTATTTTCTCTCTTTTTTTCTTTTTCCTTATTCCTTTGCTAGTTGCTGGGCCTAGGCGATGACTAACCTTACCAAGATTTAGGGAGCTCGAGCTTTAGCAGCCTTGATTGAGGCTCAAGCTTGTCGGGATATGGTGAGGTTGGCCCTTGTCGACCTATGCCTGTGGTCATTGTTAAGGCCTAGCAACTAGTTTGGATAAAGAAGGAAAAGAAAAAGTTAAAAATGAAGAAAACTTAAAAAATTTAAAAAAAAAATTGGCATTGAAGGACCTACGCTTGGCCTTTGTATTATAGGGTCTAGCATCCCATGCATGGGCACCAAGTCGGCCTCAATGGACATGAGCGTGGCAATCGAGATGGACCCAAGTTAGGATGCTAGAATCTTGAGCCCTACCTCAACAGGCTTGGGCTCGGGACCCAGCCCCATTGCTAAGGGCCTAAGAATGAGCCTTACGATTCTTATACTCAAGCGCAGAGCTTTTTATTCAAGCGTTGACATATAGTCATATTTTAAAATATAATTCCTAACTTTTTTTTGAAAGGAAATCATTTTTATTCAAGCGCAGAGTTTTGGTTGGGAAGCATTTTTTGTTGATTATGAAAATATTTTCTGTTGACTCATTTTTCTAAGTGGACCAAATGCCAAAAAATAATTTTCTAATCAATCGAAAATCTATGCTTAAATTTAAGAAAATGATTTCCTCATCGAAAAATTGGAAAATTTTTTCCAAAATATAATTAGATATCGAGTTTGGATAACTATATGCTTAAACACGAGAACCTCAATGCCGGTTCTCGTGTCCCAAGTGTTCAGTACCAAGTCTTCAGCGCTTGGGCCTAGGTCCATGCAGGCCTAGTCTAGGCCGTTAACACCCATACCTGGGTCCATCAAGGCCTTGCTCAAAGTTCTAGTGTCCGTACACAATGCACCGACAATCAAGCCCAGGTCTAGTAAGGTAGTGCTTGGGTCCTTAATGCTCGAGCCCAAGTCCCTACACCCAGACCTTAGTCCACAAAGGCTGTGCGTGGGTCCTTGGCACTCAAGCTTTGGTCCTCAGTAAATAAAACATTAATTATAATAAAAATATTTTCTTTAAAATATTGAATTTTTAATTATTTTTTCCTTTTGTTTTTCTTTTTTCTTTTTCCTTCTTCCTTGACCAATCGCTGGTGAGGGTGATAGTTGATAACCAACTAAAGAAGAAGGAAAAATAAAATAAAATAAAAATTTTGAATTTTTTGGTAATTTTTCAAGGAAAATCAAATTAGATCTTCCATACCAAATAGCTAAAAATATTTCTAGTACATTTTCAGGTTTGATAAACACCAAAAAATATTGTAATATTTCTAGAAAATGACTTCTTGAAAAATACTTTCAAAAATATTATATTTTCTGTTAAACAAAAGGAGTATAAGTTAAATAAGTTTTTCAAAAATGCAAATTGTGTTTGTTAAAATGTAATCTAAAAGTCCATTATAAACCAATTTGGGTAAAATAATGTTTGGAAAAATTATTCTTGCAAATGAATTTTCTTATTTTTTATTTTTATTTTTTAGAAAAAAACTTAGACCCCGAGAGCTAACGAAGGGCTTAAGTTGCCAGTGATTGTTGTTTGAGATTGCATGACCTAGGCGACCCTTGTTTTGAGTCAGCAAGGGCCACTTAGGTCATGCGGTGCCCCACTGAGATCACGCAACCCCCTGCCAAGAGCCGCTTGGGGTTGCGCAGCCTTGGTGAAGAGACATAGACGACCTTCCCAAGGGTCGTGTGGCCCCTCACGTTGATGGCACGACGTCGCTGCAGACTGCCTAAGGTTTCACAATCACTTTAGCCCGTTGCTAGGCCCTTATAGCTGTATCTAGCCTCGTTGGCTAACCTCTTACAAAGAAGATGAGAAATTATAACAAGGGCGAAATCGAAAAATCAAAACATTGATGAGGATAGTTTTGGAGGAAAACAAATTTACTAACTCTAGGACTTACATGTTGAGAAAGTGGAAAGTCCAAGGTACCTAGGACCCGTTTTTTTCGCTCTCAGCCTTTTCAATACTCAAGTCTCCTCAAACATCCAAAAATTGGCCCGAGAGCCCTAAATCCACTTGGGAAAGCCTTTGCCAAATGGTGCCAAATATTGGCTTTGGGCCAATTAGACTTACCAAAATTCAAGGTCTTAATAATTGTATAATTGTCGAGAGATTTACATTTGAGGTTATTTGATACAACCTTTTCTTTACAATTATTTTCCGTTAAAAGATGTGTCGCAACTTTTCATGTGGTTATTTTTGTTGAACTCCTCCCGACTACATTGGGTTATGACAGCTATGAGGAATTTTTTCCACTCTAGTTTTGAAGTGCTGCAATTTTAAAATATGTATCACTTCACAATAAGATTTTGTTGACTGGTGCCCAAATACTTGATAAGTAACCAAATTAAACAAAATCTCTATTCATATTATTGTGGGTTAATACTCTGAAAAAATCTAACTTAGTATACATGTGATAAATTTATTTCAAATTAATTTTTTATCATAAAAAACCCCCAAATTGGTATACATGTTATAAATGTACCTAAAATGATCATAAAAAATCACAAATTAGTACATTTGTGATAAATTTACTCAAAAAATCCAAAATGATATATTTTTGACAAATATAGGCTCCATTAAATAGATTAATACCATAAAAAAGTATAAAATTATACAATTGTGACATACAAAGAATAAAATTTCAAATTGGTACAGTCACATGTCATCAAATTTAGCAATTTGATAATATGATAAATTTAACACAAATATACCAGTTTGAAATAAATTTATCAAAAATGTACTAGTTTTGGATTAATTTCACATATATATTAGTTTGGAGTTTTTAATAGGTATTAACCTTATTACTATTAAGAGAAAAGATCACGAAAAATTCTAAATTATATAAATTGTGACACATTTATCCCAAATTTTTTAATATAAAAACCCCAGATTTGTATCTATGAGACATATAATTAGCGCAACATATTAACTCAAAATTTGGGGTAAGAGTATCACATAAGCACAAATTTGTGATTTTTTGTGTCATAAAAAAAATTGAATAAATATGTCGCATGATTATAATTTAGAAATTTTTCCATGTCATAAAAAGTTTTAAATAAATATATCACAATGAATATAATTTATGATTTTTAATAGCTTTTTTTTCCCGTTATGACTCGCAATTATTCTATTATCCTCCCTAATGGGGTCCAACTTCTTTTGCGTTGGAGGAAGGTTCAAGGTAAAGCACACGCTTTGTGTCGCTGGAGCACGAACATTCGCTCGGGAAGAATTAGTGTCGGCCGTTAAGGATTCATGGGGAACCGTCATTCTTAATTAAAACTTCCAAACCCCCGAATGAAAAGAAAAAAAGTATATACATGGAAAATAATATTAATAAATTCCGTTGCTAATCTTTAGCGGGAATCGAGTCGCTCCCTCTGCACGCTCAAAATCCAATCTTTCGCGTCACAGAGAAGAAGAAGAAGATGATGAAGAGGAAGAAGAAGAAGAAGAAAGGAGAAACAAGAGAGATGAGCAATGGGCATTTCCTATAAGACCGTGCTCGTTGTGTTACCATGCCGTGTTGAACTTTACGAAAGCGTGATTATACTAAACACTCTCTTAATATTATAATAACACTTAATTGCATTGCATCATAAGTGTACAATGAACTCTTGCACTCATGTACACCACTCTCACATCACTCACTCATATACACCTATAACAAACTCTAGACAACCACCTTCAAAGACCCACTCATACACAATCACTCTTTATCTCTCGACACTTACAACACACACCTCACATAGGCACTCCACACACCCCTTACACGCACGCTCACTTCTCACTACTCACGCACACAAGAGGCAAGGGCCTCTATTTATAGGAGGCAAAGTCGGCAAGTCCACCGACTTCACACCATCCCCTTCCTATTATTTTATTGCAAATTGTTGGGTCAATAATTGCGGCTAAGGCTGAAGAATTTTCTGGATAGAAAAATCTGGAGAATAGGAGAGTGAGAGAGGTCTGGAGAAGTAACGAGAGAGAGAGAGAGAGAGGGAGAGAGATCGAGAGAAATCTAGCAGAGAGAGACGGTGCTTTTTCTAACATGCCGCGCCCAAAATTCATGCGAATTTGTCGTTTTCTTTGCTCCTTATTTTTTTTTTCCTCCTGCTTTCTTGGAACCCAAACGTCTCTTGCACTTTGCGATCTTGATCGAGCTCGAACATCTTGGAATTTGTCTTTTGATTCCTGGGTCGTTTTCGTCGCACATATGATTGGCGGATGCTGAAGATGGGCGGACGATAGAGACCGAGTCTTGAGTAGCCCAACGTTCATTCCGTTTCCTCTCGACTCCTGCGCTGATTTTGAAGCTTCTAATTTCTCGAGTGCCGTTGCTCTGACGCGTCCCTGCGTGTGTGCGCAATGTCGGAAGAAAATGGGTACGTTGTTTTTGAGCTATTGAGAAGGTAGAGAGTGGCATTCTTCTATGATCTTGAACCTGGAAGTTAGTTCCGCGGTTCTTGTTTCTTTGGCGTTTGCTTGGGATTGGTCGATTGATTTTTCGTTTCTTCCAAGATCGGCGGTTTCGACTTCGGAAATGGAGTCACGGAGTTCAGTCATTCTGTGGCCGATGGCAGCACAGAAGAGGCAAGGCCATGGAGGTGTCTGGTAAGAGGGTGGTTCGGGGGCTTGCTCTCTTGGTTGGGTTTTCTTTTTTTCTTTTTACTGGTGTCGTCTGACCAGATGGGGGACTTATTTGGATTGCCTTTGTCTAAAGATTGTAGAAGGTTCATGCGTTGCTCTGCCTGTTCTGAAATGTCGACTTTCCTAACCGTGATATGGTTGATTGATTGTTGACTTCCAGGGTAATGAGAATGTCGGTAAAGTATCTTGTTGTTTGGCATTTATTCTGATACGTGTTCATTTACCTGTTGCTAGATAGTTCCTTCATTCATATATTTCGATCATTGAGCGTTATGAAACCATCGAGATTTAGCTGGAGCTGTCAAGTTGACTCCCTGTCAAATTTGAGTGTCCACTGAACTGAGGGGATGAGCACTCAAAAGTAGATGACGTTCTCAGACTAGAATGGACAGGTCGCAGACTGAGCTAGCTGTTATTCTACTTGACCAAATGATCAATTGATTAGCATCCTCTTGCTCAGTTTGCATACCATTCTCAGTCTTTAGGCTATAATGTTCTCTAAATCCTCAAGTACAATTATCTCCTTTCTGCTGACGGTTTACTAGAAGTTGGGATATTTCATCCTTGAGGTAATTCTACTTGATAACACAGACAATGTTTCTTTTAATGAGAAAATATAATTCACTAATAGGATGTGGGCACGTGACTTGATTGTCGTTGGGCTTTGTTTGGAATAAGTTTATGCGTCATGTATGTATGCATATTGGCATCTATGTGGGTTTCATTTTTCATTATTACTTCATATCTTAGCTTGAAAAGTATCTGCTTGCACTGAAATGAGATCACACGTTTCTAATCTCTTCATGCATTGAAGGGTAGCAAAAACATAGATGGGGGTGTTCTGAGTCAGAAGGGACGTCTCACACCCAAAACAAGAACCATGCCACTAGACCAAATGCCCAGATTTGTCGCTGATAATATTGAGCATTTCCGTGATTTTCACATGCTCAATTTTTAAGTTCCTGTATGGTTCCTTTAAAGTTTACATCTCTATAAGATCCTCTATGATCGTTCATTGAGGAATTACAGTGTGTGCAATAATCTACCAATAACTTAAAGCATAGATCAATTGAATATTCCTAGAAGTTGAGCTTTGCTAAATTTTCTTGATAACACTATTCCAAAATAATTGAATTTTTGTAGCCTCCATAAATCTGGATGTGCAGTTTCTGGTTACTTTATGATGTTTAACCACTAACTTAACATACAAATTGGGCAAAACAACTAAAAGAATATGGGGGCATTCTGAGAATCGAACTCGGGACCTCTCGCACCCGAAGCGAGAATCATACCACTAGACCAAATGCCCTGTTTATGAGACTTATTTCTGTCAAGATGTAGCCAGTGTGTTTGATTATAGTTTATTCATGCCCATTCATGCCCTATTCCTAAGCCCATATTTCTTTGGATCCAGTCTATAGCTTATTTGTTCTGCCTTCCAGGAGGGTTTAAGCCAGAATATAAGAGTAATTAGCGGTGGATCAGTATCATATCCATTGCACTTCTGTATAACTAAATTCTCCTAACAAGAAGTACTTGAAAAGAAAAGGCAGAGGCTGCAAACAGTCGTCCGTGCATGCTTTCTTTATGTTCTGTTTGTGGCTAATTCATTTGTTCCTTTATCCTATTCTTCATAGCATCTGAGTATGTATAGACCCAATGAGTCAATGAAAGTCATATGATAAAATAAAAGGTTGGGGCATTCCGAGAATTGAACTCTCAGGACCTTTCATACCCAAAGTGAGAATCATACCAGTAGACCAAATGCCCTGATGATGAAACTCATTTCTGTTCAGTCGGAGTGAACCTGTATGGTCAGACCTTATTTATGCCTAGGTTCATAACGTTGTGCCCTTATTCAAGCACATACACGTTAGATGTAATCTACAGATAAAATATTCTTCTGGGAAAGTTTTGGCAAGAAATAACACTGACTGGAGATAAATTAGTTGCGTAGACACCTATCATCTACTGCATATTGCTATTGACAACTACATTCACAGAAGAATGGGCTTGCAAGCAGTTGTTGTTAACTTCATTCTTTTATGTTTATGTATGTTAATATGTTCTTTGTTACTTATCCAAAAGAAATACGTTTCTTTTGCTTGCATCCATTGATCCTGCTGAGTTAATTTAATTTAAGTTAGAAGTATGTGTCAACAGAATGAGTTGAGGAAAAGAGAAAAAGGAAGAGAAAAGAAAGTGGGGCATTAGAGGATTGAACTCGGACCTCTTGCACCCAGAGAGAGAATTACTAGACCAAATGCCCAAACAATGACAGATGTCTCTACTCTGTAATGCTCACTTTGGGTGGTCAGAGATTTTTTATTTATAATCTCGTACCTGCCATGTTTTCTCAAAGCTCATGTACTTACAGATCTAACTTGAGATTTATTCCATTCTCCAGAAGGGTTTGCACAGACAACCACCCTTACACCCCCCCCAACAAACCAAAAAAAACCCAAAAAAAAGGTAATAATAATAATAATAAAAATAGTCTAACATTGATCAGCTGAGTATGAGTGGCCATTTAGAAAGAATGGAGCTTCTTTTTGCAGTTGGAAGGTGTGCTTTAACTGTGACCCATCCATTGATTTGATATGCTAAAGCCGCCTTTCATTAAACATGCTCTTATCTCATGGAATCTGTACTGCATTTTTTAGTTGATACTGAGTCAGGAATCTTTACTTGCTCAATGAGCTTGGAGGGAAAAAATTAAAAGAAAGGGGCATCCTGTGATCAAACTCAGATTTCTTGATCTCAGAGGAACACTGTTAAAGCATATACTGATATGTTGAGATCTATGGTACATACCGGTGTGCTTGACCTTAGAAGGCTTATTTCTAGCTTCCTACCTGTCTTCCTTTCCCATATTCATATTTCTAATGATCCGAGTACAATTATCCATTTTAAAAGCAGGCTCTGCTTTACATTCTGTTGTTATATTGATACCATGTTGTTGAAGTGCTGAATAACGACGTGGGAAAATAATCCACCCTTATTCCAAGCTCATGTTTCTTAGATCTAATATATGGTCGAAATATTCTTCCAGGAAGTTTTAAGCAAAAAAATAGCAATGAATTACTGATGGATCAGTTACATAATTGTTGCACTTCTGTAATTCCAAACATTACTAACAAGAAGTAATTTTCATACCAAGCTATTGTTTGGGGGTGCTTTCTCTGTGTGCTGTTTGTGTATGTTCAATGTTCATTTATCCTCGTTTCTGCATTTAGTAGAAGTATGTATTGACCCAGTGAGTCAAGGAAAATAGTTAAAAAATAGTTGGGGCATTCCGAGAATCGAACTCGGGACCTCTCGCACCCGA